>CM068373.1:238903048-240315564 GCA_034769895.1 Magicicada septendecula
ACATCATCTTGGTCTTGGTTGTTGGTCCGGTGTCGGGTCGGGGACCCTGAGGCACCTTGATTGTCATCACTTGTTGTATTCAGATCCTTATTGTGTGAAACCATGGCAGTGGCGGGGCCGAGTAGGGGTCGGCGTGATGGTCGCGGTCTGGTGCCCGAATATTTCATTAAAGACGAGCTCCAGTTCGAGATACGTTTGCGGGGTGGGGTTCCCCAGAGGGATGTGGCGTCCTTGAGGCGACAACTGCGGGAGCTGCTGGTGGGGGACCCCCCAGGAGAGTCGAAATTGAGGATTTGGAGGAGGAGCTGGCCTTGTGTGCGGACAGGTGGACCGAGTTCTCCACCTTGATGGAGGACTCGGAATATATGGGGAGTTCCACCCGTGTTTGGCAGCGGGTGACCCAAAGGATGCACCACTTGTCCGCTCGGCTCAGTAATTTGCTGTTGCAGGACGATCTGGAGGAGGAGGGTAGGCGGACTGCGTCGGCCCTGCAGTCAAAAATTGGCCTACCTGGGGAGGCTCCAGAAAGTCCTGGTAACCCTAAGGAGATGCTCACGCGCCAGACCGTGGCCACTGAGCGGGTGGATCTCCTGGGGGAGGCATGTAGTGCTCTGGTGGAGGAACGCCCTTCTATTTCGATGGGCAATCGCCCCCAGGGATTTCAGGGGGATCATGTGGAAGTCCCTCGAGGGTTTGGTACAGCCCTGGCCAGCGTAAAGTATGAATCATTGCCGAACCCCATTTATGACCTCCTCCGTCGGCTTCCCGTGGTCGACGGTCTGGACCTTGACCAGCTTGTGAAATTCTTTTAAGGGGTTTTCAGCATTTTTGAGTTCCCTGGGGTGACTGGGGTTTCATTGTTAAATATGATTTACCCGTATTGTCGGGCGCCCCTGCTGGATCGTGTGGTCTGGCATCTGGGCGCGGGCGGGGATTTTGAGGCGTTCCACAGGGATGTTTTGGAACTGTTTATGCCCCGGAGGCTGCGTGACCGGATGCGGCAACGATTATTTTACAGAGTTCAGGGGCACGGGGAAAAGTTAAACGTGTTTATCAATTCCATCAAAAGTGCTGCCCGTGTGCTGCGGGTGGACGTGTCGGAGGCTGAGGTGGTGCGGGTTATTTTGGAGGGCCTCAATCCTCAGGAGAGGTCAAGGTTGGTGTTTTTGGAGAGACCGAGTAGCTTCGCAGATCTTAGCAGAGCTTGTGTCTTCGCCCGCACCATCCAGATGAACGATGAGGCTCGCTCCGGCAGTTCCGAATTCCCTGTACCCTGTTCCCCATCTGGTCAGCAGCGGCCTACCCGGGAGCAACGTGGTGGCAACTCTGACAGGAAAGAATTCCGCTGTTATTCCTGTGGTAAGATGGGGCACGTGGCCCGGAATTGCCCTCTCAAACGGTCGGAGGTCTCGCGGGAGAACCGTCCTTCAAAAAACGGCCTGCGTGGGGGGGGGATTGAGGGGACGCCGGTCCCTCCCCACGTGTGGTAGCGTTGGCGCGTCCCAGGTCCCGTTATGTGCCGTTGAAACGGGACACCCATCCGGGGAGTCCGATCCTAAGCCGATTCGTCCGGGTCTCTCCGTGTGTCCATATTTGGAGCTGGAGGTTGGGAAGGGCCGTATTAGGGCCCTGGTGGACTCCGGATCGGCACGGTGTCTTATCTCCTCCCGAGTTTACCAGCAGTTGGTCAGGGAGTCATTGATTCGGTCAAGTACTCTTTCGCCGGTAGTGTGTTGGACGGCCTCGAGGGAGGTTTTGCCGACCTCCAAATTGGTGGCCTTTAAATTTAAAATAAATTATTTTTCGTGGGTTTGGGAGTTTCTTGTGGCTCCGAATCTGAGCGTAGACTGTATTGTGGGTGCGGACTTTATTGTGAAAAGTGGTCTGGTTCTCGATATCCAGGGGCACGTATGTTTCTTTAAGCTTAACCGTGCCGTACGCATTCCTTTTTTTGGTTATCGTGATGAAGCGGGGGAGGGTCTTGAAGAATTTCAACCCCCGGCGTCCATTAATAATTTGAGCCAGTCTCAACAGACCACTTTCCGTCGATTGTGCGAGGAGTTCCCCGAGGTGCTGACCGCCAACCTCGGACTCATTCACAATTTGGAGTATCGTATCCGTCTTTGCGACTCCTCGGTTGTTCGTTCGCACCCGTATAAATTCGCTCCGCCCAAAATGACCATTTTGCGTGAGAAGGTGCAAGAATTGTTGGACCAGGGGGTTATTGAACCTTCCACGTCGGCCTATGCCAGTCCAGCATTCCTGGTGCCTAAACCGGGAGGGAAGCATAGGCTGGTCATTGATTACCGGAAATTAAACCAAAATATAGAAGTTGAGTCGGTGCCCCTCCCAGACTTGCATTCGGCCTTTGATTGGTTTTCGCAGGCCCGATATTTCACCATTTTTGACCTGAATTCGGCTTACCACCAGATTCCCTTGCACAAGGATTCTCGGCCGTACACTGCCTTTTGCGTACCGTGGAACCTGTACCAATATAAGAGAGTCCCCATGGGACTGGCGGTTGGTGCTCAGACGTTAACACGTCTACTAGACTCTGTGTTCCACGACGTTAAATTCCAGTATGTGTTCAATTATCTGGACGATCTTCTCATTTACAGCTCCACGTTAGAGGAACACATGAACCATCTCCGAGAAGTGTTGTGTCGCTTGAGGCGCGCGGGGCTTACGGTGAATCCCGACAAGGTGAAATTTGCCCAGGAGGAAATTTCTTTCCTCGGTCACCTTGTCTCTCATAAAGGGGTCACGGTTGACCCAGAGAGGACGCAGGCAATCCGGTATTTTCCTCCTCCTCGGGATGGTAAAGGGGTGGCCCGCTTCGTGGGTATGGTGAATTTTTACCGGCGGTTCATCCCGGGGGCTGCCGAGAGTGCGGCTCCCCTAAATTCCTTAAGGAAGAAAGGGGCCAAATTTGTGTGGGGCAACGAGTAGCAGCGTGCCTTTGAGGCCCTGAAGGAGTCCATTCTGTCACCGCCCGTGCTTCGGATGCCCGATTTCACGAAGCCCTTTGTTGTGCAATCTGACGCCAGCTCTGTGGCGATCGGGGCCGTGCTCTCTCAGGAGGTGGATGGTGCTCGGCAGCCAGTCGCATTTGTATCTAGGACCCTCACCAACCCGGAAAAGAAATCCTCGGTGTACGAGTTAGAGTGTTTGGCGGTAGTCTTCGCCCTGGACAAGTTTAGGAGGTATTTGGAACATGCTGAGTTCCTATTAGAGACCGACAATCAGGCTCTCTCGTGGCTTCTGGCGCACCCCCGTCAACTGGGTAAACTTGGCCGCTGGGTGGTCAAAATTTCTTCTTTTAAGTTTCGGGCACAGCATATACGGGGGACCCAAAATGTTGTTGCCGATGCTCTGTCCCGTATGTATCATCTACCCAGTGAGGAGCCAATAAATGAACCCTGCGCCTTACTCCTGGAGTTTCCCCTCGCCTTCACTGAGGTTATCCCTCATCAGCTTGATGATGAGGTGTTGGGTCCCATTATCGATAAAATTAAATCAGGCGAGATGAAGGCTCCATATCATCTGTCCAAGGACGTCCTCTGCTGCAGGGAACGTAGAGGACGGGTCCCTAAGATAGTGCTGCCGAGCAAGCTGGTACCCATGGTCTTCCAATATTATCATGATTCCCCGGTTGGAGGCCATTTGGGTGTTTCAAAGACCATCGCCGCGATCAGAAAGAACTTCATCTGGAAAGGCATGGACCGGGACATCGCCACCCGGGTGAAGTGTTGTCATCTGTGTAGTCTGAGCAAGCCCGCTCAGAACACTAAGTTGAGGTTGCTGTCTTCTGAGGTGGCTGGCAGACCGATGGAGAAGGTTTTCATCGACTACGTGGGTCCTTTCCCGCGTAGCAAGGCCGGGTATTCGTTCCTCCTTGTTTGTGTGGACGCCTTCTTCAAGTATGTCTGGCTACTTCCCTTGCGTCAGGCTAGTGCTGCCAATACCATCATAGCCCTTCAGACCAGTATCTTTCAGCATTTCGGGCTTCCCTCCATCATTGTCTCAGACAATGGCCCCCAATTCATCTCGAGGCGGTTCCGGAACATGTGTTTCAGGCACGGCATTCGGCATGTAACCACTTCCCCTTACCACTCGCAACCTTCCCACGCTGAGCGATTCAATCGCAACCTGAGATCCGCTCTTATCGCCTACCACGCGGAACAGCAGAACACGTGGGACCAGAATCTCCAGTGGTTACAGATGGCTTTCAATTCTTCCCTTCATGAAAGCCATCGTGCCGTGCCTTTTGAGGTCATGTTTGGTTTCTCCGCCGCTCATCCCCTTGGTAATTTGTGGAGACTGGAGGATCTTCTCCCGGATTCGCCGAACGAGGGAGTCGCTCACAGGTGGAAAGAGGTGAGGAGAGCCCTGCTCCGATCGCACGAGCGCGTGCGGCGTCGCTGTAACGCTGGGAGAGTCCCCAACCCTTTTAAGGTGGGCCAGTTAGTTTATTGCAGGAGCCACCCGCTCAGCTCTAAGGTGGAGGGTCGCGCCGCCAAGCTTTGCTATAGATGGTTGGGACCCTTCCGGATTTCTGAGTTTGTCTCGCCTGTTACTGCCAGCCTGGTGGGTCTGGAGGATGGGATGAAGGTGAGGGTGGCACATTTGAAGGCGTGTGCGCAGATGGAGCTTCCTTGAGTGTTGAATTGGTATTGTTTACACCAGTTAGGATTAGTTAGGGTCCTCGGGTGGTTTTCGGGGGGCTTCTCTGGAGGAATTGTGTTTTAAGGTTTTACTTTTTAGTGTTTTATTGTTTTAGGTGGGGTTACTTGGGGTTTTAAAGTTTTATCGGTATTTTAGCTCCTCTCCTTTCCTTTCTTCTTTCTATTGCTTTAGGTCGTTACCGCTCACCCTCCCCGTATCTTCTACACTTACACACACCCAGCTACATACCCACACACACCTTGTCCTTCCTTCTGGTGTCCTTTCGTTATCAACTTTCGCCGGATTTTATCTTTTTATTGGTTTTTAGTCAGTCCCCGCTTTTCCTCCAGTGGTGGCGGTCCCGGTGTCGTCCAATCCGTTGGACTCCTTTTGTTGTGGGGGTGTGCCGTAACTAGTCGTTACGGCGACTTGCGAATTTTGGTTATATTGAATCTGGGCAATAGACTCATTCGTCTGTGTAGTTCACTCTATCGTGGACACTCTCGCCATCTATGAGGCGTTACGGTAACTTAGGAATTTGTTGTTGCTCTCGCTGCGATATTGGACCCTCACGCTATCTGTCTGAGACTTCGGACAACTTGACCTTTCGTTCCCGCTGCTTGGAGCGGGGTTGTCGTTGAGTAGAGTGAGCCTGCGGTAGACTCGTGTTGGTTTTGATCAGCTGTGTAGAGGCATGCCAGCTGTTTTGGTCGAGGTCAGCTGTTGAGGCCTCGAGCGGTCAGATATATCAGCGGTTGGAAAAGTATTGTTGTTTTTTTTAATGCCGGGGTTTTGTATTTAATTATGGAAGGCTAAGAAAAAGTGTGTCAACGGGTCTCTGAGCCTGGCAACTGTGACCGTGTGAAGAGATCAAGATGGAGGTGTTTTTTTTACTTCACTGTATACTGGGAATATAATATGCAGGTTTCTGCAGTCATTGCAAATTCTTGAACGCAAGTTTTTCTAAAAGAAAAGTCTGTTAAACTTGACTAGCTTCTGATATTTCTTTCAAATGGTGATAGGCTTCTCTGGCTGCTAGCAGTGACTGTAATATCTTATGTGCAATACCTTTTTTTTACCAAAAAAAAAAAAACAAAAAAAAAAAATAAAATAAAATAAAAAACTTAAGAAAATGCGCAGGAGTCAGCCGGGTGCCCATAAGCCTAGTGAAACAAATTTAGCCGAGTTCCTTAATCTCTCTTTGTATGATTCAGTGTGTTCATATAAATGTCTTGTGTTTGAATTGTGAAAGCATGTAATGTCGAGTATACATTTTTTTCCTATAATCTGTGTTGAACTTATATTGTGTCTGCCTTTTATTAGAACGTATAAATCTGATTATGAAAAGAGTTGCAGATCACCTACAATTGTAATAATACATTGCCCTGTACTAGAACTGTAATTCAGAAGTATTCCGCCTGTTAATAAAAATGACTGAACTTTTGTACAAGATGAAATTTCCACTTTGGAATTTTTTTTATTTTATTGTGATTCTCTATCAATGTACAGTCACTTTTAAAATTCTTTTGTATATGTATATGCTCATAGTTATTTTAATTGTCTATCAACGTACAGTCACTGTCAAAATTCTTTTGTAGATGTATATACTAATATTTATTTTGATTCTCTATCAATGTACAGTCACTGTTAAAATTCTTTTGTATATGTATATGCTCATATTTATTATAATTCTCTATCAATGTCCAGTCACTGTTAAAATTCTTTTGTATATGTATATACTCATAATTCTATGCACACAACATATTACATTTTTGAGAGATATATGTACCTGATTATTTGATAGTTTTTTTAATAATGGTGCACTCTGAAATCTGCAAGCCTTGGTGCTACACAAGTTTATACAAGTTTAAGGGAAATGGAGCACATGCACTTGTGAATTCCACACAAAGTATATAATTACCTATCTTATGTTACATTATACCTTACTAATTATATGATTCTCCTTTCTAGCTTTTGATTTAGATTTCAGAGGGCGCATGTTGTTGTGTGAGATAATTGTTTAAATGGTTGTGGCTGTAATAATTGTTGTTGGATAAAATTGTTCTTTAAATGTTTTATAAAATTGTTTATATTATTAAAAGTGTTTATAGTACAACCAGAGGGGGACTGAAAAGGAAAAAAAAAGACTTATTGTTATTAAATGTATGTGATTTCGAATACCTCTGGATTTATTCTTTGTATTTATTAATGTTCAAATAATTAATTCCAAATAGAGAAATTCTATTTGGGTGAAGGTTAAAAGTACTGTCGAGGCTTGTTGCCTGTCATGGTTATTTGTGAATACCATGTAACATATTTTAGATATTTCACATATTTATATATTTCTAATAGAATACCTTCACAGCCTGGATTCTATGAAATCTCATTGTAAGAAAAACAAATATGATAGAATCAATAAATTTGTTATTTTCGGAATTTTAAAATTGAGGTCACCTCATTCGTCCAATTCCCTAATGGTTACCCAGCATGTGGACATTCTTCCACTAGGAGGCCTCTCCTAGTTCAAGTGAACAAGTGAGCCGGTCATCCAGGTAAGTTGTAGATTTTTTAAATTTTTTTGTAGGATGTCAAACTTGAAAAATGTGTTAAATTTGGAAAGTTGAAAATTTTGTTGTGATGTCATTGGTGATGAGCGGCTCAAGCTATTGTTTAGTTGTAAAACGTTTATCTCTGTCGAGATTTGAAAACCAATTTTAGTATTTATACCGTTACGTACGTTGTATTTATAACGTTATGTTTGCAGTGGTTCTGACGGGAAAGTGGGCGGACGGAGAGACGCCGACTGTATGCGGAGGGCCCCTCGACAGCTCCATTTTCAGGTTCCAAAAGGCGTGTTTCCGTTGGGGCCCCGACAGCACCGAGGGAAGCGAACACGCCGTCGATTTCGAACGGTACGCAATGGAACTACAGCTGTACCACGAGAGGATAGCTGGCGATCCCGATGACTTTGGAATCACATCTGCACAGGAAAACACATTAGCCATTGTCAGCTTCTTATTCAAGGTAACCTTCGTAGTAAATATTAATTGGCAGATTCTAAAGTGTTCTTGATGTCACAGCTCTCGTCCCAATCGTGTGTGTGAGTATAGAGGACATTAGAGAGTTACATAGTGTATGTTTTGCATTGAAATAAGTGGGAGTTCGTGCACGTAAATGGAACTACATCTTGTTTCGACTGTCGTAGTTCCAAAGATTAGACCCGCTTACGTATTTATTTTTGTTAAGTTTCCATCACTGTCAGACATAGATGTGTAATGCGAGAAGTAAATCACAAAATTATTGTAAAGTCCTCTATGGCATTGGCGTAGCGTAAAGGTTTATGGTGGAAACAACAATGTTTTGAGGTGGTGCAGGATTAGGCTCAGCTGTAAATTTCAGTAATGAAAGCAGATGACGAAGCTGTGTGGTCATACGTGTTTATCGGTCGCCATAAAAGTAACGGTTTGAAGACAGAAATTGACGTATAAGAAAAATAGTTTGGAAATAACCTTTACATACCTTAAACAACCTTGCAAACCAACTCCTTCTTTTATTCGCTTCGGAAAACCCTCTGTCATCTTCTCCAAAAAGCTTAATGAAAGTTTACCCGGAAATTCGTTTTCGATTGCCAAAGAAACAGATAGACAGATAAATTTAAATAGATAGAGGATCTTTGTTCATCAAATTTATGATATACGTTTTGATATCCTTCAAAGATACTGTTTCACTACTGACTGTAGTTAAGGTATAGTGACGATTAGAGAAATAGTTTTGACTTGATCGATGGAAGCAATTTTGTAACTTCCTGATTGATAAAATCTAGACCATTCACTGAATTTAGTAGCTGATTTCTGTCAAACAGGTGATATTACTTAAATGAATTATCAACTTTGTTCTGTGGAAATGATTTGTTATAATTCTTGTTTTTGTCTCAATTAGTTGGTTCATAAAGTTTAAATGAGTAAGATATTCAAATGTAGATTTCGTTTGAACGATCTACGTATCAATTACTTCAAATTTCGGTTGCCTTACCCTGTCCTTTATTGTAGCACAACACGTCAGATCTTTATTCAGTCGCAAGATTTTCTCGACACACCAATTAAACTACATTTTTTCAAATTCTGTATATTTCTAATGACATTAGGCCTACGAATTTCATTTTACAAGTTAGGAACAATACAAATCATTGTTGATGACTGCAGGATGTCTGAAAGAGGATCAGCGTAAGCGAAACAATCTTTAACTGCATAGACCATCCACGTGCCTCGTCAGTCCTATCGCGTACTTTATCTCCTTGTTATTCCACAACGAATCCTCATCATCAGGTACGTCGTTAACCATCTGATATTATTCTCAAAACGTTTAATAATTGTCGCACTATGGACAAGTTGAAATAGCGTAGTAATTCGATAATCCTTAGAAACTATAGCAAGGAAACACCACATATTAACACCGGCGCAGGCTGTTACAGGCTGATTACGAGTAGCAAAGACAATACCGCTTACACTCACGTTACTGCTCACTGTACAACAGCATGCACTGTGAGTCTGACGTGTATGAAACAGTTGGAGAATGCCTGAATATGAGACCAGAGAACGACGCATTACTCATTATGTCGCGTCTCAAGATGCAATATTTGCATTATTTGTGTTTAAAGTGTTGAGGTAAATGAGGTGAATCAGGATCTGGAATTAAAAATGCTCTGGTCTGTACTGTTTTTAAGAAGCAGGGGTTTCATATACTTTAAGAAAGATACATTTCTTATTGTCATTCTTTATTATAATTAGTAGACTTGTAGAGAACTTTGCAATGCTTTTATTATTATATTTCTAATTATAAATATATCACTACTGACTCGGAAACACTAATTTGTTATTAGTAAAAATGTTAAACTTTTACCATGTGGCCTGAACGTTAGGTTTCCATTGTACAAGCCAACGGTCCGTGGAATCGTCGTAACATGTCCTTATCAATTCACAAAGAGTCCCTGAAGAAGACTTACCAGATGTAGTCAAAATATGTAGCGGAAGAAGCCAAAACTGGACAACGGATTTCGCACAAAACGATGGCCTACTTTAGTTATATTGTTTAGTTGCAGTTAGAGAACTGTTACACGATTACGAGCAAAGCATGGCGGTTTAATTCATTTGTGGACAAGATTTGCTGGTTATAAGCGAGCACAAGGAGTAGGGTGGATGGATATTCCGTTTCCCCTTAAACCCTTAAACACTGTAGTTTCTGTCTGTTTGTGTGTCTATTTAAACTGTCATGTTTGTTCATTTAATCTAACTTGTGTGTTAGGATACAATGTTTATGTGTTACTTCGGATGTTTTTTTTTTAATTCGATAGATTATAAGTAATGCAACGAACTGTCGATATTGCAATAATTACGGACGGGGTAGTAGGAAGACAAGTGGTGGGAAAACTGCCTACCAGTAAGGTGGAGGGGAAGTGATTGATTGACAGTGGAAGGTAAGAAGTGCGGACACGTTTTGCTTAAGTTACTTTTGTTCGCGATTGAATTGTATTTATAAATTATGTCAGCATTGCATTGTTTTTTACGTAGGTTTGAATTTACCCTAAAGGTTGTCACTTTTCTCATAACAATAAGCTGTTGTTGTGACAGATATCGAGCGAGGACAACCCGTGTTTGGCCGGCGTGACCAACTGTCTGCACAGCATCCAGCAGGACGGCACTACAGCATACATACGCGGTTTCCCGCTGGATTGCCTGACGTCGCCCAGCGGACGCTGCTACTACTCTTACAGCGGCTCCTTCACGCATCCTCCGTGTAGCGAGTGCGTCACCTGGCTCGTGTTCCCCGAGACACGTTACATTTCTTGCGAACAGGTGAGTACAGCAACGACCATTATAATATAGGATATGAATATTTATTATTTTACGTCTAAACTTATAAATAAGTAGGTGCATTTTCAATGAGTTGTCGGAATCTGTGGAGCGATACATAATATGCTTAAAAGTTAGTCGCAGAGAGAAACGGTTTAAGTCAGAGGTTCCAAACTTTTCGGTCCGCAGACCTCCAGAAAAAATTAGAAATTTCACGGACCCTGTCTGAGTTATAAAATAAATCAAACAGTAAATATGATACAAACTCCTATATTTTAATTAAAATATATTAAAACCAAATTCTCTTAACTTGCAAAATTATAATATTAATGATATAAAACATAGTTTAATGTGAACAATGAAGCTGCTTTTGAACAATTAGCTCTGCAACATTGGATTTAATGTCTGATAATTTCAATATTAAGTCACTCTCGACATAAAGTTTATTTCTTAGCATTGCCAACCTCTGCTCTATCTTTCCAGCCACACGTGTCAAAATCCAGCTACTTAGGCGTAAAACCAGCTACACGGAAAATTTATTGCTCAGATACAGTGCTTATACGTGGTGGACTAAAACAGCGCGATCAGTTCTGCGTTGATGCGGCGCTCTAGTCAGTTCGGCTGACAAGCAGATCTGCTACACGACATGATTTAAAGCCATTAGTTTGAAATTACTCTACAATTACAATTAGTTTGAACCAAAAAATACTGGAATCTTCTACTAATTGTTTTAGGATTCTGAAATTTAGATTTTAGACTATAAAAAATCGAAGAAAATTACAGTATATTCAATTTTTTTTTAAGTGTCCGCGGACCCCACTTTAGGAACCACTGGTTTCAGTTATAAATTCTCAAAAAAAAACCCCTCGCTATTCCAGTAGTAATGCATGTCAAAGAGACGAGCAGAGGTGCAGTTATGAAAATATCGGTATGGAGAACCATACATGACTTCCATATTCTAAGATTTATAATTAAAATAATTTTCGAAATGAATTATTACCATAGAAATTACTTCTTTCTACTTACTGCTTCAGCCTTAACCACAGTACTGTGGTCACTAACATATACCACCTCACGTTATCGCACTCGATTTTCACTGATGATGGAAGTCGATGGCATTGCCGAAACGTCTGGTTTTGTAGAAAACATTGGACTACGGCCAAATATCCCGGGAAGGAATTTTAACAAAAACTACTTCTTTGTTGCCGATAACGTTGTACACATATATATAAAAAATATGCATAAAATTAATGGCTTGTATAAGTTAATGATTGATCTCCATTAAGTAGTGCTCAAGTTTCCAAAGTTTTAATATTATGATGTCCGTAATTAAAACATCAGAGCAGGTTTAGTGTGTATGAGGGTACACCGTGGACAAAAATTTTCAACATTTCCTATTGAGCGTTGCTTAGAATAAAGCTGCGAATCTACAGTGTACGTTTCACAGAACAAACACGCGGAAAAGAAGGAGCGCTCCGAAGTCACTCATGGACCCTCAGCATCTTGCAGAGGGTTCATTCCCTAAAGACGAAAAGTCTGTCTATGAATCGTTCCTCTGTAAATACGTGCAGTTACACTGCCCAGCGATCCACAGGAAGCAAATCGCTATCCACTCTGGACACTTTTTCGGCTTGCATGCGTTATGTTGGTATGGGTTCAGCACTTTCCATTTAAAAAGCGTGCAAATGTAAGAAAATAAACATGAATGAGGCCAGAAATAACGCGAATTGTGTGTGTGTGTGTGTGTGTGTGTGTGTGTGTGTGTGTGTGTGTGTGTGTGTGTGTGTCTTCCCTGCCTTTTTACTGCGGTAGTCATAATAATAAAATGGAAACGTAAACAGTATATAACTGAGATATGCTGGCCTGCCAAGCACGATATATTTTCTCTTATACATGATTTACATTAAAATGAAAAAATTATAATTTTATTGCCTGGCAACAAAATTATTTTATTTTCAACAATTACCATTGTTTGAAAAAGTTTAAATGAATTTTCAAGTACTTTACTGTTGTTAAAACGTAAAAGGTTGCAGGTAAACTACCCCTTCCCCTTAACCGATCTTCACCAAAATCAAAAGGCCTTGAGTCTTCTCTATAATTCACTGAAGTATGCAAAAAATTATTTGATTCTGTTTGAATTTGCGGCAGTTATCGTTTGCCATAAAAAATACGCTTGATAAAAAACGTTGCAGTTAAACTACCCCTTTCCCCTCAATCGATCTTCACCAAAAACAATAGATCTTGAGTACTCTACAAATCAGGGCTGTATGCAAAAAATTATTTGATTCTGTTTGAATTTGCGGCTGTTATCGTTTGCCATAGGAAATACCCTTGTTAAAACATAAAATGTTACAGGTAAACTACCCCTTTCCCTTAACCGATCTTCACCAAAAACAATAGGTCTTGAGAACTCTACAATTCAGGGCTGTATGCGAAACATTATTTGATTCTGTTTGAATTTGCGGCTGTTATCGTTTGCCAAAAAAAAATTTCCCTTGATAAAAAAAAAACGTTGCTGGTAAACTACCCCTTCCCCTCAACCGATCTTCACCAAAAACAATAGGTCGTGAGTACTCTACAAATCAGGGCTGTATGCAAAAAATTATTTGATTCTGTTTGAATTTGCGGCAGTTATCGTTTGCCATAGAAAAAATATCTACACACAGATAGACACACAGACAGACACATAGACACACAGACACTTTTCGGTAAACGACTTTTTTTCATGTTTTGAGTGTAGTACAATCAGAATCTGCAATAATCTCGAACACGATTTTTTTTGCCATCACCATACTTCCATTTCCTTAAGGAATATGGAAGTAAAATGAGATCGTTAAATACCTATAATAGGGTAAGACTTCAAGACAGAGTGAGAGAACAATGGCATACGAAGATAGTTAATAAGAAGATAGTCTGAATACCGCAAATGATGTAATCTGCAGCAAATAGCACGACGGGATAGTGTCCAAGTCGACGCCGTAAGAGATAACGCCGTACCTTAGCCTACACTTTGTAAGTGAAAAATGAAGAAGTTGACACAACAGACGCATGTAGGTAGGTGCTCCTGTCTGTTCCACCACTGTCGCCATCTATCCTGATCCTAAACGTGAGCGATACTTCTGTCCTGCATTCTTCCATTCTCAGGACATTACCCATCTGTCGCAATCTCTGTATCCTCGTGAAGAAGGTAAGGCTGCAAAACAGTCTTAACATCCTAAGATCTTGAAAATCTGCAAACAGTCATCTGTTTTCTTAATCATCACGCTCCACTTTCACAAATTGACCCTAAAGTTTTCCTCAGAATTTTTCTTTCGAATCTGTCCAGCATACCTGCTACCAATTTCTTAGGGGTCCATGTGTGTCACTTATATCATATGTTACAACTGGGCACGTGTTAAACTTATTTGCACACTTGCTTGTTGCATGGCCAGACTATTTCAGTGCATTCTTCTCCTTTGTCAGCGTCACAAATTTTACTGCTGAAACTGGTTCCTGTCGGCCGTAACCTTAACTTGATCTCCATTTCGTCTACAAAAGTCTCATATTATTTGCAAGGTCGGCATGGTTTATTTGCAGAAAGCATGGTAGACTTTCTGCAGTGGCGAGGCGTCTGGTCATCAGGAGATAAGGCGATGACAAATAAAATGAAATGAAGAGTACATATTAGTGGATTTACGTAAAGCATATGGAAAATTTTACGAATTGTGTAAAATAAGCCAAAGGATAAGGGAAAAGAGTAAGCGATTCGCTAAAATCAGCGCTACCAGCAGGCGAACAGACATCGTGCCGGGTGGTAATTGTGACTTGAGCAGATTTTGTTTCGTTGATTTTTGTTCGCCGTTTGTTGTATCATTGGGTGAGAAGATTTAGATGTACTTGATGGTTGTCAGAAGTAACTTGCAGATTTTCGTTAATGGATTACACTACAACAAAGTCGGCAAATGATGCGATGGTGGTGGTAAGTCGGCTGTGTAGATAAGGAAGAGTAGAGGTCCGAGGTCGCTGCCTTGGAAAACACCCCATTCAACAGAGTAGTACTTAGATTTGGAAACGTTGTATTTTGTTGAAAAACATTTGTTAGATAGGTAGACTTTAGTTGTACAAGGCAATAGTTTGCGCACAATGTGTTTTCAGTTTTTTCAGTTTTAAAAGCAGACTGAAACGTCCCCCTGAATTTTTATAACATTTTAGATAAGTTTTTTTTTTTATCAGGGGTCGTTACTTAATTCTTAAAACTAGACGCGTGGTCTAGATGGAAAAAGATGCGCTGAGCACAGTGTGACAGGACTTGCAATAAAACACTTGCATAACGATAACAGCTTTTATTAGTGTTCTTTCCTTTTATAATGATGACATTTTAATACAACATGCACGTTTAAATTCTCAATATTCATAATAATAACCATTGGCATTAGTAACAAGAATTAAATTTTGAACCATTACATAATTAACAACAACAAATTTTTCAAACACCTTTTCGTGCATTGTTTCGATATAAAGCGACACTGCTATGGATTGACATTTACTCAAATGACATTTATAAATCATAGTCTCAATAACAATTATTATCTTAGAATTATTTAGATACATTATGAATTAAATTTACACTTGGATAATGATCACTGCCAAGAGACAGGTAATGTTGCCAACTAATAATTTTTTTTTTTTTTTTACAAATTATGCATTACAGGAGTAATATAAATACATATAGGTACATCTTGACACTATCGCCATATTCTTATACACACCAGTTGCCCATAAAAATTGAGTATTAATACTTGATACTTATTCTGGCACAATGCTGTAACACCCCATGATAAAGAACCTGTTCACACATGAACATTCAAAAAGAACTGCCCCCATAGTTATTTGTCAATGCATTCAGTCTAAGCTTGTTCATGAGATTTGATCTTCATAAGAAACTTAATAAAACTGACCGTAACAGATTTAAATTTTCCTTTCTAATTACTCACAGCTAGAAGGCAAGTGGAGTCCTATAAAATACAGCATAGTAATGGACATATTTAAACAGGCAGATTCTTTAACTCAGTTAATTACACAATTCACTATATGTCCACAGGACATGTTACAACAGACAGTTGGTCATAGAATATGTGAGGTTACTGTTTATGAAGATGTCTTTGAGTTCACGCTTTCAATCCAATAAGTTGCTGTGTTCGTGTATTAAAATATAAGGAATAGTCCCAACTGTGTATAGAAGATTACTTTACTCAGGATGCACGATGATATTGAACATGGTGACGCAACTGGTGAGTCCGAAATTCCAGGAATTCATTTCCTCCTCCGGGCAGTGTCTCAGGCTGGCAGTATGGGGGTCTCTAGAGGTCTGACGGCGTTGGGGTGTTGCTTAGATCTTCGGCCGATGAAGACTGATGGTCTGTCTCCATCCTCGTCTCCCCTTTCACCTCCTGGCTATCCGGGAACCCTGAAGCTCTTTAGTAATTCAGCAACTCATTTCAAAGATGTTAAAACAATAGGTGACGCCGCCAGACCAGTGTTTCCCTCGAGTGCAGAACCAGAAATGAGACAGAATGTCGATGCCTGCCGACCCACGAGACAGAGAATTGAACAAGTCAGCTGATCGGAACGGCAGACTTGATTACACGCACGCGCGCGCGCACACGCACACGCAATTATCGCCACGTCACGGTCAAGGTTAAGCGATATAGACAAGCAGTGGCGCTGGCCGCTCACGCAACCCTTGAACCCGCTATACAGACGGCACAGTGACCGCGACGCACGCCGAATAATTTAATGCTTAAATTACATCGGCACAAGACCACATCGAACGCTTGGGGGTTGTTAAAAAAGTTGCGTTGCACAATTTCTTTTCTTAAAAACATTTCTCAATTTCACTAAATATCCTGTGAACTTACTGAGTTGTCGATTGGCTCCCCAGAAGCCAAACTGATGATTAAGCAGAATTGTTAGATTATCTTGGTCTTCTTGGATACTTTTTAATAATAATCGCTCAAACATTTTTTACTCAGTATGACGGTCAGTTCGCATAGGTCGGTAGAACGTCAGTTCATGAGAAGGTTTATTTAACTTTGTGATCAATATAACTCCAGCATACTACTCTATTGTGGAAAAATTGGCTAAAGCAAGCATGCGGTTAAAATTGTTGTTAAAAAGGACAATAGTTTTTCGAGGTAGATAGTAACCCAGAGCTTTGCGTGTTAGTTGCTTAGTTAGTTGGTTGCTTATTTCTGCCTTGACTTCTGTTGGTGCGAATACCTTTGGTGAAGACATTTAGCGTAGTGCATTAAGACTTTAATTTTGGTGTCGTCATCCCCGCGCTCAGCTTTGAAAACTTGATTTAAATGTTTAGCAAAAAGGTCAGCCTTCCCTTTGTCAGACCGCGCCCATTCATCGTCCGGCTTACAAATTGGTGGCACATGTATGTGAGGTCCTTTTAGCCTTTCAGGCTTTCGTTTTCTTCAGTGTACGTTTGGCGGCATGCTAGCAATGACCGCAACAGGTCAGCCGAAACCAGTATTCCACGATACAATTCTTTTTAGGTAGTCCGCTGGTTACGAAGAAGTTTAAGAAATCGGGAGTCTTCCGGGTGGTCGGTTAGCCCATATGTACAGATATGTGGAAATTATTAGACTCAACTCCAGTTATCACATAATTTAGTATTTTTCATGTATTTTTTGCCACTAAATAAGATTATATGCCTGTTTCACGTTGCAGTAAGCGTTAATTACGTGTTGCTTATCGTCATAGTTTTTCCTCTCTTTGAAAAATTCAATTGGAAAATGTTTGTTTTGTAAAAATTCTCTGGAAGGTGTCATCTATGTTTATTAAAACGTCCATGTGCATCAGCTGTGTTGTCTGTTGTTCTAATGCAGAATTAATTACTTCAGTCTACCTATTGTAGCCATTTTTTTTGTAAACTGTGATACGTTTTAACGTTTTCAGTGAACTTGAACTTCTCAAAGTGAATAAAAATATATATTATTTTTTTTAAACATCAGTTCTTTGTTTATTCAAAAGTGAGATTATAAAAAGGTTAACAAAACTATCACCACGGAAAAAAGGTGTTTCCTCTGTGTTTATTAAAGAAGAAACGTATCTCGCTTAATTTGATGTTCTGCAGATATCAGTCGGCCGTATTAATATTTCAGTTAGTCATGGTGAATACCTAGTTTTGAACGAAACTGAATGACAACTTTGGCCAAAAAGTCAATATAAGCCCATCCATGAGAGAAAACTTGTCCAGATCGAAACAGGAGAACGTTATTAAGCTTTGAAAAGTCGATGCTGATGATGAGGGTGATAGTGGTGAAGATGATGATGACGGTGATGAAAAGTGAGAGAAAGGGAGATTACAGAAAATCTGTGAAAATACTGGGAAACATTAAGCTGCGCTTTTGAATTTGATCGACCACCAAATGCTCAATCCAGACGTTTTCAATGGATCCACATTTGGAACGGGCTTTATGGTCTGTGGGTGTATACTGGCTTTTAAAAATACTGTTCTGTGCGTTGGTCAAGCTGTGAGAATTCTGTACAGTCGGCGTGACATTTAAGGACGATGGTCTATGAAGTAGTCAACAGGTGCAGGAAGGAAAGATAGATCCTTAAATGGTAGTGCGGAAACGGCATTGTACCGACTTTTTTAAGACAAAAGAGGCAGTTGGAATGGCGTATAAACAGAGAGATAAAGGTGAAAGAATGATTGAGTGGTGAGTAAGACAGAGAGGGGGAGAGAGTTATAAGTAATTATAATTATTTGTAATTATATAAATATAAGAAAACGTTGTTATAAATGAAGGTATATTAACGTTCATGCTGTTGGCTGCCATAACCACCACAATTGAAGTAGCCGCCCAGTTTAAAATCTTACTTCCGGGATGGATCCGTTATTGTAAATTCAGACTGAACAAAATAAAAAAATTCCCTTTTCAGACAGAGTAAGATCACCAAACTGTAAAACAAACATAAAGTGCAGTGATCTAGGTCTGAAATGCAAGGGCATTTTGACATTGTTCTCTAGTGTTAGTGCAGAGCGACTGACCACAGAAATGTTCCTTTGTGTAGAAAGTGATTGGCAGTTGTCGGTGTGAGGTACTCCGGGCTACGCCTCGACCGACGTCTCGCGGGCTTCACCTCGTTTCCGAGAAAGTTGCCTGCAAAACTGGCCACCGATTGCGTCATTGCTCTGCAGCAAATCAATATCCCGTCGCCTACGCAAACTCATCGTTATCACGTAGCCTGGTGTGGGCTACTTGGCAAAAAACCATAATAGAAAGCTACAGTCTCTCCTAAACTAAGTTTTGCGCTGGACCTTTAAAACTCATTATCTGAAATCTAACCTGACAATCCAAAACTCTCTAAGTGTCTTACCCTTTCACGGCAATATACGAACACTTTCCCGAACACTACCGCTGCTGCGTTTGCTTCTAGGGTAATCCCCTCATTAACGCCCTTGGTCAACACCCATCTCTTCTAGGTGAATCTTGAACCGGGGCTCGTCGAACACTGACCCTGTATTAGATTTGTCTAATTGAAACCCTACAACCGGCAGCAGGTCACATCTAGGAACCCCCCACATACGTAGAAATCCCCGTGACGGGAGCCCTAATGAAGCTTTGAAGCCCCGAGATCTCTCTCGTTGGCAGCTGAGTTCGAGTCGTGAAATGTACGGTACCATATCTACCCCAGTACAATATGTGCGTACAATACGATATTTTATATAGCCCAGTACGCTTACCTGGAAAAACGTTAATATTGTATTTAAATTCTTAAAATGGTGATGACCGTTGATCAATAAATTTTAATAATGGAAAGTTTAGCGAGGATCGGTCAATAAATATAACACAAATTTTATATTATTTGTGCCGACGTTACGACAATATTTATTGACATCATAATTTATTAAAAATTTATTAATAATTTTTAATAATATACATAATTGAATATCCCTGCAATCTGTATTAATTTTTATTAGTATACGTAATTAAACATCCCTGCAAACTGTAATAATGTTTTAATAATATACGTAATTGAATATCCCTGCGATGTGTAATAAATCTTTATAATAAACGCGTACGTAATTGAACATCTCTACAATCTGTAATAATTTTTAATAATATACTGCAACAGTTCAAATTTGATTATACTGATAAGGATATGGTGAGTGTGCGAAATTTACAAACACGTCAATATGGAGGAGATGAAAAATTATTTATTATACACACAAATATTGTTTTTAAAGATGTATATTGTATTATAAATTGTCATGTATTGATAATAGAAATAATAGTTTGTATTGTTCGATAATATAAATCGATTTTACTTGGTTGCTACAACGTCCTCCTCTCCTCTCGTCGCTCCCGTCCTGGCGTCCTCTTCTTCAGCGTCACTCCTTCCTGGTGTCCTCTTCGTCCTGGCGTCCTCTTCGTCTCGTCGTCCTCTTCTACAGCGTCACTCCTTCCTGGTGTCCTCTTCGTCCTGGCGTCCTCTTCGTCTTGGCGTCCTCTTCGTCTTGTCGTCCTCTTCTACGGCAGGCGGCTCCAGCGGCGATATTTCATTGAGTCTTGTTGTTATTATGTTTGACTGCTAACATTAATTAGTTTCTTCATAAATTGTTCACTCACAATGATTATAAATTTCATTCGTACAGTTTATTGTTAATTTATACTTTATATTTTCTTAATCTCAGGGTTAATATGGGTATTAATTAATGCGGTGCATTAAACGTACACCTTCCACGATATCTTGAAGTGTCTTTAACTTTCCTAAGCGGATATCTTAAACTAACACGAAACAGCACTACATTATATTATAATTTTTATCTAACTATTTTACCCACTCGATTCTTAACGCAAAACTTCGTTAAGAATAACAAGGTTTATTTTATATATGATATTTCTATGTTCGTAAGAGAACAACTCTCTTCACCGGGCACAACTTCCCCTTGCAGATGCTAAAGCAGAACTGTGTCCATCCTAACTCTACAACGAATGAATCTTACTGAATTTAGTGTATTCTGATTGGCTAAGCCCAAGTCACATGATTGATGGAACAAACAGATATACGAATTTCCTGAAAAACTTTGTATAATTTAGCAAAGGCCTGCATGGAAATTATCTACGAATTTTATTACCCTATCATTGATAAGAGTTACAATTGAGTTTTTCTTCACTTAAAAAAAACATATTTCTAAAATAGCTATGAACCTCAGAGTATACACAAATTGAAGCTATTTACTTAAATAATTCCTTGTCAAAGTTTCACGTCAATCGGTTAACTACCACTGAAGCTATAGCGATCACACATTATCACACCCGCACACTCGCACAAATTCACACACAAAATACATGGCAATATAGAACACAATTTTATGAAGAGTTTGGTATACCCTACATGCTTCCATGTCTAAACACAAAACTTACGGCTAAAAGACAAAATATTACATAAAACAAATTTAAACATGAAAATGCTCGTCATCCATGTGCTCTGATACAAACAACATAGCTTATCATCCTGTGTTCCGTTGCAATACATAATTGAACATCCCTGCAATCTGTAATAATTGTTATCAATATACGTAATTGAACATTCCTACAATCTGTATTAAGCTAGAATATATTTTACTAAGCTATATGTTGTCATGGAATTGTAGGCATGGTACATTTGATGAATACTGCTTCTATAATTACTTACAAATATTATTAAGGAATTATTGCAATATCAGTAATTTAAATTGTAATATTGTATGAATTATTTTCTGTTGTATTATAATTTTCTCGATGTATTTAAAGAAAACAATATGTAATGAATGGAATTAATTTGATGATGTAAAATAAACTGTTTCAACTTTCTCTCTCTCTCTCTCTCTCTCTCTCTCTCTCTCTCTCTCTCTCTCTCTCTCTCTCTCTCTCGCGCGCGCGCGCGCGCACACACACACACACATTCGTTCAATTAAATGATCTGTTGTGTTTGATGTTTTCTCTTGTATCCGTACACAGGTCCTGATGATGGCAATAAATATTGTCGAAACCTCGACACAGATAATATAAAATTTGGGTTATAGTTATTGACCGATCCTCGCTAAACTTGTCATCATTAAAATAAATTGTATCGAAACTTCATAGCCATTTACACGGAGAATAAGATGACAGAACATTTGGAAGCTGCTTTAGAATCTTACTGAATCCCGCAATGAGATGTTTTCGAAGTGATGTGTCACTACAAACAACTTATGACATCACGAGTGAGTCGTGACATTGTTGAAAATTGTTTAATAACTTTTGCGAGCATACAGTGGTCTATTTATGCGCCTTCAATATAACGACTTACTTCTCTTCGAACACTTTTGTTTAGCGCCATGCGGAGTTTAACTGTGCGTAGGTTCTAGTTTATTTTTCAAGAGTATGTGCGCCCGTCATATTTATGCGTATCGTTGTACGGGTGATGGGTGGGAGAGCGATAGGTACACGAACGATGGGAGAGAGCACCCAGTTTGAATGACCAGAAATTCAAGGAATTCAAAGAAAATTTTTTGGCGCGGTTCTGAACTTAAGTCACAAGAGACAAACAGGAGCCAAATATGTTAAAGAAGAAAAGCGATAGGCCTCTATCATCTTAAATATATGATGTAATGAAATAGGATAGAGATAAGAGTTTCTTCGGTCTTTATAAAAGAATGTTTCTCTACAACGCAGAAATAAGAGAAGTCAATATTAAAATATCGGTACGGAGAACCATACATGACTTCCATGTTCTAAGATTTATATTTCAAATCAATTTCGAAATGAAATATTTCCATAGAAACTACTTCTTCCTACTTACTGCTTCAGCCTTAACCACAGTACTGTGGTCACTAACGTATACCACCTCACGTTATCGCACTGCAGAAAACATTGGTCTACGGCCAAACAGGACGGGAAGGAAGTTTAACAAAAAACTACTTCTTTGTTGCCGATAACGTAGTATATATATAAAAAATATTACCATAGAAACTACTTCTTTCTACTTACTGCTTCAGCCTTAACCACAGTACTGTGGTCACTAACGTATACCACCTCACGTTATCGCACTCGATTTTCACTGATGATGGAAGTCGATGGCATTGCCGAAACGTCTGGTTTTGTAGAAAACATTGGACTACGCCAAATATTCCGGGAAGGAATTTTAACAAAAACTACTTCTTTGTTGCCGATAACGTTGTACACATATATATAAAAAATATGCATAAAATTAATGGCTTGTATAAGTTAATGTTTGATCTCCATTAAGTAGTGCTCAAGTTTCCAAAGTTTTAATATTATGATGTCCGTAATTAAAACATCAGAGCAGGTTTAGTGTGTATGAGGGTACACCGTGGACAAAACTTTTCAACATTTCCTATTGAGCGTTGCTTAGAGTAAAGCTGCGAATCTACAGTGTACGTTTCACAGAACAAACACGCGGAAAAGAAGGAGCGCTCCGAAGTCACTCATGGACCCTCAGCATCTTGCAGAGGGTTCATTCCCTAAAGACGAAAAGTCTGTCTATGAATCGTTCCTCTGTAAACACGTGCAGTTACACTGCCCAGCGATCCACAGGAAGCAAATCGCTATCCACGCTGGACACTTTTTCGGCTTGCACGCGTTATTTTCTTTGGGTTTCGGCACTTTCCATTTAAAAAGCGTGCAAATGTAAGAAAATAAATATGAGTGAGGCCAGAAATAACGCGAATTTTGTGTGTGTGTGTGTGTGTGTGTGTGTGTGTGTGTGTGTGTGTGTGTGTTCCCTGCCTTTTTATTGCGGTAATCATAATAATAAAATGGAAACGTAAAAATTACATAATTGAGATATGCTTGCCTGCCACGAACGAATTATTTTCTCTCATACATGATTTACATTAAAATGAAAAAATTGTAAGTTTATTGCCTGGCAACAAAATTATTTTATTTTTAACAATTACCATTGTTTGAAAAAGTTTAAATGAATTTTCAAGTTCTTTATTGTTGTTAAAACGTAAAAGGTTGCAGGTAAACTACACCTTCCCCTTAACCGATCTTCACCAAAATCAAAAGGCCTTGAGATCACTACAATTCAGGGATGTATGCAAATAATTATTTGATTCTGTTTGCATATGCGGCAGTTACCGTTCGTCATGGAAACATAAAATGTTGCAGGTAAACTACCCTATTTCCTTAACCGATCTTCACCAAAACCAAAAGGTCTTGAGAACTCTACAATTCAGGGCTGTATGCAAAACATTATTTGATTCTGTTTGAATTTGCGGCTGTTATCGTTTGCAAAAAAAAATTACCCTTGATAAAAAAACGCTGCTGGTAAACTACCCCTTTCCCTTAACCGATCTTCACCGAAAACAACAGGTCTTGAGTACTCTACAATTCAGGGCTGTATGCAAAAACGTATTTGATTCTGTTTGAATTTGCGGCTGTTATCGTTTGCCATAGAAAATACCCTTTTTAAAACATGAAACGTTGCAGGTAAACTACCCCTTTCCCTTAACCGATCTTCACCAAAAACAACAGGTCTTGAGAACTCAACAATTCAGGGCTGTATGCAAAAGAGTAGTAGATTCTGTTTAAATTTGCGGCTGTTATCGTTTGACATAGAAAACAATTACCCTTGATTAAAAAAAAACCGTTGCCGGTAAACTACCCCTTTCCCTTAACCGATCTTCACCAAAAACAATAGGTCTTGAGTACTCTACAAATCAGGGCTGCATGAAAAAAATTAGTTGATTCTGTTTGAATTTGCGGCTGTTATCGTTTGCCATAGAAAAAAAAAATCTACAGATAGACAGATAGACACACAGACAGACACACAGACACTTTTCGAAAAATGACTTCTTTTCATGTTTTGAGTGTAGTACAATCAAAATCTGCAATAATCTCGAACACGATTCTTTTTGCCATCACCATACTTCCATTTCCTTAAGGAACATGGAAGTAAAAGTGAAAATTTTGGAAAACAATACGTATATATACTGTGAACTTTTCTAATCGAAAAGTAACTTCAATAAATCGTAGTTAAACAGCTAAAGAAATAAAAATTTCAGCAAAATTCCATAATTACTTACCCTAATTACCTAAAGCCCTACGGCTTTTTCTAAACCAGTTGCGTGTGTTAAAATATGGTTTATAAATAACTGTAGAAATAAAAGAAAATTGTAATACTTGTAAATTAATAAAATAGAGTTCTCTTAATAATAACAATCACTCAACATTTGGAAACTAACGTACGCATTTACAGCCTTAAAAAACGAAACAAAACCTATTAATCTACCTTTACCTTTTCCGCCTAAATACACTTGTGCACACCACTATAGAAAGATTATTCCGATTTGCGCTTTGATGATGACCTGTGAAGCTTGAAAGCGTTCATCGGAATAACTTGTCTACAGTGGTGTGCAACGGTGTTAATTGTGTTTGTGATTATAACCATTAACGCAACTTTCTTAATTAAATACACTTCGTCAGTATTGACCATTCTTCTAGTCTAATAGCACTTTGGTTTGATCTGTCGTCTTTGTACAGGTAAACTAGCAGTTTAGTGACTTTAATTAGGAAAAAATTAGAAGATTGTATCTCTGGATTTTATATAAAAGTAATGTACTTTTAACACGAACTATAAGTTGCATAAAAGATTCTAGGAAAACGTCCTTAAAATAAAGCGCGAAGGAGTAATACAATTGGGTTTTTCGAAATTCATTCAAAAATACTCATTTTCGCAATATCTATTACGAGTACAGATTTAGAATTAAAGAGATTCCTAACGACATGAGATTTATTACCTGTAATGTGAATAACAGTTACAGAATACAGAATATTTTGAAATCAGCGATTTTCCATATTTTTCAACTGTTATACTTCACGTCGGTCTACTCAAAAAGACTGAGACGCAAAAAATTTATAAAATGAATTCATAAAATTTTGTGGCAAGAGTCCTGAATTTCTCATTCGCACTGAGAAAAATGAGGATTGTAACCTTCAATCTAGTCTCATCTCCCTAAACCAAAAGCAAGTACTTGGTACGCCACTAACAACGTTTATAAGAGAAACGTCTCTGCTTCTCGGAAATGGCAAAAACGGGAGTGTTTTTAAAAAATGGGCAGAGGACTCAACTTTCTGTGAATTCAACGATATCCTTACAACGTACGTATGGACTGTCAACCATTAAAACCTATCGTGTATGTTTGTTTTACTTAAAAGTCTGTGATTCGATTCATCATAACGTCACTATTCGTGCATAATGACTCAATGTAGTTAGTTATTATTCGCTGTAAGACGAATTGATTTGATTTATTTGTTATTACAGTTGGAGAAATTTCGCCAGCTGTGCGATTGGTTTGGACAACCCATTCTGACCAACACAAGACCAGTACAGTGCGTCAACTCGAGAAACGTCCTGTATTTCGAAGACTGATACGATATACTGTATTCTGTGCCCATATTGGTTTCACAAATCTTAAGATTTTAGTTTTGTTTTACCCATCTGCTACCTGTTTCTTACAACTGAAAATTATTGACTGTTCTGTCTTTTGATTACAATTAATTTAAAAATTTTAATTGTGTATAAATAACGATTTTTAGAAAGAATCAATTTGTTCTGATTAAAAAGTACATACAGTAGAGTCTCGATTAACCGAGTTAATGTGGACCGCGGCACAAGAGACAAGGAGACAACTCTTTGTTGTTTTAATCGTGTTAGGGCTAACAGGACGTTTAAAAAAGTACTGTAAACAGTTATTTCTTGACAGAGTACTCCAGTTTATTTTACAAGAAAAATTAGATCAAATTACAAAAATAGGAGTTGTATTACTGTACTGTACGATGAAAGGACTAATACATACTGAACATTATTTACATTACAGTACATATCTTAAACACACTTGAAAATCATTGATTTACACATTTTGAAAAAAGTCTTTAACAGTCTTCTGTTTCATTGCACTGCCTCGCTTCTTGGACGCCATACTGCGCAGACGCCGCAAAATAATGATGTCAGCTGGCGACGTGTCATCTTATTGTTCTATGTAGAGTAGTGCCTTCTCGATAGCTCTCAAACCCTCAGTGTGACTGATTCTGCTTTCCAGGCCTCCCTCGGTTGATGTGTCGTCATCTTCGTAGTCACTGTTTTTATTTTGTGACACTACATTGGCAATAGCCTCGTCAGAAAGTTCACGTTGCTCGTCGTCGTTCATCCAATCGTTTACATCTTTCTCTGTGACTGTTTCTGTAACTGGAAGCATATTTAAAAGGTGGCTTAGGGGTAAATCATCTTCGTCATCTGAACCGTCTTGGTTTTCAGTTGGCCCAGTGGTATCATTTTTCGGGGTGATGTTTTTCCAGATTTCCTTCAGTGTAGATTCTTTCTCGTCACTCCATGACTCGCCTAACCAGTAAATGACATCTTTGAGGTTAATTTTCTTTAGGCTTTCGACAACGGCTAGATCATTTTCTAGGTCCTCAAGCAAATGTTTCAACAGTCTTTGCCGGTAATGGCGCTTTAGATTTTCTGAGATCCCTTGGTCAAGGTGTTGAATTAAAGAGGTAACGTTAGGGGGCAAGAAAAGAGCTCTTATATCACCACTAACCAATTCGCATTCATCTGGGTGAGTGGGCGCATTGTCCAGAAGGAGAAGAGCTTTATGTGGAAAATTTTTTCATCACAGAATTTTTTTACACTTGGCACAAACTGTTCAAAAAAACACGTTTTAAATATTGAAGATTCCATCCAAGCGTTTTTTTGGTTTGTGTACTTTACCGGAAGATTATCCATGTTCACATTTTTGAAAGCCCTGGGTTTTTTGTCTTTGCCTATCAATAAAAGTTTAAGTTTGTGGTCGCCGCACTGATTAGCATACACTAGAACTGTAACTCTCTCCTTGCTTCTTTTGTAACCGGGAGCTGATTGTTCCTGCTTAGCTGCTAGAGTCTTGCTCGGTAACATTTTGAAATTGAGTCCCGTTTCATCACAATTGTAAATTTGCTGCGGTCTTAATTTGGTTTTCTTAACTATTCCATCCAATTTACTTACGAAAGAATCAACTGCACTTGAATCGGCCGACAAAATCTCACCTTAAATTTTTAACTGCCTTACGCCATACCGCGTCTTCCAGCGATCTAGCCAACCTATGCTAGCAGTAAATTCTTCTTCTCCATCTTGAAAACGCTTAAAAAACTCTAAGGCTTTGGCTTGTAACATCGGACCAGATAACGGACTACCCTTATCTCTCATCTGCTGGAACCATAAAAACAACGCCTCCGATGTTTGTTCATAATCACTATTTTTCATTGTTTTCCTATTTTTTACGACGTTTTTATCTCCCGTTGATTGAGCGCGCTGAGTCACCCACTCTTCAAACTGTGCCCTTTTCCTCCTCCAGTCGCCTACAGTCAGTTCACCAACACCCAAATCAGTTGCCACTTTTTTAAAGGTTTCACCCCGATCCAAACGTTTAAAAGCATTAAGCTTATCTTCCAGAGAAAGAACAACGCGTTTCCTTTTCTCACTCATTACTGTACTTTTAACAATCACTGGACAGATGAACCCTTCACTCACTCTGGTTGACACTTGACAGACAACAGAAAGGGATCAAACAAAAACAGGTAGAAGTGGGGAGCTGAAGGGAGGGGGTGTGACTCACGCGGTCAAGGAACTCGCGTACAGTCAGGTGCCAATTACAGTAGGTCGACAAATTCTTTATTTTAATTTTTTCTGTTTTAATTTTGTCTGGTTTTGGCTCGGATAATACGGAACCTCGGTTAATCGTAGCTCGGTTAATCGAGACTGTACTCTACATAAAAGTACTACAGTAGAACTTGGCTAATTCGAAGCTGAAGGGACCAGTAAAAAATTCGAATTATCCAAAAATTCGAATTAGGAAAACTTTTAATAACGGTAGAAAAATCAAATTAAAAACCGAAATTCAGAAAGTAATATGTTATTTTAATAAACAATTTCCTTAGACATATGTATTACAAACGTATAAACATGTTTCAGTACAAAATATAGCATTTACAGTTTTTTAAAAAAGCTAGAAACTTTTGATTGCATTTTGCAGTTAATACACTGAGTTGTAGTAAACTCTTCAAGTTTATTAAGTGCTTGGAAAATAGCGTCACTTACGTTCTGTTGTCCTTCAACAAACCGTCTCAAGTCTTGAATGTAATTTGATGCCTGTGAAGCCGTTGGAATCGGTATCTCTGGAAGTTCTAGCTGGTCCCCTTCTCCATCTGAAGATGTACCATCATTTCTTTTGTTCATAACATCAGCCACGATCTCCGCATCTGTCTGTTCACCGCACACCGCCAAGTCTTCATCCATGTTTACAAACTCTTCGTAACGAATGCCTGCGTCATGTCCAACATCTTCCCAGTTATCCATAGTGGGTACGACTTCTCTAGCAGCTTTATTCTCCTCTTCACCTTCAATGTGGCAGAAACCACCTTTACGAAAACAATTAGCAATTGTTTTTTGCATAACTTGGTTCCAAGCACTGTTGCACATGCGGGCAGCTTGAAGGATGTTAATCTTGATATTTTCGTGCTCATCTAAATAAGCACCTGACAGAATGTTTTGGACCACAAGCCGTCTGTAAAAATGCTTAAAATTTGTTATTACACCTTGGTCCATAGGTTGAACTACTGAAGTCATGTTTGGAGGGAAAAACACAACCTTTACATTTTCCATCACAGGAATAGTGTTGTGCGCTGTACAGTTGTCAATAAACAAGACGATTCTTCTGTTTTGATTCCGAAATTTCCTGTTGATTTTCAAAAGCCATCTTTCGAAAATTTCACCTGTCATCCAGGCTTTATTGTTTGATTCATATTCAACTGGTTTCGTTTTTACATTTTTGAAACAACGTGGGTTGGCTGACTTCCCTATCATTAGCAAAGGCAGTTTTTCCGAGCCATCCATGTTTGCTCCGATTAAAAGTGTTATGCGCTCCTTGCTGTGTTTGCCGCCACTACAACTTTCTCCTTTAAAAGCAAGTGTTTTGTCGGGGGTGCATTTGAAGAATAAGCCCGTCTCGTCTACGTTAAAAATGTCTTTAGCGTCTCTATCAGAAATCATTTGCAACAAATCGTCTTTCCATGAATTTGCAGCTTCAACGTCAACAGATCCACTTTCCCCACAAACAGTTTTGAAAGACATGCCATTCCTTTCTTTAAAACCATCGAGCCAACCAGTGCTGGCCTTAAAATCATTTTTCCCTAAGCTAGATGCGAATTCCTCAGCTTTGGCTCTGACAAGGGGCCCACTGACTGGAATTTTTTTGTCCCTTGCTTGCGTAAACCACTTCACTACACATTCATCCACGTCAGGATTTTCTGGTCCTCGCGCTCTTTTCCTATCTTTGTCGCTGGCTTTACACACACTATTCAAAATCTTCTCTTTATTTTTTAGATACGTTGACAGCGTATTTGGCGGTATCCCGAATTCCTTGGCAATTTCAGATTTCTTTTTTTGTCCCTTTTCCACTTCCCGTATAACGGCAACTTTTTCGGCAAATGTCAATGATTTGTATTGGGTCCGTGTTGGTTTTGAAAGGGCCATGATGAACACACAACACAATAAAACTGCACAATAAGTGTCACTAAAACACACCAGTCTGTATATACAGCACTGTATAAAGAAAGGGACGGTCTCTCACTACAGGACACAGCTCGCACAGTAGAAACTCAAAAAGACTTAACACTTCCACGAATGCAGGCAGACTGAACTGAAAGCAACAGTGAGGGTGGCTGACTGACAAGGCGTGGAACAAGGGACAATGGCGGATGGTACCGTTACACGAGCCAGTCATGTGTCATCGCCAGATACTGACGGCAATTCGACGAATTTGACACAAAAGACAAGCGTCTGTTCACAAAGGGCGATGCCTGCTTGTCTGTTTCCAGTCGTGTCTCTATTGTTACGTGGTCTAGCCCATACAGCAGGCGATTTTTTGTAGTTAGAGCAAAATTTTTATTTCGAATTAACCAAAAAAAGTTCGAATTACAGACGATGTTTTTGCATGGTTTTACATAGGATATTCAAGGGACCACGGTAAAAGTTCGAATTATCCACGAATTCGAATTATGCACGTTCGAATTAGCCAAGTTCTACTGTATTATATTACTAAAACTTAGTGTATACAGTAATTTTCTGTAATACGCTTGCGTGTGTGCGTGTGTGTGCGTGAGTGCGCGCGCGAGCGTCCGCGTCCGAGTGTGTTTAAAAGATTCTGTAATGGGAATGACTAGTGCAGCAAACAACATTTAAATTACTGTTACTCATATTTGTTGTAAAAATTTTGTTGCTTTTTCCACGGGGGAAAATGAGGGAAATTACTCCCCTCCCCCAAATGGTCACAGCAGATGAAAGTTTTTCCGTGGTCTTGTGACTGTAAAATGGTTTTATTATTGTGAATGTGATACAATATTCATATTATGTTATTTAAGTTCATGACTTTAAAATTAAATTATAACTGTACCTTATCATCGAGTTAATTTTTGTTTGATACATAACCTAATTGAGTAGTATGTAGTGTAAACTGTATGTGAACATTATTAAAAGATCAGTAAACTGATAAACACAGTTATAATTTTATACTTGTACGTTAATAGGCTTGTTGTGTTAATAATAGTCCAACTTTCCATAGTCCCCCCCCCCCAAGTCAGCTCTCCTCAACCCAAAATTACTTGCAGGATCCGTCTGTGTTTACTACAAAATAATATCTGTATACGAACTACTGTTACCCGTTGTTGAAGTACTTTACTAAATTTATGCAAATGAAAATAGTTTTTTCATATTTTACCATGATATTTTAGCAGCTTAATGTCCACTAATCGCAGTCCTGTCTCGACAAGGTTTATCCATAACGCCGCAATTACGGTACTGCTGTAAGTTTTGAAAAGCCATGACAGAAATAAAGTAGAAAAGCTGTTGAAAAATATTACAGTTAAAGATATTTCAGAACGCTTAAGAGCGCCAGTTCATGTTTAGATTTGATTTTAATAGTGTCAATAATTTCCCCTAAACATACTTTAATGTTTGCCTACATGCCATAGTGTTACGTCTATTATACATGTGTGTGGGGGAGGCACGTGATTCACTGGCAATGAAAGTGGCTGATTACGGAAAATAGTTGGCCGCCATTGGAATATTTCAGTAGTTCAACAGGTCTTCTCAAGGGGGAAAACATTTTCACTGTACCCTAATCTCCGTGCGGTGCATCTTGTGTCCTGTAAGATCAGTTGAAGATCAGTTTTTGAACCAAGTGCTATTCCAAGTCATGAACTGAATTCCAAGTGATTGAACTTAAACAGTGCTTAGTTTAACGACCTGGATGAGTCCGGTCAGGTACGAGATAGTTTAGACAGTGCAGAAGTAGTCACATATTCTTAGCATCCTGCCACCGACCACTTTTAAAGGTGGTAACACGAAGCTAGAAATTAACTCACAGTAATTTTGATAAGCATTGGTACTAATAATGTTGATGTACATTATTATTGTAATAGAATGACGCTGGTATCATGATGAGTATTGTGATAATGATGATAACAACAATGACAACGATAGGAATGACGGCAATGTTACTCTTTCATACTCGTAAGTTTTATGAGATTCTGTAGATTAATGAAACGTCTGATAAAATGAACACAAATCTCTTATTTACCATAATATTGAGAAGGGAATATTCGGAGCGCATACGTATTACAAATTACCCAAAGTATATACGATAATACCTGGATTGTCGTGGTGGACACAGAGAGAACGCGGGACTTGAGATAAGGCTGACTCTTACCAAGGCTGTCGTTTTTAGGGTACACACAAACGATTAACTGCACACTGGGCACGTCTCTGATGACTGCTTTTCGTTGACGATCAGTATATTTTCGTTGTCAGGAAATAGTTTAGAGGGGCGACTGTTTGCACTCTCAAAGATTGCAGAACATTATAATTTAAGTGTACCTCGGACAAAACAAGAAAAAACTATTTTTAAGTAAGCGATTAGCTGAAGACAAAAACTATAATTAATGGTGCAATAGTCATTAATTACTTTTAGTGTTAAATACGAAAGTAAGCTGACATACTTGGGATTTGAACCTACATATAATTAAAGCGACGACGTAACTGATAAGCTCCAAATGATTAGCTACAGCAGACGGCGTGCGGGAGCCGCTGAAGCTATCGGTTAACGCGGTACAGATCGGTCACGGTTTCTACGTGAAGCTGATGAAGACGATGTCGATACTATTTATAACCTTTTATACTTATTTCAGTGGTTTTAGCCGACATCGTTAGAAGTTCAGAATATTTCGACCATACGGAATTCGTTATTTACCGAGTCATTAGACATGTGGAGTTACGTTATATAAAAAAGTATGCGTATTTTAGAAAGACGGCTAACGACGAAACATTTATGGACGTTGCAACCGCATGAAAACGGTCGATTCATTTACGGGAGATAGACAGCTAGACAAGTAGAAAGATAGGTAAATAGTTAGGGAGAGGGAGAGAGGAGTTTAATCCAATAAAAGTATTGTATTTTACAATAGTTTCATTATTATTGCCGACATTCTATTTGTTTCTCATCTTGTCAGTGGGTAATTGACGATAGTGAGTGAACACTCGCGTCGAGATAGACAAAAACCCATCCTACGTCTAATTCTACGGAAAGTGATATGCAAGACTGGGTAACACGACACGCGATACAGTTACATCCAGGTAACTGTACAAAACGTATAAAGCAAAATTTAAAGCATATTTAATAAATCAAATCCTGCAAAACAAGGGAAATTTAGTTTTAAGGGTTTCCGCTTACCACCCTGAACTAAAGCCTATAGACATGATGTGGTCAGAAATTAAGCGGTATGTAGCTGAAAAAATGTAATGTTTAATTTAAACGATATAAAAATTTATGTGAAGAAAATTTCAATTTTGACTGCTGACGATTGGGAAAAAAGATGTAAACACCTGGAAAGAATTGTAAACGAACAACTGAAAAAGGAAGCTATTGTGGATGAAATAGTAGATTGGTTCATAATTAATCTTGGAGAAGGGAATAGTTCAGACAGTTCCGATGTGTGTATGTGTGTGTGTGTGTGTGTGTGTGTGTGTGTGTGTGAGAGAGAGAGAGAGAGAGAGAGAGAGAGAGAGAGAGAGAGAGAGAGAGAGAGAGAGAGAGAGAGAGAGAGAGAGAGAGATCAACATTGGTGACCTCTTCCTAGTACGAGAAGACAACCTTCCTCCATTGAAGTGGGAACTGGCACGCATCGTGGAACTTCATCCAGGTAGTGACGGATTGGTACGAGTGGCAAGTGTTAAGACATCATCGGGAATCTTCAAATGACCAGTTGCAAGACTTTGTTTATTTCCAAAAGAGACCAGTGAAAAAACTGAATTTCATTGTAATTTGTAGTTGTGAAATTTTCTCATGTGTACTTATTGTATTTTTTGTATTAATTAGAACTAGTGGTCGCCCAGTGGTCGAAATTCGACCGTAATTCATTAAATTTGTAAGTTTGAACGTTATTGAGGTTCTTTTGTCAAAGAGTATACCTCTATAATCATTGCATATAATTTTTTTGAATTTTGTTCTATTACGTCAGCTGTGAGCGTGTACAAATACGTCATTAGCGTGTGTTGTTTGCCTTAATTCCCTGCAATACCTATGAAATTTAAAATTTAATGTTAGTAACAGTTGAAAAAACACAATTACAGCTTGTATTCGTATTTATTTTTTGATATAATTCATTGTCAGTTTTAATTTTTTCATGTTATTATTGAATCAAATAAACGCTAATAAAAATGAGACTTGACATTCATAGAAGTATAAGATACATTGTTTTCAATTCCAGTGGATTACATTTCATTTTTGGTAAGGTACAAAATTCGAAAACAATTTGAAGATTATCTGCTACAAAGCTTATATAATTTTTTAATTTTTTTTTCTATGCATTAATTTTCGAGTTATTTGAAAAATATGAAAGATAGGAAGAATGAGGTTTAGCTTGGCTAAGCCATATTTAAAAAGCAATAACGCGTTTTTTGACATTTCCTTGGGTTTTTTTAATTGCCATACTGACCAGGTTTCGCCAAGGCTACACAGTTATTTTGCCTATCTTTTTCGAATTATATAAAATTTAAATAAAAAATTAATACAAAATAAAAAATGAAATAAAAAATACGTGCCTCGTATTTTTTCATATATTTTTCATTAAATCAAAGAAACCGGGCGGTTAAAAAAATAAATGCTGTCCATTGAACTTAAAATAGTTTGAAAGTGATTTTAATGATTCAGAACTTCTGTGTAAACGATGTTTTTTGTAAAAACTCTTTCATAATTTGCTAAATGCCCTTGGCCATTATATTCGAAAATATAAAATCTCAAACCATCGAATGATCGAACTCTACTTGCTGTGACGTACAATTGACCATGTGTAAAAACTGGCTGCCTTAATAAAATTCCAATTTTTTCGAATGTTTGTCCTTGAGACTTATTTATTGTCATCGCAAATGCAGGTATAATTGGAAATTGAGTTCTTTGAAAGTTAAATGGTAAAACAGTACCGGAATATGTTAAATTTATACGTGGAATCAAAATTCTCTTATGCGTGCGGTTCCAAGTAAAACTTCGCAATCAATAGCATTACGATGCATACACTTGATGCGCATTCTTGTTCCATTGACTAATGCTTCCTTTGTATTTAAGTTTCTGATCAGTAAAACGATGCAATTAACTTTCAATACTAACTTATGTGGTGGCAAACCACTAATAGTCAAACAATTCAAAAACTCTACTGGATAGTTATTGACTTCATTGTCATCATCACAAATTATTTTATCGTAGCTATGATATGTTTTCTGTTCACCTGGTATTCGATTAAGTATATCAGTATTAATAAAAGTACAATCATCATTTTTAGGTGCTAAAATAACTGACTTCAATATGTTATCTGAGAGTATGTTTTCAGAAATATTTCCATACACCTCATTAATAATATTATTTTCATCTCCTATTAACTGCTGAGGTATTTCAATAATATTTTCACCAAACTGAAGGAATTGTGGGGTTTCATCATTACCAATTTTCTTCAAGAATTCGACAAATTCTATTTCACTTGGTAAGGCTCTCATATTTTGAGTAAACGTTACTTTATGAAAATAAACAAATTTATGCCAACTCGTGACACAATTTTCAATTAAAGTTGCACGTGATCCATGTGGGACAACTGGTAAGATTTGCCGAAAATCACCGCACAGAAGTATCGTTTTCACTCCAAATGGTTTATGTTTATCATTTTCATCGCATAGATCCTGCAATAATCTATCTATGATTTTCAACACTTGCAGTGGGCACATAGAAATTTCATCAATAATTATCAATGATGATGAATTTATGTAACGTCCATAGCTACTATTTGCGGTAATATTCGCTATAGAATTTTCCAAAATGGGTATAGGCAATTTAAACACATTGTGTAAAGTTCTACCTCCAAGTAATAGAGTTGAAGCTATGCCACTGAACGCTGTTGCAATGCAACTAAGATTAAGCGAATTTAATTTGTGAATGATTGCTGTTTGTGTGAATGTTTTTCCACAACCTGCATGAGCGGTTAAACAAAAAACATTAGATCCAGTATCATGGTGCAAAACTTCACGAATCACACGATCAATTAGATTACGCTGTTCAATATTTGCAGTTTCATAATGCTCACAAAGCAGAAACTCTTGTTCTATTGGATCAATAGCATTTGCTTCGTCTGTTCTCTGCGAATACGTGGGAACTGGTAAACCAAGTTCTTGACATGACAAATTATGAACATTCAAAATATCTTCAATTTCTAATAGAGCTGTGTTAAAGGATACTTCTTCGTTGTAATCTCTCAAAAAATCTTCACTAAGATATACTTTAAATTCATTCCATAACGCCAATGCATTGGCTGGCACATTTAATGCACAAATGTAACCAAATAAATTTCGCATTTGTTTTGGTGAATGTAATTCTTTTGCTTCATTTAAACATTCGCGCCATTCATTATCATTTGAAGCAATGCTGCGAGCATGGCACGCTTCAACAAAAGAAGTATGTATAATTCCATTGTATGTTCTAACATCCTCAAATGATTTTGGACCACAGACATGTAATAAAAGCAATCGTAAATGGAAAAGTTCGATGTCTTTTGGTGATACTACATATATGTGTGTAATGATTTTATCACCTCCACGCCTTCTCTTCTTCCATTTTTTCGGGAATCTTCCCACACATAATGCAAAGGAATTTCAATATACTTATATTCATGCGCTGATGGATCTGATCGATTCAATTCAACAAATGCTAATAATTTTGTTTGTCTTGCATTTTCAATTGCTTGACGTTCTTGCCCTTCTCGAAAGTAAACATTCTGTCTACGCGGTAAATGAATGTCAAGTCTAACGATGACATGTGATTGAAAATGCATTGGTAATTCATAGATGCGCCATACAGCTTCAGTTGATCCGACATAACGGCCATTTAAAAAATGTTTAACTTCATCAATTTGTATTTCTTGACCTGGTTCATTTATCTCTGAACCTAATTCAACAGATGCACTGTCATAGCCTTTATACACATATTTATAAATGTATTTAACACTTTTAACTGTAGTGCATACTTCAACATTTATATGGCAATTAAATTTGGCAAGTAAATACGGATTGTATGGTACAACATAACGATTGTCGAGGCAACTACCGCGAACTTCAGCATCAATACCATTATCACGCCTTCTGTATAATGGATATCCATTTAATGATTCACATGTAAATTCATTAAATCGTTTTGGATAATCTTTTGTGCATTTCCATCTCTCATACATACAGAATTTGGATTAAGTACACCGCATGGACCATGCATCATGTGTTTTACAACATATTCATGTAATGTAGGATGTGTTTGAATGTTAGGAATCTCCGCAGATACAACTTTATCAATATCGGTAGCGTTAACAATTTTATCTTGCTCATTTAAAGAGAGTAAATGTGAGCATGAGGCAATCCTCTCTTTTGAAACTCAATTGTATAAATGAGTGCTTCAACTTTACCGTAGATTTTTTGTAGTGTAAGGCCCTCAATTAATGCTTTCAGTTTGGACTTGAATACACGCACAACAATATCAGGTCGAAAATTAGCTGACTCACCTACACCAATATTGCTAACTATTTCAGGCCAACTTGGATTGCAAGTCATTGTAATAAACAAAGAAGGCTTTCCGAAATTTTGTACATTGACATTGCATCTAAATAATTCTGATACATATTTCTTGGAGATCCATTGAATGAAGATGGTAAAATTACTTTACGGCCAACATTATTGGCATTGGGGTTCAATTCTAAATAATCTGTTAAATTGTTGTAAAACAAAGGTTTTGTAAAATATATAAAAACACTTAGTAAGTTTCACAAATTTTTTAATTAACTCTGACAGCTGTTTCGACTAACTTAAGCCATTGTCAAAGAGCGAGTGAATGAAATTACTGAACACAGGATGTTAGTGGAGTGTAGGTGGTGAACATCTGTTTAAGGCGTACCTGGAACATCTGTGTTGTGAAGGCGAGGGGGGGGGAGAGTGTGTCCATGAGACAAGGGAAGGTCAGGTGTCTTTAAAAACTAAATACAATCATGAATGCAAAATATAAAATTAACTGAACTAAATATAAACTGAATGCAAAATTTAAAATAATGATGACCATTCAAAATAATATAAAATAAACTAAACTAAATAACAGATTTTAATAAAGGGGATACATAAAATTCAGTCTGTTCATTGGTTAAATTTTTGTTATTTTTTATTGCTTTTTTAATTTCTAAAATTTCTAACAAATCCATTGTTTTACCTTTTTGTATGTTATGTAGTAGTGTTATGTTTTTTGTGTCTATGAAGTGATTGTGTTGTAAGCAATGATCTGCAAAACCTGTATTAGATGTATTAGTTAAAATCGCCTTCTTATGTTCAGAAATGCGATGTTTCAGAGCACGGCCATATTGTCCGATGAAATACACTGTGCAGAATGCGATGCTATTTATATCGGACAATGTGGCGATTTTAACTAATACATCTAATACAGGTTTTGCAGATCATTGCTTACAACACAATCACTTCATAGACACAAAAAACATAACACTACTACACAACATACAAAAAGGTAAAAAAATGGATTTGTTAGAAATTTTAGAAATTAAAAAAGCAATAAAAAATAACAAAAATTTAACCATTGAACAGACTGAATTTTATGTATCCCCTTTATTAAAATCTGTTATTTAGTTTAGTTTATTTTATATTATTTTGAATGGTCATCATTATTTTAAATTTTGCATTCAGTTTATATTTAGTTCAGTTAATTTTATATTTTGCATTCATGATTGTATTTAGTTTTTAAAGACACCTGCCTGACCTTCCCTTGTCTCATGCACACACTCCCCCCCTCGCCTTCACAACACAGATGTTCCAGATACGCCTTAAACAGATGTTCACCACCTACACTCCACTAACATCCTGTGTTCAGTAATTTCATTCACTCGCTCTTTGACAATGGCTTAAGTTAGTCGAAACAGCTGTCAGAGTTAATTAAAAAATTTGTGAAACTAACCAAGTGTTTTTATATATTTTACAAAACCTTTATATTAATATGTTTCACCAAGTGCCCAACGAGTCATCAATTAAATTAATATCGTGAATTGTTGTAAACTTCAGACCTAAGACTTGTTTGATTTTGTCGAATGAAATGTAACCTTGTGCCCTCTATTCTCACATACATATCAACTATCCACTGCAGAAATAATTTTTGTGAATTGTGCAACATGCTAAAATCTTCTCTAATTGCAAGTCGATAGGCTGCATACTGAAGCATGGTTAATTTATTTCTGGGCGCTCTTGAATTAGATGTAGTTGGTACATTATGAGAAATATTGATATGCCACCCAGTATCACCATTTGGAAAAAGTAATGGATACGCTAAAGGGTCCAATGATGAATCCAAAACAGAGATATTTTTAATGGTACCATTAACTTTTGAAAAAGGAAACTATATTTCGTTAAAAGGGTGGCTCACCATCAACTGTACTAAATATTACTGCTACATCAGTTTGAACTGCATCATTATAACGGCGTAGATCTAAATCACGATTTACTTTAATGAGCATACAAATTTCTTTATTTTGATTTTCAACTCTCTGACAATGATCTTTCATTGCAATGAATGATCGAACGAAAGGATTAATGCGTTCCAATTCAAGAGAGATTTCGCGCATTATATTGTTATTGCATGTTTGATTATAGTGTTCACGTAATCTATAATTGACAGCAGTGTCAACATCATAAAAATATAATTGCGCATAACATGGTGAGCGACCATATCCAGCAGTAATTGGACCTGATCTGTGATAAAAAACATCATGTATTTTAAAATGATACACTCCACGCGTAACTGTATCCGAAATTTTAGCTTCTGAGCTAACCATAGCAAATGATGAATTGTATTTACGAATGTTTTCAAAATAATTTTTTGACTTTCTTTTTATTGAAGGTTTATTTGAAGTAAGTCCATCATACAATGATTTAAAGTATTCATTTTGACTTAAGGCCGGTAATATTGCTTTACCCTTATGACAACATGAAGTGAATGCAGTCCTTTCACCTAAAGTGACCTCAGATTCGAAATGTTTTGCATTGCAAAACCTGCATTGTAAATGCATTAATCCACAATCAAAAGTATTAAAATTTCTTGGAATGACATTCAGTGCGCATTTAAATGTATCCCTCAAAATAATTTCATCATTTTGTATACTATTTACACTATTTAAATTTGCATTTGGTCTATTATCATTTTGACTTTCACGCGAATATATATTCCTTCTTCTTTGTCTCTCACTCCGACCCGTCAATGTTATACTATTTACACTATTTAAATTTGCATTTGGTCTATTATCATTTTGACTTTCACGCGAATATATATTCCTTCTTCTTTGTCTCTCACTCCGACCCGTCAATGTTCTATGTCGAGGCATAATGGAAGTAGGTGCGAATATCTGAATGTAAAAAAAAACATGTAATGAAATTACTGAAACTAAGATTAGACAGGGTTTAATTTAAAAATAATAAAATGTACTCACTTTTTTGAAACCACCAATAATAATTAGGCGAGAGTAAGTCAATTCAAATTGCTGCTACAAAATTTTCCTTTTGCAACAGGTGTATATTAAGCAAGCTGTATTTCACTTTCAACTGCACATTAATATATAAAACACAGATATCTAATATACAAAATATAAAATAAACGCTTTTTTGCCTTGACATACACTCCACAGACTATTGAAAAAGAAACATTTGAAATCACACAAAATTCACAGCTCATTCAGTCAATCTGTCAGTAATTATTTGTTGGCAACATTTTAAAATTCTTTGGCGACAATCTCTACTCTGTGCGACTGTTTGACCACAGACTATTATGTGTTTGACATTGGCAGTATGAACGTACACTAAAATGAAAAAATTATAATTTTATTGCCTGGAAACAAAATTATTTTATGAATTTAAATGAATTTTCAAGTGCAAATGAATGTTTTATTTAATTTAATTTAATGTATTTGTAACACATAAAAAAAATATATATAACATTATATATTTCAATCACTTTCTGCTATATATATATATATATATACATTATATATATATTTATATATACATTATATATAAATTTTAGCTTTCTGAACTCCTTCTCCATATAAACTTTAACTATGCCAAATCTCACACTCCTCCGTGCGCGCAATATGCTTAAAAAGGGGTACAAAGTTTTTTCTTCACGTATTAATATATAGATGTGATTGAAGTAAAATCCTTCAAGGTGGGGGGCATGTTAGGTTGTGTGTGTGTGTGTGTGCGTGCGCGCGCGCGCGCGCGCATGAGAGAGAGAGAGAGAGATCAAATAGTGGGGTGAGTGACTGGCTTTCTTGTGAGGGTTTAAAGGGCAGAATCAGTGTGTGTATAGAACTGCAAGTGAATTGATGTGTGTGTGCTAACTTTCAATGTGCAATTGTAAGAGAAAATAAACAAATTTTAAATCATTTTTCTTTATATTGGTTTTTTGTGTATACAGTCCGCTACTTAAAACATCACATATAGTGTAGTGCAATTAGACCTGGACATTCAAAAAAACAAAGCGGGGATGGTCTTACCTGGTTCGTTACCCTCCCAGCAGTGTGTCATAAAAGGGGTGAGGGTGGGGTTAAGAAGGGTTGGAAAGGGGCATTTTTTCAACTTATTCTTGAATATCTCTCAAAGTATGAGATTTAGAGTAACGATGATTCTATACAAAATTGTAGAGAATTAAATTCTCTACACAAAAGGTCCTTTTTACTTTTTTCATACATCCAATGGTTTCTGAGATAACGGGAGGGGAACACTTGATAAAATATCTATTTTTGCAAAAATCGTTCCTTAATCACTTTAAAATCGATTGACTATTGTGTAATTTTAAACAGTTACTAGCAATGTTTAACAATGAAAGAGAAATGAATAAAAGGCACGTAAATATTATATAAAAGATGATTCAATTTGATTAGTAATCCTGAAATAGGTAAGTAGTAGGTTTTATTCCAAAATAACATACAACTTAATGCATATTATAGATTATTGGTAAAAAAGGAGTTTAACAGTAAATACAGTATTATTATTTCGGCACAGTCTTTAGAAATCCATTCCTGGGTAATAATTCTCTTGCTCTTGATCCGAAACAACTTCCCGGTCAGTATCCTGCTCAAGATTGATTTCCTCGTCCATTACAAGGAAGTCTTCTTCAGGTTCTATTTCATCTGCAATGTCTTTGTTGCTACAACCATGGCCTCCACAATTCGCACACATAGTTGAGCACTTCAGTCCACTTTTAAAGCACTCACACTTAGCTGTGCAGTCATCTTTGCAGCAGCAGCAGATTGGGTGTAGCAGGTCATCAGGTGCAGCTGCCTTGAGAGTTGTGACTGGACGCAGATGGCCATTGACGATTTTCCAACCCCATTCCGATGGGTCCACGCCATTGTTTTAGTTGGTGAAACACTCGGAGAGAGTGCTGACGAGCTGCTGCAGACGTAGGTACAAGGGCAGCCAAATTAAATTGTGCATGTACTGGCTGCTTTGCAATGGTTGTCATGTACAACTTGTGACGCAATGAATCTAAGTTTTCTTCACTCGTTGAACCATATAGTGCACAGAACAAAGCTTCACCTGCTTCAGCTATTGAATCTGGCGAGGCACCTGCGTTGTTGAAAACCTCTAGTTTCCCTCTAAGGTTTCTATCACGTTTGATTTTCGTAAATGCAAGGATTTTACCTTTTCGATAGATGAATGATGTAGTATCGCATCCCGTGAAGGCGTATACAGTAAGTAAAATATTCTCCAATTCTACCAACTGATGTTGAATGGCACTGATCAAATGAATTTTATGTGGCTGGTTCTTTTTGCCTGGCAAGATCATTTTCAAGTGAGAATCGTCTGGGGCAAGTGTAAGCAACAACACCAACAAATCCGTATCTTCTCCAATCACAATTGTTTCACCACCTCTTTGTGCCTCAGCAATAGCCGTTGAAACTATTAGGATGTCTGCATCTCCCTCAGCTTGAAGTACTGTGCATTCTGCTGCTTGCAAATGAGTCTTTAAAAGTGAAATGAACCTCATTTTGTTGGTGGCGTTGGTTAGGAATTCATCTTGTTGTAAGGTTATTGTAATGTGGTCTTCCACTACTACATTTACATGGGATGTTTTACCTGAGCGACGAAGGTGTTCTTCATCTTTTGTGTTCAGTGTACTGTAACCATCAAACACCACTGTTTGTTTTCCATAATGAGCCAGTACATATGCTACGTGTTGTTGGCATATGGACTGAAAGGTAGCAGGGCGTTGCCATACGACACGATGGAGAAGATGCCCTCCGTCTATGACGTACCTCACACCAATTTGTGGAGCAGAGACTTCAGTTGTTGGAACAGTTACTTTGCCCACCAGCACATCAACAACAGAAGACTTTGTACCCTTTCTCATCATGCCACTTTCATTAAAAAGGGAGGGAGGGTAAGCACACAGCTCATATTTGAATAACTCTTTAAGCTGAGCATCTGTATTCAATGTGCATACTATACGATGCAAGAGTTGATTGGGATTTACATAAATTAGATCGTTGCGCACAGACACAGATTTGGTTACGGTAGCCAGAGACTTAACAAATGACTTTCGCTTCAAATGAACGTCGTTGAATCTTTTCCCCTCTATCTCACCTATAGCTGCAACACCTTTTTCAAAAGCTCTGTCACAATCAACACTGTCAGAAGCCAATACGCCCGTGGAAAGAGAGGGAAGTTCTGGACTTTTTTCGAAAGGGTTATGTTCTTGAAACCAGGCTACAAAAGTCTGTATATCGTTGGCATCTCGTCGTTGATGAGCCTCCCTCAAGTCAACATGTTGTTCAGATGATGTGGCCTCAACACCAGCAAATTCCTCCATTGCTTCAATGATTCTTGAAGTTGCAGGCATGCATTTAATCCATGTAGCTATTGTAGAGGGCGTAATCCCTCTGCCCTGCGTCAAGCCACCACTAGTTTTCAATGATCTCATTAACACTTGCTCAATAGCCAGGTCACTCCAAATCCCACACCAAAATGTTTCCCTTCTACGGATGGTAAACTGACCTTGCATTACAAACGTCTCAAATTCTTCATCATTCAAGGTACCCAGCAGCTGTAGGGATGACTGAAGGTATAACTGAGCAGATTTTGCATAATTAAAGTGACCACATGAGTGAAAATATGTAAGCATTTGGGCAACACAATGCAAATGCAGGAAAAAGTCCCCACTTCTCTCAGCCCGCACAAACATGCGGACCAACTCAACCATTTCAAGGAAGTGAATCCATAATGTTTGAGTGCGCCCACGTTCGGATGTACTACTCAGATGTTTGACGAACTTTGTCACTGTTTGGGAGTTTAGCGATACATGAGGATGGGTGGTACCATTAATTAGGGATATGTAAATATCCTTCAATTCCTCTTTTTTAGGAAAAGAGTTCTCATGCGCCTGATGGAATACTGTAAAAAGAGCTTCCTCAGTCAAAAACAAAGCACGAACTGATCTTGAATATGCTTTACCAGACATCATGTGGATTACACTATTTTTGGCATAAACCGTACTCCATAACTCCTCTAGTCCACTTCCAGCCATCACATGCCCAATGCAGTCGAGAAAAGGTAGAAGAAGATGAAAACCTCCTAGGCGAATAAAAATGTTTTGCAGAGGACTGTCCGGAGGAGAGCTGAGAACTATTTCATATGCTTTAGCATAAAGCGGTTGGTCGAATGTGACCATGATACATCTTTGTCCGTGTTTCGCTCCCTCCTGAGCAGCATACAGGAGAACAGTGTAGATAGTTGACGAATTGGAGGGGGCAAATTAACAAATGGGAGAGGTATCACTGCTGTAGACTGGTAATGCTCCGATGAAAAACAATTTTCCATAAAGCCACCCCAGCTAGGGCGAGAAACTTGAAGCCATATACCTGCGAGCCAAAATAAATCTAAACTTCGACTGTGTCCAGCCGACAAAGGTTTCAGCTGGAATGTTTGAAACTGAGAGCTGTGATAGAAGAATATCCGGATGGGCCACGATGGTCATAGACCTGTATTGGTGTTAAACCACATGATGCAACGTTGGCTGCTTGTATGGTGCTACTTCGGTTCACAACGGTATCAGCTCGTAGTGATGACTTCGGTGTGATGCACATGATCCTACCCATAGCGTGGAATGTGCCATGACCATCTATACTTCGCACATTGTAATCTGCATTGTCAAATACATATTGAATGTACGCCTTGTCTATTTGAACGGTATTTTCTGAAGTTACACACCTTTCAAAAAGCAAAGCTTCTTTGTATGGAGCACAAAATCCCATGTTAGCTAACATATCAATTAATAGCTTGGAACCGTATCTCCTGTGAAGGGACACAGCCAGGCCAAACTGAAGGGGGGAAACAAAAGATCTTGGGCGAACTGCTGAAATTATGGCATGGGCAATCGTAGAAACTTTTCTTTCTGTCTTTTGAGATTTCCAGAATTTTTTATAGGAGGTTTGATAATCTCTGTCATCAAAAGTTGAAGTGATTGAGGAACTACCTCATTATCCTGAAAGGATAATTTGTTGTGTGTTAGGAAAAACAGAACAATCATACGCTCGAGATTTAATGTCTCGGCGAATTATCTTGGCAGCTGTCTTGATGATTCTTTTTTCCTCCTCTTCAACATTCGAATTCCGTTGTAAGTACCACCAATCTGAGAGAATTCTATCGCTAGTTCCGGTGAAGCAAATTACCCCACTTCTTCCAGGAATTTCTGTTACACCTACACCTTCACAATAGGGCTGTATTAACTTTCTTTTCAAATGTTTTACACTGTAGCATTCCATTCCTGGGTTTAGAGTGCTGAAAATTTCTTGCAATTGTGTAACAGAGTACTGACATTCGTCATTTTCTTCTAAGTAAACTTATCGAAAGCATCAACACTTTCCTTGCTTTCCCTTGACCCTCCTCTCTCCGAACCCTCTCCTGGTTCACTGGTGTTGAGATGCTGAAATGTTGCATAGCAGTACCTGTGGAAACGACTTTCTGCAGCAACCATATCGATGACACCACTCAGTTGATGCAGTACTTCTCGCCCCCACGCATCATCTTCTCTAGCATTTGCAAAATTTCGAACAGACTGTAGTATTCCTAAAGTCCGAACCTCACTCCCTTCCTCTTTGGATGGATTTCGACATTTCGTAACATCTATGCATTTTCGGCCACAGAAAAAGCAGTGTGTTTTGAAGTCGAATGTTGCACTACGTGTAGGACGCTGAGGTGTAGGCACATGAGATGGAGGTTTGGGATTACGTGTGTACCATTTACGGCACTCAGAATGCACTTCACGAACTACGTTATTCACAAACAAATCTTTTACACCATCCTGCCTTATCTCACTGCACTGTATAATTGTATTTATTCCCCTCTGCGTCAGTCGCACAAGTTCACCTCCTTCATTCCGACACGGCTCTAGTACACATTTATTATACTGGGTGATCGTTTTCAAATAATTATACGAACTCGAACGCGAAGGACGACAAAAACTACCCATAGTATAGGTACAGGGACTAAACCCAACGTCTCAAGGGCACGATAACAACTACTTGAGGCCGTTGTGTTGACTAATATATAACGTCTAGCGGGAGCAAACGGAGGCCAATCGGCGCGACCGGACCTCCCACCACGTCACCACCCCACACCTGATTTACCCCTCCTGCACTGCACACATCGCACTTTGACCTCGAATATAACCATTCCTCAAAATTACACAATACTCACTCAATATGATCCAAAACTAATGAAACAATTTTAGAAGATTTTAAAGCGATTTACGAACAGTTTTTGCAAAAATAGATATTTCACCAAATGTTCCCCTCCCGTTATCTCAGAAACCATTGGATTTATGAAAAATGTAAATAGGACATTTTTTGTAGAGAATTTGATGCTCTACAATTGTATATAGGATCATGTTTACTCTAAACCTCATACTTTCCGAGATATACAAGCAAAAGTAAAATAAATGCCCCTTTCCAACCCTTCTTACTCCCTTCCTCCCCAAACTCGACGCTCTAACCTCTGGGACTTTTTATGATTCACTGATGGGAGGGTAACGAACAAGGTAGGACCATCTCCGCTTTGTTTTTTTGAACGTCCAGGTTTGGCAATAATAAAATTATTTTGGTCTAATTGCACTGCACTAATAACATTATTTGGTCCTCACGGGCGGATCCTGTGAATTCAGTGCAAAAGTGGTGTTCACATAACGTACATGGTGTCTTAATTACAGTGAAAAGTAAAAAAAACAAGAATGACGACAACACAGTGTGTGACAATAGTGCTAAATCTCATGAATAAAAATATAACGAGAAAATTGCAAAACATTGGTGTTTCAACAGTAACAATTAGAAATGATAATACAATACATAGAAAAAGTGTTCCTAACAAAAGAAGTCTACAATTTATGCATGTATCTGAGTGATCTTCAATTCACGTCAACGCAGGCAGCAGCTGGTGTTCATCAAAGTGCAAATAGGCTAAGTGACCCATTCGTTCTTTATTACCAACAAGATTAATCTACAATCATTATACTGCTTCCTTATCTCTCTCCTACTAATATCCGTACATTCAATATTACTCTGTGTACTTCTATAGCATTGTTTGGTTTATTAATTACTGATCAGAGAGTAAAATAACGATGTCTGACGTTAAACAATTAAATAAAGAACGTCCAATAATAAAAACACGATTAACAAGATTTAAGAATTATTTTAATACCGTGAAATGTGCAGATGATTTACCTCAACTAAAATTACGATTCGCAAGGTTTGAAGTGTGTTATACAGAATTTGATGCAGTACAGTCACAAATAGAATTAGTGGATGAGTCTGAGGAGTGTGTGAGTGAAAGAGTCAGTTTTGAGGATGCTTATTTCAGTCTTGTAGTAGCTGTAGAGTCATTTATGAAACTTAATGAGGAAACATTAACCAAGAATCAGACAGCACAACCAAAGGTGTCTTTGGTTACCTGTGATTACGCTTCCTACATTTAGTGGGAGTTACGATGAATGGGTGTCCTTCAGTGACATATTTAAATCAATAATAGACAAAAATGAATCCCTTACAAATGTACAGAAATTTTATTACTTAAAATCAGTGCTAAAAGGTGAAGCTGCATTTATTGTTCAGTCTTTAGAAAGTACAGATAGTAGTTATCAAATTGCATTGCAGTTATTAGAAAGTAGATATGAAAACAAGAAATATTTAGTGAATAAACATGTGAAAGCATTGTTTAACCTTGCTAAGGGACAGACCGAATCACCCACAGCTCTAAGACAATTACTCGATAATACACATAAACATTTGTGCGCACTAAACGCATTAGGCCAACCAACACAGTACTGGGATACTCGCATTGTGTACATGTTATCAGAGCGTTTAGATAGTTTAACACAACGTGAGTGGGAAAGGAAGGTCACCATCAGTGACCTGCCTACATTAGATGACATGGTGAATTTCTTAACACACAAGTGTCATGTGTTAGAAAACATAGAACCAAACAAGCACAAAATGTCACGTCAAAACAAACAGAATACAACCATCAACAAACTAAATGCATCCCTCCACAAAAGCATGCATCATATACTACAACTAATGAATGTTTTGTGTCAAAATATAACTTAAGTGATAAAGCTCATCCTTTGTTTTTTTGTGATACTGATACTTAACGCTCTCGAAAATTTCTAGAGTTGGTTTTGCAAAGCTAAGCGTTGCTGGTATAGGAGTCGGAATGTGTTTTTGAATGAAGAAGTGGACTGTATGAAATCTGAGTTAAGTAGCATTTATTGAAACATTATAAAGAAGCGCAGGCCCATGCAATTACGTGCGGCGTACATTCCAATATACAATTACGTGTGGCATGGATTTCCAAGACACATAACGAATATAAGAGAGAAAAGAATTGTAACGAGAAGTTACGTTAATAAAATTTACATTGCCGTTGCTAGCAAATGTAAGAGTGTAGTGTACGGATGAGAAGCTGAGTCTTAACTAAACTATCGCAGCAGCTGGCCGAAGCGAGCTGGACTGCAACGAATGACGTAAGTGCGTGGGCTGATTGCGCGCGAGCAAGTAAACAGATACAATGGTTTAACATACTGCCCGCCCAAAATCGGGCGATTTTGACATAGTTTACAGTAAAGAACAAGGTTGCTTGAAAACATACAAGTATACATTAATTAGTTGCAAACCTGAAAAATGTGACAATACATGGTACATGAATATTGGCGCACCGATAGATGGCCCATAAGATAGCATAAATACAAATACAATATAAATAAATGTAAATACATTATTAATCACCGCTCATTGAATAATATATAATAATAAAATGCAAATGCTTGAATGTGTGATAAGAATAATAACAATAAGAATAATAACAACAATACATGGCAATAAAAGACATCGTAAGTAGTAATTGCACAGAAATTAGTGAAAATTCAACAGATTTAGCAATAACAGCATGACACTTAGGGCATAATAAGCAATATTACATAATAATACAAGGGCAACATATACAAAAAATTCATTATAATAATAGTACAATAGAAATATACCCAAAAAATTCATTATAATAATAACACAATAGAAATATACCCAAAAAATTCATTATAATAATAACACAATAGAAATATACCCAAAAAAATTCATTATAACAATAACACTGCACCAAACAGTACACAATAACTGACATCACACTGAGAAGAAAAACGTTTATAATGTTTACTAATGCACAGATACATAGCGCACATTAATTGATATAAATGAATACAAATGTGTAAATAAGTACATTAACATTGTACTTGTTAGCAAATAGAGCATGTGCTCGTCCGGAAATGTCCCGGGCATGAAGCACCGAAATCTCAATTAGTCTGATGCCACCGGAAGTGGACACAGCTTGTGAATAGGTCTACGCAGGATGCCGTGTGCAGTACGGACATCCGCAACGCGTACTAACGAATCCTGCCCTACATAAATCTGGGTGACAATACCACGTTTCCACTGCAAAGGTGGTGTATTGTCTTCTAAAATGAGGACGAGTTGTCCTGGAGACAAATTTTTAGAATGCTTTCTCCATTTATTTCTTTGCTGCAGCTGATGCAGATAGTCTCTAGACCAACTCTTCCATATAGAGCGGGTAAATCTCTGCAGAAGCTGCCACCTCCCCAAGCGACCCATTTTTACATCCGAATAGTCGGGTTCCGGGAGCGCGGTAAGTGGAGAACCAACCAAAAAATGTGCTGGAGTCAAAGGCTCGGGATCCCCAGCATCATTTGACACAGTGAACAAGGGACGCGAATTCAAACAAGCTTCAACTTGAGTCAAAACAGTGTAAAACTCTTCAAAGTTGAGAAGCGTACTGCCGATAACGCGCCGTAAATGAAACTTAACGCTGTTGACACCGCTCTCCCATAGACCGCCGAAGTGAGGCGCTGACGGAGGTATGAAAGACCACTTAATCCCACGTGAACTGGCGAAGTCTTGAGCGGATTTTTGGAATTCGTCCTGCTGAAAGAGTTTGTACAGATCGTGTAATATAGTGCCAGCACGACGGAAATTTGTACCGTTATCGGAAAATATTTGTGCGGGGATGCCCCTGCGAGATATGAAGCGTTTCAAGGCAGCCACAAAGGCGTCTGCAGACAAATCTGAAACCAATTCAAGGTGAATTGCCTTAGTGGACATGCAAATGAAAAGAGAAATATAAGCCCTTGTAAATGATTTGGACCGCTGCCCGCCCTGGCGTAGAAACATAGGACCGGCATAGTCGACGGCGCATTGTGAAAATGGCTTGGAGGGAGTGACTCTGGGAGAGGGTAATTGACCTAAAAGTTGGCTTGAACCAGTTGCGCGAAATCGATAACAAGTGATACATTTGTGAATCACTGAGCGTATGTAAGATTTGTCATTGATAATCCAATATCTTTGGCGTAGAGAACACTGCGTTAGTTGTACTCCGGCATGGAGTAGTCAAATTTTCAATAATTAGTCTAGTAAGGTGAGCCTGAGGGTGGAGTATGATTTGGTGCTTACTATTATAGTTTAGCTGAGACTGTTGAAGGCGCCCGCCTACACGTAATATGCCCGTGTTGTCTATAAATGGATTAAGCGAGAAAGTTTTACTATTATTAGGTACAGGGCATTGTGCCTGGAGTTCTTTAATTTCGATGTTGAAATGCGAAAACTGGGCTTGGCGTATAAAAACCAAAAGCGCGCTGTGTAGCTCTTGCGACGTCAAAAATGAAGTGTTTCTATTAGAAGCGGGAGACTTAGCGTTCCGAATGAAACGCAGGCAATAAGCAAACACACGGACAAGTCTAGAAAGAGAAGAGTAATCTTCAACGTAGTTAGAAGAGGATGAAGCAGTAGCTAGAGCGAGTAGAACTTGTTTACGTTCTTCCTTGTCCAAATCCGGATGAGCGCAGGAAGAATTGGAATCAAAAGGACTGGTGGGCCACGCTGAAGACTCCTATAACAACCAGTAGGGACCATGCCACCATTGCGGGTGGCGATGTAACAAACGGGGTAAACAGCCGCGGGATAGAATGTCCGCGGGATTATCATGCGAGGCGACATGATACCAAGTACCCTTTGCAGTGAGCTGCTGTATCTCCGAGACGCGGTTGGCTACAAATACCTTCCACCTAGAGGACTGTTGGTGAATCCAGTGAAGGGCGATCGTAGAGTCAGAATAAAAATACAACTCGCTGAAATTGTAGGTAACAGCGTTGACAACCTTATAAAACAACTGGGCCAATAATAGACAGGCGCAAAGTTCAAGACGAGGTAAAGATATCTGCTTTAAAGGGGCGACTCTAGATTTAGAACACAATAGGTGAGATGATATACTGTTGTCGGAATATACTGAACGCACATAAATACAGCATGCGTAACCCTTTACAAACACGTCGGCAAACCCGTGTAATTGAAAGGACATGATTGGGAAATTACATGAATCCTTTATAGCTCTCGGGATCCTAAAATGAGTGTCTGAAATCAATTGAGCGTAAAGTTGGGCCCATTGAGTTGACAATGAGTCAGAGAGCGGGTCGTCCCAATTTTTACCCGATGACCATAGCGTTTGCATAAAGTGCTTGCACCAAAACGTAATAGGTCCAATCAGCCCTAATGGGTCGTAGATTCCAGCGATGACTGATAATACCTTTCTTTTATTGAATACATCAATTTTAAAATCTCTTTGGATATTGTATACGAAGCTGTCAGCATGAACGTCCCACTGAATACCTAAAGCGCGGACGGTTTGGTCCTTGTTGAAATCTAGGGACGAGTTAGTATGTGAGGATGTTATATTCCGGTCATTAGAAGACCATTTATGCAGAGTGAAGCCGTAGCTGCTTAACAACTCAGAAATGTCAGTGTTTAGTTGGGTTAGGACGTGTGAGCTATCAGATCCGGTAATGAGATCGTCGACGTAAAAATCGTTTGCAATGACCGAGCAGGCCAGGGGGTGCTGAGTACTATTTTCCTGAGAGATTTGTTTTAAACATCTAGTGGCCAAAAATGATGCGCTGGCAGTCCCATATGTGACTGTTCTCAGAGCATAGTGTTTGAGTCCCTTGTGGGGAGCGTCACGCCAAATAATCCTTTGTAAGTTAGAATCATTCGGAGATACCAAAATTTGGAGATACATTTTCTCGATGTCGGCAATGAGAGCGTAACGATGCGTTCTAAATCTGGCCATAATGGTGAAAAGATCCTGCTGGACCGTAGGGCCAACCATAAGGGTGTCGTTTAACGACAAATCGTTTGACGTTTTGGCAGAACCGTCAAAAACAACGCAAAGTTTGGTGGTTGTGCTAATAGCCTTAACGATAGCATGGTGAGGTAAATAAAAAATATTTGACTTGTTAATTGATAAATCATATGAATCGAGTGGAGACATATGACCAAGGCTTAAATATTCCTGCATAAAACTAGTATACTCTTTGTGCAAAGACTGGTTTTGCCTAAATTTGAGTTCGAGGGTTTGAAATCTGCGAACTGCTCCGGGGAGACAATCGCCGAGGTGCTCTGTCCTACGGGGTAGCGACACAACAAACCTACCACTAGCGTTACGATAGGTGTTTGTAAGGAAATGATTTTCACACTCCGTGTCCTCAGCTGAGGGAGTACGGCACGAAACATCCTCCAACTGCCAGAAGTTCTTTAATTGTGACAAGATAGCATTATTGTCGTCACGAGCCATGAACGAAGAGACCGGTTTAGTCATGTCTACGTTGAAGGGTAAATTCCCGGCGAGTATAAACCCTAGTTTTGTTTCCTGTATTATCGGAAAGTGCGGACTGAGAACAAATTTAGTCGGCTCAATCAACTGCAAAAAGTACTGTGCCCCGAGTAATATGTCAATTTGTGACGAATGATTAAGCTGCGGGTAAGCTAAAAATATGCCTTTTGGAATTTTCAACGATGCCATGTTAAAGGATTCTGTTGGAAGGTTATTTGTAATTCTGGGCAGAACAGCGCAGTGGACATTCAAAGTGAAATCCTTATAGCGTGAGTTTAGGCGCACCCTTGTGCTGAAATTGGCTTGACATAGGGAGTTGTTTATGCCCGTGATAGGCAGTTCGGATTTGTTTAGTTTTAAGCCCATGCGGCGGGCGAAACCCATCGTACAAAAATTCGCTTGCGACCCTGAATCCAACAGGATTCTTACCGGGTGTTTGTTACCGGCACGATCGGTGGTGATGCATACGGCGGTGGACAACAAAATCGATTTGTTAGTTTGTAGCTTTAGGGAACATTGCTTATTGTTCCTGTTGGTCGAGCTATTTGTGGAAGCGTGGATCATGGTGTGGTGCCTTTTCGAGCATGTTCTGCACGAAAATTTGGAAGGGCAACGCGAGCTTCCATGGCCCGAACGTGTGCAATTCAGGCAGAGTTTGTTACTTATTAAAACCTCTCTACGTTGAGTAGGTTGTAAATCCATGAATTGTGGGCATTCGAGCAATTTATACTTACCACGACACAGCTGGCAAAATTTATAGTTTTTTTTGAGTGTGTATCAGTGACCCAGTGAATTCCGCGCTTTTAGCCGATTTGCGATAAGAAGTTTTATGGCTAACTTGTCTGCCGCAAGACGAACCAGTCGGTGCATTTACGTTTTGTAACAGCTGACGTCTTGTATTTAGAAACTTAATAAAATTATCGTAAATCGGAAGCTGTTCTTCACTTAAACCTTCCTTCCACAATCTACATGTACGCTCGTCAAGTTTTTGGGCGAGAAAATCCACAAAAATAAGTTCAAATGTGTTTACTGATAAGTTTAATGAGTTCAGAGCATTTATGTTAGTGGTGAGCTCATTTATAAATTTAGAAATGCTGAGCACAGAATCCTGCTGCATGTGCTTCATGCCCAAGACATTAGCCGCATGATACGCCGTAACAATCAATTTACTGTCATACCGGGCTCTTAACAGCTCAATGGCTACCGTGTAGTTTTCGTGCGTGATTGGGAGTGATTTTATGACATTCAGCGCCTCATCCCTTAATGATGAGTGCAAGTAATTAAATTTTTGGATGCCGGTCAGGTCCGTTCGGACATGAACCAACTCCAAAAACATATTGTAAAAATGTTGCCATTCAATTATGTCACCTGCGAAGCAGGGTAGCTTAATCGGTTGCAACTGAATAGGAGGCGTGCTGAATGTGACTACTTCGGATTGATTTGCTGCCTTCCTGCTCATCTCCTCGGCATGGTCTAATAAATTTTGCAGCTTGCATTCTATGCTGCACAAATCATCTTCGGTCTGAACCCTATCGCTAGCGGATGTAAAGTCAGAGTCCTCAGACTCAATTTGCGTTTGAATCTCGTCATATTTGGCGGACAGCTCCATAAGGTGGCGAAGCTTTATTTTTAGTGCATGGTGGTCATGCGTATCATGATCGAAGTTGTCTGCGTATGTGTTTATGCGCGATATAGAGGCCTTGATCGTGCCACGTTTTTTGATCAGCGCCTTCATATCCGTCATGATTGGGTATGAGAGAAAATTTTAATGATAATACGAAAGAAACTAAGTGAATGCAAAGAGATGAATGCAGGAAATCCAAATTATAAAGTCACGCTACAACACGGTAACCATTGCTTAACACATCTTAAACTAGTTCTATGTGGTGATAAATACTGATTTAGGCAGTATAAACAATATAGCAGTATCATCACTAATGATATGAATACTATTTGGAAAGTATGATTTACAATTAAAAAATGCTTGTTGAGTTCGCAGGAAAATTACAAGTTCATATTCAAATGAAACTGATTTAAAAAGTTATATTATTATTTTTAAATACTGCTTCCTTTACTTTAATGCCATTGAAAGATATACAAATTATGCAAAATTGAAAACTAATATGAAACATGAATTTATAGTCACTTGACATGGTACTTATCGGCATGTTCAAGAAGGCCGCAGAGCTTGTCGAAACCTTGGCAGTCCCATCAGGTACCCATGAATTGATGATGCAGACACGGTCGCTGCCTGTCAGGTGATGTCCGATGCGGTCGAATCCTGTCTAGATTGGCTGCATTGGATTTTCCCACATGCTGAATGCCACGTGCTGATGGTGTTCAACAGCTAAAATGATGCTTCGAACGATCCGGTCGGCGAAATATGACGTCCCCAAAGTCGTGCAATACGAGCTCCAATTGTAGTGATGATTAAAGAATTGCTGAATTAAATCATGAAGAAAAATGCTGATAGGCCTGCTTATTAAACTGATCCATGAAACGAATTATCCATGAAATGGGTCACATCCGTGAAATACATTGTATGTGGATTGTACATCCATAAAATGAATCATATCCGGCCCGGAGGACCATATGATGCTTGCTTAATGCTCTCAAAAAAGCTAAGTGTTGCTGGTATAGGAGTCGGAATGTGTTTTTGAATGAAGAAGTGGACTGTATGAAATCTGAGTTAAGTAGCATTTATTGAAACATTATAAAGAAGCGCAGGCCCATGTAATTACGTGCGGCGTACATTCCAAAATACGATTACGTGTGGCGTGGATTGCCAAGACACATAACGTATAGAAGAGAGAAAAAATTTGTAACGAGAAGTTACGTTAATAAAATTTACATTGCCGTTGCTAGAAAATGTAAGAGTGTAGTGTATGGATGAGAAGCTGAGTCTTAACTAAACTATCGCAGCAGCTGGCCGAAGCGAGCTGGACTGCAACGAATGACGTAAGTGCGTGGGCTGATTGCGCGCGAGCAAGTAAACAGATACAATGGTTTAACAGATACTTTCAAAAACATGTGTACATCTGATCGTGAAATGGTGGTTAAGCGTTTGGGACTATGCTTTAATTGTCTCAAAACAACTAACCATACGTCAATCCAGTGCAAGGCTAGTATGTGCAAGTTGTGTGGTAAAAAACATAACACACTTTTACATCATTCACAGGAAGGTACCATACAAAGGTCTTCAGGAGAGCAAAAACAACACAGTGCTGTAGATCATACAAAGCATACAGTGGTATCAACGTCTCAAGTCACTCAAAGAAGCAATACAAGAGTTCTCCTATCCGCAGCAGAGGTAGTTCTACTTGACAGTCGAATATCACCTCACTTTTGTCGTGCACTATTGGATTCCGGATCACAATCAAATTTTATAACAGAGAAATTGGCGCAGACACTGGGTTTAAAGAGAACGCGGATACATTCAAAAATAATTGGAATAGCCCAGGTATCAACTAGAGTGGCACAGGTAATTCATTGCAGACTAAAATCAAGATACACTAACTACTCAACAACAGAAGATTTTGTCATTCTGCCGAAAATTACTCATCAGTTACCATCAGAACCTATCGATTTGTCCAAGTTAAACATCCCAGATAATATTACCATGGCTGATCCAAACTTCCATGAACCAGGTGACATTGATCTACTTATAGGCGCAGGTCTCTTTTTTAACATATTGTGCTATGGGAAGATAATGACTCCAGAAGAACCACTAGTTATTCAGAATACTCTCCTTGGTTGGGTAGTATCAGGGAAATTCCAGACAAGTCACAGTTCCGAAATCACGTGCAATGTTAGTCTAGAAGAAAATCTAGATAAACAGCTTCAGCGGTTTTGGCAGCTTGAAGAGTGTTTGGCATCTGTGAAGAGGACACAGTCTGAAATTGAAAAACATTTTCAAGAAACATGCAGCAGAAATTCAACAGGTCGGTTTGTAGTGAAGCTTCCAATAAATGAGCAATGTGATAAGCTTGGTGATTCTAAGGCAACAGCACTCCGACGTTTTCATATGCTTAAAAAACGATTGCAAGGTGACCCCTGCAAGAAGGAAGAATGTGTAAAATTTATGACAGGATATGGGAGCAAAAGATTGAGTGGGATGAGATACTTCCAGAATCAATACAAAGGTCTTGGGTTCAATTCTGTGAAGTGCTAAAGTTCTTGGAACTGTTAAGCATTCCTCGAAGGGTATTTTCAGATATTCATATTCATGGGTTTTGTGATGCTTCAGAGTCAGCATACGGAGCGCGTATCTACATTCGATGCACAGATGCGGATAACCAACCTCGTACACAACTGTTGTGTTCTATATCAAGAGTGTCACCAGTGAAGAAGGTGAGCTTACCTCGACTCGAATTGTGTTCAGCAGTATTACTCTCTAGACTTCTCAATAAATTTGTCATTTCATTAAAGTGTCACTTCAACATGTGTATCTTGTGGTCGGATTCAACGGTCGCTCTGGCATGGATCAATTCTCCATCAGCACAATGGAAAACATTCGTAGCAAATCGGGTGGCAGAAATTCATGAGTCAACTAGCAAATACGTATGGAAACACGTGAAATCACATGACAATCCAGCAGATCATATTTCACGTGGTTTATCACCAAAGCAGCAGCACAACATTACTTTGTGGTGGAATACATTACTTTGTATTACTTTTATATTAATTAGAATGTGATTGAAGTAAAATCCTTCAAGGTGGGGGGCATGTTAGGTTGTATGTTTGTGTGTGTGTGTGTGTGTGTGTGCGTGAGAGAGAGAAAGAGAGGAGAGAGAGAGAGAGAGAGAGAGAGAGAGAGAGAGAGAGAGAGAGGGTCAAATAGTGGGGTGAGTGACTGGCTTTCTTGTGAGGGTTTAAAGGGCAGAGTCAGTGTGTGTATAGAACTGCAAGTGAATTGATGTGTCTGTGCTAACTTTCAATGTGCAATTGTAACAGAAAATAAAAAAATTTTAAATCAGTTTTCCTTTATATTTGTTTTTTGTGTATGCAGTCCACTACTTAAAACATCACATAACACGATGATTTCGCTGAAGAGATAGATGATAAACTCTCTGGAATAAAGGAATTGCCTGAAAAGACTGGAAGAAACGTCTTTGAAACTTAGGGAATTGTAGAATAGTGTTTATAGAGTTGCTAAGGCTTACACGACAGGCGTTCACATAGTTGGAAGCACTTTTAGCCGCTCCGTTAGGCCGTAGTCTAGAGTTTGTGCTGACAGAAGACGTTTCGGCCTCACCATGGGACGGTGTCCGCCAATTCATCCTGTCTCTACCTCAAAATATATTCGAGAAAAGCGTTGGTTGGAGAGGTGACGAACAGGGGTCAGCAGTAATCATTAAACTAATACATAACTAAGCTGTGGTCTTGGTCCACACTTGTTACTGCTATCATTAACTGGTTCGTTACAATGTTGTTTCATCACTGTTATCAAACTGGTGTTATCGTGCTATCGGGAGTAAGCGTTGTTACTCCACTCTATTTGTTTAATTAACATTAACATCGTTACAGTAAACGAGGATTTTTAGAACTATGGTTTACGTTATTTGTCAAAACTATTTCACTTTAAAGACCAAACCGTAATTAGTATAACACATTACTGTTTTTTATGTAGTTATTTGTATGGACACAACATTTTTCCAGTATTATATTATTTATCATTCCGACATAAATTCTGTAGTTAAATTATGTGCGACAATCATAGGGGAGGTTTACCAACCTTACTTACACTCTCCGTTGATAAAAACTCAATACATTTTAAAAACTTTAAGCTGGAAACATCCAGCCTTAATTCTGTCCGTCTACTCCGGTCTAGATCCAACTATGTACACGCCTTTGTACATCATCATACCATCGTGTTAGACGCGTTTCTGTAGTTCCCTAAGCGTACCCCAGATAGACAGACGGACAGGCAAATACCAATCGGTCGAGTTAAAACTGAGAACTCTTTTCGTTCGTTCAATGTGGTGGTTAATCAAACTATCAAGTGATATTACTTCAGACTAACAATACAGGATCCGATATATAAAATGTATATAGCGTTGTACAGTGGTGAAACTTGGACACTAAGTGTTCTCTCCTCGCTAGACTCCTCATCCACCTCCTATGACGCTATAGCCCGAAGTCGAGCCTTGGCCTCCTCTATCCTGACCCTCCACCTCTCTCTATCAGTAGCAAAGGACTTCCATCCTCGCACTCCCAGCATCGCTCTTGCATCCACAGCGACAGCATCTTCCCATCTTTTCCTTAGATGGCCTTACTGTCTTTTCGCTATGGATGGCCATCCATTCATAAGGACTCTTTTAGGTGTTCGTTTGTCGTCCATTCTTACGACATGGCCAGCTGATTGCAGCCTCCTTAGTTTTACGTACACTTCTACCGTTGGTTCGTTGAAGTGACAGTATATCTCATCATTATGCCGTATCCTCCATTCCCCATTACAATATATAGGGCCCAGTGTCCGTCTCAGGAGCTTTCTTTCAAATATCTTCAGGCGTTCAATTGATCTTTGTGTTAATATCCAAGTTTCACTGCCATAGCACAGGATGGGTAGCATGATAGTTTTGTACATGTGCATACACATTTTTGTCTACCTATGAATAACTCTTGACTTAAAGGTGGTGATAAACGCAAAGTAGGGCTTGTTAGTTAGAGTTATCCATCTTCTTATCTCTGCCTCTTCAATCCATCTTCACATATCGTTGTTCCTAGGAATATGTAACTTCTGACTGCTTCTATACAATCTTCTTCTATAATCAAATTTTGGCCGGGGTAGACCTTATCTGACTTATCGTTTTGATTTTATCCACATTTATTTATAGTCCTACCTCTTTTGAACTTACCTTCAGGTTTAAGGATGTTCCCCTTGCAGCCGCACTTGATCGGGTTATGATGGCTGTATCGTCAGCATATGCTAGTTTTTGTAGTGACTTATAATAAAGTACTCCTGAACGATCTTCACTTATTTGTCTTATGGCATATTCTAAAGACAGGTTAAAGAGGAGAGAGGCCAGCCCGTCGCTCTGTTTTAGACCCTGGGTGAGTTTATTTTGTGTTCTCACCTGTAATAGTGTTTCTGTCATGGTCATTTTTGTTAGACTGATGGCCAGTTTTGTTGATATTCCAAATCCCAGCATTATATCGTATAATTTATCTCTCAACTCGTCGCTAGACTACGTACGTTTAAGTGGGGGTAATTCACCCATTGGGTGGACGCAGCTTACTGTTCAAGAAACACTATCGGACTTCTACCGTTGCAATTACAACTCGCGTTTCTTCTTACTATTATTTGACGAATATTAACTAATTACATTAATTTAATTATATGAAACGATGCTTCTCGTTTAGATTCCATTCGCGTTTGTTCCTTTATTGATTCAGACGTCCCTGAGTAGTACATTTACGTTACATAATAATTATGTACAAATATAATTAAGAAATGTCGTTTAAAAAATTGTTTCTGTTCGATATTTATATCGTGTTATATTTGTTTTTATTAAATTAAATAATACATTAACGTAACTAATAAGCATAATATGTCCTAACATTGATATTACAATAATAACAGTGGTAATAAGAGATTTAAGTTATATGATTAATTACATAGTCTGCACATTATATTCGTTTAATAGCAATGCATTACACAACATTAAGTATTACATATAGGACTACATTTTGCGTTGTTTTAAATATAGTATTTTACATATTATTATTTACAATATTATTTATTGTAGTAATTTTGGTGTATTATTGCGTACATATTTAAGTTGTAATATATAATTATATATTATCAAATATATATTATTTAATATATAAAAATTACTTTAAGTTATCTAACCATAACATATAAATGTTTAAAAAAATAGTTAGTTGCATACTTAAGAGATTTACTATCCCGAAAATTCAGTAAGTATATAAATTGCGGCCAATGATTTGTGAGTACATGGATAGGTGTTACCCCCCCCCCACATACACACACACAAGTACACACAAGTTACATATTTCACAAAATATAAAATCTTAATTTTAGTTTCCATTTCACTTTTTAAGTTTCAAATCTAAAGTTCTACGGGTACTTCAATGCGCTTGGAATTTTTCGCATTCTTGAGTAGGCGTATAATTCCTCACGAGGACGCCGGCTCAGACGTGGGATGCGCTTCATGACAAACAGTTATTAGGGTGTGGAAAATTCGCGCAAACCAACCGTTGTTGAACACACACACACGCGTATATATGCGTACTTTATGTGTAGTGTTCAGGTCCAGGCATGAGGCGCTGTTGACTACAGTAAACGTGAAACGTAACTTCAGTTCGTCTTTAAGAAACAAACGAAAAACAAAATAAAGAGGACTAGAGTGTCATAAAAAGTGACGCCACTAGGCAGATACCGATGAATATGCAAGCAGCGTACGCCAGTGGCGTCACGGCTTTGTCTAACAGCGTCGTCACTTTCTGTTTTAGCGTTGGCGGGGCGGTGACGTTGGTAGATTTGGGACGTCGCGCTCTCACGTCCGTCTTGTTCAGCGGTGAGGTCTTCGTCTTCTCTCTGTCAAGAGTCTCATTACTCGGTCGGCGACTTTCGCTACCCTTACCTTGGTCAGTTTTGGTGACCGTCTTATCGACTCGTTCGATTGTTTCTGTAGTTGGATCAGTTCCGGTTGCATTAGAAGGAGACTTTAGTATATATGTTTTAGTAGACGGTGTCGTAGCCTTTAGTTTAGTTGTTGTAGTGGACGGTGCGACCGCATCGGTATTCCGTGAGTCTGGCATTGGTTCAGGTGTGTCTTTCTTCGGGACATCTTTGTGATCGTCCAAATGTTTCCCACTATCATTGTTCGCTGTCTGTTTCTTGTCGAGTGTGGGATCTGACGGTGAGTCCGCTGCCATCATCGAGTTTATATTAACAGTAGCATCTTTATCACCGTCACGGTATTTCGACCAGCTCCGTTTTTCTGCTTGTAGACCATATTTTTCCTTCGATAGGGGAGAAAGTTTTGAACCGACTGTCTTTGCTTGATCTACCGTTTTCTCAACACCGACAGACTCTGATTTGTTAATCACATTTTTGTTTGTCTGATTTTCTAATGTATTGTTGCTAGGCAAAAGCCAGCTAAAATTCTTATCCACGTTTTCAGAACTCCTTCCAGTCTCAGATGACGCCAATAGTATGTCATCTTGTGAAACTAAAGGCGTAACATTGATTCTGCTATGATCTGTAACCGTCTCAACAGAGTCGTTCTTGTTTTGTGAAGCAGTTGTTTTAATTTTTTCAGGGCCTGTTGCTACATGTCTGTACTTTTCCGTGAGAGTTTCATTCAGATTTTTCATTCCCTCGGAGTCTGCTAGCGTATTTCCATTCAGTATGGTGGAAGGTTCTTCAATTATCTCTGGTCCCGTGGTGTGTGATCCTCTATTTCCGTTTTCTGCTGTAAAAGATTCTCCGAGTATCGTCGGTACCGTGATGTGTACTCCTCTATTTCCGATCTGTGTGTTAGAATATTCTTCAGGTATCTTCGGTACCGAGGTGTCTGCTCCTCTATTTCCGATCTCTGTGGTGGAAGGTTCTTCAAGTATCTCCGGTTCCGTGGTGTCTGCTTCTCTATTTTCGATCTCTGTGATGGAAGGTTCTTCAGATATCAGCGGTATTGTGGTATCTGCTCCACTATTTCCGATCTCTGTGGTGGAAGGTTCTTCAGGTCTCTCCGGTACCGTGGTGTCTGCTCCTCTATTTCCGTCCTCCAGGGTGGAAGATTCTTTTGGTATCCCCTGTTCCTTAGCGTCTGTACCTCCATTTCCGATTTCGCTCCGCTCTTTGTCTGATACAACCCCTTTCTCAGTGTTTACTATCGCGGAAGATTTGTTTCGTGATCGTTCGGTTTTCACTGAGTTATTTTCAATTAGTTCCGTTGTCTTTCCCTTGTCTTGTTTAGGACTTTCCGTCTCTTGTGGACTCTCATCACCTAGATCCGGTTGTGGTCCTGCTGGCGTCAAGTCGTTACTACCGCCCGTTCTAGTAACCACAGTGCCACCGATCACGGACAACACTAACCAGATGGAAAGCTGAGTACCCATTTATCTGAAACAAAGGAAAACGATAGTCATGTATGGCAACTATTAGTGCACTGGTGTTAAGTATTTTATGTTATTTACTGTAGAAATAAGAAATCCAATTCGTTTAACGTAGAAAAATTAATAAATTGTATACATTTATTTATTTATAAATTATTTCAACAATTCTTCGTTAATTAAGTATTTGTGAATAATTTATTTGCCACCGAACATATTGTGGAACAAAATAAAATATAAACAAAGACCCGCTTAATATGTTATATTACCGGCCTATGTATAACTTTGCGCAAAGTATGCACGCGCGGCCGCATCCACTCATTGCTTTAAACAGTTTGAGTATGGAAAGTTAGGTATTAAACAGTTAAACATTTTGCTGAACAGTTCTGCCTTATCAGACAGTAAGAAATATATAAATTGGGTCCAACGCAACTAATAACCATATTAACTGAATAACTAACTAACTTAGTAAATGTATTAACTATTAACGAATCTTAACATATCCTTTAGTCGATGATGATGCAGAATACGTATGTGAGACAAAATAATAGATTTACTCTTGCAGAAAAAATTCATTTTGTACCAAATTATAAAACGCAAAAACTGCTAGGGACATTCAAGAGTTAACAAAAACAAGCACAACGTGAAATACTCTCTACAACGTGACGTATATTATATCTGAATAATCTATTTCTTATGCCTAAAATATTAGTAATTGAATCTTTTAACGAATACGGTATATAGATTAATGGAAAGTTATAGATCTATATAGGCCTGTATAGATTAATTTTGGCCTAAATATTTTTCAAAGTTACAATGAAATAATAGTTAAAACAAAAACAATAAATTACGGAAACACATCTCATAAGGTCAAAGTCAGTTGATAAAGAATGAAATGTGTACGTAATAATTACAGGGAAACTAATTACCTAATCGTTTGACGAATTAGTTTACAGTTGTGCGATTCGTTATTTCATAGTTTCTAATTATGCAGAATTGTTCTTAAGAAAAACCATTATAATGGTTTCTGAATTATAAATATCATTATCAGGAATTAAGTAAAGAACCGTGTATAAAATTATTTAGGCCTATAGTGTTCAAGCGTTAAGAATCAACAGAAACAGATTAGTAACGTTAGTTGGTGCTGGGCGTTTGTAACTATAGGTGGCGAATATACACACCACACGTTTAATGTATTGAATGACATAGTAAAATGTAAAATATAAATGAAGTATATTACTAATACGGCCCCATGTTTTTGTACGCATCACTTCATGAGAGCTGCAGACCGTCAGAGGGACAACAGACACACGAAAGTAAATTAAGAGGAGCATGGAGAAATTCAAACTACAAGGTCTGACCATTTTGGATATTATGGGAACCGGTTGTGCAGTTGCATTATAACTCGGTAGCCATCAGATGCACACGTATTGGACTATTCAGTTTGCTGTGAGACTGTTGTGTAAACACTTTTTGTCTGTGACTGGCGTATTCGTAACACTATGTTGAAAAAAAATTTCTGTATGATGATTTAGTGAAACAAGTCTGTATGGAACATACACAACTTCCATGTTCTAAGATTTATATTTAAAACAAGAAGCAGAGCAAGGTATGGTGACAAAACATCAAATAAGTGGATGCTTGAGTTCTGAAGAAATGACGTATCAGTTAAAATGGTACCCTCATATCAGGTGGGTGAAGACTATCCTCAACCTTCGTGAGGAAGGACTGTACTTTTCGATAAAATGTTTGTACGTCGAACGAAGAGCTGGCCAAAGCGAGCTGTGATCTGATTCCTGTAATGAATATGGACTCTCGCTGCGAGTTATCGCCCGAGGGTGAATGTGGTCTGAAGTGTTATCAAAGTCTTTCCTGTCAATACTATACTAGTCATTTTTTTTTAAATCGAGTCTTTCTTTCTTTCCATTCGTCTTCTGATTTCCTGAACGACGATTCTGTTCACCCGTATAATTATAAATTTATCAGCAAAACATTTCTTCCTTAGTACTCATACGTTTGTGTCTTCTGTTTAACACCCATCATACTGATCCATGTCATATTGCTATACTCCACACAGGCTAGTAAATAACTACCCATCAGGGAGGTCAAAATATTTTCCAGGAGGGGCAAATAATTTTTCAGAGGAGAAAAATATTTATATATTTTTCATACACACACATGCACATATTAGTCTGTAATTCTTATATCATTATAGAAATAAGTACATAGATTGTATTAATTTATAAAAACATTATTGCTTCAAAATATGCATAAAATTATAGGCTTGTAAAAGTTAATGTTTGATCTCCAGTGTAAGTTAAGTAGTGCTCAAGTTTCCAAAGTCTTAATATTATTATGTCCGTAATCAAAACATCAGAGCAGGTTTTAGTGTATATTAGGGTCCACCGTGACAAAAATTTTCAACATTCCCTATGGAGCGTTTCTCAGAGTAAAGCTGTGAATGTACAGTGTACGTTTCACAGAACACGCGGAAAAGAAAGAGCGCTCCGAAGTCACTCATGGACCCTGAGCATCTTGCAGAGGGTTCATTCCCTAAAGACGAAAAGTCTCCCTATGAACCGTTCCTCTGTAAACACGTGCAGTTACACTGGCCAGCGATCTACAGGAAGCAAATCGCTGTCCACGCTGGACACCTTTTCGGCTTGCACGCGTTGTGTTGGTGTGGGTTTCGGCACTTTCCATTTAAAAAGCGTGCAAACGTAAGAAAATAAACATGAGTGAGACCAGAAATAACGCGAATTGTGTGTGTGTGTGTGTGTGTGTGTGTGTGCGCCTGCCTTTTTATTGCGGTAATCACAATAATAAAACTTTTGAAACGTAAACATATACATATTTAACGCCCATATTTCATATACGTAAACCAGTCTGTATGACTATGTATTAGTACGTGTGACGATACAAATGAATGAAATATAACACAATAGCCTGTTTTAGTAATTAAATAGGATTTATTTTGAACGCTTCATTTCAGTTTCATTTTGGACATTCTACATTGAATAAAAACATATAATAAAGTTATGTATGAGAAGATATGAGAAAATATGTACATAATTTACTTTTCCTGATCACTATTCTGTTTTATTTTTTTTAAGCTTCTTTTATGGTAGGTTGAAGTTTCTTTTTCTTGATTTGCACCCCTCAGCAGTGCCGTCTCTCTTGAGCATGAAACAGTAGTCGGCCATCATGTTAACTTTCCAGCATTCGTGGTATCTCTTTTCCATGTCCATGATATCTTGGTGGAAATGTTATCCATGTTCTTCGCTGACATCGCCAATATTCTCATAGCAAAAAAATCAATGTGTGAGTGGGGATAGTGAAGTTTACACTCATGTTACAGCCCAATTTCCTAAAACGTTGTAACGTGGTTTTACGGTAGTTTTGTAGTTTTTATCTTTTTTGTTGTCCAAGAAGTTTTTTCACAACTTCTTTAAATGAATGTAAAGCATTTTTTTCTGTTAGATTCACAGTATTTTCAAAAGCCTGATCCTTCATCAAATTTCTTATTTGCGGTCCAACAAAAATCCCTTCTTTTAAATTTTCAGTACATCCTTTTAGAAACGTTGTAGCTATTGTAAACAGCTGCTGTCTTTGCAAGTGCTTTAGTAAAGTGTTTCATCAAACCAAGTTTGTTATGAAGAGGTGGTAGAAGATTTTGTCCCCGTTATACAAGCGGTTTGCTTGTAATATTATTTGGACCCGTTTGGAGATTTTCTCTTTTCAGGCAGCCTGTTAACTTTCAATGTTTGTCCTTTGCTCGACTGTCGCATTCACAAAGGAAACAAAGCATTTTTGTATATCCAGATTGTTGACCAAGCAGCATGCCAATCACTTTCAAGTCACCACAAACCATCCAAAAATGTCTTTCGTATTTAAGTTTTTCGAAATAACGTTGAGATTTTTATAAGACTCTTTGTTTGGCACCAAGCCAACAAAAAGCAGCTGGAATATAACAAGTACACGATTACTTGTTGCCAAATGATTCCTCTTCTCCTACAAAAATTCCCCACTTTGCAAAATTTAAATTACGCGGTTTTTAATATTATTTATACTCATTTGAATTGCAAAAAAATTGTAGGTTATAGAGGAAAATAAATATTAAATCTGAAATCAGCGCAAAACAGTACTTTGAAACTACCTAAATTTATATGATCATCAAAACTCATGCTTCCTAGTGTAATTGTCATAACACTGAGTCACTGCTAACTGAATAGAACATAGTCCACACGTACGCCCGAAGGTAACATATGATCAGGGCCGCCGCTACCATATTGCGAAATGTGCACCGCACACGGGCGGCCATACCAAAGGGGCGGCCGTAGACTGCCAACTTCATCAGCAGATATTGCAAAATAAATTAAAACAATTAATACCGACTAAGTCTAGGTATATGATATTAACGTTTATTTACTTGTTCTTCATATCTGTTTTGTTAGCGTTGCCGCAGTGTACTGACAAGAAAGCGTATAGGTATTGTTGCGCGACATCTGAGTTATAGCTGCGGTCTCTTTGTGGTTTTGTAGACAGGCGCGTGCATGTCGCCGCTGGCAAACTATAAAGTACCTAGCAGATAAGATAAGAAATTATTTATGTTTTGTTTTGACGAACGGACGCCTTTAAGTCTGTCAAATTTTATTCAAAACAACAGCAGTTTGTAAGCAGTAACAGAAATTTGTAATTCGTATTGTTTAAATTAGCAGCCATCCTTACTATTTCTTTTATGAATTTGCTAACTGCTATAATTTTTATTGTTCGACTAAGCTTTTCGTCATCACTGACATCTTCAGGTCTTAAACAACGTCTATCAACTGTACGTTGTAGGCTTTTATACTTTAGGCCCCTCCTATTGGTTCTAGCTGCTACCGCTCTTCACGGGAACTTTGTCTACATTTTTCCGTTAGGCATTTTTCTAACGTCCGTCAAATTGTTTTAAGAATCTCCCGTTAATTTCTTCATTCTTGACTTATAATTTTTTTTTTGTAACCTTTTACATTTCGTCATTTTTAGTGTGTTATTCTTATTATTTTAATTTATTTTTGTTTATTGTTTAATATATAATAAAATATTTCTTCATTTGTAAAATCCACTTTTATATTCATTAATTTATTTTTATCTTCTGTTTTAACTTTAAGTATTTCTAGTTCTTCTATTAATTTTCTTTTTTGCGGATTGTTTTCTATTTTGTTTATTTCCATATTTTCATTGGGATTTATGAATTTATGGCCTGATTCGTTGAAATGTCTTGCATATAATGAGTTCGTTACTCTAACCCCTTCTCCTTTTGCGTGTTCATTCATTCTAATTTTAAATTTTCTTCCAGTTTCGCCCAGATATATCTTATTACATTCCCCACATTTTAATTTGTATACGCCGTACACAAATACATGTTTTTAATTAACAGAAAAAAACTGCACACGAGCGACAGGCACCCTAGCGGCGGCCCTGCATCTGATTGATTAACGAGTTAGAACGCAATTGCCAAATTAGTTCTTGTAATAGTCAAAACGGTTGAATACTTTTCGGTCAGACTTCGTGTAAACAATTTAAAATAAAGCAATAATTTTAGAATATTATACGAACTCAGATCATTAAACGTCACTACATGTGCCAGCGTTTACATGAAAATTTATATTAACAATTTTGTATACGTTGCAATCTATTTATTTATATTTATAATGTATTATGTGTAACAAGTAAAACACCTTATTATATAGCGTAAGCATATTCATACACCTCCGTGCAGAGTGGCCGCACTTTTTGTATCTGAAATTTTTACAAAAATCTTACGCGATCGTTGTGCGTATTCAACTGAATCTTTTTTAAGTAAAACACTTTTTGTTGTAAGAAACTGTATATTTTCAGAATTGAGAAAACGATTAATTTATATTTAGTTATTCATATTGTAATCTCAATTCATTTTGAACACATGATATTTTAAATCAGAAACGAAATGCTTCCGGCAGGCTTTCCAAAAGACTGATGGCCACTTCTTCAAAACAAAAACGAATTTTAATAAGTTTTGGTTAGAATGTATACGCTTTCTACTATAGTGCTTTAACATCACTTAGATCATTTTAATAATGGTGATGCGCACTACAAATTCCTATAAAACAATTTTGCTTATTTTTAAAAAAATATGTTTGTATTAAAACGCTATACAACGAAATGTACTGTTTAATTTTGGACAACTGTAAAATAAAACCCCCCAATTCACAGTTCTTACCAACTCGTTCACAACATTTTCACTTTAATTCGCTGAAATTATATAAACAAATCTGACAAATTTATGTAAATAAATTGAACAAAACACAGTCATTGAGACTTATTTTGATATAATGAGACGTTAAAAATCATATGTGTAAGCGACGCATGACTTTATTTATTCACACGGATATCAAAAAGGAGAAACAGGAGTGACCACACAAAATAGAGAAAAACAAGAATTTTTTTTTTATTTTTGCTTGTAGAATGTAACCAGGCTTGTAGTTTCTAAGGTTTTCCGGCCGGCGTCCACATACTGTAGTTGGAAACATTACTAGCCGGGCTGTGGTCTACGGTTTATATTGACAGCCGTTTCGGACTCACCACTATGTCTCTACATCATCATTGGCGGATACCGTGCCAATTTTTCCGACACCGATGATGGCGTCCGATGGTGAGGGCTAAACGTCTGTCAACGTAATTGTAGACCACGACCTAACAGGCGGGCTAATATTGTTTTCCAACTATGTAACCAGGAAATATTTCTGTTACTACATGAAATAATCTAAACAATAAAATTACTTTTTAAGATCTTTTAAAAACACAATTCTTTAAAATGAAGTAATGATTTATTAACTGTTAAAGTCAGTTACCCCTATTGACGGTACGGTAGCTCAGGGGCAGAGAGCTCGCTTCAATCCAACTCCGTCTACCTACTGCTGGGGCAAACGACAGGGGGTGGTCGTTGGTCAGCAACACGTAAACCTCGGCCCTCGGCACCGTACGTGAATCAATGCAGACTGGTTTCTCGTGTGAGGCTGCAAAGGCCACGGGCCTAATCCTAAAGAGAAGATGATGACAATGTCAAATTATAGATTCAGGGCCTTCTTATATGAATTTCCTGTTTTAAAATTTTATACTTTACGATATTATATTTTAAAATACAAATCATCAACACAAATTCAATGTCATAAATTTATAGGCCTATATGTAATTTTCCATTTCGTCATCAATTTATTACACACGTATAAATGGTGAGTCGTAAGCTATGCTGTTATGTTGACAGCATATTTGAGCAGTTTTGTGGTAAAACGTTATTAGAAAACAAAGCGTTTTCATGTAAACTTTTCTCTCTACTTTCACCATTTGACCGTATGCTAAAAGTATTGGCGTTACTTGGAAAGCACCTTGTATATACAGTTTATATGTACACACATAAATATATACTGCAATAGAATAGCCTATTGCATATGTGTTAGTAGGACGTATATGTGCTCATAAAACGCATATTAAATATGTAAGGTTGCATGCAGTAGGCCTACTTTTTAATTTAGCTTGTAAGGAACTTTGAAATTTAGACTGATATACAAGTTATTGTAAGTGTAAACATGTAGTGCGATACATGAAAATGTGCATAATTATCTAAGTACGGGTTACGATCGTCGATGAAACCAACCGATTCATGTGCACAAACATATCAACAACGTACTTAAAAAAAATACACTGATGGGAGAAAAAATTAATTACCATTATAACAGTTCTTTTGACGTCGACTTGTAACGCTAACATGAACGTTATAGTTCTAAATAAAATTTAATTGGGGTGGGAGAAGAGACAACGAGATCTCCCAAATTATTTTACGCAGTTCCAATGATTGAACTCAATGAACTCAAACTGAAAACAAGTCATATACCTTAAAATAATGGCTACCAACAGAGTCGGCCCACCGGCCCACCATGGTGTGTGTGTGTGTGTGTGTGTGTGTGTGTGTGCCTAGTGCTACTACTACTGTTTGAAATCAAACAAAATGCTCAACGTATAATTAGTTTTTTATTTTAAAGTATGTACTTATAGATTCTCGACTTCAGGACATGCAGCAAAGCAGCAAATATAACAAAAAGTCTGCAAACAAATAATTAGCACAGTTCAATTAATTTTGTGATTAATTTTCAAATTACTAAAACAATTTATAAAATTCAGTTTGTTTAAAATGTTTTAAAAGTCGCTGGGCAGAGCCGCCATCTTGTCAACACCCAACTGTACTTATGTATTAGCCGACGCCAACCACTGACACTAATCTAACAATTCGTTCCAACTAAAGTTTAATCGTAAATGTTTACATTACACGGTTTAGCTTTAAGATGTACTACTTGGAAATCAACACTATTAAAGTCACAGAATAATGTATACTTCTTGAATGTTTGGTTTTGTCACTAAGTTACAAACACGAAATATCCGTGTCCAAACGTTGTGTTTACGATTCAGTGAAGATTATCTTAAATTAATGTGTTTTACATAGGCCTATAATATTGCTCTTTACCTGGTACGTATTCTTCGTAATGTTACTTAGTTGATTATTTCTTACTAGACTCTCCTTTGTGTGTTGTTCATTATATTTCGTTTTGTAAATTATTTTCTTTTTACCTTTTCAACACTATTATTATTCGAGACAACTGTTCTCCTTTACTTTACCTTTTAGATTTATAATCTTTAATGATTAATTTCAATTTATGTTATTAATACACATCGCTCTTTTGCTTCGATGTTCTCTGATCAAACGCTTAATCAAGAATGAGTTGGCGTCTTCTTCTAGAATATCCTATCGTTAGAAAACCATCTTCTTCTTTACTTTGGTCTAGTTTTTCACTAGGATGTTTTTACATTCTTAGTTTTGTCTGGCACATGTTTTTTGTTCACAACATAGTTGAAAGAGACTTATTTATATATTACTTACAATTTGTCGACATTTTACACTCCTTTATAATTTATTAACTTTATTATGGTACCTAGCTTTACATAATGACTGTGATTCTTTGATTAGGTCTATGGATTATTTTAACTACCTTTTCTTAAAAACTAACAAACTACTTCAAAATTGTATACATTGTGATTGAGTTTTGCTTATTTGTACTATTACATACATAATTTTAGTTTAATTATTTACAGTTTTTAATTATTTACATACATTGGTTAATATTACATTCCTATTTCATTTTAAATCATTTACCATATTTTCTAGTTATACTACTTTTTGACATTTTGCCTAATCCAATATGACTGAATGTCTTGTTGCTTCTCTCTAACTTAACCTTTTTTATAAACTTTAGAATTTTCAACTAGTTTATCAACTTTTATGTACTGTAACAATTTACAGCAGTACAGAAACTATATATATGCATACTTCTTTTGCGACGTTACATTGTGATGTTTGCGTGTTCGATTGTTGAATGTATCTTTAAATATCTTTGTATATTTACATCTTTATCCTATTCATATTTTTATCTTTAATATATTTACATATTCAACCACGCAGTGCGATTTATGATTATTTGAGTTACGCCCAAACACTACGTCACGTACATAAATTGATTTTGTAGAGAGGAAAGAGTATCATAAAAAGAAATAATTAAGATTAATTTGAGAACTATTCAACTTGAAATCGTGTTTGTATTAAACAAAAATTTGTAATTTGAAAGTGTGTTTCCTTTCTTATAAATGTCCATGTATTGTAATCATAGCATGCAATGATCGTCATATTAATAACTTACATTTATAACTACAAAAAGTTTTATTGGTACAATTAAAATTTGTTTTACTTTGTGTAACTAACAGACATTGAAAAAAAATCACTGACCTTTAACGTTTTTAGTGTTAAGCATTTGACAATTTAAACTATGATAATACATTTTTTCAAATAAAATCATCCTAATTGAAACAATGATCACCCGAATAATTTCAATGTTCAACATGCTCAATTAAATCATCATAACAAGGTTTTTATTTTATATTCTTAAAAAAATTGTATGTCAATTATATTAGTTACAAATTAGATAACTACTTACTTATCTATATATTTTTTAAAGAGCCTTTATTCTACCAGTGTTGCGTTTGTTTTATATTGTATTTTTATTTTTAAAATAATAAGTTCATCGTCGCCTGACGCCGTCGATCACTCTATCGTGGTATGTTTATCCATGGTGGTCCTCCTAAAAGTTTCACGCCCGTGTGTGTGTGTGTGTGTGTGTGTGTGATCCAGCCTTGTCAGACGCTTCGACAACAACCGCGAAAACACGACGTGCACCTGTTACGATCTAATTTCAAAGAGACAGAATGGTTTACCATACTTGGATATACACAGGCTGGCACCCCATTCCTGTCCAAGATTGATTAAAAAGTTGGAAACTTGTCCCGGATTATCACAGCAGGCTTGGCGTCACTTTCAACAATATACAAAGTATTTGCATAGCCTGGCAATTTTCGTCGCCTGTAGAACGCTCTTGGCAAATATAACAGCCGTTTTCGATTCATGACATTTTGCACCTCATTCCAGTGCTACTAATCACTCCGTAATTATTTTTTTAACGGAGTAACAAGCAAATAAATACTCTGTCACCTGATACGCACTACCGCGAGTCTACTGGCGCAGAATCGGCGACTTATAGAGTGTGATCTGACGCCGTAGACTATTTCTAATGGGGCTATTATTAAGTCTCTGATGAATGCCAACAACCCGGGAAAAATAAATCACTTAAGGGCCAGCATCACCGGTGAGACTGAACCCTTTTATCCGACAATGTCACCGATAAATGGATCGTCAGGATGCACGCCACCGTCCAAAGGCAAGGAGGTGACTTGACAGATGTTATCTTTCATTCGAAATGGTATCGAATATATTTTAAATTAATATATATTGTAGCATGACAGATAAACCCATAAAAATGAATGGTGAATTGATCATTAAAATAAAGTAATAACATGTTTAAATCCGAAGAAAGCAATATAATAAAGAATTAATTTAGAACCACTGTGCAGTACAAACATTGATTTAAGATATAAGTTCATATAAAATAAATGTTACAAGTTATGAATCATCCAAACCAATTTTAATAACTAAAAAGGTGAAAAAATATAACACCCAGGAAGGTTAGGAGTAGACAAGGAAGAAACCCAGAACAAGGCAAGATCCACCATAAAAGGTGATGCATTAGAATGAAACAGTAAGGTTAGGAGTAGACAAGGAAGGAACCCAGAACAAGGCAAGATCCACCATAAAAGGTGATCATTTGTATGCAACGAGAAGAGTAGGTGAAGAAGAAACCCCAAAACCCGATGACATCCACAAGAAGATGAAAAATATACAATTATAAGAAACCAGAAGAAAAGAAGACATCAATGAAGAAACAAGAAGAAGACAGCATCCACAAGAAGAAGGAATGCTCTTGTAAAAAAACCCCCATACCCCAAAATAAATAAAAATAATAATAATAAAAAAGTATAACAAAGTATCAATGCAAAAACCCACATGTACAATAGATATAAGCCAAAAAAGTGTATAGAGTAAGAGTTGAAAGTGGACCAAGGTGAAATAATAATATAATACCAAAGAACAAATCTTCATTATAATCTACAAATAGATTTCTTGATTTTAGTAAGACTATATAACCATTTAGAAATAGAATCAAGGAATATAAAGAGAACCAGTGCAAGTTTTAGTATTATAAAAAATGAACCTTATGTTTCATTATTGTTATTCACAAACTAAGTAAATAATGAAATAATACAACTTTGAAGTGACGTAATTTCTGTACAGAGGTAATATAATACATGTGTTTTAGTAAAGAACTGCCAATCTGTTTAAATGACATTCATTAGAATGATTTATAAAACAAGAGCAGACACAGAATAAAAAGTGAAGTGACAGGGTACAATTACCCAAAACCCAATTAAAAACAGATAAAAACTGTTAATAAAACTTAATATAAGGAATATAGAGAATAAGATTATAGTAAATAAGGTTTTGTTTATGTAAAATAAGATATTTAAAAGGTCTTAGGAATATGTAATAGTATAGGAATATAGTATATATTCCTATACTATAGGAATATTCCTATACTAATACTATATTCCTATACTATATTCCTATGTATAGGAATATAGTATATAGGAATATGTATTAGGAATAAGCAAATTTGAAAAGGTCAGAACCACTAACATTCTTTAATTATAAAATATTTATTATAGGTATTATTGTTAATAACTAATTAAGATGTTAGAATGGAACAACATTCTTTACATATGATATTTGTTATGTGTCATTATTAATCTTTGAGTATAAAAAATGTCTGATTTGTTAAAGACAACTATTAATTGGAATTATTTGTTATATGTTAATAGTATGAAGCATATACTAATTGTTATTTTGTTTACTAGAAGAAAATGTTTAATTTATGTTACAATGTCAATGAAAGTCAGAGAGGGTATAACTCAATATGTATTATTTATAAAAATTTGTATGTAAAAACTGTTAGGAATCTAGGCCAAATGTTAAAAACTAAACATCATCAAAACTGAGAAACTAAGTACTTAAATACATTTAAACTGAAGGGATTTAGATAATGTAAATCAGAAACAAAGCCATGTAATTAGAAATATAACTAAGAAAGATTTTGTAAAACTATAGACAGAATTATTGATAAAAATGGAAATGACAGAACTCAAAAATTTTGAGAGGGGAGTCATATATTCCAACATAATATTTTAAAACTTAACCAATTCATCTAATTGCAAGAAATTAAGGGGATATAAACCTTTTATTACAATATGAGATTTAATAATCATTAATATAACTTGGTAATGGCAGAATTTGGAAAAGAACAGGAAGTTAGACCTTAGGACTTAGAGATTACAAAATGAAGGAACAAAATATTATTTTTAGATAAAAAACTTAATAAAACGGCATTATTTGGTATCAAATTACGCAGAATGAACTGAAGGATAAAATTAAGTAACAACTAGCTAATAAATTTGAAGAATAACCAAAGTATAATCAGTTATATAATGTAACTTTATTACATGCACAGGATGCAAAATAAAATTTGAACAATGGAAGGAATAATATTGCTTTGGCTAAGGTTTTAGTCGGAGATGAAGGAAGTAAGTTAGTTAATTATTGAACATTGTACGGGACACTTGACACGAGCAATTTACCAGTATTAACCTAGTTACGAATACCGTAATGGCGAATGATTGTCTGAGCCGAAAGTGAAAATCGAAAGTTTCGGTAAAAAACATTTTTAAAGTTCAACACAGTGAAATAAACATATACAAAATAAACATATACTGAACTAACATTATACAGCATAGAACACCAGTGGAAATAACATTTAAACCCGTTAAAACAGTAATAAAACTTAACCAAAAAGTGCCTAACATATGACATAACCGACAAAGTGAATTTGACTTAGAACTACACCATTTTTCCGAATACAACACCAAAACTGAACCAGTGACACTCCACCAACACAAGAAGAAAGATTTGCAGACACCAGGACGTAAATTCATAAGGAAAACATCTTTATTTGAACACCAAAACTGCGAGGTGACGAGTTTCAATCGTAACGGCGGCTATTGCTGATTAACCAACACTCAACTTAACACAGCCTTATACTGCCTACTGGACGGTTCGCAACCTATTTATTTATTTCTACACTTTGAATCTAAATCTAATATATGTACTGTTAATTTTAAGAATTTACCTTGTAATGTTATACTTTTCAATCTTTGCCCTATTTCTCTGACTTTCCCTAACATAGATGTTCAAAGAACCTTTATAAAAAAAATTTGTAATAATTCAAACGATACCCTGAGAATCGATTTACATATCGATAAGAGTCAAAATACCTAATTGTCAATAAAATTATTACTATATTTCCTATATAAACAGTTTTTCATTTCTAACATAGACAATTAACATAATACTTTAATTTAAATAGAACTTACTACAAGAATCTCACCACCAGAAGGAAGATAACCTCCAAACAGAAAATAAACACGTATCGATTGCTATTGGAGACAATCCTATAAGTGGCTAGAGGTTTTAACAAATACACAAAAGTCTATAAAACAATTAAAATTAAGTGATAAACGTTTCGGAACACCACGAAACTTAATTAATTAATTGTTTTTAATTAATTATAAAAAAAATTCAATTAATTTTTTTTAATAAACAATTTTATTTATACACAAACACATATATTTATATATTAGTAAAGAACACAAACAAGAGGTAAACGTTACAAATTGGCGCCCAACGTGGGGCTTTAATTAGCGATTGAAAGGCCACTACAAACTGCCCAATCCCTAATTGGAGCTTGGCAGCAGCTATAAAGCCAGAGAAAGGGAAAAATGCAACGACGTGCAACCTCAAAGAAACGGGCGGCGGAGGCCGAAAAGGAAGTTGAAATGGATATGGAAAATAAAGAGGCGACGCCAGTGGAAGATGTGGAAAGGTTATTACCACCAGTATTATCTAAACAACCCGCACAACCAGAAGGACAACCTGAGATGCCCACACAGACAGGGGAGGTCAATCTCCAGGAGAAGGAGGTAGAGAAATCCAAGACCACTGAAGAAACGAAGATGGATAAGATGATGGAAATGTTCCTACGGGAATTCAAATCTTTGAAGGAAGACAATAATAAAAAAATGGAAGGAATAAAAGAAGACAACCAATCCTTCAGTAAGAAGATGGAAGAAAGGATGGGAGGAAATTAGAAGGATTGAAGGAAGACAACCAATCTTTTAAGGAAGAATTTAAATCAACCAAGGAAGAATTGATTAATAAAATTGAAAACACCAATAAGAGGATTGAGGAAAATAGTAAGAAGATGGAAGAGAAAATGGAGGAAAACAGTAAGAAGATGGAAGAGAACAACCGATCTTTGAGTCAGAAAATTGACGAAACTAATCAAAAGATGGAGGAAACCAGCAAAAAGATGGAAGAGAAATTGGAGGAGAATAACAAGAAAATGGAAGAGAAGATGGGGGAGAAATTGGAAGAATTGAGAAAGGACAACCAAATGTTAAGAGAAGAATTAAGTGAGGTCAATCAGGAGAATCTGGACAAGCTAGACGAAAGGATGGAATTGTTAAGAGAAGAAATGAACAAGGAAATCAACGTTAACAAGACGGCTATAAATAAAAAATTGGAAGAAGAAACCGTAATGATGAATCAACAAATCCGGGAAATTGACGGAAAATGCAACCAAACCGAAAAGGAAGTACAAGAATTCAAGGAAGTGGTAAACATCAAGTTTACGAATATCGAAGAGCATAGTCGCAGGAAAGTGGAAGAACAACGGAAGGAGACTCAGGAAGAATTCGGGAGAGTACGGAGCCAAGTCGCGGAACGGTGTGATGGAATGGAAGAAGCTATGACCAGTATCACGGGTCAGGTACGGCAAAGCCAAGAAGAGATGGAAGCTTTGAGGAACAGACCCACTAATTTCACCGGATTACCCATCAACGAAAACCGAGAATGGCTGAACTTCCGGCAATATAAGAGGAAACCAATGGAGTTCCTGGCGAGGATAGAAGAGTACTTCGCCAAACATAGAGGGAGTCAATGGAGCAATAACCGGGAGATACTGGACGAGTCATTCAGGGAGATGACATATAACTGATGGATGGCGAACCGTAGCGAGATTGCAGACTACCAGCAGTTCAGGAAAATGTTTAAGTCCAAATACTGGTCCGAAACAACACAGAACCTGATCAGAGACAATATTTGCAACGGACGATACAGGGCCCAAATAGGCAATACCATGACAGCCTATTTCCTAGGGAAGGTGTGCCTGGCAAAACACCTCGAGCCGGCAATACCCGAAGAGTATCTGGTGAATAAACTGTCTTATCATTATGACGAGGATATTATCAGGGCAAGGAGAGGTAGCCAGATCAAGACGGTGCAGGCCATGACGGAGTTGTTAGAAAGTTACGAGAATGAAGAGTACTACCGCCAGAGCAGGAGGAGGAATGATAGACCGGAGGCGAGGACTAACCAGTACCCTAGTAACGGCATTAACCATCCCGGAAACCGAAACCAACAAAGTAATTACGACGGCAACAATAACCCGCCGCGTAATAACAACAACTTTAACGGAAACCCGAACGGTAATAGGAACAATAACCCATATCCTAATAACCGTAACAATTATTATCAGCCCCCTAACAGCCCGTATAGTCAGAGAAATCCCTACCCCGGTAATAATGAACGATATTACCAGCCCAATAGAAATTACCATAGTAATTATAATAATAATAACAATAGAGTTTCCCGCCCGAGGGTTAATTTTATAAGAGCGGAAGATCGAGGTCCGAGAAGGTACTACCAACAACGGAGGAATATTTTCCACGGTGGAGATCGACGACGAAGAAGTGGAGAACGAGACGGTCCACGCCACGAACATGGAAGAAGGAGTACCAGCCTGGAGGATCCTGGCCGACAACAAAACAGGGAAATAACCTTCGAACAGGATACAACGCGGCAAGAACCGACACAGAGTTTCCAGAACGATGCCTCGGTCAGTCCGAGTCCCAACGATGACCACAATAATTTAAACGGGAGGAGGCAGTAATAAACTATTACGACCCGTTGCTGCTCCTACTTCCTGGGTATAAAGATGAGTTGCAAGAAGCAACCAAATTAAAAAACATCACTATAATAAGTAACAATTACTTAAAAAATATAAGAACAGAACTTCTAGAGGAAAACGAAACGAGCCTCGATATTAATAACAATGAGATATTGTATATAACAGCGGAGGTAGAAGGAATTCCCGCGAAAATCATGATTGATACCGGTGCAAATATTTCTATAATAAATGCGAATGAACTGGAAAGAATCCAGAGAGAGTGTGGGAAAACTTTGCCTATGCTACCAGTGAATACCATTGTTTTGATAGGTGCAACTGGCCGCCAGAACAAAACTATTAGGAAGCAAGTTTCCTTAAGTGTCGTTAGCCGTGGTATAGTTTTAGATATGGAATTTTTGATCGCCACCGGATTACCATTCGATATACTGGTTGGTTGCGATATTCTAAGAAGGTACTCCGCCATTATCGACCTTAACCAAGAGAAAGTATCACTATTTCCAGACGGAATAACGTGGACCGCAGATTTGGTAGGAGGCGCGAATATACTTCCCAGCCCAATACACCAACAACTTCGTAAAATAAATTTCGTAAAGAACAGCTCCATTCATAAACCAATTATATATAACAATGGAGGAGAGGATTTATGGTCAGTAAATATACAAGAGATACGGGACTTCCAGTGCGGAAACAACAACGAAAAAATACCAATACACTTAGCAGATCGTTTAATCAGTGTATACGAGAAATACAAATCAGTGTTTTCAGACGAACCAGGTAAGGTTAAAAACTATCAGTGCAAACTTGATTTCAAATAAAACGTGGAGTTTAACCGGAGGTCATATCCAATCGCGCATTCGCTAAAAGAGGCCGTGAGAACAGAAATTAATAAAATGATCAGCAGTGACATAATTGAGATTAGTCAATCTCCTTACACTAGTCCAATTATTGCTGTTCCCAAGAAAGACGGACAAGTCCGGCTCTGTTTGGATGCGCGCGAGCTAAATAAAACCATTGTGAATGACCGAACATCACCCGCTGAAATAGAGGAGATACTAAAACGATTTCACGGCACTAAGTTTATCTGGGGACACTGTATGTGGTTACTGGCAAGTGGAGTTGCATCCACAAAGCCGTCAGTACGTGGCGTTCATTTTCGAAGGGCGCAATTACCAGTTCAAGAGACTGCTTTTCGGACTTGTTAATTCTGTAGCCATCTTTGTGGCCTGTATGGACCAAATACTGGGACAAGAAGCACTCCAGTTTACCACAGTCTATGTAGACGATTTGCTCATTACGTCAGAAACCTGGGAGGAACACTGTTATCGAGTAGAACATGTACTCAAAAAGTTAGCGCAAAGTAACATAACTTTGAAATTGGAGAAATCCAAGTTCATTGCGCGCGAAGTACAATTCTTAGGTTTCAACCTAGACGAAAGAGGTATTACCCCGTCAGAAGAGAAAGTGGAGGCAATTCAGAAGTTCCCGCAACCAAAAAACAGGAAACAGTTACAATCTTTCCTCGGACTCTGTAACTATTACAGAAAGTTTCAGCACAAATATTCCGAGTTGACAGCCAAGTTTCAACCACTATTGTCTGCGAAAAACAAATGGACCTGGGGTGAAGAACAAGATATTACCTTCCAACTGATAAAAGAAAAGTTCTTGAAGAGCGTTATACTTCGTCACCCGGATTTTAAGAAACCATTCTTTTTGAATTGCGATGCTAGCGACATCAGCTTAGGAACAACAGTACACCAGGAAAATGAGGAGGGTCACCATCTGGTGATAAGCTTTGCTAGTCGTACACTGAATCAATGCGAAAAGAATTATAATGTGACCGAAAAAGAATTGCTTAGCGTGGTATTCGCATGCAGCAAGTTCCGGACATACATTCTCGGGTATCCAGTCACTGTTCGCACTGATCATAAATCCATCTCATTTCTACGTAGGTGCAAATTGAGTCACGGCCGATTGGCTAGATGGGTACTCGCCCTACAAGAATACAATTTACAATGGGAGTATATTCCGGGAAAAAAGAATGTGGTAGCCGATGTATTATCACGGATCAATTTGGAAGACCAGACCTTCGAGGGAGAGAAGGAGAGCTTAGTAAAAATTTACAACTTATTTAAAACCAGATCCGATCTACAAGCTCTATTGATAAACATCCGTATCCACCAACAGTCTGACCCTAAACTGAAAAACATAATCAGTCGATTGGAAGTTGACGATGACACCGTTTCCAAACACTACCATCTCAATAAAGGAATACTATTCGTAAAAACAGCCTTGGATGAAGAAACATGGAAGGTGATTATTCCGCACCAAATCGAGAAGGAAGTTATAATCGATTATCATATAAGGTATAGCCATATGGGAGCGCTAAAAGTGATACAGGCTTTAGATGAAAATTGCAAAATAAAGAACATTAACCGAAAGGTAAGAAATTACCTGAAGTCTTGTAATATTTGCCAGTGTGTTAAGATTAACAATGAGAAGAAAGAGGGTATAATGATACCAATAACATCGAACGCAAAACTAGAAAAAGTGTTCTTAGATATTTGCGGGCCATTTCCCCGTAGCGGCGGTCGACACAGGTACAAGTACCTAATAATAATCATGGACCATTATACTAAATACATAAAGCTATATCCGGTTAATCGGGCAACCACAGCGAAAGTTCTTGCGGTAATAACAGAGTCCTATGTGCCAGAGATAGGTAAACCATCTTCAATCATTACCGACCATGGTACTCAATTTAAAGGGAGAAGATGGCGAGACACATTATTATCACTTGGGATTAAAACCTTTAAGACGTCAGTCTACCACCCAAGTAGTAATCCAGCTGAGAGGGTTCTGAGAGAAGTGGGTAGAATCTTGCGAACGTACTGTCACAACCAACAGAAAAAGTGGCAAGAGTACTTAGCAGCAACAAAGAAATTCCTAAATTTCGCCCACCATCCAGCTATAGGAATTACCCCTTACTCCGCCATGTATGAGAAACCAACCCCCCGAGAAATTGAAGAAATAAAAGAGTTCCCAACAAACAATGGTCGTAAGTTTGACCAGGTGAAATTCTATAACAAGGTGGCCGAAGACCAAGAGAAACGGCAAGCCAAATATCAAAAGGCAATAGGACGTATAATAACTTACAAAGAGGGTGAGAAAGTTCTATTAAAAAATCGAGAACTGCCCAGCACCCTAGAAGGGATAACAAAAAAGTTATTATTACTATATACAGGACCATATGTTGTGGTCAAAAATAATCATAATAATACGTACGAACTGGGAGAAATAGTTTCCGGAAGGGTTAAAGATGTGTACAACCAAGCATCCATAAAAAAGTATTATGAAGAATGAATTTTATAATATAATAAAAATTCTAAAATATAAGTAAGCACATCTTACTACAACCAATTTATGAAAGAAACCATTTGGAATAATTAAAAAAGAAGAATTTGGATTTTGTCTAAATTCTAAAATGAAGTAAGACCAGCTTACACGCTAATTTTTGAAAGTAAAAATTTGGAAATAAAGAATAAAAAATAATAAAAATTCGAAAAACTATGTAAGCACATCTTACTACCAAATATTTATGAGAAAAAAAAAACTTTATGGAAATTAAAAAGAATTTGAATTTTGATAAAACGTCAAAATTTAAAAACAAAATAAGATCAACTTATTACAAATGATTTATGAAAAATGTTATGGAAATAAATAGAAAGAAGAATTTGAATTTTGCATAAAACTAACAAAATTCTAAAAATAAATATGTTCCATTTATAAACAAATTTAGAAGAAAATAATATGATTAATTCAGAAAAAGAATTAAAAATAATCCAGTATAAATGTGAATATCTAGCATTTGAAGGAGTAGAGAAGAAAAACAAAAAAGAGTGTGATATACAAGAGAAGGCAATAATTTGGAAACAAAGAGAAGAATCTGTTATTATAATAAAATTATAAAGAATCTAAAAAAGAAAAACAATAATATAATGAGAACAACCTATGACTAACTACTTATGAAAGAATAATGGAAACGGTTAATCAAGTAAAATGATTATGATATTACTCAGTTCTGAAGAAGAAAAGAAGAACAACTCATACCAAACATATGGAGAAGATGATTTTGAACAAATAATAATAATAAAACCTATATACAATGCAAAGAGAAGATGTACCACATGAAATATAATATAAATAAACTAATTTTAATGAATGCGCAGACGGATTAATGACTTTCTGAGAGAAAGGAAAGAACAAAATGTTTAAATAATATGATCACAATAACAACCTGACTATCAATTACAAAGAAACTTTTGAAACAATTAAATATAATACAATAAGACCATTCAAATAATGAATAAGAACCAAAGAGCAAATACTTTATATAAAAACTATGCTAACAATGTAATTAACCAGAAGGAAGTATAATGAGAATTCAGATGGAGAAGGAAAAAATTACACTATAACTAGTAACAAGAAGTATTAACAAAAGTTTCCAACCATAATTAAAATAAATATATCAGACGAGCTAAGAGTTTAGAAAAATATATATAATGAGTATAATAAGTATTAAGAAAAATTATTAAAATAGAAAATGTGAGATAATCTGAGAAACTACGAAGTGAAGAATCCAAAGATATTTTTATTAGTCGACAATGAGACTACTTTTTTATTTAATTTATTCGATGACTGACTGTAGATAATTCCAGCAGCATTATGTTTTTGAGCAGAGATGAATTTGCCTCTGGACTCAAATTGTAGAAGTGGTGTATGGCCAGCAGAGTTGTGAAGCTTACAGTGCCCCTCTGGACAGCCCCAGCCCAAATAATAGGGAACGTTAGGGAATTAATATCCCAAGGATACAACACGAAGTTTATAAGAAAAGAAAATGTATAATAATAATAATAATATATCTCAGAAGACACTAACTATCCAAGAAGGATCAAAAGTCAGATAAGTGACTATATATATAAAATTTATTAAGCTAAAATATAAAAAAGTCGATATAGAAATGGAGAGGAAAATGAAGTATAAAAAACGATAAAATTGTCATAAGCAATTATTTCATCCATAATCAAGTCTGAAATAATTACTTCTGGAGGAGAGCAATCTGTAGCATGACAGATAAACCCATAAAAATGAATGGTGAATTGATCATTAAAATAAAGTAATAACATGTTTAAATCCGAAGAAAGCAATATAATAAAGAATTAATTCAGAACCACCGTGCAGTACAAACATTGATTTAAGATATAAGTTCATATAAAATAAATGTTACAAGTGATGAATCATCAAAACCAATTTTAATAACTAAAAAGGTGAAAAAATATAACACCCAGGAAGGTTAGGAGTAGACAAGGAAGAAACCCAGAACAAGGCAAGATCCACCATAAAAGGTGATGCATTTTTATGAAACGAGAAGAGTAGGTGAAGAAGAAACTCAAAAACCCGATGACATCCACAAGAAGATGAAAAATATACAATTATAAGAAACCAGAAGAAAAGAAGACATCAATGAAGAAACAAGAAGAAGACAGCATCCACAAGAAGAAGGAATGCTCTTGTAAAAAAACCCCATACCCCAAAATAAATAAAAATAATAATAATAAAAAAGTATAACAAAGTATCAATGCAAAAACCCACATGTACAATAGATATAAGCCAAAAAAGTGTATAGAGTAAGAGTTGAAGTGGACCAAGGTGAAATAATAATATAATACCAAAGAACAAATCTTCATTATAATCTACAAATAGATTTCTTGATTTTAGTAAGACTATATAACCATTTAGAAATAGAATCAAGGAATATAAAGAGAACCAGTGCAAGTTTTAGTATTATAAAAAATGAACCTTATGTTTCATTATTGTTATTCACAAACTAAGTAAATAATGAAATAATACAACTTTGAAGTGACGTAATTTCTGTACAGAGGTAATATAATACATGTGTTTTAGTAAAGAACTGCCAACCTGTTTAAATGACATTCATTAGAATGATTTATAAAACAAGAGCAGACACAGAATAAAAAGTGAAGTGACAGGGTACAATTACCCAAAACCCAATTAAAAACAGATAAAAACTGTTAATAAAACTTAATATAAGGAATATAGAGAATAAGATTATAGTAAATAAGGTCTTGTTTATGTAAAATAAGATATTTAAAAGGTCTTAGGAATATGTAATAGTATAGGAATATAGTATATATTCCTATACTATAGGAATATTCCTATACTAATACTATATTCCTATACTATATTCCTATGTATAGGAATATAGTATATAGGAATATGTATTAGGAATAAGCAAATTTGAAAAGGTCAGAACCACTAACATTCTTTAATTATAAAATATTTATTATAGGTATTATTGTTAATAACTAATTAAGATGTTAGAATGGAACAACATTCTTTACATATGATATTTGTTATGTGTCATTATTAATCTTTGAGTATAAAAAATGTCTGATTTGTTAAAGACAACTATTAATTGGAATTACTTGTTATATGTTAATAGTATGAAGCATATACTAATTGTTATTTTGTTTACTAGAAGAAAATGTTTAATTTATGTTACAATGTCAATGAAAGTCAGAGAGGGTATAACTCAATATTGTAACATAACAAAATGTTACCTAACCTAAATGTATGTTATCAGATTTTAGAAGTGCATAACAACAATGTAAATAGGGAATATAGTAATAAGAATAACCAGGAAAGGAGAAATCATGGAAGAAGAATGAAGCAGAAGTACCACATTTAACAGTAAACCCAAATACTGTTTGACACTACAACCAGACAAAGACTAACACAAACTGATGGACAGAGTAAATTTACATTAAGCTGTCAAACAAATCAGTAGATAATGTAAACAGAATATTGTATGTAAATAAAAAGTGAATCAATAAGAATCTGAATACTGTGAAATCAGAATTAGCATTTTGCTGATAATAAATTTAACCATGACTAGTAAATTATGAATGCCAAAAACTAAATTTAGCAATGGCTACAAAGCGAGAACAAAGATGTATTTTAATATCAAATATACTTATGAGAAAAAAAAAACCAATTGTATGAGGGAATATTATGCAAGTAAAGTACCTCAACAAATTACCGAATTGAGAACCAATAAATGTTGTTAAGGCAAAATTCCAATATGAGCGATATGTCTTAACAACGCCTAGACCAAGCAATAATCAGCGAGTTGATTATTGGGAGGTAACGTAAGTGTAAATTAAATACACAAAACAATTGTTATGCTCCAATATAGCATAAAACATTATTAAAACAATATATTTAATCATAATTCAATTGTTAAGTAGTAGAATAGAACGAGTTAGCGTAAAACGAAATGTCATAGTAATAAGGATCGTTTATTACAATGTATAAAGTTTAGGTGTACTCATAATGTTCAGTAAAAAATGTCAGTACAGAGTTAATGGTGTTCCCACATAAACGTTTGAGTAATAAAATGCTATGTGAACACAAACAATATTAACCAAAGTGTAAAATCGTCGATTCAGGTAAACAGACGACAGTGAAAAAATAGTGTACCCGAACACTGATTTTATAACAATGTCGGTCAAAGTGAAATTAATTCGATATCGAGTGATATCAAATTAAAGAGGACAAAATGATCTTTAATTTGATGACGATATCGACCCAATCGCAACTGTATTAAGTGCGGGAAAGATGTTAGCATCATTTACCAAATACGCCTCAGAAGTTTGTTTACTAATACCAACAACAATGAAAGCTATCTGTCACCTCAGCGTTTGAAAGTTAAAAAACCGTTGTTAACGGCCAAATAACCAATACGTCATACTCGTCACACCTGCAAGAACCAATCATAAAATTAGTTAGTAATTAACATTTTTGCCTAAGACCGATCGACAAGGAGAGTATATAACGGAACGCAAACGATTTTCAACAGACTTTACCAACTTCATACAGCACGGGACATGTGCTCGCCATCTCAACATTTTTAATAATTGTTAGCGTCATCAACATAATACATCGAATAAAATAGCTCAACACCAAGAAACAACTACTTCAAATTAATCTACAGAAAACAATAGTGATTATGTGCAGTATTATTTCAATTTAGTGCGGGAAATAATGAACAGAAAGTAATTAATTAATATCATTCATGATCCATTAAGTTAGAAGAGGATCGCAATACTCTGTTCTTGTGCGTGTGTAGTGCAAAACCCGGTAATCATTATAATCCGATTACCGAAGTGGTCAATGAGTTTTAATTAAATAATTAAAACCAAAAGGTAACAGTGCAATCATTATTCATTTTTTATCCGAGCGCCATAACCTGTACATTTTTCTACACTGATCTGTACTGATGCAAAACACTGAAACATTTCAAGATTACACCATGTCTCAATTTATTGTATGAATTTGTTATTATGAATTAAGCTGTATGCTAGTTATAAGTGTTCTCACATGATAAATTTTGTAAATCAAAAAGCAAGCGTTGACGAACGCACGACCTATCAACAGGTCATTTTTATTTGTTTACTTAATGAAAGTAACATCAAAACATTATCAATCAATATTTTATCAGCAAATCATTAGCCATTGTGTAGGCATAACTTTCTTTTTCGTGTCTCAAAGAATTCACATCTGAGATTTTAATAATATTACTATTAAAAATAAACAACATCTGGACTGAGCCAGATTTATAACTTGTGCTCTGAGCAAGCCGTATAAGGTATATAATAACTTATTGACAATTGTACAACTTTGTATATTTTAATTATATTTGTTTTTTTTGGATTTCTCTATAAGGATATAAATAAAACCCATTATTAACAGCATAACTCGAATTAATTTATTTCTATCTGATAATTAAATATTTTATTTAGAAAACTCAAACAACCTTCAGTTGTGTTTTAATATTTTGGAATAGCATTGCCACAAAGGTGATAAACAATTATTTTAAATTTTTAAATCATTCAGTGATTCTATTTGTGGGTTTTACACGGGATTTTCCCTAAATAAATCCGTGTGGCGCCCACTAACAACCAAGGCAATCTAACCTTGCAACTAAAGTAAGTTGGTGTTTGTAAACTGAGTTGACAGCTTATACTAGAACTTCTAGAAAACACGACCAGGTACGTGAAAGTATATTTTGTTTATTATATTGTCCAGACATTACGAGACGTAACGTACTTAGACTATCAGCAACCTGGAGGAGAAGTTTCACGGTCAGCATTAACAAGACGACCATCATCTTCAAGCGACCAACTATTGTACTTTATTTTTAAGCCTAAGCAAACTTAGTATTTAAATATTATCAACCCAACTATTTTATTTGTTTCATATAAGGGAATTCTTTTCAGACAAGTATAATTACACAACTGTAAACACACTGTGAGTAACCTTGAATGTTACACTTTAAATCGCTTTACAAAGTTAGTAACCTTCAACAATTACAACATCTAAATGATATTCCACACATAATTAGATTTTATTTAAACACGACCTTTAATATTTTAAACATAAACATAATTTTAAATAACAACAGCAACACTTTTATTTTATTACAAATTGGAGCCCAACAGTGTGGTTTTTAAACGTAATTTAAACTTTATTTTAAAAACAATTACAAAATGTGGTTACAAATTGGCGCACCAACTATTGTGGCTTAAAAATATTAAATAAAAATATTTTTTATATTTTATATCAGCCCGGTAGACACGAAAGAATAAACATGCCGCACACCCATCAATATGATACGAGATATAAGGACAGTCGGGTAGGAGAAGGACAGTTAGATACGGAGACATACGAAGCGCAACCCACAGACGAGATGGAAGTCATTACAATAAATAATATCGAAACTCGTACCGACGAAACACTTCATGCAGAACCGGAGGTGGAAGTGAGGGTCAGCGACCAACCAGACAAACCGTCCGAAGAGGCAAGATGGGATCACATGATGAGAATGATGATGGAACAATTCGGACAGGTTAATAATAATTTCACAAAAATTAATGAAAATTCAAAAAGGGACATAGAGTCAATAAATAAAAATATAGAGTCAATAAAGGAGGATCATCGTGACTTAAATAAAAATATAGAGTCAATGAGGGAAGACCTGAATAAAAAGATTGACAGTACCCATAAATACATGGACACGCTGAACAGTAAAATAGATGATAACAGTAGAGCCATCAGAGAAGAATTGAACACTACCTTGATTGAAATTAGCCGGAGGATGGAAGAAGGCAATGAGAAGATTAACACTAGGATAGACATGGAGATAACAGTGGAGAGGGAAGAAATAACAGAGATAAACAAAAGGTGCGAACAACACGACCAGGATTTGCAGCGAACTAGGGAAGAGATCGACGGGAGGCTCGATACCATGGAGGAGATGACTGAAGCCCGAATAGAGTCCTTGAAAAGAGTGAACCAAGATGAGATAAAACGGGTAAGGATAGACGTAGGTGAGCGCTGTGAAGAGGTAAGTACATCAGTAGACGCAGTAAGAAATTTAACTGTCGCCAATCGAGAAAGAATTGAGGAACTAAGACAACAGGAAATAGTGCAAATGCGGGAGGAGATTGAGGTTATCCGCAACCGTCCGATCCAAGGTCAGTATCTGCTACCAAATGACAACCGCGACGCGATTAATTTTAAAAATTATCGAAGAAACCCTATCGAATTCTTAGCGCGTGTGGAAGAAAACTTAGCACGGATCCGAGAGACCAGATGGAACAACATAAGAAGCTTGATAGATGAGTACTTCAAAGAAATATATGATAATTGGTGGACCGCAACGCGCCACGAAGTTCACAGTTACGAGGAATTCAAGACTCAATTCCGCGCAAAATATTGGTCCGAGGCCACGCAAAACATAGTACGCGATCATATATGTCACGGAAAATACGATGCGAACAGAGGAGGAACCATGACTTCTTACTTTTTGGGTCAAGTGTGTCTAGCACGAAATTTAGAAACAAAAATACCTGAAGAATGTCTCGTTACAAAACTGTCTTACCACTTTGAGGAGGGTGTCGCTAAGGCACGTCAGTGGGGGCAGATTAAGACTATAGCAGCTATGTCCGCGTTGCTCGAGGATCAGGAGCATGAGGGATATTACCGTAGGAGTCGTCGGCGGAATGACCATTTTAACAATACGGGCGGTAACACGAACAATAATAATAATAACAACTCCAGAAATTACCGAAGCAATTTTAATAATAATGACCATACAAACCAAAATTATAATAACAGTAATAATAATAACAATAATAATAGGCCGAATAACCCGAGTAGTAATAATAACAATAATAATAACGGGAGCCATAATAATAATAATAATCATAATAATAATAATAACAAACGGCGACCCAATTATAATAATAACACCAATCGACCATCAAACCAAGGCGGAAATAATCCACCGTCACAATATCGCCGAGCCAATTATGTGCAAGCCAATTACGACTCCGATAGAAGGCGACGATACCAACGAAGAAACAGTTACAGTGGAGACAGAGGAAGTATGAGAGGAGGACGATGGAGGAGTAGTAGCATTGAGGGCGACGACCGCAACAGCGACTACCGACCACAAGTACACTTTGTTCCTGACCAGGAACCAGCCCATCAGGGAGGACGTACAACAACGGATGATAGGAGTAATGTGAATGATCAAGACCGACGCCACGAGGAGAGCACTAGCTCTTTAAACTCCTCGCGGCAGTGAAAAATTATGATAACATAAACCCTTTGCTGAACCACTCTATTGGGTATGATTACGGCACCAGTCCGAATAAAATCACCATATTGTATAACCATTACCTGAAAAATATACGGCAGGAATTGTTAGAGGAAGGAATAACCGATCACCATCAACCCACCCACGATATCGTATACATAACGGCTAAAATTAATGAAGTAACTGTCACATTAATGATCGACACCGGAGCCAACGTTTCCCTCATGGATAGCACCGAGCTCAATCGTATTCAGGAGGAGAGCAGGGTTAACATACCGACGTTACCTGTTACTAACATCATCCTGATAGGAGCTACGGGACGACAAAATAAATCAGTAAAGAAGCAGGTTAGGTTAGAAGTAACCAGCCAAGGTGTGACAATACCGATGATCTTTCTAATAGCAACAGGTCTACCATTTCGTAGTTTGATCGGCTGCGACCTTCTACGTAGGCACTCAGCCATAATCGATTTAAGGTTGGACAAATTAACTTTGAAAACGTCTGATACCAATTGGATTGCAGACATTGTAGGAACCAGGGAAGTTCCCCCAGAGAGAACGGTATACCACGTCCAGAGAACAACCAACCCTAGAAACCAAACATCCAGGCATGAGCTGGAGCACAATAACAATAACAATGATTTATGGGAAGAAAAGATCAGAGAAATAAGACAATTCCAGTCAACTGACAGAACTAAATCGCCAAGTTCAGGCCAACTCGAAGGATTAATAACCATATATAATAAATATAGACACGTATTCTCAGACCTACCAGGAAAGGTTAAAAATTATCAATGTATATTGAATTTCAAGGAACCGGTAAATTTTAACCGCAAATCTTACCCCATTGCGTATTCCCTTAAAGAGGCGGTCCGGTCCGAAATCAATCAATTAATAGAGGATGATATAATAGAACCCAGTCAGTCCCCTTATACCAGCCCTATAGTAGCGATTAAGAAGAAAAACGGTAAGGTAAGGCTTTGTTTAGACGCACGAGAAATAAACAAACACCTAGTTAATAACCGGACGTCTCCGGGTGAAATTGAAGAGATTCTAAAGAAGTTCCATGGTGTACAATACATAAGCTCATGGGATACGGTCTGCGGATATTGGCAGGTCGAGCTGCATCCCAACAGTCGAAAATATGTTGCTTTTATATTTGAGGGACGCAACTATCACTTTAAGAGGTTGCCCTTCGGGCTTATAAATTCAGTAGCCATATTCATACAATGCATGGATCAGGTGTTAGGACAGGAAGCGCTGAAATTCACGACCGTCTACGTGGACGACCTGCTAATAACGTCCACCAACTGGGAAGAACATTGTCAGAGGGTAAACCACGTGCTAAACAAGCTATCAGAAAATCATATTACTCTAAAATTGGAAAAATCCCAACTAATTGCGAAGGAAGTACAGTTTTTAGGTTTCCAGCTCACCGAATTAGGAATAACTCCATCAACAGAAAAAATCGAAGCCATTCAAAGGTTCCCCACTCCCAGGAATAAAAAACAGTTACAATCTTTTTTAGGATTGTGCAACTACTATCGAAAATTTCAAAATAATTATTCTGAACTAACCACCAGATTGTCTCCGCAATTGTCTTCGAAGGATAAATGGACATGGGGTCCAACACAGGAAAGTATATTTCAAAAGATCAAAACGAAATTTTTAGAGACGGTAATATTACACCATCCAGACTTTGATAAACCTTTTTATTTGAATTGTGATGCCAGTGACATTAGTTTAGGCTCCACCTTATACCAAGAAGACAGCGAAGGAAACCACCTGGTAATAAGCTTCGCAAGCCGTACTTTGAATAAATGTGAAAGAAACTACAATGTCACTGAAAAAGAACTCCTGAGCGTAGTATTCGCATGTAATAAATTCCGCACATACATATTAGGATACTCGGTTACTGTTAGGACAGATCACAAGTCCATATCCTTTTTAAAGAGCTGCAAATTAAGTCATGGGCGGTTAGCAAGGTGGACATTGGTCCTACAAGAGTATAACATTAATTGGGAATACGTCCCTGGCAGAAAGAATATAGCCGCCGACGTACTATCACGAGTAAACATTACAAATCAGACTTATGAAGGTGAAAAAGAAACCCTAGCCAAAGTTTATAACATATTAAAAAGCCGAACAGAATTGGAAAGTATTATCAAAGAAATAGAGTTACATCAAAGACAAGACTGTAGACTGGCACAAATTTTCCAAAGGTTGGATAATCAAGATGTAAGGATAACTCCTTATTACTGTGTAGTTGATAATATATTATTTATTAAAGCTAAGTATCACGATAAAGGTTGGAAGTTAGTAATACCTAAAACCATAGAGAAAGAAATAATCACAGATTACCATGTTCGTTATGGGCACATGGGTGCCATTAAAGTAATAAAGGCATTGGAGGAACATATGTATATAAAGGACATGAATAGAAGAGTGAGGCAATGCATTAGGACCTGTCAAATATGCCAGCTGTTGAAATGCACAAATGAAAGAAAGGAGGGGCAGATGATTCCCATAACATCTTCAGGGAAACTGGAAAAAGTTTTTGTAGACATCTGCGGCCCGTTTCCTAGAAGTGGAGGTCGTCACCAGTACAAGTATTTACTAATTATCTTAGACCATTACACTAAATATATAAAACTATACCCTATGAATCGAGCAACGACCCAGAAAATACTCAACTTAATAATACATAATTATATACCTGAGGTAGGTTGTCCGAAAACCATGATCACCGACCACGGTACACAATTTAAAGGACGGAGGTGGAAGGACACACTGATGGAATATGGGGTAAAAACATACAAAACTGCAGTGTACCATCCCAGCAGTAACCCCTCAGAAAGAGTATTAAGAGAGGTGGGACGAATCCTTAGGACTTATTGTGCAACTCAACAAAGACAGTGGAGTGGGTATGTCCCAGCCGCAGAGGATTTTACCAACCTAGCGTACCACCAATCAATTGACACAACCCCATACAATGCCATGTTCGAAAAACCTCCACCCAAAGAGATCAGCGACCTGATTAAGTTCCCCCAGAGTCCCGAATATAACTTTAATAGAATCCTATACCACGATAAGATCATCGAAAAGTTAGAACAACGTAGGAGAAAGTATAAACGGCAAGCACCAACCCGGATAATTAAATATAAAATAGGAGAACAAGTACTATTAAGAAATAGGGAGCTGCCCAGCACAATGGAGGGCATCACCAAGAAATTGCTGGTATTATACGTCGGTCCCTATGTGATCACAAAAGACAATGAAAACAATACCTATGAACTCACTGACACGATAAATAAAAAGGTTAAAGGGACATACAATCAAACGTCATTAAAAAGGTACTATAGTTAAAGAAAATTAATTAGGATAAGTAATTACAAAGTGCCAAATATTCCAAAAATATAATACTAGAAGCTGATATGGGAAAGGACACCTGTAAAACGTAATCATCCCCAATAATGCACCCAATAGAGTGGAAAGGCACAAATAACCCCATGTATATCAACTATAAAAGAAATGATTACTCTTAAGAACAGATAATATGTAGTAGTAGGCGACAATTATCACCCGAATGTTTAGGGTATAAACAAAAAAAATATATATATATATATATGTTTAAAAAATAATTACTATAAACAAACTCATTTAATGTTTAACAGAATCACATATTAAGCTCCAACTTATTGAAGGTAACTAATTGACTATAACTAATCAATTTGCCCTATTGAGGTACAAAAGTGTGTAGGATTAAGATATAGGCCAAACTATTTGTTACTTGTGGAAAAGAACTAGATCTATCACACCAAAGGATAGAAAATTATGTAATGCCAACTAAATGATTTAATAAGAAAAAAGACATCTATTATGTCATAAAGAGCCAGTAGTGGCATATAGCTAAAATTACTATACTATACTTAGAGAAAAAAAAAATGTGTTTATCCAAATGAATATTATATGTAACTTAATGTTTATAAAATGACTATTGAGTACCTATCATAAAACTATAGTATATAAAATCATCCAGAATAAACGTTCACCCAACTAACCTTTGAAGGAGTAGAGAGGCAGAATAACAAAGTGTGTAAAATAAAAGAAGGATATTATTATGGAAAGTGTAAGGAAAGAGAAAAAATGTTTATAGAATGAACTATGTAACCCTAAGAATGTCTATAAAATTAGATATTGATATGTTATTATATTGTCACATGAAATTATAATTATCGAATATTGTATAATATATAAAATCGTCCAGAATAAGTGAAAACCACCATCACTTGAAGGAGTAGAGAAGAAGAATAACAAAGTGAGTTAATCGTAAAGATAGCTATTGTTATAAGGGAATGAAAAGAGAAAAATGTTTATTAATTATCAAATATTGTACATCACCAGAAATGTCAGAGAACATCTAACCAAAAAACCAGTCAGTATATGAATAGTGTAGATCCTGATAATTCAGGATAAGTATAAACGATTAAGGAAAAAAAAAAAAAAAAAAAAAAAACTTGTAAACTAAAGTGAGAATAAAATATTGCATATAAGCATATAAGCAGCAAAATAAGTGTATAATCTTAAGAATACTCAAGTGAGCCAAAACAAATTGTCAACTAGTACAAAGAGTAACTATACAGCTGATAAAAGCATAGCTAAGAATGTCAAGTCTAAAAAGAAATAATTACCTGTAAAAATAAAGTATGTTAGCAAGTATAAAGATGGAAATGTGATACAAATGAAAACCTCTGATACCTTGAATATTATAGTGAATATATTATATTATTGTAAATGAATGTTATGTGATATTTTGTGAGTTGTGATAGTGCAACTATTGCCAGGTGCAATGTTTATTTTTTTCACAGACAGAGAAGAGTAATGCCTCTGAATCTGAGTATGTGTATTGAGGAACGGCAGAGAATGTAAGCCACAGTGAGCCACTCTGATTCCGAACCCACTACAAAAGTTAGGGAGTTATATTGTATTAATGTATCAAGGACTATTATGAAAAAATCTGTGAGGTATAAATTATAATAACCATTAAGATAATCACGAATGTAAAGATATGTAATAAGAAGGAAGAATGTGAATAAGACAGGAAATTGTTAATTTAAGAAATGAGATCTATTGTAGTTAAATGACTTAGAAAGTAAGCTAATTGAAAATACTAGTAAGTTAAGAGTTATATCACTAGACAAACATCAAGCTAGAGTAATACACTAATAGTATGTTAAAAGATCAAAGAGTACAAGAAAAAAAAAAGAGAACCATAGAAATCTACTAAGAAACTGACATGAAATGATAATTTTATAAAAAATAAATTTTTTCTCAAATGATCAATTTTGAGGAGGGTGTATATGTAACATAACAAAATGTTACCTAACCTAAATGTATGTTATCAGATTTTAGAAGTGCATAACAACAATGTAAATAGGGAATATAGTAATAAGAATAACCAGGAAAGGAGAAATCAAAGAAGAAGAATGAAGCAGAAGTACCACATTTAACAGTAAACCCAAATACTGTTTGACACTACAACCAGACAAAGACTAACACAAACTGATGGACAGAGTAAATTTACATTAAGCTGTCAATCAAATCAGTAGATAATGTAAACAGAATAATGTATGTAAATAAAAAGTGAATCAATAAGAATCTGAATACTGTGAAATCAGAATTAGCATTTTGCTGATAATAAATTTAACCATGACTAGTAAATTATGAATGCCAAAAACTAAATTTAGCAATGGCTACAAAGCGAGAACAAAGATGTATTTCAATATCAAATATACTTATGAGAAAAAAAAAACCAATTGTATGAGGGAATATTATGCAAGTAAAGTACCTCAACAAATTACCGAATTGAGAACCAATAAATGTGTTGTTAAGGCAAAATTCCAATATGAGCGATATGTCTTAACAACGCCTAGACCAAGCAATAATCAGCGAGTTGATTATTGGGAGGTAACGTAAGTGTAAATTAAATACACAAAACAATTGTTATGCTCCAATATAGCATAAAACATTATTAAAACAATATATTTAATCATAATTCAATTGTTAAGTAGTAGAATAGAACGAGTTAGCGTAAAACGAAATGTCATAGTAATAAGGATCGTTTATTACAATGTATAAAGTTTAGGTGTACTCATAATGATCAGTAAAAAATGTCACTACAGAGTTAATGGTGTTCCCACATAAACGTTTGAGTAATAAAATGCTATGTGAACACAAACAATATTAACCAAAGTGTAAAATCGTCGATTCAGGTAAACAGACGACAGTGAAAAAATAGTGTACCCGAACATTGATTTTATAACAATGTCGGTCAAAGTGAAATTAATTCGATATCGAGTGATATCAAATTAAAGAGGACAAAATGATCTTTAATTTGATGACGATATCGACCCAATCGCAACTGTATTAAGTGCGGGAAAGATGTTAGCATCATTTACCAAATACGCCTCAGAAGTTTGTTTACTAATACCAACAACAATGAAAGCTATCTGTCACCTCAGCGTTTGAAAGTTAAAAAACCGTTGTTAACGGCCAAATAACCAATACGTCATACTCGTCACACCTGCAAGAACCAATCACAAAATTAGTTAGTAATTAACATTTTTGCCTAAGACCGATCGACAAGGAGAGTATATAACGGAACGCAAACGATTCTCAACAGACTTTACCAACTTCATACAGCACGGGACATGTGCTCGCCATCTCAACATTTTTAATAATTGTTAGCGTCATCAACATAATACATCGAAGAAAATAGCTCAACACCAAGAAACAACTACTTCAAATTAATCTACAGAAAACAATAGTGATTATGTGCAGTATTATTTCAATTTAGTGCGGGAAATAATGAACAGAAAGTAATTAATTAATATCATTCATGATCCATTAAGTTAGAGGAGGATCGCAATACTCTGTTCTTGTGCGTGTGTAGTGCAAAACCCGGTAATCATTATAATCCGATTACCGAAGTGGTCAATGAGTTTTAATTAAATAATTAAAACCAAAAGGTAACAGTGCAATCATTATTCATTTTTTATCCGAGCGCCATAACCTGTACATTTTTCTACACTGATCTGTACTGACGCAAAACACAGAAACATTTCAAGATTACACCATGTCTCAATTTATTGTATGAATTTGTTATTATGAATTAAGCTGTATGCTAGTTATAAGTGTTCTCACATGATAAATTTTGTAAATCAAAAAGCAAGCGTTGACGAACGCACGACCTATCAACAGGTCATTTTTATTTGTTTACTTAATGAAAGTAACATCAAAACATTATCAATCAATATTTTATCAGCAAATCATTAGCCATTGTGTAGGCATAACTTTCTTTTTCGTGTCTCAAAGAATTCACATCTGAGATTTTAATAATATTACTATTAGAAATAAACAACATCTGGACTGAGCCAGATTTATAACTTGTGCTGTGAGCAAGCCGTATAAGGTATATAATAACTTATTGACAATTGTACAACTTTGTATATTTTAATTATATTTGTTTTTTTTTTTTGGAATTCTCTATAAGGGTATAAATAAAACCCATTATTAACAGCATAACTCGACTTAATTTATTTCTATCTGATAATTAAATATTTTATTTAGAAAACTCAAACAACCTTCAGTTGTGTTTTAATATTTTGGAATAGCATTGCCACAAAGGTGATAAACAATTATTTTAAATTTTTAAATCATTCAGTGATTCTATTTGTGGGTTTTACACGGGATTTTCCCTAAATAAATCCGTGTGGCGCCCGCTAACAACCAAGGCAATCTAACCTTGCAACTAAAGTAAGTTGGTGTTTGTAAACTGAGTTGACAGCTTATACTAGAACTTCTAGAAAACACGACCAGGTACGTGAAAGTATATTTTGTTTATTATATTGTCCAGACATTACGAGACGTAACGTACTTAGACTATCAGCAACCTGGAGGAGAAGTTTCACGGTCAGCATCAACAAGACGACCATCATCTTCAAGCGACCAACTATTGTACTTTATTTTTAAGCCTAAGCAAACTTAGTATTTAAATATTATCAACCCAACTATTTTATTTGTTTCATATAAGGGAATTCTTTTCAGACAAGTATAATTACACAACTGTAAACACACTGTGAGTAACCTTGAATGTTACACTTTAAATCGCTTTACAAAGTTAGTAACCTTCAACAATTACAACATCTAAATGATATTCCACACATAATTAGATTTTATTTAAACACGACCTTTAATATTTTAAACATAAACATAATTTTAAATAACAACAGCAACACTTTTATTTTATTACAAATTGGAGCCCAACAGTGTGGTTTTTAAACGTAATTTAAACTTTATTTTAAAAACAATTAAACCTAATTATATTTGGTTACAATATGTATTATTTATAAAAATTTGTATGTAAAAACTGTTAGGAATCTAGGCCAAATGTTAAAAACTAAACATCATCAAAACTGAGAAACTAAGTACTTAAATACATTTAAACTGAAGGGATTTAGATAATGTAAATCAGAAACAAAGCCATGTAATTAGAAATATAACTAAGAAAGATTTTGTAAAACTATAGACAGAATTATTGATAAAAATGGAAATGACAGAACTCAAAAATTTGGAGAGGGGAGTCATATATTCCAACATAATATTTTAAAACTTAACCAATTCATCTAATTGCAAGAAATTAAGGGGATATAAACCTTTTATTACAATATGAGATTTAATAATCATTAATATAACTTGGTAATGGCAGAATTTGGAAAAGAACAGGAAGTTAGACCTTAGGACTTAGAGATTACAAAATGAAGGAACAAAATATTATTTTTAGATAAAAAACTTAATAAAACGGCATTATTTGGTATCAAATTACGCAGAATGAACTGAAGGATAAAATTAAGTAACAACTAGCTAATAAATTTGAAGAATAACCAAAGTATAATCAGTTATATAATGTAACTTTATTACATGCACAGGATGCAAAATAAAATTTGAACAATGGAAGGAATAATATTGCTTTGGCTAAGGTTTTAGTCGGAGATGAAGGAAGTAAGTTAGTTAATTATTGAACATTGTACGGGACACTTGACACGAGCAATGTACCCGTATTAACCTAGTTACGAATACCGTAATGGCGAATGATTGTCTGAGCCGAAAGTGAAAATCGAAAGTTTCGGTAAAAAACATTTTTAAAGTTCAACACAGTGTAATAAACATATACAAAATAAACATATACTGAACTAACATTATACAGCATAGAACACCAGTGGAAATAACATTTAAACCCGTTAAAACAGTAACAAAACTTAACCAAAAAGTGCCTAACATATGACATAACCGACAAAGTGAATTTGACTTAGAACTACACCATTTTTCCGAATACAACACCAAAACTGAACCAGTGACACTCCACCAACACAAGAAGAAAGATTTGCAGACACCAGGACGTAAATTCGTAAGGAAAACATCTTTATTTGAACACCAAAACTGCGAGGTGACGAGTTTCAATCGTAACGGCGGCTATTGCTGATTAACCAACACTCAACTTAACACAGCCTTATACTGCCTATTGGACGGTTCGCAACCTATTTATTTATTTCTATACTTTGAATCTAAATCTAATATATGTACTGTTAATTTTAAGAATTTACCTTGTAATGTTATACTTTTCAATCTTTGCCCTATTTCTCTGACTTTCCCTAACATAGCTGTTCAAAGAACCTTTATATAAAAAATTTGTAATAATTCAAACGATACCCTGAGAATCGATTTACATATCGATAAGAGTCAAAATACCTAATTGTCAATAAAATTATTAATATATTTCCTATTTAAACAGTTTTTCATTTCTAACATAGACAATTAACATAATACTTTAATTTAAATAGAACTTACTACAAGAATCTCACCACCAGAAGGAAGATAACCTCCAAAGAGAAAATAAACAAGTATCGATTGCTATTGGAGACAATCCTATAAGTGGCTAGAGGTTTTAACAAATACACAAAAGTCTATAAAACAATTAAAATTAAGTGATAAACGTTTCGGAACACCACGAAACTTAATTAATTAATTGTTTTTAATTAATTATAAAAAAAAATTTCAATTAAATTTTTTTTTTAATAAACAATTTTATTTATACACAAACACATATATTTATATATTAGTAAAGAACACAAACAAGAAGTAAACGTTACAATATGTATACATATAAATCACAAATATATATTACTATATCACAAATGTAACTTGCTACATTCAAGTTAAAAAATAAAGCGCCCTTAATGGAAAACCTTTTATGAGACTGAATACATTGAATAAGATAATGGTAAATAAGCTCGGAAGCATCCGTGCCCCGTCAAAAGCTACGTCAGGTAAAAGTTTACCTTACCGTAAGATCTATCACCCTTATTTCTACATTTGATACGAGCCGATGAGTCCAACTACGAGTTGTTTCAGTCTATTTGCTACTGTTCAACACTGTTTTCTCTTCTGAAGAGACACGGCACTGCTAAATGTCTTGTGTTGTCGGGTACTGCTCGTATATCCTTTGTTGCTCTAATGCGAAAATATCAACGGATAGAATTCCTGCGATAACACAGGACTGCATACTATACGTAATTACATACATCACACACACATGTTGTGTTTTTAAAATAATAGTAACACTTCTTATATCATATCGACTTTGTAAAAATAATTCAATATTTTATTAAATAAAATTTTCAAAAAATTACTAATTAAAATTTCGTCATTATTATTCGCATAATATTTTTCTGTTGTGTGTGCTTATCATCCACACAATTATTGTCACTCTACAAATAACATTACACAAATATTCATAAATATAATACACAAGATATAATTTGACATGTATAAATAGAAATTTTTATAATATATAATGTGATCTCGACTTGCTCAGATTGTATTTCTTTTTAAATTCTATATTTTTTTAATATTATTACTACTTTGCTTTGTGTGCCTACATATGAATATCGTATTCATGAAATATCAATCAAATGTAGAATTACTTAAACATTTATGCTACGTTATAATTTCAACAATAATTTCGTAAATGTTAAATATCATTATAAATTACTACAATTTAACCAATTAGATTTTACAGTTATTATTTACATTATTAAACTTTATCATTGTCTCTTTACTCTTTTCCTTTTAATGTCTTTTATGACTCGTTGGTTGACGAGTAAAAATGGTTTCATGTCACCTTATTGCTGTGCGGTGATACTCAGTGATTCCTCGTCATGATCCTGAGTCCTGGTCATGTGTCGATCCTCCGTTGTCGTCTGATCCTCCTGGAGTCCGTCGTCCGGTCCTCCTGGTCCACTCAGCATTCAGATGACTCGTACGGTGCTATCTATCTCCATACTGCTGGGATATCGACCTTGGATGCTTCACTGTCGGGCATAGCCTTCGGCTGCAGATGTGTTCCAGTGAATGAAGATCGAGGCTGGTGCTCCTCGCTTATTTATATTGTCTGGCGCAAAATCATGTTTCAACCATTCTGTGCACAATTTATATTGCTATAGTTTGTCGAGCGTCCCTTTATTTTTCGTACTTATTTTAATTTTATTCGCAACATGCGAAGTGTTTTGTTTATTACTCGATGTTCATATGACCGGTAATTTTTTAATGTATAACTGTATGTTAACAGTTTTTGTATACTTTAATTGTTCTTGGTTCTATTCACTTTTATTTACACTGCATTAATATCTATTATTTGTTTCACACTAGATTTTGCACACGTGCGCGTCTTTATATTATTAATAACGTGGCGTAATTTGTTTTGTCATATCTTACGCGCACTTACCAAAATTTAAATAAATTACTTATTTCATTCACGTTTATTCAGGGGTGACGCTATGCCGGTTTCTACTGGCTCACACACACACACATATCACTTACATTGTACATAGTCTTAGCTTGAGTGTGGCGTGATATGCCAGTACCGTCCTGGACATTCGGTGTTTGCCTTCGCTGGTTACTTACAGCTTTCAATACGCATTTTTTTAAATATTGACGATATTAATTATTTAACTAACTGCGACAATGCACAGTAACGCACGCAGACGTACGGGTGCGATACACATATGTGTGTGTGTGTGTGTGTGTGTGTGTGTGTGTGTTTACGGTCGTATATATGTAAGTGTCTATGTATTTGAAGTCTGAATGAATAAGCAATTACATCCACGTCTCCTGCAACTAACACTTGGCATGTTTATAACTGCCACTCTATGCCACCAGTCGATGCAATTTGAACAAGATATTGAGAAGTTTTTTTCATGTTTTCTTCATTTAAGTTATTAATGTATAAAGTCTGAGAAGTAGTTTTTTTAATAAATGTATTTTTATTGAGATAACGTGTTGTGAGTTTTCTGTGTTTACTGTACCTACTTATTCTTCGAAAAATAATTAACGTTTGACCCGAAAAATTATAGCTCGTCACTCGCGTTTTACCAAATTACAAATGTGCAATCAATATGTCTCAATGTGCAGTTAGTATGTCTCAATGTGCAGTCAATATGTCTCAATCTGCAGTCAATGTGTCACATGTGTTGTTGCTAAACACATTTCCTCGAACGAGTTCATAAACATGTTAACCTAGTCCAGTGATAAAATTGAACACATTCATGTGTCGACCATGTCGAGATACAGCTATGTTCAAATTGAAAATCTACAAATTTTATACATAATGCTAGTAATTTTCAAATGACGAGAACCGTCAAGTTTGTTCTACTGGAAACGCAGTCGCAAACTATCACGGATTATATACTTACTGAGGACTATTTATAAATTTGATAATTCTGATAAATTTATTGGTATTGTGTTTTATTATTTACATTTATTCTGTGTTTGGTTTAATGAGATATTTTGCTCGTAAACTGTACTTGATTACAGTAAAATCCATTAGCTACAGAACTCTGTCATTATTTTGAGCAAAATGTACTTATTATTAGAAAAAATCGAAATAATAAATAATAATTAATAAAATTTGAGTAAAATTATTTTCTGATTAAGATATAACCCGACTACTCTACTATTTTTTTCCTAGTAAAATCAAATTTGTAAAGTACATAATAATTATTAAGTTTTTATTGTTATGAAAACAATATAAATACTAAACGTCCCGATTTCTACAATCAGTTTTTAATTAAATTTGTAACCGTAATGTCTAAATGACAAATAATTTAGTTCATGCTTTTAAGTTTATGTATAATTCCTTAGATATCTATAGGCCTACATCTAATACTTCTGCTAATACATATGTTTAACTGGTATAACATTATAAATGTATATCATTTTGGCAAACATAGCTTACAAACATTTTAAAGCTAGTCCGAAATCTCTAGGAGGCGATACAGATTTAAATTTTGCCGAATAATTAACAATACCTAGTTTGTATTATGAATAAAATTCCTCACAACTTGAAGCCTCACTTGAGATTTTATAATTTTTTCAAAATTATGATCTAGTTTTGGGCTGTAGTGTCCTCAAATTTTCAAATTTCCAAAGCCGAAATGTTCACATTTTAATAAAATCCTCTTTAACTCTCATGAGTTCACAAAAGTTTTACATCAAATCCATGACAACGTCGAACTTTTTAACCTTATTTTACTTCCATGTTCCATAAGGAAATGGAAGTATGGTCAAGGTGAAAAAAATCGTGTTCGAGATATTGGCAGATTCTGATTGTACTACCCTCAAAACAAGAAAAAAAGTAATTTTACTTCCATGTTCCATAAGGAAATTGAAGTATGGTCATGGCGAAAAAAATCGTGTTCCAGACAATGGCAGATTCTGATTGTACTACCCTCAAAACATGAAAAAAAGTAATTTTTCGAAAAGTGTCTGTGTGTACAATTTTTTCAATGGCAAAACGATAACTGCCGCAATTTTGAAACAGAATCAAATAAGTTTTGAAGTGAAACTTCTTTGGGCACGGCAGGAAAAATTTTCGTTACGCGTTACGCGTTACGCTTTATGCGTTATATGCATGAAACTTCTTTGGGCACGGTAGGAAAAATGTTCGTTACACGTTACGCGTTATGCGTTATGCGTTATATGCATGCATGTGTGTGTATATATGTTTAGTAGTATACCAAAATGAGGAAATGTACAGTTATATATAATTATTGTTACGAATATTCTAAGTGTCGTGTCGTGAAGATGGAATTGATGATTATAATCAACAAGAAGCAAATAACATTATTGCTAAACAAAATCCATACAAATGGATTGCCTTATCAAACAGTTTTTGTGAAAAATATTTATTACATGATTACCACAAATATTGATGTGGCAGACGGATTGGCGAATGGTGTCGTTGGAAAGCTAGTTCATGTAGACACAAATGATGAAGGAATAATTAAAATAATATGGCTCGAGTTTCCAGATTTGCCTCAAATAGGTGAAAAACTGAGACGCAAAGCAGCAGGTCACGCAGCAGAAAATAACGTCAGTAGAATGGCTGTACCAATTGTACAAAGATCTTCCACTATTCCACTCAATAACAACAAAACAGTATTTGTTAAACGTACCTACATTCCATGGGTTTGTGCTTGTGCTACCTACAACAATTCATAAATCCCAAGGTAACACATACTCAGAAATTGTTTATGAATACGATCGACGTCATTCTCAATCATTATTATGTTGCTTTATCACGTGTGACGAGTATTGAAGGATTACATATTACGACACAGAACAACGAGAAGATATTCTACCATGGCCGAAGACGATCATCATCAACAATTGATTTGCAAGAGGATTTTAAACGACTTTCACTAAACAAACTAGAAACTATAAATGAAAATTTAGTTAATTTCATCAATAACAGAAAAGGTTTATCAATATTCACTTTTAATTGCCAAAGTCTTACAGCTCATGCTGTTGATCTAAAAGATATAGTTGTGAAAAATTCAAATGTCATAGTTTTATCAGAAACTTGACTAGCCAATGAAGATGACGTATGTGTTCTTAATTTCAACTGCATTGTGAAATATAAACGACCAAATATTAGAGCGGGAGGTGTCGGGATATTTCAAAATTCTGACGATATTATTAACATTATAACTCCATCCATGGATTTTTCCGTTACTCAATCTGATGTCTATGGTTCGATGGCATCTACAGTTGGCGATTTGTGTATGACTGAATGTAAAATGGAAAATGGGCAAAAAGTTGTGATTGTAGCAGTGTATATTTCTCCTAATAAAAAATTAGACGATATTATTGATTTTCTCCATCGTTCATTATTATTGTATACATCACAAGGTGCCGCCATACTTCGAAAGATTATCATAAAATACCTATGATTTTAAGTGAAGATTTAAATGTCAATTTTGCATTAGACAAATCTATAAAACTGGTTGAATTTTTAAAAGATTATTTAAACCTGTCTATACAAAATGATAAAAAAATATCTACGACAAAATCGAATACGATAATTGATGCAGTATTCACAAGGTTTCTGGATAATATTGAATGTAAAACATACATATCTTATTTTAGTTACCATAAGCCTTTGGTTACAAAAGTGTATGATGAAATATCATTAAGTATTAACGAAATAGATTAATAATAATAATAATAATATCTGTAAATGTATATAATAAAATATTTTTAATTTACTAAAAATGCAAATTTTTCTTATACTGATACCTCTCCCATCATATTAAATTTTAAGTATACAGTTAAAAATAATAATAATAATAATAATAATGGATAAACAAAAAATAATGGATATAACCCAAAGAAGTTTCACTTCTTCCGCGTGTACACACTTAGGGCCTACTGATACACGCACCCAAACTTTTTTTTTGCATACGGTTCTGAATTGTAGAGGACTCGAGGCCTATTGATTTTGGTGAAGATCGGTTAAGGGGAAGGGGTAGTTTACCTGCAACCTTTTACGTTTTTACAAGAGTAAAGTGCTTAATTTTGATAAATAAAGTATCCTTAAAAGAAGGTCATAATAATCCACTGTAGAAAGGTAGATGAAATATCTATAAATGAAAAGGGTAGTTGAAGGGGAAGGGGGTAATTTTCTATAAATTTAAATGGTAGTTGATGAGGGAGGAGATAATTTTTTATAAGTTTTATATGTGTACTACGTTATTGACAGCAAAGAAGTAGTTTCTATGGAAACATTTTTTTCACTTTGACAAAATTCTATATTTTTTTAGGAATTATATCGAACCGAATTCAAGTAAATGATTGGAACTGTATGAGTACCCGCAATACATTTCGATGTTTTTAATATGCGATTGTATCGATATATTACGGTGTGGAAAAGAAGAAGGGTACTAATTGTAAATTGCCCTATCTCTTAATGTAAAGCAAAAATACGTGTTGTTTTCATTTGGTAGTTACGTAATAATGGTTTTTGGTTTTTAGTTTACTGCTAAAATAAATAAAAGCTGTGTTTGAGAAAACATAACATTAAACGTGTAACACAATGCGTATAACAGAGTAACACTTAAAATAAAGAACCTAACGTTTTTAAGTTTACAAATTGGAAAAAACAACAGCAAATGCAAAATGAAAAATACAAATATTTATGGTTAATGAAAAAACAAAAAAACACTGTATTAAGGAATGACAACATATGCTCTACAAATTGTACATAATGGATGTTTGTTTTTTGTTAGTCACAAAACGAGTATTTGTCGGAAAACGAATTTTACCAAAAAAACGAGTTCTGCCACAAAAAAGTGACATGTAGGCCTATAATAATAGGCAAGGTTTTTGACCCTTGGGCCACTCCCGCCTTACTTCGAGTTGGGGTTTTCGTGGTTTTAGAAAAAAAATAGTTTTGCATTACACACGTATTGGTTTCCATGTATAATTTCAGTTTTCATGTTAACCTAACATAATCAATTTTTGGTGTCACAGCCACGACCCGGTGATAAATTACTACTACAGTCATTTACCATTAAAAAAATGATAAACGAAATCAATTGCAATCATCAGCCAACTATTTTGCAACATACAAAATTAAAATTTGTATAATTCTTTCACTACATAAAATTATGTGCGATATTCACTACATACTCGTATCTAAGCCCAAAAATCTCATTATCGAAATAACTGCGGGTACGCATAAAGGCAGTACCAAATGATTTTATATATAATCTGAGAACATGGAAGTCATGTATGGTTCTCCATACCGATTTTTTATTACTGTCAACCCAAAGTTATAAAATTTGCAAACTGAACAATACATTTACATTCTAGTTGAAAGTTCTTTAATTTGATATCACACATACAGTTTTGCAATTTAAAAACAAAATGCACAATTTTGCCTCCCGCCCCCTAGTTTTAGACGGATCAGTCTCATAAGCAATAGACACCACTGGATTAAAAGTATACAGAGATAATATTACAAAAATTGGTTAATTGGCCTTAAAACATGGAGATACCCTACAAATAGATAGACAGAAAAGTGCCATACAGTCAAGTTAAAAAAATATATTGAAATATTAGCATGCTATCGAAAATTAGGTTTTAAAATCATGTTGTAAAAATATATTTACACAATAAGTGGGTAATTCTTCTAAATTCTAATGGTTATGGTTCTAATTGTTATGAAATCTAAAATCAAACAACAATTTCTTGTATTCATGTTACAATAGTTACCTCAAAACAGTGTAAACCCCTAGACGACTGCAGAACAAGCAGCCGAAGCTGCGAACTATGTTGCACGACTAAAACTTGTTTCGTATCAAGAGACGAAAATAATAAACACTTTTAATTTTAAAATAAAAACAATAAAATTACTCGATTGAAGCATTTTATATAGACACATAACCGAGTGAATGATGCGGAAAATATTTCATTCAGTCAGTTCATTACATTACTGTTAGTGACATATCTACGATTTGAAAACAATTGACCCTGTTTTTATTGGAGCCATAAATTTAATCAATGCGCACTCAATCACTTCTTAAAGCAGTGATAAAATGCAGTGCTTTTAGTTTCCGTCTAAACAAAATTCATATATTATGAAACTAATTTATACATAATGAAATTAGGCTTGCGCGCACACGCGACTAATGCATTTATTAAGCAGCCATATCTTTTCGCAGTTTGAATTAATATTTTCCGCCACTAAACACGTGGAAAATGGTTTTTCGTAAGAATTTTAGAACTGATAGTGAACATAACACAGTTTTTGAAGAGACTACACTATCAAACCGTAGGCCTAATTTTCCTTTGGGCATTTGAACCAGCTGGATCTGGATTTACATAGTTTCTAGGCTTATAGGTCCAGATAAGTAATAAATGGATCTCCAACGTTTGACGCGTTTTTGCAGAACTGTATTGTGATATTTTCTCCAAACAAATTTTCTCCACTTCTATTTCATTTCCTTCTACCGTCAAGCCTCGTAGTCCGATACTCCCTGCTATCACTGGCGAGGCAGCTGATTCTAGCATGGTATGCCTGCTTCCACTATCCCGTTTCTCACTATAGTCGACCCATTCTGATTCTGATAAATATACATCAAGTTCAAATAATTTCAGCGGTCGTGATGTGACATTAGGTCTGTAGCGTAACAAACCTCCCTCTTCAGTAGAAACGTTCTGAATATGGTACAAAATGTAGAAAAATTTTCTCGAGTTGCATGTAGTTAACGTTGTTACATTAAATTTGTTTATATATTAAGTCTACAATGTGACGTTATAACATAATTATGTGCGTATTTTGAGCAAACATGTGGACGGTATTCATGTGTGCGTGAGTTTCTTTACTCATTACGGTTTTTTTTCAGACATGCGATTGGCAATTACTTTCCTGTGAGTCTCAGAGGCAACCGACACCGGAGCCGTTTCGAAGATGGAGCCTACAGATCTACCATCACGATTCGCGTGTCGCAAACGAATGAATTTATCGATTCAGGTCGATTAGGTTTTGATCATCTAAGACAGTAGCAATATGTATCCAACAAATTTTAAGTGACTATAACTAGACAAAACGAAGCGACGTATTTTTGCAGAAATTCTCCTTGTACCGATGGCGCTACAGGCCATATCAACCCCTGGTTTCCTCTTCCGGTTCAATGGCTCTTTCTCCTGAACTCTAGCATTTATCATTTTTTCACTGACCGTTTTTCTCCTGGTTGGCCTCTACATTCTTTGTTTGGGACTTGCAGTACATGCTCTGCCCATTGCAGACGCTTCAACTATATTTGTTCCGAGAGTTTGCGTTCATTGTATAATAAGTAGATCGTACCAAACCCTCCAGATTTGGCAGAAATTCGGATGGCGTATTTTTGTAGCAATTGTCGCTAGATTCTACGTACCTAAATTACAATTTGTTTCTACGCTCTTAAACATTTTACAGACTACTAAGGTGTCCCGTAAGATATTGCGCATTTAACAAGTTTAAACTCGAGGGATCTTCTCAAGTTGAGAAGGTACGCTACGTACCCCAAAGACTCATGTTAGAACAGAATCTCTCTTCGTGATTCATTGGAAACTTCTCGAATGTTAAGAAGATTGTACGCATCTTAGCAACTTCATATAGCAATTGTTTCGGAAATACCGTGAAGCGTCGATAATTTGTCAAAACTATTACAACGAAAGACTTATATTAATGTGGCTTTTTCTGGAAAGCGTTTCTTAACGTTCAAAGGAGTTGCTTGTACAACAGGAGTTTGGTACATATTGCCAACCGAGATTTTCTCCCAATTACCAAATAATGTTTTCACCCAAGGTCCCGTTTGTGTTCTTCGTGACATACTCCTGTCCAGATTAATTATAATATTTTAACTGTTCCTTTCTATTTTGTATTATTATTATTTTTAATAATATTTGGGGGCTTACAACTAAAGCCTTTAGCCCAACGACGTCGGCTAGGAATATTGCTTGTGCCCATGTTTGGATCTCACCTATGTTCTTACCTAACAATGAAAATAGAAAGTCGCACGTACATAGACGCAAAACAATCCTGCCCCAGAGCCGATAACAGTAAGTCTGCTGCTTTTCGGAAGGACAGAGTTCTGTCTATCGCTAACTGTTCGTTTCCGAGTTTCCGGTGTCTTCTTTCAGGTTAGCTCTTACTCCGTATCTCTGCCCAGAGGCGCGCCAGTAGTGTCCGGCGCCTGTGTGCACATTTTAGTTGGCGCCCCTATATCCCCCACCCTAATAAAAATCCCTTTAAAAAAGCGTACCAGTGAGTAAAAATGGAATACGAAATATATCGATTATAAGTTTATTGAACAAACACCAGGAATTACAAACAAAATGTATAGAAAACTATAAACATACATGAAGGGTACAAAAACAAAAAACATCAAAAATGGTTTGGAAGAAAATAAAATAATTTATGTTATTTGTCAAGAAAATCATTCGCCAATTGCACTTTATATAGTTTTACATAAATTAATAATTAAACTTACTATATTTTATTTGGCAAGAATATCACTTTTAACATTTGTACTTTGTAGGGCCTATAGATATCATATAAATAAGAAACAGATAAACTTACAAGTACATAAAATAGTATTTACAAACGTTATTTGTTATATATTACAAACATAAAGAAAAATTAGTGAGTTGAACTTTTGTAGCCTTTATTAATGAAAGTTCTGGAATAATATCGTGTATAACAAGTTGAACCAAAATATCTGACTCTATTGATATAATGGCAAGATCTGAAAGTTTGTCTTGTACCACTGTACAGTAAAATTAGTTTTTAATAATTTTAAGTTTAGAAAAGGATCGTTCCGCAGATGCTACAGATACCGGTAATGATAAAAGAATCCGAAGAGCAAGTAGGCTATAAAGTTTGGATTAACTGTGATTAAGTCGTTTGAATAAATATACTGAATTATCTGATGTAATCGTTTTCAAAATTAGAAATAAATGGTTGACAATTAACTTAATGAATAATTTTTTTCGAATATTTCCTCCTCGCCTGAAATTTTTGGCGCCTTTACTATCCTGGAGCCTGTGTGCGCCGCACAGTTTATACAATGTGTCGGCGCGCCACTGTCTCTGGCTGAGTTCGGCAAAAGTACTACAGCCTTCAGTTATGTGTTCTACTGTAATTGCTCCGCCACAAGTGCATACGGGTCGTTCTTATCCTACTAGATGCTAAGAAGACGTCAAGTTCGAGTGCTCAATTCGCAGTTTGTTGATACAAATTTGTTCACAAGGACTGCGATCATCTGCCATTTGCCATTTACAGAAGGTTTGGTGTGCCGTGAATTTTACACTGCTGCCACACATTAATAATGACGATAGCGGCAACTGCCATTGCGTCTTCAGTTCTTATGACGATTACATCGATTTCTGGGCTCTTTGCAACGTGTTTCGCCGCAATGTCAGGTTTTTCATGACCCCCAACGTCTACATGACACGGACACCAAACATAAGTAAAAGACGATCCCAGGTTGTCAAGCGCATGGCAAAGTTTTATCTATTGCAATAACCAATAACAGATCCTCTGTACCCAGATTGGTCAAAGCTCTCAGCGAATCCGTGAAGATATCAGGTTTTCTGTCACATCGGTGTTCACAGTATTAAAGAGCTTGTCACACTGTATACAGTTCCTCAGTATATACACTCGCCGCTTTGGGCAGTGTCCAGGAATAGGAGTCACCCTCGACGACAAACGGCACTTTCCACTATGATCTCCATCTTCAAGCCATCGGTGTACACAATGGTGTATTCTTCAATGTATTCTTCCAAGACTGATCTGCAGAGGAGTTTCAATGAAAAGGCAACAGCTACTGGACGGCCTTTAAAAGCTTTTGGGTAAGTGGAAATACACCAACACCTGGGTCGCTTTGAAATTGATCACCAAGTACTCGTTCCAAACATTGTAGATGAAGTAATTCTTGGTGTGGACATTATGAACGCGTATGGGTTTGTAGTCGACTTCAAAGACAACGTACTACGAATAGGGCACAGAAGTAATGCTTTCCACAATGTCAGAAAAGTAAATGAAAGCGATAAACCAAGTGGCCGTAAAAGGTTTTCCCAAACTCTGAAATACTCATCATGGATAGAACCGAGGTGGATTCAATGGAGAACCGTTGTTCTATATTCAAACCCCAAGTAGTCAGAAAACCGGGCATATTAATTGCCAGAAGTTTAGTAAAACCAGATGCAACCGGAAATGTTCCTATTAGAGTGGCAAATAATATGGAATAGGCTGTCACTTTACAAAGAAATATACAAATGAGTAAAATTATTCCTGTGGCTTCCAAGAAAGCCATGCTTTTAAGATTGCTGACATTGCTGCAGAAAGGAGTAACAGAACGCGAGTGAATAAATTCAAGTCCTCACTATTAATTTCTTGGCAGACAGTTGGACGACACAAGATTTCCAACAAAAGAACAAACGGGTAATGACCAAACATGACGGCAAAAGGGGAGGGTCGTTGCCCTAATTGGCAACATGTCTGATATACTTCCGACGTGCCGAAGAGCTATTGGTCAAATGGGAATTTCTGATCTTGGAGAACGGATTGCTGAAAAGGTGTTGGAAAGAGCAGATAAGAGCAGATGGGCGAGACGTGGTCATTCAACTGATAGTTCCCCGAAGTAAAGTGCAGTCTGTTTTGAAGGAATTGCACGATGGAGTATCTTGAGGTCACCTTAGTGTTAGTAAAACAATTGACAAAATACGGAAGCTATACTATCGGCTTCATCTTCTCCACGATGTAGAGGAATGGTGTTGGACCTGTAAGATATGTGCCTACAAAACAGAACAAGGGGAAAATGAAACAGTACTAATGTTGGACTGTCATTCGAGAGAATTGGTATAGACATCCCTGAACCTTTTTCGGTTACAGACGATGGAAACCGGTAAATTAGAGTTATAGAGTCGCTATGGAATTCCATACCGATTAAAGGAGGAATTTCGAGTCGGAAGTTTTTAAGAATTATTTTGCCTACTTGGTATTCGAACAACATCAGTCAATTCAGTCGAAGAGAATGGTTGATAGGTTCAATAGGACTTGAGCAGCATCTATCAAAGATTGTTAACGAGAACCAAATAGACTGGGACCAGCGTATACCATTATTTTAAATCGCGTGTTGATCACGCGTGCACTACACAACCGGTATGACTCCAGAAAAACTAGTGTTTGGGCAAGAGATTTATCTTCATGGGTAGCTGATATTCGGATCATCGAGGACGCAGCTCCAAAAGCTAAAGAATTATTCTTCTCAATTAGAGAACCAACTACGACAAATGAATTGCTTGAGAAAAAGAGGACGACTGAAGATGGCCAGTGACAAAGTGAAAACGAGGTATCACATTCGTAGCAATAGAGTGGGTTGCAAAGAAGGTAACCAGGTTTGGTTTACTACCCAAAATATCATTGTGGTCCCCAAAACTTTAACCCATCTGGGAAGGCCCTTACACTGTGAAAAGGAGAATCAGTGGCGTTGTTTATTGGGTAGAACAAGATGGATAGGGGAAATTCAAGGTCGCCCGGCAAAGTATGACTACAGAGACGGTTTGCCAGTTCGGGACGAAGGAAAGTGGCAGTGATACGTGGGGTCACGCGTTGACACTTCTCACACTCCAACGTTCGTGATTGTTCTAGACGTTTGTCGATTATTCTACCGACATTAGATCTGCGCGAAGTGTACAAGACCGGCCGGACGTTGACACAGTTTCTAGCGACTCCCAGAGCGGCTGTAACTGAGCAATGTTTCCCAACACATCATCTGGTGGCAGACGTTTCTCGAACCTCAGCAGGGTATAAATAAGCATTCAGAGGCTGGATAAGTTCAGTTGGGGCCTGCCAACATTAGAGTGCATTTCGGAGTGACTGTTATTGTGACTTGCGGTTCAGCGATTTTTGTGTATTAGCCGTGACAGTGTTAATAAGGTGGCATTTATTGTTGTGTGTTGAACAATCTTTAGCTTGATGAATTGTTCGACATTTTCGGCAACGTTTCGTATACCCCCTCGGGAGGATCTTCTTCAGGCCGCAAAAAGCGTCAGAGGTTACAAAAACAGTTTCGGCAGATCTTCGACCGAACGATACACGACACTTGTTTCGGGTAAAAGCAACAAGCCGTAACTGCTTCTGTACATTCTGTTGCTTTCTGCGGCCTGAAAAAGATCCCTTAAGGGAAGTAAGAAGCATTGCCGAAGGCGTCGAGGAATCACAGCAACCGACACGGCCTAACAGCCCGCTATTTAATAATAATATTGGTAATATTGACACCGGCCGTGTAAGCTTATGACACAATTTAGGGGAGGTCACCTCTGAACTGTCGGTCATGTAGTTGTTTCATGATGTTGTATCTCCATGTCTTATCGAAATGCTTTTTCCAAGCCGAAGAATACAGCAACCATGTGTCCGGCGTGGCATATCAAGTAGGCAAGGTGTCAGGAGTTTCATCGGGGTTGCATATCAATACACCATCGTGCTCTATACATGCGATAGGCTTGAACACTAATGTACCAGCGATTGCTCCGATTTTCTTCCCTACTTCTATCATTAGGATTGACCTGGTAATAGTTTTTCTAGCTTAATATTTTTGCAGCGAGTATTATTCGACGAGCTGCGGCTCGAAGTCGCTTAAACATGATGCGATTGTCTTCGGTCGGTACTCGTTTGTTCCTGTTTAAGGCTTGTCTGTTCTGTGTTACTGCGTTACGGACAATGGTATTTCATCACGGTACAGGTGTTCTGGATGGACGACCACCGGTCCGTGGGATGTGGTCCGTAGCTGCTGAAGTGATAACAGAATTAAAACGTTTAATGAAGAAATTTGTGTTAGTGGTTGAAATCACAATCAGAATGATCACAGTTGCACACCACTATATAAAGATCGGGATAATTTTTATATAGTGGTGTGCAACTGCGATCATTCTGATTGAGAATTAAAACGGTGCTCTGCTTTGACGTTCCCATTCACACGTGTAGCTGCTATAGCCTGTCCAATTAGCACGATCCTCGCGCCATGTGTAGGTATGTCACGCTATTTGGCATTCGCCACGTTATATTCTAAACTCGCACTGACTCCTTCTTTCAAACGTTTAATTGTAGGATTGCCCGGAAAGCAAGACTCCGTGTCTCACTCCAGGCAGTAGCGGATTCAATAAACAGGCCGACCAGTAATCCCAAACACCCTATCTTTCTAACAACCGCTGGGTGGCACTCACTACAACTCCTCCTGGACACAACGGATAACCGATTCTACTATTAAATCCTTTCAAACCCACGAGTACGACTCCTTCAAAACCTCTCTCAGTAACCCCCCATTAACTAAACTTTCACCGAACACTTGACGCCGTGCGTACGCACTCTTCTACTTTCTTTGTATCTCTAATTGCTCTGTTGCACAATCGTTAGTCGGCAATCAAACCCCAATTCTGTCCCATAACCTCGTAGACTACATGTCACAAATAAACACTAACATATACACTATTTCTTATATCTCGGTATCTCCACCTTCCCATCGTCCGGCTTGTACTAACGTGTCCGTTTCCCCCCAAAATACTCAACCAATGGCTGAAGGGGGTAGTCCCCATAACATCCCAAGGTTTGTCCCCGGATAAGCCTAAAAAAAAGTTGTCATCAGCACAGGGAAGTGGTCGCTGCCCTGTAGGTCTGGGAGCAACCTCCACGACAGACGTGGGTGCAAAACTTGGGCTACGATCGAAAGATTGATATCCGAGAAAAATGCTACTACCAACATTAAAATAAGTGCTCGCGCCGGTGTTTAAAGAAACAAGCGTGTTATTAAGCAATAGATCTTCGTTCTTATTCCAGGGATGCTCGTCATATGACGACTCAAAATGGGACTGTGGGCGTTGAATTACCCCGCTGGGAATACTGGAGATGGTAACTGCTCAAGCAGATCCTATAAATCTTCTTCTCACCATGTAGAATCTGATAAATATATGCAGCAGATCGTCAACTTCAGTGACTGTAACAAACTTATAGCTACTGCTTGTAGAGGCATAGCGAACTAGATACGTCTGGTGGGATACATGTTGCTAATAAATATAGAAACTCCTCTCCCCCCTCTGATGTTTGGTGTCGCATCGCATCGTAAAAACTATTACCTCATATTAAAGAGTTCTTGTGGCCTCATATGTGTTTCCTGAAGGCAGACACAACGCTGTAGCTGGTTCTGTTGCTCACGGGTTTACTTCTTGGATGGCTATCTCTTGTTTGTACACAGGACAATTACGTGACTTGGAAGAGTGTTGTCCACTACATTTAATGCATTTTATCGGTTCTGCACAAGTCATCGCTGCTGGCCGATTTCCCATAGAAGTGTATCTTGACTTGGGCAGATCTGAATGCCGTGTGCCCAACACGCAAATACTGGAAATACGTTACTGCATGGAATTAGTTATAAATAGTCTCAGGCTGAGTCGATGGATTCCTTCTCGCAGTTTGTCTGGCAATATTGTCTTATAGAAGGTCAAGACGTGGGAGGCAGGCGGAAGTGTCTATTTTTTCCTGAGCACCTTCAGTCTTTGACTCCTTGTGGTGGTAATTCTGTATGATTTTTTCTTCAGTATAGTTATTGCACACTGCCGCCCTTTTGAGGTATTAAGAGTGGTATGGGGACTCACCTATCAAGAGTGGTCAATATCACCGGGCTTCTTCACAGTCAGTAACATCGCTACATCGCTCTTTGCTGGTCGGTTAGGGAGCCCTCAAATCCTGCTGAAATCACACGTGACTAACGTGTAGATTCCACGAATACCGGGGAATGAAGAGACTATCGTGACAGAGTACTGCAGCTAGGACAGAACAGAGCGCGTCTTTGTGCCCTCAGGTAATCGTTCACACTAACTAATTGTTGGTGTTATTATTATTATAAAATTGTTAAATTGGTACCTTTTGATTTTATTCATAAAGTATAATATATCTGTAAAATGAAGAACTCGGATTTTATTTGGATTTGTTGTCAATGTATGGGTAATTAATGTAATTAGGCTATACACGCTATTTAGACAGAAATGTGCCCCTAGGGATTGATAGTGTTTCTTAAACTGATTAAAAAAACTAGTGTCAACCACACACACACACACACACACACACACACACAGACACACACACACACACACACACACACACACACACACACACACATTCAATTAAATATATTTGTGTTTAATTTCTACCATACTCAGTCAAGCAGTGCGCAACAGTGAGTTTATGATTTCTCTTTAACGTAGAAGAAATTTGAAATTTAAATAACATACGCTTCCTGTACTAGATCAAAAGCACGACTTCGAAAGTATGGCGGTCAGTAGCGTATCTAGAACTTGGTCTTCGGAGTGGGGTCCGGTCGTCTCGGCTTCATACAAAACAAAAAACAAGTTAAGACTAATCAAAATTACAATCTTTAAAGTGGCTGAGTAACATGAGATAACATGCGGAAATCAATCCCATTAAAGTAATAACACAATAAAAATAAGAGACGTTGAAACATTATTTATAAGATACTTATGTACTTAATTGATTTTGATATATTTCGTATTTCAAACGTACACGCAAATGCTGTGTAATAAATTTGCTTGTAGACCTATATTTAAGAAAGGGTTCCTACTGTATTAGCGTACGCAGCTGACAAACTAATAAAACAGCTTAAAAGTTATGAGTTTAAACTTTCTTGTCAACTTTTGACCCTCTACGGGGTCCGGTCCCGTTTGTCCCCCCTGTAAATACGCCCCTGATGGCAGTTGGTGAGATTCGGCTTGTACCGCCGGGTGTGAGACACCAGAGTTTTGGGGGTTGTCCGTTTCTCACCCCACGAGCTTAGTCATCGGTTACGCTACTCACGTAGGATGTACCTCTTCCTTGATTGAGGTATTGTAACATCTATGTAGACGACAGCTGCGTGGAAGCCTTGTGTGTTAACTGCTCAACCAGATCCTATAAATCTTCTTCTCACCATGTGGAATCTGATAAATACATGCACCCGATCGTCATCTTCAGTGATTGTAGCAAACTGATAGCTACTGCTTGTAGAGGGTATACGTCTGGCTGAATGTATGTTCCTAAGAAATATAGCAACTCCTCCCCTAGCTTTGATGTTGGGTGTTATACATCGCATCGGAAAAACTATATCTCCTTTGCGTGGAAGTGTTGTGTGAAAACATTTTTAAGCAGCGGAGCAAGTTTAAGAATGAAGCGTAGGGCAGTGAGTGTGGATGATACGTTGTACTGGAGTCACAGTACTGTAGCGGTGTTTTCCTTATAACCAAACAGAAACAAAGAATTCGTGGTGAAATCATATGGTTTTTGTTTTAGAATCAGATTTTGTAGGGAAAGTTTGGAATCTGAAAGTCCGGTAAACTGAACTCACCCTAATAAGTAAATTGTGCTAGATTTACTGTCACTATTATAATATCTTGACAAGTAGTAACGTTTTTACTTAGGCACAGGCATCTCACCGTCATCGTCATCTTCAGGATAGCCTACTGGTCCTGGTGTTTGCTCCGTTCCTGGTGGGGTAGCAGTATTGTATACTGTTCAAGTAAAATGATTTTCCTAATTATTCGGGAAAATAATTACAAACATTATTTAAAAAATACATACCGACAAGCATCCTTGGTGTTACAACTCGTTGCTGAGTCTTGACCACCTCCAGAAGCCTTCTCCAACGGTGTCAGTCTGACGCGATGGCTCTCAGTCCAAATAGTTTGGCATCATTGCCCATATTATCAATCTATCGCATATCTAGACGCAACTTTCGACGCGATAGATTGATAATATGGGCAATGATGCCAAACTATTTGGACTGAGAGCCATCGCGTCAGACTGACACCGTTGGAGAAGGCTTCTGGAGGAGGTCAAGACTCAGCAACGAGTTGTAACACCAAGGATAATGACGACAACGACTAATATTATTAATGGTTTTATTTTTAACACTATCAGTGTCACGCTGTAGTTTTCTTCACACACATTCCCTAGTCATGCAAGGGAAGTAGTGCTTATGACAGATGCAACATCATAAAGTGACCTAAGGGTCACATCTAATTAACTGTTACGATATAGAAAAAACGGTATAATTGATTAAAATACTTGATATTTTGCCGATAGACAGTTGAAAAATCTGCAGTAAACGTATATATTCAGAATGTCTTATTACACTCTTGGTGATCCACAGTTCATCGACACCATTTCCTTTTCGTGTATTAGTCACCTCGCCTGCCTAGGCTTCTTAGTCACTGCCAGCCTAGTCTCTTGTATGCTCTTCCAATGTCCATACCGTTGTACATAGTGCGCTTTAATTTTCCCATTCACACTGAATACTTGAAACTCCTCACTCATCTCACTCATTAATTCGTTTGTTCTCATATCTCTTTGATTACATCCTTTAAAGGAGCAGGTACTCCCTACACTCGCTATGTTAATTTTCTAGTTTTTAGGTACACAGGCCTGTCGCCTTAACACATCATGGGACAGCCAAAAGCAAAGTATATTATTCTGTGTCACTTTGTTTATACACCAAACTAATCATTGTAGTCATAAATTAATTATTTATAGGTTACTTAATAAATATTAATATACAATTATAGTAAAAAATTGATTTTATCTGAATTTTTACAACATTTTTATTTTGTTTTAACTTTTTTGGAAAACGTATCTTAAAACGATTCTCGGTTTCTGGCTTCAGTACAAGAAGTATGTATGCAAAATGGTAAAACTATTATAAAACTTCTAGCTATTATAAAACTGATGAAAATGGTACCGAAATAAAAAAAAATGTAGGAAATTGTGTTTTATCATACAACTACGTATAAATTAGAGACAGTATAATTTACTTCTAAATTACTGCACCCCTGGACCATATTCCAGGTCGTATAGATTGACAGAGCAATTTTCTTTAACTTTTCGTTTTCTTTTTCTACTTCTGTCTCGTTTTGTGGGTGCTTTCATTGAGTAAGCTGTTTTTTTTATGTTACCGGCTATGGTATTTGCTGTTTTTTTAAGCCTAAGTGTAGGCTTATTTTTGCTGTAAACCCATCACTATAACTTAATATTGCATCATACACTCCAATACGTCCACTGAAAGTGATTTTTTTTAAAGCGCGACCAAATGACACTGTTTAGAGTTTCATTTGAGTTTTGCCATGAGCACAATTTTTTCAAGAACTCTGGATAAGTTTGAATTTTAACATTTCTGGGTCTGGAAAAGAATTCTTACGATCATAATCAGAAGGAACTTTGTATGTATACCACGAATCTTTACCAGTAGAACATAAGCCATGTTGTGGATTTGAATTAGATGATATTTTATGAAACCATATTGCCCAAACAGCTTTCCTCATATTTTCTGTATATTGTCTGTACTGCTATATAGTATATGCACTGCACTGCTATATATAGTATATGCATTTTAACTAATATTTCTAATGCTAAATCCTACATATCTCTTTTTTTTGTATCTTACAAACTTTCTTTTATTGAAATATTTTATTCTTGCCATTTTACTCACTAAACAAGAGTAAGCAAACACTTCAAAAATCAATAGTTTTACTAAGGGGCGTATTTAAGGGGAAAAACAAACAGAACCGAACTCCCCAGCCCCCAGAGAATAGAAAAAATTTGTTGAATTTTGTTAATCTCTTAATTTATAGATTATTTTACTTTTTCAGCTCTGTACGCTAATATAACAGTAACTATTCTATTACAATATGCAATCAGGTTTATTACACAGAATTTTCGTATACGTTTAAAATATGATATAGGCTATAGGAAAATCAATTCAGTCAATAATAATCTTGTAAACATTGTTTCAGTAACGCGAATTTTATTGTGTTATTGCCGCTTACTTTAATAGGGTTGATGTCAGATGTTATAGTACGTATGTTAACCACTTTAAAGATAGTAATGTTAATTAGTCTTAACTTATTGTTTATTTTGTATGAAGCCGACTCGACCGGTCACCCCACCCCAAGGCCAAATTGTAGATACCCGTTGGTTTTACTTTGTAACCTAGGAAACTGGCAAAAAATAATAGGTGGTAAGCAATAAGCTGATAATATTAGAAAGTATATAGATTAGCCAAACACAAAATACATAACATACAAAATTACAAAGAATGTGAATGCAAGTATGCGACATTATTTGCCTGTTGTGTTATGTTCTATATTCACGCGTACATTGATTGTTTTTATAAAATTACGTAGACTTATAGATTTTTAAATGTTTAAAAAGAATATGTTAATAATATATTTAAAAAGCAAATTAAAAATCAAATATAAAAAAATATAAAAATCCAAAAAACTGTTTTTCTTTTAATTTTTATTTTTCTACCATCTTAACGCTCCTTGGAACTTCATTTTTTGTGTTTGTATCCTGTTCTCTTTCACTTCTGTTATAGGCTCAGTTTCAACGTTTTATACGGTTGTGGCTACATAAAATGTTTATAGCAGTATGTGCTTTCCTGTTTTGTCTTGTAAACATTGACTGACAGTGGTACACGCGTTGTCATATCTATAACTGGGAAAAGCATCACAGGAAGGAAGGCGGGAACACTGAATGGTGCCTGCAACGTTGCCTGATACATTATCAATTTGTTGGCGCAGACATGATATTTCTTTTCTGTTTTTACAAATTTTTTAGCACAACAATTTATAATATTATTTAGTCGTATTAGATTAAATTTAAGTTTGAATCAATTTATTATTAGTTTTTTCAATTATACAAAAATATAACTAATTAGAGGTAGTAATTTTAACAAATTTTTACTTGTTGCGGAGTGTGAAGCAATTTGTCGAAGCGAAATGTGCAATGAAATGGTAAACCAAAGAGAATTTCATGAAGGGACATAAAATGAATTTTAAAAGAAAGGAATCTTAAATAGCTTAAGTCACAAGAAGAAGCTTCTTCTTCCCAAGTTTATTGCTCCTTTCACCATAATTTTGTATCAAACTGCCAGTATTTAACCTACATATTATACACTTTTGGCTGATCTTGTTAGAACAACAGCGTCCATTAGAAGAAACATACTGGACTAAGAAGGAATAAAGTTGCCGTTAACATGGGGAAAGCAAAATGTGAATAGGTGTACAGACTACACCATGACACTCGCTAACAGTCACAAGACAAGTCAGTGACAAACCCTTGTTAAGACCAGTAGAGTCGGTACATATACTCAAGAATTTATGCGCATCCATTTTGCTGGGAAACTTTACTTTTTGAAAAAAAATTGATAAAGCAACTAACTCATTAGGCTAGTTGTCCTAACTCATAAAGTGTACCTGTCCAAAAGCAGATAACCTAGCTTCACAACGAAAAAAATAAATATAAGAATATCCAATAGAAAACCCCAGGTCATCTTTCGATATAATGAAAAATAAAACAAAGCTTTATATAAATAAATAATTTATTTATAATACATTAATTACACGATGAACGATGATACAAAACAGTAAAAGGAATAGACTGTGTGGTACAGTTGGTGCGCTGCTGGGAGTGCCCGTCATGGTAGTGGTAGAGGGGATGGCGGTTACAGCTGTTGTACCCTCTGTCGCAGCTGTAGTTCGGCTTGTGGTGGGGGTTGTAGGGGACAACGTAGTCGTCTCTGGTGTAGTTGTAGTCGTAGTTGGCTCTGTAGTTGTAGTTGTAGATGCCTCTGTAGTTGTAGTTGTAGTCGTAGTTGGCTCTGTAGTTGAAGTTATAGATGCCTCTGTAGTTGTAGTAGTAGTAGCTGACTGTTCCGTAGTTGTTGTAAGTGTCGATTGAGTGACAGTCGGCGATGAAGGCAAAGACGAACTCACAGATACAGAGCTTGATGAAACAGAAGGAGAAAATGATGATTCAGTTACAGACGATGCAGTGACTGAAGGTATGGCAGACGATGACACAGGTACTGACCCACTTACAGGCTCACTTGATGCTGAAACTGACGCAGCAGAAGCAGAAAATGATTGTTCACTTGCAGAGGACGCAGTAACTGAAGGTTCAACCGAGACTGACACCGGAAATGAACCACTAACGGGTTCACTTGATGCAGGAACAGAGGCGATGGAAGGAGAGAAAGATTGTTCACTTGCAGCTGATGGTGTAACTGAAGGCTCGATAGAGGCTGATATCGGAACTGAACCACTAACAGGCTCACTTGATGCGGGAATAGACGCGATGGAAGGAGAGAATGATTGTTCACTTGCAGATGATGGTGTAACTGAAGGCTCGATAGAGGCCGATACCGGAACTGAACCACTAACGGGCTCACTTGATGCGGGAACTGACGCGATGGAAGGAGAGAATGATTGTTCACTTGCAGAGGATGGAGTAATTGAAGGTTCAACAGAGACTGACACCGAAACTGAACCACTAACAGACTCACTTGATGCGGGAACTGAAGCGGCTGTAGGAGAGAGTGATTGTTCCGTTGCAGAAGACGCAGTAACTGAAGGTTCAACAGAGACTGACACCGGAACTGAACCACTAACGGGCTCACTTGATGCGGGAACTGAAGCGGCTGAAGGAGAGAATGATTGTTCACTTGCTGCTGATGGTGTGACTGAAGGCTCGATAGAGGCCGATACCGGAACGGAACTACTAACGGGCTCACTTGATGCGGGAACTGAAGCGGCTGAAGGAGAGATTGATTGTTCTGTTGCAGAAGACGCAGTAACTGAAGGTTGAACAGAGACTGACACCGGAACTGAACCACTAACGGGTTCACTTGATGCGGGAACTGAAGCGGCTGAAGGAGAGAATGATTGTTCACTTGCTGCTGATGGTGTAACTGAAGGCTCGATAGAGGCCGACACCGGAATTGAACCACTAACGGGCTCACTTGATGCGGGAACTGAAGTGGCTGTAGGAGAGAACGATTGTTCACTTGCTGCTGATGGTGTAACTGAAGGCTCGATAGAGGCCGACACCGGAACTGAACCACTAACGGGCTCACTTGATGCGGGAACTGACGCGATGGAAGGAGAGAATGATTGTTCACTTGCAGAGGATGGAGTAATTGAAGGTTCAACAGAGACTGACACCGAAACTGAACCACTAACAGACTCACTTGATGCGGGAACTGAAGCGGCTGTAGGAGAGAGTGATTGTTCCGTTGCAGAAGACGCAGTAACTGAAGGTTCAACAGAGACTGACACCGGAACTGAACCACTAACGGGTTCACTTGATACGGGAACTGAAGCGGCTGAAGGGGAGAATGATTGTTCACTTGCTGCTGATGGCGTAACTGAAGGCTCGATAGAGGCCGACACCGGAATTGAACTACTAACGGGCTCACTTGATGCGGGAACTGAAGCGGCTGTAGGAGAGAGCGATTGTTCACTTGCTGCTGATGGTGTAACTGAAGGCTCGATAGAGGCCGACACCGGAACTGAACCACTAACGGGCTCACTTGATGCGGGAACTGAAGCGGCTGTAGGAGAGAGTGATTGTTCTGTTGCAGAAGACGCAGTAACTGAAGGCTCAACAGAGACTGACACTGAAACTGAACCACTAACGGGCTCACTTGATGCGGGAACTGAAGCGGCTGAAGGGGAGAATGATTGTTCACTTGCGGCTGACGGTGTAACTGAAGGCTCGATAGAGGCCGATACCGGAACGGAACCACTAACGGGCTCACTTGATGCGGGAACTGAAGCGGCTGAAGGAGAGGTTGATTGTTCTGTTGCAGAAGACGCAGTAACTGAAGGTTGAACAGAGACTGACACCGGAACTGAACCACTAACAGACTCACTTGATGCGGGAACTGAAGCGGCTGTAGGAGAGAGTGATTGTTCTGTTGCAGAAGACGCAGTAACTGAAGGTTCAACAGAGACTGACACCGGAACTGAACCACTAACGGGTTCACTTGATACGGGAACTGAAGCGGCTGAAGGAGAGAATGATTGTTCACTTGCTGCTGATGGTGTAACTGAAGACTCGATAGAGGCCGACACCGGAACTGAACCACTAACGGGCTCACTTGATGCGGGAACTGAAGCGGCTGTAGGAGAGAGTGATTGTTCTGTAGCAGAAGACGCAGTAACTGAAGGTTCAACAGAGACTGACACCGAAACTGAACCACTAACAGACTCACTTGATGCTGGAACTGAAGCGGCTGAAGGGGAGAATGATTGTTCACTTGCAGAGGATGGAGTAACTGAAGGCTCAACAGAGACTGACACCGGAACTGAACCACTAACGGGCTCACTTGATGCGGGAACTGAAGCGGCTGAAGGAGAGAGTGATTGTTCTGTTGCAGCTGACGGCAAAACAGTTGGCTCGACAGAGGCTGATACTGGTATTGAGCCGCTTACTGTTTCTTGTGAAATAGAAGCTGCGGTTACAGATGATGATAATGGCCCTTCTGATTCTGCTGACGTTGCAACCGTGGGTTCAACAGATGCTGAAGCAGGTGGCGACCCAGTTACAGGTTCCTCTGAGCTGGACACTGAAGTGGCTGGAGGCGAAAATGGTTCTTCAGAGGCAGACGATGGTGAAACAGATGATCCTGGTGATGATGATACAGGAACAGATCCACTGACAGGCTCTTCAGAAGCTGACACTGCAGAAGGTGAGGTTGGTACTTCAGATGCAGACGATGGTGAAACAGAAGCTTCCACAGATGCTGAAACAGGAAGGGATCCACTGACAGGTTCTTCAGAAGGAGAAGCTGCAGTTACTGAAGATGATATTGGTCCTTCAGATGAAGCCGATGGTGAAACAGAAGCTTCCACAGATGCTGAAACAGGAACGGATCCGCTAACAGGCTCTTCGGAAGGAGAAGCTGCAGTTACTGAAGACGATACTGGTCCCTCCGATCCAGGTGACGGTGAAACAGAGGCTTCTTGTGATGATGATACAGGAACAGATCCACTCACGGGTTCCTCAGAGGGGGACTCTGCAGTTACTGAAGACGAAACTGGTTCTTCAGTTGCAGACGATGGTGAAACAGAAGCTTCCACGGATGCCGAAACAGGAATGGATCCACTGACAGGTTCTTCAGAAGGAGAAGCTGCAGTTACTGTAGACGACACTGGTTCTTCAGATGCAGACGATGGTGAAACGGAGACTTCAGGTGATGCTGACACGGGAACAGATCCACTGACAGGTTCTTCAGAAGCTGAAGCTACAGAAGACGACAATGGTCCTTCAGATCCAGATGTCGGTAATGCAGATGCTGAGACGGAAGCTGAACCACTGACCAGCTCCTCTGAAGCTGAAGCTGCAGTGGCTGGAGAAGTGAGTGGGTTTTCAGACGCAGATGATGGTAAAACGGAAGCTTCTGCAGACGGCGACTGCGAAACAGACCTACTGACTGTTTCAGCGGATTCTGTTGCAACACTCGTAACAGGAGGCGATGGTTGTTCTGATGCTGATAATGGTGAAGCGGAGGCTTCTACTGTGGCCGTAGTAGTGCTTGATTGTGACTCCGACGCCGCTTCTCTAGTTGGTTCTTCTTGTTGTGTTGTTTCTACTGCCTCTGGCGAAGTTGGCTCTGGCGATTCTGTAGTGGTTGTCGTCGTCGTCGTCTTCTTCTTCTTAGTTCTCCTACGGTTCTCGATAAAGATGTCAGAATCATCTTTACTTCTTTCATTTTCCTGTGAACTTTTTTTGGCCGATCTGTCTTCTGCCTCAAAGATATTTCTGTCTAACTGTAAGCGTCTTTTAGCTTCTAGAAGCCTTGTTTCATTGACAGGCAACGAGTCACCGGCCATGATGTTTATCATTACTATTATCACAGTTATTAGCGCGCATACCGTACATATTCTTTTCATCTTTTTCTACCTGAAAGAGAAAAAAAGACAAATATTAATAATTGTATGACGTGTGTAAAAATGTGAGTAGGTACAGATTTGGAAGAAGGGTTTAATAGAGTTAGAATTATGTCCAATAAGAAAATGAAAATTGTTTTAAAGAACTAATGATATTTCTAAATTATTATTATTGATACCAACCAACAATACGAGATTTGGTCGACAAATTAATGCAATTTTGGGATTTGTCGCGCTAAAAATGTCCGATCAAAAACAGAGTTCATTAAATGCTGGTACAACTGTTTATAATAATTATCTAAGTTTTGATGTATATTTTAAGCATATTTTATATTTGAGAGATAACTGAGCAAGTTGTGTTTTGTTGTATTTGGCAATTTTTCAACGTTCTTCTATGCAAAATACAATTAAAGAGGTTGCATTATATTTTTATAAAAAATGAGATATACTGATCTATCAAAGAGAAAATCTTGTAAAAGGCTTTGGTGCGCCTGATGTGTATGAACGAACGGTTTGAGTTGGTACAAAAGCTTTGAAACAGTTGTGAATGAGTTGAAGAAACCTATAAGATGAAGAACGTGGTAATAACATGAAAATACTGAATTCTTATTATTAGTTCTTATTGTCAATAGAGAGTACACTGTTTGGGCATTTCACTGTTTGGAGACTTGAGTGAAGGTATTGATAAGAAATGTCCAGATTTATGGAGAAATAATTTATGGTAATCGCATCACGATAATGCACCTGCACATGCAAGTTATTGCTTGTTCCAAAATAAGACCACTGTAACCTCCATATACGGCTCCGTGCACAGTTTCCTTTTTCCAAATCAAAAAATAACATGAAATAACATCGTTTCGTTACTGCTGAAACAAGAATCGCTAAGCGAGCTCAAGGGTATACTGCAAAGCGCGTTCCCGAAACGTTTTGAAGACCGAAGGAAACGTTGAAATAAGTGTGTTTTATCTGAGGGGGATTACTTTGAAGGAGACAATACAAATTTAAAAGAATAAAGACATAGGTCAATTTAAAACAAAAAAAACATTGCAGAAAGGTTTTTATAAAACCTCGTATGTCGGTATTACAACAGTTGTACAATTTTTACATGTAAGCTTTGTATGAAGCGGCAGAACAGCAGTGTTTAACGTTGACAAATATAATTTTCCGGACATCAGTGAAAATATTTTGTTGTAAAATCAAAAATACGCGAGTGCGTCAGCCACAGATAATATAATTACGTCAGATGCGGTCGATTGTATAGCTGTAAATGTTACAGATTGTGATTTGAAAGGAGTCGTGCTGATTTTCTGCAGTTGAACCTCAGTTATGCAACTTACACGAACGGAAAGTACCTCGGATGTGTGGAACTGTCAGTTAATACGAAAAAAAAACGATTAAACACTCCTTTTTAACTATAAACTTTGTTTATTTGTGTAAAGACGTAATAGTCATATACAGTCCAACAAGTTTAGAAAGAAATCAGCCAATCTGCTACTAGCCAGGTAACAAACATCGGCAGAGCCAGTGATTCAGATCTTGAGCTAACCTGATAAATTTCTTGTAAATCAGCGTAAGTGAACAGACTGTTTTCGCGCCTGCATGATTTCATTGGCGCGACCGGCAGGGTATTCCTTTCTACATGTTATCGGAATGTATATTTGCGGGTATATAACATGTAACAAGTATATAACACCGCATGTCCTTCGTCATGTAGTGTGCTAACACTAAAAAGCTACAACAAAAACAGTGCAACCGTGTTTTGTTTGAACTCTTCTGTGTTTATTGACTCGCTCGCAAGAAATGGGTAAGCTAATTAACTTAGTTAATAATTAAAAATTTACTTGTGGCTTGCAGTAGGTCTACGGAAAAGATGCTTTTGTGAAAGTTCTGTCTTATCATTAAAAAAACATAACGTACCATTTGAACTGATAAAAGTTATAGAAGTGCATACAGTTCAAAAATCTTCGTAAATTAAAATTAAAAAGTAAAAAATCAACGGAATTAGCGTAACACTACGGCTGCACTCACGGAGCTACAAACGTGACGTGTTGACGTTCAAATCAATACACCATACACCACACCCTTAAAAGGAAATGCTATGATTGTTTGCAAATTGTGTGTATGTGTGTGTTGGTGATCAGTCACTGTCGTTATGAGTTTTAAATACGGTAAATGCCGTTCTTTCGCTTGAACAGACAGTAGTAGCCTACGTGTGACAAGTTAGTCACAGCTGCTGTATCGTTACAATATAATTTCGTCTAATGACGTCTAATAATGACATATAATTTCGTCTATTTTCACTTGAAAGTGTAAAGGTTTTAATTTAATTCCAGTGAATTACGGGTTTGTCGGTCGCTGTTATTAAACTCTAGTAGCGTAAAGGAAAGGAAGTTGGGTAACTGCGAGCGACTCTGTTGAATGTGTATAGTACGAATTCCAGTTTATGGGTAAGTCTCCAAGATTGAATGATATAAGACGTGACGAGACAGCTGTGGACGAGACAAGGGAAAAATATTCATATATGGAAGTGTGAAATTGTGACACACACCTTCATATAGTTTTCCAACCTCCAAATAGTTTTGTAGGTAAATATAAATACTGTTAAACACGTGGTAAGAATAATAGTTAGCAAGCGGTCATTTGCAAATGTCCTATGAAATATGCAAAAACTCAACAACTTGAATCCAGCTGCACACATTTTCAAATTAAACGCCAACAGAAAATGGACGCTCCAGGGATTTAGTTTTCCACCAAGTGGAGACTGCAGGGATTTAGTTTACCACCAAATGGAGACTGCAGGGATTTAGTTACCACCAAATGGAGACTGCAAGGATTTAGTTTACCACCAAATGGAGACTGCAGGGATTTAGTTTACCACCAAATGGAGACTGCAGGGATTTAGTTTACCACCAAATGGAGACTGCAGGGATTTAGTTTACCACCAAATTATTTTCAACATTATGAAAAGTGTGTTCGCAAGATTAAATGAAATAGATGAAACGCACATTCCGAGTCTAAGATCTGCAGATATGTTAGTGTTGAAAAAGTAGTTGATACAAAGAAGATGTGATCTCAGCCAGAAAAAAATAAAAATAGTTTAATAAGTAAATGTGGAAAAGACGAATTAAGAGTTTAATAAAACCGAACCAATTGATGAGTTACAAACTAGTGATCTGACAGGTGAGAACGAAGTGAAACCGAACCAATTGATGGGTTACAAACGAGTGATCTGACAGGTGAGAATGAATTGAAACCGAACCAATTGATGGGTTACAAACTAGTGATCTGACAGGTGAGAATGAAGTGTAACCGAACCAATTGATGGGTTACAAACTAGTGATCTCACAGTTGAGAATGAAGTGAAACCGAACCAATTGATGGTTTACAAACTAGTGATCTGACAGGTGAAAATAAAGTGAAACCGAACCAATTGATGAGTTACATAGTAGTGATCTGACAGGTGAGAATGAAGTGAAACCGAACCAATTGATGAGTTAGAAACTAGTGATCTGACAGGTGAGAATGAAGTGAAACCGAACCAATTGATTGGTTACAAACTAGTGATCTGACAGGTGAGAACGAAGTGAAACCGAACCAATTGATGGGTTACAAACTAGTGATCTGGCAGGTGAGAACGAAGTGAAACCGAACCTATTGATGAGTTACAAACTAGTGATCTGACAGGTGAGAACGAAGTGAAACCGAACCAATTGATGGGTTACAAACTAGTGATCTGACAGGTGAGAACGAAGTGAAACATGTGGCGAAAATGATAACAAATAAATAAGACGTAAGACCCAGGAAATTATCTTACCGAGTTTAATCACGAAAATGATTAAAAAATGTCTGACTACATAGAGAAGCTTGAAGTAACACGAAAAATATGAAAAAGCAGTTAAATTGTTACAAAACTCCATTAGAAATTATGGCATTACTTAAAAGTTTTAAGAAAATTGAATGGAGTTGGACAAAGACTGCCGCTAGGGAAACAGTCACGAAGATTGCGTGACTCGAGGCCAACGTGCGTAAATATATTCCAGTTTACGAGTCAGTTTGTTGGACTCAGTACTAATTGTCGTGAATATGATGCAGAGAAAGTTGAAATATAAATGGAGCGAGGGCAGCTGGGAGCGAAACAAGTAAAATACATTTTCAGCGAGAAAGTGTGAAACTGTAAGAGGCAAAGACTTTCAAATACGTGGATAACGGAGTCGCAGTAGACTTTTATTGAATCTACGTAGGTTAGCACAGGAAAAATAGCTTTTATGAAAAATTCTAGTTTCTAGGATTGATGGACTAAATTACATAAAGTTCTCATGAAGTCTTTTATATCGTGAGTGGTAGACTTTCATTTCTAGCTAAAGGGAAACCTTAGTTAAATTGTATACATAATCAGTATATAGCTAAGTTTATATATAGTAAACTGGACAAGGTTTAGATATACTGTGGGTAAATTTATTATTGTAACTTTTAATGAATATACTTTCCTCTTTCCTCAGCAGTGGGCAACACATGCATCGATAACGACGATGACGTCGATGGTGGTGATGATGATTTTAAATAATGTTTTCTTTTTTAAACTTTTTTGTGTTAATTTCATTTACATTCAAATAACCAAAAATGAATTATCGCCTATTGATTTCTAACACAACAGTGTAGGTTCGTTATCGCTTGTAAAAATGTGTTATCAAAAGAACAGAGTGACTGATATGGGATGCACCGTAAAAAGCTCATACGTATTACATATCGTGGAATGTATGTGAAAGGTAAAGTGACTGGACTCAGTCTCCTCCCCCCCCCCACCAGCTCCTGAAATCAAGAACGCGGAACGCGATGAAAGCCAGTGAAGTGGGTTACTGGAGGAAAGCAGTGGATAAACCAAGAAGGGAAAATAAGAAATAAAAATTCAGAAAAGCAACCCATATAGGTAATAGTAGACGATATTAGGACCAAACAGTTAATATATTACAAACATGCACAAAGAATAACAGATCAGACGAGAGGACGAACTTTGAAATAAACATAGAAATACGTAGAAAACAGGACATCCTGAGAAGAAGCTAGAGAGAAGGCATTGTCAAGCAAACCAGAGAAAGAAAGAAAGAATTAGAATATCTGTTGGTGGACAGAGGAGTCGGGAGGTTGGAAATCGGAAAACATTGTAGAACGTTATAAAGCGGTGTGTAGATGGAGAGTCGATTGAGGTTACGGGAGAAAGACGTTTTACAGACTCACAAGAGAAGGATCACGGAAATGTTACAGTCGAGTGGCCATGATGAAAGCAATATATTTATATAGTGAAACGGGAACATACAGTGTTACTTACTTAAGTGAAGCACTCGAGTCGTTCAGTTGAGGAGTATAGACGCTGTGCACGCAACGAGTCTTTGCAGCATTACTGATTATACGCTCCTGCAACAAAACAAACAAACATTACATGTACATGTACAAACGTTAAATCATCGTTAAACATACTACTTAATCGTGTCATTTTTATGTGATTACTTTGCACACTATCAGTACATCGCCTGGTTTGTTCAACTGGGTACAGGGTTATTGTAAACTCGAGCCGCTGACTAAGCGAGTCTTGACGTTTGACATATATGTGGTGGGAGTAAAAGCATGTATAAACACATCCGCCAATCACGTTACAGGAATTTGTCCACGTCACCATAGTAACGTACTGTAACCGGACTGTGTTGTCACGTTCTTACCCAGATAAACATGGTTCAAGTTTTGCACCGTGCAGCGCTCGGAAAATGTAAAGCTTCTCGTATACAGTTTGGCAACGTTGCAGTATAATAGTCTGTACTACTCAACAACACGTTTTCTACAAACGAACGCAAGCTTATTCTGCTGTCGGCTCACAAAAGGTTTGTACCTTACTTTTAATCAACCTTATTTTTATATGTAGACACTTCCTTAAGGTAACATCACGTTTTCTTTGTTAGTGGCATTGATACCAAAAGTTTTCTTAATAATTACAAAGTAAGTTAAATTAACTTTGGCCATATAAACCTTAATACAAAGTTAAATAAAAGTTGATAAAACCTTGACTCTTACCTAAAGAAAATTGTAATATTTTATGACAGGCTACGCATACAAGAAATTTTTATCCAGTGGGTTGGTTCGTAGTGCTTATTTGAGCTATTACATAAATAGACGGGTAAACCCGCTTATTTTGGAAGGCGCTTAGGGTTAATGTTACGATATATCAGACGAATCAGCGGTCCGCATAGTCACGAGCCTATTGTACATGAAATTGTTGTTTTAATTACTGTGGAGTTTAAGAACGAGAAATTTAAAACAATATTTAAAAAATCATATTAAACGTAAAATTTATTTAGCTGAAAGTTGAATAAATAGACACGAAAACATTTTAAGCAAGCGGCGGCAGACGGGATTTGGTGTCTCGCGTCACACTTTCCCAGTTTTTCAAAATACCGCCAAATTACGTTAAAATACTATCACCGCCTCTTGCTAAAGTTACGTATGCTAGGATTCCGTACAACAAAGCGGAGAACATTATGGCTCTGCCACACCACAAGCGCTGGCAATTACCATTTTGAATTTTAGCGCAGTTTTGTATTGTCTGTATCCAACCCGCGACACGCATAAATGTATGTTAAGTAGCACTCAATAACGCACATTTTGTGCAGTGAAAGTGTTCTCGTTAGAATTATTAAATTATATTTCTTCGTTAATTTTGGTTTAGTACAAATAACATAATAAAATATATGTGTGCCTTCGATTAGCGTAACTGCGAGCCGCTTCTGGGGAAGGGTGTGATTAGCTTCTGGGTATGAGACAGGACTCCGCATTTTCCTCAGAACAAACGAAACAAACAGTATTCTTCCCATCTAATTTTATAAATTTTCTGCGTCTGAAATTTTTTGAGTAAACCGACGAAAATTATAAGGTTTGAAAAGTATGAAAAAGCGCTTATCATACTTTTGATCAAACATTCAGCGCAGAAATTATCAAAATATTTTACCTTGATTAATTTTCACTTAAATTAAAGGTAATAAATCTCATGTCATTAGGAATTACTCAATTGTAAATTTTATATTTAATAAATCTTATGAAAATGAGTAAGTATTTCAGAAGATTTTCTAAAAAAAAACGGTTTTGCATACCTTTGGATTTTAATTGAAGGATGCTATACCAAGAATGTTCAAGAGTGCTCAAGTAGCCTTCGTTATTTGTTATGTAAAATTCAGCAACAAAATTGCGATTTTTCTAATAAAATCAAGGAACTGATAATTTATCCGTGCAAAGACGACTGGTCAAACCGGAGGAGTCATGGCATAGACACCCCTGTAAGGGGAAGTCTGCGCGAAGCTCTGCCTTCTTTGTCTGACGCGTGCATAATTGTTTGTTTAAGGTAAATACATACGTTATTTACGAAATATTAAGTGATTGTTATTATTAAAAATCATTTTATTAACTTAAAGATATTGTAATTCTTTTATTTCTATATTTATTTGAAAGCCTCATTTTAACACACGCTACCGTCTTAGAAACAGGCCTGCGTTAGGTGTTATTTTGCTGAAATTTGTAATAACTCTGGTTATTAACAATGTCTGATTCCCCTGATTCTCCCCCGTAGTTACATCACTGGTGCCTTTGTTTAGTAGCTTAAGGACCTCCTCAGTTTGAATGTAAAAACTGTCTTACGTGGCACAATTATAACATCGAATTATGGTCGTGGATTTCGAAAAGCCACGAGAGAGATGAGGTAGCACCAATGTTGACAAATATTGCAAGTACCCTAAAACTATTCCGAAACGCTTATAGACAGTACATGATATTTAAACATGGTTTTTGTAAAGTTTTATCAATATAATATCCCGCAGGATATGCTTTATGACTACACTATGCATGTGTATTATACACTTATACTTTATGTGTGTGTGTGTGTGTGTGTGTGTGTGTGTGTGTGTGTGTGTGTGTGTGTGTGCCTGGCAATCTACGTTTATCTACGTGTACAGCAATGTTCGCGTGTCTCAGCTTACCTTGCATGTGATGTACCTTGTAACACCGTTTCACGCTGGTAAGCCTAGCCTGGCTCACAACTACACTACTGTACTGTACTGAAGTTTTATCCCAACCGATAAACAATTCAATACGTGCGCCAAAAATGAAGAAACACTCGAAGTATGCACGCGCGACTGCTGACGATTGTTTCTACGTGTTCAAGCTCATCAAAATATTTAAACGGACATCAGATCTGTCAGTGGACGGTTAGAAAAAGATTGCCAGAACATGTGAGGTCCTAGTTCTAATTTTCGGGTGAAGATAAAAATAAACGTTAAATGACGGCGATTTTAAATGTCGTCTGCAATTACCAGGAGAATAACGTATAAAATGCTTATAACTGCATATATACTATCTCCATTTGTAACAGATGAAAACATTAAATATGACATATCCATGTATTATACAGATTGGGTAGTAAGTCCAATAATGGTGGCAAACCTTTTCGCCGTTTTTGACGTAAAATGTTGTGTTAATAGAAACCTACTTTCTCAATAACTCACTATTTTGTTTTGCAGAGCTGATTTTTGGGGACTGGTTCACTAAAACCTACCTCAGAGATTGGCGAACTGTGTCTCCGCTTCTTCCTTCAATGTTCCTTCTCATTGTTTCTGTTTGTGCGTGTTTTTGTCAAATGCATTTGATAAAGGCTTACTTAATGAAGATTATAAACAATCACATTTTAAGCACTTTACCTAAGAACACTAATACGTGTTTCGTTTGAGTTTTCAGACAATTTTATTAAACAACTGAGCGCGAATAATATTTCTTTTAATATATATACTTTTTAGTGGGTATAAAATTTAGAAACAGAAAGTAAAACTTTTGCGTACCACTATATAGACAACTGTCGTTAGCAGTTTGAGCCTTTCAGCTCATCTTTACATAGGAAACATGCAGTCCTAAATATGTACGTAGTAATTCTAATAATGATTTTTAAAATCATACGTTACATATTTAACGCGAGGAAATCATACGTTACATATTTAACGCGAGGAATCATACGTTACATATTTAACGCGAGGAATCATACGTTACATATTTAACGCGAGGAATCATACGTTACATATTTAACGCGAGGAATCATACGTTACATATTTAACGCGAGGAATCATACGTTACATATTTAACGTGAGGAATCATACGTTACATATTTAACGCGAGGAATCATACGTTACATATTTAACGCGAGGAATCATACGTTACATATTTAACGTGAGGAATCATACGTTACATATTTAACGCGAGGAATCATACGTTACATATTTAACGCGAGGAATCACACGTTACATATTTAACACGAGGAAAAAGCGCTGAATACGTTGTTATAAAATGTTAAACTCTGTGATACTAAAGATGCTTTTATAGAGTTCCTGTAATTATCAAAAACAATTTAATTTCCTTTAGTAACTTTTAAATGATAACGTGTGTATTAATACAAAGAAAATTCATTCTGTATAAGTAGACAAATAGTCAGCTCGACAAACGGACAGACAGACAGTTCCAAAGACCGCTTTCCCTGTTCCTATGTCTACCGTTGCTAAAACCACATGCTCTTCCCAGGAAAGGGTAGGAAAACCCCCTACTCTCCATCCACTGGATACGTCTGGAGCCTTCTCCCTGCAAGGAGACTGACCAACTTCGTCCCTATGGCATGTAAAAACTTCAGCTATTGATACAAGACATAACGTTGCCCAGCGGGGGCTTCGTGGAGACGGCGCTTCGGTACCCAGTCAAGCGGTCGAGGAGGCCAGCCCCGATCTCGAGGCTCCTGCAACGACGGTTTTACAGACCCGAACCTCGGGTCGCGCTACGGAACGCTGGATGCACGCTTTCTTCCGATTATCAGCCCCGCCGAAAATCGGGTAACCCTGTGCCCCGGAAGGTAGCGTGCGCCAGGGCAGTGCTTCGGAAATAGAAGGAGCCATTGGTAATCAGCGATATAACACTAACCCGGTCCACCTGGCGGGCTTCAGCCAGCCACGCAGCACCTCACACTGATCGGTCCTCCCCCACCGGATCAGGGGTAGCCGCGCGGAAGCTGTCAATGCTACTAGGATTCACTGCATATGATATTGGCTAGGACCACTAGGACGGAGGTGGTTTCGTACCGCAGCTACTTTACCAGCGACGACGGAACCCTGGCTCACACACCTGATCACGGTGTCAATCGGATCCAATACCGCTTCACCACCGGGGCGCGTTGAGGCGGTGTGTCAGGCGGAGATGGCAGAAGTCGGAGCCACTGGGGATGACTATATAGCTTCCTTTCTCTTGCTCCCAGGCCCCTGCCTTCGGGGGAAAAGTCATTCAGACTCACACACACACACACACACACACACACACACACACACACACACACACACACACATGAACGCGCGCTTTTCACTACCTTTTAGCTAGTCACCAGACTCTATGATCTGAGATCCGCGAAGACGTTGCAAACTCGCAATAGAGGTCAAGACATTGATGTTCATCTCAGCGGAAGGAGAAAAGACAACTAGAGTACTGTTTCACTGCATTTTTTTCCATTACTGAAGCGTTTATCAGCAGGTTTGGTAATGCACTTGTGTTGTCTGTTGGTACACAAAACACTCAGACTACCGTACATTCGATCACCCGGTTAGTCGCCAGCCATTATCAGTACACGATTCTGTTCTACACAGTCACTGTTTCGTTTATATAACTTATCTCGGCGCCAAAGTAATTATAACATTAGCCTGCGTATACTGCACGTTGATCTTGTGTCATTCATAAAGCGAGCGCCTTCGTAATCGAGGCCGGCAAATATTATGACATCTTGTACATGGCGCCCTTCTTAGTGTTCTCTTTCAGTCTTTGCCTTTTCTTTCCTCGTAGCATAATTTATTTAATTATTTTCCTCTCAAGCCTGGTGTAATATGTTCCTAATTGTTATTGCGCTTTAAACATATGATGTCTTCGTGACGTTTGTAGTTTTAGTTTTCAGCATCCGGTTAAAAATTTGAAATTCTCTCAACTTTATGGAATATTGACGTAGTATGACCTAAGACTGTCTAAGCTATAGTACTAAACATTGAAGTAAGTTCCAATTTGTTACTTTACTCGCTAAGGCAAACGTAATGTCTTAAATTAGACAGTGTTTGTTACCGCCTTTAAGATAAGACTAACTCCGTGACGAAAGCTACCAGCAGAATAACCAGGATTTTTCCATCGAGGGTTGACTGAGATAAGTAATGGTGGACGGTAGTAGAGGAGTCACCACTTATAAGATAATCTGGATGTGTTATATGTTTCGGCTGTTAGCGAACTGGCGCTGTCTGTCTGCTGATTTATTTATTTTTAAAACCCCATGGAGGTAAAACCCTAATACGGAGAGAGGTTATAACTCCCCAGTAACCCGTCTTTACTATGCTACTGTAAACTATTAAGGCGGTTAGGCAAATCATGTCACCTACTCAATTGATATTTTTCACTTGTTTGTATCTATTTCACCCAATATATTTCTCTTAATCGCATTACTATAAAACTCTTACTTATAAAGCTTTCGTCTGCTCAGACTTAGTAAGCATAAATTTTGCTTTTTTACATTTCTTTTTAGACCAATCTTTACGTATCCCTAGTTAAGCTCAATTTCTCTATTTCTAAACATTAAGCAGCAATAAAATGGAAATGAAAATAAGAAGATAGGTATCGTAATGTTTTGTGTGCTGGATTGTGCGCTATATTACAAAATCTCTTTTACATTAAATTTGACTTTCCCCTTATATAAAGTTATCTATTGACTATGATCAGTATAATTTAACTTTTGTTTTGAAATTTGGGAAGATTGAGCTTTGGCGTTCTTTGAACTAGTTGCCATTGTTAACGTATATTTGCCCTTCTCATAGCATAGCAAAAGATTGTTGCCGGTTCGTACCAACAAATACGTCGTATTTTCAACTGCTTTCCAGTTAGAATCGCAACAATACATGGTTTAAAGCATCTTGGCAACACCGAACTCTCCCACTACTTCAGTGTGGAAGTTATGACAAATAAACTACAGGCAAGAATGAAGTCTTACATTTCGCTGTTAACGTTCGTACAAATAGTCTGATAGAAGAATACTTATCTGTTCATAAGGTTTTATCCTTCCAGACTTGTAACCTATGAAACGCTGGGAAGTTTAAGTAATATTAAAGAATGATTCATAGGAAATGAAAATGACAAGGCATAATGGCAGCTACAAGCGTAAGTTTCCATTTATAAAGCTCAAAGATATTCTTTGCTAAGTAGCGTAAGTTTATTCCAATTAAAAGCTTCTTAACCTTTTAAGACCTGTCCCGCGTCTACACGGTTATATAACCCACCTTCCTCACTATACCCTACATTGATGTAACTAGTAGCATTAGGAGTATGAAGAACTAGAATTAGGTATTAGTCAAGCGTATAAAATTAAACTCCAGTAATGTTTTGTATTGGTTGTACTTTTTCAGATGTTTACACTATATTTTATGAAAACTAAATTTTTCATCATTTTTAATATTATTTAGATAAGGGTATTGAAACTAAAGCTTATTTGTCTCTAAAGATAAAGAAATGTTTCATAAAGTTTTCGTATGTTAAATCTTTTATTGATTTTATTTTCTTTATGAGCTTATGACGTCCCGTTTGGGGGGGGGGGGCATGTCCCTCAGGTTGAGAAACGCTATCCCCCATGAAAACAGTTTCTTCGGTCGTATTATAAAAAGTACTAAAATAGATATTAAATTCTAATTTATTTTTAAAATTGTATGAAGTAGGCCTAACACAGAAATCCATAAATAGTAGGCTATTATGGAACTAAAAGCCTATTTTTTACTGTCAATTAAATATTTTTTTTAGCCTAACGCCAGGAGCCTATCGCCGAATTTTTAATTTATTATAAATGACATATTAAGTTTAAGTAAAAACTGTTTGATCCTTTAAGTTTACTGTCGTTGCTGTCAAACAAATAATTATATTTTTGCGACAAACACATTAGCTTGTATACGAGCCCCCGAAAAATGGAGTTAAATGAAGTTGTCAATAAAACTATGAAAAAAAACCATGACATTAAGTAGTATTTTGTATTTTATGTTACGTGATGTTATTAAAATTAAATTTTCGTGTCGCATTAATACATGTAAACGTAGACGTAGGTAAAGAAGCTGTTCCATGATTTTTAATTTTCTTATTAATTCCTTAACATTCGTCACAAAGACTGTGATCTGTAAAAGGTATTTTATACTTTTAGGGGCCTCAGACATTGTATTGTCAATAAAAAGAAGTGATCGCTTCGTTTCACCGACCACACAATTGCAATCAATTATTTCAGTAATCAACAATCTCAAAGATTTATAGCAAATTAAACGCTACAAATTTACTCATATGATTATTCTCCGTGTACTGATTGTTGCTAGAGGCTACGTAATATACCGCGCCTTACTCTATGTGTTCTATCCTTTTCTACAAGTATCCTTATACTTGCATGTGCACTTAAGATTCTATCGTGAGAGCTATTTCATTTTCCCACTTTGTTTCTTCGAACACTTAAAATCAATTTTTATCAACCATATACACTCAAAGCATAATTACTTTATTAAATTATGAAATGATGTAAGCAATCGTCTCACAAGAAAACTGTTCTTAATAAGAAGTGGAAAATTACAAGAAATTATTTCTGTGAACTTTACGTGTCGGTGCTTATTACTACTTACATTTTTAGTAAACTAATTTATTTATTTTTAGTAAACTATTTAAAAACTGTATGTTAGAGGATCTTGGGGGCCCTACTCTTGAATCTGGTGACACTTAATTCGACACTAGAGTGAATAGCGCCTAACATAAGACAATATTTCTTAATCCCGTGTAACAAAACGCCTGTATTGATAGCGCAACCAATTGTATATGACTTGATAATGGCAGATAATATTTGTTGAGGTTTACATACAACTAGATTATTTTACACAAATCAAGTACCTTCATAAGGCGATATAGTCAACTAAAGTCGTTTAGGTGGTCAAAAATATTAAGGATAGGAGCGTGAGAGATTTCAGTAAGGAACACAAGTGCGTAAGTGCATAAGAAAAGGGAAAAATATTACTATCTTTAAATCTAACTTACGATAGTACGTGACCATTATCAGAAGGGTTAGGTCGGACAGTAACCACTAACCCTGTCGGAATTTTAGTGCGTCGAAATTTATCACACAGCGTTTCGACCATGTCAAACAGTCTAGGGTCGTCTGGATGTAAAAGAGTATGCATGTCATGGTGGGCGGGGTTAGCAGTAGACGGGCCTAGGTGCTTTATTTTGTATTTAAACAGGGCGTTGCTTGTCTCTGTGCTTCCCGGTTCTGTCCGACAGACTTAGAGGGTAAGAAGCGGTTCTTTTTTTTAGGTTTTTGTTAGTTGTATTTAACTTTGTAGGTAGCAGTGGATTATTAATTTTTTTGACTGTTCACGCTTGTCAGTGAACGAATCTTGGGTAGGCTTAAGTTTATAATAAATGTACTAGTTTCACTTACACCTGAAGACGACCACAGATTGTGTAGTGGTCGAAACGTTGTGTGATACGTTCTAACGATGGTTATTGCCCGACTTAGCACGTCTGATAAAAATGTTACTGTTACCATAGAACAGTTGCAATGTTCTCCATCTAGGGAAATCGATCACGTGACGTACGTTTGAAGTTGTATTTTATTAGAATGGGGATCCGTACATTGACAGTGTTAACCAATAAGTATCTTTTTTATTACCCACTGTTAGTGCCAACACGCAGACTAGCGGCAGAAAGAACGGTCAGGTGGATTTGTAAAAGTTCAAAAAAAGGCCTTAAAATTGTATCCTGCCTTAGCAAAATTATAGGCCAAAGCTGGCTCAAACACCAGTCTTACTTCTCAACTAATTTCCGATCAGAGTACGGACATATATTGGTTCAAAATTTGGAGCCGACACGGAGAAGAACTTTGTGTGCAGGACTCTGTCAGGAGGACGATGCAGTTGGTTTTGTTGTTGCGCCCAAGGTCGTGTATTTCCGCATATTAACAATCTTTTATTTGCTTAATAATAATGATTTTTGTAGAAGGCTCCCACTCACCCTGCCTATCCACCCTCTGGGACAGAAACGCCCAGTAGAGGAACAGGGACAAGTATGATAGGACGATTCATAGAACCTTAGTAGATCTGAAAAAACATGAAGCTTAGAGATTTATTGTGTGAAGTAAGACGACGACTATGACAAGAAGATCTAATTAATTCTAAGCACGCCTATAACAAGCAAAATTAGTGCAGCAAGTCGAACAAGTGCAGCAGAAAATTCCATCCCTTACTGCACGTTGAAACTTTTTTTGGTCACTAAAAAGTCGAGGATGTCAATGTAGAGGTTAGCAACTTCACAACTGGACTGGATCATGCATGTCCACGAATAAACTTTGAACTTACAGGAAATGTGTAGACAGAAACCTTCAAAACAATGGCTGTGGGTATTCCAATAAGTCCAAGAACTGGATGAAAAATAAAAAGTTTGTATGTGTTCTTCTAGTCAGGGGTGAAGGAAGGACAAGAGCTTTCGTGACCACCACGTCACAACCCAATAAGGTGAATCTGTTTTTTATCCAGTGCGAGAAACTTCTCTGAACTCCCTCACTGGAGTTAACTGTGTATTTACGGTCCCTCTTCCGTATGATTAAAGAATATTCTAGACGGTTGCGGACCAAAGATTTATAAAGAGTCACACAGGAATCCGTACTCCTAAAGTGTCTCCCAATCCATTTGACAACAGCTTTGGAGAAAACACTTTCAACATGCTAAGGGAAGAGATGCTTTCAATACATTAAAACGCCCAGTTGGCCTTTCTTTCTACAGCCGCACTGGCTAAATAATAATAATAATAATAATAATAATGAGGAAGGAAGACAACAATTACAACAAATACTGCTACAATAACAACAACAACAACGACGACGATGATGATGATGATGATGATGATGATAATCATCATCATCATCATCATCATTAGAAGAAGGAGAAGGAGAAGGAAAAGGAGAAGGAGAAGAAGAAGAAGAAGAAGAAGAATACTATTCATATGGCTCTACAGAGGCTAAAAGACTGCGTAACTTGAACCGTACGGTATACAAGGGAAAAATACTGTGGCCAGCAGCACGGTTCAACCACCTATTATTAAGTGTAGTGCTCATTTCCACAGACAGTCATCGAGGGGGCTAAAAACGTCTCCTAGATTTTATGGTTAGCAAGACTAATTGCCAACCGTTTTATTCAGTGTTCTACTAAGTCCGTGCAGTATAGCTTACTGCGTTCATTTTGAATGACAATTTTTGTGGACAAGCGCCAAAAACTCAACGGTTATATACTGATTAAACGTTTTACAGTAATTCTGTAAAGTAAAATAAAATATGTATATTTTAAAAGAGAAACTGCAGCAGTATCAAAAGTACGTTTGATTGTGGAATGTTGAAAACACAGCGAGCATTTGGTCAAATGACGAGACTCTGACGACTTGGACAAGACTCGAAACTTGTTAATTGCACGAGGGATGGAGTACAAAATATTCCAAAAGTTTCGATCTCTAGCCAACCTTCTTAAGACTCAGTAGTCGGCAATGTCTATCAGTCGTCATGTTTTTCTAATTTTCTTCAGAGCTGAGGACGAATGCGTACACAGAAGATATATTTTTTCTGCTGCAGGTCTGGTAACTCTAGCCAGTAGAGCTGCGAAACCGGCACTAAAACGGACGTGAATCATTATAAACCACTGAATCTTATTGTTTAGACATAAGACTCGACAGAAATATTTTTCCCATGTCGACGTGGAGACGTAGGTACGCCATAATGTTACAAACTGGAGAAATACTCTCGAGTGACTCATTAGAGTGTTTCCGGTATATACTTTACTTTGTTATCGCGTGTATGATTTTATTACAGCCACTTGGAGCGAACTTGTAGCTGGTGTAAACAGGTATGGGATAAATGGAGCCGCCTCAATACTTATAATAAATAAACGTGTAACGTTTATAAATACATATTTATGATTACTTTCATGTTGTTCAGGCTGGCCGGTTCCGGATTCTTTCTATCCACTGCCACTTTCTATCCAAAAACATAGTGTCTTTAGACTTTGTAATACTCACTCTAAAAGTCAGGCTAAAAGTATTTATTGTATTTGGTAAAAGTGATAAAAACTTTTTCATAATTTGAGGGTACCCTTTAAAAGATTTATTCAGACGAAAAATACCGTTTGGGAACTTTCAACGAACCCGTAGTTTGAAATATTTGTTAAAATAATTTGTTACTTGTGAACTGATAATAAATAAACATGAATTTCCCTTTTTATTCTTTACAGAGAGTGTAGAGAATTTATTCTTTATTCTTTAAGGATGTGTAACGTTACTTTAACCTTAGAAAAATGCGAGTAGAATAATGTGATTACACAACGTCAAGACTGTCTTTAACTTTTCAATTCACGAGCTCAGATACTCCATCAAGAGAGTATGAGGTGTCAAAGATGCCGTAAGAACCCTGACCCGCTTGTAGAAAACAATTATGTTGATCAATACGACTCACGGGCCTCATTGTTACAAAATACAGAAACATCCTGGTTAACGCGGGTCTGGGAATAGGTATAAATTCCCAATTTATAAAAACTGCTTTATTAAAGGAGAGCACCGGAAAAATTGAACTACTGCTGGGCGTACTGTCGGTGGGTACAGAATTGGGAAGATTATCACCATTCGGGAATAGACGTAATCATTTCAGTATGTTACTATTGTCATTTAAGTATAAAGTAATAAGTAATTTAGTTTCTTGCATATTAATGTATTATATACTTCAACTTAGATACGAAGGTGTGTCCGTACGCGCGCACGTGCGTTGAGCCATACAGGTATACTAGGATAAGTCAATAAGTGTCCGCAAACAATTTTTATAATTTATTATAACACTACTATTGTACTGTATTTTTATGTCACATTGCAACAACTAGTACAGGAATAAAAATAAATTTATGTGAGCAAAATACTCCAAAATTATATCTACTACGTAGTAAGTGTAACGAGACATATCAACAAAAATAAATTTTAGTTCTGTGTAGAGTCTTTACTTCTATGATTTGTGTCTTTTAATTTTTGCTGCACTGTGGGGAATATATAATATATATTATGTACATATATACATATTATGTACCCGAGTGTACCCGCGTAGTACTCAGAACCGCGTTATAGAGTTGTATTGTATGTACTTAAATTAGTTACTTTCATCTAGGGGTATTTCAGGAAAAATGCTGACCTTTAAATGAAAAATTTTTAATTTCATTCAATTTGATTCAAATGGCTCCCTACTGTTTACACTGCCAACAGGGGGCTCAGTGTCGTATGCCTCTTGCCTTCTTCCGTATCATCTGAGTACATTTCATTTCACTGCGCTGCTTAGTTCACGCTCGCAGGAGCCAGTGTAGTGGCGTGCGGACCTTGGGAGTAAACAATTATCCACAGTTTTTGTAACATAGGGCCTGTACACGCTGACAGTACTGGCGTGAAGTACTTAGCGCAGGAGGTAACCCTTCCTTAGATGGCATCGGCACTGACGGTTGGAAAATGTGCGTATCCCTCGAGCGAACGGTAAAGGGAGTGTCCCTTACTCCTAGTAGCGCCTTGCGAACGGAACCAGGAAGCGCAGTGGTTGGCCAGTAGCTGTGTCGGACCTCTTACCCCAGTCACCTTGAAGCCCGTTAAGCACACAGATGAGCACTAGTAGCATCGGGGTCGTGCCAGTAGCTTCTGGCGTCCGTTGAGTCGGCGGAGTTCTAAGTTGGACGGAGCGAGAGGCGGAAGATACGGCAACCTGACTTTTCACTGGCCTGATGGGGTAGTGTTCCCCTGCCGCCGCCAGAAAGTGGAGGAAAAGCTGTAGGCCTCCGAGGGTGATCCTGTGGATCCACGTACGAGGTCGGGGCCTCGACCATCCAGGGCTTCGGTTGTCGTTGTGTTGATCAGCGAGACGTACTCAAGAATGGTACCACGGGATCGTAAAGCAGCCCGGCCGGGTGTCCTGTCTCCCCGGAGTTCACGAGTTGAGGGAAGGTTTCATGGTGGCTGTGGTTGACCCAGCTAAGGTAGACTTTCCCTAATACTGGTCTTCTGAAAGTTTGGGTGTGTGTCTCAAGATCCTTTGGACTTTGGTGGGCCACCCGGTTCCTCTTCTAAGGTTCTAGCGTCTTTTTCGACGCTCGGACAATCTACTGTTTTGTCGGGACCGTTGTTGTGCAGCTGTCTATTAATTTATTTTCATGATCTACTTTAAGTGGCTGTATTTTGTTACAGTCCTATAGATTTCGTCCTTTACGAGAGGTAGGCGTGAAGTGTGTACTGACGTACCAGGGAGGGGCATCGTAAAAGCTTTGTCTGAGCTTGAAGTTTAACTGCCATCCTTTGATTGAATATGCGTCTGGCGTCGCTGATCTAGATGATTTCAGTATTCACTGGGACAGGTGTGTTACTAACTGTTATAGAAAAAGAGACATATATTATTAGCGTACAAGATATCAGGCTACATGATGTTTTGCCTTGAAAATCTACTTTTATACGCATACATTTTTTCGATGTGTCGGGAAAAATGAGCGTTAAATAGGTTAACATAAACCATCTGAATTATACTCTAAAAGCTACACTGCTTTCCAAAATTCTCTCTAACATTATGGTTACTATTTTTTTTTTGCACATTGTTACTTCTAAAATTTTGTATTCCTATTTTTTTAAAGAGACCTACTGAAGACGATTTCCAAGCAAATACTAATTACTTTACTGTTTCCAAACTTAGCTTCTTGAAATATAGCAAATGTATTTTATTTTTCAAATAGGTCTGTACCCTTTTTATCACGTGTACGTTTAAACTCTGGGTTCATGTCAGTGTGAACGATATCGTCGAGTGTAGGTAGCGAATCTTATTTGGAACACTTAACGTGTTGTTGTACCTGTTCGGTTCTTAAAATCTTATCTTGTCGTCATATGGATTCCAAACACACACGTACACTAGACTCTTAAAAAATACTTATATCCGACACAAAACGTAATGTGAAATGACAGCTTTTTATATTATTCTTTTATATTTATCCTTGAAACGTGAGGGACCATGCCCCAATTTCCAAGCTCTAGGCCTAATTAGGCACCATTAATATGGGCTCGAAGCCTTTGACAGTCTGAGACAGTTTATATACCAGCCTGTGTCATTTCCGGCTTCTGGCTGCAAGCTCCCTACTTCCTGCTTCCCCCCCCCCCAGGATTGTCAGAAATCACATGGAGAACGGGCTGTAAAACGAAGCTGATCTATTGGTCCAAACTTACGCCCGCCGTTGACCCGCTTTCAGTCTTTTGATCTGTGTGCTTACAGTCCCGCTTTGAACTCATAAACAGATCAAAAACGTATCTTAAAAACTACATACTAACTTCAGTTTTCGAATGTAACAGGAATCAACGTAGTGTTGTGGTGGATGATTCCGTTCTAAAATGCTATAAGTGTTAAAGAATTTATAAATATTCCATTCTGTACTACTACAGAATTATTTTACCCTGCCTCGAAGAAAGACAGTCTGTTACGCTAAAACAATGAAATTTTTATCTAACTTATTTGTTGAAAAATTCTATTTCTAATAGTTCGTGATTAATGCAGTCAGTTTCATTTTATTGCCGCGTGGATCAGTGATACCGTTAGTTGCACTTCAAAACATACATGACACAGCAAACTGCAGACTCAGTCACACACTAGTCACACGAGTGACATTGAAATATCTGATCGTTTTAGACGCGTGTACTTAATAATGCATATTTATTTATACTTTGATTGATTGTTCTGACCAACACACTTCACCTTGCCATCTCTGTATGCGTATTGTTCGGTTGTCTCAACTAGTCCGTTGGTGGACTGGAACACTGGTACGCGTCACAAAAATTACGTACGGTATTAAGAGCATCTTGTAAGGGTCCGCTACACGAAAACCCTTTGTATTCCCCAACTGACATTATTTTCCCCTTAACTTCATTTTTTATACAAGGCTGCTGTGTATTTATGAACAAGGAACACACTGAACGGGAATCGACTGTGAGTTCAAACTCGCAAAGGCACTCGTGCGGTCATGCGCGAGTTCTTGGACGTTAACTTGACATTCTTTTCTTAGTACGGTATGTTTATCGACAGTCGTATAGTAATTAGTGTCAAATTAACATAATTTATGTCGTATTACAGGAGTCAAATTAATCTGGTGTAATAGCCTCCTGTAGGTCGTATTACACGAGACAAGTTAATCTGGTGTAATTGCCTCCTTTAGGTCGTATTACACGAGTCAAGTTAATCTGGTGTAATTGCCTCCTTTAGGTCGTATTACTCAGATGAATCTGGTGTAATTGCCTCCTTTAGGTCGTATTACACGAGTCAGATGAATCTGGTGTAATTACTTCCTTTAGGTCGTATTACACGAGTCAAATTAACCTGGTGTAATTGCCTCCTTTAGGTCGTATTACACGAGTCAGATGAATCTGGTGTAAGTGCCTCCTTTAGGTCGTATTAGACGAGTCAGATCAATTTAGGTCCTGGTGTAATTGCCTCCTTTAGATAGTATTACATGCGTCAGATTAATCTGGTGTAATTGCTTCCTTTAGGTCGTATTACACGAGTCAGATGAATCTGGTGTAATTCTTCCTTTAGGTCGTTTTACACGAGTCAGATGGATCTGGTGTAATTGCCTCCTTTAGATCGTATTACACGAGTCAGATGAATCTGGTGTACTTGCCTCCTTTAGGTCGTATTACACGAGTCAAGTTAATCTGGTGTAATTGCCTCCTTTAGGTCGTATTACTCAGATGAATCTGGTGTAATTGCCTCCTTTAGGTCGTATTACACGAGTCAGATGAATCTGGTGTAAGTGCCTCCTTTAGGTCGTATTACACGAGTCAGATGCATCTGGTGTAATTGCCTCCTTTAGGTCTATTACACGAGTCAGATGAATCTGGTGTAATTGCCTCCTTTAGATCGTATTACACGAGTCAGATTAATCTGGTGTAATTGCTTCCTTTAGGTCGTATTACACGAGTCAAATTAACCTGGTGTAATTGCCTCCTTTAGGTCGTATTACACGAGTCAGATGAATCTGGTGTAAGTGCCTCCTTTAGGTCGTATTAGACGAGTCAGATGAATCTGGTGTAATTGCCTCCTTTAGATCGTATTACATGCGTCAGATTAATCTGGTGTAATTGCTTCCTTTAGGTCGTATTACACGAGTCAGATGAATCTGGTGTAATTGCCTCCTTTAGGTCCTATTACACGAGTCAGATGAATCCGGTGTAATTGCTTTCTTTTAACCGTTAGCGTAGCAACTGTTATCAGTCGTTAACGATTTTTATTAGTTCCACCTATGTATAGTCTACTATTTCTTTTCTTAGTTCATTCCTGATGTAAACAAACCCACGTGGTAAATCTGAAATGCTATTGGTAGGGGTGTTGACACTGTTCACACAGTAATGTATTACGCGCATGTGTAAAATGTGTGTATTAGTCATGTGAGACGAAAATTGGTCACCACTTAAATCGGGGTGTTTGAATATTTCCTACTTATCACTGTATTAATAACTTCCTCCGTATCCTATTGAATTTATACGGAACCAGTTGAAAGGATACGTTGCCCGACACAAAACAACATATATAAGCTGCCTGATATAAAACAATTGATAGAGAAGGCAGTAAATGAAACAACGGCGGACAACTGTCGTTAATATATCGACCATATAAACAATGAAGAAAATAAGCTGTGGTACTGTAACTGGACCACCATTTCCGACGTCGTTGTGGATAGTCTTATCAATAATAACGCTGACTTAAGTGATGATGCAAGTTCCGACACAGATATGGAAGGGGTTCAATTACTGTCTGACAGCAGCTGATAATATACAGTACACTGGTAACTATCACAGATTCTATTTTAGTTTTAAATAAACTGTACATTTTTGTTTTGTTGCGATTTTTAAACTGTTAATAAAAAAGCCATTAATTGATGTTACAAAATATTTCACTGTCGGTTTGACACAGTAACTCAAATGATACGTTGCCCAGAACAATTTACATACGTTTATACAGTATCCATATTGTATGTACCCTGTCTGTATTCCTTCTGTCAGAGTGACACGCCTGGAATTCAAGCAGAAACTAGCGTTTTAGATGTCCCACGCCTGTTTGTTTACATCAGGATTAAACTAAGAACGGAAATAGTATAGTTACGTTGTAGATGTGTAGCTTAAACAAAGGCCTGCATAATGACTACAACACGGCTTGGTCGACTTCATTGCGGGCGGCAGATTCATCAGTTATCGGACAGTGGTGTACCTAATCCCTAATCAAGTACCTGATCTGACAATTGCGAATTAATTATGTGCGGACCTCTGTAAATGGTGACTTGTATTATTTATTGAGATAGTGTTAATTGGATGATATTTATCGTTTGTTACAATAGTGCAAGTGTCTTTGTTTACTTAAATTAGCACTGAAGTTTAAATAACGATTTCTCTGGAAGAATCTATAAAAAATATCTTTTACAATAGAAGAATCACTTTTAAATAGAAGAGAGCAAATTAAAAGTAAAGTAGTCCAATTAATGAAAATTCAGCCATGTAATTAAAAAAAAAAAAGGTTGAACCTACAGTGCCAATAATAAACAGAACGTAAGATAACAGCGAAGACGCTTTGCTCGTAGTTTGGCCAGTTCGTGTGAAGACCCCTACATTTGTTACATCACTCATTGTCTTCGACAATTTGAAGTCGCTGAATGTCCAAATCAGTGAACAGACGAAGAGATAGCAGAATGACTTCAGCACAACGGATCAAATTCATTCAACGCGATACGTCGCAATTGATGAACACTAATTATGGCAACGCTACATGGGCTTAGTTTGACGATGCCATTTTACTAACGGGACTGTATCGATTGGCGTAGAGAGGCGGTGTAACAATTCTGAGAACACGTTATTATATCGAAGCGTTTAATAACGTACACTTGTAGCTATATGCGACTTTTTCATCATATATATATATATATATATATATATATATATATATATATAATTAACACTTTAAATATGGACACTCTGGTCGACGACGGAGGGGCAGTTAGACCGATGTATTCAGTAATTTACTGCGCATGATCAGAACCGCTTCCGTCCTGCTCCGTCACAGTCACAGAGTGCTTGCTCTATCGGATTGTACCCGTGAGGAATGTGAGGACACGTAGCCTCCTTGTAAACTGTTCAAGCTGGACCTGGGTAATCCATCCAACGTCGGTCTTGAACTGTTGACGGCGGATAATGAACCAAATATACGTGCTCCACATGGCACCAGACGATATTATTTGTGTACTAATTATTTTTCTAGGTCGCAAAGGAGACCAACTCACTTGTGACAACTATCGAGGAATCACGCTCATAATATGGCCTATAAAGCTTTGGCGTATACAATATATGATAGACTGCAACCGTGTACTGAACAGCTTATTGGTAAATACCAATGTGGTTTGCGACCAGGGAAATCTACGGTCAATCAAATCTTCATGGTTAGACAGGTCCTGGAAAAACAGAGAACATGGTATAGAAACACACCAGTTATTCATTGATTTTAAGAGCGCTTATGACAGTGTAGACCGAATGGCACTGTACAAAGCATTGAAGGAATTCAGGATACCAACACACTTAATTAAATTAATCCAAGAATTTCTCTCGAAAGTAGAATGTAAAGTTAAAGTGCAGAAAACCGTGTCACATTCATTCACAACTCCAACTGGACTCCGACAAGGAGATAATCTGTCATGTTTGTTACTTAATCTAGCACTAGAAAAAGCGATAAGAGATTCCCAAACAATCAAAGAGGTACGACCCTAAACAAAAGTATACAGCTCTTAGCATACGCAGACGATATTGATCTAATTGCCAGGACAAAACGAGATCTCATCAGTGCCTTTACAGCATTAGAGGAACCGGACATTGTCAGGAGAATCAAAATACACAGGCTAAGGTGGGTTAGACACATGAAGAGAATGGAGGAAGGACAGCCTGCGAAACACATTTTCTACCACAAACCAATGGGTAGCAGAAAAAGGGGAAGAGCCCGAAGTAGGTTGAAAGACCAGATAGAGGAGGACCTCAGAAAGCTGAACATAAGAAACTGAAAAGCCAGGGCATGCAATAAGGAGGAATGGAATTGACTCTTTGAGCAGGCCAAGACCCACCAAGGGTTGTAGAGCCACGGTTGATGATGATGATTATGATGATTTATTTTTCTAATGCCAGTATACAAATCATGATGATGACGATAAGTTGGCTAAACGTCAATAAATTTTGTCGAAACGTCTATACAATGATTTAAAATAGTGTGCTGTCAACGACTGATCCACAAAAAAACATTTATCACAGAAATAATTAAAAAAAAAGAATTTTTGTCGAGAGACTTATGGCGGAACCTGTAATTTCAGAAAAAAATTAGTTCTGAAGGAAAGTTGCATGGAGTTTTGTATATCAGTTGTAACCTGGCGTCAGTAGTATAACTTGATTTTGTCGGTTAACAGAACAATAGTCTTCGCTTTCTGTGAGCCGGACCTGTTCCAGACAAAATAATACTTGTGACACGAGCCAAAATATACGTGGTACCAATATTTGTAAAGGATGAGTGACAATGGAACTCTCAAGCACCCGTCCACATAAACACAGTTTCTTCGAAAAAGCAGTGCTTTCGACGCTGTCAAACGTGGTGGCAGATTAGTTTTTATGAGTCTGGTACAGGCCTTCGACTTACTTCTTGAAGCTGATGATGATGATGACGAAGCAACTACTAGCCACTAATAATCCTAAACTAATCGAAACGTAAGGTAAATTTAGTCCGGTTACTTCATAAATTAAATTAATTATCTTGTTGATACATCCTCTTCGTTCACTTTATTTCGTTCAAATATCCTCAAGTAAGTGTTCGTAGTGGAAGTTTAATATATATAAAATTAAATTAAGTTATGTAAGAAAGTTTTTCAAGGCCATTTGTCACAATTATTAAGAATAGGCCTATTTATTTTGAACTAAATTAACTGAAATCTTACTTGATACTTATTGTGTGTGTGTGTGTGTGTGTGTGTGTGTGTGTGTGTGTGTGTGTGTGTGTGTGTGTGTGTGTGTGTGTGTGTGTGTGTGTGTGTGTGTGTGTGTGTGTGTGTGTGTGTGTGTGTGTGTGTGTGTGTGTGTGTGTGTGTGTGTGTGTGTGTGTGTGTGTGTGTGTGTGTTTATGCAATGCGTGAAGAGTTTTATTTTTTCAAGATGACAGCTGTCTTGGGTGATATCTTCGTCAAGATAAGTGTGAACGATGATTTTTTTTAGCTCATTTTGTGCTCTCTCATAAGATTAAACACAGCTGTACTTAGATTGATATTCATGAATTAATTTAATTTTTTTTTGAAACAACGTTTTGTCAATTAGATTATATTACAACCACAGTCGACAACACACCTTAGCTCATGTCGTTATATTCACTTTGGTCAGTATGTTTTTATTTAATCTTGATGGTATATAACCATTTGCTGTCAAAAAGTAGGTTAAATTTTATAATGTTATTAACTTCTATTCACCAGACCAATATTGTAATAAAAATAATGCTTATATTTTATACTTTTAAAATTATGTTAAGTATATAGTGAGAGCTGGGTCTCATATGCCCTCCTCTCGCAAAACGTCGAAAGTTCTCTCTCTAAACATCTCAATTGCCATAAAGGTAACGACAATCTATGGGAAGGAAATTGTAGGTAACTCTCTATGTATTTTAAAAATATTAAAAGTAATTTCACTGGATATGTTTATACAGTAGATGTGTGTGAGTGCGTGCGCGCGTGCGCGTGTGTTTATGAATTATAAATAATTTTCAACGAAATGCATGATATTGCAGTAACGACGTTAAAGACCAAATTACTACTTGAGCGCTTGAAACTCCATTTGAAACAACCAACACATAGCACAGGATACTAAACCCAGAATATGTAAGTGAGTATAAATGAGTAAGACCAAAAATATAGTATAGCTTACTGCACAGACGCGAAGTGACAAAGCGAAAACATAACTAACAATAGAGGTAACAGAAATGAAGGTAATAAGATAAATATGAGGTTAGGCAAGAAATAACGATCACAAGAGAAGTTGCAAAGTGGACGATATGGAAAACTGAGCAGTAAGAAGAGAAGAATGGACTGCGGCATCGTGGAGGAGGACAGAATAGAGGAAATCTGCAGTGTTACAAAAATAGGAGCCAATAGAATAGTAGGTCGGCCAAGGAATACGTGTAAAGAAATGTAACATCCGGTTGAATGGACAGAGCATCGGCCTATGTTCGAAGAAGAAGAAGAAGAAGAAGAAGAAGAAGAAGAAAAAGAAGAAGAAGGAGGATTACATGAAAATAAGAAATGAACATTATTTCTTCTCCTTAGCAAAAATTAGTTTGTTCCTAAATTATCACATTTATACTCTGTTTACGACAACCTCATTAAGTTTTCGTACGCTTCCAACCATAAATGTGAAAACACTGGGTGTCTACAGTGTAAACAAATTCTGTTAAATGGTATGAAACGTAAAAAGACAGGTTTGTAAACTTCGGAACTTATCACTTTAATGAAACCTCTTACACCGGACCCTGAATGTATATTGTTGACTGCGACTTTAACGGAATTCATTGTGCCTTATGAATATGAAGTATGTACGCCTTACTTAGCTAGCTACTGATTGAATAGTAACGCCTGAATAGTGTTTTCTCAAAATAGTACTGAAATACTGTTGAAACAAGTCTTCAAAATGTTGTGAAAAAATGATGAGAAAGTTGTAAACATGTACAGCTGTTATTTACATCATTATCATCATCACTATCAGCAGCAGTACCTAACTGCTCGCTAGTGAATGAATATCTTCCCAGTCATTATTAAGTATTTCTCTGCGTACAAATGTTGTACACTTTTAACGACATCTCACAACTCTTTGCTGGCCCCTAGTCTCCTCAATCCTGTGACACTAGCAGCCAACAAATGACACCCAGCATTTCTCTTGACGTTGTCGCGCTACCTCCCTGTTGTCGCGTGGTCTGTCTCCATTCCTGCTTTCCAAAACTTATCCATTTGTCGCCCTTCTTACTATCCTCTCCTCTTTCATCATTTCTTTCTCATCTATCCTAAGAGACCACCTAAGTTATTGATAACGTTTATCCTGTGGTTCTCGTACAAACGCTTTAACTCTTGATTTAAACATTTCACTACTCTGTTTACCTTCGTGGTCTCTCTTTACGCCTCTTGTCTTCCGCCCTACCAGCTGTAGTTACCATCCTGTTGTATTTTCGTCTATGCAGTCTGCCTTCCTATATATTATTTTCTTAGTCTCGCCTATTCTATTTCGGTTATGTAGGCCTACTCCTTGTTATTCTTTACCGTAGTCATTTCTACGTGTCTTCTCGTATTTACTTTCCACGCGCTGGCCTATAAGATGTAGCACCAAGAAGTATGCAGATCAGAAACTACAAACACAAAGCAGCTTTGGTGGAAGGCTACCTCCCTGCCTTTTCTTGATGGTACCCAACTGTATATTATACATGGATAAGTACGTATACATATACGCACGCTCAAACAGACACTGACACACACACACACACACACACACTGTTCATTTATTTATAAATATTGCCTACATGCATTGGGGCGTACAATAAATATGAATTTATTTAATATGTATACAAAACTTAATATGTACGCGCGCGTGTGTGTGTGTGTGCTTGCTCGTGTTCCCATTAAAACATTCATTTTTTGTAATGTGCAACGTAATTCTAACTATATTTTTCAGATTACTTCTTATCACTTTGCAAAACATATCTTCAAAATGTTGTTACGAATTTCGTTAGTGTACATATAACTAAAATCGTCGGAACGTAATTATGACAATAACTGTAGGAAAATAGAAAATACGTAATACACGTAAAGGAAAATGTTCATTCTTAAAACAAAAAAACACATACACACAAAACCTAATGGTATAATTTAAATTGTGATCCACTTTCTAAATCTGGACGAATTTGGAGAGGGATTTCGTAGGCCTACATAAAGCACGTACAGACACAGGTATCATTAAATTTTCAATAAACGTTCTGTTACGGAATTGTCTTAAAATGCTATCAGATAATAACCATGATTGTTCTATGCATTATATCCGTTTACACATATATAGCCTATGTGAATATCAACAAACATAATATAATATCTTAAACATTACACGATTAAGGACGTTTCAATTGAACATTTTTAAAAATTATGTAATATTTAAATATATCCACGCGTTTTCACACATTTCCCTTCAACATAATATTATTAATAACAGTTATAAGAATTTCAGTCTTATTGTCATAAAGGGTACACGTAGCATTTAAACAAATGTTTATATATATAGGCCTATATATATTTTGAAATTTATACTTTTTTGGACTAAATTTCTAATTTATTTAGTCTAATTTATTTAGTCTACTAAATTTTTGTCCAATTCATGTTTCCGGTATTTTACAGATGTATCAACAATCAAAGTAGGAAAACAGCAGCATAACTGAGGACGAAAATGTCGAAAAGACTGTCTCCCTCGACATTTCTACAGCCTTGAAGATGCCAAAACATTTATAGGAGGAACACTACAAATAAACCCAGTCATATTTTTTTTTAAATCTGTGTTTGTGTGACAAATCCTATACAGTAGACTAAGGCGAAAAAACGAAAACTAATTTTAAATAAATTACACGAAAACAAAAACTTAACGTTTCTTTTCGGTTTACTAATCTGTTCCCAAGTTAACAGATATTAAATAATAGAAAATGGCAAATAATTTTTCCGACATTGAAAATGTTGAAGAGTTGGAATACGCGTTCAATCCCGAAAATATAAGAAGCTTACAGTGTGGAAATTTTTTGGAAACAATATGAAAACATACATGCAAGTTATTAATTTTTGATATTTATTATTAAGGTATATCCTTAGTATTGGGTCTCTCCTCCCTTGCACTGGAAATAAATTTCTTAGGACCCTTCATAATAAATAGAGAATAATGCAAGTCTTTAGTCTTTTTTAAGCCCTGTCCGAGTTCAACATGAATATAAATTATATCTGATTTAAGTAAAGTTATAATTTAAGTACAGTTCGTCTTGAAACTGTTCTGGACTTAATTACGGCATTTTAAAAATGTCAAACACGGACAAACCACCAGCGTGTGGGGTTACTACTACTTATTTTTAACCAGCCGAGTGCATCACAAACTGCTTTCATCTTCAATCGTGTTTCTGGTTATAATTTTGTGACACGTCCTCCCATAAAATATAATAATAATAATATTTTCGATTTTAGCCTACTACACAGCCTATGTCTATAGCTTACCAGAGTAAGTGTGTTAGTGTTATCCAAATGTGTAAGTCACGACGGGACGGCACACACAGGTCTCAAAGCTTACCGTTTGACTCTGGTCACTTCCCGACGCCACGTAGGCCTACTTATCACTTGTGAGTTGTTCTGAACGTTATCTTATCTTGACCAGCTGGCATCATCCAGTTGACATGTGTGAATTTTCAATCATATTGTTATCACAAGTTGAACCCGGGTACCATTGAGGAGGGGTTTTCCCAATTTCGTACAAGTAATAAATAATACTTGAACAAGATAGACACGAGTGCAGAAATATCGTGTATCATGTACTCGGTTATTGCTGCCGTCATATTTAAATTAGCGTGTATATAAATAGACAAGACGATAAAATTTACTTTGATAGGACGGATAAAGTGCTTATTGTAATTGGTAACTTGTTAGACTAAAAAAAATTGTTAGGCATAGATAATTTTATTAACTCCGAAGAAAGTATCACTGGTAGTAGATAATGTCAAACTTTTAATCTAAACTTTAGTGCAATTTTTGTTTATCTGAAAAATTGTGCTTTGTTTCATCTACGTTTATATTCTTTAAAGCAGCCTCAGACGGTTGTAACACGAAAACGAATTTAAAAGCAGATTGTTAACTAGGAATACATGGCTAATATGCTACAGACTAGTCAGTATGGGCAAGACCCATATTATTAACTCATTATGTCTCTGAGACATGGCCAGTATGCCCATAATCTAAAATATGACGTCTAAATAAACGTGTTAGGATGATCTTGAGGAGGATTTAGGGAGTTACACGTAAGCAAACACGTTTTATTCATGAACTATAATATACAAAAGTCCACCGGCAACCCGATAAATAACGCTCAAGTAGGCTAGACATATTGCCCGCCTACAGGAGATGAAACAGAAAAGGTAATTATGATGGAGCACCCAGGCTGGCGAAAGAAAACACTAACCAAAACTAAGGTGGATAAACGTGGTGATCTGAAGGAGCTGGGTGCCCGAAATCGGTGGTTTGGCTCGAAACCATGACCAGTGGTGACTTGTGGTAGAAGCCAAGGATAATGCCGACAGGGCCGAATCTGAGTTCCAAACTCACCGATTTTTTGTTACGAATGATTAATATCAATTTGTTGGCCGTCGTCAACAGTCTGATAATAGGCTCTATAAGTAGCCCACGCACGCGCGAGTTGGACAACTTTCATTGCTGTAGTTAGCATTAATACAGGGTCGCAACGACCTCTGTTGGCATCGACAATAATCTGAACGGCAATTACGTAAGTTTCCATTCTGTTGCCAGCTACGTAAGTTTGGTTGTTGTACACTTATGCGTGGGCGCGTGTTTATCTGTTCTCTGTTAATTCGGTGAAATCGCTGGTTTTATCAATGACGAGTGCTCAAATAATTTTGGGGATAAAGCTTTAGATCCTTGTATTTACAAAAAAGTGGAATCAGTTAAAAAAATCTTGTTACTGCCATGACCTTAACAATAAGCACCCTCGAATCCATTTTATTTTTATTTGTATATAGAAAATATTTAATGTGCTTAATACGGTTGCTTGTTTAAGGCAGAATACCAGAAATAATTAATTTTAAAAGAGCTACCTTATATATTGCTGAGTTGATATTTGTTTTTACTTAAACTCGTATGCCATTTACTAAAATAATAGAGTCCTCAGGGAAAAGTACGTTATAGTCAGTTGAAAGCGACAGTAAAAACAAAATTTGTCTTCTCTCGTATAATCGTCAAGTCCCGACTCTGGCCGTGACTCAGGATGACAACAGCCGCTATAACTATTTTAACTCATGGAGGGTTTTAAGTTTGGTGCTTGACAATAAGGTCTTTACCCCAACGACTTCATCCAAGAGTACTACTCGCTCTTGACTTAACAATGACTCGTAACAATGAAACTCGTGTAGACGTAGACGCAAAACAATGTTGTCAGAGCCGATACAAATAAATTCGCTGCTTTTAGGAAGTACAGAGTTCTGTCTGTCACTAACTGTTCATTTCCGAGTCCCCTCTTTTAGATTACCTTTTACTCCGTATCTCTGAGTTCGACAAAAGCGCTACGGTCTTCGATTATGTTTCACACTAAGTTTCCTGCCATAAGTGGATACGGTCGGTTTTTTCCTTAAGGGGTTAATATTATTATTGTTGTTGTTGTTGTTGTTATTGTTGTTATTATTATTGTTGTTGTTGTTGTTGTTATTATTATTATTATTATTATTATTATTATACTGGTTTAGACATCCCAGTATGGGACAAAGTGCTCTCACAGGCTGTAGCTAGATAGATATAAGTTTAATTTTGTATCCATTTTAATGATACAGTATATTCATACTCACCCATGTTGATAATTATGATTTTTTTTTATGGCCCCATAGTAGGTAACCATCGTAAAGATTGTAGAGAGTTTTGGGGATACAAATTGTAGACGATTTATCCAGTAACAAACACAGATCGATCTCCAGTTTTACATTGCCGCCAGATTTCAGTATTATGGTGACAGGATACAATAAGATCATTTTACCATCGACTTTAAGCGTTAGACTAAGTACGTAGGCTATATACATAACGACAGTACGGGCGAGTGAGAGAAGTTATACAGACAAATATTGTTAGACACTTGGCACTATGCATGTTGCAACGAGTAGGGCCAGCGTTACCAGATTTTAATTTAAAAAATCGGGATCAAGACTCATAAAGCTAAAAATTGTGAACTTTTTTTAAAGACCAAGTGGGTTATGAGATAATGTTTTTTGATCTTACAAACGCAACAAAATTAATAAAAGTTAGGCATACAATTCGAAAAACGTTTTTGTCGAATTTAATCAACACTACAACGGCAAAAATCGTGTTGAATATGAATCATCGGTTTACAATTTTAGCTGCACTTTGTACACGATTTAATCTGTGTTCTTAACTTTTTTAATGTTTTGGTAATATTAATTACATGACTAGTCAAAGTTAAACAGAACGAGAAACCCGGATTTTGTAAGTTTCAAAATAACATTTGCTTCTCGGTTCAGACCTTAAGATTCGTTTGGTTCAATAACGACTATACTAATAAAATCGTTTAATACTGAATATTTACTCGAATCTTCATTCACTCTCTCTAGGTCGGGATTTATTATGTCCTGAGAGAGAGACAGTAATATTTTATCTCTAAAACTGGAAGTACACAAAAAATGTGACATCAGGCAAAGCTGGCGGTAGCCAATAAAAACAAGTAGGCTATAGCAATCAGAATTGTACATTCTCTAATGTAAGCGTACATGCTAACCTAACAGCAATCGCGTACATGCTCTACGCTAAGCCGATAAAAATAAATACCGGTATATATACACGACGTGGTTGGTAATCGTGCAGGGGCGGGGCATCGATTCCTCGACTGCATCAGGTCAATTTGTTATCTTGTTTTGAGTCTCCTGTTATCTTCAGTGTCTAATAACGGGTCCTTGTGGGTTCCGAGATCAGCACATAGTTTATGATTTTGTAGTGTACTATGTTTTGACATAACTTAATCTGAGGTAGTTCTTGAGAGTTACATTTCAAACACACACGGGGACATTGCTGTCATTCTCAATATTTTATGTTGTCATTTATCGGTAATAACATTAGATTTTCTGGCACACCCCATTATCCAATGCCATAGGTGCGCAAAGGAATTCTTATGGCTTTTCATATTACGATTTTGATATTTATTGATAAATTAAATCCCCCTCAATTACTAACCACTAAATTGTTGGGTGAGTATATTCGCTTCCTTTTTTTCTAGTAGATTCTGTTTCAAGTCTTCCTGCTCCTGCCCAAGTACATTCCCAAATATTTAACTTCATCTTTCCGTGCTAAGGCAGTGATATACGACAGGTGTAAGGCTTTGTTAAGAGTGAAAGTTATGTAGCTAGATTTACTTTCATTGATGTTTATGCATCATTGCCTAAATCAGATTTGAAATAAGTTGAGATGGACGGCTTGAGAAATAAGTAAATCAATCACGGCTGCAACTTAGCTATTCCTGCACGACAGTGAGAAATATCTTATGAGCTGTCCACTTGTGTTTAATTCTTAGACACATTATTTTGATACCTACAGTTAAGATAAAGTTACTTCTTTAATTCTGTGACAAATCCACTGCTATTACAAAAAATTGAATTTTAAGTGCAAAAATCCCATTAATGCTTTGATCTAACAGTAAAATGACACATTAAATTATTTGTTTTAACTCAAACGCTAGTTAGAGTACGTAACCAGACTTATCCTATGTATTATCATAATAATTAGAAATAATAGGTGTTTTTTAAATACAAATTACGTATTTTATCAGCTGTCAATTACTATCATAATTACCATCTCATTTACATCATTGTTATTAGGTGATAATAAAAGTATAATTTGCATTTTAAACAATAATTATTTATAATTATTTGACGTTAGTACGTGTAGTGACATAATTAACTACATATTCTAAAGTACAGACGCATAAACTAGCAAAAGAATGATACCTTACAGAATGACAGCTTGTTATTTTTGATAATTTTGCTCATCCTCGTTGATGTGGCCGATTACTTTTGGAATTGCATGTGCATAGATTTTTACTGTTTGGTATAAACAGATCATTTCATCCACAGTTATCACACACCTTCACCATCAGTTCACACTTTCAAAGCTTTTGATATTATTTATCATGCTTATCTTTTATGTACTTATTGTTGGAACTAACTTTTAAATTCAGCTTCACTGCTAGAGTTTATTAATATTAAAATTTTTCTCTTCTTGACTGGATTTTCACTAAACAGTAAAAGGCCGACATCGTGTGTGTATCTCGAATTTAAAGATGCATTTATGTATCTTAATTCGTATATTATAATTCACTCTAATCGCGTCATACAGTTATCAACGTACTGTAGTCTACTCTCTTTCTACTTGATACGTAATTTGCTCAAACAATTGCAGTTTCAATCAAACTGTTGATTTTCCATATAACTCAAATATTGAATAATAAATAATACTTTTTTAGAACATATTTAATTACATCATATAACAATGTTTGGCAGTTTTAGTTTTTAGCGTCATCTTCAGATGTAAAAAATACCTATATAATAAATAAGTAAATAATAATGTAAAACCACATTGTTAAATAACAGCTGTTGAACAAATATGTATGCTATTTTATGTTTATAATATATTTTACAAAAAGAAAATATTTACAAATACGGTATCAAGTACGGTATAAATAAAAAATATACACAAGTAGGCCTAAGTACAATTACATATACCAATAATGAGTCAAATTTAGCCACCCATTTCCTTAATAACGTTTTTTCTAAATTTATAGGCCTATAAAACATTTTTTTCTATCGTTACGATAGGCCTATTGAAACAAATATTCAAAGCTAAAAAATGAATTTTCGTGAAAATTTAGAAATATATAAACCCAAAATAAATAAATAGATAATAGGTGAACAAATACAAATTAATATAAAAAAATCTAATTTTCCAAATTATTAATTTGATAAATTAATGTATATTGCTTTACATAATTGTATTTAACTATTTCGGTTATGTAAAAAATATGTTGTATACAGTAAATGCCGCTATTTGTCCCACACTGCTGTTTAAGAATTTGATTTCAAATTATTATTTAGTTACTTAATATATTCCTTTTGAAGATGACAGTAAAATTGAAAATTATTGAAATACTGTATTATAATATGATATAATTAAAAATATGTATGTTCTTCTTGGATTTCGTTGTCCATGACGTGTCCGCTACTTAACTAAATATAATTATTTCACTACCGACTCGGAACACAAAGTTTTTTATATAAAACGTAAAAGTTTTACCTTATGGCTTGAACCGATTTTCGCTTTTAAAAAGCTTCTTCAGAGGCTGCCTCTGGGAGCACTGTCCGTCTTGTTGTTGGCGACGGTATCGACTTTTGAAAACTAGACATTCTAGAACAATTATAAATATACAAACATACGAAAACACATAAAAACGACATTCTAAAGGAACAGACACAATTAAAATCACACGTATTATTCGAACATATACAATTCAAATCACACGTATTATTCGAACATATCACACCCCACACACACAATATCGATCTTTGAAAAGTCGATACCATCGCCAACAACAAGACGGACAGTGCTTCCAGCGACAGCCTCTGAAGAAGCTTTTTAAAAGCGAAAACCGGTTCAGGCTATAAGGTAAAACTTTTACGTTTTTACCTATAAAAAACTTTGTGCTCCGAGTCGGTAGTGAAATAATTATATTTATATACGTTCTTGTAAAAAGTATTATTTTTATACAATAATCAAAATACAACAACAACACAGCGAGTAATTATTGAAAATAACTGGAATAAAATTTGTAAACATACTTTTCTATAATTGATAGTTTTCTATATTCCTACCGCCTCCACTATAGATTCACTAATATGTATCTATATTAAGCCGATTCCTTAAAAAGTGGTTCACTTTTAACGATCTTGAAGTTGGTTGCCGAACTGTGACACCACGTAACTGAAAATCCCGCTTACAGTACCATAAATAATTTGTCTAATTGTGAATCCCATTTCCTCTTGATGAGGTTTTCCCTGTCCTAATGACGTAAGAGATGATCCTTCTATTCCACCTCTGCACTTCAAGCCCACAGAACTAGAAATATTCTGAGAACATTTAATTCCGAGGTTCTTTATGTCTTCATCGTTGGTTAGACAGATCAGTTTCCTATCCTAAGAGGAACTGAATGAACCCTTGTCCTTTGCACGTTCTATTTCCTTTCAAGGAGGGTGGCACAGGGGAAATCCTTATTTCGGGGGTCATTCGATAGGTAAGCCTATTAGTAAAGAGGATGCGCCGTTTTAGGGAAGGATGGAATCTGAATGGAAGAAGCGTCCACCCCTTACAAGTCGGTTCACTTTTAAATACATTTACGTCAGTCAGTATCGACGTCATGAAAAATGTTCCGAAGAAACGTAATTATTATTATTACTACAATTGCAACTGAAATTGCAATTCCGTTTGTGTGAGTTAGTAAAAATATTTGTAATTATATTGATAATTTTTAATCTGAGTTATTGGTATACATGTTGATACAGAACACTAAATTTTGTTATCTCTAAGTGAATTATCGTACATACGCAGTCAGTCGGAATATATACATTATAAACACAAACGTCACTGTCACGGACACAAGAAACAAATTCAAATGTAATTTTTATTGTAATTAAATCTGAGTTACGATATTCTTCAGCGAAATAATTATCGAATCTGTACCACTTGTATGCTACAACTGCTTATCAGTTACGATAACAGATTATAATGCACTGATGGCGGCATAGCTCATAAATATTGTGTCATAAATCTTGTTTATAACATAGTATAACACATTAACACCATAATAGGGCCATTGATAGAAAAGCAAGGAATAAAAACTAGAGATTACGGTTTACTACTGAGACACGGATAATTAACTAGTAAGTCCACTAACATTTAAATAATCCTGATCCTTCTTTGCCTCACACCAATGTTTTTCCTTAGTTTTCAGAACTTTACTCACTGCTTCACCAACGTTTCGTTTAGATTTACATTTCGTTCTTACACTGGCTTCGCATAATCTGTCTGCTACCTTTCACTGTTTGTTCGGTTTAACCGGTCGCACTAAGTCATTTTTTTGTTAATCGCTAATTGAGTCCTTTTTGATAACATCTCTCGCACGTCTAAAATACTTCATTTCTGCTGTTTGAATTATTCTATTTTCTACTGGTTGGTAATTGTCCGCTCTTTACACTTCATTGTTTTACGTCAATATTGGCCTATATATTGTTTGTTCTGTAGACATTTTGTTTATAATACTAGAAACTTCGTTTTTGTTTTAAGTTCTTTTATTGATTTCTACTTCTTGATTTTCTGCGTCTTAACATTGTTACTTCTAGTATACAAAATCGTGTACTTCGTATGTCTTCTTCTAGCTGTTATGTTTAGTTCATGCTATTCCTCTTTTGCAGCCACTTTAGCTACTTTCGTTTGATTTACAGCCACTCCTTCCTTCAATCCTTTTTTACGTTTCATCCGTCTATGGGCTGCAATTACACAACTTCTTTGATTCTTTGAGGTTCTTTTCGTCTTCCCCATTATTCCTTCAGTCTATGGCTCGCTCTTGCTCGTTCTTCATCTTATAATGCCCCCTTGATTTTTTATCCTTGCTCTTTTTTCGGAGAGATCCTGCACCTCATCAGATTCCCTACTAAACACTTTTCTGTTGCCCACATCTTCTTCCCGGATTCCACGTGTTTGCAGATCCTGATCCTGATGGACTTTTTTCTATTATCATGGGGGATGAGGATCTTAGTTGCTAGCCTTTCTGGCTCCACTCTTGTAAGGTATCCATTGTCACCCTTTCGTATTTTTTTTCGTGGTCGAGAGCTTAAACTTTTCATACAGTCCTCGATAAACGCAATTGCTGGTATTTTTATGGATTCCAGAATTTTCTTAAAAATTTCCATTCTTCCTCTTGTATTTCCGATAAATTTAACAGCCATTGTATTTCTTTTCCATTAACAGCCATTATTATGTTAATTAATAATAATTATTACTATCATTGAGCATTATCAAGTTATACACATCAATAAACTAACTTTTAAGGCCACTGACAATTCAAAAGAAAAATCGGTATGAAAATTGCACAGACTCTCGAGAGACATAGAAAGCATCACGCCTTAGCAAAACCTAAACTTTTTTGTAACAATATTTTTGAATTATAAATTTACAGAATCCAATAAAATCAGAATAAAATTGATGCTGTAATGATTACAGTAATGATTGTATATATTGTAAATAATAACACTTATACTAATACGCCTACTTTAGTACTGGATAAATCAACTCACTTACATTTCAATATTACTGTATTCTAACACGTCACACACGTTTCATAGAATTATTCCTATTATCAGGGACTGAAAATATCAACGATTGATCAAGTTGTGTTTCGATTTAAATTATGTCGACCGTTTTCTGCTTGACGGCTACGTTTCAGTCACTTAAGATACAGATTATAATTCTGAAAACGCGCGTCAGCCAAAGATATGTTTTACTTGTGTAAGAGACCAATTGTCTTTTGTTAATTTTAACGGCAAGAACATTCGGTGCTACAATTTAACGATATGCGGGGTGTTTCGAGAAGAAAGGACGCTACTTTCGGAGGAGGGATGATTCTACAGCTAAAAGTAAACAAATTACATATAAACAAATGACCGGAAATGCTTTGCTCACGAATTACGGCCAGGTAAAACTATTGTTCTATTCTGTTCCAACTGTTGTGCATAATTCGTAATGCGTACGAATGTAATGCAAAATAATACGAATACAAAAATAATATAATACGAAATTCATTAATTACAAATTTTGATCTCCCTGAAATATACAGGGCAGAGGGACCTAGAGTTGTGCAGTTAATAGTCTTAAGAAAGCTGCTGTAACGTCCAAACAATGGTTGAATCGAATGTATCTTATTTTGGAGTTTGGGCATCCAATTAAATTTATTAAATTACAACTAAAAAATTCTAACAAATTTGTATACCATTTAATTAGCGATTAAGTTGAAGTGAACAACGCCAGTCTATAAATAATATAGTTTGACAAATTTGACTTATATTAAAAAACAAAAGGTGACAGAAAATATTATGATACAAAATGAGACAACAAAGCAGCATGGATGGCTATGGACATACTTGTTGACGCTCGAAACGTGCGCCAAAAAAAAACATCTTAAGAGTACAGTAATAAAGTATAAAGTTATTTACACACCAAGAAAAGAACTGTAACAAAAAGTGTCACACACATACACACTGCCACATCGTGTGTGTGTGTTTTATACTTCTACGTCATATATACGCAAAACATTAAGAGAGCCTGATTTTACGTACATATATAATGTGGCCAGCGTTTAAATTCTGAGTGTAGACGTAAGACAGACTTCCTCCATGACGTGTGGTCTCTCGTAACCGCGTTAGTGCTTAACATGGTAGCCTAATTATCATTTTTAGTAATTCAGTTTGATATCGTATCGGGATATTCCCTAAAATGCGGTGAAACACAGTCGTTTTATGTGGTTCTTGTACAGATATCTTTAAAAAACCTCGAATGACTTTGCTAATAACGATTAAGTTGTTTACTCCAATTGGTCGTTTTTTCCGCTAGTTATTTTTGACGACGGACTATTTACCTGTTTATGTCTCTCTATAAATAGGTAAAAGAAAATAATTGAATTAAGGAGATAGACTATATACTCTACTTATTAAGATGAAGGAATGGTGAAAGAAAACTGAAAACCGCGTCACACTTTGAAACGTTGTAGACGACCACAATTGTTAATTTTTCTAACACACGCAAACGCTTACACCACTGACTTTCATACTTCAGTTTATATGACTTATATTTTTAAAGTTGACTACAGAGTTTGTCTCTATTTAATTTTAAACGCCGGTTTATGACGGACCGAAATGTCTTTAGAAACATGTAAAAATTTATACGTCAGTATGGAGTAGTATTACTAAATGCCTGTAAATATAAAATTGTATAATAGATTCTAAACCACATTTATATATCTTGTTTCAGGTATTGGTATTAACACTTAGGCCTACTGACATCCTGCACTTGGTGACAATATTTTATCGTGTACCAAATTTGATTCGAACACTGTAGTTGGGCAATACTTCTTTACTATCATGACCATCGATGTATAATGGATCGCGTGCTGTGTTCACTGAATTCGGTCCGACCGCTGCTTGGCGCTCTCCCCACCATTGGGGGCAAGAACACTGCTTATACCATACACTGTACCTGTACAAAGTCTTGACTTTTTCTGCTCTGTTACAGCTGTTATTGCTTGAATAGAGCACATTTACGTTAAATGGTATAGCTATGTCACATTTTGCCATTAACTGATGACATCAAAGTGAGAGGTTTTTAATAAGTTCTTTTGCAAAATAAATACATCTGTTTCGCTGTAAGATTTCAACATTTTGACATATTATTTTAATTTATCCTTAAGTTCTGTTGCGTTCATAAATACTTGTTCATGAACATTTAAAGTTGAAGCCACTAATGCAATTTCAGACGAATAAATATTAAAAATAAGGGAACTAAAGAATAAAAGACGTGAGCCGCAATTTTTAACAAATTTCTTGTTATTATTTAGCTGAATTTAGTCTTCTCGCCTAAAGTCAAAATAATCAAATATCAATATTAATTTACATTAAACATTTCTTATTTTACTTAATTAGCTACATATTAGTTACATAAGTATGCTTATGTTAAACATTGCTAAATAAGACAAATTTATTTAAATTTGTCTGACACCAAATTTTTAAGAATGTAGCTGGAGAAGTTCTTTCCTTTGCAATATCGTAACATAAAATTTTATAAAATAAAGTCCCTATTAATTTAACAAGTTTAATTTCACGACTGTCTTAAGATAAATCGGTGTTTGAAATATGTTTTTTAAACTCTCTGTTGACAAAGTTTTACAAGCTGATATAATCAATTTTTTTTAGTATTAAGTTTACTATCTGATCTAATCAACAAATTATTCATACATTTTATGATTTTTAACACGTCTGATAACGTCGTAATTAGTTTTTTGCTTGAAAAAAAACGCTAGTGCAAACGCTAGTAGTTATTGTAATTTATTATCAGTAAATTAATACACTCTCCACACTTTATCTTCGAAATAAGTTTTTACAGTAAACCACACAGATAATAAATACATGATATTATCCTTATATGAGCTATCGTCTTTAAATATATGCTAATTCCTTAAAATGTTTAATTCCTTCATTGTCAGTTTCGTTTAACTCTTCCTTTACTTCTGCAAAACTCACAATTAAGTTTGATTTATTAAAACAAAATCTAAACAATTACTTTTGTTAGATGCCTGTACACTGTTTCTGAACATTTTTTTTCCACTGATTGTTATTATGTCATCCATTGGATCTAATCCAAGAAAACAAGAGTTTCGTGTGGTCTTGAGAAAATTTATTAGTCAAAATATATTATACTGTAACTCATCCAATAAAACTTTTTACAAATATTTTATAAATAAATGTTTGTGATAAATCTTAGCTCAAAGGTTTTCCTTGTGTATAATACCATCTATATATATATTATTGAAATACTTAAAGCATTTTTTAAACATTTTTATGTTTAGGTCCGCATCAAGTTTTTAATGGTCCTTTTAGAGTTTTTCTCATAATTAAGCATCCCTACTGTTGCAATAATGAAATAATGTATCTAATATTTTAATAAACTCAATGGTAGGTTTGGCTCCAATAAATTCTACATTGTTTTTATTCATTAAAAACTCTATTGCGTCAGCTACCCCTGCACTTAGTGTTTGTGCTGCTATTTTGACATTCATTATTCGATTTTCATAATGTGATCTGACAACTTGTTACCAAACTTTAAACCTTATCCTTTTTGCAGATTATTTAATCTTTTAATATAGGTACCTAAAATCTATAATTTTCTGATGAGACACTATAGTACCCTTATGAGCTAAAGAGTTGCGAGCTAACTTTAACATGGGACAGGCGTCGAACATAAAACAAACTCTGCGCATAGGGCACATAAAAAGAAACTCTGCGCTATTACAAAATAAAAATAAGTACACAAAATTAAAAAAATTAGGGCTTTTAGGGCCGTTGGCACCAATGTTTCTTAACTGCTGTTATATCAGAATTTGTTCCATCAAATGTAACATTATGGACATATAGGCCTATACCTGACTGGTAGTAGATTTAATAAACACATTTTTAGATTTTATTAGTTAAAGAGATATATAGAAAGTAAAAATGAACTGTTATGATAATAAAATCTTCATAATTTCAAATTTTCATAAGAACTATCCTAAATGTAGTAACTCTAAGGCGTCAAAGCAAGTGCAGTACTGACTGAATGACTCGTTTAGTACACGTGGTAACTTGGCGCCAAACGCTTTTGTCCACCAGTGGTGGGGGAAGCTGTACGTGCTTCGGACCGTTTTCTGCCGTCACTTTGCCATTTACCCCGCTATATATATATATATATATATATATATATAATATTATAATCTATGATCATGACACTAGTGATTTCATTATCAAGTGTCGCGCCGCTTGATTTTGAAGAGCGATAAGACGGTTACTTCTAACTTGGCAGCATTCGTGAGAATTGTAAACCTGGAGGATGCGAAATCGCGGCAAAGGCGATTTGAATAATGAAAGTAGTTTAATTTGGTTCCTTAGAAACACGAAAAATGTTCTGATTTTACCATCGGGAGTAATTTTGTTGACGTGTTACCTTAATAATTTTGGACATGCATTACGTAGCAGAAGCACAATTTGTTCGTTTTGTTTATGCAAGTCCATACTAGTAGAAAACTCATAAAATTCAACTGAAAATTTTGGAAACTAATTTTTCATGTTATACTGAGTCTGGTTTAAACGTCAGAATTCCGTTCCAGCGTCGAACAGACCCTGCATTATACAAAGCAAATAAGGTAGCAATGAAAACCTACACTTGCCGGGACTGTATGATTTGCACACTGGACAAGTTACCGATTTATTTCCGCTTTGAACAAGTTTCATTCGTAAACACTTTTAAAACACTATAATTGTCGAATGATATTCATATTCAATTATATTCATGGATGTTCCTGCAGTTAATAACTTTATGAATATTAATATATTTTTATATTTATATAAGGGACCTTTCTATGAGCGAAAACAAGATTTACCTCTACACTGAGGTGTTTACGCAAACATCTGCTGTTACTCTTTACCACTGAAGATGGCTTCCGCTGGTGAAGCCGAAACTTTTGGTTCTTCAAACATAAAACCACGGCCTTTCAACCGTTCCAATAATGTTACTTTATAATGTAAAGTAACTACCTGTCTAGAGCTTTACTGATGCGGTCATCTATGCGAGTGCTCAACAAGTGTTGGATGAGTTCGAAGCAGTAAGTCACAGTTCAGTCGTTTTGAGTGTAATATTAAGTTTTCAGCTGCAGTGTAGCGGACGTGTCATTCGGCAGGTGTCCTGGGTGAGGCGGACGTGGTTGAGGCGGACAATTAGGCCTATCTGGGGTCAAGGTGTCCAATCCTACAAAACCTTGAAATAAGCACAAAAATATAGAGGCAGTAAAAGAGTTCATATATCTTGGCTCCCAGATAAACAGCACTAACGACACCAACACTGAAATAACAAGAAGAATATATCTCGCAAATAAAACATATTATGGATCAAAAAAGCACCTCACATTTAGCTTAATCTCAAGAAGTACAAAATGCAAAATATATAAAACACTTATCAGGCCAGTGCTGACATATGCTTCAGAAACCTGGACAATGACAAAATAGCGAGAGACTTCTAGGTTGTTGTGAAAGACGGATTCTAAGAACAATATTTAGAGGAGTACAAGAAAATGGAATGTGGCGCAGGCGCTATAATTATGAACTATACCATCTGTACAAAGAACCGGACATTGTGAGGATAATCAAAATACACAGGCTAAGATGGCTTGGACACATAGAGAGAATGGAGAAAGGACAGCCTGCGAAACATATTTTATACCACAAAACCAATGGTAGTAGAAAAAGGGGAAGACCCCGAAGTAGATTCAAAGACCATATAGGGGATGAAATCGAAATGCTGAAAATAAGAAACTGGAAATCTAGGGCATACAATAGGGAGGAATGGACTCGACTCTTGGAGCAGGCCAAGACCCACCAAGGGTTGTAGAGCCACGGTTGATGATGATGACAAGTAAGATGTTGTACTTCTTAATAAACACCCATAATAAACGAGGCGGATACTTTAATAAACAAGATAAGACCAGTAGTTAATATCAACTGCAACGTCTTCTCACACTTTTACAGACTTGGGTCTGTCAACGTGCTTTGATTTTTATACTTAAAACTCGCACATCAACGAAATTGGTTGTTTAAAAGTTGCTTTATATTTTTTTAATTTATTTCTTTTGTGTTTTGGTATTTTGTGTTTAGTGTATTTTCAATTTTTATATAAGTTATTTTATTAAAATATAGGTTATAAGTTTTTTAGCGACAGAACTTTCGGAGTCGGAAAGAATCCTTCGCGAGTTGATAACACACATTCAACATAACATTTCATAGAATTATGACACTGCAGACTGTATTACTTCCGATTTGACACATACAGATTTGACACATCTTGCTCTAACTACCATACACACACACACACACACACACACAATTATATAATATATTTTATTATAGTATTCAATAAACACCACAGTATAGAGGGTGCGGTTGTATGACAGGAACCAATAGAAGGATTCCGTTTTTTGTTTTTTCCATTCAAGTCAAAACTTCTTTTGTTTTCTTGCCTCGTGACAGAGCAACTATCTTTTGTACTAACTTTTGTTTTCTGTCTGAACTAGGCCTTATCTTTCCCCAAGAATTGTCAGCCGCAACCACAGTCCGCCTCGGCCACGACGCCGCTCGCCACTCATCTCCCCTCTCACGTTCAACCGCCAGCACATCAGGTCTCACCTCTCTAGTAGTAGTGTTTTAAATTGGTTTAGCGATTATTTTTGTGTATTAGCTGTTTAGTGTGTCTAATGTTGTAAAAGTTTGCTTTGTGTTTATTTTATTGATTTGTCTCTCTTCGTACAATAATTAGCGTTTTACCGAAACGGGGCGCGGTATGTTAGTTGGCTTGTTTATTACGATGTAACTCTATAACGGTTGAATCAGTATTACCAAATGTGGTGTCAAATCACTCCTCGTCTTGAATCTGAGTGCCGTTGGGGTTATGAAATTTTAGAAAAAACAAAATGACGGACGCTACACATCCTACTGTGTAAAATTTCAACAAACGTACCGAGTTTGGTATAATTTTAATTAATTAAAAGTGGGCAGAAAATATGATTCAAAAAATAAAATAAAATGACTACCCGACTGTACAAAGAAGACGACAGCGGTGTAGGGTGGTTAGGTGGAATGGTTGTTGGTTTGTTTTGGGTTAGGTTACAGTTGACAGGTTACCACGGTTACAGAATTACTTGGCTTTTTGTTCTTTAAAAAGTCACGAGAAAATATTGTGTGGTACTTAGCCTATAAATTAATCGTATTATTATAATATCAAACAAATATTCTTAGTCGTTCTTTACGAGTTCTTCCTCGAATCCTCGAATAGTACTTTAGAAACTCTGCTTTCAAGTAATCCGGTTTTAATTTATACTTCAACAATTATGAACTGTTTATTGTATCAACATAGTCCGTACTGCATGTTGGTCAGAGACGCTACCCAGATCGCTAAGCAGCAGCATTTTAAAAGAAAACAAAAAGAAAACACTAAATCCCTTATACTACGAACATGCAGCGGGTACTGTCACTGTAATATCAAAAGTGGTTGATCCGTAATTACATGGAATACGAATTTTCCGGGGAGTCCAACAAGGTTGCGTGCTTCTCCCCTATAATTTAGTGTTTACAATGAGACCGTATTTTGTCGGTCAATATTGGAGAGCGCGGTTGTATCAACATGAATGGTATAACCGGTGACTGTTATAGTTGCCGAATTGCACGCAGAAGGAGACCATGGCGCTAGTTGCGTAATCAGAACGGAAGGGGGGTTTAGAAGCAACAGAGGTTTAAAACGAATAAAAGTCTGTTCACAAAATTTTTTAAATGTAAAGTTTATCTGGCTTTAACCCTAATTCAAATTTACATTGTCCAACGTGCAGGGAACAAAAAACATTGATACTCTCAGGAGATACTACACAACTCAGGTAGGTGCTGAATGGTGGACATCATTCAGATATACCGTGGGACTCGAACTCGCAATCTTGCGTACGATGTCCGCCACTAAACCCCGCAGGAGGTTGTTCCATACAAGATACAAAATCTGCTGCTCGATTCGTGATTGCAAATCGATGGAATTTAGTTTCACCGTTTGAGATTATATAGCAGTTTATGTTATAGTTACAATGTCTGAAACTGAAATTGGAATAAACAGCATCAAATAAATGGAACACCTTTTTGCACGAAGAAAACTACATCTTTTTCATTATACCGTGTACATCTTTCTGTAATATAATAAAAGAATCAAAAGAATTAAAAGAAAAGAGAATGACTGAAATGAAGTAGATTTAAGCCGGCTACGCACTAACCATCCCCGCTGGACGTCATGACGGACAGCAAGTCAAAAACGACAGTGCATAGCTTTGATATCCATCCGCACGTCGTGTATTTTTTGAAGGATGTGCACGACGAAAAATGAGTCCAGCAAGACCATCAGCTCAAGCCGGACGACGTGCGGATGGATCGTGTGTAGTGTTGACGGATGTCGAGGAATCGTGCATCGTGAATGTTTGACGACTATCAAATCGTCATTTTCGAGCAAGTATTTTTGGTGTTTTTAGAGCACATTCGTTTAATAAATGTTTGCTGTTTAATTTTACGTTACATTCATTCTGTAGTTTAATAAGTAACGATTCAGATAAAATTTCAGTTTAATATTTAGTTTAGTTTATTCTTCGTTTACATAATACATTCAAATATCATTAGCAGTTATTTTTTTAAATATTGTTATTATTAATTTGTTTTAATTACAATTCATAATGGACCGTGAAATAACATCAAAATTTATCGAAAAATATAAATTAAATAGATGTCTGTGGGACGTATCCCCACAACGAGAACTAAAGAACGTCTGGCACGCTGGACGAGTTGCACGACAGTGTGGTGCGCACATCCATCACCGACGTCGGGCATGCTGGACAGCGGCAATAGATAGTGCGTGGCCGGCTTAAAAGAAATAATTAAAAAATAAGAAGAAGAAATAAGAGCAAAAAGAAGAAATACGGTAAAAGAATTAGGCCTACATGAAAAAATAAAAGAAACAAAAAAATATAACGAATTGAAGAATTACACAGTTTTTGTAAACAAATGTTCTTTTAAAGTTTTATGACTCACCTCTGTCCACCAGTCCGATTACTGTCGACATACTACGACATGAGATATGAAATTATTCCACATAAAATTCCACGCACACACAAATAAAAAAATATATTATTCACCGACACTTAAAATCCTTTTCGTGTACGATATCCGCACAGTAAGAACCACGCGCACGTGTAGTTCAAAGACGATAAAACATATAGACCTACTATATTGCAACAATTTGCACAAAACGTTAACCGGAGCGACTGAATAACAAGTTACAGACCCGATGACCAAGGACAACTGTTTTTGTTTTTTTTTACAATCTCTAATAATTACTGATATCACATGTTTGTTATATAATAAATTTGACTTCGATCTGCCAATTATTATTCAGTTCGTATTATTCAATCGAACTGCATACATTTATGAATAAACAAACATTACATGTGATAGTGAGTAGGTCAGCTTTTAACGGAGAGTTTTTAGATGTCTTATCTAGTGGTGAAAGGTCATTGACAAAAGTAAAAGGAAAAAAAATCGAATCAAATATACGTGTGTTAAACTGATAATAGCCTATTAACCTTTTAATGAAATAGGATTATGTTGTAATGATACGGGTTTTGGCCCACAGACAACGAAACTGATAAAACCTAATAAAATTGCATTCAGTAATTTATATATTAAATTTTACGCTTAGTGTAAATTATTTTGCTACCTGTCAGCGAAGTATTCCGATAATGAAAACTGACAAGCAATTAAACTGTCTAAATGTCTTCAACACCATCTTCATCATCGTCGTGTCATTATCATCTTCACCATCAACAACACCACTATCATCATCATCATCATCATCATCATCATTGTCATCCCTAATAATGTTTTGACCTAAAAAAATTAACTTTACCGTAAATAAGTACCTGCTTCCATCTACTTACAAGTTTCTACATGCATCTTTGTATCTGGAGGTAGTTCACGTTTCTGCTTGTGCAAGAAATGACAGATCCGTTTGCGTAAGTAGTTAAACTCGTGTGCGGGCAATTCTTTTGAACTGTAATCGTACTTTGAACAAATTTTGTACATGAGTGAAATAAACGCACACACACACACACACACACACACACACACACACACACACACACACACACACACACACACACACACACACACACACACACACACACACATTCACGTGTATATCTGAATAATATGAAGATAGAACAACTGAACCCGTAACTCCTAATGAGGTTCTCAGTGAGATCCAAAAAAATGTTAGTTCTAAGAAGGCACCAGTTTATGATTTAATAACTGAGCAGATACTAAAACAATTGCCAAATAAAGGAATAAGAATACTTACACGCTTATCTAACGCAGCGTTACGATGTCAATATGTGCCAATGCAGTGGAAAATTGCTTAGATAATTACGGTCCTTAAGTATGGCAAACCACCAAATGAGAACTCATCATATCGACCTATATCCTTGCTGCAAATTATATCTAAATTGTTTGATGAATTGTTCCTGAAACGTCTCACAGTAACAATCAAGGGAAAATAGTTTATTCCAACCCACAAATTTGGATTTCGCAATAAACACTAAACTATTGAGCAAGTGCATCGTGTCACTGATGTAATTGAGCGGTCACTAGAAGTAACGAAAATATGCATAGCAATATTTTTGGATGTGGCCCAAGATCTTGATAAAGTGTGGCACGAGAGTCAGATATAAAAGGTCAATAAACCTAACTTTTCAGATAAGCGAAATCCTCAAATCGTAGCCTGTAGGCTATCTCAGAACGACAGTTCAGAATAAATTGTGGTGATGATTATTCTGAGTTAAAAAATATTTCAGCTGGAGTACCGCAAGGAAGTGTTATTGGACCTGTTCTATACTTGCTGTATACGGGAGATATTCCGAAATGTGATGGGGTGACAACAGCTATATTTGCTGGCGAGATTGCACTATTAACTGCCAGTAACAAATGTAGAAACAGTCTACAGATAGCAGTTGATAATGCCACTAGGTGAGAAAAAAATGGCGTAATAAACTGAATGAGACAAAATCTACTCATGTCAACTTCATCAAGAGGAAAATAGAATACTTACCTATTTTAGTCAATCTTCAAATAATTCTACATGTAAATTCAGCAAAGTATTTCAGCATGACTCTAGATGCTAAGCTTAGATGGAAAAACGTGTCAAGAAAAACGTGAAGAACTTGGAATAAAATTCAAGAAAATATAAATTTTTGGAAAATGTGAAGGCTACTTGGAAAATGTCTGCGTAATAATCCGTTATTATACAAACAATTTTTTAAACCGGTATGGGTTTATGGTGTGCTACTTTGGGGTTGCACAAAGAAATCCGATATCAAAATAATCCAAGCCTTTTTAAAATAAAGTACATTGCAGCATTATTGATATGTAAACAGTGACATCGAGATCTGAAAGTACTTATTATTGACGAGATCAAACGGTTTGCAGGTAAATGTAAAGGCTTCTTAAATATCAAAATAATGAAGTGCTATGACTTACTGATAATGCTGGGCTTGCAGCGACAGAAACCGATTGGTATTCCCCCTTCGAGTTCAGCCGGTGGCTGAAACCAGTTGGAGTAGTTACTTTTTACCAGGTGGTTACAACTAGTTACTTCTAGTTATGTATTCTGCGTAGCACTTAGACGTGAAGCGGCATAAGCTGTGTTTATTAAGATATTATTCATCATGTCTAGTTTGTTTGAACGTTCACCAGTTTCAACCATTACTCGCTGTTTTTTCGATAAAATATTCTATTGAGTCTCTTAAGCCCATAACAATTTTTAATAGGTCTGAATTCATTTTTTAATGGTCAGAATTACCATATCTAAATTTTTATTCAACTTAATATTACTTTTTAAACAAGACTTTTTTTTCATCTTGAAACAAACTTCAGTCAAATGGCCATTGAACTTTGAAAACCTAAGCGATTCCTCTCAAGATAGGAAACTTCTATTCCATCTACGGCTTACTGGTGGGAAAGGAGGGTAATATTCTCTTCCCCTATAAGAAGGTTCTTTAATTCCGTAAATATTAGTTTTTAAGCCCTCTCTCTTATTATTTTTCATAAAAAACTGCCACAAAACACTCATCGCCATTTTTCATTTTTAAACACTATTTACGTATGAAATAAAAAGGAGCACACACTCGTTGTAAGCATACCCTAGACCGGTGTATTAAGAAAATTATAAAAATAAACTAAAAAAAAGATACGTGGGGGAGAGGTGAGTCAGTGTCTGAGATCGTATGTGGTATGTTAAGGTATGCGGCCAAGATCACTACATAGCCACTCCGAGTTCAGTGCGCTGGTGTAGGGAAGTGAAGTGTTTAAAGAAATATCTACACGTGAGCGAAGTGTAAATTATATTGAGCACTTTCAAAAGGCACACTAGTTCTTTTGTATCACACTGCATATATATTCCCTACCTAGGTAATAAATACACGAGCAATTAAACACAGGAAAACAGCACCGAGATTAACACGTCCGATTATTTTTATACTTAAATTAGAGCAATATAATCAATAGGTTAAAGAAATTTAAGCTGCGCGTGCGAGCACGCTCCAGTGTATCTATTTGTCTATCAATCTAAATGCATGTCTATCTATCTGTTTGTCTGTCTGCCTGCCTGCCCATCTTTTTCTCTGTGTGACCAATGTCTACATAGGAAGCCCTGGAATTGATTTTATAATTGATTTTGTTTGAAGTAAATGTGTAGTCACAACGAGGGTATACTTTATTTTTAACCTAAGAGAATAAAGTATTCGATAATAACGTGACAAATTCTTTATTAAAATAAGCAAAATTGAAAGAATTGTTTGAAAAGAATTATGTAAAATTCATCAGAATTTATGTAAGATTGCTACCTGTCTGGGTTTCCCGGGGAAATGTTTGTCCAAGTCCGGGGTGTTATCAGTACTTAAAAACGGTTTGTACGCTGATTTACGTTAGCTAGCTCAGGGGGGTGAAGTTGATCGCCTGCACGTGGTGCCCCCTGCATAAACTAAACGATCAACAAAGGTTCGCCTAAAGCACGCTGACCAAAATGATACAAAAGGACCTTGCCAAAAACACCAACGGCCCTTTTCAGGGCCTTGACACGGACCTAAGTATCCTGTATTGGAATGCCGGAGGTCTTAGCAACTATAAATTTTTACAATTTAAACGAAGCATCTGCCAAATTGATGTGGATCTATATGTTATAGTAGAAGCAGGCGCTGCGACTGAATTCTCTGAATTTTACCAAACTACCGGATACTGCAGCCATATTTTACCTCGATCACGACAAGTCGCCTCGGGGATAATTGTTGGAATTAAAAATAATCTCTGCTCTAAATTTGAGATAATCCATGAGATGCAAGACGATGACAAAGTGGAAATAATTCTAGCCCATATATGGAAAAATAACAAACATTTCACAGTCATAGGATTATACAACCCTCCTGGCAATATTCCATCCCTTGATGCAATTGAATCAATGATCCAAGCAAATAGCATAATCATAGGTGATTTTAACAGCCAATCACCGAGGTGGGGATATGACAGGTTAACACCCGCAGGAAGACGCATAGAACTTTTCATCGACGAAAATTTTCTTGACCTGAAAGACACGCCACCAACCTTCCTGTCATTTGCTGGACAGACTTCCCGACCAGATCTCGTCCTTACGCACCCTAATATCGCACAGAAGACAAAAGTTCACTTGATGGATGACGCAGGAGGCTGTGGACACCGCTCCATTCTCATCAAATGTGCGACAGGAAAAGCCACATACATTAACAAACGTGCCCCCCGGTGGAACTTTAGAAAAGCCGACTGGAGCGAATACAGCAAGATAACAAATGATATTATACCACACGAAATAAATTGGAAATCACCTGAAACAGCTATAGAGTCCCTGAACGATGCTATACTGAAATCTGCTCTATTGTGTGTACCAAGGGGTCAAGTAAAGGGTGTTCGACCGTTCTGGAATAAAAGACTTTCATCCCTCAAGAAAACAAGAGACTCTCTGAGAAGGAAAGCAGAGAAATCTAAAGAACTATCTGACTGTATCCAACTCCGAAAATCCCAGGCCATACTACGTAAAGAAATTAAACAATCTAAAAGATCGGCCTTCAAAACCTTCCTATCGGAGCTGGATTTCCGGCGCGATGGAGCAAAAGCACACCGTTTTGTCTCAAGGCTAAATAATGACACTGAAGCCAGAGGACAACAACCTTTCAAAAACGGACTCAATCTTATCACAGATCCCAAAAAAAAAGCTAACACCTTTTGCAAGTACTACGCAAATATAAGCCGAACCCGAAAGACAAGAAACGAACACAGACACCTGAATAAAAAACCTCTAATGCAATGCCTCAACAAAACCGAACAAAAAATTTGCCTAAGCGATTTTAGCCTCTCCGAACTTGAATTTGCACTATCAAACACAAAGGGCAAGAAGGCAGCAGGAGCCGACGCAATCTACCCAGAGCTCCTAAAAAATCTTGGTAACACAGCGAAACTAGCCTTGCTCAATCTCATTAATCTAACGTGGAAAACACGCGTCCCCCAGCAATGGAGGAAGGGGGAGATTATACCTATTACCAAGAAAGGAAAGCCAAGTGATACACCTGAGGGCTACCGCCCCATCACATTAACAAGTGCTTGCTGCAAGGTTGCCGAAAGAATGGTTGTGCGGCGTCTGAACCAGTTCTTTGAAATGAATGCAGTTATTGATGAATGCCAAGCAGGTTTCCGAGCGCACCGATGCACCATGGACCAAGTCGTCTACTTTGCACAAAGTGTTAAGGATGGGTACCACAAGAAAATGTCCTCCCTGGCAGTAATGGTTGACCTAAAAAACGCGTACGACACAGTCTGGAGACCCATGTTGCTTCACAAACTTGCTTTGAGTGGCGTCGCAGGTAACCTTTTTAACTGGATAGCGTCCTTCCTGAGTCAAAGACAAATTCGTGTCCGCTATAATGATTGCCTTTCAGAGTACCGAATTCAACGCCAAGGGCTACCCCAAGGTGCCGTTATCAGCTGCAGCCTATTTAACCTTATGGTCAATGACATTCTGGTGACTGTTCTGTGTGTGCCGGGAGTAAAAGCGCTCTTGTATGCCGATGACCTTATCATCTGGGCAACTAGCAGCCATATCATGAGTCTTGAAGCAACTATTAATAGTGCACTTGTTAAACTAGAAGAGTGGGCCAAACTAAATGCCATGACGGTAAATACCACCAAGACGACATACCAACTTTTCTCTCTATCAACAAGGCGGCCTACGGTCAATCTGCGCTACTGTGGATCGGAACTCGAAGAGGTGAACATGTCTAAATACCTGGGTGTTAATATAGACACCAGAATGACGTGGAAGCACCATATAGAACAGTCCGCGAACAGTGCGTCTAGGCGCTGCCGGCTACTTAAACGACTCACTGCAACTACATGGGGAGCAAATCAAGATGTTCTGACAACTGCATATAAGAGCTACATTCGGCCGCTATTGGAATATGGCGCAGAAGCAACTATTACTGCATCCAATGCAGCATGCCAGAAACTTCACTTGGTCCAAAATGCAGCCCTTAGAACGATAACTGGTGCGCCGAAATCAACTCCTATACTTGCCATGGAGTCACAACTGCAAGTCGAACCTATCCAAGTAAGACGGGAAAAGCTGTGCCTCATATCCTGGGAGAGATGTAAAAGAGCCTACCAAAAACGGTGGAATAACTATAAAACAGCGACAGAAAGGCTGAAAACTCAGAAATGCCCGATTGCGATCTATGAAGAACTCCAACGCAAATATGACATAGAACCAAATGAGGCAGCACCATTTATACATCACCGTGAATTCTTTAGCCAACTCCCAAATGCTAACTTGAAACTCTTCGACCATAATAAGACAAAAACAGAGTCGAATGAAGCCGAGCTTCGTCAAGCAGCCTTACACACTGTACAAAAACATTTTCCCGCTGAGCAGTGGATACGAATCTACACAGACGGATCCTCTATACCATCTACAGGGGCAACAGGGGCTGGGTTCTACAGCTCTCTATTTGAAGGCCACCTCGCTGTAGGAGGCCGGCTAAGCAACTATGACGGAGAGGTAGCAGCCATAAAGGCAGCATCTATTGAGCTTGCCAAGATCTCACCACCTAACAAAGCCGTCTTCCTCATAGATTCGACTGCAGCGATTCAAAACGTGACCTCAAATGGTGATACAAACTGCTCCCTGACAATTGAGTGTAGGCGAGAACTGCAGAACCTTGTGCAATTAGGCTGGCAGATTGAACTGCAATGGGTACCCAGCCATGTCAACATTATGGGAAATGAAAAAGCCGACATCCTCGCCAAAATGGGCGCAGCACTACCTCAGCCGGAGACCCCCAGCTCATATGCATCTGCGAAAGCAAGAGTAAACTCCTCAATAAGCCTATGGCTAAAAGAAAAACAATTAAGAGCCTGTGTGGGAAAAAGATGGGCAACATTGGTTACGGACGGCCCCATCAACAGAACTCTACCCCGAGCAACTAGTGTTGCTCTTTTTAGAACTACAACCGGTCATGACTACCTGGCCTCCCACCTGCACCGCATTGGCGTGTTGTCGTCTCCTGAATGTGTTCTCTGTGGATACGCTTCCATGAATGCAGATCACCTAATTGCATGTCCAGCCTTGATCTCAGACACGCAAGTCCAAGACGAAGATGGTACGGCAAGGCTCTCACGTCTCTACTGGTCAGCGCGCCGCCTAATGCCCCAACAGCCAAGGGTGGGCGTTGGCTAGTAAGTAGTAAGTAAGTACGTTAGCTAGCTCAGGCGTCAATTATACTTAGTTAGTTGACAACTGTTACTTAGGCTATGATTTTGCGTTTAAATAAAAGTAATGTTATTTTCTCTTATTTTTTATAGTTTCATTGTTCACTAATACTTTAATAATTAAACATTTCAAAGCGCAAGAGCTTATTTACGGATGCTTTACAAAAATGGTATACCTCGTTCAAAAAAGAAAACTCGGTTGGAAAGCTGACAATTGAGGAAGGCTTCTTCAATTAAGGATTGATTATCGTTTAAAAATAATGTGTATTTTCATCTTTCATTTATTTTTCCAAGTAGTATTTAATTTTTTATTTATATTTGTTTACTATTTAATTCAAGTATCTTTCAAGATAAAAAAATGATACCGTTTAAAAAATTAACATTGGGGTATTGTATGTTTACTTATTTAAGTAAACAATGAGTGCATTTTTTAACAAATTTTTTTAACGAGGAATTAATTTTAAACAAATTTTTAAAAATCTTTTTTTTTTCAACAGCATAGTAATTTTATTATGAATAAACACGATAAAAACGCTGATAACACGTCAATTATGTCGGATTATTTTGTTGTTTTAAATTTAGATGTGGGGTTGCTCTAGATTTTGATCCCAATTATAGTTGAGTTTAGCAGATGGCAACCCTATGTAATAGTACTGTAAAAAGTATGAACTCCGAACGACTGTACAGGTGAAACAGTAAGACACGAAACGGTTTGCGCAGATCGTAGTGAAGGCAGAGCATGAAGTGGGGTGTGAGGTGGCCAACGATGGTACACAACCATGTGACACTCTAACTATACAGGTGTTCTGAACACAAAATTATTTCACGGAAAACAACGCGTAAAGCTCCGTATGCGCAACGAGATCTTTTGAAAAAAGAAATGGTGTGAGAGAAAGCAATCAAATCCGGAAACCCAACAGTTCAGAAGAATATAAACACACACACAAACACACACACACACACACACACACACACACGATAATTCTTATATTCTGTCACATGTGATATGATGTGTACTTTTTTCGGGTAAAATTCCGCTTGGTGTTATGCTGTTTCCCCAAGTTTTCGTCATGTTGATCAATGGCATCTACAAGCAGATTCCTTCTTGACGAGTTAGGATGGAATGTTCTTTAACCTGGTGTGAAGCGTATTTATAATGAAGTGTGAATTGAAAGGCATGTTCCTATTGGTTCACAGTCGATCTCGTGTGTTTTAAGCGCTTGACTTCTCTTCCGATGTGTCAGACTGTTGAAGCCTGAAGTAACAGGTTGATTACGGCCTGCAACTATACGTAGACCACACACACACACACACACACACACACACACACACACACACACACACACACACACACACACACACACACACACGCGCGCGCGCGCGCGCGCGCGCGCACACGCGCGTGCGCACCGAAAATGGTACATGGTGTGTGCTGATATTTTGCAGCAAAAATATCTGTTGTCGGATATTTTGCAAAAAGACCGTCCCTTTTCTGGTCACAAATAAATCTAACGCGGCCTGCAATCACAGAAAATCTCAAAGACCCTATACACAGAGTTTTTGAGACGTTATAGTGTGTTGTTTATATTTACGTTTGGTCCGATAAAATTGTCCACGTTTAGAGCCTTGAAAAAAATACTACCTCTTAATCAGGCTTCAGAGTGTCATGTACAACTGTAAAATTAAATCGGCGTGATTAGACTGACCAGTAAAAAAGTACGAAGTGGTGTGGAAATCAGGTTTTTTTTTATTGTGTATACAGGCAGGCATAACATTTCGTGGTATTGTGAACTTTCACCTCAAGTTAGAACCAAAATTATTAATAACATTGTTATAAATGGGAACACTGAAATAAGTCGTAAAAAGGATTAAAAAATTAACTTTTATAAAACTGTTTTACTATGTTATTTGTAACGTACCTTATGGGAAACATATATTTTTGTAAAGAAATCTTTTATATTTTAGAAGAGGGTTAGAGACAAAGTTATTCTCGTGGGGGGGGGGGTTAGCTTTGGATTGTAAAGAATTTTGTAGCGATTCTTCGACCGATCAGATAGTAGAATTTCTACGTACCTACAGGATAATATCAGTTGTCATTTTAGAACTCTTAAGAGTCGTGACGACGATTGAAGGTCGATTCTCTGCAACTCGAGTTAAGATTTTTAGTCTCAGAGGTAACCTGAAGACCAACACAAACGCATGTTTACGTCTACTAAAGGAATACTTTAATCACCTTTGACAGTGAGAGAACTACTGTCCATAGCGACACAAAGGAAAAAGTACAAGCAGTGGATGTCGTTATTAGCGGTCACCGGTTACGGCGTCCGATGATCGTTCGATTTCTATATCAGTGATTTCTGTTGTATTATAAATAAACATTAGAGTATACATCGACGTGCAGAATTGACTTTATACACACACTCAAACACGCGCGCGCGCGCAGTACGTGTATGAAGTCTCAGCATAAATTTTTTGCAGGCAACAATATTTAATTACTTGTGATTTCTGAGACTGCGTAATTGATTATCATTTCTGGGCAATTATATTTTTATTAAAATGCACTTGAAAACGTTACTTTTTAAATTAAAATTTAATTTGTTCGTTTAGTAGGCTTACAATATGGTAAGCAACGAATATGAGGTAAAAAAATAGTTGCCGTAAATATGTGATAAAACAAAATTATTGTTGCACAAAAAAGACTGTCACAGGTTTCTGCTGCGTCAGACAATAAATGAACAATGTTCAACAAGCAACGATTAACAATCTGCTCGTGTCAAGACAGTAGAAATTCCTTATTGCGATACTGGCTGTTGTGGCGTACTTGCATTTTACAGGTACAATCTTAACTATAACGACATAGGATCATGAGTAATATTCTTCTTCTTCTTCTTCTTCTTCTTCTTCTTCTTCTTCTTCTTCTTCTTCTTCTTCTTCTTCTTCTTGTGGTTATAGGTCTACATCCCTATCGGGCCATCATTTCCCTTTGGCCATATTTATACTCACTACATGCTACGCAAACATGCGGGCCAAGGTTGTTCAAATGGGATCATTTTATAGTAAGTGACTCGCTACGAAATCAGATTTTTACCAGCTCGCGTAGGGCACATTCGTGTGGCCGCTATGCAACGTCAGCCAGTTGCAGTAGTTCCTAGGATTGTGGCTGCTTTTACACTAGCAGTGCAGTTTAGTTGCAGCCTTGAATGTGATTAAAATGGGTGCTGATATTTATACATAGTTTATGGAGAAAGTGCAAACATACTCATATTTTTCTATGTTTTGGGGGGGGGGGCAATATTTCATTGGAATGCAAAAGGTTTATATAAAAATAAACACACTAACGGCCTACATAGTAAAGAAAATTTAATGATTAATTTTATACAAGTTGCCAACAAGGAATGTACATAATTTTAATTCAATATTTGTAAATTGGCGATTAAATATTTTATTTCTACCACGGTACATTTCCTATTTCCATAAAGCATTTTGGGAAATGATCCTTATTGTATCAATGCCTCTCACTCACCGCACGCTATCTGCTTGTATCCATGTACATTTACCGCAAAGTTACGCAAAGCCTCTCAGTTGGCTAACAAGCATGGCGTGTGCCCTGGAGATGAGAAAATGACGTTCTACTTTTCCAAGTTTTTGCGAATGTTTCAAGACTTACCCGAAAAGAACTGAAAATTGACTATAATCTTCGCGAAAATCCATAAACACGCTTTCAAATGCTCCTTTGAGGTCTCTTTGTATATTCATAGAATGGCCAGTGAATAATAATGGCCTATTATTTCCCATTGGCAGCATAGACCATTTTTGTTGTAAATGCTGCCATACCATATGATCTCCTGAGCTCAAACTGTAAAAGGGTCCCAGAAATTGAGCTGCCCTACGCTTGACGTCCTACGTAGACCGATTCCTACCCGTCGCATGCTTCCAACGATACCGATTCCTACCCGTCGCTAGCCATTTTGTCCTATTTACTAATATGGTCGAGTTAAAACTGAGCATTCCTTTGCTTGTTCAGCAATAGGGGCCAAAAAGTAATGAGAAGGCAAAATTTCATAAAATTGCTATGGACACTAGGATTTTCTTCAGTGATGGATAAAATTGGAAGTTAAGTGGTGGACAATGTGCTACAGGAAATCTCTATTGTGTGTTTTTCCTTTTTTGATTTTTACTGAAAGAACTCTTTATTCAATATGCATTACATTAATCTAGAAAAAGCTTAGTAGTTTGATTTCTGTTATTTTTGAACAATACTTTTGTATATTTTTATAAACAGAGATACGACTATTGTTGTGGATTAACAACCGAACGCCGAAGCGTAGTGCCCTGGGATCCTCAGTCTGTAAATAAATAAACAATGTTTGGTAGGCGAACACATTTTAGATACCTGGATTTGCCATTATGTCGTGCATCACGCTTGTATATTTCAACTGCTTCTCTCTATAACCGAGCAAAGTACCGTCGAATCGAGGACAAGACCTGGGTCTCTCCAAACAAAATTGTGTAATCGTCATTAGAAAGCGCATGCTCCGGCTATAGCAAACTTATGTGTCTGGCCAATTCGGCAGTGTCGCTTGTGTTCTCCTAAGTGGGTCTTAATGCTCCGTTTCGTGGTGCCGCTATACACTTGTGACCCCGCACGAGGAAGCGGATCCCTGGTGTCCTTCACTGTTCGCAGGCGTTGTTGGATTTTCTGTGTTGGCAGAAGAATAGTACGTAACCCACGTCGTTCGACTAACTTCCCTATGCGGTCCGTTACACTCCTGACAGAGTAAGAACGCCGTGCCGACCACCTGATGTTCCTATGACGAATCCATTCGGCTAGATGTTCGGGGCCGCATGATTTTTCTCATCTCCGTAATAGAATAACCGTTTGACAGTAGCGCTGTATCAAGATGTTTAAGCTATTCATCAAAGCACTGAGGCTGACAAATACACAAAGCCCGGTCAATTATTATCACGGCGAGCTTTTGCCTGGAATGATGATTGCATCTATCACTGTGTAAATAGTAGTCCGTACGCGTCGGCTTTCTATAGATTTTGAGTTCAAAGTCTCCGAAAATTGTTTGTTTGTTTTTTGTTTTGTTTTGGAGAAAGTGTACCGTGATTATAAACGTGACAGCATTGACAGGAATGATGAAGCTCAAGTAACCAGAATTAGCCTATCACACCGAGCTGACACCACTTATCGGATTACAAGTTACGTTTACGATTATCTGTAACAAGTGGTCGTTGACAGTTGAAAACCATGATTTATCTTTAAATCTGACTGTTCATTTTAAACGGGACCCAGATATACAGATATACGTGCAGTGTACAATACGTATGTACATGATCCGTGGATTTACGGCAAACAATACGATAAGAATGACCCTCAAGTGGAAGGATTTACACTTGTGTAAATTGCTGTGAACGATAATTGAACGGGATCACAATTTGTAAATACAAATATGAGATTACAGTTAGAAGCTAAAAGAGTTTTTTAGAAGATAATTAAATCAGGTTTGATGGATTTTGTGGCACAACACGATACAAATTGCGAACTCATCAATATTTTTTAATAATGGTAAGTTGAATTCCTGTTAAGTTTTTTAAGTTATCCCGGAATTTATATTTTCCTTATTTTAATGGGTAATAAGGTAGTGGGTCGGCAGCCTTTGACCTAAGAGAGAACAGATTTGGTTCAGAGACTGGCAACCTTGGGTAAGTAAGTTGAATATGTTGATCCACCACCCTTATCCGGGAGAGGGAAATCATTATGTGCCCCCTATAATACAAATACTACTCCCTACTATCTATAATACTAAATGTGCAATATTTACAACACATATTACACTTGTGCAAACATATGGCTTAGAACTATGGATATTAACACACTTCAGTGAAGAATTCATCGAGTAGAGAACTTTGAGAGTATAAGGGGGATGGTGGGATGGTTGTGGGTGACGTTTGGCGGACACCGTGATATGGTAAGAATGTTTATTAACATTGTTACGACGGTCTCACGGATCGTACTGTTGTACAATTGAAACCACAGTAACTAACACCAAAGAAGTCACTAATTACAAACTTTAATTGGATACTACAACAGTTAGAAATCAACAAAGGCGCCCTTATACAATAATTCAAGTTGAATTTGTGCACCATACAACAATAAATACCACCTTATTAAAGATTTCAAATAATTAACACAATAATCAGTGCCCACTAAACCGCAACTGTCACTTCGATCCACACTTGTATAATTGTCAGGTGTAACTGAACTTAATTTATGGTTTCAGAAGTGGGATAGATTCTTTAACAGTGGAAACAGAGGAAATTTCGTAGAAGAGTAGTGTAAGCGGAAACTGAAAAAAATTGATACCAGTCAGATGATGGAAGCTTTCCAAGTGCTACTGCTGCAAACACAGGAACGACAAAATGAAAAACCCCGACAGGAGGCGAAAAAAGCAGAAAGCCAACAAAAAAAAAGAATGACGACGGAGTCGGAAGAAAAACGACAGGTTGAGAAACGTAAGCAAGAAGCAGAAGTCATGAAAGCACTGATACAGGAGCAAAAACAACCGCAAGAGCATAGTTGGGTCTCCTACTTAATAGACCATTGAATAAAGATTTTTACTGGACAAAAATCCTCCAGACACGAAATTTGGTAGAAAGTTAGGTTTTGGGGTCACTTCAATGGGGGAAAAAATCGGACACTCCAGCTCACCGCTGGGCCCCCCTGGGGGGTTTAAAAGGTGGGGCAAAACGGTTTGTTGTAAATATCTCAACAACTAAGCAAGATATAAAACAAAGTTGAATACAAAAGTTGTAGCTGACTAAATTTTCCATTAAAATGGTCCTTAGTAATTTTTTTGTCAGACGCACTGGGACAGAGATATGAGCGCTCAAAGTTGAGACCTTTTTTTGCAATTTTTCGTATAAGGCATTTTTACGAAAAAAAACTTGCATTTTTTTGAGTTTAGGCCGATTTTTGTATAGTAAAAAGCGCTGAATATGGGTATGTAAGTGTTTGTACATGTAATACCAAGTATTTGTATGTAAGTTTTTGCATGTATATATTTATGCACACATATACACACACACTACAACTACAAAAACGTGCATTTTTGAACGTAAGAGTTTTTAGTTGTATCCATGTACATACACACACACATATATATATATATATGCAAATATGTGTAGAAATATTTTCATGCATATATATTATACTTGTCTAAATCCAAAAATGCACATCTATACGCATGGATTAGTCAGTATATGCATGTAACGCTTACGTTCAAAAATGCACGTTTTTGTAGTTGTAGTGTGTGTGTATATGTGTGCATAAATATATAAATGCAAAAATTTACATCCAAATACTTGGTATTACATGTACAAACACTTACATACCCATATTTAGCGCTTTTTACTATACAGAAATCGGCCTAAACTAAAAAAAATGCAAGTTTTTTTTTCGTAAAAATGCCTTATACGAAAAATTCCAAAAAAAGGTCTCAACTTTGAGCGCTCATATCTCTGTCCCAGTGCGTCTGACAAAACAATTACTAAGGACCATTTTGATGGGAAATTTGGTCAGCTACAACTTTTGTATTTACCTTTGTTTTATATCTTGCTTAGTTTTTGAGATATTTACAACAAACCGTTTTGCCCCACCTTTTAACCCCCCCAGGGGGGCTCAGCGGTGAGTCGGAGTGTCCGATTTTTTCCCCCATTGAAGTGACCCCAAAACCTAACTTTCTACAAAATTTTGTGTCTGGAGGATTTCTGTCCAGATTTTCACAAAATCTGCCTTTATTCAATGGTCTATAAAGACTTGGGTGATTTATGCGGTGACTTGAACAAGATTCTCTACGCGAACAAGAGGTACGATTGCCTACTTTAGAAAAATCTGTCTTAAATATTAAGAGGCAATATTGATCAAAGTAGCCGTTGGAGTCGAACAGTCGGTTGCAAAAATAAGAGAGGAAACTGAAAGTGAATCGATACGTTAATCAAAATACAGCCATGCGTTTCAAAACAAACGGCTGAAGAGACAGTCCGAATCATAAAGAGAAAAAAGAACATAGAAAAAAGTATCAGAAAAAGTGGCGTTACCAGCAGTTGAGCCAGTTCACACAAGACCTCAGCATTTGATGGAAACACTCACCAGGCAACGTATCTTCGGCAGTTTGAAGCCGCTGCATGCAAATCACTGGATGGAGAAAGGGAAAGCAGTTTCACTCGTTCTCGCTTTAAAAGAACTTGTCGTAGATCTACTACAGAAATTGCCACCCGATAGCCAGAACACCTATGCCAAATTGATAAAAGCTCTAGAATTACGGTATGGTGATAAATATCTGCGCGATGTGTACTGCACACAATTGAGAGTAATGCGACAGCCTTCCGTTGAGAGTCTTCAAAAGTTTGAAACAGGTATCGACAAACTAATTAGACTAACCTATCCTGAAGCACAGAGGATTCTCGAAGCTTTGCTATGCAGACATTTACTGATGGTTTCATCCAAGCTTTACAGTTTGAGACCGCCAAGTCAGCGTAAGATTGGACAAATTATACAGTGCCCGCACTAAAAGATCGCGACAACACAGATGATGAAGCGGAAGAACAAGGAGTAGAGACCCAACGATTGACACCACAGCATAAAGGAAGAAAAGATTGAAGACCAAAGTGCTATAGGTGTGGGAAACCTGGATATCTACAACAAGATTGTTGGTTCAGATTTAAGCAGGAGGAAAACGATTAGTAGTCGGTGCAACGTAACATGTGTTGACTAACTGGAGGAACGAAGCCCTTAAACTATACGCAATTTACACACTTCAGAAAAACAGCGGGAGCTTGGTAATTAAAGGATTCGTTCAAGAAATGTCAACCTCAAACACAATTGAAACGTGTGCTACAGTTTCCGTTGTATTTTGCACCGTCGTAACCAAATAATTAGACGCAGATGGAATGTAAACATAGAAAGAATGAAGGAAACGGAGTCGACATATTAAACATTTTATCAGAGGCTTACAGATAGTAGGCCCATAGGAAGGTCAAGAAAAAGTTGAAGGACTAGTTGGAGCAGAAACCAACGTTATAGAGCCACAGATGATGATGACGACTATCTATATACTAAATTTATCTACCCACTGGGCAAACCGTACTGTATTGCATAATAGCGTCCTAAAACCCTTGCACAGGCACACTCGCATCCTAGTATAATCGACTGTGACATTTCTGTGTAGAAAGCAAGTGAGTGACTACCAAACATTATATTCTTAAAGTAATTCTGTGGCAAAAAACAGTAATCTGTTAGATTCTGAAAAAAGATGGACCTTAGATTGAATTATTGCTGTTCCTTGTCATACGATCTCAGGAAGAAATGTAAAAGTAAAGAAACAATGATTCACCACATGTTGTGCTTACATTTTTATATACGAAATTACGTTGTATATGTATTGCAACGATACATATTTGCATAGTCGCCAAGGGTAATTTATTTGTACATATAAAATAAATAGAAACAGTTGTACTTAGTTTTAAAATTATGCATACGGAATAGACAAGCTTGGACAATTCTTAACTTCTTTTTTTTGTGTGAACAAACAACAACAATATACATTCTGCGTTTGCCACACACATCCACACACATAACCATAGCTACACCAACATAGATACTAATCTTGAAATATTACACCTCTTACCCAAAGGTCGAAAACTCAACACAGCTGAACAGTATGAAATATACAAACACCACACAACACAACCAAACAACATACTAAACGACCAATTACAATATAAATCACATACACTTTTCGACACAATTATACATAAAACAAACAATAATTCGGATCCCCGCGCCAATCCCCTTCCTCTACACACCACTCCCACTATACCTTCCAAGCAACAACCGTTACTAAGTTCTGGCAGTCTGTTCTAAGCTGACGAAGGCGAATACGACGCCGAAACGCGTTCGACGAAAAAGACAAGTAAGTTTTCACATGAGAAAGTTTCAATATTATATAAAGTATATATTGTACTGTTGTTTTTTACTGATATAATATATTTAGTATTTGCACCACGTTGGATGCGTCATTTATGTACTGTAATTATTTATACGTATGGTAATTAAAATCTGCTCCACGTTGGATCAGCCATTTATTGTACTATGTTTATTTTAACAGGTATTGTAATTATGTAATTATGATATGTAACTACCTTTATTATGTTTTTTGTTTATCAGTACATGAAAAGAAACTCTCTCTCTCAGGGTTAATGATTATTAAGCTGTTTGATTGTATTTACAATTGTATATAATATTTTCTTTTCTTTAAACCAAACCAAATACAGTTAGTATGTAGTATTTTGAGAAATAACCATGTAAAAAATAAATACCAAACTAATGTAACTTGACTGATTCTGAATTCTTCCAGCTGCCACGGGTTCACTTCTGGTTGATGTTTATTATTTTCAAAAGCAATATCAGGCTTGGCGATCCGTTCCTTCACACAAAATTCTTATTGGTTTCACCGCTGAATGTTGTTTTATAGGACGACTGCAACACAGTCTCCTCGGAATACTTAATTATATTTTATGGCCACTTAAACTATTCTTCAGTCCAGGATTTCCCTCTTCTATCGGCGTTCTATTAAGGATATGTTTATATTTCTTGTAATATTATTTATTTATTGAATATTAGTTTATTTTACTAAACTCAATAGGAATGTTGAATCTCTCCTCCTGATTGTTTACTTTATTAACTTTATAATCAAACTCTGGTATAACAAATTAAATTCCTTTACTGTATTTTCTTTTACATATGACATTAAACTTGATGATGTACAAATTTGATTTATTTAAATGTTACCAATTATTAATTTACATATAACTCTTTTATACTCTTCATGCTGTTACTATTAGATATTATTTTAGACTCCTGAGGTTACTCTTATTAGATATAAGTTTTGACTCCTGACGTTACTCTTATTAAATAAAATTGAAGACTCAAAACATTTCCTTTCATCTCTATACAATACAATCTTTAACAATTGTGCCGAGTTTTGGAATACTCGGCTATTTCCCAGTTAATTATGTGACTATCATTGCGGGATATGTGAATTAATTATCTGAGCGGGGTCTATTCTGTTATCTGCATGCTCTGTTGCCGATCCGCGCGCGCTCTGTGGGGAGCGATACGTAACGTTTTTGTTGTCACTGCGCTGACCAGTATTCGTCAGGCAGCCGAACGCAGCATCAACCTTCTCTCCCGGCGGCTACCAGTTTGAATTTTGTCTGCTAAAATCTACCATGCTTAGATAAACGACTACGCGACTCTCCGGGTTCCTGACCTAAGACGATCACCCGATTCACTTCAGCTGGTGGCCGAACATCTGCCACCAATGGCATTAAACGAGTGATTCTCCGTCTGTGCCGTCGGGAGGAAGAACTGGACAATACACCATGAGTACCTCAGGTTTTGTGCCGGATCATACCAGGTGACATTTAATCCTTTTAGAAATATTTTTGGCCTCTACTATGTAGAACATCTGATTCTATTCCTGGAACTATATAGTAATACCCTATAAGTTATAATATAGTAATACCTGGATATAGTTATACCCTATAAGTATATTCACTTGAGGGTATTCATAGATCTATATGGGTTTTGTTTTTTTTTTAAGTAGATTTAAAGGTTTGGGGAGGTGCTGTAACCTGTGGACGTCACCTGTTGGTGCCGTTATCCACAGGTCCATAACATGTCATAGTTTGCTGGATCTGGTTGTGCGCATGGCCTCGCCTGTGGTCAAGCCAATTCTGTATGAACACCTCAAATGTGTTTTATTGGGGTCTGATGTTATACAATTTTTAATTAAAATTGTTTTTATATATTTTATAAAATTTAGGTTAACCATGTAATAATTCAGTAATAAGTGAATTTTCATCATTTTATTTTACGGCCATAGCCAGTCTATTAATTGTTCAGTTGTTAATATGAGCACACTATTGGTTCTTACTTTTCAATCATAAACCTTATTATATATTTTATAAAATTTATGTTAACTATGTAATAATTCAGTAACAAGTGAATTTTCATCATTTTCTTTTACTGCCATAGCCGGTGTAGTAATTGTTCAGTTGTTAATATGAGCACACTACCGAGTCTTACTTTCAATCATAAATTCGATTATACATTTTATAAGCCCGTGCAGCCATGTTGACCTGGCGATGGCACATTCCTATCTGGGGGAACTTTTCTAAATTTTGAATACTTGTAATAATTTCATTGGTCGCAACTCAGTCATACCCTGACGGGTTTATGAATTTGTTTCATGAAAAGTTTTTAATGGAGGCTGGGCACTTTACCCGTTTACAGTAGTTTGGGATGGGGGTTTTGGTCACGGATACTGGGAGTTATATTCTTCTGAGTCTTGGTGAAAAATATATAGGCTGCCTGCCAGGTGAACATGTGTGTGTATAGAGATATGTGTGCTATGTGTATTTATGTAACTATATTGATTGATGTTCTATTTATGTATATTTAGGAGAAATTATTATGATGATGTTTACATATATTATAATTATATGATGTTACATGTGTATATTTTCAGAAGGTTGTAATGCCCGGGAGGGGAGTAAAGGTTTGTAATGAAGTTTTTCAATTCTATAAAAGTATATTGTATACTGAGACTTATACTTACAAAGTTACTTGAAATGGCTGAATAAAAATGGTTATTGTTGTTTAACAATCGAGTTTAATTGCAAGTCCCGTCATACTGGACCCAGCGCATTTTTGGCTTCTCTAGGCTCTTGCCTAGTTTTAAATAACTAGTGGCCCCTCTTTCAAAAAAAAAAAAAAAAAAAAGGTTTTTTTTTTCTATAAAGTCTAAAAGTTTGAAAAGAGGGGTTACAAATGGCAGCAGAGCGTGGTTGATTCTAGGGTCGAACCTTTGGGTCCTTGGGTGTGATGGGGCTTGCAAACTCGGAAATAGTTTGGAAAAAACATCAAACTTCAGAAATATTTGAAAATGAAAATAGGTAGATGCAATGGCAGGTTTGATATCGTATGTATGTATATATGTATTATGTGTGAATTATTGCTATGTGATTTGAATTGTAAACCTGGTGCCGCCACGTTGCATGCGTTTTAGTTGGGGTTTTCTGTTGTTGTTGAGATTGGACCTTACCGGAGAGTATGGGGGGATTGCCGGGGGAATGGGCTGCCTTATATAAATAGTTATGAAGTAATAGCGCGAGAGGTTAGCTGGATGCGGTATGGCCTGACCGGAAGTCGGTACTGTCATTGACCCGACTTAGTCGCTGAAGTTATAATAAATGTCTTGTTGAATTGTTATATGTTGTGGTAGTAGTTCGGTGGTGTGGATTGTATGTTGGTGTTAGTGTCTGATGTCGTTTCTTATTTTGAGTCTGGCGGCTGACGGAGAGTTGGTTCTGGAGTGGATCGGGTTTTTGCAGCGCTAGGGAACCCGGGGGTCCTCTTGATGGAAGAGAGAGTACTCAAGATTTTCCTTTTGTAAGTCATGTTTTTGTGTTAGGTGTTTCGTGGGAATTTATGTTTGGTGTATTGTGTGATTCTGGCGGGGGTAGGTTACCAGAAACTACCCAACCCTATTTCCGGCATTCTCCAGAGACTTCCGGTGGTGGATGGAGAAGATGTGGGCAAATTTTTGGTTTTCCTGGACATCGTCCTGCAGTTGGCGGATTTTCCGGGGCTGCCCGATGATGTCCTCTTGTCCGTTATATATCCGTATTGCTGGGGTTCATTGGCTGAGCTGGTCACCGACACCCTGCGTCGTGGTGGCAGTATCGACTCTCTCCATGGGGAGGTGTTGGACTCTTTCATATCCCGTCGGCAACGTGAACTGTTGAAATGTAGTCGGTTCTATCGTGCACAGGCCAACGAAGAGGCGTTGGGGGACTTTGTGCAGGATATTCGTAGAATTGCCCGGATTTTGAGGTTGGGGTTGCCCGAGAAGGATATCGTTCGAATTATTTTAGAAGGGGTGACGCCCCAAGAGAGATCCCTTTTGGTGTTCGCGGACCGTCCACGTTGTTTTGCGGACCTTGAACGGCTGTGTGTGGTTTCCAGAACGGTCCAGGAGATTGACGAATCCCGTGAGCAAGTAGCAAATGATAAGGTAAGACACGAGACGCATGAAGGGCGAATTGTTCCATCATCACACGGTGCTGAGATTGAAATTACAAACTCTTGTAACGAGAGGCGCCGCCGTTCATCTAATGTGACTTGTTTTAGGTGTGGTAGATTGGGCCACATTAGACGATTTTGTACCGGGGTTGGGTCGAGTCCAACGCCCCTCCCCAAGGCGCCCAAGGTCATTCAGAAAAAGATCAATAAGGGGAAGATATGTCGGAGGTCTTCTCCTTCCTGTCGCGGGTCTTCTAAGGTACGCGCCTCCAGGCCATTTGTAGCTCCCAGTTCTTTGGGCATCAAGGTCCTCCAAACCATCTCTAGGCCCACTTCTGTATGCCCCTTCTTGCTGTTGGAGTTGAAAAAGAGTCAACTCAGGGCATTAGTTGACTCCGGATCAGCAAGATCTATCATTTCATCCAAGGTGTGCGAGGACCTTGAACGACAGGGTTTAATTAAAAGGTCAGAACAGTCTTCCGTGGTGTGCTGGACGGCATCCCAGGAATTTCTGCCCATTTCCCGGGTAGTTTCATTTAAATTTAAGATCGAGGGATTTTCTTAGGTGTGGAGCTTTCTGGTTTCTCCTGCTCTGGGAGTTGAGTGCATTGTTGGTGCCGATTTCATCTGCAAAAATGGTCTCGTTATTGACATCCAAGAGCACCAATGTTATTTTAAATTTAATCGGGGAGTTGTAATCCCTTTCCTTGGATATCAGGGGACCAGGCAAGATATCCAAGAGGTTAAGTGCCCCGACACATCTAGAGACCACCTCTCCCAGTCCCAGCGGTCCGCATTAGATCAGTTGTGTGAGCGTTTCCCCACTGTGTTAACTCCGGCCCTTGGGCTCACACATCTCTTGGAGTATAAGATCCGCCTAACGGACTCCAAGATGGTGCGCTCCCACCCTTATAAATTTGCCCCTCCAAAGATGAGCATCTTGAGGGAGAAGGTTCAAGAGTTATTAGATCAAGGGGTGATTGAACCTTCTCAGTCCAGTTATGCCAGTCCAGCGTTCCTAGTGCCCAAGCCTGGAGGTAAGCATCGGATGGTCATCGACTACCGCAAGCTCAACGCCAACATTGAGGTAGATTCGGTCCCACTTCCTGACCTTCATTCCGCGTTTGATTGGTTCAGTGAGGCGAGGAATTTTACCATCATTGACCTCAACTCTGCATATCACCAGATTCCGCTGGCGAAAGACAGTAGGCCCTACACGGCATTCTGTGTTCCGTGGAACCTCTATCAGTACACTAGGGTTCCCATGGGTCTAGCGGTAGGGGCCCAAACACTCACCCGTTTACTTGACACCGTTTTTCACGATGTCAAGTTTAGGTACGTCTTCAACTATCTTGACGACTTGCTGGTGTACAGCAAGGGTTATGAGGAGCATTTGGGTCATCTCGAAGAGGTGATGTGCAGGTTGAGGGGTGCTGGCCTCACTGTCAACCCCGAAAAGGTGAAGTTTGCCCAGACACAAATTTCTTTTCTGGGCCACCTGATTTCCCATAGAGGTGTCACTGTGGATCCTGAGCGAACACAGGGAATCAGGGACTTTCCCCCACCAAAGGATGCCAAAGGCATCGCGAGATTTGTGGGGATGGTCAATTTCTATCGGCGTTTCATTCCAAACGCGGCGGAGATTGCGGCACCTCTGAATGAACTCCGGAAAAAGGGCGCCAAATTTGTATGGGGGGAAACACAACAGAAGGCTTTCGAGACCCTGAAGGAAGCCATCATTTCCCCTCCAGTACTGAGAATGCCAGACTTCTCGAAGCCGTTCATACTCCAGACAGATGCGAGTTCGATTGCGCTCGGGGCGGTTCTGTCCCAAGTTGTTGATGGTGCTAGGCAGCCTGTGGCCTTTACATCCCAAACATTGACCCAACAAGAACGGAAGTCTTCAGTCTATGAGCTAGAGTGTTTAGCTGTTGTTTACGCTCTAGACAAGTTCAGGCGTTTCTTGGAACACGCTGAGTTCCTGCTCGAGACCGACAACCAGGCTCTCTCTTGGCTTCTCGCTCATCCCCGGCAGTTGGGTAAGATTGGACGATGGGTGGTCAAGATCTCATCCTTTAAATTCAAGGTGCAACACATTCGGGGAACTGCAAATGTGGTTGCAGATGCTTTGTCCCGTATGTTTTCACAACCCAGCGAAGCCCATCCTGAGCAACCCTGTTCTGTTCTACTGGACTTTCCTTTAGCTTTTACTGATGTGTTACCCCATCAGTTAGAAGATGAAGACTTGGGTCCGATCATCCAAAATCTAAAAGAGGGTAACGTACAGGTCCCTTACTTCTTGTCCAAGGGCGTCCTATGTTGCAGAGAGAGAAAAGGACGTGCCCTGAAGATAGTGCTGCCTAGCAAACTCGTGCCCATGGTCTTCAGCTACTACCACAATTCCCCGGTAGGTGGACATAAGGGGATTTCGAAGACCATTTCCAATATTAGGAGACAGTTTATCTGGAAGGGCATGGATAGGGACATAGCAACTCGGGTGAAGGCATGTCATCTCTGTGGCTTGAGCAAGCCTGCCCAGAACACCAAGTTGGGGCTGTTGTCATCTGATGTGGCGAGCAGACCGATGGAGAAGTTATTCATAGACTACGTGGGACCTTTCCCGCGTAGCAAGTCAGGTAATTCTTACCTGCTTGTTTGTGTGGATGCTTTTTCCAAGTTTGCCTGGCTAGTACCCTTACGGCAGGCAACGGCTCGTTTAACCATAAGCGCGCTCCAGAGTCATGTATTTCAGCATTTCGGTCTTCCGGCCATCATTGTCTCGGACAATGGTCCACAATTTATTTCAGGCGATTTTCGGCGAATGTGCTTCGCCAATGGCATCAAACATGTAACCACTTCCCCCTATTACCCACAGCCGTCACACGCGGAGAGATTCAACAGGAATCTCAGGTCCGCGCTTATTGCTTATTATGCAGAGCAACAGACCACCTGGGACCAGAATCTTAAGTGGTTACAGCTAGCCTTCAATACGGCCCTGCATGACAGTCATAAGGCCGTTCCCTTTGAAGTTATGTTTGGTTTCTCGCCTACGCTTCCCTTGGCCAACTTGTGGAACATAGACGATCTTCTGCCGAGTAATCCGGATATTAGGACGGCAGATAGGTGGAAAGAGGCCCGGAAGAATTTGCTTCGTGCGCACGAGCGCGTCCGTAGTCGGTATAATCGGGGCGAATTCCAAATCCCTTTAAAGTAGGAGATTTGGTCTACTGCCAGAGCCACCCGATCAGCTCAGCTGCCGATAAAAGAGCCGCCAAATTGTGTTACCGCTGGTCGAGGCCGTACCGGATCCTGGGGTTCGCGTCGCCTGTGACGGCTAGGTTGGGCGAACCGGGAGGTAATTCTAAAGAGATAGTCACTCATGTTTCGAAGTTGAAGCCCTGTCACAAGGGGTGGACGGGCTGATAGAAAAGGGGGGAACTTGTGGGTCTCCATTTAGGTATGGATGGATGTTATTCGGGGAGATGTGTGCTCTGGGGGGGGGAGTTGATATGGTAGCGGGTAGGTGTTCCCCAAAGTCCCAGTGGTGTTCGTCTACTTCAGGGATGCGCCCCTGCCAGCGCGAGCCTTGGTTCTCTCCAATTTTCTTTATTTCTGGAGAGAGCCATGTCCTTACCTTCCGTTCCAGGCCTTGATCTTCAATGATCCTTGCCCTTTCCTTCTTCCTGATTTTCCTAACCTGCCAAAAAAAAAAAAAAAAGAGAGAGTAGAGAGCCCTTGGAGCACACACACGTATGGGATTATGGATATATATACATATACATGCAAGTGAGATTATTGGGTCATGGAGACCAGATCCCCCTTTTCTTCGGTGATTCTGAGACACGGTTATTGTTTGGTGTTTTGGGGCTAGTCCCTCTGGTAACTATAGGGCTTGACGCCCTGTTGTGGTTGTGTCGGTTTCTCAAACATAGTTGGGCATGTCTCGGGGGGCCAGTGCTCAGGGAGCTCTCGTACCTTCTTTCGTCTTTTCTTCGCTGTCTTTTCTTGCCGTAGGCTGGCCCTGATCAAGTCAGCCTGCGGTGGCTACACAATTACACGTTACATGTCTTCTTCTGCTCTTTCGTTTTCCTTCTGAGCCTCTGTTCTCCTGGGAGCCATGACTGGTGGGAAAACCGATATCAACTCGAGTATGGAATATAAGGGTGGTACACTGCAGGGTACCACTGAGTTCCAGTTGGGGCAACCATGTTGCCCTTTTGGAGTGGGGGTGTGCCGAGTTTTGGAATACTCGGCTATTTCCCATTTAATTATGTGACTATCATTGCGGGGTATGTGAATTAATTATCTGAGCGGGGTCTATTCTGTTATCTGCATGCTCTGTTGCCGCGATCCGCGCGCGCTCTGTGGGGAGCGATACGTAACGTTTTTTTTGTTACTGCGCTGACCAGTATTCGTCAGGCAGCCGAACGCAGCATCAACCTTCTCTCCCGGCGGCTACCAGTTTGAATTTTGTCTGCTAAATCTACCATGCTTAGATAAACGACTACGCGACTCTCCGGGTTCCTGACCTAAGACGATCACCCGATTCACTTCAGCTGGTGGCCGAACATCTGCCACCAATGGCATTAAACGAGTGATTCTCCGTCTGTGCCGTCGGGAGGAAGAACTGGACAATACACCATGAGTACTTCAGGTTTTGTGCCGGATTATACCAGATGACATTTAACCCTTTTACAAATATTTTTGGCCTCTACTATGTAGAACATCTGATTCTATTCCTGGAACATCTCCAGTTAAAGTTGTTGGTGCACAAGTCCAGCGAGACAATTAGTGCTTGTACATTTTTTCAGTTTTATTTTACTAAAGCTTAAGCCCCCTGAGTAAGTGTGAGCCCAGACGGGGTCATGCGTCACCGAATTTTGCGGCGAAATTTTCTTTTATGGTAAAGGTGTGCGTTACTTAAGGTTACTGATTTATTGGGTGGTGAATTATGCTTGCATCACTTGAGGGTATTCATAGCTCTATATGGGTTTTTTTTTTTTTTAAGTAGATTTAAAGGTTTGGGGAGGTGCTGTAACCTGTGGACGTCACCTGTTGGTGCCGTTATCCACAGGTCCATAACATGTCATAGTTTGCTGGATCTGGTTGTGCGCATGGCCTCGCCTGTGGTCAAGCCAATTCTGTATGAACACCTCAAATGTGTTTTATTGGGGTCTGATGTTATACAATTTTTAATTAAAATTTTTATATATATTTTATAAAATTTATGTTAACTATGTAATAATTCAGTAACAAGTGAATTTTCATCGTTTTCTTTTACTGCCATAGCCGGTGTATTAATTGTTCAGTTGTTAATATGAGCACACTACCGAGTCTTACTTTCAATCATAAATTCGATTATACATTTTATAAGCCCGTGCAGCCATGTTGACCTGGCGATGGCACATTCCTTCCTGGGGGAACTTTTCTAAATTTTGAATACTTGTAATAATTTCATTGGTCGCAACTCAGTCATACCCGGACGGGTTTATGGATTTGTTTCATGAAAAGTTTTTAATGGAGGCTGGGCACTTTACCCGTTTACAGTAGTTTGGGATGGGGGTTTTGGTCACGGATACTGGGAGTTATATTCTTCTGAGGCTTGGTGAAAAATATATAGGCTGCCTGCCAGGTGAACATGTGTGTGTATAGAGATATGTGTGCTATGTGTATTTATGTAACTATATTGATTGATGTTCTATTTATGTATATTTAGGAGAAATTATTATGATGATGTTTACATATATTATAATTATATGATGTTACATGTGTATATTTTCAGAAGGTTGTAATGCCCGGGAGGGGAGTAAAGGTTTGTAATGAAGTTTTTCAATTCTATAAAAGTATATTGTATACTGAGACTTATACTTACAAAGTTACTTGAAATGGCTGAATAAAAATGGTTATTGTTGTTTAACAATCGAGTTTAATTGCAAGTCCCGTCATACTGGACCCAGCGCATTTTTGGCTTCAAAAAAAAGGGGGTTTTTTTCTATAAAGTCTAAAAGTTTGAAATTACAAATTTGCCGCTTTGATAATTCCCTACTTTCATTACATCTGTTTATCATATACCTATTAAAAACATATATCAATTTTCTATTTCTTATTAAACATCTTTATTTTATCTCTAATATTCGTAATTCTATTTGGTATTTATTAAATTAAAATTTTATTACTATTTACTCTTATTATAACATTCATTCCAATTTCATATATTCTTTTCAGAACATATAACTTAATATTGTTTTATATCATATAGGAATCGACCTCTATGTTGACTGGGTGAGTCGATAGTCTCAATGTTTTTGTTTACATTTTAAAATATATGTTCCATTTAATATTAAATTTGTATCTTTTATCTTTTAAAATTTATTATTTCCCTATTATGTACTGCGTTGCATTTTAACAGCAGTACAATATATATATATATATATATTGTAACGTAGACTGTTACTGTGTGTTTAAAAATAGTGTGGTTGAATTTTATAATGGTCACCCGACCTTGTATTCGTATCGTAAATGTGTGCTTGACGAGCGTTTTTTAACTCGCTCGTTGGGTTCGTGGTATAGTATGGGTGTATAATTGATGTTATTAATTATTTAAAAAATTAATGTCAATGTTATTTGCGTGTAGCGAGTCGAGTTGTACCTTTTCTTACCATTTACGGGCAAACCGTATCCCTCGGCGTTTAGTTTGAATATTGCCGCCTCGCCACCTATTGGCGCACGCCGTCTTTCAGTGTCGACTTCGCTAACTGTGATGTTTGTGGTTTTCACTTCAATAATTTGCTATGTATTATCTTAATTAGTACGAATCAAACATACAGCGTTGCAGAATAACAATATTTATTAACCCTTCAATAGTTTTCAGTTAGTTAGTAGTACATTATTTTATCTTAGCACCGGCTTTTACAGTTGCTCAGTTGGCATGCTCAGTTTTAAATGTGTCTTGTATACGCCGCTTGGCGGATACCGTTTGTTTACAATAAAATGTTTTACCCAGGGGGTGATAATAAGTCCTTTTGGCTACAGAAGTATTGGATTACGGCTAAAATGCACAAATTTATAATAATTCTTAAAACTAGGTACACAATATTTTATATTTTAATACATTCAAGTAAGTAGCCAACAATGAGATTTAGTCAACATTTTTGGTTAGGATTTTGTTAATAAGTTATGTTTATTAATTATTTATTGTAGCTCAGTTTAAATAATTATCAATTGATTAAAGTTCAATAATAGTGATATCATAAATACTTTCAGTTCTAATTCAGAATAGTGATCAGTGAAGTGAAAATTGTGATTAGTTATTATGGATTGAAAAATTGGAAATTCGTTTTTAGTGAGAATATTGTTTATACTCATCAATTCTCGATGGGGCTTCCGCGATGCCGTCTGCTTCTTCCGGATGGATCTGGTCGTCTTCTATTCTTCGGATATTCGGCAATCTCGTTCAGACGGGTTTTTCCATAAAGTTCGGCTTCGTACTCGTTCTGCAATCGTCCGTCTTCTTGGGTTGAAGTAGGTCAGTATGGTCTTCCTTCGGGATGAGTCGTCAGCTATTATTCCAGAAGTCTTCTTGATTTCCACGGATAATTTTGGTTGGTGAAAATTTTAATAATAAATATATTATCAAGTGTTCCCTGGACTGCCAATACTATCTTCTTTTCTCACGATTTCATTCAAAATTCACTTATTTAGGGTAAAATTTGAGTTTAGAGCTACATTCATCCGCCCTCGGCGTCGCTCAATAATGTACTAACGAAAATTCAACGGTTTTTTGGCAATAAATTTCGGTTGCTATGGTTACCTAATAAATTATGCTAATTCTCATTGGTCGTTAATTTATGTCATTGTTATATTCTAACGTCTTATTTTAGTTTAAATCTACAAAATATCTTCAAATTAAGATTTCTTTCTTATATTAGTAGCTAGGTTTATTACATGAATACTATTGTTCTTAATTTTTGATAAGGATCATTTTGATACCCCTCATGGTTACTTTTGGGTAGCTACTCACATTTTTGTTATTTTCCTTATTAATATTTTATATATATTTTATCCAAAATTGGATGTTATTTATACATTTTGGTATTAGGAATACCCACTTAACTTGTTTAAACATTTGGTATATTCTGCTTTGATATTGGGCTATTGTTTGTTCTTTAATTTACAAAATTCATCGTTAACAGTTAGGCCTAGAGCCTAGATTTTCCAATACTACTATCTAACATTTCTTTGTAACTTCTTACCTTTATATTTGGTACTTTAAAACAATTTTTTAACAGAAACAAGTAATACACATTGATGTTTCTAACTACACCTCTTATTATAGTAATAGTAGTAGTAGTTATAGTTATAGTAGTAATTTCTTGACAGGTTCAAGCCTGAAATAAAACTTCTAACTACCCTTTCTATTCCTTACTACTATCTGGTTCAACTGATGATTCATTATATTATACTGGTTTTTAAAACAATAATAACACTCTTATTATACTACTATTAAACTGTACCTTACACAATATGTTCTATTCCCTCATTCCTTCACTATAAAACAGTGTCTATTTTTCTTGTTTGCCTTCCATTCCAATGACTTAATTTCTATCTTATCCTATAATTCTTATTAACTATTGCTTAACTTAATCACATTATAATGAGTTCCTCTTACTTGCTAGTACATAGTTTATCACAGGTCTTCCAGTTATTCTAATACAGTTTACTAACTAAAATACTTTTTTAAGTTCACACACTACACTTTTTCCTTCATAGAAGGTTTTTGATTTATTCACTTTCACTTATTGTATGCAACATGCTATCACTACATGTCACCACTTTTGTATTAATATACTCCTCCTTCCACTCACTTGATTATTCACTGGGTTGTTTATTTATGTTAATATCATCATGGGGTTACTGGTTATAAGTGTTTATTTTATTTTCCCTTCACTAATGATCACTTTTGGTAATTAACTGTGGCCTTTATTTGCCTCAGGGTATTGTTTACTAATTTTGATTATATTTATCACTATTTATTAGGGTGTGTGTATTATTAATTCCCTAACTTATATTTATGAGTACATTCTTTCATTAATAAAATATACATAACATTACTATCTTTCATTAACATCATTACCCTAGGTACATATCATCTATACTCTAATTACATTAGCGCATTTGTTAACATACATTTTAATGGTCATTATTAGGGAATTACAATGTTCGTTGTCGAATTCTTGATTACATTTAGTTCTTGGTTCCTTCTTCCTTGTTCCGTTGTTCTTTTTGTATTTATCCGATCTATTGTGTCAGGTCATTGTCAGTTTATCAGTCATTTGTTATTTGGTTATTGGGTTATTAATCTCTGAGTTCATAAGTTCTTGCCTTTTATTCTTGTCTTCAGCTTCTTTATTTTATAATTAATTATCATTGTATCTTCACTACCTTATGTCATGTTACATAATATATATAATATACTGTCTTCCGTACTCTACAACGTCTTCTCTCTTCTACGTTTCCTTTTTTCTTATGAGTGCCTTCCATTTCCTTTTGCTGAGTTCCAGATTTGTCTCGTTATCTCTCTTCGTCAAAATAATTTGGTTCGCACTTTTTACGCTCTCTTTGATCTTCTTTTTCTCTTTGTTCTTCTATGGTCTTACGTCCCAGATATCCGTTACTTACCTCAATCCGAAAGGCATCAGTTTTTATTCTCTAGCACGTTTTATGTTGGTCTACTTGCCTTAATTTCTTTGCGTTAGTAAAAATACTATATTAACGGGGATTCACCAATGAAAATTCAAAAAGCTTTGTTTATGAACATATTTCAAAAAAACTTTTTTTATAGGTTAGTATTGACCTATATAAAAGTATTATGGGGAATTTTTTTTACCATTTATGTACATAAAAAATTTTTTTGAGATTTTTACATACTTTCTTGAATTTGATATAACTCAAAACGTAAATGACCAATTTTTTTGTTTTGGTGTCAAATTGAAGGTAACATTAAGCTCTAAACTCTCCGGTATTTTCGTTACGATTAGTATCTTAGAACCCTGGAAAACATTAAAAGAAAATAAAGTTTTTAAAACTTAACTTTTATTTTTACATAATATTTTTTTTCTTAAATAGTATTGTACGTATCACATTAAAAATGCCAGGGAATCTTCTAAATGTACGTTAGATGCACCAAAAAAAATTTCAGCTTGCTATCTTCATTTGTTTTTTAGGAATATCAGTTTTTCTCTCTGAAAACACGGAAAAACTTATTTTCGGGAAATCGCGTTTAAAGTTCAGCTCAGTACAAAACTCGTTTAGGTGGGAAAGTAGGCTATACTTATTCCTGTTTACAAGTACAAGTTCAACAGGTAATCAAAACAAAAAGTGAGCTTACTAAAGTAAAGAACAGCGTTACCTTTAAAACTCTCCAGCTCCGTAAGAGACACCTCTTCTCTCTGTATTCTTTTTCTTCTTCTTTTTGAATTGCCAATCTCTTCTTTCTTTTAAACTCCTGGTACTTCATTATTTTCCTTTTTTTAGCAGTTTGCAGCCTGACAGCGTCGAATCGCTTCGCTATAGTTGAAGTATTCAAGCCAGGACTAACTACAAGCCCGCATTCTCGCTGAGTTTCAGTAACCGTTTTCAAGTAGCCGTTATTGTAAATGCAAATAGCTTCACTGACTCTCATCATCAGAGTACTTTTACAAACAAATATGGTTTTTGTACATTTTGACGAAAGCACGCGGTGCAACGCCTCATTAGCGTTTTGGGTTTTGCCGTCAACGCATCGTGACAGTAAAGCAGTTGACCCAAGTCGTTGGTATATCGGCAGAACTTTAGCAACTACATCTTCTCTAAGAGGAGTTTTTATGAACTCTTGGTGTGAGGAAGGTGGCTGGTTTTTAGCTAAAGCTTTCTGGAAAAAACACCATGACTCCTCCCCTGTCGGGCATTTACCATGCTGCGGGCTTACATCTGTAGATTTACAATGTGAAAGCGTTGCAAAAACAGCTTGTTTCATCTTATCTACATCTCCAATGTTACTTTGAATGGCATTTGTGTAGTAGGCTGTTAGTTTATTTATGGTGCTGTCTTTTAGGCCACCACTACGCTTTCCGGCTAAGGGAAGGCTATACGGAGTGTTCTCTTTATCTTGGTTTGCCTGAGTTTTTCTTTTTTCTTTTTCCATCTGTCGGGCTTTAGAATCATCTTCCACTAATTTTCTAAGAGCTGTACCTAGTCTCTTGGATACATGATTGATGCACTCAATTTTTTCAATTTGTTTGTCGTCATATAGATTTAAAGATTGCAGGTGGGATAATGTTTTGCTGTCCCCATCTGAAATCAAATTTGTGTAGCGAAAGCCATAATCTAGAGACCGAGACCAAATTTTCTCTGCTGCAATAGTTTCCATCATAGGGGATGATCCATCGTAATTGCACTCACAGTTTGGTTTGTGGGTTACCTTCCAAGCTTCTAATTCCTCAGGCTTGTCTTTTAGTTTGTCTTTCATAATCTCACAAGTCCGACAATATTTAGACAAAACTTCAAAATCTATTATGAGACCAGTTGTCATTTCAATGCAGCAGCCAACTCCATATTTAGACGTAAACCCCCTTTTATGCCAACTGCCGTCATAACTCACTGTCAAATCTAAGGGCTTTGCTTCATCAACATCTTCTAAAATCATCTGAGACTTGCGAACCTCGGAACGAGCTTCTTCAAGGTTTCGCTTATAACGTCTCGTCGTTATAATATCGGGAACCTGGTTAATTGGCTCAGGTCAATTAAACAGGCTGCCATAATCTTAACAAACTCATAAATAACTGGAAAGTAAACAAATGTTAAATAGGATCCCGTGAATTGAGGAATATTGACAGGGGTTTGTAGATTTATTCACTCACCTTTTTGGACCATGACATCTCTTTATTACATAATGTTTTAACATCTCCGAAGAAATTTAGCAATGACTAACTTATAGGGCCTATTAAAAGTAAAAACATTTGCACCCCTTGTAAAAATAGAATTAGAGTAATTAATGAGTTAACATAGCTTGCACTGCCCTCGGATCCGAGTAGTTTGTTTCAGTATATGATATTAAAATTATAATCTTTATTTTGTGCCATCTGAAGAATGGGCTTATTTAACTTTAACGTGTTATATTCATAAAAGCCTTAAACTTAACACATATTATTACTAAGCATGAAATTACAATTTTATGGTAATTAAGTCAGTCTTTCGTGTTTTACTTTACTTTCATTGGTTAGTTAAGTGTCTATCATGTATTATTTTAAGTTAAGTTCTGAACCACGGATGTTGAACTTCCGTGTCACCTGTGTGTAACATCGTCGGCGAATCGGCGCTTCTGTCGGTTGTGCAGGGTGTCTTGGAGATCTTCTGGCTATCGTGTTTTGGTGAAATCTGCTGTCATTCCTGTGGTCTGTAGATTCTTGTGGTAGGTTTTGGGTTGTAACTTTCACTGGTATTCACATTGTTGTACCGCACATATTACTTACGGTTAACAGTTACATGTTAAAAGTTTAACATCACATTTAGGTGATGTTAGTTTGTTACAGAGATGTCATTGTCATAGACTCACGTCATTTTCGACATTTTTACATCATCCGGCTATCTCACACAAGCTTCTCCTCGTTTATAGGTTTTTATATTGACTACATACTTTTGTACGCTGTATCAGCAGCGGAGTCTGAGATACAACTGAACTGGCTAACTATAGGGGTGAAGAGGCTGTCCGCGCGCGGGTAGCTTCTCAGCGTAAAAGTAGTTCTCACATATTATTAATTATTTTCCTTTAATTCGCTTACAACTTAAAGACATTGCTCTTTACTTTGATTACTCTTTTATGTGACTAGGGGTAGTTACGGATTTATTTAGTTTCTCAAATCTAATTTTATTAACTGCTACATTGGCAAATCGGCAGGTTACTACCGGTTTGGGGCATGAAGAAGGGTTCATTTATTACCTTATTAAAGCTAATATTAGTATTATAAAATTTTTTTTTATTTTTTGTGGGATTTAGACTTATTAAATCGTCACACGCTGAACATTTATCTTTGATGCAGCTATTAGCGCTTTTCTATAAAAATTATAAGCATTTATCCTCATTGCGTTCATGTTCGATTGCATGCTGAAAACCTCCAAGGCTCTGTGACCTTTCCCAATTGCAGAAAAAGCATACACCATTCTGCGGTTTATGTCATACGGTGGTTGCGTAGAATCGTTCTTTTTAATACGTCCCGATGTTTCAAAAATCTGCTGGTAATCGCATTCATTGCATGATATTGTAAAAATATTAGCGTAGCCTTTCACAGTTGGTTCTTTCATTTTGATACTGTTTTTTGAGAGACATTCTGGGCATGGGAACAGACCAACAAAATTACTAAGTTGGTTGACATCAACTAAAATATATTTTGTGGCATTTTCGTCTACAAATATTTCATTATTATAGCTACTATACAATGCAAACCCAGTTTTTTTGTCAACTGGTTCATCTTGTTCAATGGCATTAGTATCTGAATCACTTTGCAGTACTGGTGATTGTAACCTAACCTCACTATTTACAACAAGGCCTAGGCCTACCCCTGGACTGTCAGTAGTTTTCCACCGTTTCCAGGCTCTGTCGCTGTTTCGTTTCGATAAAAGTACTTTAGCTTTTGTTTTTCTTCCCATTACAAATGAAATGTTATGCAAACAACACTAAAACTATGAGAAACAATCACTGAAATAAACCAAAACAAACTATGACCACAAACAAAACAACAAACAAACATAACAAGGCAAAAACCGTTTGGCGCCAATCTGGTTACAACAATCAGCTGAGAACAGATACAATAAAGCAGCTGACCATAGAGCAAGGAATGCAATTACTATACATACAGTACATGTTGAAATGTTTATCTTTATAAATCAAACAGAAATATCAACCAACTAACGGTTTCTATTCTTTTTTATTACAGAAATCTCTTGTGCGGCGCGAATATTGGCAATCAAGGTGCTGTGACACGATACACAAAAATAATTTTTTCTACGTGATATAGATAGCCAAAAATGTTGAAATTTGGTTTTTTTATGTTTAGAAATATATAAGGAACAAAAATAAACAAATAAAAGAATTTTGAAAAAATAGGTTTTTAGCCAATTTTCATTGGTGAATCCCCTTAACTTAACTCTTTGCTTTTCAAATACATTTCATTTCAGATGCAGTTCCTCCCTTTTTTCTGTATAGCATCAGAGATAGGTATTTCAGTTGGTTAACCTATTCTGTTGATTATGTCTCTGTAAATTAAGAATTTCTTCTGCAAATACTCCTTTAATTTATCCTATTCACCTATTTCGCCTATAGGCTACATTCTGTTACCCAAGAAATGTTTACTTATAAAGTAATATATTTTTGCCAACTATAGATAGTAGTTGCCCTAAATGCATTCAGTGCTCAGAGGAAAATTAACTTTATCCGAAATAGAGACACTCTACTTTTATGCAACATGGGCATTTACTCAGGAGCGCACATCCCTGTCGGCGGTAGACGGTCGGGATCATTGGCGCGAAGACCTGTCGCAACTTACGTGTGTCAGTGAGTATCAGTGTTTATTTAAAATCAATATACAGTAAATTGTCTCTAACAAATGTAAACTATGAAGTCAGTAATATTTATTACGTAAACAAAATGAATACCGAGGAAGTCAGCAAAAATGTTACTGCCCTAAAGTAAATTTATACATACTGCTTAACACTCAATGAGATTAATTGATTTCGTACGAGATAACCAAATTTACACATAAAATGTCTAGAACGTGTCATAATGTGTCCTGTTACTTGAATCAGATTTTCTCATTTGGTATTAGCGGCTCAAAACTGGCATGCCTCTAGCAACAGTATTCACATGAAACAGCAACGCTGGTGAGAATGTAAACCACACGTACATAAGCCAAATCAAATTAAGCCATGTTATCAGGTTGCCAAAGGTATTATGAGCAGGAAATAAATCACTGAGGAAACCAATACGAGTCTATAAGACAGTTTTCCTACCCACGTTTTTACAAGAAATAGAAAACTTCATCTTCTTTCAGAAACATAAAAGCAGACTGTAATTCTGAGACGACCGACTGGTAAACCCAGGAGAGACCGAATTAGGAATACGATATTCAGGACACAGTTCCAACAGGGATCACTCGTGTAGACAGTGGAAAAGAAAGCAAAGCAGCACAAAGCAAACAAAGATGTGAAACGATAGAAAATTGAAATTCAAGAAAGCGCGTTCAGTAGGAGGAAGACAAAGATGAAAACCAAGTTTGGAATGGCTAGACTATATTGAGAAGGCGAGAACAGTGAAACACCTCGCTAAAGAGACTGGGGTTTATAAAGCGCCAGGAGGGGTTTATACGCTTGACGTGAAATGGGGACGATAAAAAAGTGGTCTGGTGCGTTGGTAATTTAAGGAGGCTCACTTTTACCAGGGTCGTTATTACTGACAATATACGCCTTGTCTGGAAAACTAAATGGTGCTATACGTATTCATGAAGGCGACAGAATGAAAAATACAGAATGTCAAAAACGTAATTGTCTATTAGTTTTTAACGTAAATTCTAATCTAGTATTCATACATGTTACAGCAGCCGAGATGTAGTGATAGGATATCATCAAGCTGGACTCGATCTATTCCTTCCGTAGCGAACGTTTAATTTGGCTTCTAGACAACCACTCTTTTATACCACGGGATGCAAGGTATTTTTACTGGCGGTAACTATAAGTTATATATTATTTACTAGTATGTATTCCCTAGTATGTGCGTGTGTATATGTATACACACGCACGCACGTTGCCACACATATAATATATGAATAATACACCGTAAATTAATGTACGAATTACTATATACTATATACTATGCACTATATACTATATACTCGAACTTCTGATTCTGATACTTCTCATATAGTTTGTAAACGCAGACACAACAGACGTCTGAAGATGGGTGACTTACACTCTGTTAAAGATAATTCGAAGAAGGAGAATCATATCAATAATAACTAAACATCATAATGTATTCCCTGAAGAATTATGTCACTGGGTACGGAATTCGTACTGAATTCAACTGAAACTGAGAACTGCAACAGCCGAGTATCTGGTTCTAATGAATTAGAGAACTTTCACTTTTGTAGCAATTTTGGGTGTAATTGGACGAGCACAAAGGTTATGTGGATAGCCCTTGTTTTTAAAAATCTTTTTTTAGCAAATTTTCCAAGTAGCTCGAAGTAACAAACTTCTGTGTAATACTCCAGTGATATGAAAAAGCTAACTTTTTGCATTTAATGACAAAAAGTATAACAATATTTACAATGAAACAGCCGTAACTTTATGTATTTTCATTTTTAAAAGTATTTCTTAACAAACAGGGGGTAGTTTAGAGTAGTTATACGTCTTCAACATTGTTACCTACCTGTGCACAGAGAAACAATACAATCAGTTCTACAATACAGAGAAACAATTGTAAGCACTGCCTTGTATGTACTGTGTGCACTTTGTTGGTAAGTGGAAGTCTGTCACTGCGTAAGGTATCAAATATATCAAATCAAGGTATCGATAGAAAAACCAACAACCACAGTCTTTTAGGATGAATTCAATCGGACCTAAAGTGTGTGGAAATTATTTGACTCGTCCCCAGTTTCATTTTTATATATTTTTGGTGTTATCGTACCACTTTTTGCCAAAAATTAAGGTTTTTAGAACTGTTTTGCAATAGTGCAAGTTTTTATAATTTATCGCCTATGGAAATAACTGATACAACTTACACAATTTAGTCTAAGATAATAAGTGACAGGTTACCAAGAATTGCTGAGAGTCGGCTCTTAGAAGAACGACATGGGTTCCGGAGGGGAAGGTCCACAATTGATAATATGTTTATATTAAATCAAACAGTGGAAACGAGAATTGAATTTAATGTAGAGACACATCTTGCGTTTGTGAACCTCGAAAAAGCATTTGACAGGTTGGATAGAGCAACATTATGGAGGATATTGCAGAGAAGAGGATACACTATTTATTTAATAAAGGTAAGTAAAAGTTTATATAATGGAACGCAGTTACAGATAAAAACAAACACATTGTCAGAGCCCATTAGAATAACCCAACGCGTTCGGCAGGGTTGCAGTCTTTCTCCTGTTTTATTTAATGTCTATATAGATGATGCCATAAGGAAATGGAAATTGACGCTCCCAAAGGATTATACTTGGGGAACGGATTTATTTAAATATTTTTTATAATGTATGCAGACGATCTTGTGATCATCCAAAAGACTGAAAATGATCTCTAAAAGTCGTTGTTTTATCTTACTGACATTTTGGCATATTACAATCAAACCATTTCCGTATTCAAAACAAAAGTTATGGATTTTCCTGGGGCAAATCATATAAGAACAAAGATTGTCATACAGGACTCGCCAATAGAACAGGTGCCAGATTTCAAGTATCTAGGGTCTAGCATCACATACCAAGATGATAAGGAGGTTGAAAGTAAAACTAGCATCTTCCAGTCGCTTTGTGGCCGTATCATTAAACATTTAAAGAAAAAAAAAAAAAAAACAAGAAAAGAGACGCTATTGAAATATTAAAATGTAACAGCCATACCTCAACTACTGTATGGTAGTGAGACTTGGATTAGAAAGACTAAAATTATATCTAGAATACAAGGAGCGGAAATGAGGTTTTTGAGGGCTGTAAAGGGTTGTGCCAGGAGAGATCTTATCAGAAATGATCATATTAGAATGGAGCTAGAAATAGCTGAAAGCTTAAATGAGAAAATCCCCCGGTACAAATCGGAGTGGCAGTTACACGTAGAGAGAATGGATCCAACTAAATTTTCAAGAAGAGCCTTTGACTATCATCCAAGAAGGGAGAGAAGTGTCGGAAGACACCGTAAGCAATGACTGAATGACTTCCATTGAGACTAGAACAGCCTAAGCCATAAAGGATGACGACGACGACGACGACGGAAGTAACTGATCATTTATTTTTATTTTTGGTCTTCTATTTAAAAAATCCAGTTGGGAAATTTTCAGTTTTTTTTTTTGAATTCCTTCGAATGTGTCAGGTGTATTCAATAATGATTTGGGCTGCATCTCTTCTAAAGGAACTACATTATACAAGTGATTATAAAGCTAGGCTAGTATAGAAAAGTCCTTAAACCAGTGCTTTCCAGTCCTTTCCCTCCAATTTAAGGACTGGTCACAAAGCTACAAAGGACTGGCTGGACCTTGCCACAAAGCCCAATCTGTCATAACTTTGGTAGAAAATAATGTCAGTGTCTTTCCTTAGCCTGGTAATAGATTGCATACAATCTATAGAGAAGTAGTTTGGCAGTTACTAAGAAAAAAATCAAGAATGAAACCATCTGTATAAAGACTCATCTTATAGCTGACCTTAAACAAATATGGCACAGAAGTAAAGTCATCAAGAGAAACTGTGAGACTCTTATAGAAACATGCCAAACAACACCATAATGATTGTAAAGAACAAAGGATATAATGCTAAATATTATAATACATGTCAACAGTATGTCAATAAAACAGGTTTATTGAAAAAATTTAGGTCTATCTTAAATTGCTTGTTTGAGTCTAATTTGTTGCACACCTCTGTAAAATTGGAAAATATAATAAAATATTTAAACGGCTAGTAGATAACTGTATCTTGAGGGATTAACTGTGTTTTGTGTTTAAGAAGCTGACTGACAATTTCGGCAATAAGATCATCACATTTGGGGTTATAAATAGGTACTCAAAAATAAAATTCATCCATACTGCAGCTGTATAACATGAACTGTGTAATACCGAATAATAGGATGAAGTTTTGTAAGACTGCAGCTACCGCACTGTTGCAGGTGGATCGGGTAAAGGGCTGTTCACGTGAGAATAGATTAAATAATAGTAGAATTAAGGTAATAATACAGAGGATCTACAAACTATTGAAGTTAGGGGTGGCAGCGGCGAGAAATGGTTGAGTCGATTAGAGGAATATCCTAAAAGAGGCTATGCCCCATAAGGGCTATGATGATGATGACGATGATGATGATGATGATGGTAAAAATACCCCTACTATTGAATTAAATGAACGTAAAATGGAACAGGTGAAAAGTTTGAAATATTATCTGGGAAATATTATTGACAAAAAACGGTAAGCCGGATAAGTTACGTGGAGAAATCAGGAAGACTGCTTAACGTGTTCCAAGTACGTAGGCAAATTTCCTAGGCAATAGGGTACCGTAATTTCAAAAGAGGTTTAAAGTAGGGCCAATCGATCAGAAAAATTGTAAGGCCGACAATCCTACATGGAAGCGACGCATAGACATTGTACGAGAAAGACATAAATAAAAATTCAACAGCCTTAAGGGTTTTATTCAATAAACTTCAACAAACTCAATAAAAATAAAGGGACGACAAGGAAGGCTTATACAAAGATTTTATTAATTAGATAGAACCAATCCGCGACAAATTAATTGAAGGTTAATGGAGATGAATCAGAGGCAGAAGAGAAAGTAGCTTTACGAGGGAGTGTATGAACCCAAGTTCAAGGAAAAATAGAAGAGGGATGCCACGACGCGTTTGGATACACGGGAAAAAAAGAAGAAGCAGAAAAGACAGCCATAAGGTAGAACAATTTAGGAGGCCGTGGAACAGGATAGGTTTAGAGGGAGAGCGTAAACTGACTTGCGATATTGACATTATATTTTGGTGCTGTACCTGCCTTTACTTCATGGTAAGAGTCGTTCTACATCAAACCAAATTATATTAAATTTTATGTCATCTTGAGGATACTTAGGATGCTCAATGAAATCTATTTTTTTTTTTAGTAGGCCTACTGAGCTAGCCATTTGGATCGGACGAATAGGGTCAGATTGTCTAGGAAAATCTGGATAATCGAGGATGGTAAAGAAGCTTTGTATAAGCAAGAAACCACTGCCTAATACATAAAGTAAGGGGAAAAGTACTTAGAATAATAATGACGTTATCGTGTCATCTGTTATAACATTTAAGGTGCGAATAGTTAAAGACGAACGACACGTGTTTTTTGTTTTTTTGTAAATGTGTGTTTCGACGAAGATTATATCTTGTAAACTCGATAAGTCAAGAAAATAAGCGTTTAGTGTCACAGCAATAAGTGTTCCAATGATAACAACCAAGTAAAACAATAAATTAATTAAAACGCACCGTTTTTGATATCGAATTCTCTGTATCGAAAACGTACTGAACCGTTTGAGACAAGATGAACTCTTCAACGTTGTGCAGTAGCCAGGAAAGCAAAATATTATTGTACTAAAGGGGACAGGAATGGTATGAACTGCTTGTGTGATGAGTCGAGATGCGCTGTAGTAGTGGGGACTGCAGCGTCCGGACCGAGTCCGATGACTGACAGACGAAAACTGTGCTGGTTAGTATGACAGCTGTCTGGTCTGTTACTGGAATGGATGCCGCGAACACGATTTTTCGCTAGACATCGGAGGCTGGATGTCAGCAGATCGCCTTTGCCACCGATTCGGACGGCAGATGCTGCCCATGGCATCGGTCGCTCCCGCTTGGTGGAGAGCCTCCGTGCCTGTGACAATGGTATACAGCAGGAAGAAGCGTGTTCAGACATGCTTAGGAATGGGTGCCCCTGACGAGATAGTGGGTTGCTGTGTTATGGTTGTCAAGTTCCAAGGGAGCTAACCAGAAGTGTAGTATGAGGATACATTTTTAGCAGGTCGTCTAGAATTATCAATCGCCGTTTGGAAGTTCTGTACTGCCGATAGCTCTCAGGTAGGCAAAGGATGATGTCGCAGCTGCAGTGAAAAGTGTTTCAGTCAGTGACCGGACAAAGGCAGAAACGTGAGGACTGGAAGACATCCTCTAATTACGTCATTTATGACAAATGTGTGTTTAGAATGTCAAGAGGAGTTGGAATAGACGAGCTCTATGTGTTTCGGAAGACGAGATCTGTCTCCACCCTAAAGCCTTGGAAAGGCCTGATGGTCGCGGAAGCTTGGGGAAGCTAACATACCACTTCCTGGTACAAGAAATACAGAAAAGGAGACAAACCACACTGTTCTTTAAACTGAAGATCGCAGTATGCAAGCACAACAAATTTTTCTGTCCCAATCTCAGATTTATTTAAGAAATTTTGTAAACATTTAATTGGATAAACTTTAAAATTTTGAAAATTTTCTCATGTTTGTAGCACAATAAAACTTTTGTGGTGGGAACTTAGAAATTCTTCTTAAGATGATTTTTAGAGATTCGTTTAAAAAAGTGTTTGTTTAATTCTGTTGAAAACTGAAGGCTATGAGAATTCTAAATAAAAATGGTATTCTGGACTTAAACGTGCAGTTTATAATATCCCAGAGATTATAGATTCAACCGTAACAAACTCGCTACAAATATTCATATATAATATGTTATATACTGCATTATGTGCGTCCATGTTATGTCTGAAACAACAGATTAGTTTTACAGTAACGTAGTTGTTCTGGTGATCAGTCAGTTAGTGATAAGTTGATGTCACTCAGCTTAACGTGATAATCGTGACTGCTTTAAAAAATTACCACAGCTACAGAATAAATACTTCAGTAGCAGGGAAAACATAGCGTTTGGGAAAACCCAGTAAAACAATGCATGTTGTCGTTTCAATTTTTTCCGTATTGAATTACGTGGAATTCAATTAGAGTTACCAGTAACTCTAATTTTCTCATTGTTATTTACTGTGCTTTATGATAGAACAATCATTTTCCATTCGCGGAAAAGGATTATTCTCAATAATTTTTAGTTTATTTTTTTAACTTTTGATAGAACCGACATTATTATCTCTTGCTGCTTAGAGTGTTTTGACATTGCGGATCCTCCTGCCCGCCAACATCGCAGCATCACGATCGAATAAGTCAATACGTGAATGTAGGTGTCAAGCCTTTTAGTGAAAATTGTCAGTAGTCTCAACCCAGAATTCACATAGATTTTGGCGTATTTGAGAAAGTTCCCGTAGTATAGACTATATATAGACGATATAGACTATTCTATATATAGAATATATATATAGACTATACATATAGATATATATCTATATATCTGTATATCTATCTATTCTATATAGACTATTCTATAGAGAATCTGCACTGTGTTTGTTGCTTACAGCAACTAATGCCACATCCGCTTCGGTGGCAAATTTCCTAGAGCAGTTTCCGGTAACAAAAATAAAAGCTGATTTAATTACTGAGAGACACTTTCTTACCAGGTTTTAGGTACAGAAAACTGAGCACATCAGTTTAAGACAATGTTGACGTTTTCAGTGAGAGGCAACTCAATATATTTTAACTATAATTATAAGAGTTAATATATAAGACAGCACAGTGCAGGACAAAAAGGAAGAGCCCGTCACGATTTTATGACTAAGTCACAAATAACGTAACTCTTACACAGATAACGTTGGTACTAAACTTTTTCCTGCAGACACCACATATGATGATGAACATAAATAACTTTTACCCGTACAAAAATTGAGTTTACTGTATGAAAAATACAAAATATCGGTATGGAGAACCATACATGACTTCCATATTCTAAGATTTATATTTAAAATCATTTTCGAAATGAAATATTACCATAGAAACTACTTCTTTCTACTTACTGCTTCAGCCTTAACCACAATACTGTGGTCACTAACGTATACCACCTCACGTTATCGCACTCGATTTTCACTGATGATGGAAGTCGATGGCATTGCCAAAACGTCTGGTTTTGTAGAAAACATTGGACTACGGCCAAATATCCCGGGAAGGAATTTTAACAAAAACTACTTCTTTGTTGCCGATAACGTTGTACACATATATATAAAAAATATGCATAAAATTAATGGCTTGTATAAGTTAATGTTTGATCTCCATTAAGTAGTGCTCAAGTTTCCAAAGTTTTAATATTATGATGTCCGTAATTAAAACATCAGAGCAGGTTTAGTGTGTATGAGGGTACACCGTGGACAAAAATTTTCAACATTCCCTATTGAGCGTTGCTCAGAGTAAAGCTGCGAATCTACAGTATACGTTTCACAGAACAAACGTGCGGAAAAGAAGGAGCGCTCCGAAGTCACTCATGGACCCTGAGCATCTGCAGAGGGTTCATTCCCTAAAGACTAAAAGTCTGTCTATGAACCGTTCCTCTGTAAACACGTGCAGTTACACTGCCCAGCGATCAACAGGAAGCAAATCGTTATCCACGCTGGACACTTTTTCGGCTTGCACGCGTTATATGTTGGTGTGGGTTTCGGCACTTTCCATTTAAAAAGCGTGCAAATGTAAGAAAATATCACCATTAGGAAATAAAATTTGGTTGCAATAGGCTCACACGGAGTGGTAGGAGCTGACATCACAACGGTTAGAGAATGAGACAATGGTTGTCCGTTATGGCATAACGAACACGCTACAATTGTTGCTGCGTATTCAGCCGCTGAAGGAATACGGACTTCCCTCTAGCTCTGTCCTGTAGTGACAAGGACCAATGGATTCTGTACGCACTTGCTACACAGCAGACAGCCAGCCTAAATAGACGAGTACCACGTGCGTTACCGCTAACTTATAAATTGTAGATTATTCTATTGTAAAATCTATATTATCTAATTCTATATTGTTACAACGGTCACACGAACCGTCGTGTTTTACAGTGGAAACAAAATAACTGACACCAAATGAAGTTACTAATTCTAACTTTAATTAGAAACAACCAGCAGTTCGAAATAAACAAAGTCGATCTCATACAATAATTCAAGTTAAATTTGTTCAGCACACAACAATAAATGTCACCTTATTATTAGTGTGTCGCATTAAGCGCAATAATCACTTTCCACCGATCCGCAACAATCACGCCGAACCGCACTCACAATATGACCAGGTCTAACTTAACTGCTTAGCCTGCCGCTGGCGCTTATATTTATACCCGCTGAGATTCGAGAATAACTTGTCACATTCCGGATAGGTTAGAAATGTGTCAATGTCCGACATTGATAATGCCACGCAGACTGCTCACCAAACGTCTGGAACGGCTTCGTGCGTTCCCCGTGTTAAGAGTCGCATAGGCACTTATGTCATTTTTGAACTCAGCGAAGAAATATTTATCCTCCGTCATTTATTTGCCAATGTTATTTTATTTTGATTATACGGAAAGTTTTTAGAATTTAGCAGTGATGCGCTGATGTAGAAGAGTTAGTGGATTTAACAAACAAAAGTTTCATTTTACCATCGATTTTTAAATTGTAAGCAATGTGTACGGAGCTCGAGCAGCCTATGTGGACGATTCGCCACTGGTCACAAACCACTATCTTAGGTGTGTGTCTTGATCGACATTTGAGTCCATTACTTTTGGTTCTGGATAACAAAAATAATAAAACGTCTCTGGGGGGGGGGGGTGCAAACAATTATTATTTTTTCTTATTAGTCAAAATTAATCAATTTACTTATACTCTTAAATTTATTAAAGTTGGTGGCCGTGACGTTTGCGCTAAACAGTTATTTCCACTCAGATTAGTTTAAGCACATTCTGAGAATTCTGCGTTAGGTGATATGATAATTTTATTATTATCTTGAGCACGTGCTTGTTTGTGTGTTGTAAAGTATTGTTTATTGGAGTTTTGTATTTTTTAGTGACAAAACCCGTTTGTCACTAGCTGTGGTCCAGAACTGCGTGTACACGACCAGCACCCTAACTGTGATATCATGATAATTCCAATAAAGTGAGTTGGAAATACGAATATAAAAAATCCAGAAGTTTTGAAGCATAATTACTTTTTAGTTGCTGAAATAGTAACTACCTATTTTCTGACCACATAATCTCTAATATATAATAAGGGGAAGTTATTAAGGGTGGCGATGGTGATGGTGATGATATTGTTATTATTATGTGCCTTATCTGCTACCACTTCAATCTACTGCTTTGTTCCTCTGCACGTACCGTCACAGTTCCCCATCTGAGCTACCCTACTCTCGTATCCCCCTTATTTCAATTCACGTTTTCGTGGCTTATTGTCTCATACTATTTCGTGGCTTATTACATGCAATTTTACAATTAAATTTTTTTTCAGGTTTTCTTTAAATCAGCAAGAATAAGGTCCATAGTGGAAGTTTTTGAAACAGTACAGTATCAGTACTTCTTATTTACACCTTGTATGTCATTCTGTTTCCAAACAAAATAACTGAATAATTGTGACCTATATACTGTCACTATTAAAATCTTAAACAGTCTCTTAAAAATAAATGTCAAAACCAAAACTAAAGTTAATACTGGGAGCCAAAGTCATTAGTAGCCTCCAGTATTGTCTCAAACAAATAGTCGTCTTCATTATACTATCGTCGCTTTTTTTCAAATAGGTAAGATTCTGTGAGTTGTCGAGTCTGTTTACATTCGTTGCTTACAAGAGCGCCAGGTGGTTCTATTCTAAGGGTGGCCGCTTCTGTACATAGTCTTCACATAAGTTATACGAGCTGTGGTTGACGTAAGATGATTGCAGTCCCTGTAAGTACACCACCACAGTCGGGTATTACTGTGGATCCTGGATTTACGTACTGTTGTGCAATAGAGAGTGTGATACCAAAGGGGGGTCTTCAACCGTGCACAGGAAAGTCCCTTGTTTTATAGCAGTGTCGTTAAGAACCGACTGCTGGAGTATTATTATGGCGATATTATTTATCTCCCGGGAAAACAGGCTGTCGGTTAAATTATTATCACGGTTCTATTCGGGCCTCTATGTGTTGGGTTTGTCGTAGTTTGTTAACAAATGCAAAAATTACTGTTCTGAACGGTTGTCTGGCCCTCAAACCACGTGTTCTGGCACACTTTCTTCCCGCAGCTCCGACGGTCTTCATTACCCAACTCTAAAATGCCCTACAGCACAACGACGGAGTTTACGCAGCAATCCCTTCTGTTACAAGCTAACAGGTTCGCAATTCAAAAAGTTCATTATTGAACTCAACGGGCAATTTGTGATGTTTCGTCCACCCCACAAGTCAGTAGACGTTACCTTCACCACACTTAAGGCTAACTGCCCTCCAGTAACAATTAACGGTCAACGAATAACCCAAGGTGAAAGTGCTAAGTACCTTGGGATGCACCTGGACAGGAAACAATCGTGGAAAAACAAATAACCTCCAAGAAGATTGAACTTAATCTCAAGGTCAGAAATATCTACTGGCTAATAGGCAGAAAATCGCGGTTAAGTCTCGTCAACAAACTTTTAATATATAAAGCAGTTCTTAAACCGGTATGCACTTATGGTATTCAACTTTGGGGTACTGCTAGTACGAGTAACATCGAGATTATACAGCGCTTTCAGTCCAAAACTTCAAAATGAATAGTCGACAATCCATGGTACGTCTCCAAGAATTCTATACACCGAGACCTCAAAGTTCCAACTGCGAGAGAAGAAGTCATGCGCCTCGGCAGGAAACACATCTCTAAAATAGAAAGCATCCAAACCCCCTAGAAATTAATTTGTTAGATAATAGTAAAGATATTTACAGACTAAAAAAGGCACAAATTGTTAGACTTACTATTCAGGTTCAACTAATAATGTGTACTCTGTATTATCTGTTCTGTAATATCTGTATCTTTTGTATTCGTGTCAACATTAAGTGTTAATGTCAACCAGTGCCTTATAGGCCCAGTGTTTAACACTTTGAACTTATTGTATCATGCCAGCAGCAAGTGGAAGTGATTTTTGTTCATTTGTTTACATGTTTTTACCATTTAGTCTTGTAATTTGTGTATCTGTTTCATCTGTTAACAAAAATATGAAGAGCTGTGAGTGGTCAGCTCTTCATAATCATGTATGTGTTTTGTCAAACAATTTGTTCAATGTTCGCTTAGTCGAACAGATTACAAATCTGCAATAAATTGAAAAAAAATTTTAACCATAGGAGTGTTAAATCGTCAGACAGCCAGAATCGTCGTGCTGTAGAATGTTTGTGAACAAATTTCAGTCGAATCCAGTGTTGTGAGAAAGGATCAAAATTAAGAGAGGAACTGAAATATCTGACCGCAGGGCTATCAAAGAGCACTGATTCGTCGAGATGCTGGAGGAGCAAACGGTGAGCTGGTGTAGTTGCTAAGATATTTTAAACCGAAACTTGAATGTTTTCATGTTACTGCTTTAACGAACAAGCTATATAAGCTTGCATTCCCTTATCTGACTATACAGGCTTGTGTATTTTTTTTAATCTCTTTTGTTATTGTACAATAGAAAATATAATCGAAAACAAGATGAGCTCGCTGGCATTTACGAAGAGTGGATTTAACAATTTAAAATTTTGTTGATTTCGTATATTGGTAAGGAAAACTGTTCCTTCTTCAGCAAGCATGGGACTCTGGTGTAACGAGAATAGAGATTCACCGGTTAATCTTCGAGAGCAAATAAAATAAAAGATGCCGTTTTATATGTATTTTTTCAGCCATTAGTATGAAAATAAAAATATTAAATATATGTAGTAATTGCTTGACTCAGATAAACCAAAACTTAGAAAGGTTTGATGTCAAGAAGTTTGATCCAACGGGTTTAGGCCAGACTTACTGTATGGCTTTTTTTATATACATTTAAATGTACGATATGCCTTAAAACTAAATTTCTGCTATAATTAAATACGAATGTATTAACAGTTCTGTGTTAAGTTACTATGAATCAGACTAACTTGTATGTTACGTGCATTTATTAATAGGAGAAATCTATTATTAGTTCGTTTATATAAACAAATATAATTAATACAAGAAATTTAAGACTTACTATAATGAGTATACTACACGTGTATAGTACGCTACAAAAGAAATGCCAAAATGCAGGTTTTGTTTAGTCCTACAGATCGTAGGCCTTTCCTTTCATTACGGATTATATTTTATCATCGTACAGGAATTTTTTTCATACCTGACGGCTGGCAAATACAGATGTGCAGTCGACAACTCCACACTTGTTCCCAAATATCAGTGCGCGCATCAAGTCGCCACCCCTGACCAAAATTCCTGTACATTATCATATTTTTGGTAATCTTCTCAATTAAAGAAGCTCTTACTTTTACAAATTTATTTAACAAATAAAATCAACAATTCAACTTGTTTCCATAGTAACATATGAGAATTAATTTTTTGAAACCAATATTTTTATCTTTTTAAATACATCGGGGTAAGTCGGACGTTTTTTCTACTCGCTAATTAAATAATGAATTTTTTACATTATTCTAAGGATTTCTTTACTCATAATATGTAGTACATTTTAACTTTACCAGATAACGATTTCATTTACATAATTTTAGGGCTTTCATTATTTATTTACTAAAGTTACGACTAACATTAGTATTTTTACTTTTGCATCTATCTAGGTAATACTAATACATTACTTGTAATTACTGTGCTGTATATTCTGTTTGTTACCCATAATAGTTTATTGGATTTTCTTTTGGTCAAAGTTTGTCTCAAATATCTTAAGTTATGTCTTAATGACAGGGGTAGTTATATCTTTATTAGGTAAAACATTTTTATCCTATTATAGTTTTTATAATTTAAGACAAATTTTTCTTCTTCAGTTCAAGTTAACTATATATTTTCTATAATAACTATTGCCTGACTTTCCTTTTTCTGATTAAAGAAAATAGGTTTCAAAAGCCAATATAGAAAATTTTTATTTTTGCTCTCTACATGCGAAAAATTGAACTGGTGTATTCAAATCGATGTCCACGTTACATTGTAGACACTTTATGATTTTTAATATTTGCTAGCCAATAAATAAGATAAGTTTGATAAGATTGTCTATTTGATTTAATTTAATCGTGTTTCAAATCAGCGTTTACCAATTTTCTGCGTCTTTATTGAAATGTTGTGTTATTTGTGTTTTAAATACAATTATTTTACCTTTTCAAGGGTTTTTTATTGTTTCAGTTAAAATCTAATTTAAAAATTTCTATTATTACACAGTTTGTGTCATTAGAATTTTAATAACTTCTCTTACAAAATAAAATTAATCATTCAGTTTTAACGTCAAGGTGAAATAATTTATTTAAAAAAATAGTTTTTCAAATATTAATCTTTTAACAGATGAATGTTTACTTGGAAGGGTTTGTGAATTAGCTACATCACAATGTAGTTTATAAATGTCTTGTATCAAACAGTCTCCTTAACATACTTAGTGTTCGCTGGTAAATTATGCTTAGTGCTGGCTGTTGGTAACACGACAGTATAGTTTATTCATGTAATTAAAAGTTTTCCAAAGTAATCATAATTGCATTAAGATTAGAAATTATTTATGTTGACTGAAGTCTATTACAGTATATGGTACATAAGTTGTCTCATATTCGGGATTCGATAAACACAACTTGTCTCCTAATTGGTAGGAGACGCTTTATTAATGCGTACTAATGAATAGGGTAACTCGTTTTAATATGCTTCTGACCTGCTGAAGTGGTAAGTATTACAGTTACTTCTCTTTTCTATAGAAATAATTTGTTGTCTAGCATTGACACTAATGCCTGTATGATTTCAGTAAAAACTTAGATTTACGGTTTAACTCAAGTTTTATTTTTCTTAGATTAGACACAGTCCAGCCGCTGAGGATGCTTCAACCTTCCAGGGGCAAAACGTGCTCTACTAGAAAAATAAAATACTTTTGTTAAACCGTTAAGCTGATTTGTTATTAAAAATGAATATCACGAAAGCTTTCGATCAAGACTAATTCTGTTTGATTCAAAATTATTGGTGACTTTGTTGAAACTGTCCGTTGTTTTAGTGCATGCACGGACTATGTTAAAGAAGACTACTTTAGTATTAGCCATAATTTTTTCTATGATTTAACAGCGGTTTTTTTGTTCTTTTTCCTATACAGCTATTTATCCAGTACTAGCTATGGGTGTTTTTAAGAAGGTTTGCCGATGTAAGTGATTATAATTTCTACTATATATTTACCTCACTTAAGTTGCTAAGCGTGCAGTGCTTTGAATTATAATGAGTATACAAATAATTGTGGCTTGAATTTGTTTTATTTTGATTTATGCACGTAAAATTATTAATAAAACATACACAAATCTCTCATACATATACTTGTACACATTATTATATACTTACGCGCATGTTTTACGATTTAAAAAATGGGTTTCTTTATAAACACCAAATTAACATTTGTAGAACTGTGTCCACCGTAGGCTAGATTCATTCAGTCTTTATTTTTCAGATGTAATTCTAAATGAACGTATATTTATTCGAATGCATATTATTCGAAATTAATTTATTATGTGGTTGTTATTTTCTTGTTAACAATTGTAATAACAGCAAGAAACGTTTAAAATTACAATTACAAATTTACCATAACCAAAAACACCAAAAATATACACTTATATATGTGCAGGGCTGTGTGTGTGTGTGTGTGTGTGTGTGTGTGTGTGTGTGTGTGTGTGTGTGTGTGTGATAGAGAGAGAGATTTAAAGAACGTTTTTATAATGCCGTTATTGGCAAAGCTATGCAGTAGCACTGTGAAGAGGGTAAAATCTGTACTTAAAACATTTTGCAGAATAAAACAAAGTATATTATTCAAAATTGACGTATTAAATCAATATATAAACAATGACAATGATACTAATACTATTACTACCACTAATAATAATAATAATAATTATAATATTACTAATAATAATAATAATAATTGTGTTTGTAAATGTTTACTCCAGATTACAGAAATATTTATTACAGTTACATAGGATTTGTTAGTTATTTAAAAGTGTGACTTGATAATGGGTAACGCTGGAATGTGTTACATAATTACAAATGTTTTGAACATATATTTCAGACCTGTTTTGCTGCTGTTCTGCGGGTCGCAATGCCCGGAAGAAGACGGAAGAGAGTACGTTTTGTAAATATAATACGTATATTTTAAGTAAAAAAATTAGTTAATCGACTAATCCATTAAGTAATCCGATATGTGTCCCTTTCAAACATAGCATTAATTATTACATCTTTGCGTAATGTATGCTTAAACATGTAACGGAGATAACCTTTGTGTACTACAAATGAACAAAATATAGGCCTACATGCAGTCATTCAGCGTCTGTGTTGACTAAAGCAAGTGAGCTTGTCAAATAATATTTTAAATAATATCAACAGTTTCTAACGTCTGTTCAAATACGAGAGTTAATTGTAAAACAGTACGAGAAATGCCTTTAAATTTACTAGTCTTGCCTGTGAACCTGATATTTATGTGTCAACTAGTGTAAAACGGCTTCTCGTTTTAACTGTTGAACGCTCAAATTATGTAACATTGAGAAGAATTTGGAATTCAAAATTCTGAAAAAAAAACAGTAAAGAAACAAGAAACATGGACTATATTACGTATGCATGCGTAAGTTCATAAATACATACAGACGCATACATACGTGTACACACACACACACATGGTCAAACAAAGTATATATACAGTTTACTATTACAGCGACATCAGAAAGCATAAAATTATTTTCCGACCGCAGAGTCACATAATTTTTCTACAATATCATACTTTTTTATTTTACCTTATCACTACTTATGCCAACAATCGGTCAGTGACGTTTCGCTCCGAACCTTACATTAATTTTTAGATTTTTAATTTTCTAGTTCCAAATTTATTCCTGAACTATGTGTAATTATAGGGATTTTAAAGGATTTTTTTAGATATCATACCTGCATTATGTATATTCAGGAAGTGTAATATTTTATTGTACTGTCAACAGAGGCTACTACCTTAGTCACTATAGAAGACGTCGTTCTCCCTCCGCCAGAAGGTACGTTAATATTTTTATTCTCTAAAGAATTGTGGTATTGACCTATTTAGTATAATTACTGACAATCGATCCATACACTACTAATATTTCTTCATATATTACTTACATATTACAGACTCGGTCCAACGGATTCCAGCCCCTCACTACGCTCCGGTCGCCATTGAGGTATGTACCGTTACTAATTTGTCTATAATTAGAAACCTTTGAATTAATGGCACAGATTACCAAATCTTAAGTTCAAAGTTAAGCTCGGTTTTATTCTGTACTTAATTTTATCTCGTGAGTTGTTAAAAACTGAAAGTTACTTGTAGGTGTAAGAAATACTTAATAACGCAAGTTGATAATAAGTATATTTTATATAATCCTTGGAATAATATATTTTGATCTATTATGTGCATATACGTAGACACGGAAATTAGTGTAAACGATAGTCGTGTATTCTTTGTGTTGTGACTTTGCAATATTCATCATCTGTTGTGTGTAATAGGATAAAAGAAATTATTAAAAATACGATTTGGATTAACGGGTTAGAAGCACCAAAATTGAGTACCATACGTGTCAGCTGACACGTATTAGAATTAGAATTCTTGATTAGAATTTTCAAGGAGGAATAAAAGAGATTAAATAGGATCAAGAAGAAAATTTTAATAATTTTAGAGAGTATTAACACAAACAAGTGCAAGACTGATAGTAGCAAGTTCATGTGGTTCAACGGAAAATGTATGGCACGGAATCTGAGGGTTACGTGGATGACGTTTTAGAAAACTTCTAATCTCTTTAGGATGGATGAATGAAATACTGGAGCGAATATGTACGCAATATAATTTAAAACAAAAATCAGTGCTTTTGAGCTGTTACAAAGCGAAATCTGACACTTGGGGAGTCGCACACGCTCCTATCAACACAAATATTGACGTAAAAGTGGATTGTATTAAGAGTGAGAATGCTCAATGGGCACTTAATACTTTTCTAAAAATCAATTAGAATGTACAGTTTACTTGCTCTGTTTGTGATTTATTTATATATTAGGATATATATTTGAATGTAAACGTGTGTGCGCACGTGGACGAAATATGACACACTGGGTGTACACATAAATAAAGTATAAAGGTGGCAACTTACGTATACGGAGGTGGCAACTTACGTTTTCAATAAACCAACATACCGACCAACGATGGGATCGGCCCCAGTCGAGCGCCAACCAATCGAAATGGCTTTAGAACTCGCCGGGCAAAATATACATGACGCCCGAGCAGAGACCATATTTTTGAAAAAAATATTTTACAGATGAAGATGTCCAGACGGTGATGGGTAGATAAAGACGCAAACTATTGAAATCGCAAATACGAGATAAACCGCAAACTTGAACTGCGAGACACATTTAGCTGCGGAAGTTTACATTGTAGGCTACTGTAAATAAATAGACACGTGTCATCTACACGTAATACACATTTAAGTAGGTGGGCAAAAGGTTATATCTGATATTTCTTACGTAGTTTGGTATACAATCTAGCTATGTCAACTTTCCAATTCAAATATCCTGCCCACTACAACTGTACTAAACAGAACTGGAGAACAACTGAAATGTTACACGACTATCACACATTCGATATCAGATATCAGGAATACCTGATATCGATCAAGTAACTCTATATGCAATAATTATATTATTACACTTCTTTTTTCAGTAAAAGGTAGTCGACTTCCGCTTGTCACTAGAATTTTTACAGTTATTGTGTTGTCTGTTACAGACCTTCACCGAACATTACTACTTTGTTGGTTCTGGTGGGGAATACTTCGTGGTAAGTAACATTTATAATACACTCGTGTCTGCATCAGTATAACATAAATTGATTAATGTAAAAATATCGTATAGACAATATTTGCAGAAACAATAACTGGGGCGAAACGTCAGTTACTAATTTATATCTGACAGTAAAGTTAAACTTAATTGTAAGTCATAGCGGTGGCGTTAGTACAGAATAGGTTCTTTCAGCATTTTGACTTTATTGAGTATGTCTTTTGCCGTGTTTATTCTTTTCCTGTACTCTGTATTCTTGTTAGCATACACACACGCGTTAAAAGGTTAACGACCTTTTCCTACAACTGATTTTTGTTAAATATCTATGAATTTTACGTAATTAATTGTGACTAGCAATTTCAGTTGGACCATTTACATTAATCAAATACTCGCGGCTTTTATTACAGTACTTTGAATACTTGCCACCCTAGAGGCGTTTTCTCATAGTATTTACATTATTCTACGCGTGGGAATATGTATTACCAGTGATTCCGGACAAGTCATATATTACACGTTCACCTATGTGAAGCTTTACACTACTGTCAAACATCATAAAAATTAATATGTATATATTAAATTTAAATTAATTTCATTGAAGAGTTTAACTAAACAATTGAGTTTACTGTAAAATTGCGCTGCTCTTAACGTTGTAATAGCATAACGTGTTTGTTAATTTTTCAGGAGAATACGGAATACTATGAAATCCAATATTACTCCATGGTAGGGCGTCAACTCTGGTTCCAGGAGCAACTAATCCGAGTGGAAACTACTGTCTTTGACGGAGAAGTTGTAAGTTACAAACATAATGTAAATGTTTAGAATGTTGTTTACGTATCTATTTATTTACTTTAACACTATTACCAAATTTGTTTGAACAAAAACTTTTTTTTTTTTTTTTACCAAATATAATTCATTTTTGTTTCGACTGGCTCAATATATTTAATTATTTATTTTTTTATGTTAAATTTAATATTTTTTACACTCTTATTCTTCTCTACTTTAAGGATTAGGTTATTAAAACCTGTTCCGGCACCCATCTCATCCTCGGACGACCAACATCTCTTCTACCAGTGGTTTTATAATTCAGTGCTTCTTTCGCCAATCAATCCTCTGTCATCCTTTGCAAATCATCACACCATTGTCTTCTGTAAGGTTAAATAATTTCATTTATGTTCTCTGATTCACGTTTTGGTCTGATATACTCATTACTTATACTATCTTACAATGTGCAGTTTAAAGTACTTCGAAGAAATTGCATTTCAGGACTCTGAATATTGTCCCAATCCTTTTTTCTCATGAACCACGCCTCACTCGCATATGTCAATGTCGGTATTGCACTTATTTTATAAAATTTAATCCTTGTGCTGTGTCGTGTTTTATTTATAAAATTTCTATGAACCGTTCTACAAATATTCCTAAATTTATTTATCTTGAGGACATGTTGAGAGCATGGAAATCCACAGTGACTTTGGGAATACAGCTTAACAAATCAATTTGTATGGGTTCGCTGCTATATGCAGATGACATAGTTATTATTCAAGAAAATGAGGATGATTTACAAAGTGCAATTACAAGAAGTAGCAAGAGAATACTCACTGACAATTTCAGTGAAAAAGACTAAAACCAGGCCTTTAAAGGTAAATATCCAGCGAGGACTAAGATAGTTATAAACAACAGCACTTTAGAACAAGTGAGCCGTTTTAAATGTCTCGGATGTGCAGTAAGCTATGAGCCTGAATATGATATAAAAGATAAGAGAAATAAATAGTTTTGAAACATACAGAAAATAAAAAACTACAGTAATTTCCTGGAGAGAATACAAGCTAATGATATTTGGTGTCCTCAGACTGTAGCCCCCACACACTGTCTGATACTGCCAATACAAACTAGGTCTCGAACAATCTCGAATCACGTTCGACTGACAGCAACCAAAGCAAGACGGTATTAGCGTCAGCTATAGAATCTGTACGGTTGCAAAAATAATATCTTCTTCTTCTAATCTGGCGTGGCGGGCTTTAGCTTCCTCAACAATACTCCTCCATGCTTCCCCGTTCTCCGCCCTCTGATTCCCAGGCTAGCAAGATCGTCTGTTACGCCATCCAACCATCTCATCCTTGGTCTGCCTCTACGTCTAGTAGTATATAATCTTTCCTTCAAACATTCTTTCCACATGTCCCAACCAACGCAACCTCTGTGATTTGATGAATTTCACTATGTCTTTTCCATGCATGAGAGCCTGTAGTTCATTGATATTGGGTATTCTCCAACTACCTTCTTCTTTTACTGGGCCATAAATTTTACGGAATATTTTGCCCTCAAATGATTTTAAAGCAGTTCTGTCATTTTCTGTCAAAGTCCATTCCTCAGATTTATATGTAACAACTGTTCGCACAAGAGAGTATACTTTAAGTTTTATACCACTCGTAACAAGACTATTTTTAAATTTGTTAATATTTGCAAAGTAGGGTCTATTTCCTGCTTGTATCCTTTCTCTTATATTCATGCTAATGTTATTATCATTTTATACCAAGGCACCTAGATAACTAAAGCAGGACACTCCTTTGAAACACTTCCCATTCACATTGAAATCTCTAGGAGTCCTTCTGGTCTCTGAGTTGGATTTTCCGTGTATAGATAAATATATCGGACGTTCTAAAGCCAATCACATTATGTGCATAAAAGTACGCAAACACAAGGACCATATTACTATAACGTGTTGTGGTCCGGTGAAAGGGGATTGAAGGGCATTATGGCTACGCTCGTACTATAGTTAGTGCTTTTGAATGTAGATTATCTAACTATACACGTTGCAGCACTGTAAACAACACATACGTATATGTGTTGTAACGTTTATTTTTGAAAGTATTTATAAAATTGTACAAGTAGTAAATAATAGCTAAAAATAATGTGTACTAGCAGTTATATTTGACAAAGAAGTATGTGAGGGTGTGTAAAGGGAAAGTCTGTAAGACTGTCCTCTTGGCATTGTAACCTACAGACAGCTTGATGTGTTACGGCTGTAAAGTTAATTGTTTGACAAAAAGAGTGACACTTACTAAATGTATGTGAGACGTTGTATTTCGCATCAGGCAGTTGGTCTGAGTAAGAAAGGCATAACCCCCAATAAACCAATTTACCCTTTTTAAAAACTTTGACACAGACTGAAAGCAAAGAGTTTGTCAATTCGATACGGTACAACATTAGAGGCCAGAACAATTGCAACGTAGAAATTTGACGAAAGTCGTGATTACAAAGGAAGATTCGTTCCAGACTCAAAACAAAGCTAGAGTGCAACTTGAAGATAAACAATGGTGCAGCAGATCGAACAATACCAGTATTGTATCTATGTCAAAGCGTAACAGAAAGTGGACACTAGGAGACGACCACGAGAGACAAAGAAATGTCGCCTGATTTACAAGGGGAAAGCGAAACTCACGAATTCTGGAGTGCTTGAATGAGATTCCTAGTAAATAGAGAAAACGGCTGTAGGAACAATCAGGACCAATGGGAGTTCGACAAGAGAATCACGTATAAAGCAGATATACTCGAAAACCAATTACGAATATACAATTTGTCACACTGGCTAAGGAACCAATAAGAGTATCCAAGCAGATGGAAGATTCAGCAGAGGTAGGCGGAATGAGAGTTTACTTGGTAGATCTCAGAACAGAAAAACGGCAGTCTAGTCCAGTACTCATCATTAGTCCAGTACTCATCATTAGTCTAGTCTAGTACTCATCATCTACAAAGTGATCACCACAAATCATCTTAACTCGCAAGAGAGTTGAACTTCACCGTAATTTAAACAAAGTGTCGGAGAATACGGATACACAGTACAATACTAAGTGAAGACAAATTCAATTAACAGACATTCTACAATTACAAATAATTCACAAGAAACTATAAACATCACAGCAGCTTTGATATAATACAGAACACATCAACATAGAGATTCAGTGCATATTCTACAACAGAGACATTAGACATAAAATCAGCAATCTAAAGAACTATTTAAAAAACATTACACATGAACTTCACCAACATCAATTAAGGACACTCATATTCAACACCATACGTGTTCCGTGAAAAGTGAACAGGTCGAGAATGCGTCAATAATTAAACAGTGATTGTGAGGTGCAGTGACCGCGAAAGGATACGTAATCTACAACGACTACGGAGTTCAGCAACTACTAAACACAGAGGACCACATGATGTCACCGAGAGTATGAACTACTAATAATCAACGTTCTCAAACTAATGGTATTTTAGAGTTAAGTCAACAAACTCAATTCATTCAAGTCAAAGGACTCACACTAATAATTAATTAACCTTGAGAACTGCCTCTCAGTGCTCTGCATTCGACTGAAGCGAAATAAAACGTCAACTAGTAAATTCGTAAAAATCATATCTAAACAGTAATATAAATTTGCCAAATACAATTGTAGATTATAATTTACAATTATAAGTGTTATAAAATTATTAAATGTTAATTAATCGCGATTTCAGAGATACTCATTGTTAAGATAAGAGAAGTGATTCTACTTAAGGAAATATCCATACATAGTGTTATATTTGTAATTTGCTACAACTTGATTAATTAAATAAGCATTAGACATAATATTGTTGTTGTGTGTTTGGCAAATGAATCCTTTATATCCACATCCTTGTAGATATGAAGTGGCGCCCGGGAATTTGAAACATTTTGGCAGTAAGTAATTTTAATTATTAATTTATTACAATTATCAAAAACTCCCAATATAAAGAAATTCTTATATTTGACTGTCCAACGCGTGGCATTACAATTGTCAATTGCTAAAGGTAAAATTCTTATATTTGTCGCCCAACTCGCGTGGAAAAATCTACATTTAGATTTGTCAAAAAGGCAGATGAATGAATTGAGTTAAATAAGTTAACTAAACTGAGAATTAGAAATAAAATAGAAGTATTAATAAATAGAGTAGACATTAAGAACATAGGGCTAGTAATTGTAACTACAGTTGCTTAGTCACGGTTCGAGTATATACGGTATATGTTGACGCGAAGTAAGGCACGCAAAATGGAAAAAGAAACACCTTATACGACAATGGCCAGTGAAGAAGAAACACAAGTACCAAGGAGAGCTGAAGAGAGCGAAGAGATGGAGATATATAACCAAATGGGAGATCCTCAAGTCATAGCAATGATGGAGGAAGAAATCAGAACGGATATTGAAAATATAAGGGCAGAAGGACCACACGCAGAAGTTGAACAAGTAAGTGCGACAGTACCACAGACGGAGAAGGAACAAATAAGGGCAGAAGGACCACAGCCAAAAAGTGAGCTGCAAATGCTAGACGAATTGATGAAAGTAGATAACAAGAAATTACAGAAGAAATTAGAAGAGAAAGTTGAAGCAAATCAGAATAAATTAGAAATAAGTCTGAATAAATTACATGAAGACAATGAGAAGATACGAGAAGACATTCAAGATATTAAAGTAAATCAGAAGAAATTAGAAGAAAAAGTTGAAGCAAATCAGAATAAATTAGAAGTAGCTATTAAGGATATTACAGGAAAGCACACTAAGTTAAGAGAGGAGATAAAAAACGATATGAACACGTTGCATGACAAATTAGTTGGTGATATTCAAATAGTGAATAAAACATGGCGTGAAGAATTGAATAAGACGGAGCATAATTTTTGCGAGGTGGTACAGCAACAAAGTGAAAAATTTAAGTGTGAAATACAAAAAACTACTCAAAACTTAAGTGAAAATTTAAATCGAATCAATCAGGAAGTGAGAAGAGAAATAAAAACAACGAAAGAGGTCGTCCGAGAAGAAGTCAGAAATATTTCTACCGTAAACAAAGAAGAAATGGAAGAACAATTAAGAAAATTAGCTGAAGAAAAGGGTCGACGCATCGACGAGATGAAAGAAGATCAAGAGCAATTAAAACGAAAATTAACAGAGTTGGTGTCAAGACCAATGGTAAACAACCAAAATACTATTGTGGCTAACCAAGAACAGTTAAAGGAGGTACGGTACAACGGACGAGACGCCTACCCCATGGAATTTCTAAAGGAATTAAAAGAGGTTAAAGAAATATATTACCCCAGCGGAGGTATTAAGTGGATTAACAGGCATCTAGAGGGTGAAGCAACAGCATGGTGGAGAATCGTACAATCCCAAATACATACGTTTGAACAATTCGAGGAGGCGTTTACCAAGAAATTCTGGAGTCAACAAATTCAAGAAAACATACGGGACAGGTTGGAGTACGGATGTTATTATCCGAATGGTAAACTCACTATGGTGCAATACCTCGAGAATAAAATTCTACAGTGCAGACAACTGATCCCACCAATCTCGGATCAGCATTTAATTCGCAAACTTGCACGTCACTATAGTAAGGAAATAGAAGTTGCCATCATAACTAGAGGCGTCCAACAAGTAGATCAATTTGAAAGCTTATTAAATGAGTTTGCTACCATTCAACAACGAGAAATGAGAGGATCGTATCGGCCGCCACAACAAACAACGGCTGACAACGGTGGAAGACATATTAACAATAGCTATCATAAAACGAAGGGTATGAAAATGGAGACTGAACACGAGGGTCACAGACCTGGGTGGCGCAATAAACAAACGTTTGGTACAGAGGATAGGGGAACAAAACAGCCCATTGTCAACACAGTGACAATTGAGCGTCAACAACCTGGCCCTTCACAAGAATCACGTACAAAAAACGACCAGCCAACCCATTATCGCGGCAACAATACTTAGCTAGTAGAAAATTAAATAACCAGTTAGACGTAGCATTAGATTATATTGATATTCGTGAAGAATTGGATAAAATGGATGAAGAAGAAGAAACCACTAATTTCCCGTACAATAAATGTCCGGAAATAAAAATAAAATTAAATAATGTAGAAGTAATTGCACTTATTGATTCGGGCAGTCAATTAAACGTAATTGCCGAAACGTGGTTCAACCATAATAAAGATAAATTAGGTAGAATCGAGTTATTAAACTTATCGAATACCAATATACGCGTAAAAGGTGCATTCGGACATAAATCAAAATTAATACGAAAACAAGTACTTTTAGAAGCTGAGGTTGATAATTATAAATTTGACTTAGTATTTTTTATCATCCCTGGACTGAATAAAGAATGTATACTAGGAATAAATATGTTGAAGGAAGGTGAGTGTACTATAGATTTCCAGCAAAATGTAATGCATATTAAAAATAGAAATTATAAGAAAAATGTAGAGGATCCTATTGAAATTGTACATATACATCAGATCGCTTTGGATAAAGAAACGGCCGATGAGGAATCTGTTAACTTTCAAGAAGCTGTCGAAGAGTTAACTAATATAAATACAGAAACGAAGAAAAAATTAACTAAAATATTAATGAAAAATAGAAATCTATTCCGAGAAGAACCAGGCCGAATTCATGGATATGAACATGAACTACGTATCACGGACAACACCCCCTTCTTCCAAAAGGGATGGCCTATACCAATTGCCTATCAAGACAAAGTCGAAGAGGAGATCCAGAAAATGTTAAGATACGGAGTGATCGAGCGAGCGAGCAGCCAATATATCAATCCCATGGTGACAGTTATAAAAAAGGACCAGAGCGTAAGATTGTGTTTGGACGCCAGGAAGTTAAACAAGGTGATGATACCTGACTTCGAAGGGGCACAACCAATCAACGAGCTCATTGCTAATTGCGGAGGAGTAAAATATATGTCATCGATCGACCTACGCTCCAGCTTCTGGCAAGTACCACTTAAGCGAGAATGCAGGGACTTCACCGGGTTTCTATATAAAGGAAAGACCTACCGCTTCACAGTCACACCGTTTGGATTAAAGACAAGTCTGGCCAGCCTGACGAGAGGATTGGATACTGTGTTGTCAGATGCAGTCAAGAAATTTACGATAATATATGTAGACGACTGCCTATGTCTATCTAACAGTCTGGAGGAACACCTCACACATTTAGATTTATTATTGACCAATTTATACGAAGCAAACATCACAGTGAACTTCAAAAGATCACAGTTTTTCCGTAGAGAAATTAATTATCTTGGTTACTGTTTATCAGTAGAAGGCCTTAGTCCTATGCCAGACAAGGTAAAGGCAATCCAAAATTTTCCACGTCCAAGAAATCAAAAGCAACTAAAAGGGTTTTTAGGACTTACAAATTTTTATAACAGATTTACCAATCGATATGCTGAAACAACATCTTTATTAATACAATTGTTAAAGAAGGAGCGCTACTTCAAGTGGACGGAGCAGCACGACCGACAATTTAAATTAGTCAAAGAATTATTTATAGATACTGTAATTTTAAAACACCCAGATCTCAAGAAGCAATATTATTTACAAACGGATGCCAGCAATTACGCACTAGGAGGGCAATTGTTCCAATATGATGACGAAGGACACATCGCCGTCGTAGCTTTTACTAGCAGAACTTTCAAAGGTGCTGAATTAAACTATCACACCACCGAGAAGGAACTGCTGAGTATCATACATTGTTTGAAGAAATTTCGGATATACTTATTAGGACATAAATTCACAATCATAACAGATAATAAAGCTCTCACATTCCTACACAAATGCCACCTATCAAATGCTAGAATTACCCGCTGGATACTGTGCATCCAAGAATACGATTTCGACATTGTGCATTGTAAAGGCAAAGAAAATATTGTAGCCGACATACTAAGCCGAAACCCAGAGGACTCTATGGACAGTAGTGATGTCAGTTTTAGTGAAGAGATGGAAATTAATCGTATTACCTTGAAATTGGATAAGAAAATAATGAAGGATATAAAAAATATTGAGAAATTGCAGCGCCAAGATCCTAAATTGAACAAAATTATTTGTGAATTAGAAAGTAAGGAAGACTCTAAATTAAGTAATAAATATCAATATGTTAAAAAAATCCTATACCGACAAGACAAGAAGTCATGGAAAATATATGTACCGAATAACATGAAAGAAAATTTAATTCAAGAATTACACGTTGTATACGGACACTGCGGCATACAAAAAACCGAAAGACTTTTTCGAGAGTACTTTACTGGAGACAGAATAAACAAAACGATACATCAAATCATTACTAAGTGCGATACATGTCAGCGATGTAAGGATCATCATAAGAATAATGTAGGAGAAACCATACCGATGCTGCCAAAGAAGAAAGGGGAGTTAATCAGCATGGACTACTATGGACCCCTAATTACATCGACTGGAGGTGTTAAATACATTCTTGTTATCATCGATAATTTCACAAAGTACGTCAAACTTTATGCGTTGAAAAGAGCTACAACTCGTGCTACCATAAATAGACTCAAACAATATATAGCGTCATGGGGAAAACCGTTATCAATTGTCACTGATAATGGAACACAATTCACGACTAATATTTGGACGAGGAGTTTACGAGAACTAGGAATTAAACCGAAGTTTACCGCTATTCGGAACCCGTGTGCAAATATAGCCGAGAGAACTAACAGACAACTAGGCAACTTATTTCGAGTATTTGTCAAAGAGAAACACTCAAATTGGGCCAAGTATATCCAAGCCATTGAAATTTGTTTAAATGAGACATACCATAGTACCATTGAGATGAGTCCAATCGAGGCACACTTTGGAAAGAAACCAACCAGAGAGTGGACCAAATTTATTGACAGAAGTGTGATTTCCGAACCAACTACTTATAAGCCGGAAGACATTTACTTAAGGATTAAAGAAAAGAGAGAGCGACATGCAAATAAGATGAACCAAAGAGAACTAACAACATTCGCCATCGGTGACCTGGTATTAGTTAAAACATGTCCAATATCCGATGCAATGAATAAGATAATAGCGAAATTTTGCGACCTGTACGAAGGACCATATAGGGTCGCAAAGCAAATAAGTAAAGCTACTTATACGTTAGAATATTTGGACGAGAAGAAAGGAACAAGAGGAAATTTCAATGTCCGACAGCTAAAGCAATATATTACCTGACAAGAAGAGCAGTAAAAGGAAATAATGCGTTAGTAACGATCGGTTACGTGAGTAAGCAAATTGTAGCACTCATATAATAAATATGATATAATAAAGCTATGTATAATAATTGTAAAATTTTAAAGTAATAATCGAAGTAAGATTATCAACTGACGATGTATAACAGAGTAAAGATTTATATTTTGTATATTATGTATAAGAATAAAAGTATATCTAAGAAAAACAAAACAAAGACATTGAACAATGACTAACAATGAAAGTAATGATAAGAACTAAGTGATAATTAATATGATATTATGAATTTTTTTGTTGTTGTATGCATTTGCAAGTAGAAAATTATTGACCAATGAAAAATATATATATAAGTGGATATTTAACTAATAGGAAGTAAGAAAGAACAGTAATAGTATCTAGGTGAATAATTATATGGAAACAGATGTACATAATGAATTAGATAGTTGTTAATTCTATATTATGATATGTTAGGAAGATAAGTGGTCTGAATGAATGGTAGTGCGTAGGATTGTAAACAATTGTATAGGTTAGCATAGAAAAAAAAATTTAAACCTTTAGTAGGACCCTTTGCCAAGTAACAAGGTGTGAAAGTGTCGAGTGACAAGGGGATGAAGTCATAAATCTTAACCCAGACACAAGGGTACACTGTAGACAGTTTCGAACGTAAACAAACCAAGTTGAACGTCCTCTAACCCGTTAAAGGGATTACATCACTAGCAATAAATGTAACTCATTAGATATTTACACTTAATTAATTAAAATTTACATAATTAATTTAAATTTACATAATTAAAAAAAAAGAAGGCACAAATTTTATTATTTGATTTGGTTACACGCCATCAATTAATAAAAATTTAAGGACAATGTAACGTTTATTTTTGAAAGTATTTATAAAATTGTACAAGTAGTAAATAATAGCTAAAAATAATGTGTACTAGCAGTTATATTTGACAAAGAAGTATGTGAGGGTGTGTAAAGGGAAAGTCTGTAAGACTGTCCTCTTGGCATTGTAACCTACAGACAGCTTGATGTGTTACGGCTGTAAAGTTAATTGTTTGACAAAAAGAGTGACACTTACTAAATGTATGTGAGACGTTGTATTTCGCATCAGGCAGTTGGTCTGAGTAAGAAAGGCATAACCCCCAATAAACCAATTTACCCTTTTTAAAAACTTTGACACAGACTGAAAGCAAAGAGTTTGTCAATTCGATACGGTACAACATTAGAGGCCAGAACAATTGCAACGTAGAAATTTGACGAAAGTCGTGATTACAAAGGAAGATTCGTTCCAGACTCAAAACAAAGCTAGAGTGCAACTTGAAGATAAACAATGGTGCAGCAGATCGAACAATACCAGTATTGTATCTATGTCAAAGCGTAACAGAAAGTGGACACTAGGAGACGACCACGAGAGACAAAGAAATGTCGCCTGATTTACAAGGGGAAAGCGAAACTCACGAATTCTGGAGTGCTTGAATGAGATTCCTAGTAAATAGAGAAAACGGCTGTAGGAACAATCAGGACCAATGGGAGTTCGACAAGAGAATCACGTATAAAGCAGATATACTCGAAAACCAATTACGAATATACAATTTGTCACACTGGCTAAGGAACCAATAAGAGTATCCAAGCAGATGGAAGATTCAGCAGAGGTAGGCGGAATGAGAGTTTACTTGGTAGATCTCAGAACAGAAAAACGGCAGTCTAGTCCAGTACTCATCATTAGTCCAGTACTCATCATTAGTCTAGTCTAGTACTCATCATCTACAAAGTGATCACCACAAATCATCTTAACTCGCAAGAGAGTTGAACTTCACCGTAATTTAAACAAAGTGTCGGAGAATACGGATACACAGTACAATACTAAGTGAAGACAAATTCAATTAACAGACATTCTACAATTACAAATAATTCACAAGAAACTATAAACATCACAGCAGCTTTGATATAATACAGAACACATCAACATAGAGATTCAGTGCATATTCTACAACAGAGACATTAGACATAAAATCAGCAATCTAAAGAACTATTTAAAAAACATTACACATGAACTTCACCAACATCAATTAAGGACACTCATATTCAATACCATACGTGTTCCGTGAAAAGTGAACAGGTCGAGAATGCGTCAATAATTAAACAGTGATTGTGAGGTGCAGTGACCGCGAAAGGATACGTAATCTACGACTACGGAGTTCAGCAACTACTAAACACAGAGGACCACATGATGTCACCGAGAGTATGAACTACTAATAATCAACGTTCTCAAACTAATGGTATTTTAGAGTTAAGTCAACAAACTCAATTCATTCAAGTCAAAGGACTCACACTAATAATTAATTAACCTTGAGAACTGCCTCTCAGTGCTCTGCATTCGACTGAAGCGAAATAAAACGTCAACTAGTAAATTCGTAAAAATCATATCTAAACAGTAATATAAATTTGCCAAATACAATTGTAGATTATAATTTACAATTATAAGTGTTATAAAATTATTAAATGTTAATTAATCGCGATTTCAGAGATACTCATTGTTAAGATAAGAGAAGTGATTCTACTTAAGGAAATATCCATACATAGTGTTATATTTGTAATTTGCTACAACTTGATTAATTAAATAAGCATTAGACATAATATTGTTGTTGTGTGTTTGGCAAATGAATCCTTTATATCCACATCCTTGTAGATATGAAGTGGCGCCCGGGAATTTGAAACATTTTGGCAGTAAGTAATTTTAATTATTAATTTATTACAATTATCAAAAACTCCCAATATAAAGAAATTCTTATATTTGACTGTCCAACGCGTGGCATTACAATTGTCAATTGCTAAAGGTAAAATTCTTATATTTGTCGCCCAACTCGCGTGGAAAAATCTACATTTAGATTTGTCAAAAAGGCAGATGAATGAATTGAGTTAAATAAGTTAACTAAACTGAGAATTAGAAATAAAATAGAAGTATTAATAAATAGAGTAGACATTAAGAACATAGGGCTAGTAATTGTAACTACAGTTGCTTAGTCACGGTTCGAGTATATACGGTATATGTTGACGCGAAGTAAGGCACGCAAAATGGAAAAAGAAACACCTTATACGACAATGGCCAGTGAAGAAGAAACACAAGTACCAAGGAGAGCTGAAGAGAGCGAAGAGATGGAGATATATAACCAAATGGGAGATCCTCAAGTCATAGCAATGATGGAGGAAGAAATCAGAACGGATATTGAAAATATAAGGGCAGAAGGACCACACGCAGAAGTTGAACAAGTAAGTGCGACAGTACCACAGACGGAGAAGGAACAAATAAGGGCAGAAGGACCACAGCCAAAAAGTGAGCTGCAAATGCTAGACGAATTGATGAAAGTAGATAACAAGAAATTACAGAAGAAATTAGAAGAGAAAGTTGAAGCAAATCAGAATAAATTAGAAATAAGTCTGAATAAATTACATGAAGACAATGAGAAGATACGAGAAGACATTCAAGATATTAAAGTAAATCAGAAGAAATTAGAAGAAAAAGTTGAAGCAAATCAGAATAAATTAGAAGTAGCTATTAAGGATATTACAGGAAAGCACACTAAGTTAAGAGAGGAGATAAAAAACGATATGAACACGTTGCATGACAAATTAGTTGGTGATATTCAAATAGTGAATAAAACATGGCGTGAAGAATTGAATAAGACGGAGCATAATTTTTGCGAGGTGGTACAGCAACAAAGTGAAAAATTTAAGTGTGAAATACAAAAAACTACTCAAAACTTAAGTGAAAATTTAAATCGAATCAATCAGGAAGTGAGAAGAGAAATAAAAACAACGAAAGAGGTCGTCCGAGAAGAAGTCAGAAATATTTCTACCGTAAACAAAGAAGAAATGGAAGAACAATTAAGAAAATTAGCTGAAGAAAAGGGTCGACGCATCGACGAGATGAAAGAAGATCAAGAGCAATTAAAACGAAAATTAACAGAGTTGGTGTCAAGACCAATGGTAAACAACCAAAATACTATTGTGGCTAACCAAGAACAGTTAAAGGAGGTACGGTACAACGGACGAGACGCCTACCCCATGGAATTTCTAAAGGAATTAAAAGAGGTTAAAGAAATATATTACCCCAGCGGAGGTATTAAGTGGATTAACAGGCATCTAGAGGGTGAAGCAACAGCATGGTGGAGAATCGTACAATCCCAAATACATACGTTTGAACAATTCGAGGAGGCGTTTACCAAGAAATTCTGGAGTCAACAAATTCAAGAAAACATACGGGACAGGTTGGAGTACGGATGTTATTATCCGAATGGTAAACTCACTATGGTGCAATACCTCGAGAATAAAATTCTACAGTGCAGACAACTGATCCCACCAATCTCGGATCAGCATTTAATTCGCAAACTTGCACGTCACTATAGTAAGGAAATAGAAGTTGCCATCATAACTAGAGGCGTCCAACAAGTAGATCAATTTGAAAGCTTATTAAATGAGTTTGCTACCATTCAACAACGAGAAATGAGAGGATCGTATCGGCCGCCACAACAAACAACGGCTGACAACGGTGGAAGACATATTAACAATAGCTATCATAAAACGAAGGGTATGAAAATGGAGACTGAACACGAGGGTCACAGACCTGGGTGGCGCAATAAACAAACGTTTGGTACAGAGGATAGGGGAACAAAACAGCCCATTGTCAACACAGTGACAATTGAGCGTCAACAACCTGGCCCTTCACAAGAATCACGTACAAAAAACGACCAGCCAACCCATTATCGCGGCAACAATACTTAGCTAGTAGAAAATTAAATAACCAGTTAGACGTAGCATTAGATTATATTGATATTCGTGAAGAATTGGATAAAATGGATGAAGAAGAAGAAACCACTAATTTCCCGTACAATAAATGTCCGGAAATAAAAATAAAATTAAATAATGTAGAAGTAATTGCACTTATTGATTCGGGCAGTCAATTAAACGTAATTGCCGAAACGTGGTTCAACCATAATAAAGATAAATTAGGTAGAATCGAGTTATTAAACTTATCGAATACCAATATACGCGTAAAAGGTGCATTCGGACATAAATCAAAATTAATACGAAAACAAGTACTTTTAGAAGCTGAGGTTGATAATTATAAATTTGACTTAGTATTTTTTATCATCCCTGGACTGAATAAAGAATGTATACTAGGAATAAATATGTTGAAGGAAGGTGAGTGTACTATAGATTTCCAGCAAAATGTAATGCATATTAAAAATAGAAATTATAAGAAAAATGTAGAGGATCCTATTGAAATTGTACATATACATCAGATCGCTTTGGATAAAGAAACGGCCGATGAGGAATCTGTTAACTTTCAAGAAGCTGTCGAAGAGTTAACTAATATAAATACAGAAACGAAGAAAAAATTAACTAAAATATTAATGAAAAATAGAAATCTATTCCGAGAAGAACCAGGCCGAATTCATGGATATGAACATGAACTACGTATCACGGACAACACCCCCTTCTTCCAAAAGGGATGGCCTATACCAATTGCCTATCAAGACAAAGTCGAAGAGGAGATCCAGAAAATGTTAAGATACGGAGTGATCGAGCGAGCGAGCAGCCAATATATCAATCCCATGGTGACAGTTATAAAAAAGGACCAGAGCGTAAGATTGTGTTTGGACGCCAGGAAGTTAAACAAGGTGATGATACCTGACTTCGAAGGGGCACAACCAATCAACGAGCTCATTGCTAATTGCGGAGGAGTAAAATATATGTCATCGATCGACCTACGCTCCAGCTTCTGGCAAGTACCACTTAAGCGAGAATGCAGGGACTTCACCGGGTTTCTATATAAAGGAAAGACCTACCGCTTCACAGTCACACCGTTTGGATTAAAGACAAGTCTGGCCAGCCTGACGAGAGGATTGGATACTGTGTTGTCAGATGCAGTCAAGAAATTTACGATAATATATGTAGACGACTGCCTATGTCTATCTAACAGTCTGGAGGAACACCTCACACATTTAGATTTATTATTGACCAATTTATACGAAGCAAACATCACAGTGAACTTCAAAAGATCACAGTTTTTCCGTAGAGAAATTAATTATCTTGGTTACTGTTTATCAGTAGAAGGCCTTAGTCCTATGCCAGACAAGGTAAAGGCAATCCAAAATTTTCCACGTCCAAGAAATCAAAAGCAACTAAAAGGGTTTTTAGGACTTACAAATTTTTATAACAGATTTACCAATCGATATGCTGAAACAACATCTTTATTAATACAATTGTTAAAGAAGGAGCGCTACTTCAAGTGGACGGAGCAGCACGACCGACAATTTAAATTAGTCAAAGAATTATTTATAGATACTGTAATTTTAAAACACCCAGATCTCAAGAAGCAATATTATTTACAAACGGATGCCAGCAATTACGCACTAGGAGGGCAATTGTTCCAATATGATGACGAAGGACACATCGCCGTCGTAGCTTTTACTAGCAGAACTTTCAAAGGTGCTGAATTAAACTATCACACCACCGAGAAGGAACTGCTGAGTATCATACATTGTTTGAAGAAATTTCGGATATACTTATTAGGACATAAATTCACAATCATAACAGATAATAAAGCTCTCACATTCCTACACAAATGCCACCTATCAAATGCTAGAATTACCCGCTGGATACTGTGCATCCAAGAATACGATTTCGACATTGTGCATTGTAAAGGCAAAGAAAATATTGTAGCCGACATACTAAGCCGAAACCCAGAGGACTCTATGGACAGTAGTGATGTCAGTTTTAGTGAAGAGATGGAAATTAATCGTATTACCTTGAAATTGGATAAGAAAATAATGAAGGATATAAAAAATATTGAGAAATTGCAGCGCCAAGATCCTAAATTGAACAAAATTATTTGTGAATTAGAAAGTAAGGAAGACTCTAAATTAAGTAATAAATATCAATATGTTAAAAAAATCCTATACCGACAAGACAAGAAGTCATGGAAAATATATGTACCGAATAACATGAAAGAAAATTTAATTCAAGAATTACACGTTGTATACGGACACTGCGGCATACAAAAAACCGAAAGACTTTTTCGAGAGTACTTTACTGGAGACAGAATAAACAAAACGATACATCAAATCATTACTAAGTGCGATACATGTCAGCGATGTAAGGATCATCATAAGAATAATGTAGGAGAAACCATACCGATGCTGCCAAAGAAGAAAGGGGAGTTAATCAGCATGGACTACTATGGACCCCTAATTACATCGACTGGAGGTGTTAAATACATTCTTGTTATCATCGATAATTTCACAAAGTACGTCAAACTTTATGCGTTGAAAAGAGCTACAACTCGTGCTACCATAAATAGACTCAAACAATATATAGCGTCATGGGGAAAACCGTTATCAATTGTCACTGATAATGGAACACAATTCACGACTAATATTTGGACGAGGAGTTTACGAGAACTAGGAATTAAACCGAAGTTTACCGCTATTCGGAACCCGTGTGCAAATATAGCCGAGAGAACTAACAGACAACTAGGCAACTTATTTCGAGTATTTGTCAAAGAGAAACACTCAAATTGGGCCAAGTATATCCAAGCCATTGAAATTTGTTTAAATGAGACATACCATAGTACCATTGAGATGAGTCCAATCGAGGCACACTTTGGAAAGAAACCAACCAGAGAGTGGACCAAATTTATTGACAGAAGTGTGATTTCCGAACCAACTACTTATAAGCCGGAAGACATTTACTTAAGGATTAAAGAAAAGAGAGAGCGACATGCAAATAAGATGAACCAAAGAGAACTAACAACATTCGCCATCGGTGACCTGGTATTAGTTAAAACATGTCCAATATCCGATGCAATGAATAAGATAATAGCGAAATTTTGCGACCTGTACGAAGGACCATATAGGGTCGCAAAGCAAATAAGCAAAGCTACTTATACGTTAGAATATTTGGACGAGAAGAAAGGAACAAGAGGAAATTTCAATGTCCGACAGCTAAAGCAATATATTACCTGACAAGAAGAGCAGTAAAAGGAAATAATGCGTTAGTAACGATCGGTTACGTGAGTAAGCAAATTGTAGCACTCATATAATAAATATGATATAATAAAGCTATGTATAATAATTGTAAAATTTTAAAGTAATAATCGAAGTAAGATTATCAACTGACGATGTATAACAGAGTAAAGATTTATATTTTGTATATTATGTATAAGAATAAAAGTATATCTAAGAAAAACAAAACAAAGACATTGAACAATGACTAACAATGAAAGTAATGATAAGAAATAAGTGATAATTAATATGATATTATGAATTTTTTTGTTGTTGTATGCATTTGCAAGTAGAAAATTATTGACCAATGAAAAATATATATAAGTGGATATTTAACTAATAGGAAGTAAGAAAGAACAGTAATAGTATCTAGGTGAATAATTATATGGAAACAGATGTACATAATGAATTAGATAGTTGTTAATTCTATATTATGATATGTTAGGAAGATAAGTGGTCTGAATGAATGGTAGTGCGTAGGATTGTAAACAATTGTATAGGTTAGCATAGAAAAAAAAATTTAAACCTTTAGTAGGACCCTTTGCCAAGTAACAAGGTGTGAAAGTGTCGAGTGACAAGGGGATGAAGTCATAAATCTTAACCCAGACACAAGGGTACACTGTAGACAGTTTCGAACGTAAACAAACCAAGTTGAACGTCCTCTAACCCGTTAAAGGGATTACATCACTAGCAATAAATGTAACTCATTAGATATTTACACTTAATTAATTAAAATTTACATAATTAATTTAAATTTACATAATTAAAAAAAAAAGAAGGCACAAATTTTATTATTTGATTTGGTTACACGCCATCAATTAATAAAAATTTAAGGACAATGTAACGTTTATTTTTGAAAGTATTTATAAAATTGTACAAGTAGTAAATAATAGCTAAAAATAATGTGTACTAGCAGTTATATTTGACAAAGAAGTATGTGAGGGTGTGTAAAGGGAAAGTCTGTAAGACTGTCCTCTTGGCATTGTAACCTACAGACAGCTTGATGTGTTACGGCTGTAAAGTTAATTGTTTGACAAAAAGAGTGACACTTACTAAATGTATGTGAGACGTTGTATTTCGCATCAGGCAGTTGGTCTGAGTAAGAAAGGCATAACCCCCAATAAACCAATTTACCCTTTTTAAAAACTTTGACACAGACTGAAAGCAAAGAGTTTGTCAATTCGATACGGTACAACATTAGAGGCCAGAACAATTGCAACGTAGAAATTTGACGAAAGTCGTGATTACAAAGGAAGATTCGTTCCAGACTCAAAACAAAGCTAGAGTGCAACTTGAAGATAAACAATGGTGCAGCAGATCGAACAATACCAGTATTGTATCTATGTCAAAGCGTAACAGAAAGTGGACACTAGGAGACGACCACGAGAGACAAAGAAATGTCGCCTGATTTACAAGGGGAAAGCGAAACTCACGAATTCTGGAGTGCTTGAATGAGATTCCTAGTAAATAGAGAAAACGGCTGTAGGAACAATCAGGACCAATGGGAGTTCGACAAGAGAATCACGTATAAAGCAGATATACTCGAAAACCAATTACGAATATACAATTTGTCACACTGGCTAAGGAACCAATAAGAGTATCCAAGCAGATGGAAGATTCAGCAGAGGTAGGCGGAATGAGAGTTTACTTGGTAGATCTCAGAACAGAAAAACGGCAGTCTAGGCCAGTACTCATCATTAGTCCAGTACTCATCATTAGTCTAGTCTAGTACTCATCATCTACAAAGTGATCACCACAAATCATCTTAACTCGCAAGAGAGTTGAACTTCACCGTAATTTAAACAAAGTGTCGGAGAATACGGATACACAGTACAATACTAAGTGAAGACAAATTCAATTAACAGACATTCTACAATTACAAATAATTCACAAGAAACTATAAACATCACAGCAGCTTTGATATAATACAGAACACATCAACATAGAGATTCAGTGCATATTCTACAACAGAGACATTAGACATAAAATCAGCAATCTAAAGAACTATTTAAAAAACATTACACATGAACTTCACCAACATCAATTAAGGACACTCATATTCAATACCATACGTGTTCCGTGAAAAGTGAACAGGTCGAGAATGCGTCAATAATTAAACAGTGATTGTGAGGTGCAGTGACCGCGAAAGGATACGTAATCTACGACTACGGAGTTCAGCAACTACTAAACACAGAGGACCACATGATGTCACCGAGAGTATGAACTACTAATAATCAACGTTCTCAAACTAATGGTATTTTAGAGTTAAGTCAACAAACTCAATTCATTCAAGTCAAAGGACTCACACTAATAATTAATTAACCTTGAGAACTGCCTCTCAGTGCTCTGCATTCGACTGAAGCGAAATAAAACGTCAACTAGTAAATTCGTAAAAATCATATCTAAACAGTAATATAAATTTGCCAAATACAATTGTAGATTATAATTTACAATTATAAGTGTTATAAAATTATTAAATGTTAATTAATCGCGATTTCAGAGATACTCATTGTTAAGATAAGAGAAGTGATTCTACTTAAGGAAATATCCATACATAGTGTTATATTTGTAATTTGCTACAACTTGATTAATTAAATAAGCATTAGACATAATATTGTTGTTGTGTGTTTGGCAAATGAATCCTTTATATCCACATCCTTGTAGATATGAAGTGGCGCCCGGGAATTTGAAACATTTTGGCAGTAAGTAATTTTAATTATTAATTTATTACAATTATCAAAAACTCCCAATATAAAGAAATTCTTATATTTGACTGTCCAACGCGTGGCATTACAATTGTCAATTGCTAAAGGCAAAATTCTTATATTTGTCGCCCAACTCGCGTGGAAAAATCTACATTTAGATTTGTCAAAAAGGCAGATGAATGAATTGAGTTAAATAAGTTAACTAAACTGAGAATTAGAAATAAAATAGAAGTATTAATAAATAGAGTAGACATTAAGAACATAGGGCTAGTAATTGTAACTACAGTTGCTTAGTCACGGTTCGAGTATATACGGTATATGTTGACGCGAAGTAAGGCACGCAAAATGGAAAAAGAAACACCTTATACGACAATGGCCAGTGAAGAAGAAACACAAGTACCAAGGAGAGCTGAAGAGAGCGAAGAGATGGAGATATATAACCAAATGGGAGATCCTCAAGTCATAGCAATGATGGAGGAAGAAATCAGAACGGATATTGAAAATATAAGGGCAGAAGGACCACACGCAGAAGTTGAACAAGTAAGTGCGACAGTACCACAGACGGAGAAGGAACAAATAAGGGCAGAAGGACCACAGCCAAAAAGTGAGCTGCAAATGCTAGACGAATTGATGAAAGTAGATAACAAGAAATTACAGAAGAAATTAGAAGAGAAAGTTGAAGCAAATCAGAATAAATTAGAAATAAGTCTGAATAAATTACATGAAGACAATGAGAAGATACGAGAAGACATTCAAGATATTAAAGTAAATCAGAAGAAATTAGAAGAAAAAGTTGAAGCAAATCAGAATAAATTAGAAGTAGCTATTAAGGATATTACAGGAAAGCACACTAAGTTAAGAGAGGAGATAAAAAACGATATGAACACGTTGCATGACAAATTAGTTGGTGATATTCAAATAGTGAATAAAACATGGCGTGAAGAATTGAATAAGACGGAGCATAATTTTTGCGAGGTGGTACAGCAACAAAGTGAAAAATTTAAGTGTGAAATACAAAAACTACTCAAAACTTAAGTGAAAATTTAAATCGAATCAATCAGGAAGTGAGAAGAGAAATAAAAACAACGAAAGAGGTCGTCCGAGAAGAAGTCAGAAATATTTCTACCGTAAACAAAGAAGAAATGGAAGAACAATTAAGAAAATTAGCTGAAGAAAAGGGTCGACGCATCGACGAGATGAAAGAAGATCAAGAGCAATTAAAACGAAAATTAACAGAGTTGGTGTCAAGACCAATGGTAAACAACCAAAATACTATTGTGGCTAACCAAGAACAGTTAAAGGAGGTACGGTACAACGGACGAGACGCCTACCCCATGGAATTTCTAAAGGAATTAAAAGAGGTTAAAGAAATATATTACCCCAGCGGAGGTATTAAGTGGATTAACAGGCATCTAGAGGGTGAAGCAACAGCATGGTGGAGAATCGTACAATCCCAAATACATACGTTTGAACAATTCGAGGAGGCGTTTACCAAGAAATTCTGGAGTCAACAAATTCAAGAAAACATACGGGACAGGTTGGAGTACGGATGTTATTATCCGAATGGTAAACTCACTATGGTGCAATACCTCGAGAATAAAATTCTACAGTGCAGACAACTGATCCCACCAATCTCGGATCAGCATTTAATTCGCAAACTTGCACGTCACTATAGTAAGGAAATAGAAGTTGCCATCATAACTAGAGGCGTCCAACAAGTAGATCAATTTGAAAGCTTATTAAATGAGTTTGCTACCATTCAACAACGAGAAATGAGAGGATCGTATCGGCCGCCACAACAAACAACGGCTGACAACGGTGGAAGACATATTAACAATAGCTATCATAAAACGAAGGGTATGAAAATGGAGACTGAACACGAGGGTCACAGACCTGGGTGGCGCAATAAACAAACGTTTGGTACAGAGGATAGGGGAACAAAACAGCCCATTGTCAACACAGTGACAATTGAGCGTCAACAACCTGGCCCTTCACAAGAATCACGTACAAAAAACGACCAGCCAACCCATTATCGCGGCAACAATACTTAGCTAGTAGAAAATTAAATAACCAGTTAGACGTAGCATTAGATTATATTGATATTCGTGAAGAATTGGATAAAATGGATGAAGAAGAAGAAACCACTAATTTCCCGTACAATAAATGTCCGGAAATAAAAATAAAATTAAATAATGTAGAAGTAATTGCACTTATTGATTCGGGCAGTCAATTAAACGTAATTGCCGAAACGTGGTTCAACCATAATAAAGATAAATTAGGTAGAATCGAGTTATTAAACTTATCGAATACCAATATACGCGTAAAAGGTGCATTCGGACATAAATCAAAATTAATACGAAAACAAGTACTTTTAGAAGCTGAGGTTGATAATTATAAATTTGACTTAGTATTTTTTATCATCCCTGGACTGAATAAAGAATGTATACTAGGAATAAATATGTTGAAGGAAGGTGAGTGTACTATAGATTTCCAGCAAAATGTAATGCATATTAAAAATAGAAATTATAAGAAAAATGTAGAGGATCCTATTGAAATTGTACATATACATCAGATCGCTTTGGATAAAGAAACGGCCGATGAGGAATCTGTTAACTTTCAAGAAGCTGTCGAAGAGTTAACTAATATAAATACAGAAACGAAGAAAAAATTAACTAAAATATTAATGAAAAATAGAAATCTATTCCGAGAAGAACCAGGCCGAATTCATGGATATGAACATGAACTACGTATCACGGACAACACCCCCTTCTTCCAAAAGGGATGGCCTATACCAATTGCCTATCAAGACAAAGTCGAAGAGGAGATCCAGAAAATGTTAAGATACGGAGTGATCGAGCGAGCGAGCTGCCAATATATCAATCCCATGGTGACAGTTATAAAAAAGGACCAGAGCGTAAGATTGTGTTTGGACGCCAGGAAGTTAAACAAGGTGATGATACCTGACTTCGAAGGGGCACAACCAATCAACGAGCTCATTGCTAATTGCGGAGGAGTAAAATATATGTCATCGATCGACCTACGCTCCAGCTTCTGGCAAGTACCACTTAAGCGAGAATGCAGGGACTTCACCGGGTTTCTATATAAAGGAAAGACCTACCGCTTCACAGTCACACCGTTTGGATTAAAGACAAGTCTGGCCAGCCTGACGAGAGGATTGGATACTGTGTTGTCAGATGCAGTCAAGAAATTTACGATAATATATGTAGACGACTGCCTATGTCTATCTAACAGTCTGGAGGAACACCTCACACATTTAGATTTATTATTGACCAATTTATACGAAGCAAACATCACAGTGAACTTCAAAAGATCACAGTTTTTCCGTAGAGAAATTAATTATCTTGGTTACTGTTTATCAGTAGAAGGCCTTAGTCCTATGCCAGACAAGGTAAAGGCAATCCAAAATTTTCCACGTCCAAGAAATCAAAAGCAACTAAAAGGGTTTTTAGGACTTACAAATTTTTATAACAGATTTACCAATCGATATGCTGAAACAACATCTTTATTAATACAATTGTTAAAGAAGGAGCGCTACTTCAAGTGGACGGAGCAGCACGACCGACAATTTAAATTAGTCAAAGAATTATTTATAGATACTGTAATTTTAAAACACCCAGATCTCAAGAAGCAATATTATTTACAAACGGATGCCAGCAATTACGCACTAGGAGGGCAATTGTTCCAATATGATGACGAAGGACACATCGCCGTCGTAGCTTTTACTAGCAGAACTTTCAAAGGTGCTGAATTAAACTATCACACCACCGAGAAGGAACTGCTGAGTATCATACATTGTTTGAAGAAATTTCGGATATACTTATTAGGACATAAATTCACAATCATAACAGATAATAAAGCTCTCACATTCCTACACAAATGCCACCTATCAAATGCTAGAATTACCCGCTGGATACTGTGCATCCAAGAATACGATTTCGACAATGTGCATTGTAAAGGCAAAGAAAATATTGTAGCCGACATACTAAGCCGAAACCCAGAGGACTCTATGGACAGTAGTGATGTCAGTTTTAGTGAAGAGATGGAAATTAATCGTATTACCTTGAAATTGGATAAGAAAATAATGAAGGATATAAAAAATATTGAGAAATTGCAGCGCCAAGATCCTAAATTGAACAAAATTATTTGTGAATTAGAAAGTAAGGAAGACTCTAAATTAAGTAATAAATATCAATATGTTAAAAAAATCCTATACCGACAAGACAAGAAGTCATGGAAAATATATGTACCGAATAACATGAAAGAAAATTTAATTCAAGAATTACACGTTGTATACGGACACTGCGGCATACAAAAAACCGAAAGACTTTTTCGAGAGTACTTTACTGGAGACAGAATAAACAAAACGATACATCAAATCATTACTAAGTGCGATACATGTCAGCGATGTAAGGATCATCATAAGAATAATGTAGGAGAAACCATACCGATGCTGCCAAAGAAGAAAGGGGAGTTAATCAGCATGGACTACTATGGACCCCTAATTACATCGACTGGAGGTGTTAAATACATTCTTGTTATCATCGATAATTTCACAAAGTACGTCAAACTTTATGCGTTGAAAAGAGCTACAACTCGTGCTACCATAAATAGACTCAAACAATATATAGCGTCATGGGGAAAACCGTTATCAATTGTCACTGATAATGGAACACAATTCACGACTAATATTTGGACGAGGAGTTTACGAGAACTAGGAATTAAACCGAAGTTTACCGCTATTCGGAACCCGTGTACAAATATAGCCGAGAGAACTAACAGACAACTAGGCAACTTATTTCGAGTATTTGTCAAAGAGAAACACTCAAATTGGGCCAAGTATATCCAAGCCATTGAAATTTGTTTAAATGAGACATACCATAGTACCATTGAGATGAGTCCAATCGAGGCACACTTTGGAAAGAAACCAACCAGAGAGTGGACCAAATTTATTGATAGAAGTGTGACTTCCGAACCAACTACTTATAAGCCGGAAGACATTTACTTAAGGATTAAAGAAAAGAGAGAGCGACATGCAAATAAGATGAACCAAAGAGAACTAACAACATTCGCCATCGGTGACCTGGTATTAGTTAAAACATGTCCAATATCCGATGCAATGAATAAGATAATAGCGAAATTTTGCGACCTGTACGAAGGACCATATAGGGTCGCAAAGCAAATAAGTAAAGCTACTTATACGTTAGAATATTTGGACGAGAAGAAAGGAACAAGAGGAAATTTCAATGTCCGACAGCTAAAGCAATATATTACCTGACAAGAAGAGCAGTAAAAGGAAATAATGCGTTAGTAACGATCGGTTACGTGAGTAAGCAAATTGTAGCACTCATATAATAAATATGATATAATAAAGTTATGTATAATAATTGTAAAATTTTAAAGTAATAATCGAAGTAAGATTATCAACTGACGATGTATAACAGAGTAAAGATTTATATTTTGTATATTATGTATAAGAATAAAAGTATATCTAAGAAAAACAAAACAAAGACATTGAACAATGACTAACAATGAAAGTAATGATAAGAACTAAGTGATAATTAATATGATATTATGAATTTTTTTGTTGTTGTATGCATTTGCAAGTAGAAAATTATTGACCAATGAAAAATATATATATAAGTGGATATTTAACTAATAGGAAGTAAGAAAGAACAGTAATAGTATCTAGGTGAATAATTATATGGAAACAGATGTACATAATGAATTAGATAGTTGTTAATTCTATATTATGATATGTTAGGAAGATAAGTGGTCTGAATGAATGGTAGTGCGTAGGATTGTAAACAATTGTATAGGTTAGCATAGAAAAAAAAATTTAAACCTTTAGTAGGACCCTTTGCCAAGTAACAAGGTGTGAAAGTGTCGAGTGACAAGGGGATGAAGTCATAAATCTTAACCCAGACACAAGGGTACACTGTAGACAGTTTTGAACGTAAACAAACCAAGTTGAACGTCCTCTAACCCGTTAAAGGGATTACATCACTAGCAATAAATGTAACTCATTAGATATTTACACTTAATTAATTAAAATTTACATAATTAATTTAAATTTACATAATTAAAAAAAAAAAAAAAAAAGGCACAAATTTTATTATTTGATTTGGTTACACGCCATCAATTAATAAAAATTTAAGGACAATGTAACGTTTATTTTTGAAAGTATTTATAAAATTGTACAAGTAGTAAATAATAGCTAAAAATAATGTGTACTAGCAGTTATATTTGACAAAGAAGTATGTGAGGGTGTGTAAAGGGAAAGTCTGTAAGACTGTCCTCTTGGCATTGTAACCTACAGACAGCTTGATGTGTTACGGCTGTAAAGTTAATTGTTTGACAAAAAGAGTGACACTTACTAAATGTATGTGAGACGTTGTATTTCGCATCAGGCAGTTGGTCTGAGTAAGAAAGGCATAACCCCCAATAAACCAATTTACCCTTTTTAAAAACTTTGACACAGACTGAAAGCAAAGAGTTTGTCAATTCGATACGGTACAACATTAGAGGCCAGAACAATTGCAACGTAGAAATTTGACGAAAGTCGTGATTACAAAGGAAGATTCGTTCCAGACTCAAAACAAAGCTAGAGTGCAACTTGAAGATAAACAATGGTGCAGCAGATCGAACAATACCAGTATTGTATCTATGTCAAAGCGTAACAGAAAGTGGACACTAGGAGACGGCCACGTGAGACAAAGAAATGTCGCCTGATTTACAAGGGGAAAGCGAAACTCACGAATTCTGGTGTGCTTGAATGAGATTCCTAGTAAATAGAGAAAACGGCTGTAGGAACAATCAGGACCAATGGGAGTTCGACAAGAGAATCACGTATAAAGCAGATATACTCGAAAACCAATTACGAATATACAATTTGTCACACTGGCTAAGGAACCAATAAGAGTATCCAAGCAGATGGAAGATTCAGCAGAGGTAGGCGGGATGAGAGTTTACTTGGTAGATCTCAGAACAGAAAAACGGCAGTCTAGTCCAGTACTCATCATTAGTCCAGTACTCATCATTAGTCTAGTCTAGTACTCATCATCTACAAAGTGATCACCACAAATCATCTTAACTCGCAAGAGAGTTGAACTTCACCGTAATTTAAACAAAGTGTCGGAGAATACGGATACACAGTACAATACTAAGTGAAGACAAATTCAATTAACAGACATTCTACAATTACAAATAATTCACAAGAAACTATAAACATCACAGCAGCTTTGATATAATACAGAACACATCAACATAGAGATTCAGTGCATATTCTACAACAGAGACATTAGACATAAAATCAGCAATCTAAAGAACTATTTAAAAAACATTACACATGAACTTCACCAACATCAATTAAGGACACTCATATTCAACACCATACGTGTTCCGTGAAAAGTGAACAGGTCGAGAATGCGTCAATAATTAAACAGTGATTGTGAGGTGCAGTGACCGCGAAAGGATACGTAATCTACGACTACGGAGTTCAGCAACTACTAAACACAGAGGACCACATGATGTCACCGAGAGTATGAACTACTAATAATCAACGTTCTCAAACTAATGGTATTTTAGAGTTAAGTCAACAAACTCAATTCATTCAAGTCAAAGGACTCACACTAATAATTAATTAACCTTGAGAACTGCCTCTCAGTGCTCTGCATTCGACTGAAGCGAAATAAAACGTCAACTAGTAAATTCGTAAAAATCATATCTAAACAGTAATATAAATTTGCCAAATACAATTGTAGATTATAATTTACAATTATAAGTGTTATAAAATTATTAAATGTTAATTAATCGCGATTTCAGAGATACTCATTGTTAAGATAAGAGAAGTGATTCTACTTAAGGAAATATCCATACATAGTGTTATATTTGTAATTTGCTACAACTTGATTAATTAAATAAGCATTAGACATAATATTGTTGTTGTGTGTTTGGCAAATGAATCCTTTATATCCACATCCTTGTAGATATGAAGTGGCGCCCGGGAATTTGAAACATTTTGGCAGTAAGTAATTTTAATTATTAATTTATTACAATTATCAAAAACTCCCAATATAAAGAAATTCTTATATTTGACTGTCCAACGCGTGGCATTACAATTGTCAATTGCTAAAGGCAAAATTCTTATATTTGTCGCCCAACTCGCGTGGCAAAATCTACATTTAGATTTGTCAAAAAGGCAGATGAATGAATTGAGTTAAATAAGTTAACTAAACTGAGAATTAGAAATAAAATAGAAGTATTAATAAATAGAGTAGACATTAAGAACATAGGGCTAGTAATTGTAACTACAGTTGCTTAGTCACGGTTCGAGTATATACGGTATATGTTGACGCGAAGTAAGGCACGCAAAATGGAAAAAGAAACACCTTATACGACAATGGCCAGTGAAGAAGAAACACAAGTACCAAGGAGAGCTGAAGAGAGCGAAGAGATGGAGATATATAACCAAATGGGAGATCCTCAAGTCATAGCAATGATGGAGGAAGAAATCAGAACGGATATTGAAAATATAAGGGCAGAAGGACCACACGCAGAAGTTGAACAAGTAAGTGCGACAGTACCACAGACGGAGAAGGAACAAATAAGGGCAGAAGGACCACAGCCAAAAAGTGAGCTGCAAATGCTAGACGAATTGATGAAAGTAGATAACAGGAAATTACAGAAGAAATTAGAAGAGAAAGTTGAAGCAAATCAGAATAAATTAGAAATAAGTCTGAATAAATTACATGAAGACAATGAGAAGATACGAGAAGACATTCAAGATATTAAAGTAAATCAGAAGAAATTAGAAGAAAAAGTTGAAGCAAATCAGAATAAATTAGAAGTAGCTATTAAGGATATTACAGGAAAGCACACTAAGTTAAGAGAGGAGATAAAAAACGATATGAACACGTTGCATGACAAATTAGTTGGTGATATTCAAATAGTGAATAAAAACATGGCGTGAAGAATTGAATAAGACGGAGCATAATTTTTGCGAGGTGGTACAGCAACAAAGTGAAAAATTTAAGTGTGAAATACAAAAAACTACTCAAAACTTAAGTGAAAATTTAAATCGAATCAATCAGGAAGTGAGAAGAGAAATAAAAACAACGAAAGAGGTCGTCCGAGAAGAAGTCAGAAATATTTCTACCGTAAACAAAGAAGAAATGGAAGAACAATTAAGAAAATTAGCTGAAGAAAAGGGTCGACGCATCGACGAGATGAAAGAAGATCAAGAGCAATTAAAACGAAAATTAACAGAGTTGGTGTCAAGACCAATGGTAAACAACCAAAATACTATTGTGGCTAACCAAGAACAGTTAAAGGAGGTACGGTACAACGGACGAGACGCCTACCCCATGGAATTTCTAAAGGGTTAAAAGAGGTTAAAGAAATATATTACCCCAGCGGAGGTATTAAGTGGATTAACAGGCATCTAGAGGGTGAAGCAACAGCATGGTGGAGAATCGTACAATCCCAAATACATACGTTTGAACAATTCGAGGAGGCGTTTACCAAGAAATTCTGGAGTCAACAAATTCAAGAAAACATACGGGACAGGTTGGAGTACGGATGTTATTATCCGAATGGTAAACTCACTATGGTGCAATACCTCGAGAATAAAATTCTACAGTGCAGACAACTGATCCCACCAATCTCGGATCAGCATTTAATTCGCAAACTTGCACGTCACTATAGAAAGGAAATAGAAGTTGCCATCATAACTAGAGACGTCCAACAAGTAGATCAATTTGAAAGCTTATTAAATGAGTTTGCTACCATTCAACAACGAGAAATGAGAGGATCGTATCGGCCGCCACAACAAACAACGGCTGACAACGGTGGAAGACATATTAACAATAGCTATCATAAAACGAAGGGTATGAAAATGGAGACTGAACACGAGGGTCACAGACCTGGGTGGCGCAATAAACAAACGTTTGGTACAGAGGATAGGGGAACAAAACAGCCCATTGTCAACACAGTGACAATTGAGCGTCAACAACCTGGCCCTTCACAAGAATCACGTACAAAAAACGACCAGCCAACCCATTATCGCGGCAACAATACTTAGCTAGTAGAAAATTAAATAACCAGTTAGACGTAGCATTAGATTATATTGATATTCGTGAAGAATTGGATAAAATGGATGAAGAAGAAGAAACCACTAATTTCCCGTACAATAAATGTCCGGAAATAAAAATAAAATTAAATAATGTAGAAGTAATTGCACTTATTGATTCGGGCAGTCAATTAAACGGAATTGCCGAAACGTGGTTCAACCATAATAAAGATAAATTAGGTAGAATCGAGTTATTAAACTTATCGAATACCAATATACGCGTAAAAGGTGCATTCGGACATAAATCAAAATTAATACGAAAACAAGTACTTTTAGAAGCTGAGGTTGATAATTATAAATTTGACTTAGTATTTTTTATCATCCCTGGACTGAATAAAGAATGTATACTAGGAATAAATATGTTGAAGGAAGGTGAGTGTACTATAGATTTCCAGCAAAATGTAATGCATATTAAAAATAGAAATTATAAGAAAAATGTAGAGGATCCTATTGAAATTGTACATATACATCAGATCGCTTTGGATAAAGAAACGGCCGATGAGGAATCTGTTAACTTTCAAGAAGCTGTCGAAGAGTTAACTAATATAAATACAGAAACGAAGAAAAAATTAACTAAAATATTAATGAAAAATAGAAATCTATTCCGAGAAGAACCAGGCCGAATTCATGGATATGAACATGAACTACGTATCACGGACAACACCCCCTTCTTCCAAAAGGGATGGCCTATACCAATTGCCTATCAAGACAAAGTCGAAGAGGAGATCCAGAAAATGTTAAGATACGGAGTGATCGAGCGAGCGAGCAGCCAATATATCAATCCCATGGTGACAGTTATAAAAAAGGACCAGAGCGTAAGATTGTGTTTGGACGCCAGGAAGTTAAACAAGGTGATGATACCTGACTTCGAAGGGGCACAACCAATCAACGAGCTCATTGCTAATTGCGGAGGAGTAAAATATATGTCATCGATCGACCTACGCTCCAGCTTCTGGCAAGTACCACTTAAGCGAGAATGCAGGGACTTCACCGGGTTTCTATATAAAGGAAAGACCTACCGCTTCACAGTCACACCGTTTGGATTAAAGACAAGTCTGGCCAGCCTGACGAGAGGATTGGATACTGTGTTGTCAGATGCAGTCAAGAAATTTACGATAATATATGTAGACGACTGCCTATGTCTATCTAACAGTCTGGAGGAACACCTCACACATTTAGATTTATTATTGACCAATTTATACGAAGCAAACATCACAGTGAACTTCAAAAAATCACAGTTTTTCCGTAGAGAAATTAATTATCTTGGTTACTGTTTATCAGTAGAAGGCCTTAGTCCTATGCCAGACAAGGTAAAGGCAATCCAAAATTTTCCACGTCCAAGAAATCAAAAGCAACTAAAAGGGTTTTTAGGACTTACAAATTTTTATAACAGATTTACCAATCGATATGCTGAAACAACATCTTTATTAATACAATTGTTAAAGAAGGAGCGCTACTTCAAGTGGACGGAGCAGCACGACCGACAATTTAAATTAGTCAAAGAATTATTTATAGATACTGCAATTTTAAAACACCCAGATCTCAAGAAGCAATATTATTTACAAACGGATGCCAGCAATTACGCACTAGGAGGGCAATTGTTCCAATATGATGACGAAGGACACATCGCCGTCGTAGCTTTTACTAGCAGAACTTTCAAAGGTGCTGATTTAAACTATCACACCACCGAGAAGGAACTGCTGAGTATCATACATTGTTTGAAGAAATTTCGGATATACTTATTAGGACATAAATTCACAATCATAACAGATAATAAAGCTCTCACATTCCTACACAAATGCCACCTATCAAATGCTAGAATTACCCGCTGGATACTGTGCATCCAAGAATACGATTTCGACATTGTGCATTGTAAAGCCAAAGAAAATATTGTAGCCGACATACTAAGCCGAAACCCAGAGGACTCTATGGACAGTAGTGATGTCAGTTTTAGTGAAGAGATGGAAATTAATCGTATTACCTTGAAATTGGATAAGAAAATAATGAAGGATATAAAAAATATTGAGAAATTGCAGCGCCAAGATCCTAAATTGAACAAAATTATTTGTGAATTAGAAAGTAAGGAAGACTCTAAATTAAGTAATAAATATCAATATGTTAAAAAAATCCTATACCGACAAGACAAGAAGTCATGGAAAATATATGTACCGAATAACATGAAAGAAAATTTAATTCAAGAATTACACGTTGTATACGGACACTGCGGCATACAAAAAACCGAAAGACTTTTTCGAGAGTACTTTACTGGAGACAGAATAAACAAAACGATACATCAAATCATTACTAAGTGCGATACATGTCAGCGATGTAAGGATCATCATAAGAATAATGTAGGAGAAACCATACCGATGCTGCCAAAGAAGAAAGGGGAGTTAATCAGCATGGACTACTATGGACCCCTAATTACATCGACTGGAGGTGTTAAATACATTCTTGTTATCATCGATAATTTCACAAAGTACGTCAAACTTTATGCGTTGAAAAGAGCTACAACTCGTGCTACCATAAATAGACTCAAACAATATATAGCGTCATGGGGAAAACCGTTATCAATTGTCACTGATAATGGAACACAATTCACGACTAATATTTGGACGAGGAGTTTACGAGAACTAGGAATTAAACCGAAGTTTACCGCTATTCGGAACCCGTGTACAAATATAGCCGAGAGAACTAACAGACAACTAGGCAACTTATTTCGAGTATTTGTCAAAGAGAAACACTCAAATTGGGCCAAGTATATCCAAGCCATTGAAATTTGTTTAAATGAGACATACCATAGTACCATTGAGATGAGTCCAATCGAGGCACACTTTGGAAAGAAACCAACCAGAGAGTGGACCAAATTTATTGACAGAAGTGTGATTTCCGAACCAACTACTTATAAGCCGGAAGACATTTACTTAAGGATTAAAGAAAAGAGAGAGCGACATGCAAATAAGATGAACCAAAGAGAACTAACAACATTCGCCATCGGTGACCTGGTATTAGTTAAAACATGTCCAATATCCGATGCAATGAATAAGATAATAGCGAAATTTTGCGACCTGTACGAAGGACCATATAGGGTCGCAAAGCAAATAAGTAAAGCTACTTATACGTTAGAATATTTGGACGAGAAGAAAGGAACAAGAGGAAATTTCAATGTCCGACAGCTAAAGCAATATATTACCTGACAAGAAGAGCAGTAAAAGGAAATAATGCGTTAGTAACGATCGGTTACGTGAGTAAGCAAATTGTAGCACTCATATAATAAATATGATATAATAAAGTTATGTATAATAATTGTAAAATTTTAAAGTAATAATCGAAGTAAGATTATCAACTGACGATGTATAACAGAGTAAAGATTTATATTTTGTATATTATGTATAAGAATAAAAGTATATCTAAGAAAAACAAAACTAAGACATTGAACAATGACTAACAATGAAAGTAATGATAAGAACTAAGTGATAATTAATATGATATTATGAATTTTTTTGTTGTTGTATGCATTTGCAAGTAGAAAATTATTGACCAATGAAAAATATATATAAGTGGATATTTAACTAATAGGAAGTAAGAAAGAACAGTAATAGTATCTAGGTGAATAATTATATGGAAACAGATGTACATAATGAATTAGATAGTTGTTAATTCTATATTATGATATGTTAGGAAGATAAGTGGTCTGAATGAATGGTAGTGCGTAGGATTGTAAACAATTGTATAGGTTAGCATAGAAAAAAAAAATTTAAACCTTTAGTAGGACCCTTTGCCAAGTAACAAGGTGTGAAAGTGTCGAGTGACAAGGGGATGAAGTCATAAATCTTAACCCAGACACAAGGGTACACTGTAGACAGTTTCGAACGTAAACAAACCAAGTTGAACGTCCTCTAACCCGTTAAAGGGATTACATCACTAGCAATAAATGTAACTCATTAGATATTTACACTTAATTAATTAAAATTTACATAATTAATTTAAATTTACATAATTAAAAAAAAAAAAAAGGCACAAATTTTATTATTTGATTTGGTTACACGCCATCAATTAATAAAAATTTAAGGACAATGTAACGTTTATTTTTGAAAGTATTTATAAAATTGTACAAGTAGTAAATAATAGCTAAAAATAATGTGTACTAGCAGTTATATTTGACAAAGAAGTATGTGAGGGTGTGTAAAGGGAAAGTCTGTAAGACTGTCCTCTTGGCATTGTAACCTACAGACAGCTTGATGTGTTACGGCTGTAAAGTTAATTGTTTGACAAAAAGAGTGACACTTACTAAATGTATGTGAGACGTTGTATTTCGCATCAGGCAGTTGGTCTGAGTAAGAAAGGCATAACCCCCAATAAACCAATTTACCCTTTTTAAAAACTTCGACACAGACTGAAAGCAAAGAGTTTGTCAATTCGATACGGTACAACATTAGAGGCCAGAACAATTGCAACGTAGAAATTTGACTAAAGTCGTGATTACAAAGGAAGATTCGTTCCAGACTCAAAACAAAGCTAGAGTGCAACTTGAAGATAAACAATGGTGCAGCAGATCGAACAATACCAGTATTGTATCTGTGTCAAAGCGTAACAGAAAGTGGACACTAGGAGACGGCCACGAGAGACAAAGAAATGTCGCCTGATTTACAAGGGGAAAGCGAAACTCACGAATTCTGGAGTGCTTGAATGAGATTCCTAGTAAATAGAGAAAACGGCTGTAGGAACAATCAGGACCAATGGGAGTTCGACAAGAGAATCACGTATAAAGCAGATATACTCGAAAACCAATTACGAATATACAATTTGTCACACTGGCTAAGGAACCAATAAGAGTATCCAAGCAGATGGAAGATTCAGCAGAGGTAGGCGGGATGAGAGTTTACTTGGTAGATCTCAGAACAGAAAAACGGCAGTCTAGTCCAGTACTCATCATTAGTCCAGTACTCATCATTAGTCTAGTCTAGTACTCATCATCTACAAAGTGATCACCACAAATCATCTTAACTCGCAAGAGAGTTGAACTTCACCGTAATTTAAACAAAGTGTCGGAGAATACGGATACACAGTACAATACTAAGTGAAGACAAATTCAATTAACAGACATTCTACAATTACAAATAATTCACAAGAAACTATAAACATCACAGCAGCTTTGATATAATACAGAACACATCAACATAGAGATTCAGTGCATATTCTACAACAGAGACATTAGACATAAAATCAGCAATCTAAAGAACTATTTAAAAAACATTACACATGAACTTCACCAACATCAATTAAGGACACTCATATTCAACACCATACGTGTTCCGTGAAAAGTGAACAGGTCGAGAATGCGTCAATAATTAAACAGTGATTGTGAGGTGCAGTGACCGCGAAAGGATACGTAATCTACGACTACGGAGTTCAGCAACTACTAAACACAGAGGACCACATGATGTCACCGAGAGTATGAACTACTAATAATCAACGTTCTCAAACTAATGGTATTTTAGAGTTAAGTCAACAAACTCAATTCATTCAAGTCAAAGGACTCACACTAATAATTAATTAACCTTGAGAACTGCCTCTCAGTGCTCTGCATTCGACTGAAGCGAAATAAAACGTCAACTAGTAAATTCGTAAAAATCATATCTAAACAGTAATATAAATTTGCCAAATACAATTGTAGATTATAATTTACAATTATAAGTGTTATAAAATTATTAAATGTTAATTAATCGCGATTTCAGAGATACTCATTGTTAAGATAAGAGAAGTGATTCTACTTAAGGAAATATCCATACATAGTGTTATATTTGTAATTTGCTACAACTTGATTAATTAAATAAGCATTAGACATAATATTGTTGTTGTGTGTTTGGCAAATGAATCCTTTATATCCACATCCTTGTAGATATGAAGTGGCGCCCGGGAATTTGAAACATTTTGGCAGTAAGTAATTTTAATTATTAATTTATTACAATTATCAAAAACTCCCAATATAAAGAAATTCTTATATTTGACTGTCCAACGCGTGGCATTACAATTGTCAATTGCTAAAGGCAAAATTCTTATATTTGTCGCCCAACTCGCGTGGCAAAATCTACATTTAGATTTGTCAAAAAGGCAGATGAATGAATTGAGTTAAATAAGTTAACTAAACTGAGAATTAGAAATAAAATAGAAGTATTAATAAATAGAGTAGACATTAAGAACATAGGGCTAGTAATTGTAACTACAGTTGCTTAGTCACGGTTCGAGTATATACGGTATATGTTGACGCGAAGTAAGGCACGCAAAATGGAAAAAGAAACACCTTATACGACAATGGCCAGTGAAGAAGAAACACAAGTACCAAGGAGAGCTGAAGAGAGCGAAGAGATGGAGATATATAACCAAATGGGAGATCCTCAAGTCATAGCAATGATGGAGGAAGAAATCAGAACGGATATTGAAAATATAAGGGCAGAAGGACCACACGCAGAAGTTGAACAAGTAAGTGCGACAGTACCACAGACGGAGAAGGAACAAATAAGGGCAGAAGGACCACAGCCAAAAAGTGAGCTGCAAATGCTAGACGAATTGATGAAAGTAGATAACAGGAAATTACAGAAGAAATTAGAAGAGAAAGTTGAAGCAAATCAGAATAAATTAGAAATAAGTCTGAATAAATTACATGAAGACAATGAGAAGATACGAGAAGACATTCAAGATATTAAAGTAAATCAGAAGAAATTAGAAGAAAAAGTTGAAGCAAATCAGAATAAATTAGAAGTAGCTATTAAGGATATTACAGGAAAGCACACTAAGTTAAGAGAGGAGATAAAAAACGATATGAACACGTTGCATTACAAATTAGTTGGTGATATTCAAATAGTGAATAAAACATGGCGTGAAGAATTGAATAAGACGGAGCATAATTTTTGCGAGGTGGTACAGCAACAAAGTGAAAAATTTAAGTGTGAAATACAAAAAACTACTCAAAACTTAAGTGAAAATTTAAATCGAATCAATCAGGAAGTGAGAAGAGAAATAAAAACAACGAAAGAGGTCGTCCGAGAAGAAGTCAGAAATATTTCTACCGTAAACAAAGAAGAAATGGAAGAACAATTAAGAAAATTAGCTGAAGAAAAGGGTCGACGCATCGACGAGATGAAAGAAGATCAAGAGCAATTAAAACGAAAATTAACAGAGTTGGTGTCAAGACCAATGGTAAACAACCAAAATACTATTGTGGCTAACCAAGAACAGTTAAAGGAGGTACGGTACAACGGACGAGACGCCTACCCCATGGAATTTCTAAAGGGTTAAAAGAGGTTAAAGAAATATATTACCCCAGCGGAGGTATTAAGTGGATTAACAGGCATCTAGAGGGTGAAGCAACAGCATGGTGGAGAATCGTACAATCCCAAATACATACGTTTGAACAATTCGAGGAGGCGTTTACCAAGAAATTCTGGAGTCAACAAATTCAAGAAAACATACGGGACAGGTTGGAGTACGGATGTTATTATCCGAATGGTAAACTCACTATGGTGCAATACCTCGAGAATAAAATTCTACAGTGCAGACAACTGATCCCACCAATCTCGGATCAGCATTTAATTCGCAAACTTGCACGTCACTATAGTAAGGAAATAGAAGTTGCCATCATAACTAGAGGCGTCCAACAAGTAGATCAATTTGAAAGCTTATTAAATGAGTTTGCTACCATTCAACAACGAGAAATGAGAGGATCGTATCGGCCGCCACAACAAACAACGGCTGACAACGGTGGAAGACATATTAACAATAGCTGTCATAAAACGAAGGGTATGAAAATGGAGACTGAACACGAGGGTCACAGACCTGGGTGGCGCAATAAACAAACGTTTGGTACAGAGGATAGGGGAACAAAACAGCCCATTGTCAACACAGTGACAATTGAGCGTCAACAACCTGGCCCTTCACAAGAATCACGTACAAAAAACGACCAGCCAACCCATTATCGCGGCAACAATACTTAGCTAGTAGAAAATTAAATAACCAGTTAGACGTAGAATTAGATTATATTGATATTCGTGAAGAATTGGATAAAATGGATGAAGAAGAAGAAACCACTAATTTCCCGTACAATAAATGTCCGGAAATAAAAATAAAATTAAATAATGTAGAAGTAATTGCACTTATTGATTCGGGCAGTCAATTAAACGGAATTGCCGAAACGTGGTTCAACCATAATAAAGATAAATTAGGTAGAATCGAGTTATTAAACTTATCGAATACCAATATACGCGTAAAAGGTGCATTCGGACATAAATCAAAATTAATACGAAAACAAGTACTTTTAGAAGCTGAGGTTGATAATTATAAATTTGACTTAGTATTTTTTATCATCCCTGGACTGAATAAAGAATGTATACTAGGAATAAATATGTTGAAGGAAGGTGAGTGTACTATAGATTTCCAGCAAAATGTAATGCATATTAAAAATAGAAATTATAAGAAAAATGTAGAGGATCCTATTGAAATTGTACATATACATCAGATCGCTTTGGATAAAGAAACGGCCGATGAGGAATCTGTTAACTTTCAAGAAGCTGTCGAAGAGTTAACTAATATAAATACAGAAACGAAGAAAAAATTAACTAAAATATTAATGAAAAATAGAAATCTATTCCGAGAAGAACCAGGCCGAATTCATGGATATGAACATGAACTACGTATCACGGACAACACCCCCTTCTTCCAAAAGGGATGGCCTATACCAATTGCCTATCAAGACAAAGTCGAAGAGGAGATCCAGAAAATGTTAAGATACGGAGTGATCGAGCGAGCGAGCAGCCAATATATCAATCCCATGGTGACAGTTATAAAAAAGGACCAGAGCGTAAGATTGTGTTTGGACGCCAGGAAGTTAAACAAGGTGATGATACCTGACTTCGAAGGGGCACAACCAATCAACGAGCTCATTGCTAATTGCGGAGGAGTAAAATATATGTCATCGATCGACCTACGCTCCAGCTTCTGGCAAGTACCACTTAAGCGAGAATGCAGGGACTTCACCGGGTTTCTATATAAAGGAAAGACCTACCGCTTCACAGTCACACCGTTTGGATTAAAGACAAGTCTGGCCAGCCTGACGAGAGGATTGGATACTGTGTTGTCAGATGCAGTCAAGAAATTTACGATAATATATGTAGACGACTGCCTATGTCTATCTAACAGTCTGGAGGAACACCTCACACATTTAGATTTATTATTGACCAATTTATACGAAGCAAACATCACAGTGAACTTCAAAAGATCACAGTTTTTCCGTAGAGAAATTAATTATCTTGGTTACTGTTTATCAGTAGAAGGCCTTAGTCCTATGCCAGACAAGGTAAAGGCAATCCAAAATTTTCCACGTCCAAGAAATCAAAAGCAACTAAAAGGGTTTTTAGGACTTACAAATTTTTATAACAGATTTACCAATCGATATGCTGAAACAACATCTTTATTAATACAATTGTTAAAGAAGGAGCGCTACTTCAAGTGGACGGAGCAGCACGACCGACAATTTAAATTAGTCAAAGAATTATTTATAGATACTGTAATTTTAAAACACCCAGATCTCAAGAAGCAATATTATTTACAAACGGATGCCAGCAATTACGCACTAGGAGGGCAATTGTTCCAATATGATGACGAAGGACACATCGCCGTCGTAGCTTTTACTAGCAGAACTTTCAAAGGTGCTGAATTAAACTATCACACCACCGAGAAGGAACTGCTGAGTATCATACATTGTTTGAAGAAATTTCGGATATACTTATTAGGACATAAATTCACAATCATAACAGATAATAAAGCTCTCACATTCCTACACAAATGCCACCTATCAAATGCTAGAATTACCCGCTGGATACTGTGCATCCAAGAATACGATTTCGACATTGTGCATTGTAAAGGCAAAGAAAATATTGTAGCCGACATACTAAGCCGAAACCCAGAGGACTCTATGGACAGTAGTGATGTCAGTTTTAGTGAAGAGATGGAAATTAATCGTATTACCTTGAAATTGGATAAGAAAATAATGAAGGATATAAAAAATATTGAGAAATTGCAGCGCCAAGATCCTAAATTGAACAAAATTATTTGTGAATTAGAAAGTAAGGAAGACTCTAAATTAAGTAATAAATATCAATATGTTAAAAAAATCCTATACCGACAAGACAAGAAGTCATGGAAAATATATGTACCGAATAACATGAAAGAAAATTTAATTCAAGAATTACACGTTGTATACGGACACTGCGGCATACAAAAAACCGAAAGACTTTTTCGAGAGTACTTTACTGGAGACAGAATAAACAAAACGATACATCAAATCATTACTAAGTGCGATACATGTCAGCGATGTAAGGATCATCATAAGAATAATGTAGGAGAAACCATACCGATGCTGCCAAAGAAGAAAGGGGAGTTAATCAGCATGGACTACTATGGACCCCTAATTACATCGACTGGAGGTGTTAAATACATTCTTGTTATCATCGATAATTTCACAAAGTACGTCAAACTTTATGCGTTGAAAAGAGCTACAACTCGTGCTACCATAAATAGACTCAAACAATATATAGCGTCATGGGGAAAACCGTTATCAATTGTCACTGATAATGGAACACAATTCACGACTAATATTTGGACGAGGAGTTTACGAGAACTAGGAATTAAACCGAAGTTTACCGCTATTCGGAACCCGTGTACAAATATAGCCGAGAGAACTAACAGACAACTAGGCAACTTATTTCGAGTATTTGTCAAAGAGAAACACTCAAATTGGGCCAAGTATATCCAAGCCATTGAAATTTGTTTAAATGAGACATACCATAGTACCATTGAGATGAGTCCAATCGAGGCACACTTTGGAAAGAAACCAACCAGAGAGTGGACCAAATTTATTGACAGAAGTGTGATTTCCGAACCAACTACTTATAAGCCGGAAGACATTTACTTAAGGATTAAAGAAAAGAGAGAGCGACATGCAAATAAGATGAACCAAAGAGAACTAACAACATTCGCCATCGGTGACCTGGTATTAGTTAAAACATGTCCAATATCCGATGCAATGAATAAGATAATAGCGAAATTTTGCGACCTGTACGAAGGACCATATAGGGTCGCAAAGCAAATAAGTAAAGCTACTTATACGTTAGAATATTTGGACGAGAAGAAAGGAACAAGAGGAAATTTCAATGTCCGACAGCTAAAGCAATATATTACCTGACAAGAAGAGCAGTAAAAGGAAATAATGCGTTAGTAACGATCGGTTACGTGAGTAAGCAAATTGTAGCACTCATATAATAAATATGATATAATAAAGTTATGTATAATAATTGTAAAATTTTAAAGTAATAATCGAAGTAAGATTATCAACTGACGATGTATAACAGAGTAAAGATTTATATTTTGTATATTATGTATAAGAATAAAAGTATATCTAAGAAAAACAAAACTAAGACATTGAACAATGACTAACAATGAAAGTAATGATAAGAACTAAGTGATAATTAATATGATATTATGAATTTTTTTGTTGTTGTATGCATTTGCAAGTAGAAAATTATTGACCAATGAAAAATATATATAAGTGGATATTTAACTAATAGGAAGTAAGAAAGAACAGTAATAGTATCTAGGTGAATAATTATATGGAAACAGATGTACATAATGAATTAGATAGTTGTTAATTCTATATTATGATATGTTAGGAAGATAAGTGGTCTGAATGAATGGTAGTGCGTAGGATTGTAAACAATTGTATAGGTTAGCATAGAAAAAAAAAATTTAAACCTTTAGTAGGACCCTTTGCCAAGTAACAAGGTGTGAAAGTGTCGAGTGACAAGGGGATGAAGTCATAAATCTTAACCCAGACACAAGGGTACACTGTAGACAGTTTCGAACGTAAACAAACCAAGTTGAACGTCCTCTAACCCGTTAAAGGGATTACATCACTAGCAATAAATGTAACTCATTAGATATTTACACTTAATTAATTAAAATTTACATAATTAATTTAAATTTACATAATTAAAAAAAAAAAAAAGGCACAAATTTTATTATTTGATTTGGTTACACGCCATCAATTAATAAAAATTTAAGGACAATGTAACGTTTATTTTTGAAAGTATTTATAAAATTGTACAAGTAGTAAATAATAGCTAAAAATAATGTGTACTAGCAGTTATATTTGACAAAGAAGTATGTGAGGGTGTGTAAAGGGAAAGTCTGTAAGACTGTCCTCTTGGCATTGTAACCTACAGACAGCTTGATGTGTTACGGCTGTAAAGTTAATTGTTTGACAAAAAGAGTGACACTTACTAAATGTATGTGAGACGTTGTATTTCGCATCAGGCAGTTGGTCTGAGTAAGAAAGGCATAACCCCCAATAAACCAATTTACCCTTTTTAAAAACTTCGACACAGACTGAAAGCAAAGAGTTTGTCAATTCGATACGGTACAACATTAGAGGCCAGAACAATTGCAACGTAGAAATTTGACTAAAGTCGTGATTACAAAGGAAGATTCGTTCCAGACTCAAAACAAAGCTAGAGTGCAACTTGAAGATAAACAATGGTGCAGCAGATCGAACAATACCAGTATTGTATCTGTGTCAAAGCGTAACAGAAAGTGGACACTAGGAGACGGCCACGAGAGACAAAGAAATGTCGCCTGATTTACAAGGGGAAAGCGAAACTCACGAATTCTGGAGTGCTTGAATGAGATTCCTAGTAAATAGAGAAAACGGCTGTAGGAACAATCAGGACCAATGGGAGTTCGACAAGAGAATCACGTATAAAGCAGATATACTCGAAAACCAATTACGAATATACAATTTGTCACACTGGCTAAGGAACCAATAAGAGTATCCAAGCAGATGGAAGATTCAGCAGAGGTAGGCGGGATGAGAGTTTACTTGGTAGATCTCAGAACAGAAAAACGGCAGTCTAGTCCAGTACTCATCATTAGTCCAGTACTCATCATTAGTCTAGTCTAGTACTCATCATCTACAAAGTGATCACCACAAATCATCTTAACTCGCAAGAGAGTTGAACTTCACCGTAATTTAAACAAAGTGTCGGAGAATACGGATACACAGTACAATACTAAGTGAAGACAAATTCAATTAACAGACATTCTACAATTACAAATAATTCACAAGAAACTATAAACATCACAGCAGCTTTGATATAATACAGAACACATCAACATAGAGATTCAGTGCATATTCTACAACAGAGACATTAGACATAAAATCAGCAATCTAAAGAACTATTTAAAAAACATTACACATGAACTTCACCAACATCAATTAAGGACACTCATATTCAACACCATACGTGTTCCGTGAAAAGTGAACAGGTCGAGAATGCGTCAATAATTAAACAGTGATTGTGAGGTGCAGTGACCGCGAAAGGATACGTAATCTACAACGACTACGGAGTTCAGCAACTACTAAACACAGAGGACCACATGATGTCACCGAGAGTATGAACTACTAATAATCAACGTTCTCAAACTAATGGTATTTTAGAGTTAAGTCAACAAACTCAATTCATTCAAGTCAAAGGACTCACACTAATAATTAATTAACCTTGAGAACTGCCTCTCAGTGCTCTGCATTCGACTGAAGCGAAATAAAACGTCAACTAGTAAATTCGTAAAAATCATATCTAAACAGTAATATAAATTTGCCAAATACAATTGTAGATTATAATTTACAATTATAAGTGTTATAAAATTATTAAATGTTAATTAATCGCGATTTCAGAGATACTCATTGTTAAGATAAGAGAAGTGATTCTACTTAAGGAAATATCCATAAATAGTGTTATATTTGTAATTTGCTACAACTTGATTAATTAAATAAGCATTAGACATAATATTGTTGTTGTGTGTTTGGCAAATGAATCCTTTATATCCACATCCTTGTAGATATGAAGTGGCGCCCGGGAATTTGAAACATTTTGGCAGTAAGTAATTTTAATTATTAATTTATTACAATTATCAAAAACTCCCAATATAAAGAAATTCTTATATTTGACTGTCCAACGCGTGGCATTACAATTGTCAATTGCTAAAGGCAAAATTCTTATATTTGTCGCCCAACTCGCGTGGCAAAATCTACATTTAGATTTGTCAAAAAGGCAGATGAATGAATTGAGTTAAATAAGTTAACTAAACTGAGAATTAGAAATAAAATAGAAGTATTAATAAATAGAGTAGACATTAAGAACATAGGGCTAGTAATTGTAACTACAGTTGCTTAGTCACGGTTCGAGTATATACGGTATATGTTGACGCGAAGTAAGGCACGCAAAATGGAAAAAGAAACACCTTATACGACAATGGCCAGTGAAGAAGAAACACAAGTACCAAGGAGAGCTGAAGAGAGCGAAGAGATGGAGATATATAACCAAATGGGAGATCCTCAAGTCATAGCAATGATGGAGGAAGAAATCAGAACGGATATTGAAAATATAAGGGCAGAAGGACCACACGCAGAAGTTGAACAAGTAAGTGCGACAGTACCACAGACGGAGAAGGAACAAATAAGGGCAGAAGGACCACAGCCAAAAAGTGAGCTGCAAATGCTAGACGAATTGATGAAAGTAGATAACAAGAAATTACAGAAGAAATTAGAAGAGAAAGTTGAAGCAAATCAGAATAAATTAGAAATAAGTCTGAATAAATTACATGAAGACAATGAGAAGATACGAGAAGACATTCAAGATATTAAAGTAAATCAGAAGAAATTAGAAGAAAAAGTTGAAGCAAATCAGAATAAATTAGAAGTAGCTATTAAGGATATTACAGGAAAGCACACTAAGTTAAGAGAGGAGATAAAAAACGATATGAACACGTTGCATGACAAATTAGTTGGTGATATTCAAATAGTGAATAAAACATGGCGTGAAGAATTGAATAAGACGGAGCATAATTTTTGCGAGGTGGTACAGCAACAAAGTGAAAAATTTAAGTGTGAAATACAAAAAACTACTCAAAACTTAAGTGAAAATTTAAATCGAATCAATCAGGAAGTGAGAAGAGAAATAAAAACAACGAAAGAGGTCGTCCGAGAAGAAGTCAGAAATATTTCTACCGTAAACAAAGAAGAAATGGAAGAACAATTAAGAAAATTAGCTGAAGAAAAGGGTCGACGCATCGACGAGATGAAAGAAGATCAAGAGCAATTAAAACGAAAATTAACAGAGTTGGTGTCAAGACCAATGGTAAACAACCAAAATACTATTGTGGCTAACCAAGAACAGTTAAAGGAGGTACGGTACAACGGACGAGACGCCTACCCCATGGAATTTCTAAAGGGTTAAAAGAGGTTAAAGAAATATATTACCCCAGCGGAGGTATTAAGTGGATTAACAGGCATCTAGAGGGTGAAGCAACAGCATGGTGGAGAATCGTACAATCCCAAATACATACGTTTGAACAATTCGAGGAGGCGTTTACCAAGAAATTCTGGAGTCAACAAATTCAAGAAAACATACGGGACAGGTTGGAGTACGGATGTTATTATCCGAATGGTAAACTCACTATGGTGCAATACCTCGAGAATAAAATTCTACAGTGCAGACAACTGATCCCACCAATCTCGGATCAGCATTTAATTCGCAAACTTGCACGTCACTATAGTAAGGAAATAGAAGTTGCCATCATAACTAGAGGCGTCCAACAAGTAGATCAATTTGAAAGCTTATTAAATGAGTTTGCTACCATTCAACAACGAGAAATGAGAGGATCGTATCGGCCGCCACAACAAACAACGGCTGACAACGGTGGAAGACGTATTAACAATAGCTATCATAAAACGAAGGGTATGAAAATGGAGACTGAACACGAGGGTCACAGACCTGGGTGGCGCAATAAACAAACGTTTGGTACAGAGGATAGGGGAACAAAACAGCCCATTGTCAACACAGTGACAATTGAGCGTCAACAACCTGGCCCTTCACAAGAATCACGTACAAAAAACGACCAGCCAACCCATTATCGCGGCAACAATACTTAGCTAGTAGAAAATTAAATAACCAGTTAGACGTAGCATTAGATTATATTGATATTCGTGAAGAATTGGATAAAATGGATGAAGAAGAAGAAACCACTAATTTCCCGTACAATAAATGTCCGGAAATAAAAATAAAATTAAATAATGTAGAAGTAATTGCACTTATTGATTGGGGCAGTCAATTAAACGGAATTGCCGAAACGTGGTTCAACCATAATAAAGATAAATTAGGTAGAATCGAGTTATTAAACTTATCGAATACCAATATACGCGTAAAAGGTGCATTCGGACATAAATCAAAATTAATACGAAAACAAGTACTTTTAGAAGCTGAGGTTGATAATTATAAATTTGACTTAGTATTTTTTATCATCCCTGGACTGAATAAAGAATGTATACTAGGAATAAATATGTTGAAGGAAGGTGAGTGTACTATAGATTTCCAGCAAAATGTAATGCATATTAAAAATAGAAATTATAAGAAAAATGTAGAGGATCCTATTGAAATTGTACATATACATCAGATCGCTTTGGATAAAGAAACGGCCGATGAGGAATCTGTTAACTTTCAAGAAGCTGTCGAAGAGTTAACTAATATAAATACAGAAACGAAGAAAAAATTAACTAAAATATTAATGAAAAATAGAAATCTATTCCGAGAAGAACCAGGCCGAATTCATGGATATGAACATGAACTACGTATCACGGACAACACCCCCTTCTTCCAAAAGGGATGGCCTATACCAATTGCCTATCAAGACAAAGTCGAAGAGGAGATCCAGAAAATGTTAAGATACGGAGTGATCGAGCGAGCGAGCAGCCAATATCCTTTGGGGTCTTCCACGTCTCCACCTAAACCATTGGACCGATTTCAACCAAACTTGGCACAAATATTTTACGCAACGGGAAAACCAACATAGGACTGGTGTTTTTTTCGATACGATCCTCTGGGGGGTCCTTTGCGGTCTTAAAAAACTATTAGATCTGGTTACTATGGCAACCCAATAGAATAGATTCTGTTCTAAATATATTATCGCATTAAATTGAAGACCACGCGAACGAAGTTGTGGGCAACAGCTATTTATTTTTAAGAAGCCTACTTTAATTAAAGTTATTATTAATTAAACTAACATTTTCATTACGTACAACGTGAAACTCCGTAGCGAAGCACGGGTATTCTGCTAGTCATGTATAAGAGAAAATATATCGTGCGTGTCAGGCAAGCATATCTCAGTTATGTACTGTTTACGTTTCCATTTTATTATTATCACTACCGCAATAAAAAGGCAGGGAAGACACACACACACACACACACACACACACACACACACACACACACACACAGAATTCGCGTTATTTCTGGCCTCATTCATGTTTATTTTCTTACATTTGCACGGTTTTTAAATGGAAAGTGCCGAACCCATACCAACATAACGCATGCAAGCCGATAAAGTGTCCAGCGTGGATAGCGATTTGCTTCCTGTGGATCGCTGGGCAGTGTAACTGCACGTGTTTACAGAGGAACGATTCATAGACAGACTTTTCGTCTTTAGGGAATGAACCCTCTGCAAGATGCTGAGGGTCCATGAGTGACTTCGGAGCGCTCCTTCTTTTCCGCGTGTTTGTTCTGTGAAACGTACACTGTAGATTCGCAGATTTATTCTAAGCAACGCTCAATAGGAAATGTTTAAAATTTTTGTCCACGGTGAACCCTCATACACACTAAACCTGCTCTGATGTTTTAATTACGGACATCATAATATTAAAACTTTGGAAACTTGAGCACTACTTAATGGAGATCAATCATTAACTTATACAAGCCATTAATTTTATGCATATTTTTTATATATATGTGTACAACGTTATCGGCAACAAAGAAGTAGTTTTTGTTAAAATTCCTTCCCGGGATATTTGGCCGTAGTCCAACGTTTTCTACAAAACCAGACGTTTCGGCAATGCCATAGACTTCCATCATCAGTGAAAATCGAGTGCGATAACGTGAGGTGGTATATGTTAGTGACCATAGTACTGTGGTTAAGGCTGAAGCAGTAAGTAGAAAGAAGTAGTTTCTATGGTAATATTCCATTTCGAAAATGATTTTAAAAATAAATCTTAGAATATGGAAGTCATGTATGGTTCTCCATACCGATATTTTTAGTTGTTGCTTGGTGTGGTCTCTGATATTACTAGACGCAGTTCTTTACTGCAATTCTTTTTGCTTTCATCAAATGATGTTCTATTTCTTCATCTGTCCTTTTGTTACTTGTAAGCCTAGTTCCTAAGTAGTCTAACTGCATTACTTCTTCTATTATCCTATCATTTATCACAAGCTTATACCTTAGTGGGTCGTGTAAAATTGTAATTGATTTTCACAGTGTAATAATACAAATATGATGGTTTGGGCCATTGGAATGCGCATAAATTTTAATTAAAAGTATGCACCCGCTTTATATTTGAAACATAGTTATATGTATGTATTTTTAAATAAATGATAATAATTTTATTTAAGTACTTACAATACTTACAAAAATAGTGTGTGTGTGTGTGTGTGTGTGTGTGTGTGTGTGTGTGTGTGTGTGTGTGTGTGTGTGTGTGTGTGTGTGTGTGTGTGTGTGTGTGTGTGTGTGTGTGTGTGTGTGTGTGTGTGTGTGTGTGTGTGTGTGTGCTTGTGAGTATATTACTTTCGGATGTGACTGCCACCTTTCAAAGATTTGCCTCTACGTGATGGTATACAGCTCCAACTGTTTCCGAATATTTTGATTTTACTGTAAAAGCATAACGAGTCTTTGATAAAAAACTCTTCGTCACTGCCTCAAAAATTTACTTGTAGTTTTGTACCATTCTCATTTACATAATTAACTTACCATATATTTTATATGGTTTTTATTAACATACATTTGTTTATAATGCTTATTAAATAAAGTTTGTATTAAATACTTAAATTTATATAAGTTTTAGTTAACGAAGGTATACATTATTTCCAGTGGTCTGATTATTTCTCCGAGTACTTCGCCGCAGGGGACGGCGGAGACCCAGCCATGTTCTAAACACCTGAACATGAAAACATGAAGGCACATCAACAGCAGCAACGCACTAACGGGGGGGCTCGCACACCACCTTAGAGCCCCCATGGGAGGGAGGGCCCCTGTCGACGTGGTCACACCTTGACGCGGTGATAGGGCTTAACGCTATACAAGCTAACCAAGAGGATCACAACACTATGTCCTACTACGTTGAACAGTCATATTCACTTCGGTCAACGTGTCTCTGCAAGATTGTAGAAATTCTGCAGACCACAAAAAGAAATGACCCCTAGTTTTTCTGGCACCGTTAGGCCTACTTCACCTTGATGCTTAGTGCTTTAAAATTTTTCAGTAATGTGTATTGAGGATAGATGTACAACAAGACATAATAAAACAGTTGTAGTTACCCGACAGCATATATATATAGAACGTTACAACCTTGCAAAAGTTGCATAATATTATATGGTATGTGTACAAATTTTTGTACGTAAATTTAGGCATCTCATGCCTCACGTCCAGGGCGACAAATTTATATAACGTGACAATTTGGCAAATTTAATTTAATTTAAATTTGTGGAGTCCCTCGATCTTGGAGCACCAAATTTAAACAACGTTACATATACATAAATAGGGGGTCAGGTGTATCTGCAATAAGAACTCTACGGAACTTGAAACGGTAATTAAAATTTATTTGATATTATAAAAAAATATGTGCACATGGCACTGACTTCGATTTAAAAAAAACATTAGTTATTATTTGTTATAATGCCGTAAGGCTTAAGATATATACATGCTTACTAACTAAACATTCTATGCTACTAAATAGTATGTAAAAGAAAAATCTCATTTTTAGACTACTCAGCCTATTAATATGTTTCAAAATCAATTTTTAAATCTTTTTTCTATGTATGGTACGTACTCAAAAGATTAATAGTTATTACTTCTCAGTACTGTTTTCTCAAATACTAATTGTTTTTATTTATATTCTTTGTAATCATATTAATTTGAGCTCTTGTTACGTTAATCGTATTTCTAAAACATCTATGATTTTTAACTCTACTATAAAAGAAATATTACTCTTATTTTTAAATAAAATATTAATGTCTTTAACTGTCTTTGTATACTGTGTATGATTAAGATATGAATAAGTTGTCTATCACCTTATTGTCGTCAATCATACTCGATCATTTTTTGTTCCATCGGTGTTCGTCTTCGTCTCGCCTCCAGCGTCGGCTGTCTCTCTTCTCCTCTTGTCCAGCGTCGGCTGTCTCTCTTCTCCTCTTGTCCAGCGTCGGCTGTCTCTCACTCTCTCGTCCTCTCCTCTTGTCCAGCGTCGTATCGCTATGGAACTTCTTCTCTTGTCCAGCGTCGTATCGCTATAGAACTTCTTCTCTTGTCCAGCGTCGTATTGCTATAGAACTTCTTCTCTTGTCCAGCGTCGTATAGCTATGGAACTTCTTCAGTAGTGCTGTTATTAATTACAATGTTTGTCTTATAGCTTGGTTACGTACTTGTACATAACTGGCAATTTAAACTGTTTATAAAAATATTAATAAATATGCCGTGCTGACGGGCATAAGCTCCCGCTGCATCGTGGATGATTCAAGAAAGAGAACCACTGAAGCTTGCGTGTCCTATTTATACCCATGTCTTGGTCGGCACCCTTCAGTGATACAAAATCGACATGTTAGAAACTGTCTTTGGCGTCAGTTCCCCCACTCTTTGTCAAATTCACTATTTTTTTATATTTCTGCGAATTGCAGAGTCCTGTAAGTATTTTTTTATACTTATCTTATAACTAATTTTACAACACATGTTCATTGTAATTTTGGACATTGCAACTTAACCCTTTTGATTTGTACACAGTTATTTCACTATTGCACTTGTACGGCGTGTCACTTTCGCGTGGTTTTCGCACACGGTATTTATTAAATTTATTTACATTTTATGGTGCTTTTGGATTTTAATTCTTAATTCTAGTTTATGAATAATTACGGAAAAACAGTCATTGTGCAATTATTCATACTGGGGTGGCAAACTTGCCTGCATAGACCTGCGTTCACACACACTAGCAAAATACTGGTGTACACACTTTCAGTTACATTTGTGTGTGTGTGCACGTTGATTCAGGTCGAAACACCTGTTCATATTTTTGTCTGAGTCAAGCTTGCAATCCATAACATGCTTATTTCTAATATATTATTACTTATTTACAGTTTATTAAGTAAATTTAAATTTTTATATTTCATGCTCAGTACATCACTTATTTGTACTGTCGCAATATATATATATATATATATATATTATAACTAATCTACTGTAGTGTTTATTAACTTCGGGAAGCCCCAAGTTCAGGGCAACAGTTATAACTTTACTATTATGGTGTGTGTGAACTGACCTACCTGCTGTGCGTTCTTGCGTCTTCTTCTGCCGACTAGGGCCGTAGGAATTTGTGATTTGAATTCGCAAGTAGATTAATTCAAAAGTATAAGCACAAAGTAAATCGTTATAATTATTGTGAATAGTTTTGTGATGTTGGTAGATTTTGGAGTACAGCAATAACAAAACAGTGTCGGGTATAAAACTGGGGTTTATTATTCTAATAGCACACAAAATGAAAAACTTATATCTAATGTAATTTTTACGTACTAAAGAGCAATGAATAATTGGATCAATGTTTTTAGAAAGAATATTAGCTTTCAGAAGGAAAGCTTATAATTACGATTTTATATGAACTTGTTCCTTATTAATTTCAAAGTTAATTATTTAAATACTTTAATTAATGATTTTTCAAGATTTTAATATTGATTTTACTATTTCAGAATGCTTTTAAAATTACTCTTAAATAAATTAGCCGTGAATCTTGTTCTACGTGCTTTTTATTTACCTTGTGATTGGTTTCACGTATACTGCAGTATAAGTTTCTTAAGTGATTTAATATTAAGATTTGTATAGCGCTTTTTATATACTCTACTTCTTATCTATTACTTGTCAATTAACTTATACTTGTTCTACAGATTATCACAATATTGAAGTTCTTATTAACTTAGAATCTCTGTTTTTATAGGCATCTGAATGAAATTGATTTTACAATTGATTTAACAAAAGAAAGAAAAATGTCCTTTTTATATAAAATGTATAAATGATATTGACTTTCCTGGTACTGAAGTTCTGGGTGATGTCCTCTGGGGTCCCTCGATGTCCTAGTCCAATCAGCTAGTGGCGATGATTTCCGCTGCGTCCTGGATTCCAACGAAGAGTTCAGGGATCAGCAACTCAGGTCCTTCAGCAACTGTTGATTGATTTAACGTCTGTGGATTAACTGCTGCAACTGCTTCAGGCCCTCGATCCGGATACTCTGCACTGTGTGTGTGTGTACCTTGTCTCGGGTGTAGCTCTGCGTCGTCAGTTCTTCAGCTCGTACCACAATTTAGACGGCCTCGCTCTGTTGTAGTCTGGATGTGACTTCTCGTAGTATATTGTCGATCTCTTATGTACGTACGCCAACAGTATAGTGTATTGGGCTGTACGCTAATTTATTGTTGAATAAGAGTCTCGCACGTAGACGTCGTCACGGTCCAGTCGTTCTAGAAGAGTGTCTATGTTGTCCAGAAGTCGACTCTTTACAGAAGTTTGTGTGTGTTCTGGTTGAAGAGTCTGTGTTGTACTGGTTGAGTTCTGATTAAAGAGAATGTGTTGACTGCTCGAGTTGTAACAGAAGAGAGTGTGTGTACTGCTTGAATGTTTACAGATGAGTGAAGAGCGTTCAGCCCGAAATCAACGGTTGTTCAAAATTTTTAGAATGATCTGATTGGCTGAAACATTCTCCCTTCTACTTAAAATTGAGTCACCTCATTCCGTGAGAACGAAAAATAATTCCCACAGTCCGAGAATTATTATTATTATTAATATTCTGGATTACACCGGAACCAATTGTCGGTCGGATGTCAATGCGATTATCTTGGCCGCAAGCCAAGTTATGCTTAATCTAACATATACATTCGATTCGTAATTTACAATTATAACATATCCAAATCTGAACTTCCTAGCTCACTTACTAAGAAAGTTATTTAAATAAAATGAATTAGCTCAAACACAAAATGAAATGGTGGGACAGTGCATTGCCTTTTTTGACACGATCAGACAGCAATAGGATGAATCCCCGGGCCGTATAATCACCGGGGACGAGACATGGGAGTCAGACACAACTTTGAATCCAAACAACAATCCATGGCGTGGAGTCAGACTTCGTTGCCCGCAAGTTAACGTTTGGGGGGCCGCACCACATGTTCAGCCTAAGGGCCCACTAACTCTATAGATTATAACTCCCGGCCACAGTAGGAAGACTTCTACACCAATCGTCTACTATAATGATATACGTACTGCCACGCTATTAAAAGTGCATCAACAACGGCAAGGATTAAGTAGAAAAGTCGTTTAAGCTGCGTACTTCAAGTAACAATATTGTAAATAGTGTACAGTATATTCTTTGTTTTCTTTATTTTTTATATTAAACTATCGTAACTTACTTTCTGGATATCCTTCGTACTCTAACGTTAAGTATTCGTTAAGTTTTTTAAGAAAAATTCGATTTTATTGAACAGGGATACAACAATTAAGGAAGTATATAAGAACTGAAACCAATGGGAAGACGAATTAGATGATACTACAGGAATTAGATGACTGGACGATGAAGAGGATAATTTGAGAGATACGACAGTTGAGGCCGGAGAAAGATATGTAATCAGACGACATAATAGAGGAAATTCGTTGTGAAAATAAAACCTATTCTGAGCTATGAAGCCAATAGATAAAAAAAAAGAATAGAAAGAAAGAAAAGAGCTGGAGGAAGAAGTAGAAGAATGTGAAGAAGAAGAATCAAACGGAGGTATTGTAAAATTAAAATTTTGTATTCCTTCGTACTTCTTATTTAAGTGTTATCCATTAATAGTTTCTGCAACGTATGTTTCTTATTTTATGTATTTCACACTTCTCTGTTTCATAACCAAGATAACTTTCTAAATAATTAGAACAATCTCTGTCTCATTATAAAAATTTCGTAGAAATGATATTCAATTCAGTAATTGCTTGTTTGATCAGAGTTTTGGAGGTGAAGCTTAGATGAAGTTTCACTTAACCTAGTCGGGTTTAGCCTATAGCTAATAAACAGAAAGGTTTAGCCGGATTTAATCTCGGACATAGGAGAAACGCATTTAGTTTTCTATTCCTTGTGTGATAAAGGTATCGACATAAAAAGTAAAGGTTATAAACGAAAGAATATTGTAGCTAAGATGAATAATGTCAGGTATCATATTATACATAGAATAGCTTAAGTGTATCACATTAATTATTATTGCACTATATTGTTATACTGTTGCAAAACATTTATTCTGATCCAAGGAATCCATGAAACAAATTCACGCAATCAGTTCAATTGACAGGCGGGGTTTCCATTGTCATTTTCTAAAAAGTAAAAATACACAGTAACACTCACACAATAACACGCGCGCGAGCGCACACACACACACACACACACACACAAGTATATTAGGCCATTTGATGATAATTGTAATGTACTGATTTGCATCAATCCATCATTTTGATGTTTGATTAAGTGGCCACTTGAAACAGTAACTTATCAGATACACTTAACACAGTGGGCTTACGTATCTTTGCACGGATACCAGGTAAATGCTTTTGAACGTCTGTTTGCCTGAACCGCAGAATAGAGAGAAAAGAAACTGTAATATTTAGGCATAGATATTAGAAATATTACACGATTAGCTCGAAAGTTGCAACTTTGTAGTCGACAGATAAATATTACTGTCGTGGTAAGACACAACTAGACTGACATGGTACGACATTTGATAACCATGTTCACGTCACTGAAATTATGTGACACCGTTGTGAAGCATCGTCCTTTTGAATACTCAATTATGGTAAAGAATACCATTAAAACTGTCCTGCTTTAATATAATAGTAATAATAATAATTATTAGGCCTATTATTATTATTATTATTTCTTTTATGAAGTTGCTAAACTGCTACAATTTTTTGTTCAGACAAAGCTTTTCGTCATCTCTGACATCATCAGGTATTGAACAACGTCTGTCTCACACACACAACTGGGGTCGCGAGTAGTGCAGTGTCCCGAGTCTCAGAAAGGACTCCTGCTACTGGGTCGGTTTGAGTTCTATTTATATTGTTTTATCTATTTAGGGGGGGTCTGAAGCGACCTGCGATTGGTGGATTATACCACCGAGACTAATAGACGAGGTCGCTTCCAGGACTCACCTGGTCGCGGGGTGTATTTTCCAAGTCCGGCAATGAGGGAATTGTGGGTCACTCTGTCGGAACGAACATAGAATCTACGCGCCAGGCGTCTCACGGTGTCATCAAGAGAGCGGACACCGAGTCCTCTCCTCAAAGACGAGAAGAGTACCTCCGGGGGACTTTGCACGCAAGCTTCAGTCCCCGGTCGAGTACTCGCTGGAGCGTTGTTCTATGACCACGAGCCAGGTATCCCCAAACAGGACAGGCGTTGTAGGCTTTTATACTTTAGGCTCCTCCCCTTTTGTCATCGCCCCTCCTAATGGTTCTTGCCGCTGCCGCTCTTCACGGGAACTTTATCCACATTTTTCCGTTAGGCATTTTACCAACGTCCGTCAATTGTTTCAAGAAGCTCCCGTTAATTTCTTTATGTTATTATTTTACTTTCTGACTTATAACTGTTTCGTAATCTTTTATTACACTTCGTCAATTTTAGTGTATTCCTCTTATTGTTTTAATTTTATTTATTGTTTACGATATTTAAAATATTTCTTCATTTGTAAATTCACTTTTATGAGTTTATTAAAATCTTGCATATAGTGAGTTCATTGTTTTACCGGCTACCGCTCTTCACAGGAACTTCGTCTATATTTTCCGTTAGGCATTTTACCAACGTCCGTCACTTATTTTATGAATCTCCCGTTGTTTTCTTCATGTTACTACTGTATTTTATTTTCTTGACTTATGACTTTTTTGTAACCTTTTATTACATTTCGTCAATTTTAGTGTGTTATTCTTATTATTTTAATTTTTTTTGTGTATTGTTTAATATATAAAAAATATTTCTTCATTTGTAAAATCCACTTTTATATTCATTAATTTATTCTTATCTTCTTTTTTAACTTTAAGTATTTCTAGTTCTTCTATTAGTTTTCTTTTTTTGCGGATTGTTTTCTATTTTGATTATTTTCATTTGGATTTATGAATTTATGGCCTGATTCATTGAAATGTCTTGCGTATAGTGAGTTCGTTGTTTTAACCCCTTCTCCTTTTGCATGTTCATTCATTCGAATTTTAAATTTTCTTCCGGTTTCGCCCAGATACATCTTATTACATTCCCCACATTTTAATTTGTATACGCAGCTTTTTTCTGTTATTGGAATTTCTTCTGTTTTAGCATTTTTTATATATTCGAATACATTTCTCGTTTTCTTTATTCCTATCTGTATTTCGTATTTTTCGAAGCATTTTTTGTAACATTTTTGTTTGATATCCTATGTATGTTATTGCTCCTTTATATTTCTTTTCTTCATTTGTTTTTTCTTTGTTCTTTTCTATTTCTTTATTTTCTTCTATTCCTTAACTATTCTATTAATTATTTTAGGGTTGTAATTATTATTTTTTGCTATTTGTTGTATTTTCTTTAATTCTTTTTGTTTGAGTTTTTCATTTTCTAGATAATTTATAGCTCTATAGCAAAATTAATTTAATGCTGCCATTTTATAATTGACTGGATGACATGATTCTTGTAGAATTATTAAATCTAAGTATGTTTCTTTCCTATATATATCGAATTTGAGTTTGTTATCTTCAATTTTTATATTGATATCCAGGAAATTATTTTCTAATCCTCCAATTTCTTCTTGAAATTTTATTGTTTTTTCTATGTTATTTAATTCTTCCGTAAATCTTTTAAATTCATTTACTTCACCTTCCCAAACTATTAGTATGTCATCTACATACCTGATCCATTTTTTAATTCTTCTTTCTTTATCTACATCTTTTAAAATTTTGATTTCAAAGCTATTCATGAATATCTCTGCCATTAATGGTGAAAGCGGTGATCCCATTGGTAATCCATTTTCTTGTATGTAAAATTTGTTGTTAAATCTGAAGTAATTTTGGCTTAAGCATAATTCCAATCCTTCTATTATTTCGTTTTTCCATTCTACATTACTTAATTTGTTTTTCTTTATTATTTCTACTGTTTTTGCTATTGGTATGTTAGTGTACATATCTTTTATATCTAATGACATTAGTTTTGTCTTATTTGTTATGGTTATTTCTTTTAACTTTTCTATTACCTTTTTGCTATTTTCTATGCTGTGGAGTTCTTCTTTTTCATATGCCATTTTGATTCTTTTACTTATTCTTTTGATATTTCATATGTTGGCGAATTTATAAATGATACTATAGGTCTTAATGGCATTTCTTTTTATGTAACTTAATTTGACATCTAAATTTAGGAGCTTCAGGATTATGTTCTATTTTTTGTTTCTTTTGCCATTCTGTTAAATATGTTGTCTTTTTTATCAATTTCTTTGTTTGTGCTTGAAATTTACTTGTGTAATCATATTTTATTTCTTTATATGGTCCTTTTTGTATAAATTGTTCTGCTTTTTTGATATAATCTCTTTTGTTCATTACCACTGCTGTGTTACCTTTATCTGCTTTTATAACTATCAAATTGTGCTCCGTGATTTTCTTTTTTAATTCTCTTATATTTCTTTTTATTTGTGTTTCGTTTTTATTTCTTGCATTTTTGTTTTTCTTAGATATTTTTGTTTTTCTTACAAAAATTTTACTACTATTTCTTTTACTTCACTTCTTAATTGTTTTTTAGTTTCTTCATTTTTTATTTTATCGATTATTTCTTCACATTCTATTATTGTATTTTTTTATCTATATTTGTTTTTGTTGCATATTTTAAACTTTTCCCTAATAATTTATGTTCATTTTCTGTAAACTTTGTTTCTGTTAAATTTAATACTTTTTCAGCAAATTATTATTATTATTGTTGCTATTATTATTATTAATATTACTACCACAACCACTACTACTAGTACTACTACTACTACTACTACTACTACTACGTCACATTACATAGGAGCATTATATCGTAACGTTTGACCCTATGAAGAGCCTTTCTGCTTGCTCTGCTCATAGCTAAGGGGATACCACATGTGGTCCCTCACATAACAAAACTTATAATCACCTATGTCAACAATAACGAATTTCGTTACACCGTTGCTAGCTACATAACTCAGTAATTGCTAGGACATCTCATTCACAACATATCTACCTCTCGTTTTAACATATTACACCTACTTTCTCATTGTACACTAACGTCAAAGCCTCCGTTTTAATTGTAGACGGAGGAACCAAACTAAAATGACACCAACATAAGCAACCTAAACTAGGAGGAACCAACCTAACCTAACAAAAATATTTGAAAAAAGAGATTACTTGTACAAATTAAATAGTTACAGAACTGAAACCTTATCGAATTTTGGAATAGGAAAATATTTACTAGTTGCCACGGATTCGGTTAGCTGCGACCAAGTGAAAGTGCGGAGCAAGTGCGACCAAGTGAAATTGACCGGGTAAGATCACGTGAAAACGTAGTTTTGTTGCAACTTACCGAGACCGTACTAAAAAACTACCTCGCTTTCTCTTCTGGGACACTAACCTGACACATTACTTCGGGCTAGGCCCGTTGTTCTTCAACCTTAGGGCTCAATTCTGGCTTGCTCTTCTTCTTGTATATTAATATTATCTAGGTCTGTCTTCTTCGTCCGAAGAATCTCTTCTGCTAAGCGTGCAACACAGTTGTAGGCGTCTTCCTTCCCTCGAAGCTTCGCTTCGTTGATGTTATCCGGGAAGATCTCATGTATAATTTTCTCTAGTGACGATGTCCTGCGTTCCTCTCGTCTGTCGAGAATGAAGAAGGTGTGGCTGACTAGTCCTCGGCTCCCGAGCAGTAAATTTCCAACATTTTTCAGATCGGACCGGAAATACCCGTGTCCAGTTAGGAACTAGTAAGGTAATAGTCGATAAAGTAATAATAACAACAACAACAACAACAATAACATTAACAATACTACTGTTGTTCAAGACCTGATGATGTCAGAGATGACGAAAAGCTTTGTCTGAACAAAAAATTGTAGCAGTTTAGCAACTTCATAAAACAGGTTGTTCAAGACCTGATGATGTCAGAGATGACGAAAAGCTTTGTCTGAACAAAAAATTGTAGCAGTTTAGCAACTTCATAAAAGAAATAGTAAGGATGGCTGCTAATTCAAATAATACGAAGAATAATCCAGATGTAGATGTAAGAGATAAACATAATAAAAGCTGTCTACTAATAGAGAGATCTACAACTACACCATCTGATTATAACATCACAAGAATAAGGCGGTAAAATTAAATAAGTACAGAGATCTTTCATTAGAAGTTGAAAGGATTTTGAAGGTACAGACGCGGACAGTTCCCATAGCCGTAGAAGCAACGAGAGTAGTTAGTAACAACGTAATGACACACTTAATTAACTTACTCAATACACACCTCTATCACATTCAGAAGACAGCTATCTTAAACACAGAACACACAGTTAGAAAGTGTGAATATAATTGAATCGCCGGAGAACAAGCACTTTGGGTTTCAGATTGAAACTTCGTAACTGCCAACTAATCCCTATAGGTGACGGTTTCTAGTCGTTAATCCTGGCTGTAAAGTTGAGAATAATAATAATATATTTTTATAAAGGGGGAAAACCACCGTCAGAGGAGGCCGTGCTTCATCTGGTGTGTGGGGCTCTTACCCACTAAAAAACCCACCTCTAATTCAGGCATTCATATCCATCCTGGTACCATTTGCGCCCTATTGCGCCCTTATCGGGGTCCTTATAGTTTTTCCTAATCTTCTACTGCTCGTTGGGTGCAAATTTGGCCTATCTTTTTTTCTAGTGGACCCACTGAATAAATGCATTGATGCGGTATTAGTTCGCCTTACCACAAAGTATAAGCGCAGCTACGCTCTCGGGCGTGAAGAAGAAGAAGAAGAAGAAGAAGAAGAAGAAGAAGAAGAAGAAGAAGAAGAAGAAGAAGAAGAAGAAGAAGAAGAAGAAGAAGAAGAAGAAGAAGAAGAAGAAGAAGAAGAAGAAGAAGAAGAAGAAGAAGAAGAAGAAGAAGCTAGGATACACTAGTGCTTGACGACGGTTTTCAAACCGTCTAAGTAACGTTATCGTAAAGGAATGCTAAGAGTACAATGGGGAAAACAGTATATATTTCTCAAGATACAGACAGAATTACGCGGGACGCCTTAGGGTTCTGGAGAGTGTGTTGTTCAGGCTGCAGCTCAGTGAGTGCAAGTTTATTAGGTATATCGCGGTCATGTACGTGCAAGGAAGTTATGGCGCAATTCTCTTTTGCACAATTGACGTGAGTTTGTGTTTGATTTGTCTGTTTGACCGCTTAGAGCCGCACTGGTACAGATGCGACCGTTGTATAGCTACCACGCCGACTCGGAGGCACTTGCCCAGCCTTGCGGAATCCCGTGCCTAGACGACAGGCGGGTCGACTGGTTGCTTCCTTTCCACTGCGGGTATGTGTACCTGCCTGGTTTCACGTCGTAGGACCTTCGGAGTCGAATTGGCGTGGACGCAGCTGCCATAGACGCGGCTCCCGTAAGAAGACAGCGCACCTAAATATTTGTAGAGATTAATCTACAGCTACTATTTCAAAACAATATGTAATTTTGTAAAGTGTGTTTGCTGTAGCATTTGTTTGTGATGGAGGTACATCACTGGAACAGGTGCGGATCCAGCAAGCAATATTTGGGGGGGGGGGAGTTGACTTTGGGTGTGCATTATGAAAAGTTTGTCCATTCTTTAAAGGTCTTAAGTATAAATAATAGGAATTAGTGAAGATACAGTGAGTTACTATCAACACAATAAGTTTATTAACGTAATTTACAAAATAATATCTGCGTGTCAGTTCATTGTCCGTCTGATAATATTCACTTAACGTTTAAAATGAACACTATTCGTTTATGGTATGTATCAAACAAAAATTAACATACTGCTAAGGCACGTTTACAATTTAAAGTAATTTTAAAATAAAACCATGAACCCACATAGCGTGAAATAAATTTTGTGTAATACTTACAGTCACAAAACGACGAAAAAATGTCGTCTAAAGTGACCATTTCGGGGGGGGGGGGAGTATCCTCATTTCCCCGTTTATGGATCCGCGCCTGCACTAGAAGTGTATGGTATTAAACATGTCCGTTTCAGTGAGTCATTAATATGACTAATTACCCTTACTGGGTTGACTATAATACAACTTAGATTTTTTTATTAAATTTGTTTAATTAAAAAAATCCAGGATCTGGATATAATGCTACTGGGACTGATAAGACACATCTATCTTACGCATCTCTAATGTTCGTTCATCAATGCACCTATTCCAAATATAGCCTACTATTTATTTACAAAAGTGTAACTGTATTATAACTGTAACTATAAGTGTAACTGTATAAGTTACATGTATTTTATAAATACACTCATTTTTGCATATGAAATAGTAGTAAATATGTAGTATTAAAACATAGTATATTATGACATAAAATTAAGAGAAGTATAATGTAGGAGACTGTGAAAGAGACTGAATGTAATTGTGTTGATTTTAGTTAAATAAACTTAAAATTTAACGGTAAGGAAATAAATGAAGTGTGAACTATGTTCGCAAACATACTTACCAAATTATAAAAGTACGACGGAATATAATTGTGATAAATACCAAAAAACTTATTCGATTGACGGCTTATCAATGTAGGCCTACATATCTACGCAATGAGTTGAATGTTGTGATATGATGTGAACCGAATAAAAACCGTAATTACAACGAACGTTCTCTGGTTTATTGTAAAGATACTATTTTATCAGTATTCAGTGGTCAGAATTTTAGATTTCTTGTACTATTTACAGAAATTTCCTTACGTCTTCTGATAAGGTGTTGTTGATATAACTTGCCTCGTAAGGAAAGGGTGGGACGAAAGCAGCGGCGCATGGTTAGACGGTCTCACTATCCTAAAGACACCCGGTAGGCCTATAGTTGGTCTGAGCTTTGGAACAGTTCCACCATTTTATGGAAATACTGTATATGTTCCTTAGTGGCAAAAATGGGTTTCTTGTGTTCGGTCTTTTTGCATGTGCTCTGTAAATTAAGCGTATGACTTCTATAGTCCCTGTTTTGTATTAATGTTGATGACGCTACTAGCGTTGTTGGAGGTGATCGTGTCCATGGTTTCGTGACGATACGTTAGTGCATTACCAAATCTTTTACAAATAACATGTTCTGTATATATTTGTAATACGTCAGTAGAATTAAAAATGTATTACGTTAGAATTATTTTACATTTGTTATAGGCCTATTAGAATACTGTTATATAATATAATAATTATTCATTAATTGCATTGTGTTTAAATTATTGTATTTAGAATATAAGACGAAAATTATACGTTCTGTGTATAACTGTAGTCTATATTATGTATAATCCTACTCACTACTCAAACGGCGATTACCTTATAATGAAGCAGGCAGCGCCTCGGTACATTGTTGATCACACCACTCACTATTCACACGGCAATGTCGCGGTAATCAAACAGGCAGCTCACGGTATGTTAACACACAACTCACTACTCACAAGGTAATGTCGAGATAATCAAGTAGACAGCGTCTCGACATTTTGTTTGTATTACTACTCATTAGTAGTGTCGTGGTAATCAAATACATAACGTCGCAATATTTATGTTACTACTCACTACTCACATAGTAATGACGTGATAATCAAGCAGGCAGCTTCTCGATGTGTTAACATACTGCTCGCTACTCACAAGGTAATGTCACTGACAATGCTCAAGCAGACAGCGTCGCGTCACCCTACTCACTACTCGCACTGTAATATCGCGGTAATCAAACAGACACCGCCACTGTGTATTGTACTACTCATTACTCATAAGACAATACATCTGACAGATATCAAACATACAGACAGCGTCGCGTTTTTTGTATGTTTTTTGTTTTACATACTACTCACACTAATCACACAGGAATGTCGCTAATATTACTCAAACAGACAGCGTGGAGGTTGTTTATCAAACTGCTCACTACTCATACGATAATGCTTCAATCTCGTCTGTCATCAATACCCAACACGTGGTATACTTTTATCAAACTACTCGCTACTCACTAGGCAATCGCTTCTGACGGTATGCTTCAAAGAGAGTTGCGGTATGATTTAGTCAAACAACTGATTACTACGAAACTACTCATGACATCAAGCAGACAGAGTCGCATTATGTTGTTTGCGATACTACTCACCATTCACACTGGAATTCTTCTGACGTAAATCAAGTAGACACCGTCGACATATGTTTCCATCATACTATTCCTTAATCTCATAAAACGTAGTCTTCTGTTCTTCTAGCTGTAGGCTTTACAATCTACTGTGAACTTTAAATTGTAATAATTGGCTCACTTCAGGGCGGCCAACTTTCCACTAACCTTCACGCCGGAACTGTAAACATTTAAAATTCTCTGCTGAACAGTCGGTAATCCCGCGAGCTGTGGAGTACGCTCAGTAATACGATTTCTGCAAGCAGAAAACTGCAGCCCGGTGGACATTTATCGGCAACTGTGTGAGGTGTATGGGAACAACGTTATATGAATGAGGGAAGACTAAGGCAGTGGTGTCTTATGTTTAAAAATGGCCGCACCAATGTGCACGATGATGAGTGGAGTGGCCGGCCGAGTGTTCTTACTGACAAATTGGTAGAGAAAATCAATAAAAAAAATCTGTGAAAATCGCCGCTTTACGATTACTGAGGTATCACATGAGTTTCCTCAAATTTCACGTAGTTTGCTTCATGAAGTTGTCACGATAAAGCTTGGTTACCATAAGTTGTGTGCGCGATGGGTCCCGAAAGTGCTTACAGAAATGCACAAAAACCAGCGGATGGCATCAGCATTGTCATTTCTTGAGGCCTACGACAAGGATGGTGATTCTCTACTGGATCGTATTGTAACGGGGGATGTAACCTGGGTTAGGTACGTTAATTGTAAAAACAAAAAATCAGTCCATGGAGTAGGGCCATACTCGCTCGCCCAATAAACCGAGGAAGTGTGTGCAGACCTTGTCAGCAAGGAAAATGATGGTGACAGTTTTTTGGGACAGAAAACGGGTTCTCCTGGTAGAGTTTATGGAACGGGGTACCACAATCAACTCCGAGGTTTACTGTGAAACCTTAAAAAAGCTGCGGAGAGAAATCCAAAATAAGCGACGCGGTAAGTTGAGCTCCAAGGTATTGTTCTTCCACGACAACGCCCGACCGCATACAGCAGCACGAACGCAAGAACTTTTGGGAAAGTTTGGATGAGAGATTTTCAATCATCCCCCATACAGCCCTGATCTGGCACCGAGCGATTATCACCTGTTCATGCATATGAAAAAGTGGCTGGCAACACAAAGCTTTGAAGACGACAAAGAGCTGAAGGCAGGCGTTAATGAATGGCTGAAATCGCAGACGGCAGATTTTTACGACGAGGGCTTTCAAAAACTTGTAAATAGTTACGATAAGTGTTTGCACTTGAATGGAAACTTTGTGGAAAAATAGTCTAAGAATGTAGTTTTCAACTGTGTAAATAAAAAATTTGTCTAGTTTTTTTTTTATTTATTTTTTCTAAAACGTAAGTTACTTTCTGGACAGCCCTCGTAGCAGTAGCAGTAGTAGTAGTAGTAGTAAGTAGTAGTAGTAGTAGTAGTAGTAGTAGTAGTAGTAGTAGTAGTAGTAGCAGTAGCAGTAGCAGTAGTAGTAGTAGTAGTAGTAGTAGTAGCAGTAGCAGTAGTAGTAGCAGCAGTGGTAGTAGTGGTAGTGGTAGTGGTAGTGGTAGTGGTAGTGGTAGTGGTAGTGGTAGTAGTAATTGATGGCAACATGCAGGGAAACGTAATTACGTGAACAGGCTACGTACGACGACTCACAGTAAAACACATTATTGGCAAGTGCTCTGCTCTTCGAGCCTAAAGACAGAGAGGTGCGTCAGAGGTGATCTGAAAACCGACGTTTCCGATAAGACAACAGCAGCTGAGACAACTCTGATGTTCTTGAAGGCAGCTGATTTGATTAACCGGTTACAAAACAACTGTAACTTACTGCCCGATAGCCAACATCCATAGTAAATGTAGTCCATTCTTTTTTCTGATTGTTTTAGTGTTGAGAAAATAAGGATTAAAGACCTTTAGTTGTCGAGTCTATAACTAAAAAAATATTAATAATTAATTTATTTATTTATTATCATAATTAATTATACGAGGTGTGATCAAAAAGTATCATGACTGATACTGGCAATGCCAAGTCAGCTGACTTCGCTCCAAAAAAGCGACACATACGTTTACTTTACAGTATACTAATAGTAGTAATAAAAGGTTGGTTCTGGGACAGCCACGCCCCCCTCGTTTGTTTATGTTTACATTTTTTCACTCCCTCCACCCCCGTCTTCACCTACATACCGCCCGCGCGGTCACTCAACTCCGCTCGTTTGTTTACGTTTTTTTCGGTTTGTTTACATTTTTTCTCTCTCGCCACGCCCCCCACTCCTCTGTTTATGTTTACATTTTTCCTTCCTCCCCACCCCCGCCCTACCCCGCACCCACCGCGCGGTCATCGACCTCTTCGTGTTTATGTTTACGTTTTTTTCTCCACCGCGTGTCCCAGCTTTGCGTTGTTTACGTTCTCTCCTCTGTTTATGTTTACATTTTTCCTTCCTCCCCACCCCCGCCCTACCCCGCACCCACCGTCGCCGCGTCGCGGTCATCGACCTCCTCGTGTTTATGTTTACGTTTTTCGTGTCCCAGCTTTGCGTTGTTTACGTTTGTCGGAATGTTTATGTTTACGTTTTTTTCTCTCTCGCCGACGCGGCGGCTATCACCACGTGCTCGTTGTTTTCTTTGGCCGCCGCGTCGACGGCACGCTGACCCAGTAACAAACGTAAACATAAACATTCCGACAAACGTAAACAACGCAAAGCTGGGACACGAAAAACGTAAACGTAAACATTCGGAGTTCGGCGACCGCCGCCGGAGCGCGTCTGTTTGTAAACAAATGTTTAGGAGAAGGGATAATGGCGTGATATATTTTTTTATTAATGTGGTATTGTTTACGTATCAATTTTTTCAGTTAATACGAGATTTTCGTTTATGATGTCTGTAACGCGTGTTACACCCGTCCAGATTGTGCTAGATTTTTTTGTCAACGAAGGTTTTGTTTTTATAACTAATTCGGATAATATTAAATGCAGCAAGTGCGGTTTTAAAACAAAAGTATATCTGACAATCGCGCATATCCAGTTCATGCATAAACTTTTATATCCGAAATGCGGAATGATTCGCGATAGGTATTATAAATTTGAAGATTACGCTAAATCGAGAGAGTGTATTACAAATTATCCAATCGCTGTGAAATGTGTTCGAGAAGCGCGGAAACAGATGGAAGCATCATTTGCGTTTCCTCGATGGCGAAAACGTTACCCGTCAGTCGAGAGACTGGTATCAGCGGGATTTTATTACACCGGAACGGAAGACGACGTAATATGTGTTGAATGCGGAATAGTACTTTGTGATTGGAAGGAGACTGACGATCCTTGGCTCGAACACGCGAAAGCTTCGCCAGACTGTGTATTAATTAAATTGCACAAGAGACAGTGTGCGGAAAAATAGTAGTAGTAATAAACAAGTTTTATCTGGAAATGTATGCGCTTTTTTTATTTTGAATTATTCGTTTAGTATCGTTTTAAAATTATTATTTATCAAATATGATTTGGTCGTGTGCGTTAATTGTATCCTATAACGGTTTTATCAGTATTATTAGTTCGTAGGTTCGATCCCTCGCATTACCAAATCATATTTTTTTTATTAATTAAAATATATAAAGAACAATTTTCAGTTCCCGATTAAACAAATGTTTATTTTCTGTCAGTAAATAGCTTGCGGTCTTAGCGGCAACATTGTGTTTTTACGAGCGCAGATTTTTCGTCAGATTTATTTTGTAAATAATGAATTTTCTGAGACAAATGTTACTCGCTAAATCAAAAGAGTGTATTGCTAATTATCAGAATGCGATAAAATGTGTTGAAGAAACAGAAGAAATGATGAAGTTGACATTTTATACATGGCCAAAACGTTCACCGTCAGCCGATAGACTCAGATCAGCGGGATTTTATTATACCGGAATTGAAGATGACGTAATGTGTGTGGAATGCAAAGCGGTTCTTTGTGAGTGGGAGGAGACTGACGATCCTTGGATTGAGCATGCGAAAGCCTCGCCATATTGTTTATTAGTTAGAATATATAAAGAATTATTTTCTATCCCCACCTAACCGAATATTTAGTATACGTTCAATTTTATTGTCAGTGTTCAGTTTACAGTCTCTGTGAGAACATGTTAACGAAAGAATGGACGGTAGAAGTATAATCGACTTATTAAAACGCGAATTTTCAGAAGACGTTGTATTAAGGTTATCAAATATTATTAAAGTAACGAGTTTAGACGATTTGGTGATAGATCATTTTCGAACGTGCCAACTGAAGGGAATATATGATTGCTTAAAAGAAATTATTTTTTATTGTGAAGTAAAAAAGTTATCTGAAGACGGGTGTTGTTGTAGTGATAAGTTTACTGACGTTATAGACGGTCCGTGCCCGTGCGCTATTTTTGAAAGAAATAAAAATAAATTACTGTGTTGTTTACAGTTGATTGAAAGTCATGATGATTCAGAAATTAAATTATTTTTTGTAGATAGATATCTTCGATTTTTAAAAACAAAATGACTGATAAATTTGAAAACAGTATTTCCGCATTTAATTGGCAAATATATTATTTCGGCCCGCCGCTCGATGGAGAATTAAATTTTAACGAAATTTGTTGTTTGATAGTGAACGAATTTACACGAGCAAATGTTGTTAAAATTGAAAGGAATAAGCAGATTATTAAAATCAGTTTACCGATTACTTATACGTACGGTGCTGTATTGAAAAAATTAAAAAACTGTAGTCGTCAAACACTACTGAGTATCGATCATGAAGAAGAAGAAAAATTGTATAAAGTAAAATCAGTTCGTGCGTCACCAGTCGCTGTGAAGACGTCGGTTAAAAAACAATGTCAAAACAAGCGCTGCTGTGTGAAAGATTAATCAATCATTCGATAAACGAATTGTTAGAATCCGGTTTTGTTTTTAAACGATATTTAGATAGTGTTCAGTGTTCTTTGTGCGGGTTTCAGACAAGAGGAACTTTACCTATCGAACATATTCAGTTTATGCATAAATTATCGAAGCCGAATTGCGAGATGGAGCAATGTATAATGTATAATTTCAATAATTATAGGAATGCGAAAAGATGTATTGCAGAGACTAAAAAAGTGATGTTATTATCATTTAAAAGTTGGCCTACACTCGAGCCCAATTTTAAAAAACTGGTTATCGCCGGATTTTATTATACCGGCGTTGGTAGTAAATTATCATGTATAGAGTGTAGAGTCATTTTAAACGGTTGGAAATGTTCTGACGATCCTTGGACTGTTCATGAAAAAGTATCACCACACTGTTTTTTGGTGAAAATTCACAAAGGTGAAGATTGTATGTAATTAATTATTATTATTATTATTATTATTATTATTATTATTATTATTATTATTAAAAAATAGTATTGATGTATTTGTGTTTGTTGTTTTTTATTTATTTTCTTATCGTAGTTAGAACCATCAACATATATATAATGAGTGTAAGAGAGAATCCATCAACATATATATAATGAGTGTAAGAGAGAATATCAGTAACGAATTACATAAACAAGTTAGAAAAAATTTTTTAACTCGTAGTGTTGAGCTCAAAGGTCTTGATGATTTATATCAAGCCGATCTTGTAGAAATGATTCCATATGCAAAGTTGAATAGAGGTTATAAGTATATATTAACGATGATAAATTGCTTCAGTAAATACGCATTCGCTGTTCCAATAAAAACAAAATCGTCTGAAAATGTTGCGCGAGTACTTAAAATTTTATTACAAAATAATAAAATGAATCATTTACAAACAGATAAAGGTAAAGAATGGTACAACGAACGTGTGCGTAATTTGTTGAAGCAATACAATATAAATCATTATTCTACACATTCAGATAAAAAAGCTTCTATTATCGAACGGTTCAACCGTACTTTGAAAAATAAAATGTGGAAATGGTTTACAACTAACGGTAAGTATACGTGGTTGAATGTCCTTCCTGATTTATTGAGAGACTACAATAATACTGTGCACAGAACAATTAAAATGAAACCTGTAGATGTAAACAAGAATAACGAAAAAGAAGTATTGTTACGAATAAATAAAATAAAACAATTAACGTTCAATAAGAAACCTCCAAAATTTAAAATCGGCGATAGAGTAAGAATTAGCAAATATAAAAAGGTGTTTGCTAAAGGTTATCTTCCCAACTGGACAAACGAGTTATTTACTATTTATAACGTTAAATCTACAGCGCCGAGAACGTATATTCTGAAGGACGATAAAGGTAATATATTAGAAGGTGGTTTTTATGAACAAGAAATAAGTAAAACAAAATTTGGTGACGTATATTTAATTGAAAAAATTTTAAAACGTAAAGGCGAGAAAGTACTTGTACGTTGGTTGGGTTATGATAAATCACACGACAGTTGGATTAATAGAAATAATATTATATAATAACGTGTGTAAAAAAATAGACGTCAGTGATGAAGCTTAAACGGCAGAAACATAAAATAAATATTCGCGATATTGATACGATTGTGTGTAATTGTAGTGATCTGAAGAAAAAGAGAAAAAAACATAGTAAATTATTACCAGATAATATTAGATGTTTAATTACAGGCTCATCAGACATGGGGAAGACTAATTTAATGCTTAATTTGTTATTCGATCCGAACGGATTATGCTTTGAAAATATATATGTGTTTTCAAAATCGTTGTATCAGCCTAAATACAAGTTTTTAAATAGAGTGTTTTCAAAAATACCGTTTATAGGCTATCATACGTTTACAGATAATGACGAGGTTATACATCCGAATGAAGCTAAACCTAATTCTGTAATAATTTTCGACGATATAGCTTGTGAACGGCAGTATAATATACGAAATTATTTTACAATGGGGAGACATAATAATATTGATGTTTTTTATTTGTGCCAGTCGTATAGTAAAATTCCAAAACAACTGATACGAGATAACGCAAATTTAATAGTTTTATTTCGGCAAGATGAACTAAATTTAAAACATGTTTTTGCCGATCATGTTAACACGGATATGAGTTTTGATTGTTTTAAAGAAATTTGTAATAAAGCATGGATACGTGGTAAACATCATTTTTTAGTAATAGACAAAGAGAGTGATATGCGTCGCGGTCGTTATCGTATTGGATTCGATATTTATATAGATACATAAGGATTGATAAATTATTGTACAAGATGACGTCGCGAGCGAAACGTGAACAACTTGCGAAAGAGATTAAACAAATTAGGAAAGATATTAGACGGAAACACGCTAATTTGACTCAAAGTGCTATCAGCGAACAACAGGAATTAGAGAAACAATTAGAACCGATAGTTCAACCTTTAAAAAAGTTAATAAATTTACGTGATGTGCTTTACGATACGGATGAAAAAATGGATGATGTAGAAACGCGTTTAAAAAAACATAAACGTCGTGGAAATAAAATAGAAGAACAAAAAGAAGTAGGAATTACGCCGATTAAAATGAGAAAAATTGGATCGATAACTAGTACACCTGAAATGGATGTTAACGAAGGTGCTACGGAAATATATGAAACACCGCCGACATTACAAGAAGTACTATCAACATCTACTGGTCTTAGTAGAGCAAATTATTGGATTGATAACGCTGTCACAGGAAAATTGCCTAGACTATATTTACGTAAATTGTTTAATGATAAAAATAAGGAAATCGATCATACTTACGGTGTTTATTTTGGAGACGATGATTCGATAAAGATAGGCAATTCAACTATTAATTTCGAGGGCGATAATATTATTATCGATAATGTAACGTATGAAGGTACGCCTGGACTTTATGAACTTCTTTTTATGAAAATACCTGACGATTATATATATTCAGAAGAGGATCTGCATACGTACGGTTTGATACTAAAAGCGACAAATGCTCATAAACAGAGTCACTCTGATCGAGTAGTAACAAAGGACATAAATATAATAATATAATTAAAAATCTGGTATCAGAGTCAACGTCTACTAAATCGAAACTGAAACGTATTGAAGGACGCGGTGTTTTATCGTTAACTAACGATGATAAGCCGAATTATGTATATTGGGATGATCCGAACGAGTTATGCGACAGATTACGTTTATTAATAGCATCTAAGAATACCGGTCATTCCGGTCATGAAAATGAAATCATATCAATTATCGAAGAATTGCGAGAAGCGAATATAATAAAATAACGTGTAGTAACGTTAATTTTGTCATTTACAAAATGAGTATCGATAAATTCGGACGTTACAATAGACATATGCGGATAAACGTTGTTCGCGGTCCTACTGGTGAAGGTTTTCGTTTAACAGATGAGGGTGATTATGATATAGATAATAAAAGACTCTGTAATGTCGGTAACGCTGTTTCGGAAGAAGATGCTGTTACTTTTAAAATTTTAAAAGAAAATTGTTTATATCAAATTGATAATCAGTACGACGTTGCTTTGAAAAATATAATTAATTTAGCCGATCCGAAATTACTTACTGACGCAGCGACTAAATCGTATGTAGATACAAAAATTCCGACCGTATCAAATGGAATTTGTAACTTCGAAGGTTATAGGTTAAATAACATAGGTTATCCATCGGTTCCGACAGATGCTGTAAGCAAACAGTTTATACTCGATACAGTTAATATAGTTCAACAGAGAGTTGAAGACAGATTAGACAATTTTGTTAATATATTAAACAATCACGTGTATAGTATATTATATAATGTTTATGTAAAAACAACGAAAGATAATCCTGTCAGAGATATAGAAGATTGGAAAAAAAATATATATTTGTAAATTATTATTTATCGCCGTCACAAATGCGTGTATATCAGAAGAGTGCAGAAGATGTCCGTCGCGGTCGAGGATTAATCGGAAATTTACTGAATAAAGCGGTCGATATTTTACCTATCGAACTACATGTTCCTGGTTATCAATACTGCGGACCGGGTACGAAATTAAGTAAACGATTACAGCGCGGAGATTCGGGTATTAATAAATTAGACGCGGCATGTAAGGAACACGATATAATATACTCGAAATATCGAGATACTGAAAATCGTTCTAAAGCCGATCGTGAATTAGCGGAAAAAGCTTGGCAACGTGTAAAAGCACGAGACTCGTCTATCGGTGAAAAAGCTGCTGCTTGGGCGTTAACTAATATTATGAAAGCGAAAAGTAAATTCGGCGGCGGTATTAAAAAGAAAAAAATAAAAAAAATAAGCGAATTTCTAAATCAAAAAAAAGAAAAAGGAGGGGAAGGGGATTATACTTACGGCCGTATAAAAAATCTGGTGGTGGTGGCGGTGGTGGGAATAAAAAAAAAAAACATCGAAAGAAATAAAGATTCCTTCACACGCTCTCACCAATAATGAATTGTTTTCCTACGCTAAACTCTTGAATGTATCTAATTTTAGAGGTGTTTTTATGAAAGATACTTTACCGTTAAAAATTCAGAAAAATGAAACCGGTATTGTTAATTTAGATAGTATACGCGGGTTAGGTACGCATTGGGTATGTTACCGTAAACAAAATAAGACAATAAACTATTTCGATAGTTTTGGTAATTTAAGACCGCCGATTGAATTAGTTCGTTATTTTCAAACATCGGAGCAACAACCCGTCAATATAAACTATAATTATAAACGTTATCAGCGATCGAATACAGTTAATTGTGGACGTTTGTGTTTACAGTTTCTTAGTAATAATGTTTAGCTTAAACGGAGTAGGATCCTCGCTTAGTTGTGATATATTTCCTCCCATCGAACTCGAAGGAAATTGGGAACTCGGATTGATTAATTTCATGACATACAATTCCATACCGAATGTTGAAGAAAATGTAAATAATATGTTTTATTTCGGTAACGATGGAGTGATTGCATTACCTACAGGCTCTTATGAAATCGAGGATATAAACACTTATATAAATCAAAAATTACCAAAAAGTAATAAAAGGAAAATTATTAAATTATTAATACGTGCTAATAATAATACTTTGAAAAGCGAAATCTATTCGAGTGAAACGATAGATTTCACTAAACCGAATTCTTTGGCTTCTCTTCTCGGATTCGCTAATACTGCCAAACTCGAACCGCTTATATGGCATTCATCACAGTCGACAATCAACATTGTAAAGACAGACATTGTGAGACTTGTCTGTAGTGCTGTGGTTGGATCATTGAAGAACGGCCGAGAATCTCATATATTACACGAATTTTATCCGACAGTCGGACCGGGGTATAAATTAGTAGAATCACCGACAAACGTTATCTATTTACCAGTGAATACAAATAGATTAGATAATATTACAATACGATTAGAAGATCAAGACGGAAAGTTAATAAATTTTAGAGAAGAAACGATTTCTTTACGATTACATATAAGAAAAAGACGAGATGAGGCTAATTTTTCCATATGGGCAAAATAAAACAATAGTTAAGCCCGTAAATAGTGTCAGTAAAATACGGGATGCTAATCAGTTAACATCTCTTAATAGAAAATTTTTAAAATCGTTAGGGTATAAAGTACTTATTAACAATGAGTATATTGGACGTGTTAAATAGCGCTGTCTATGATGACGATAGTATCATCGGACGTGCGTATCATACACACACTCCTTACGCATCTACTACATTAAATAATAATGATGAGATACGTATTCCTGTTCATCAACAAGATCATTATACACTTCCCTGCGAGAGTTATCTACATATCGAAGGTAAATTAATGGGTGAAAACAATCAGAAAAACGAAAATATTCAATTAATTAGTAACGGATTAGCGTTTTTATTCGATGAAATACGGTACGAAATATGTGCTACGGAAGTAGATCGTGTTAAAAATGTTGGTATCACATCAGTAATGAAGAATATTTTAACATTCAAACCCAGTGATATGAAGAAAATAACTAATGCAGGATGGACGGGAGATGTAAAAAGTTGCTTCACAACAGATTCAACGAATTTCGTGTTTTGTATTCCTTTAAAATTATTACTCGGTTTTGCTGAACAATACAAACGCATAATTTTAAATGTGAAACAAGAACTGATTTTAATACGATCATCGTCTGATAATAACGCTGTAGTTTTAAACGCTATCGATAAATATAAATTACAATTAACAAAAATCAATTGGCGAATTCCTTATATTTATGTTAGCGATGAGTATAGACACAGATTATTGAGTATTGTTGATAGAGATACGCCAATAAAATTAGCGTTTCGTAGATGGGAGTTGCAAGAATACCCGACTTTACCAGAAACTAAACAGTTGACGTGGACGATAAAAACTGTAGCACAGACTGATAAACCGCGTTATATAATTGTAGGTTTTCAAACAGATAGAAAAAATAACATAACAAAAAATGCCTCTCATTTTGATTTATGCAACTTGCATAATATTAAATTATATTTGAATTCGCAATACTATCCGTATGATAATTTAAACGGAAGTAAAGAGACGCTATACGAAATGTATAAAGGGTTTCAATCATCGTATTATGATGGTAGCGAGAACGAACCTGTTCTGGACAGGACCGATTATTTATTATACGCGCCGATAATTGTTATTGACTGCTCTCATCAGAGCGACCTTTTAAAAACCGGTTCTGTTGATGTTCGTTTAGAAATAGAATCAGCGCAGAATTTTCCGTCGAAAACGACTGCGTATTGCTTACTAATATCTGATAATTTGCTTGTATATTTACCTTTATCTGGTGTTATAAGAAAATCGATAGAATGAATCGATTGTTAACATTATATTTATTCGCTTGTCATACACATTTTATAATCACTTGTAGTGTTAGCGCTTTATAATAATGATCGGTTTTATTGTTGATGTTCAATGTTTTTTCGACGACGCTAAAAATTATATTGTTAAAGAATTGTGTGTACAAAGAATAGAAAATCACAACTGTACCGGTGTGAGAGAACATTTTTTGTTTTTACCACCATTCGATTATCGTTATTTATCAAAAAATAGAAAAAAACAAGTAGAGTGGTTGAAAAGATTTTTTCATGGTTTCAGCTGGAATTGTGGAATTCACAGCTATGACGAACTTCACAATATTTTAAACAGCATCGTTACTGAAGGTGAATATGTGTACACTAAAGGAGCAGAAAAACAGAGACTCATCCAGGACATGATCGACTACAAGTCGGTTGAAGTAATAGATCTCGAAGCGCTTAAGTGTCCATCATTAAGTGTCTTACAACAGCAGACTGTGGCACGTGTCGATTGTCCATATAAACATAATCTTGATCATTGTGCGCTAAATAATGTATTTCATATAGCAAATTGGATATTGAATAATAAAATTTAAAATGTATTTTTTTAATGTATTTATTTCACATCTTTTTCCTTCACTATTATTAATCTATGATCGACTACAAGTCGGTTGAAGTGTCCCTCATTAAGTGTCTTAAAACAGTCTGTATAAACATATTTTTTTTCTTCACTATTACTATGCTAGAACATCACATTATTATTAATCCGGGAATCCATGATAAATACCAAACAAAGGAAAGGATTTTGTGAAAGTATTAAACACCAACACTAAATTTTTTTTTATATGCTATTTATTTATACATATATATATAAAATTACAAAAATTCTATAATTTTTTTATTAATTCTTTTATAAACGGTTGTATAGTCGAGCCTGGTCTGTCGACTATCGCTTTCAATTTCACAATTTCTCCAGGTGTTAATCTTTTTGGCGAAAAAAACCATTTATGGAGAAGACGACTCTCCTCCTCCTGTTTTGATGACGTGTTCATTTCCATCAAAGACGCAAATAGAAGTAGGTCAAAAACAGCTGTAAATGTGTTCTATGTAAAATTAAATACGGTTTAAAAATAACATAGGAAAATCTTATAACAAAAACAAATTAATTTTTTGAATAGAGAAATATAAAATACGTTATACCTTGTAATAATACATATATTAAAAATGATATAAAAAGAACACACTTATTTTACAGGTGACCAAAAAAAACAAGAATTATTATACACGTTCTTGTGTAAAACATATTATTTTTATTATATATATTAAAATTAAATTATTTATATATATATACATACAATTAAATACTTATTTATAATATATACATATTTACATACATCAATCAATCAATCAATCAACTAACAGACCAACCTTAAATTATTTTAATACGGCTTATACCGCGTCTTGTACGAGCCGTGTGCTACATCTTTAACATTTTTAATTTTGTTTAAAGCCGATTTAAATAAATCGGCTGTTGCCACGAACAGCGGGTCTTGTTGTGACGATGCTAAAACAGTCACTTTACGGGATACTTTTTGCCACCAGCTGTCGGAAGGTACACGTTTGATGTCAGCCGTCTGCGTTAATTTTACCTCGATCAAATATGGACCTTCCTCACCTGGTGTTTTAACCCATTTCTTCATACCGTCTTTTAATATCTCAAACTTTTGTTCAAATTTAGTGTTTTTGATTTTTTTTGATTTTTCAGATTTTTTAGATTTTTTAGATTTGGAAAAAGAGTTAAAAATTTTATCAAAATCGTCTTCGCTATCTGATTGAGTATCGGTACTACTATCGCTGTTTTTATTGAGTTCAATCGTCTCGGCCGATTTCTTTATACTAATTAATTCACGAAACAATTTAATACTATCATGATCTAAATTTTTGCTATTGTAAAGTTCGTCATCAATCTGAGAATTAAAATAATCGATAATTTCCGCTAAGGTCATTTCTTTTTGTTTCCTACGGAAAATATCGATTTCTGACGGTTCATCATCAAATATATGCATGACCGCATTCTGAATAATTAAATATAAATTAATAATAATTGAAGGTTGGTCCAGTACAATCGCTTTCAAATTTTCTAATGCCTCCTCCCACAGCACTATTTTTACCAGCCCCGTTATGTAAAGACATTGAATCACGTCTTTAATTGAAAAATACGTCGATGGGCCGGCGGATGCTGAAGGAGAAGTATTGGATGCTTCGCGTTCCATTACTAGAAACAGAAAAAAAATAACATAATTAATTTCTAACAACATTTTTAAAAAAATAAATAATATTGTTAGAAAAAAAGAAAATTTAGAAATCTGTTAAAAATTTTTCTATTTCTAGCAATAAGTTTTCATCATCATCATCATAGTTATCTGCAACGCTTGTTCCTCCTGTCGAGCCAAAACCACAAGAACCGCGAGCTGTTGAATCTAAACTCGCTAATTCTTGTAATTTTGGCTCAGCTATTTGTTCGCATATTAACTGCGCTATACGATCTCCTTTTCGAATGTAAAAAATTTCAGTAGAATGGTTAAATAAAATTACACCAACATTTCCGCGATAGTCTCTGTCAATAACGCCTGCACCGACGGCGATATGGTGTTTTAACGCTAACCCAGAACGTGGTGCAATTCGTCCGTAACATTTCTCTGGAATTTTAACAGCCAAATCAGTTTTAACTAACGCATTGTCATGAGGAGCGATCATACAATCATACGCGCTTCTGAGATCGAAACCCGCAGCATATGCGCTCATTTTGACTGGAGGATAAGCATTATTAGATAACTTGACAAAAAACAGAGTTGGAACTGCCATTATGCCTGCAACACAAAAAACAAATTATACTGCCTTCAGCGATGATAATATCTATATACAAAAACAATTACATTATCGGATAATATTAACATATATTAAAAAACAATTTTAAACAATTACTTACTGAATTGATGTATGAAGTTGTTGTACAAAAAAGAGAAGAAGAACAAGTTGATAATATCTGTATAAAACAAAATCAAGTATTAGTTTTATAACTTAACATAATCACCAGTAGCGTTAGTATTTTTTAATAAAAATAATCATTTACCAAAAGTGACGGTAGTCAGTCGCTTGATAAAAACGTACGAAGGGAGACGAAAGCTGATATAAATACAAGCTGATAATATCTGTATAAAACAAAATAAAGTATTAGTTTTATAACTTAACATAATCACCAGTAGCGTTAGTATTTTTTAATAAAAATAATCATTTACCAAAAGTGACGGTAGTCAGTCGCTTGATAAAAACGTACGAAGGGAGACGAAAGCTGATATAAATACAATCTGATAATATCTGTATAAAACAAAATAAAGTATTAGTTTTATAACTTAACATAATCACCAGTAGCGTTAGTGTTTATAATATAAATAATCATTTACCAAAAGTGACGGTAGTCGATTGATAAAAACGTACGAAGGGAGACGAAACAAGCTGATAATATCTGTATTAATTTTACAACTTAAAATCTATTACTATCAACAGCGCTAATGTTTTTATATTAAATAAAAATATCCGCTTACCAAAAATAGTAGTAGTAGTAGTAGTAGTAGTAGTAAGCAGATGATATCTGTATAAAAATAAAAAAAGTATTAATTTCACAACTTAACATTATCTATTTAAAATCTATCACCATCAACAATGTTAGTGTATACAAAAAATTGTCTCTTACCTGAGATAGCAGCAGTACAACACGTCGAGTCGAACGAAGAATTGTACATAGATCAGTAAAATTCAATTTACTTTATATACATTTTTTGAGAATACCAATTATGACCTCTGTACAGAGATTTGTTTACTGTTTTCCGTTATCAAGCCACTTCCATTTACGTAATTATACAAAAAAACTGTGATTAATAATCATGTGATATACGCGTGAAACTTGTTATTTACAGATTGTAATGTCAAAACAACAAAAAAATAATATAAAGAAATAAAAATACTGTAAAAAGAATAATAATTAGGACTTTGTATCCAGATTTTGTTTACTGTTTTCGTTATCAAGCTAATTCCATTTACGTAATTGTACAAACAACTGCAATTAATAATCATGTGGCATACACGTGAAACTTGTTATTTATAGGTTGTAATGTCAAAACAACAAAAAAATAATATGTAAGAATACAGTAGAGAGAATAATAATTAAAACTCTGAACCCGGATTTCGTTATCGAACCAATTATTTTAATAACTGTAATTAATAATCGTGTGATATACACGTGAAACTTGTTATTTACAGATTGTAATATAAAAAACAAAACAAAAAATAATATAATTAAGAGTACTGTCGATTAAACAACCCGGAATTATCGCAAATTGGTTTTTCCATTTATGTACGGCGCCAATTAACTGAAATGACGTAAATATTTTTTTTTTCAATTTGTATTTTACTGTTATAAACGCAAAACATTTAAATACTATGATTTTATTTCTCTACATCAGTATGAAGACAAATTCATCAAATTCGTTACAGAACAGATAGAGAGATACAATCGCTTCATAACAAAATCAACGAATTTTGTGTACCTTCAAAACTATTACTCAGCTTTATTGAACAACAGCAACCTATAGGTATTGGAATTATTTATTTTACTGTTAGACTAATTCAATAGTAAATATTTACTTTTTAAAAAATGAATGATTTTACTTTTTTTAGATTATAATGGACAAACAACTCCCATTCAAAAAGAGATTGTCTGTGAGAACCGATAATGACGCAAATACTGGCACACCTGAACCGGGATCTTCATCCAGACAAGATCCTCAGCCTGGGCCATCTTATATACAACATCCAAGTTATTCTTCCACATCATCACCATCATCATCATCATCATCATCATCATCATCATCATCATCTAATAATAATTTACATTTAAAAAATAATAGATTAAAACATATAATTTTAGAAAATAAATTTATAGAAATAGAAAATGCGTTTAAGGGTAATTTAAGAACGTATTTTTATAAAAATAATAATAACGTAATTAAAGACATATGTCTATTATTAATTTATTTAAAATTAGAAATATTAAACATTTTAAGTAATATGATTGTAATATATAACGCTATAAAATTCAATATTTTAGTTGAATGTACATACGTTAAAAATAATATTAATGAATATCAGGACAGAACATTTAAAACCAAAAATATTATTTTACTTCATAGTTCGTCTATACCATCTGAAATAGACAGTATGATAAACAGTATTTGTAATGAAGAAGACATATATGTACAAAAAGGCTCTGGATGGTCGTTACATTCAATTGACGGGATATTAATTCGAATTAATCGTTTTAAGCCTTTAAGAGGTAGTTCGTATATTCCGCTTTCACCAAAACTGACTGCTAAAAAAAGCATAATTAATCCTAAAAATACAGATAATTATTGTTTTAAATGGGCGATTCTTTGTAAATTCGTAAACGGTTCACACCCGGAACGCATAAATTTTCGTTATAAGAATTTAGAAAATAAATTTACTTTTAATAATATCGATTTTCCTACTCCGTTAACACAAATAAAAATTTTTGAAAAAAATAATAACGTTTCGATTAACGTGTATGGTGTTGAAAACGATATCACAATTTACCCGTTAAAAGTATGTGATAATGAAAAATCAAACCATTTCGATCTTTTATTATTAAATAAAAATAATACGACCCATTATTGTTATATTAAAAATTTCACCAAATTAATTAGATCGCAAGTAACTAAAAGTTTTAATGATATAGAATTTTGTAAACGATGTCTAACCTACTTCACTGTTAAATCTAAAAAGTTAAAAATACATAAACGAAACTGTCAAAAAAATACACCTACACGAGTGATAATGCCGACTGATAATTTAAAATTTCAAAATTTCCAATACCAATATAAACTTCCAATAGTAGTTTACGCGGATTTTGAATGTATATTAAAACCGATAAGTACTTGTTACCCTGATCGGAAATATTCTTTTACAGTCGCGAATGAACTACACGAACCTATGAGTTTTTGCGTTTATTTCGTTGTAGATAATTCAATTCCCGCTAATATTAAAAAACATTTGCCATCAGAACCGTTCTTATATAGAGGTAAAAATGCTGCGGAAAAATTCGTATCATATCTCGTCGAAAACATAAATTTATTAGGTTTGCTTCTTAATAATATTATACCGTTAAAAATGACAAAACAAGATAAAATCAAATATAAATCTACTACACATTGCGAAATGTGTAAACGCGAATTCACGTTATTTTACAGACCCGTTAGAGATCATTGTCATATTACCGGTCGTTACCGTTCCGCATTATGTAATAATTGTAATCTGAGGAGACAAAATCAAAAATTTGTTCCCGTTTTTATTCACGCTAGTTCAAATTATGATTCTCATTTTATCGTCCGTCAATTAGGGTATGATATTAGGCAAATAATTGTTATTCCAAATTCGACTGAAAAATATATATCATTTTCAAAAAAAACGTGTAACGGAATAACTATTAAATTTGTTGATACTTTTCGTTTTCTAAATAGATCCTTAGCGGAACTAAGTAATAATCTACCAAAAAATCAATTTTTTCATACTAGCAAATTTTTTTCAAATAATGATATGGATTTAGTCACTCGAAAAGGTGTATATCCTTATGAATATACCGATTCGTGGGAAAAATTGGAAGTACAAGAACTACCTCCTAAAGTCGAATTTTATAGTAAATTAAATGCGAAACATATAAGCGATGAAGATTATAATCACGCGGTTCAAGTTTGGAATCATTTTAAAATTAAATCGTTGGGCGACTACAGTGATTTATATTTGAAAATTGACGTATTGCTTTTATGCGACGTTTTTGAAAGTTTTCGTTTGCTTTGTTTATCTTCACATAATTTAGATTGCGCGCACTATTTAACCGTTCCAGGGTTTGCTTTTGATGCGATGCTATTTTGTACTGGTATTGAACTTGAGTTGCTTAACGAATACGAAATGTATATGTTTTTTGAGGCCGCTGTAAAAGGAGGAATATCGTCATGTATTAAAAAACATTCAAAAGCCAATAACGAATATATAAAAGAAACATATAATCCAAATTATCCTAAAACATTTTTAGCATATTTAGACGCGAATAATCTATACGGGTGGGCGATGAGTGAATATATTCCGTATTCTAACTTTGTATGGACTGATAAAATTACTATTACAGATATATTAAATACCCCTAATAATTCTAAAACAGGGTATATATTAGAAGTCGATATAGAATACCCTGAAAGTTTACACGATAACCATATGGATCTACCATTTCTTCCAATTAATAAAAGTATAAATCACACAAAACAAACAAAATTACTAACTACATTAGAACCAAAAGAACATTATATTTGCCATTATATCAATTTAAAACAAGCTGTCAATCACGGGTTGAAAGTAACTAAAATTCACAGAACGTTAAAATTTTATCAAAAACCATGGTTAAAACCGTATATCGATTTAAATACGGAAAAACGACGAATTGCAACAAACGAGTTTGAAAAAGATTTTTTTAAATTGTTAAATAATTCTGTCTTTGGTAAGTGTATGGAAAATGTAAGAAAAAGAATGAAATTAGATCTTGTAAGTGAAAATAAAAAATTATTAAAACTTATTTCTAAGCCGACTTTCAAAGACAGAATTATATATGATAAATCACTTTGTGCTGTATTATCAAACAAAACGTCTATTTATTTTAATAAACCAATTTATGTAGGTTTCGCGGTATTAGAATTGAGCAAAACCTTAATGTATGAATTTCATTATGATATAATGAAAAAAAAATATGGAAACAAAATTTCGTTATTATATACTGATACTGACAGTTTGTTTTATGAAATATTGACAAATGATTTTTATGAAGATATGTTAGATCCAGATTTGAAAATGTTTTTTGATACTAGCGATTATCCTCCTGATCATAAATGTTATTCTACTATAAATAAAAAAGTAATTGGCAAATTTAAAGACGAATGTAACGGTATTCCGATTAAGGAATTTATTGGTTTACGATCAAAATTATATACCTATACTACGCGTGACAATAATATTCAAAAGAAAGCGAAAGGAATTAAAAAATGTGTAATTAATAACGAGATCGCGTTTAACGATTTCAAAAATTGTCTTCATAATACTCTTTCGGAAACAGAAAAACGTAGAATTATGAAATTAATAAGATCGAAAAAACATATAGTAGAATCGGTATCAATTAATAAATTAGCGTTAAGCAATAATGATGATAAGAGAGTATTATGTGATAACGGGATAAATACAATCCCGTACGGTCATTATTCATTAAGCCATTCAAGTTGATACTTTATAGTCGAACTATGAATCGTCTTTTTATGTTGCAAAATAAACACAATCAACGTAAAAACATCGTTTTTAATATTTACGATACTCAGACTATGGGACTTAAAAATTTTAATATCTGTTATTCTAAAATATTTAAATTTCTTCGTGAAAAAGTAGAAGAATATGATAATAATGTGGAGTGTGTTAAAAATTGTACAAAGTTTGATGTATATCAAAATACTTGTTGTAATAATCATTTAAAATGCGATCAACGTGTTACTCAACTTTGGAATACTATATCTCAATTATTTTAACATATTTTAATTTACCATGACATTTTATGTATATATTTTTAATACCTGAACAAAAAAAACGATATCGACAATATTCAAATAATTTCCTACACAAAAAAATGTTCATTGAAACGCATACTGGAAACGTGATTGTGTTAATTGCAATGAAACCAATAATAAATTAATCTTTTGACCTTCTACTTATAACACGTACTGACGATAATGCGTTTTCTGTCTATATAAACCGATTAAAAATTGTGGCTCAGCATCCAGAAGCATACCAACTGTTGTAATGTATAATCACACAGAATTTTTGAAACGCTTAAAGACGTTTTATAAAATTGAAAAAGCTGGACGAAAAAAACATTATCATAGATTTTATCCTAATAGAAATCAAAATCCTCACAATCTGGCAGCCGCTGGATTTGTTTATGAAGGCGATGGCGACACCGTTCGATGTCTGACATGTAGAATCAGATTTATGGAATGGACGGCGGAGGATTGCCCTATAGCATTACATAAGAAAAGAATGCCGCAATGCCAGTTTGTGATAACACAACTTGGATGTGATCATTATCATCTTTAAGGTATTTTTTTTTTTAAATAATTTTTACTATTTTAAAAAAATAGGTGATTATATTAGTTTCACAATATAATTTAATTCGTTACCTGTAAAATAAGTAGGTTCTTCATATGTCGTTTTTACATTTCTCTATTCCAAAAATTTTGTCTTATAAGTCTTTCCTATATCATTTTTTTTTTAAATATGTAATTATTAAAATATATAATGTATTCTGTACGTTTTTCTATTACTTTTTTTATCTTTAGTTAATAGGATTCAATTTTTAGTTCTTAAAAGTTTAGTTTATCTTTTGTTCAATTTTTAAAAAAATATGACTTTTTTTTCAAAGGATTCTTGGTGCGTTTAATTAACAAATTATTATTTTTGTTTGTTATAGGTTGGGGAGGACTGACTTCCAACTACTGACAAAAAAAAAATAAAAATAAAAAAAAAATAAAAATAAAAAAAAATAAAAAATAATATGTTAATATAATCTTAATTATTTTGTTATCATAGTTCAAATAGTTATTTTGTATGTACTTTATAGTTAATGTAATCTCAATTATTTTGTTATCACAAAATTTGTTAGTCATTTTGTATGTACATAGTTATTTTGTATGTACTTGTTAATATAATCTCAATTATTTTGTCGTCATAAAATTTGTAACTGTTCAAATAGTTAGTTTATATGTACTTGTTAATATAATCTCAATTATTTTGTTATCACAAAATTTGTAACTATTCAAATAATCATTTTGTATGTACTTATTAATATAATCTCAATTATTTTGTTATCACAAAATTTGTAACTATTCAAATAATCATTTTGTATGTATTTGTTGATATAATCCGATCATTATATATGTATTTAATGGTATGATAATAAATATTGTGATCTGCTTTGATTTGTTATTATTATTTCGTAGGAATAATTAAAATAAAACCAGTGTTTTGTTAACAATACAATTTATTACACTCTTTACAACAATGAAATATTTCTCAATACAAAAATTCGAGTCATATCAATTTGAAGGTTATAGGTTGTCCATCGACTGTAACGTAAACAAGCGTCGACAATAATACATATCAACTCTATTTTTATAAATTTTATTTACAAACTGAACTTTTATTCTTCTTCATCGATATTACTATCAATTATTGTGTGAAATCGATTGGTCTTTCTTTTGAATTATCAATTGTAATATTAATTCTTTCAATTTGTATAGTACATCATCATTTGCACATTTCAATCCGAATATCGATAGATTATTTTGTTCTGTTCTAACTAATCCGCCCGTAAATTCATTAAAGACATACACAGTGTTATTCTTAAAAAAGTATAAATTGCCATCAGAAAATCTAAATGATGAATCGATTTTAGGCGGTATTCCAGGAAATGTATCGGATATATAACCCCATGATTTAGTAGTGAACATACACTCATTGACTTCTCTATAATAATTATCATCATGAAATATATAAGTTTTACCTGTATAACTGTTAAATACCGCATGCAAATTATTCGGTTGTATGTTAAATAAAGACTGGATATGCTTCGGATAACCATGACTTAATTTAAGACTCATTAAATCAAACATGAATACCAAAGAATCTATAAACATAACTATCTCGCCAGATGGCCGTTGATATACAGCTAAAATTTTTGTGAAATTTCTTGGAAGAAACGTTAACCAATGCTTTATTATAAGCGGTTTGGTGTACATCATCTCTGTCGGATTTAATATCCACAGCCATTTTTCATGTAATATATATAATCGTTTATCGGCAATTAAAAATAAATTAATATTTTTAAAATTACAAAGATCAATTTTATTTGTATCTATAGGACGCTCGTCTTCCGTCTCTGGTATTGAAGAAGATGGTGACATCGGCATGAAAGACGTCATAAAAGTGTTTTGTGTCTTACCATACAAATTTTGAATAGCTAAAATATCATCATCACCTAACTCGATTTTACCGTTGTAATAAGCATACATTACAGAATCTGATACATCTGAATGTGATAAACCTATAGCATGACCGATTTCGTGTATTAAAGTTGCATACAAACTTGATTGGCCAAGAGGAACGACTTTACCAGTCGAATATGACCAATTTTCATCTTCATCAATATGAATTTCTCGTCTTGAATTATTATAATCAGGAAAATATGCGTGCGCTAATGTTCCGCCTTTGCCGTCAAACATTCTCGTACATTGCCATGATTCTTTTTGCATCATATGTTTCAATCGTTTATTAGAAATTAAAATATCTGTATTCACTCTATCATGTTTGAAACGTATACCAGACTTTTCCTCCCATACTGCGAAAGATTGTTTAGTCAATTCTAACACCTCTTGATTCGCTAAATAATAATGCCATGTTACTTCGGGCTTGTTCCATTTGAAACTAGATACTCGATAATCGATAATATCACTGTTACCGCACCTAGTTTTCGACATTAAGTTTATAGTTTCATTATTTAATTCGCCATCAGTAGGCAATTTATAGTATTCTTGAAATATAAGTAACGCGTTAGCAATATCTGATTCATTTACCGCTTGCAACGAAAATTCATCATATGTTTTAAGATAACCATAGTCATATAAATATCGCTTAACTTTATCCATTTCAATCTGTGTTGTATTATCGGCCGAAGAATTTGCTAGTAATATTTGATCGCATTTTGCCCATAATGTTAAAAAAAATATTACAGATTTAAGCGGCGTCATAGTTTCCGATTGTACTGTACAATGACAAATACCAAATAACGTTATTAATAAAAAAATATATCACGCCATTATCCCTTCTCCTAAACATTTGTTTACAAACAGACGCGCTCCGGCGGCGGTCGCCGAACTCCGAATGTTTACGTTTACGTTTTTCGTGTCCCAGCTTTGCGTTGTTTACGTTTGTCGGAATGTTTATGTTTACGTTTGTTACTGGGTCAGCGTGCCGTCGACGCGGCGGCCAAAGAAAACAACGAGCACGTGGTGATAGCCGCCGCGTCGGCGAGAGAGAAAAAAACGTAAACATAAACATTCCGACAAACGTAAACAACGCAAAGCTGGGACACGAAAAACGTAAACATAAACACGAGGAGGTCGATGACCGCGACGCGGCGACGGTGGGTGCGGGGTAGGGCGGGGGTGGGGAGGAAGGAAAAATGTAAACATAAACAGAGGAGAGAACGTAAACAACGCAAAGCTGGGACACGCGGTGGAGAAAAAAACGTAAACATAAACACGAAGAGGTCGATGACCGCGCGGTGGGTGCGGGGTAGGGCGGGGGTGGGGAGGAAGGAAAAATGTAAACATAAACAGAGGAGTGGGGGGCGTGGCGAGAGAGAAAAAATGTAAACAAACCGAAAAAAACGTAAACAAACGAGCGGAGTTGAGTGACCGCGCGGGCGGTATGTAGGTGAAGACGGGGGTGGAGGGAGTGAAAAAAATGTAAACATAAACAAACGAGGGGGGCGTGGCTGTCCCAGAACCAACCTTTTATTACTACTACTAATTACTCATTATAAGTTTTATAATAACAGCTGATCTGGTTTGTTTACAAACGCTCATTGCTGTGTTTGTGTTAATCTCATTTGGCACATTTACCATGTCAGAAAAAATTGATCAGAGAATTTGTATCATTTGTCAAAAAGTAAGTGAAACATGTAAAGATACATTTGAAAAGTTACAAAACTTTTATGGGGAAGATTGTATGAGTCGTACACAGGTTTATGAGCGGTTTAAGCGTTTTAAAAATGGGCGTGAAAGTGTTGAGAGTGACGAGCGTTCAGGAAGGCCTTTAACCAGCAAAAGACTGACCACAACGTTGAGCTTGTGCATGCTGCTGTGCGAGAAAACCACCGAATCACCATTCGGGAGCTAACAAATGATTTAAATATTAGTTTCGGATCAGTTCAGTCCATTCTTACTAATGAGTTATGAATGAGACGTGTTTCTCCAAAGTTTGTACCAAAAGTGCTCACAGCTGACCAAAAAGATGCCCGGGTGTCAATCGCTCAAGACCTGCTTGAATGTGCTAAAAACGATAAGAACTTCATTAAATCGATCGTAGAGGGTGATGAATTAGGGTTTTATGGATATGATCCAGAAACTAAGGCCCAGTCTTCAGTGTGGAAGACACCAAATTCTACATGACCAAAAAAGCCAAAACAGAGCCGAAGCAAAGTCAAGACCATGCTCACAGTTTTCTTTGATCACTACATTTCTGTTTTGAGGCGATTGAGGGATGCAATTTGACGAAAAAGGTCACAGTTGCATCAGAGTGGTGAATGGTGGCTTCAGCATGACAATGCACCCGCCCACACGTCACATGCTGTTCAGCATTATCTTGCTAAATACAATATTCCCCAGCTTCAGCATCCTCCATATTCGCCAGATATGGCTCCCTGTGACTTTTTTCGAAGATAAAAAATCAATTGAAAGGGAGATCATTTCAAGACATAGAAGAGATATAAGAAAATGCGACGAGAGAACTTAAGGCTCTTACAGAAGATGACTTTAAGATAAACATGCTTCGAACAGTTGGGAAAGCGCTGGAAGAAGTGTGTGGCTGCGGAAGGGGACTATTTTGAAGGAGACAAGTTTACAAGTCTGTAACTGTTGTATATTTATGTAAATAAAATCAATCCTGATACTTTTTGATCACACCTCGTACTATAATATAATTATAACAATATTATTATTATTATTATTATTATGTATACCAATTTGTTGAATATTTTCGTTAAAGTTTACTTTTGTTAGTTCCTGGGAATTTGCTGTTAGATTAACTTTTAATTATTTCAGCGTTCGTTATTAGTTACTAATATAATCTAAAAACGGTTATAAATTTGTATTGTGTTGCTCCATTAAAGGAAAAGTTCCGACTGATCTCACGAAAAAGTAACAAAACAACTAATTCCGAAGGGTAAAGATTACGTCGTCTGTTGTTCTCGAGATTGTAGAAAAAAGGAGTGTATTTATGTATGATTGAAAAGATTAAAGTTTATAAGAATATCGATGACGACGGCAGTAATGCAAAAAATGAAATTGTCAGTGACGACGGTCAAAGACTAGGGAACAGACTCTACTGTGCATTCAATACACAGTTTAAATTAATAAAATCCGTAGATCAGTCAGTTTGAAAATTTAACGTGTGACGGAAATCCCAAGCTCCAAATCCTTTCCCCTTAAATGACGATGACTAGATGATGAATCACATGTGTCTACATGATAATGAGTTTTGAGAGCTGTATTTGACAAGTGATTTCATACACAGCTGTAGTCAAGTAGATTAGCTTCATTTTTATCTGACTACAAAAGATTAATAATTTTAAGCGTATATGATAAGATTTAGCCCTGCAGAAAGTGAGTTTGTTTTCTAAATGTGATATTCAGTGTTTAGTGTCTCACAAGGTTTCTTTTTGAGTTGTCCATGGCGTGGCAAATCACTTGAGAAATAAAAGGAAGTAATAGGATTTTTAGCGTTAGGAATATGACGATCGTAACGGAAATAGAATATATGAGAGATAACGAAGAGGTACTGGCACAGGTGGTTGGCCACGCCCACTTTTAGTAGGTAGTAGATGACAATGGTATTTACCTGCGGAGTTGTTTACGCCCTCGGTAAGGGATGGGCAAGTTGGTAGTACACAGGTATCGACTTATTATTGTTTTGCTGTTGTCACTGTGTCAGATGAATTGTTGGAAAACGCTAATCGGGAGTTGTCTGTAGGTATAGTGGAGTGCCTGTTTGTGACTGTTATATATACTGACAAACGTTTGTTACTTGAATGGAGTGTTGGTGCCATTATAGTCCAACAGCGTCTAGAAAGGAACTAACTGCTTCCATTGCCCCTCGCTGCGTGCTATTGAAAATCATGCCGGCCTGAAAACATCTTGTTTACTTACGAACACAAATGGATTACAAGAAATTATCAGCTTCGCTCACAGATTTCAAGCACTGGGGTGTTTATTTATTTCCTCTGACTTGCCTCCGTGACACTTGACAAGTTGTGATACCAATCGTGGCTCTGTCGATGTTATCAGCCCTATACCTCTCTACACGTTGTCAGACTTTACTTGCAGTTTTGGTTTGCATTCTATTTAATTAATAAATTTAAATAATAAATTTTCGATTTACCTTTTTCTACATGTAAATATAGTTCACCTGAAGATGTCTCCCGATATAATCGGAACCAAAACGTGACTATCGTTGTTCAACATATTCAGTGGTAATTCGGTTTCATTAATTGTTTAATCCTGAGTATTTCTACCATAAAACTAATACGTGGAATTAATTGCCTTCTTCACTCTTTCGTGTTTCGTTAGTTCCTTGTTTTCACTCTTTCCAAGTTTTGCTATAAATTGTTAATCTTTTCAAATTTTACTTTTGAGCAACTTGTTTTACTTCCTTTTTTTCTAGACCTGCCTTCCTGATTTCCTCCTTTTTCTCTTGTTTCATTTATCTAGTGGTAAGTCTCTCCCGTTTAAGCGGCCTAACCATGATCATTATGTGAAGACTTTATTCCAACGTTTACGTCTTCTTGATTTCCTTAGAAGTCTCATTTCTCCTAGGGTTTTTGGTTTCTGTGTCCTTTTGTAACCAATCACGATTAATTCCATTGTACTAGCATTGCAATGATTATTACATTTTTATGGGTTTAATTTTGCTTCTTTTTACGCTTCTCTTTTCCCCCAAAAGTGGTTTTTATAAAATTACGTAATTACCACCTTACTTACTTTGTCATTTAATCTATTTGTCTTATTGTGTACCGTAAGTTATGCATTCGATATTTAGTGTATCGTAAGTGTAACAATAATTATAACGAAAAGATTATACGGGCCTGTTGTGTACACAAGTTTTGGCAGTACAAATTAAAACTGTTCCCAATCACGCGAGTACTTCAGTCACTGATTAGCGGTTATCAATCACGACCAGATACACAGCTTACGAATCGGTTTATGTAATTTTATTCAGTCGTATCTGAAGAAGAATTGATTACTTTTTATCATTCTGTGGCCGTAACACAAAATGAGTTACTACCACTTGTTAAATTACTTATTACTGTACAGCTTTTGCAGTGTAAGAAAATCATAGGAAACATACGAAGGCCTATAACACATCTCTAATGGGGAAAAATCAATTTAAATATTTTTAGTAGACTACTTGCCATACATCGTCAGTCGACTAACTTATAGGTAACATTTTGATGAAATGTGTGTACGTTATACGCGTGTATGTATGTGTACACACACACACATATATAGGCCTATATATTACAACATTAACGAGTTAATGTGTGAGCCCTACGTTTTTGGAAGCCATTTATAACACTTTAACTATTTAATGTGCGAACCCCCAACTTCTTGGGCGACAAATCTTTACAACACTACAACACATTAAATTCGTGTGTGTATATGATGATAGGTGTAATCGTAATAATAATAACACTATTATTTGATTTAAATCATTTAATTATTTATTAAACAAAAATTCTTATTTTTGTTGCGAATTAAAATCATTATTATTTGCTTGTGTGTGTAGTCTTAACACACCTCTAATCTATAGGCTATATATAAAAGCGAAATACCACTCACTGATTAATCACGAAATCTCAGAAAGTATAAATGTTACAAACTTGAAATTTGGCAGGTAGATTCCTCATAGGGAGTAGGTATCCGCTAAGAAGGGATTTTTGGAAATTCGGCCTTTAAAGGGGGAAAAAGGGGGGGAAAGTTTGCCTGACTGACTGACATAGAATCAAAGTAGAGCAAAAACTACTGAATGGATATCAATGAAACTTTGAACATAGCTTCACCATAGGTCTTAGGTGCTCACTAAGAAACGGTTTTAAAAACTTTCACTCCTAAGGGGCAAACCCCCCCCCATTGTATGTATGTATCTATGTATGTATGTTCCACATCACCTCCTAAACCACTGGACCGATTTCAACCAAACTTGGCACAAATATTTTACGCGACGGGAGAACCAACATAGGAGAGGTGCTTTTTTCGATGGGAGTCCTTTGGGGGGTTCTTTGGTGTCTTATACATCTCCTCCTAAATCACTGGACCGATTTCAACCAACCTTCGCACAAATATTTTACGCAACGAGAGAACCAACATAGGATAGGTGTTTTTTCGATGCGGTCCTTTGGGGGTTCTTTGTGGTCTTTCACATCTCCTCCTAAACCACTGGACCGATTTCAACCAAACTTGGCACAAATATTTTACGCAACGGGAGAACCAACATAGGATAGGTGTTTTCTTCGATGGGGTCCTTTGGGGGGTTCTTTGGGGTCTTCCACATCTTTTCCTAAACCACTGGACCGATTTCAACCAAACTTGGCACAAATATTTTACGCAACGGGAGAACCAACATAGGACAGGTGTTTTTTCGATACGATCCTCTGGGGAGTCCTTTGGGTCTTAAAATCTATTAGATCTGGTTACTATGGCAACCCAATAGAATAGATTCTGGTTACCATAGCATCGGTGGAAGTCTCCCGCGTAGGAAGTAGTGCGGGAGTCGTCCGACGGGCCTTCCAGGGAGTCCATCCACGGAACGCGGGGAGTCTTAGGTCGGATCCCACGAAAGGCGTCGGGGCCAGAGTCCAAGGTTCTTATAAATAAAGATATAGGTTATGATATCAAAGGTGGTGTATGGAAAGCGGTGAGAAAATACAAATAAAAGAGGTCACTTATTCCCTGGAAGATAAAATCTTTGTCGGGCTTTAAATATGACTGTAATACTGACTACAACAATGACAAGATTTTATCTATTGGTGATTTTATACAGTGTAAATGGTGTAATGCTAAAAAGTGGAAAGAGGAAAGTCCTGGGTTATGTTGTAGCAACGGAAAAGTCCACCTTCCTCTCATTAAAGAACTACCAGAACCTCTCCACAGCCTTCTGAGGGAAAACTGTTTCTCTCATGGCCAGTTGTACGTTGCCTGTTCAAGAGTTAGCAATCCTGACAGTCTGGTTATTCTTCCCCCAGAAGGAAAAACTAAAAACTTTGTGTACAAAGAAGTTCTTTAATGATCCGAGGATTAGTTCTTCATTACAAGTTCATAAATTGAAGAAAAATCTGAAATGTTTTCATACTCAACACAACTTCATATAACAAAAATGTTTAATGTTTATTTTAAATAAAATATATAAGAGGTTTTAATTATTTATTTATAAGAAACCTACTTTAATTGAACTTTATTAATTAAATAAGATTTTCATTATGTACAACGTGAAACTCCGTAGCGAAGCACGGGTATTAAAGGGGTAAAAAAGGGGTTGGAATTTTGTAAGATCAAATTTTGAATTAAGTCATTCAAAGTTTTTGGAAATTTGTCCCCTGAAGGTGAAAAATAGGAGATGATGTTTAAATGGATAGTCGTTTGTAAAGTTACAAACATGAAAATTCATATTAAGGCACTTGATATTAGGCCTATATAAAAAAATCGCATCCAAAGTTTTTCGAAATTTTATTATTTACCTGCTGGTGGTAAACATTATATAAAGTTTTTCTATGGCCCGTCATTTTAGTATATAGTTGTAAATAATAAAATAGAAATCTATTTACGACATTTTATTTAATTAAGTAACTTAAACAGTTAATAAGTAAACTTTATGAATTTGAAATAAAATAACTTCATTCAAATAGGCTATTTTGGTTAATTCCTATGTAAAACTGAGGTGAATAAAATTTCATGGGACATAAACCAGATATTATCCCTACTATATACTCAATATTATAAATGTGATATGTGAGTGTCATTAGTTATTGTAATATTAATAACAATAGTATTTAAGTAAGTAAGTAATAACATTTTCAATAGTGTCATTTTCTTTGACAACAATGCTTTAGTTAGTTGTTCTTGGTTTTCTCAAGGTACCTACATATTTTATTTATGTTCTTATTCAAGTTAATTGCAGTTGTGCTCAATTATTTTCAGGTAGGTATCTACATATTTCTTTTGTTTTCTAGCAGTTATGGAGTTAATGCAAACAAAGCAGCGAGCAAGAGCTAGAACAATTACAGTTACTATCATGTCAATATTGTAATAGCTTTTTGTTCACAGATATAGTATACTTCATAAAAATTATGGGCGAAGAAATTATAACCGCAAACGGGTCAGACATCCTATGCCGAGTAATTACAATACCAGGAGATGGGGCCTGTTTATTTTCGTCTCTGGCTTATTTGGTGCACGGCGACGTGTCAATGGCTGCTCAAATTCGAGCAGACATTGTACGACATGTATCGAACGAATGGCAGAGATTCAAATATTTCAGTATGGATCGTCATGGAGCTGCTTACGGTAATAAGAGGCTGTACATTGCAGAAATGTCTAGACCGTATACCTATGGTACTACGTGCGAACTCAAAGCAGCTGGAGAAATATTTCCGTTTGAGTTTCAACTGTTCCAAGACGGTATACTTATTGCAACATTTGGAGAGGCAGAACAGGAGATAAAAATAATCCGATTATCAGGATCTTTTAGCGGAGGACATTTTGATGCTTTGATTCCGTTGGTTGATAGGACAAATACAGATGAGAACGATAATTTCCAGCATACACCGACCATCTCTGAGACAATAAATAGTGAACTAGATTCATCCTCTTCTGCTATTGAGTCGCAACTCACCACTAAAAGAGGAAAAAAGCGTCGAAAAAGGTTCACGGACGTGATTAGAAAAAAAGAAGTAAAGGAAGCTGTTCAAAAACACACAAAAAATAATCCCAAAAGCCATAGAGTTGCTGTTAAGAAATACACTAAGAATCATCCCGAGGCCAATAGAAAGGCTGTCAAAAAATATTCAACTAATAATCCCCCCCATGTTAATCAGGCATCTGCAACTAAGTATAATAAAAAGAGAACAGAAATGAGGTTGCTGGCTTGGAAAATCAAACATATGTCTGGTTTTGAATACAATCCTAATATTGATTATTCCAAGGAAAAAATTGTTGATCTCGGAATACGGTTACCCTGTACCTGGTGTCATGCTTTGAAATGGCGGGAAGAGCCTAATGGAATGTGTTGCAGTGGCGGGAAAGTGCAGCTCGATTCCATTGAACGTTTCCCGGAACCATTACACAGTCTTTTGACGAATCAGCATGTAAAAGGCGAGCATTTTCTGTCTTCCATACGAAAATACAACGGATGTTTTCAAATGACATCTTTTGGAGCTAAAAAGGTAAATGAGGGTAACTTTATGCCAACTTTTAAAGTACAAGGCCAGGTATACCACCAGATAGGGAGCATTACGGTTGCCCCTCAACATGAACCTTCATTTTTACAAATATATTTTGTCGGTGATGATGAAAGTGAGAGGAACATTCGCTGTGGAATTTACTCTGGCGTCAATCGAGAACTGGTTGACCAATTGCAAAAGTTACTGCATGAAAATAATAAATATATTTTAGGTTTTAAAGCCGCTATTGACTCTGTACCTAAGGGTCAAAAGGATTACAAAGTAATTATCAATGCAAATAGAAAGCCGTTTGGGGAACACCAAGGTCGTTTCAACGCTCCAACGTGTAAGGAGGTCGCAGTTCTGATTGTAGGTCAGGAGTTTGAAAAGAGAGACATCTTTCTCCATAGCAGAAATAACAGAGTGGTACGAATCAGTGAGACACACTGTGCTTATGACGCACTTCAGTACCCTCTGATGTTTTGCCGCGGGGAAGATGGCTATCAAATTGATATCCCTCAACGTGACCCAAAGACTAATGCGCCTCTTAAAAAGACCGTGTCTGCTGTTAACTTCTACAGCTACAGATTAATGAAGCGTGACAGCGGAGAAAACTACATACTGTCATTTCGCAACCTACTCAATCAATATTTGGTCGACATGTACGCAAAAATAGAAACGGAGCGACTTAATTGGATACGAAACAATCAGAAAAAGCTAAGAAGCGAAGAGTATGTGCATTTAAAGGATGCTATGTCAAGAGCTGACACACAAATTAAAGATGTTGGCAAAATGGTTGTATTACCGTCCTCTTTTACTGGAGGAGCTCGATATATGCACGAACGGACTCAGGACGCGATGACGTATGTCCGCCATTTTGGGCGACCAGATCTATTCATAACGTTTACTTGCAACCCGAAATCGACAGAAATCGTAGAGCTTTTGAAACAAGGCCAAAAATCTCATGATCGACATGACCTGATAGCGCGTGTTTTCCATCTAAAGGTTAAAAATATTATGAAGCTCCTCACTAAAAGTTGTATATTTGGAAATGTCCACTGCCAAATGTACACCGTAGAGTGGCAGAAACGTGGTCTCCCTCACATTCATATTCTTCTGTGGCTTGAACAAAAAATAAGACCAGAATCAATCGACAAAGTCATAAGCGCAGAAATACCAGATCCTGAGTTAGATCCAGCCCTTCATGAGATTGTTAAGACAACTATGATACATGGCCCATGTGGAACTCTTAACAGGAACTCGCCGTGCATGGTGAATGGTGCATGCTCAAAGAAATACCCACGACTTCTCTTAAAGGAGACACAAACAGGAGATGACGGCTATCCTCAGTATCGTAGGAAGTCTGTGGCAGACGGTGGGTTTACTGCCAAAGTTGGTGGACTTGATCTTGAGAATCGTTGGGTAGTGTACATAGTAGTGTTACATACTAGTCCCGTTCTGTCTCGCATCTTCTCGGCCCATATAAACGTTGAACTATGCAATTCTGTAAAATCAATAAAATACATCTGCAAGTACGTAAACAAAGGTTCTGACCAAGCAACTTTTAAAGTTGGAGATCTAGATGAAGTGACCAGGTACGAGACAGGACGTTACATAAGTAGCTCTGAGGCGGCTTGGCGTATTTTTTGCTTCTCTATACATGAAAAGTACCCTCCTATTGTGCAGCTGGCAGTGCACCTTGAAAATGACCAAAGAATTTATTTCACAGAAAGCAACGTTGTTGATAAAATAATTAATCCTTCAAATACCACTCTTCTCGGCTTTTTCGAGCTGTGCCAAGTCGATGCTTTCGCAAGGACGCTTTTGTATTGTGAGGTTCCGGCTTACTACATTTGGAAAAACCAAAAATTTCATCGCAGGAAGCAAGGGCAACCTGTGACAGGTTATCCAGGTGTGAAGAAAGATAAAGTATTAGGTCGAGTTTACACTGTACATCCCAACAACTCTGAGTGCTACTACCTACGTCTGCTCTTGCACGAAGTTCGTGGCCCCACGTCCTTCACTACTCTTAAAACTGTTGCAGGAATTGTTCATCCGACGTTTCATTCGGCATGCAAATCGCTTGGCTTGCTAGAAGATGATGCGAACTGGGACCACACGTTGGAGGAAGCCTCATTGTTTCACTCTCCTAATAGAATTCGTGACCTATTCGCCGTAACATTGGTTTTCTGTCAAGTTGGTGATCCAGAGAATCTGTGGAAGAAACACCGTGGTAGTCTTGCAGAGGACATTAAGAGGCAAATTGAGAGAGAGCGCGGTAACGTACAACTGGTACAAGACTATGTTTTTAACCGATGTCTCATTCTTATTGAGGATATTGTCATATCTATGTCAGGAAAAACACTCACGCAATTTGGACTACCGTCACCTTCACGAGAGCAGGAACCTGTTGTCAGCAACCGAATATACCATAGTGAAATATCTTACGACACCGTTCATCTTAACAAAGAAGTGGCAGCAAATCTTCCGAAATTAAATGACGACCAGAAGAAAGTCTACGAAGATATAATGAACAGTGTTACTACTGAATCTGGCAAGTTGTTCTTTCTGGATGCCCCAGGTGGAACTGGCAAAACGTTTTTAATTAATTTGTTGTTGGCTACTATTAGAAGTCGGAGAAATGTTGCCATTGCAGTAGCTTCCTCAGGAATTGCAGCTACTTTAATCGATGGAGGCAAAACTGCTCACTCTGCTTTCAGATTACCTTTGAATCTAAATTATTCCGAAACTCCATTGTGTAAATATCTAAACAGAGTGACATGGCGGAAGTGCTTCGAAAAGCCAAAACTATAGTTTGGGACGAGTTCACAATGGCTCACAAAAAGTGTATTGAGGTTTTAGATAGAACGCTCCAAGACATTCGAAGTTGCAACCGATTGATGGGTGGAGTAACAATTTTGTTAGCAGGTGACTTCAGACAAACATTGCCTGTTGTACCGCGAGCGACACGTGCAGACGAAGTGAAAGCCTGTTTAAAGTCGTCATATCTATGGCCGAAAGTTAATATTCTGACATTGAGAGTCAATATGCGCATCCAACATGATTCAAGGGCAAAACAGTTCTCTAAATTGTTGCTCGATATAGGTAATGGACATGTTTCGGAGGAGGAAGGTAAAATAAACATTCCTAATAATCTGGGCGATGTCGTGGTAGATCTGAACAGTTTAACTGATAGAATTTACCCTAACGTTCACCAAACTGAAGAAAATTGTGCATCATGGCTGCGAGAAAGAGCAATTCTTACTGCAAGAAACGATGACGCCAACAGCATCAACAATATTTTACTTAAAAAGTTGCTCACTGCTGAGGTAAAATATGAATCCGTGGACACTGTACTGCAGGTCGATGATGCTGTAAATTATCCCGTAGAGTTCCTTAACACCCTCCACCCACCAGGAATACCGCCTCACATATTGTACCTCAAAGTTGGCGCTCCAATTATTTTATTGCGCAATCTCAGCCCTCCGAAACTATGCAACGGCACTAGGCTACAGGTGAAGGCTTTACATAAACACGTGATCGAAGCCACCATTTTTACTGGTATTTATCAAGGAGAAACGGTTTTCATTCCGCGAATTCCTTTGATACCTTCGGATTACCAGTTTGAATTTAAACGTTTGCAATATCCAGTTAAGTTATGTTACGCAATGACAATTAATAAAGCGCAAGGTCAAACATTGAAAATAGTTGGTGTTGATCTCAGGAATGATTGTTTTTCACATGGCCAGTTATATGTGGCGTGTTCCAGGGTTACCTCACCTAACGGCTTAGTTATGCTCCAGCCAGAAAAAAAAAAACAAAAATATTGTTTACATGGAAGTTTTAAAATAAATAATTAAAATAAAATAAAATAATTAGTCATTATTTAACACACAAATAACGAACCTCGCGCGTTGTTGAGGCAACTATATTCACTGGCTGTGGTTCTGGAGAAACAGTTTTCATACCTCGCATTCCTTTGATCCCGTCAGACTACCATTTTCAGTTTAAAAGACTACAATTTCCCATCAAAGTCTGTTTTGCAATGACAATCAACAAAGCTCAAGGACAGTCTTTGAAAATGGCTGGCGTAGATCTGAGGGAAGACTGTTTCTCTCATGGCCAGTTGTATGTTGCCTGTTCAAGAGTTAGCACTCCTGACAGCCTGGTTATTCTTCAGCCAGAAGGAAAAACTAAAAACTTTGTGTACAAAGAAGTTCTTTAAGGATCCGATGATTAGTTCTTCATTACAAGTTCATAAATTGAAGAAAAATCTGAAATGTTTTCATACTCAACACAACTTCATATAACAAAAATGTTTAATGTTTATTTTAAATAAAATACATAAGAGGTTTTAATTATTTATTTATAAGAAACCTACTTTAATTGAACTTTATTAATTAAATAAGATTTTCATTACGTACAACGTGAAACTCCGTAGCGAAGCACGGGTATTTTGCTAGTTATTACATATAATTGATACTCTCGTATTACACATAGACATATTATACAATCTTATCTTCTAATACATCTTTATAGTTATCTAATATTGTTCTCAGCTTGTTCATTAGTATGATACTGATAGATTATCTAATTCTTCTAATGATCTAATCTCTTTTGAATTTACTGCATATGCATTGCTCTCTAATAAAAATTCACTAATTACTTTTATCAATTTAAATATCAAAAATTATAGATTCCAAATTATAGCTTCAAAGTTACTGATAAAAATTATAGTTAAACATTCTTAAACATTTCATTAATTATTATACAAAGAATATTTACATTTGTAAAAATTATTAATTCATATTTGAATTAAATTGTCTCTCTTTTTTACTTCGTTAATTATTGTCTTTGAATGAGTCTCAGTTTACAAGTACATGGTTGTTTGTCACCTTATTGTTGTGGTAAATCGGCAGCGTGTCCTCTTCGGTCCTAGGTCCTTGATACTGGATGCTCCATTGTCGTCCTGGAGTCCTGGTCCTTCGTCTGTCGGATTCTCGTATGCTGGATTCTACTGCATGTTCTTGGCTGCTCCCTCGTCTCCCGTCATGGCCTCAGGTTGCAAGTGGTCACACGAAGTGATGAGTAGTCGTGAAGTCCCTGATTGCTACTGTGGTTGAGATACAAACGTTGTTGTCTATGGACAGAGCCTCTGGCTGCCACAGTAGTCAATCAAGAAAGAGTTGTACTTACCGAGCAGAGCCTCCGGCCGCTACGATGGTTGATTGAGGAAGAGAATGATGTTAGCGCGTCTCCTGTATTTATACCCAGGGCGCTAAAATCATGTTTCGACAATATTTTTCATGTCAGAGTCTGTCTAAGGCGTCACTTACCCCACACGATTCTTGTCACACTTAATTCGCTCGTCTTCGCTATTTGCGAAGTCTTTTGCACATTACCCGATATTCATTCTGTCGGTAATTTGATGTGTTCACCATGTACAAACCGTTTTTCTTTATCTTAATTACCATAAGGTCTATTTATTTTTATTTTCCTGTAATTACACTTTTTATCCTTTTTACACTATTTTTTTATACACATATACGTTTCATTTTTATACATATTTTGGTGTATTTGGTTTTGTGCTATTATGCACACAATATTTACAAATTAAATAAATTAAAATAATTGATAGCGTTCCTTAAGGGTTGACGCTTTTCAGGAATGGACAGGTCTCACGCACACATCTAACATACGTATGTACACACAGACAGAGCTGCTGGCGTGATCCACCTGTTCCAACATGAAAGTTTGGTCGTTCATATTGCAAGCGGAATTATTATTATTAACAATATGAATTATTTATTAATTATTTATTTATTTTAATTACTTTGTGCAATGCACAGTACCCTATACATTTGTACTGTTGCAATATATAAGTACATACATACATACATACATACATACATACATACATAGGTCTATACATAAGATCTGTGCGTAAAGTGCTATTTTTTATTAAAACTGTTTTATTTAATTTTATGATATTTTTACTGAGTAAATTGAAATGCAATTTGCCCATGTAACGTTGCGTACTCAGAAATTAATGAATAAATAGTAGAAATAAACTAGATACTCAACGCCTTTCAGCTATATATGTCGATGACAATTTATTCAAAGCTGGACCTGCTAGACAATTAATTTGACACATATTTAAAAAACAATATATGCCCGCTATATAGGGACGTGGTTTATCATCGACACAATTCAATATAGACGACCTTGTAAGAGAATACAAGTCAAGGTCTTCCTGATGGAGGAAGTTGAAACATCAGATATACAAATGCTCAGCATACATTTTTAAGTACTAAGTTATGCTTTTTACCAATTATAACATTATAATCCAGGACAGTGAAGACAAATTGCAATTGGCTATCCACAGGTTAAATCAACTTTACGACACAATTGAAGAATATCAGTGCAAAACTCTAAGACCATACTTCATATAAAAAGATACAGTACAGAAAGAAATCATAATTGGCAAACAGATAGCACGTTTTAATTATTTGGGGTTGATATAACACATGAGGGGTACAAAGATATTTCAAATAAGACTGACAAATAACGAAGGATATGTGGCATTATACGACGAACTCTGGAGGGGAAAACTATGAGGGATACTCAAATACAGTTTTGTAAAGTGATGGAAATCCCCTCTTAGTTGTAAGGATCAGAATCATGGGCCCCCAGGAAAGGAGTATTTGGATTAACGGAATCCTCAGTAATGAAATTTCTTCGATCAGTCAAAGGTTGTAACAAGACTCGAGCGTATAGAATAGTAACAATGTAAGCCAGGAATTAGGTGTGCAACCAATAACAGAAGTAACATCATGCTATAAAGCGATCATATTATGCATATGACTCTCCATTCTATACCAATACGGTGCGGTATACGGTAGGCTATGAGCTATAGTACATGCCTGTGGTAAAGCAAAGTATTGGATGTCCGAGGATAAGACGATGAAGCCGAAACATACAAAAGTGAAAGAACAAGAAGATATAAAAAATAACATGTCACATAAATCGTTCATACTCTTTCGGCAAAAAGTTAGTGACACTGTAAAATAATCACATTATCAGCACATTATTAGCATCACCATAATTATCAATAAAAAACAACCACGTCATCGCCACGATTCTATACATAAATTCTATGCCAACATTCTTCCAAATCGCACCATCTTATCGTCTCTTTAAAAGTTCTACCATCCTCTTGGTATACTCCATTCTTTTTGTTAGTACTCCATACTTTCAGTCCTAAGACCTCTGGTTCTAATTATTATTAAACACACACACACACACACACACACACACACACACACACACACACACACACACACACACACACACACACAGTTATTAGGCTTAACAGTAATTTTTAAGTTTATTCTGATTAAGACCATACAATTCTTACTATATACACTATACTATAATATACACTATACTTACTATAATACAAAATTAGATAACTTTTGAAATGAAGTATTATCGTCTGTTATAATTATGATAAAAGTGATTGTTTTACTAAAAGTAATTAGGTTGTTGGTCTAAGTTCTTGGACTTGTGTGTTGTAAATTGATGGTCTATATGCGGTTATGTATGAATGACGGTTGACACGAGGCAGGGATTAATGTACAAATATAGGAAAGACCAGACGCATACGCTACTCTTAAAATATACTCCAGATATGTGGAATGTAAAAATAATGTTGGTTTTAATAACTCGATAATTTGTTAGTCAATCTCGTGTTTATCATATTTCCTACGTAAAACTGTCGATTTAACCTGTGCTCATTAAATTTATCGAGGACAAAGATGGTCAACTATTTTCCAATAAAAAACTACACAACCTAGTACCACATTAGACTACCACTCAAGTGGACTGACTTAAGCTGGAAACTCAGACCAGACTTCCAAGACAAACACTTCACTTTTTGATTGATGGGTTAACAACATAATATATTTAAGCCAATAACAATATACTGAAATTTTGATTAACTTGAAACTTTCATTTCATTGTTATGAATACGTTTTTCACACGTACCGTGGTTAAAAAAAGACGTCACACGAAAAACAGCGTTGACTACTTGTGTACCCTAAATGCGGGCGACTAGTAAGCGCAAATGCTTGTATTAGACACACTAAATATCTAAAAGGTTTCATGCAGAAGAAAAACAAATTTAATTTTAAACAGAATTAACACTGTTGCACACCGCAATAGAAAAATTATTCCGATTAGCGCTTTCAAGCTTCACAGCTCATCATCAGATTTTTCCGATCTGATGATGAGCTGCGAAGCTTGAAAGCGCTAATCGGAGTACTTTTTCTATAGTGGTGTACAACAGTGTTGATTCTGTTTGTGATTATAACCACTAACACAACTTTCTTAATTACATTTTGTGACGATTTAAAGATTATTTAAATAGCACAAATTAATTTTTTTTGTTCAAATAACAAGTGAGAGTATAATCCACCCCCCCTCTGTACCTAGACACCTGTATCAACTTGCAAAAGTCTAGTACGAACATGCAAAGTACAATGTTATTAAGCGAAAACTAATAATCATTTTATTTAAATAAAATAATAAAGGAAATATCTAACTCCTAACTAAGAAAAGGTAGGATACTTTATTGTAGTTAATTAATGGGCAATTAATAATAATAAAGGAACGAACTACTTTTCTCTCAGCGCGTAAACCGCGCCAGCTTCCATACTCCCTGCCGCTAAACTAACGCCAGTCCCCGGAGAATCTCTGACATGTAAGCAGCTCGAAAATGTGTCGTGAAGTTAAACTCACGTTTATGTTGCTAAAAAACGATGTAAAATTAGTGCTTCTCATTTAATTAATCCAATGTAGCGTAAACGAAACTTAAAAACTAGTAATGTAGTTCAGACGTTGAGAAAATATTCTTAATAAATAAAAAACTTAGCCGACACATCTCTTTATATAAAAAAGTAAGTGGTAAGATATGTTCCTTACCATGTAAAAGGTAACATCAGTGCTGTTAAAATAAAAAGGAATCAAATGTGAAAAGTGAACGCCAACGCCAGGAGAGAAGTTACTACAACAACAGTACGAACTCCAAGTAGCAGAATTCCAGCGCCATGACCTAGACCACAATACAGAAACAACCAACTAAATGGAGGATCCAGACGGACAACGAACTACACCCAGGAAGACCTACTGAAGAGGATCATCTCGTCCACCAGCCGCAGACTCACGTTATATTCAGGTGACACTAAACCATAACTTCTGTGCATACATTGTTTTTAACAACCGCAACAAAAGAACAGTAAAGTTTCTTGTAAAGACTTTTTAGATCACATAAGTTAATGTTTGTAATTTCTGTAATGCTATAGTAATAACCTGATGATGTTTAAAGGTAAAGTTAATCTGAAATTACATCAGACTATTCTTCAAATAGTTTGTGTATAAGATGCGGCCCGATAGGACCAAAAAAATGTTGAGATCCGGTCCGAGTGGACCTAAATGTGTTGATGTCGGCACGTGTGTACTAAGAATTTTCTATTAGGAAGAATGATGTTTGTGGTGCTATTACCAGGATGCAGAATAATGACGATAGTGGACTGTATAATACATTTATTTAAGTTTCTGTTGTACACTTAATTATGGTGTTGAGATTGGCTAAGTCTGAACAGATTTTAATTTTAATAAACAGAGTCGTTAAAAACGCTACATGTTAGATGAGGCGCAAATGTGCGACACTCAGATTAAAATGTTAAGGCCTAAGGCCTAGACGAACGTCGTATGAATTGTCGTAAGACTTGAGGCGCGAGTACCCGGCACTCAAGCTACATGAAAAAGAATTAGCAATGTATTGCTAATGTATTGCAAGTATGCAATATATGTTGTGGCCTAAGGACTACATTGATTGTCTGACGACAAGAAAAATAATGATGACAGAACAAGCGAGCAAACGTAATGACGTCTGCCGCCTGCCGCAACTCAGAGAACTGTGTCGTTTGTATAAACATGATAAGCAATTTCAGAAAATACAGATTAGCCAACCTATTAATGCGAAAATTACCACATTACTGTCCAGTTTGGATGATGTTAAAGTATGTTAGAATATTACAAAGTTAGAATCCGGATCTGTGGTAATCAAAGTAATACACAGCTGTATGATTTTGAGCTACAAAGAGTAACAATTTAAAGAGTATTTAATGCAGAATCTATAAGAATTTTCCTTAAAAGTAAAGTAAAAAACAAAAGATGATCATTAAAGCTATTATGTTTATATCCGTAGTTAAGATACAATAATAAAGAGATGTTTTCGCTAATATCCAGAGAGTGAATAAATTTATGAAACCTTGGACACATTCCTGATATATACATTGTCATAATTTGTTGGTAAGTAATTTTTACTAACTACGGCAGCTAGTTTAATTAACAGCAAACAATTAAACTGGTTCCCTATGTTATAATGTCTTAACAGGAGTTATTACGGTACTAAAATGCGCCACTCTGTAATTTGTAAAAAAAAAAAATAATAATAATTGTGTGCATCGTGACGCATACAAAATAAAATGTGGCACTCTGCTGATTAATTAACAGTAACTTTGTAGAATACATAAATTTATTCACTCTGAAATTTTGAACAAATAAATAAATAGTGTTTTAATTACAAAATAATAATATTAGTATTAGGATATTGCCGTAATAAAGAAGTCCCTGCTGGTAAAAATATTCCATTTTAAACCTGTCGGTATTTACAGGCTATTTCATGTTAGATACATGTCGAGGAATGTACGCTCTCCCCCGTAAACAAATAAGTTGTTTGAATGGCATTCCCTAGTAGACAAAATAGACAGCCCTGAACAGGGAATAATCGTATTTCAGATGGTCCGAATTCACCCTCCTTTGTTAACAACACACCCCAACGCAAACAATAAGACTCCCCAAACAGCTGATCCATTGTGCTATTGTAAACACAATGAACTCTTCGTGTGAAATTTCTTTCCACTATAAAATGATATTATGACTTTGTCTCGATTGATAATTGCTAGAAGTACATAAAGTTGAATTGATTTGAGATAACTTTAATTTGATTAATTAGTATAAGATTTCTATTATCTATATATATATATATATTGTAATATAATTTATTACAAATATAAATAAATAATAAATATATAATGATTGTTCTTAATCACAGGATTAGTCTCCTTAAAGATAGCAAGAGTTATGTTGTCTGAATCTCGGTGTTGAACTCGCCGATGATACAGCTCCACTTTGGATTCACCAATTACAAAGAATAAATTAAATATAAATAATGTTTTATAATTAAGTGTGATTGATTGATAATAAAATAAAATTTTGTAAGTTATGAAATTTTTACTAATATTTGGTTTTTTTGTTTAATTGGTTAATTTAATTAATTAATAAATAATTAATTAATTGTGTGTGTACTTTTCTTAGATATTTATTCTAGCACTGTAAATTATTTTTGTTTAGAAGAAAAAAAATAGTTAACATTAATTATATAAATAAAGACAACTCTTGTAACTGAATAATGATGTTCATTTATTGACATTCAAAATTATGCGCCAGTCAAACTGCGCATGGCCAAGGCATTGGCTGATATGTGCTCCAGTCGGTAGCGAACAAGAGTAACAAAAATATATTTTTTTACAAGGTTAAGTAAATATGGTTCTTTTAACGAGTCGAAATGGTCAGAGGGCAAGGAACAAGATACATTCTTACAGGTATTCTTAAACTAAATTATTATGGCTGAAATAAAACAATATTATTATTTAAATTGTCAATTAGGAAAATTAATATCGAACCATTCGTAGAAATGACGTCACTCCCTTCAAGCTGGCCGTGTTTTCGTGCTGGTTCGGGAAACAAGTATGGCTGCCGTCACCTCGAGTTTAGCTGCTATGCAGTGCTGGGCTTCTCCCGCAGAAATAAATGAATATTCCCTTCTCTGCGAAGTAGTGTTGGTCCACGAATATAGTGTAGAGTGTCCTCTCTTCTCCTGCGATGTCGTTTCGTGATGGGTTTCTTTTGAAGTGTCCGGTGTTCAAATATGTGTATACGTGTTCTGCGAATATGGTCCAAAATTGTCTCAAAATGGCCGTTGATTTCTTGTGTTTGAGTTTGATGGTGTTATTACTGTTGTTTGGAACTAGTGAGGTGTTAAATATTAATAGTTAATGTTATTTTCATTTTTAGTTAACCTCAATTACACTCTGCATCACCACACTCGGTTTTACACAAAATTATTCTTTTTTCGGTATTCTGTTAATACATTTTCAACTAGTCGTCTTCACGATTAACAATAGACTAATAGACTGAACGTCGTCGTTTTAGGGTAATTTGTGATATGTCTTTTTCCTCTTTATATTGTTTAATTATAAAAATATCTGTCTAAGACTTGGTTCACCATCTAAATATACATAATAAGTTTTCTTATTTTTTACTGTATTTCAAATATTTCTTAATTTTACATAAATCTAACTACTCAGTAATATTGATTAATTAATTTTACATCTTTGGATTATATATCCAAAGAGCTTGAAAGCTGGGTTTGTTTCAAGCTCATTTAAGCCTAAACATTACAATTTTTTATAATTATTGTATGCCTCATATTTTGTACAAATTTAGTGTTTAAATGTTTTTTAAGTGTTTTTTCTGATAATATTTAAATGGAATATTCTTAATAACTCCGTGATTATCTTTGTTGTTAATAATTTTGTTGTTAAAACACTTCAATATTGATTAATTTACTGTTTAGTCTGATTTGATTACCATTATAGGCCTAGTATTATTTGTTTCAAAAAGAAGTTAATTTTCTTTCCTTTGTCATTCTATTCGCTATCAATTGTGTCTGTATTAATTATATTTTCAATTTCTGTATTGTATGTATTGAATTCTATTCCCTATTATGTAATTGGATTCTCTGATAGATAGTTTTGGGTTTACATTACTAGTCTGTGTTTTCTAAAGTGGTGTCTTAGCTAGTCTGCTTGTACATTATATATGGTTTACAGTTTTGAATAAAATTATTACATTTCTATTTCCTACTTGCCTCTCTGCCTTACAAACTTGAAAATTTAATAACATGATTTTAAAATACAATTGAATATCTTATATCTACTAAACTTTTTTTTTGATATCATTTAAACATAATAAAAACATCTTATGCCTAATAACACTTTCAGTTATCAACTGTCTCTTGTGTTCCTTATAACTATTTTGGTAATATAATGAAAAATGAAAAATTAAAAACATCTTATACTTATTATTTTCTTATACTACTTAATTTTTTGAAAACACTTTTATTATCAAAATTGACCTCAGTCATTAGACTGTCTTTTATTTTTTTTATATAATATTTCCCTACACTGATGGTAGTCTTTTTAATAGATTTCTTACACTACACTTCATTATAGTGTGTCACTTATTTTTGTCTACACTAATGGTAGTCTTTTTAATAGATTTCTATTTCTTACACTACACCTTATTATAGTGTGTCACTTATTTTTGTCTACACTAATGGTAGTCCTTTTAATAATTTTTCACATATTATACTTATAACTAGTTTACAATTCGGTTTTCTTTGGGATTGTATCTTGTAACTTGTTACTGGGTCTAAATATATTGGTTTTAATTTGGTTCAATGGCATGTATTCCATTATTAACATTTTTTGGAATAACTCTTCTTGTTTTTTAGGCTCTTTGTAGGAATCTTGACCTATTTTGCCCTTTCTTCATTATTATATTAGTAATTTCTGGTCTTGTGGTTTCTCTGCTTCGTGACCTTATAAATTTCCATTATTAATATGGTTTTCATCCTTTTATTTCCTTTTTCTTGTCTTTCCCTTTTTACTGCTTCCCCAATCTACTGGGTATACTGCTGGTTTATTGGGTTTTTACATAGTAAGTTATTTTGATCAATGGTTTTGTTTGTTATTTTTCATTCTTATTAACATTTTATTGACTTCATATACAGTTTCTAGTGTAATCCTTAAAACAATTCATTCTTCTCACTCACTATGGAACTTTTCTTCTTTATTTATGTTGCATTAAGTTAAATGTTTAGCGTGATACTTTTGTTATGCTACATATGCTCTCCTGTAAAAGTGATTAGTTCAGATCATACTCTTAGTATGGATGAAATAATTACTACTAATTCTTTTGTATTTACCATATTTCCTTCGTGATTACATGTTTTCACTTTATATACCTTCTTTTTCCACCGTTGCTTCCTCTCAGATGATGTGTATCTCCTTCATTAGTTTCTTTCTTCATTAATAAGTGATCTTCTATCTTGTGTATAACATTATCATTTTATATTATTTCTTATTTGGTGCTTCCTCACCAGTATGTTTACTCCCTAACATTCCCTAACAAATTAATTGGAACAGTTCAGAGTGGCACTTTTGGCTTCAATCCCTGCTGTCCAACACTTCAATTAATTGAGTCCAGAGGCATTATCATCTCTGCTCAAAATATAAGACTGATGGCATTTTCTACATCCAGTCATAAAAATAAATAAACAGTAAAAGTAGTCTCTTTTGACTAAAATAAACATCTTTAGATTCTTCACTTCATAATACTTTATATTAATTAATACTTTTATACACTTGACTCTTCTTCTCTCTTAAAGCTTATTCCATATTAGGTGGTTTAGGTATGTGGTATAATATACATTTCATCATTTCATCATGTTTACATTGTAATTAGTATTTATATTTATTTTTTCTACCATCTGGTATCCAATGAGTTATTTTTATTGCTCATGGCATAACATGAATTAATTCTTTATCACTTTCACTATAACAGTGGGTATTGCAACAACATTATCATTAATAGTATTAGGGTTTTTGGTTTCTGGTCTCACTATTTGGTCTTTACTGAGTTGGTCCTTCTTCATTGTTCCATTTTTATTAAATTATTTTCTTTGTGAGTTTGGTTAAGTTGTTTCGATTAAGTCATATGATATTCTGGTTTCCTTTCTCCTTTAGAATTTTGTATCTCTTTCTTACAAAATCTTTTTTCATATTTCAGAGCTATTTCTCATCATTTGTATGAGTAATGATATGAGCTTACTATTTTTTAACTTTAGATATTTTTATTCAGCTACATTCTTTCTTATTCATAGTTGTTTTTTCAAATGTTTTAGTGTAAGTTGTACTTATTATTGTTTTGAATTTTGAAAATTTTTTGTTCATCAAAATTCTTTTTTCTTCTTCATTCATAATAATCCTCAAATGATCAGTGTAAATTGTACTTATTAATTTTTTGAATTTGGAAATTTTATGTTCATCCAAATTCTTTTTTCATTCATTCATAATAGTCCTTCAAATGATTTGTGTAAGTTGTACTTATTAATTTTTTGAATTTGGAAATTTTATGTTCATCCAAATTCTTTTTTCATTCATTCATAATAGTCCTTCAAATGATTTGTGTAAGTTGTCCTTACTAATTTTTTGAATTTGGAAATTTTATGATCATCCAAATTCTTTTTTCATTCATTCATAATAGTCCTTCAAATGATTTGTGTAAGTTGTCCTTACTAATTTTTTGAATTTGGAAATTTTTTTTTTTTTATTCTTCAAAATTCTTTTTTCATTCATTCATAATAGTCCTTCAAATGATTTGTGTAAGTTGTCCTTACTAATTTTTTGAATTTGGAAATCTACTTTTCATTTCTCCTCTAAATATTTTTTAATGGATAATTGATTATAAGTTCCTTTTACTTTATTTGAAATGATATCCTTTAGTACATACGTATTGTTATTATTGTTTTTAATAATCAGGTATGGGCCGGTATACAGCAGTAATAACTTTTTGGTAATGCCTTCCAAAGTACTGGGTAATTCCCTGTTTTTTAGCAGTACCTTTTCTCCGACTTCATAGCTTATTATTTTCTTAATCGCCTTTTGATACTTGTTCTTGCGCCTTTCCTGGTCTCCTGCCAATTTATTGTAGAATCTGATTCGATTGAATTTGTATTCTTGACTCACGGGGAACTCTATTATGTCTTGTATTTCTCTTGGAGGCGGTTTTTCATACATTGCCGTGTATGGCGTGGTACCTATAGCGGGGTGATATGACAAATTAAGGAATTCTTCAGTAGCCAATAAATATTCTTGCCACTTCTTTTGTTGATTATAGCAATAAGTCCGTAATATTCTTCCGACTTCTCGCAGTACCCTCTCCGCTGGATTGCTGCTGGGGTGATAAACAGATGTCTTGTATGTCTTAATGCCCAACGTATTTAGAGTGTTTCTCCACCTCCAACCCTTAAATTGCGTTCCATGGTCTGTGATTATGGATGCCGGGCTCCCTATCTCTGGAATGTAATGGTTTGTTATTATTCCTAGAATCTTCAAAGTGGTGGCTCTGTTCACAGGGTACAGTTTTGTGAATTTTGTGAAATGATCCATCATGATAATAATGTATTTGTATCGATGGCGTCCGCCACTGCGGGGAAATGGACCACATATGGAAGACCTTTTCCAGTTTGGCTTGTGAGGTAATTGGTATCATCATACCCTCTTTTCTCTCATTGTTGGTTTTCACCAATTGACATATCAAACAGGTTTTGAGGTAGTTTCTCGTCTTTCTATTGACACTTTTTATATGACAATTCTCTTCTATCGCCTTGATCACCTTCATGGCTCCCATGTGACCGTATCATAGATGATAGTCCAGGATGATATCCTTTTCGATTGTAGTAGGGATCATGATCTTCCATATCTCTTCATCAAGGGATGTTTTGATGAATAATATTTCATTATGCACACAATAAAACTTGGTTATTGTGTCATCTTGGTTGGAGAGACGAAGTTTAATGTGGTTTAACTTCGGGTCGGATTGCTGGTGTTTGCTGATGTCCTGCACTATCTTTTCTAAATCGGATCTGTCCTTAATAATATTATATATTTTCAAGATGCTCTCCTTTTCGCCTTCGAACGTTTGTTCTTCCAGATTTACTCTCGACAATACGTCGGCTACTACATTTTTACTTCCAGGAACATACTCCCACTGTATATCGTATTCCTGCAGGGCGAGTACCCATCTGGTCAATCTACCATGGCTTAACTTGCATCTTCTCAGAAATGATATTGATTTGTGATCTGTTCGAACGGTCACTGGATATCCGAGGATATACGTCCGAAACTTCCCGCAGGCAAAGACTACACTTAGCAGTTCTTTTTCCGTCACATTATAGTTCTTTTCACACTGGTTAAGGGTTCTGCTAGCAAAGCTCACTACTAGATGGTTTCCACTTTCATCTTCTTGGTACAGTGTTGATCCCAAGCTAATGTTACTAGCGTCACAGTTTAGAAAGAAGGGTCGGTTAAAATCCGGATGGTTGAGCATTACTGCTTCTAAGAACTTCTCCTTAATTGATTTGAAAGTTTCGTCTTGTTCTTGACCCCATCGCCATTTATTCTTGGACGATAACTGGTACTGAAACCGGGCCGTCAGTTCGGAATAATTATTTTGGAACTTCCTATAGTAGTTACACAGGCCTAAAAATGATTGTAGTTGCCTTCTGTTTTTTGGTATAGGGAATCGTTGTATGGCGTCTACCTTTTCTGTTGATGGTGTTATTCCTTGACTGTTTAACTGGAAACCCAAGAATTGTACTTCTTTAGCTATAAGCTTGGACTTGTCTAGTTTAAGGGTAACATTATTTTCAGCAAGCTTCTTCAAGACATGCTCCACACGGTAACAGTGTTCTTCCCAATTGGTTGATGTGATTAGGAGATCATCAACATAGACAGTCGTGAATTGGAGCGCTTCTGGTCCGAGTATATGATCCATACAGGCGACAAAAACAGCTACTGAGTTCACCAACCCGAAGGGCAACCTCTTAAACTGATAATTGCGCCCTTCGAAGATGAACGCCATGTATTGCCGGCTTGCTGGGTGCAACTCCACCTGCCAATAGCCGCAGACGGTATCCCATGTGGTAATGAACTTCGTTCCGTGAAATCTCTTCAATATCTCATCAATTTTGCCAGGTGAGGTACGATCGTTAATAATCATTTTATTTATCTCACGTGCGTCAAGGCAAAGCCTTACCTTCCCATTTTTCTTTTGTATAGCCACAATTGGGCTAGTGTATGGCGATTGACTGCTCTCGATAATATCTTTACTGATCATATTCTGGATCTCTGTGCGTACGGCTTCCTTCAAAGATTGTGCTATGGGATACGACTTTCGATTATATTCTACCGGTTCTCTGAATCGTATGGAACATTGGTAGTTTCGGATCTTTCCAGGTTCGTCCGAAAATACAGCTCGATATTTTTCATATATGTTGATTAATTGATTCAGCTAGTTTTCCTCTAATTGCTCGGTAGTATTGTGGCACTGGAAGTTACGTATCTCCTGAATCTTTTGTTGCCATAGGTCATCCTCCGAATCCTGATGTACTGGCTTGTTGTTTGTCGAGTAGTTTGACAAGTAATTCACCTTATTTTTATGGTCGAGAAGTTGTCTGGAGTCTAACGTCTTGTTGTTAGTTAAATTGGCTACCCAGGTCGAACCTTCAGCAAAGAGTGATACCTTTCCTCGGCACAAGTCGATAACTGCGGAGTTTCTGCGCAATATGGCACATCCTATCATGATGTTGAAAGGTAATCCGGCTGCAACAAGAAATATCATATCCACACTAATGCCCTGACTGTTGACACTTAGGGATACCTGTTTTCTTATGGTCTTGTTCTGTCGGCCGGTAGCTCCTACAAGTACAATATTATTAATAGGTAGTACCGGTAAGTTCTTGTGGCATTCCTGCTGTATCCGGTCCAACTCATTACGATTTATTATAGAGACATTGGCTCCAGTGTCTATCATTATAGGAACAGAAATGCCCTCAATTTCTGCAATTATATATATTATTTCATTGTCATTATTATTAATATTAATTTCGCTTTCTTCTAGCAGGTCCTTACGGATATCTTTCAAATAATTACTGTATATTATTGTAAAATTTTTTCTGTCTTTCTTCAAATTTATTCCTTAGTCAAACCCAGCAGATTGGAGCAGTAAAGGGTTATTGGAGTTTATTACTGCCTCCGTTCGTTTAAATGTTCCGCATCATTACGTATTAGGCCGTTGGAAGCATCAGCTTGGAGTTCTGAGACTGCTTCGTTTGGTTCAGCACGATCGTCCTGTTGGGCTTCTGTTACAGGTAGTCTTCGCTGATTGTCCAGGCTGGAACTACGTCTGGGCTCGTACTCTCTGTAACGATTACTTCCCTGACTTCCTTGAAAGGTCTCGTACTCGTAATATCGGCTCCTTCGTTGAGGCTGGTACCTCCTCTGTCCACTGCCTTCCGCTCTGATGTAGTTAATATGGGGTCTATATGTCCTGTAATTATTGTTATTACCTCCATTCGGGTAATTCCTGTTATAATTACTATGGTAATTGTTATTAGAGGGGTTGGGGTTCCTCTGACCATTTGGAACATAATTACGGTTATTATTATAATAACCGTTGTTGTTTTGTGGACGGTTATTATTATTATTATTATTATTGTTGTTGTTGTCATTATTATTAATGCGAGGAACAAGATTATTATTATTATTGTTATTAAATCTAGGTACATTATGGTTATTACGGGTATTATAATTGTATTCGGCATTATTCCGATTTGCGGAATTATAATTATTATTGTTGCCCACATTCTGCCGATTATTATTATTCAAATTATTGGTGTTACTTCTTGGTTCCGGCTTTTCATATCTCCTGCGACTTTGGCGGTAATAATCTTCATGCTCATACATTTCTAAGAGCTCGGTCATTGCTTGTACGGTCTTTATTTGACTGTTTCTTCTGGCTCTTATTATATCTTCCTCATAATGGTATGAGAGCTTGCTGACCAGGCATTCTTCCGGTATTCTGGGCTCTAGATGTTTGGCCACGCACACCTTTCCCAAGAAGTACGCTGTTAAAGTCTGGTTTCCATACGGGTTGTATTTTCCATGACAGAAAAGTCTCTTGCGATATTTTGTGTCGATTCAGACCAATATTTGGCTTTGAATAGCCTTTTGAATTGTTGGTAATCGGTCACTTCGTCCCTTATCGCCATCCACCAATTATCTGCTATCTCCTTGAACGATTCGTCAAGTACTTCTTTATTCTCCCTCCAGCGATTGCCTCTGTGTTTGGTGAAGTACTCCTCGATTCTGGCTAGGAACTCCATCGGTTTGTTTTTATAAAACCTGAAGTTAATTCCTTCACGATTTTCGTTGTTAGGACAACTGGTAATGCTTGTCGGTCGACTATGGAATAGGTCTATATCTGTTTGGTTCTGTCGCACCTGACTGTTGATACTGGTCACAGTAGCTTCAATGCCGTCACATTTTTCTGTGAATCGGTCCTGCACTCGCTCCCAGTCTTCACGTGTTTCCTTTAGTCTTTCCTCCAATGTCTTCCTAGTCGTTTCTTCAATGTTGTTTACCTTAGTGTTTATTTCTGTCTTGATACTCTGTACTTCTCGTTCGGTTTGACTCCATCTTTCGTCAGCTCTTGTAACCTTTTGTTCGATTACCGTTAATTCCTCTTCTACCTTCTTGCTGATTGTTTCATTATTTTCAGCTATCTTTTGCCCCAGTTCTTCCTTCAATGCTTCCATCTTTCCATCTAATCGGTTCATATTCTCTTGGTTCGTCTCTCTTAATTCTGCTCTTAATTGTTGACTATTATTTTCCATCTTTTTATTGGTTTCTTCCAGTTTCTGGCTTATCTGGGTCAATTCCTCCTTCGATTGTTTATTGTCAGTTTTTATTTCCTCCATTTTCTCCTCAATCTTCAGAATATTTTCCTCCATCTTCTCCTCGATCTTCTTAATATTTTCCTCCATTAATAATTTATTTTCGTTTTTTATTTCGTCCACTTTCTCCTCCATCTTCTTACCATTTTCTCTTAATTCTTCTTTCAATTGTTGGTTATCGTTTTCCAGCTTCTTACTATTTTCTTCCATCTTCTTACTGTTTTCTCTTAATTCCTCCTTCAATCGTTGTTATCACTTTTCATTTCCTTACTATTTTCTTCGATTTTCTTGTTGGTATCTCCGATTTTATTACCCAACTCTTCTTTTGTTGTTTTAAATTCTCTGAGTAACATCTCCATCATTCTATCCAATTTTGTATCTTCCTTTGTGGTGGATTTCTCCGGCTGTTCCTCCTGTGGTGCAGGCTTATTTGGTTCTGCTGGCGGTAACATTGACTCCACATCTTCCACTGGTGTCGCCTCTTTATCCTCCATGTCTACCTCCTGCTCGGCCTCCATAGCCCTTTTCCTTGATGTAGCTCTCCTGTGCATCTCGCTCCCTCTTCCGACCTATTGACCGCTGCCGAGTTAAAAATAGGAAATTGGACAATCGTCCTTATTTTATCACTCTATTACCTCCTATTTGAAGCCCTTTAAGTTGGACGCCAATTTGTAATATAATTTATTACAAATATAAATAAATAATAAATATATAATGATTGTTCTTAATCACAGGATTAGTCTCCTTAAAGATAGCAAGAGTTATGTTGTCTGAATCTCGGTGTTGAACTCGCCGATGATACAGCTCCACTTTGGATTCACCAATTACAAAGAATAAATTAAATATAAATAATGTTTTATAATTAAGTGTGATTGATTGATAATAAAATAAAATTTTGTAAGTTATGAAATTTTTACTAATATTTGTTTTTTTTTGTTTAATTGGTTAATTTAATTAATTAATAAATAATTAATTAATTGTGTGTGTACTTTTCTTAGATATTTATTCTAGCACTGTAAATTATTTTTGTTTAGAAGAAAAAAAATAGTTAACATTAATTATATAAATAAAGACAACTCTTGTAACTGAATAATGATGTTCATTTATTGACATTCAAAATTATGCGCCAGTCAAACTGCGCATGGCCAAGGCATTGGCTGATATGTGCTCCAGTCGGTAGCGAACAAGAGTAACAAAAATATATTTTTTTACAAGGTTAAGTAAATATGGTTCTTTTAACGAGTCGAAATGGTCAGAGGGCAAGGAACAAGATACATTCTTACAGGTATTCTTAAACTAAATTATTATGGCTGAAATAAAACAATATTATTATTTAAATTGTCAATTAGGAAAATTAATATCGAACCATTCGTAGAAATGACGTCACTCCCTTCAAGCTGGCCGTGTTTTCGTGCTGGTTCGGGAAACAAGTATGGCTGCCGTCACCTCGAGTTTAGCTGCTATGCAGTGCTGGGCTTCTCCCGCAGAAATAAATGAATATTCCCTTCTCTGCGAAGTAGTGTTGGTCCACGAATATAGTGTAGAGTGTCCTCTCTTCTCCTGCGATGTCGTTTCGTGATGGGTTTCTTTTGAAGTGTCCGGTGTTCAAATATGTGTATACGTGTTCTGCGAATATGGTCCAAAATTGTCTCAAAATGGCCGTTGATTTCTTGTGTTTGAGTTTGATGGTGTTATTACTGTTGTTTGGAACTAGTGAGGTGTTAAATATTAATAGTTAATGTTATTTTCATTTTTAGTTAACCTCAATTACACTCTGCATCACCACACTCGGTTTTACACAAAATTATTCTTTTTTCGGTATTCTGTTAATACATTTTCAACTAGTCGTCTTCACGATTAACAATAGACTAATAGACTGAACGTCGTCGTTTTAGGGTAATTTGTGATATGTCTTTTTCCTCTTTATATTGTTTAATTATAAAAATATCTGTCTAAGACTTGGTTCACCATCTAAATATACATAATAAGTTTTCTTATTTTTTACTGTATTTCAAATATTTCTTAATTTTACATAAATTTAACTACTCAGTAATATTGATTAATTAATTTTACATCTTTGGATTATATATCCAAAGAGCTTGAAAGCTGGGTTTGTTTCAAGCTCATTTAAGCCTAAACATTACAATTTTTTATAATTATTGTATGCCTCATATTTTGTACAAATTTAGTGTTTAAATGTTTTTTAAGTGTTTTTTCTGATAATATTTCCATGGAATATTCTTAATAACTCCGTGATTATCTTTGTTGTTAATAATTTTGTTGTTAAAACACTTCAATATTGATTAATTTACTGTTTAGTCTGATTTGATTACCATTATAGGCCTAGTATTATTTGTTTCAAAAAGAAGTTAATTTTCTTTCCTTTGTCATTCTATTCGCTATCAATTGTGTCTGTATTAATTATATTTTCAATTTCTGTATTGTATGTATTGAATTCTATTCCCTATTATGTAATTGGATTCTCTGATAGATAGTTTTGGGTTTACATTACTAGTCTGTGTTTTCTAAAGTGGTGTCTTAGCTAGTCTGCTTGTACATTATATATGGTTTACAGTTTTGAATAAAATTATTACATTTCTATTTCCTACTTGCCTCTCTGCCTTACAAACTTGAAAATTTAATAACATGATTTTAAAATACAATTGAATATCTTATATCTACTAAACTTTTTTTTTGATATCATTTAAACATAATAAAAACATCTTATGCCTAATAACACTTTCAGTTATCAACTGTCTCTTGTGTTCCTTATAACTATTTTGGTAATATAATGAAAAATGAAAAATTAAAAACATCTTATACTTATTATTTTCTTATACTACTTAATTTTTTGAAAACACTTTTATTATCAAAATTGACCTCAGTCATTAGACTGTCTTTTATTTTTTTTATATAATATTTCCCTACACTGATGGTAGTCTTTTTAATAGATTTCTTACACTACACTTCATTATAGTGTGTCACTTATTTTTGTCTACACTAATGGTAGTCTTTTTAATAGATTTCTATTTCTTACACTACACCTTATTATAGTGTGTCACTTATTTTTGTCTACACTAATGGTAGTCCTTTTAATAATTTTTCACATATTATACTTATAACTAGTTTACAATTCGGTTTTCTTTGGGATTGTATCTTGTAACTTGTTACTGGGTCTAAATATATTGGTTTTAATTTGGTTCAATGGCATGTATTCCATTATTAACATTTTTTGGAATAACTCTTCTTGTTTTTTAGGCTCTTTGTAGGAATCTTGACCTATTTTGCCCTTTCTTCATTATTATATTAGTAATTTCTGGTCTTGTGGTTTCTCTGCTTCGTGACCTTATAAATTTCCATTATTAATATGGTTTTCATCCTTTTATTTCCTTTTTCTTGTCTTTCCCTTTTTACTGCTTCCCCAATCTACTGGGTATACTGCTGGTTTATTGGGTTTTTACATAGTAAGTTATTTTGATCAATGGTTTTGTTTGTTATTTTTCATTCTTATTAACATTTTATTGACTTCATATACAGTTTCTAGTGTAATCCTTAAAACAATTCATTCTTCTCACTCACTATGGAACTTTTCTTCTTTATTTATGTTGCATTAAGTTAAATGTTTAGCGTGATACTTTTGTTATGCTACATATGCTCTCCTGTAAAAGTGATTAGTTCAGATCATACTCTTAGTATGGATGAAATAATTACTACTAATTCTTTTGTATTTACCATATTTCCTTCGTGATTACATGTTTTCACTTTATATACCTTCTTTTTCCACCGTTGCTTCCTCTCAGATGATGTGTATCTCCTTCATTAGTTTCTTTCTTCATTAATAAGTGATCTTCTATCTTGTGTATAACATTATCATTTTATATTATTTCTTATTTGGTGCTTCCTCACCAGTATGTTTACTCCCTAACATTCCCTAACAAATTAATTGGAACAGTTCAGAGTGGCACTTTTGGCTTCAATCCCTGCTGTCCAACACTTTAATTAATTGAGTCCAGAGGCATTATCATCTCTGCTCAAAATATAAGACTGATGGCATTTTCTACATCCAGTCATAAAAATAAATAAACAGTAAAAGTAGTCTCTTTTGACTAAAATAAACATCTTTAGATTCTTCACTTCATAATACTTTATATTAATTAATACTTTTATACACTTGACTCTTCTTCTCTCTTAAAGCTTATTCCATATTAGGTGGTTTAGGTATGTGGTATAATATACATTTCATCATTTCATCATGTTTACATTGTAATTAGTATTTATATTTATTTTTTCTACCATCTGGTATCCAATGAGTTATTTTTATTGCTCATGGCATAACATGAATTAATTCTTTATCACTTTCACTATAACAGTGGGTATTGCAACAACATTATCATTAATAGTATTAGGGTTTTTGGTTTCTGGTCTCACTATTTGGTCTTTACTGAGTTGGTCCTTCTTCATTGTTCCATTTTTATTAAATTATTTTCTTTGTGAGTTTGGTTAAGTTGTTTCGATTAAGTCATATGATATTCTGGTTTCCTTTCTCCTTTAGAATTTTGTATCTCTTTCTTACAAAATCTTTTTTCATATTTCAGAGCTATTTCTCATCATTTGTATGAGTAATGATATGAGCTTACTATTTTTTAACTTTAGATATTTTTATTCAGCTACATTCTTTCTTATTCATAGTTGTTTTTTCAAATGTTTTAGTGTAAGTTGTACTTATTATTGTTTTGAATTTTGAAAATTTTTTGTTCATCAAAATTCTTTTTTCTTCTTCATTCATAATAATCCTCAAATGATCAGTGTAAATTGTACTTATTAATTTTTTGAATTTGGAAATTTTATGTTCATCCAAATTCTTTTTTCATTCATTCATAATAGTCCTTCAAATGATTTGTGTAAGTTGTACTTATTAATTTTTTGAATTTGGAAATTTTATGTTCATCCAAATTCTTTTTTCATTCATTCATAATAGTCCTTCAAATGATTTGTGTAAGTTGTCCTTACTAATTTTTTGAATTTGGAAATTTTATGATCATCCAAATTCTTTTTTCATTCATTCATAATAGTCCTTCAAATGATTTGTGTAAGTTGTCCTTACTAATTTTTTGAATTTGGAAATTTTTTTTTTTTTATTCTTCAAAATTCTTTTTTCATTCATTCATAATAGTCCTTCAAATGATTTGTGTAAGTTGTCCTTACTAATTTTTTGAATTTGGAAATCTACTTTTCATTTCTCCTCTAAATATTTTTTAATGGATAATTGATTATAAGTTCCTTTTACTTTATTTGAAATGATATCCTTTAGTACATACGTATTGTTATTATTGTTTTTAATAATCAGGTATGGGCCGGTATACAGCAGTAATAACTTTTTGGTAATGCCTTCCAAAGTACTGGGTAATTCCCTGTTTTTTAGCAGTACCTTTTCTCCGACTTCATAGCTTATTATTTTCTTAATCGCCTTTTGATACTTGTTCTTGCGCCTTTCCTGGTCTCCTGCCAATTTATTGTAGAATCTGATTCGATTGAATTTGTATTCTTGACTCACGGGGAACTCTATTATGTCTTGTATTTCTCTTGGAGGCGGTTTTTCATACATTGCCGTGTATGGCGTGGTACCTATAGCGGGGTGATATGACAAATTAAGGAATTCTTCAGTAGCCAATAAATATTCTTGCCACTTCTTTTGTTGATTATAGCAATAAGTCCGTAATATTCTTCCGACTTCTCGCAGTACCCTCTCCGCTGGATTGCTGCTGGGGTGATAAACAGATGTCTTGTATGTCTTAATGCCCAACGTATTTAGAGTGTTTCTCCACCTCCAACCCTTAAATTGCGTTCCATGGTCTGTGATTATGGATGCCGGGCTCCCTATCTCTGGAATGTAATGGTTTGTTATTATTCCTAGAATCTTCAAAGTGGTGGCTCTGTTCACAGGGTACAGTTTTGTGAATTTTGTGAAATGATCCATCATGATAATAATGTATTTGTATCGATGGCGTCCGCCACTGCGGGGAAATGGACCACATATGGAAGACCTTTTCCAGTTTGGCTTGTGAGGTAATTGGTATCATCATACCCTCTTTTCTCTCATTGTTGGTTTTCACCAATTGACATATCAAACAGGTTTTGAGGTAGTTTCTCGTCTTTCTATTGACACTTTTTATATGACAATTCTCTTCTATCGCCTTGATCACCTTCATGGCTCCCATGTGACCGTATCATAGATGATAGTCCAGGATGATATCCTTTTCGATTGTAGTAGGGATCATGATCTTCCATATCTCTTCATCAAGGGATGTTTTGATGAATAATATTTCATTATGCACACAATAAAACTTGGTTATTGTGTCATCTTGGTTGGAGAGACGAAGTTTAATGTGGTTTAACTTCGGGTCGGATTGCTGGTGTTTGCTGATGTCCTGCACTATCTTTTCTAAATCGGATCTGTCCTTAATAATATTATATATTTTCAAGATGCTCTCCTTTTCGCCTTCGAACGTTTGTTCTTCCAGATTTACTCTCGACAATACGTCGGCTACTACATTTTTACTTCCAGGAACATACTCCCACTGTATATCGTATTCCTGCAGGGCGAGTACCCATCTGGTCAATCTACCATGGCTTAACTTGCATCTTCTCAGAAATGATATTGATTTGTGATCTGTTCGAACGGTCACTGGATATCCGAGGATATACGTCCGAAACTTCCCGCAGGCAAAGACTACACTTAGCAGTTCTTTTTCCGTCACATTATAGTTCTTTTCACACTGGTTAAGGGTTCTGCTAGCAAAGCTCACTACTAGATGGTTTCCACTTTCATCTTCTTGGTACAGTGTTGATCCCAAGCTAATGTTACTAGCGTCACAGTTTAGAAAGAAGGGTCGGTTAAAATCCGGATGGTTGAGCATTACTGCTTCTAAGAACTTCTCCTTAATTGATTTGAAAGTTTCGTCTTGTTCTTGACCCCATCGCCATTTATTCTTGGACGATAACTGGTACTGAAACCGGGCCGTCAGTTCGGAATAATTATTTTGGAACTTCCTATAGTAGTTACACAGGCCTAAAAATGATTGTAGTTGCCTTCTGTTTTTTGGTATAGGGAATCGTTGTATGGCGTCTACCTTTTCTGTTGATGGTGTTATTCCTTGACTGTTTAACTGGAAACCCAAGAATTGTACTTCTTTAGCTATAAGCTTGGACTTGTCTAGTTTAAGGGTAACATTATTTTCAGCAAGCTTCTTCAAGACATGCTCCACACGGTAACAGTGTTCTTCCCAATTGGTTGATGTGATTAGGAGATCATCAACATAGACAGTCGTGAATTGGAGCGCTTCTGGTCCGAGTATATGATCCATACAGGCGACAAAAACAGCTACTGAGTTCACCAACCCGAAGGGCAACCTCTTAAACTGATAATTGCGCCCTTCGAAGATGAACGCCATGTATTGCCGGCTTGCTGGGTGCAACTCCACCTGCCAATAGCCGCAGACGGTATCCCATGTGGTAATGAACTTCGTTCCGTGAAATCTCTTCAATATCTCATCAATTTTGCCAGGTGAGGTACGATCGTTAATAATCATTTTATTTATCTCACGTGCGTCAAGGCAAAGCCTTACCTTCCCATTTTTCTTTTGTATAGCCACAATTGGGCTAGTGTATGGCGATTGACTGCTCTCGATAATATCTTTACTGATCATATTCTGGATCTCTGTGCGTACGGCTTCCTTCAAAGATTGTGCTATGGGATACGACTTTCGATTATATTCTACCGGTTCTCTGAATCGTATGGAACATTGGTAGTTTCGGATCTTTCCAGGTTCGTCCGAAAATACAGCTCGATATTTTTCATATATGTTGATTAATTGATTCAGCTAGTTTTCCTCTAATTGCTCGGTAGTATTGTGGCACTGGAAGTTACGTATCTCCTGAATCTTTTGTTGCCATAGGTCATCCTCCGAATCCTGATGTACTGGCTTGTTGTTTGTCGAGTAGTTTGACAAGTAATTCACCTTATTTTTATGGTCGAGAAGTTGTCTGGAGTCTAACGTCTTGTTGTTAGTTAAATTGGCTACCCAGGTCGAACCTTCAGCAAAGAGTGATACCTTTCCTCGGCACAAGTCGATAACTGCGGAGTTTCTGCGCAATATGGCACATCCTATCATGATGTTGAAAGGTAATCCGGCTGCAACAAGAAATATCATATCCACACTAATGCCCTGACTGTTGACACTTAGGGATACCTGTTTTCTTATGGTCTTGTTCTGTCGGCCGGTAGCTCCTACAAGTACAATATTATTAATAGGTAGTACCGGTAAGTTCTTGTGGCATTCCTGCTGTATCCGGTCCAACTCATTACGATTTATTATAGAGACATTGGCTCCAGTGTCTATCATTATAGGAACAGAAATGCCCTCAATTTCTGCAATTATATATATTATTTCATTGTCATTATTATTAATATTAATTTCGCTTTCTTCTAGCAGGTCCTTACGGATATCTTTCAAATAATTACTGTATATTATTGTAAAATTTTTTCTGTCTTTCTTCAAATTTATTCCTTAGTCAAACCCAGCAGATTGGAGCAGTAAAGGGTTATTGGAGTTTATTACTGCCTCCGTTCGTTTAAATGTTCCGCATCATTACGTATTAGGCCGTTGGAAGCATCAGCTTGGAGTTCTGAGACTGCTTCGTTTGGTTCAGCACGATCGTCCTGTTGGGCTTCTGTTACAGGTAGTCTTCGCTGATTGTCCAGGCTGGAACTACGTCTGGGCTCGTACTCTCTGTAACGATTACTTCCCTGACTTCCTTGAAAGGTCTCGTACTCGTAATATCGGCTCCTTCGTTGAGGCTGGTACCTCCTCTGTCCACTGCCTTCCGCTCTGATGTAGTTAATATGGGGTCTATATGTCCTGTAATTATTGTTATTACCTCCATTCGGGTAATTCCTGTTATAATTACTATGGTAATTGTTATTAGAGGGGTTGGGGTTCCTCTGACCATTTGGAACATAATTACGGTTATTATTATAATAACCGTTGTTGTTTTGTGGACGGTTATTATTATTATTATTATTATTGTTGTTGTTGTCATTATTATTAATGCGAGGAACAAGATTATTATTATTATTGTTATTAAATCTAGGTACATTATGGTTATTACGGGTATTATAATTGTATTCGGCATTATTCCGATTTGCGGAATTATAATTATTATTGTTGCCCACATTCTGCCGATTATTATTATTCAAATTATTGGTGTTACTTCTTGGTTCCGGCTTTTCATATCTCCTGCGACTTTGGCGGTAATAATCTTCATGCTCATACATTTCTAAGAGCTCGGTCATTGCTTGTACGGTCTTTATTTGACTGTTTCTTCTGGCTCTTATTATATCTTCCTCATAATGGTATGAGAGCTTGCTGACCAGGCATTCTTCCGGTATTCTGGGCTCTAGATGTTTGGCCACGCACACCTTTCCCAAGAAGTACGCTGTTAAAGTCTGGTTTCCATACGGGTTGTATTTTCCATGACAGAAAAGTCTCTTGCGATATTTTGTGTCGATTCAGACCAATATTTGGCTTTGAATAGCCTTTTGAATTGTTGGTAATCGGTCACTTCGTCCCTTATCGCCATCCACCAATTATCTGCTATCTCCTTGAACGATTCGTCAAGTACTTCTTTATTCTCCCTCCAGCGATTGCCTCTGTGTTTGGTGAAGTACTCCTCGATTCTGGCTAGGAACTCCATCGGTTTGTTTTTATAAAACCTGAAGTTAATTCCTTCACGATTTTCGTTGTTAGGACAACTGGTAATGCTTGTCGGTCGACTATGGAATAGGTCTATATCTGTTTGGTTCTGTCGCACCTGACTGTTGATACTGGTCACAGTAGCTTCAATGCCGTCACATTTTTCTGTGAATCGGTCCTGCACTCGCTCCCAGTCTTCACGTGTTTCCTTTAGTCTTTCCTCCAATGTCTTCCTAGTCGTTTCTTCAATGTTGTTTACCTTAGTGTTTATTTCTGTCTTGATACTCTGTACTTCTCGTTCGGTTTGACTCCATCTTTCGTCAGCTCTTGTAACCTTTTGTTCGATTACCGTTAATTCCTCTTCTACCTTCTTGCTGATTGTTTCATTATTTTCAGCTATCTTTTGCCCCAGTTCTTCCTTCAATGCTTCCATCTTTCCATCTAATCGGTTCATATTCTCTTGGTTCGTCTCTCTTAATTCTGCTCTTAATTGTTGACTATTATTTTCCATCTTTTTATTGGTTTCTTCCAGTTTCTGGCTTATCTGGGTCAATTCCTCCTTCGATTGTTTATTGTCAGTTTTTATTTCCTCCATTTTCTCCTCAATCTTCAGAATATTTTCCTCCATCTTCTCCTCGATCTTCTTAATATTTTCCTCCATTAATAATTTATTTTCGTTTTTTATTTCGTCCACTTTCTCCTCCATCTTCTTACCATTTTCTCTTAATTCTTCTTTCAATTGTTGGTTATCGTTTTCCAGCTTCTTACTATTTTCTTCCATCTTCTTACTGTTTTCTCTTAATTCCTCCTTCAATCGTTGTTATCACTTTTCATTTCCTTACTATTTTCTTCGATTTTCTTGTTGGTATCTCCGATTTTATTACCCAACTCTTCTTTTGTTGTTTTAAATTCTCTGAGTAACATCTCCATCATTCTATCCAATTTTGTATCTTCCTTTGTGGTGGATTTCTCCGGCTGTTCCTCCTGTGGTGCAGGCTTATTTGGTTCTGCTGGCGGTAACATTGACTCCACATCTTCCACTGGTGTCGCCTCTTTATCCTCCATGTCTACCTCCTGCTCGGCCTCCATAGCCCTTTTCCTTGATGTAGCTCTCCTGTGCATCTCGCTCCCTCTTCCGACCTATTGACCGCTGCCGAGTTAAAAATAGGAAATTGGACAATCGTCCTTATTTTATCACTCTATTACCTCCTATTTGAAGCCCTTTAAGTTGGACGCCAATTTGTAATATAATTTATTACAAATATAAATAAATAATAAATATATAATGATTGTTCTTAATCACAGGATTAGTCTCCTTAAAGATAGCAAGAGTTATGTTGTCTGAATCTCGGTGTTGAACTCGCCGATGATACAGCTCCACTTTGGATTCACCAATTACAAAGAATAAATTAAATATAAATAATGTTTTATAATTAAGTGTGATTGATTGATAATAAAATAAAATTTTGTAAGTTATGAAATTTTTACTAATATTTGTTTTTTTTTGTTTAATTGGTTAATTTAATTAATTAATAAATAATTAATTAATTGTGTGTGTACTTTTCTTAGATATTTATTCTAGCACTGTAAATTATTTTTGTTTAGAAGAAAAAAAATAGTTAACATTAATTATATAAATAAAGACAACTCTTGTAACTGAATAATGATGTTCATTTATTGACATTCAAAATTATGCGCCAGTCAAACTGCGCATGGCCAAGGCATTGGCTGATATGTGCTCCAGTCGGTAGCGAACAAGAGTAACAAAAATATATTTTTTTACAAGGTTAAGTAAATATGGTTCTTTTAACGAGTCGAAATGGTCAGAGGGCAAGGAACAAGATACATTCTTACAGGTATTCTTAAACTAAATTATTATGGCTGAAATAAAACAATATTATTATTTAAATTGTCAATTAGGAAAATTAATATCGAACCATTCGTAGAAATGACGTCACTCCCTTCAAGCTGGCCGTGTTTTCGTGCTGGTTCGGGAAACAAGTATGGCTGCCGTCACCTCGAGTTTAGCTGCTATGCAGTGCTGGGCTTCTCCCGCAGAAATAAATGAATATTCCCTTCTCTGCGAAGTAGTGTTGGTCCACGAATATAGTGTAGAGTGTCCTCTCTTCTCCTGCGATGTCGTTTCGTGATGGGTTTCTTTTGAAGTGTCCGGTGTTCAAATATGTGTATACGTGTTCTGCGAATATGGTCCAAAATTGTCTCAAAATGGCCGTTGATTTCTTGTGTTTGAGTTTGATGGTGTTATTACTGTTGTTTGGAACTAGTGAGGTGTTAAATATTAATAGTTAATGTTATTTTCATTTTTAGTTAACCTCAATTACACTCTGCATCACCACACTCGGTTTTACACAAAATTATTCTTTTTTCGGTATTCTGTTAATACATTTTCAACTAGTCGTCTTCACGATTAACAATAGACTAATAGACTGAACGTCGTCGTTTTAGGGTAATTTGTGATATGTCTTTTTCCTCTTTATATTGTTTAATTATAAAAATATCTGTCTAAGACTTGGTTCACCATCTAAATATACATAATAAGTTTTCTTATTTTTTACTGTATTTCAAATATTTCTTAATTTTACATAAATCTAACTACTCAGTAATATTGATTAATTAATTTTACATCTTTGGATTATATATCCAAAGAGCTTGAAAGCTGGGTTTGTTTCAAGCTCATTTAAGCCTAAACATTACAATTTTTTATAATTATTGTATGCCTCATATTTTGTACAAATTTAGTGTTTAAATGTTTTTTAAGTGTTTTTTCTGATAATATTTCCATGGAATATTCTTAATAACTCCGTGATTATCTTTGTTGTTAATAATTTTGTTGTTAAAACACTTCAATATTGGTTAATTTACTGTTTAGTCTGATTTGATTACCATTATAGGCCTAGTATTATTTGTTTCAAAAAGAAGTTAATTTTCTTTCCTTTGTCATTCTATTCGCTATCAATTGTGTCTGTATTAATTATATTTTCAATTTCTGTATTGTATGTATTGAATTCTATTCCCTATTATGTAATTGGATTCTCTGATAGATAGTTTTGGGTTTACATTACTAGTCTGTGTTTTCTAAAGTGGTGTCTTAGCTAGTCTGCTTGTACATTATATATGGTTTACAGTTTTGAATAAAATTATTACATTTCTATTTCCTACTTGCCTCTCTGCCTTACAAACTTGAAAATTAAATAACATGATTTTAAAATACAATGGAATATCTTATATCTACTAAACTTTTTTTTTAATATCATTTAAACATAATAAAAACATCTTATGCCTAATAACACTTTCAGTTATCAACTGTCTCTTGTGTTCCTTATAACTATTTTGGTAATATAATGAAAAATGAAAAATTAAAAACTTCTTATACTTATTATTTTCTTATACTACTTAATTTTTTGAAAACACTTTTATTATCAAAATTGACCTTAGTCATTAGACTGTCTTTTATTTTTTTTATATAATATTTCCCTACACTGATGGTAGTCTTTTTAATAGATTTCTTACACTACACTTCATTATAGTGTGTCACTTATTTTTGTCTACACTAATGGTAGTCTTTTTAATAGATTTCTATTTCTTACACTACACCTTATTATAGTGTGTCACTTATTTTTGTCTACACTAATGGTAGTCCTTTTAATAATTTTTCACATATTATACTTATAACTAGTTTACAATTAGGTTTTCTTTGGGATTGTATCTTGTAACTTGTTACTGGGTCTAAATATATTGGTTTTAATTTGGTTCAATGGCATGTATTCCATTATTAACATATTTTGGAATAACTCTTCTTGTTTTTTAGGCTCTTTGTAGGAATCTTGACCTATTTTGCCCTTTCTTCATTATTATATTAGTAATTTCTGGTCTTGTGGTTTCTCTGCTTCGTGACCTTATAAATTTCCATTATTAATATGGTTTTCATCCTTTTATTTCCTTTTTCTTGTCTTTCCCTTTTTACTGCTTCCCTAATCTACTGGGTATACTGCTGGTTTATTGGGTTTTTACATAGTAAGTTATTTTGATCAATGGTTTTCTTTGTTATTTTTCATTCTTATTAACATTTTATTGACTTCATATACAGTTTCTAGTGTAATCCTTAAAACAATTCATTCTTCTCACTCACTATGGAACTTTTCTTCTTTATTTATGTTGCATTAAGTTAAATGTTTAGCGTGATACTTTTGTTATGCTACAATATATATATATATTATTGTATATATTAATATATATATATATTATTGTAACGCAACAGAAATACAGTCATCCATGTTACATAAATATTATATTAACAAAATAATAAGCAAATCAATATTTAACCCCATGATAAAACAAAAGGTCTAATAATTACATTTATAATTATAGATAAAAATAAATAAGGATGCAAGGTAGAAATAACAATGATAAACAAACCTGTAAATTAGACAATAGTTAGTGATCCATGTTCAGTGAAAAGTAAATCAATATAATACTAATGAGAATTGTAAGAAAGAAAATAGTACAGAAAATGTCAAAGTAGATGACAATGAAATTAAACCCTAATGAGAAAATAATTTACCTTATAGCAATAGTAAGTAAGGATTATGAATTAAATGATATTATTTTGTAACGATGAATGTTGTGTTAAATGTTATGTTATGTTATAATAATTACTTGTTGAGTTAATGGAAAGTAATGAAACAAAATGTACTATTCAATTACTGTTACAGAAGGATGTGGGAAACAGAGTTAATGTTAGTAGATCACAATTTTATTTTATGTGATCCATAGATCAAGACAAAATTATTATTAGTTATGGAAAGAATAATTATTTATGTAAATGTTAATAGTTAAGATTTGATTATATGTATGAAATTATGTAAAAGGGCTATAGTTGTTCACCGGTTATAAACAAAGGTAGGTCAATATACAATAAACAGCCAACAACAACAGCCAATAACACTATATAACCACTCATAACATAAAGGTTAGGTACGGGAGTTAATAATAATTAATGAATACGGTTCAAAGAGCTAGGAGAAAACATTTAATAAGTAATGATATACAATAAACCACCTCAATTTATACAAATTATGATAATGCCACAATGCCATGATATCGATTGATAACGTTTGATATCGAAAAAGTAATAAATATAAAAGAAACAGACTTATATCAACCCCAGCAGAATATATGTCGAAAATAGTGAACAAACTATAGGTAAACTTATATTCCGATATGATAGAAAATTAATAAGGAATGGACGAAAAATATATGAAATAAACACTATATACAAAACATGGAGAAGGAAGAAAAATAATGCGTTGCTAAGGACTACAGAGAATGAAGAAGTTGTTGATTTTCGATTATTGCCTTTTATGATCTGAATGTGATGAGATTAAAAAACCCGAGAAAGGTCTAATATAATTGGAATATACTAAATCATTTTGATACTCTTATAATACACAAAATTCTAATGATAATATTATTGACTAATGCCAGTACAGTTTAACCAAACGAAATCGTAGTATGATATCACAATAAAAAATAAATAACTGGGTTCTACAAGGAAGGACTTGAATTGTCCTATAACCGAAAGGAATTGACGATATATTAAACCCAATATAAAGAGTTAATTGTATCACAACCAATAATATACACTACACTGGAACTCATAACCTTTCAAATACACGGAACATCACTAATTACTTCAAACGAGAGAAGAACGTATTTGCATCCAGAAATTGCAGAAGGAACATCAGTCTGGCCGTAAATCAATCCAGGGAGCTGTATTTCTGAGGTGAACAGGACAAGAATTCCATTTTATTAAATCGAAGAAAGAATATCGTACGACATAGTCATTCAGAACGGTGAAGTTATCAGCCAACAGCCTACACGATTCGCTTCGTTCTAGTCTGGTAAATTATTATTGTATAAACCATATTAACAACACAACACTTCAAATTTGTAAATGTTGCATTCTTATCTATGTATTTTTAATCTTCCCCACAGTTACAAGAACCTTCACACCCTGAATTAAGTTAATTACAAACTAAAACACATTATATAACCGAATCTAAATAAAGTATCGGACTGATCGATAATCGATTCACGCAATCTATAGCCTTTGTGTATGCCAGTTGGAACATATCTTATTTAGTTGAAGAAGTGAACAAATAAAGAACCTTTGTATAGTTGCAAAAACTTGTCATCTGGAGTATTATTTAATGAATTGGGAATAAAAAAGTAACTGACTAAGTATAGAATAATTGGTTAACGTAAACAGTGAATTAACCTCTAAGTTTCGTTGCCCCGGTACTACAGCGCTTGTAACGGAATTCTCCGACACCAAAGAGAAGAGCGTTAAAATACAAAATTTTACATAATTCTCTTCAAGGTATAATAGGGTTGAACGAAATTATAGAATAACACATTAATTATTTAAGTTTCAAGTACACTAACACTGATATTTTTCTTAGAGAGATAAGCTAATATTAGTTAATTAAATTACTATATTCCACAACTCCAAATATCTCAGATATTTAAATAATTAAAATAAATCAAAACACACCAGCAAAGGTTTAGTAACAATATGTGTGTGTGTGTTTAAATGAATTCAAATTTTATAAGTGTTTAAAATAGATAATATAAGATTTGTCGTACGTAATACTTTGTCTATTTAAAAGTCATTATTATCACTACAATGGCTCAATTTAACCCCGACTTGTTGTTGAAGAAGCTATGAAACTTTGTTACGCGGTCTCCCATACGCAAACCTAACGATTGCGGAACCGCGCAAAACATTACACGAAAATAGACCAGAGAAACCCTTACTGTTAAATCGTTTAAGTATGTTAGACTTCGAAAGTGAAAAGGAAACATGCTATCATAAATATACGGAACTTACCTCCATCGCACAAACCCTGCGAGATGAAAAATCCCCCGCAGTAATTTTAAGAACCACTCAAAAGAATCGAACATCTGACCCGCCGCATCACCAAATTGTTGAATTGGCCCGGTGACAAAGTTACTCCACCGGACGCGCAAAAATTCGCGGAAGAAGCATTACAACAATTACCCGAGATAATGCGCGAATTACGTAGAAGGTCCGAATCGTTTAGATTAGAAGAGATCGAAGAAGCAATGACGAAGCTAAATATTTCCCCCACCTAATCAAGAACAGCAAACCAGTGCTGTAAAATTTCAGTTTCTGCAGGAATCTAATATAGATCCCGTTAAGGAACGGTTAACCGATAGACAAGTAAAAATCCTACCCGTAAACGTCACGTTACTTCCAAATGAACAAGAGAATATGACCCGTACCTACGATTTACCTCCTCACTTACAGACGAATCAATCTGCGGAAAACCCTAGAATGACGACTCCATTAAATCTAATTACCGAGCTTTATGGAAAAATAACTCACCCAGTAGAACGTATTTTATCTGAGATACCAACCACTGATGGGCTGAATATTACGAAACTCCTAGATTTTATCAAGCACCTATTACAGATAAAGGATCTGCGACAACTAAGAGATGACCGAATTTTACAAGTAATTCTACCTAAATGTAGATCTCCTTTAAAAGATCGTGTGTTAGAATCATTAAGGTATAATCACCCTGTAGAAGAACTACATACCACCCTGATAAGACACTTCATCCCCACCGGTATCTAAGAAGAATTAAAGCGGAACTCAGTACTTCGTGTACAAGGAGCATACGAGAGATTAGCTCATTATATATCTGAAATAAGGGAATCGGCCTTATTACTACAAGTTAACTGGAGTGAACAACAGCTAGTAGACACTATCTTAGTAGGACTATCTCCCGAGGAGCGATCTCGCCTAGCACTCATGAAGAGACCAACCACCTTCACAGAACTAGAACTGTGTTGTATACATTCATCCAACGTCTGGTATTCAGACCAAAACAGACGCGTTTTTATGTCCCAGACTCAACGCAGTGATTCATTCCTACCTCTACCCATTGGGACTGAGACTCGAACCTACCGTGATAAGCGATTCGTAAGAACTTCTAAAACCCAAAGCCACTCCAATACTTCAAACTCTATACAAAAACCCCGACAGCATGCGAGCGATGCCAATGAGGAAAGAAGATGTTATAACTGTGGAAAGTCCGGACACATTAGCAAGAATTGTAAACAAAAGCGGTACCAACAGAAAACCGACCAGTCAAAAAAACATGTGAAGCGGGAAGAACAAAAATCCTACGTCTTCCGCAGCATCAGAAGGAAAGGTATAAACACTAATCACCCTAAAGTTAAAATAAATATTAACAAACGTATAGACCCTTACATAACAAGATTTATTGACAAGTGCAACTCTATTGGTACATGCAAAACAAGTATATGCCAATTACCATACATACCGATAGACCTTGGAGCAACGAATATCCTTGGTTTAATCGATTCAGGATCTACACGTAGTATAATCAGTCAACAGCTAGCCAGCGTATTAGATAATCATAATCTTATTAGACGTATCCAAAACGTGAACATAAAGTGTGCCACCGCGAATAAGCAAAACCTAAATATATCACGCTGTATTACTGTCAAATTAAAAATAAAGAATTTTACTTGGTATGTTCCACTACTCGTAGCTGAAGTATTTAGACAAAACTTAATACTAGGCGCCGACTTTATAAGCACAACTGGCTTAATCCTTGACATATACGCTAAACAATATTTCTTTAGGTTTGATCTTACTCGAAAATATCAGTTCGACTCCGAGCTAAATAACAGCGAGAATTGCGAAACATCAACTATTCAGTTAGAGCATCATGAATCTAGTCTGAGTCATTTAAAAGGAAATGAGCGACAAAGAATTCAAAAGTTAATAAGCGAATTTTCTACTGTACTCACACCCAAGTTAGGATTGACCAATCTTATCGAATACAAAATAAATCTTAGTGACAACAAGGTAATACGTCTTCACCCATACAAATTATCACCGCCCAAGATGGAAATAATGAGAAGCCAAATCAACAAACTTCTAGAACAACACGTCATAGAACCGTCAACTTCTCCATATTCATCACCTGCATTCCTAGTACCGAAAGGAACTGACAAACATAGACTAGTCGTGGATTATAGACAGCTGAATAAGAATATAGAATTTGAATCGATTCCCCTGCCCGACATTCACAGCGCGTTCCACTATTTTACCAAAGCGAAAATTTTCACCATAATGGATCTTAACCAGGCCTTCCACCAAATCCCACTAGCTGAGGAATCAAAACATCTAACTGCGTTTGCTGTCCCATTTAATCTATATCAATTTACTAGAGTACCATTCGGAATATCACAAAGAAGTTCAGTATGTAGCAGACTGTTAGAAAAAATATTCCATGATGTTAAATTTAAATTCGTATATCACTATCTTGACGACATAGTAGTATATAGTGAATCGATGGATCAGCATATTGATCACTTGCGTGAAGTATTATCAAGGTTAAAGAATGCTGGACTAACGGTAAATCCCAGTAAAGTTAATTTCGCAGTAAAACAATTCTCTTTCTTAGGTCATATAGTATCGGCTGAAGGTAAGGTTAGCATCGACCCCGAACGTACTCGCGCAATCCGAGAATTTTTACCACCTAGAGACACCAAAGGTATAGCTCGATTTTTAGGTATGATCAATTATTTTCACAAGTACATACCCCACCTAGCGGATATAGCAGCCCCATTAAATGCATTAAGGAAGAAAGGAGCGAAATTCGAGTGGACTACTCGACATCAAGCCGCTTTGAAACACTCAAAGAAAGCATAATATCACCACCGGTATTGCAGTTAGCAGATTTCAGTAAACCATTTGTCGTACAGACCGACAGTTCTAGTGTAGCATTAGGAGCCGTAATATACCAAGAAATCAATAATACAAGACTCTCAATCAGCTATGCATCACGGACTTTGACGGAGCAAGAAAGGAAGTTCTCAGCCTATGAACTTGAATGTTTAGCTATAGTATTCGCCTTCGAAAAATTCAAACCATTTTTGGAACACAAGGAATTTCTACTAGAAACCGACAACCAAGCTTTGTCGTGGTTATTGAACAATCCAAAACAGTTAGGTCGTATCGGAAGATGGATTCAGATTAAATTGCTACAAGTTTAAAGTACAACATATTCGTGGTACCCAAAATGTAGTCGCCGATACACTATCCCGCATGTTCCAACTACCCAATGCCAGACCTGGCGAAGACAAGGTTGAAACCACCACTGTCAATACGCTAATAACTGAATTCCCCGTTGCATTCAAGGATATAGCGCATCACCAACAACAAGATCCTAAATTGTGTAAGATAATAGAACAAATAGATAAAGGAAATTATTCTGACATGTATACCTTGAGTAAACGAGTACTTTGTTATAAAAAGGCTAACGGAAAGTCATTGAAAATAATCGCCCCGGAAATTATTAAACCCATGCTAATGGAATACTACCACTCATCAACCATTGGAGCTCATATGGGAATAAGGAAAACGATACATCGTATTCGCAAGGAATATCATTGGGAAAACATGAACAGTCAAATAACCGAGTTCGTGAAACAATGCGAAATCTGTGCCCTGAGCAAGCCAGCAAGAAACAGTCAAATCGGAAAATTAATCTCAGAAATCCCCACAACACCCTTTTCAAAGATATACATACTTTTCTGGACCTTATCCCCGTTCTAAGTCAGGAAATACTATGCTATTAATTTGCGTGGACTCCTTCACTAAATTCGTGTGGATGTACCCTATGAGACGTGCCTTAGCATCTACGACAATAAAGATTCTACAAGAGAGACTATTTGAAGATTACGGTACACCAGTACACCTAGTATCTGACAATGGACCTCAGTTTAAATCGAAAGAATTTAATGACATGTGTTTTAAATTAGGAATAAATCATATTACAGTCACAGAGTACCGACCGCAAGGAAACCTAGCTGAGAGATACTTGCGAAACCTAAAATCAGCCTTAATATCTTATCACGCTAAAGATCAGACAGCGTGGGATCAAAATCTATCATGGATACAATTTGCCTTCAACTCGGCGTATCATGAAGGACATAAATCAACACCATTTGATTTACTGTACAAGTATAAACCGAACCACCCGTTAACCACAAAGTGGAAAATTCATGAGTTATTGCCCCGCGAAATAAATGGGAATAATATAAGGAAAATATGGAACGAAGCTCGCGCAAATTTGAGAGCGAATTTACAAAAATCGCGGAAATATCATGAGCTGAATAATAGGAAAATAAAGTACAAAGTAGGTGATTTAGTCATGCATAAAACTCACCCTACGAGTAAAGCCGTTGATAGGACCACTTCCAAACTATCATACCGATGGTGTGGCCCCTACAAGATTCACAGTTCATCACCCCCGTGACAGTAGCGCTGTACGAACCCAATACAGATAATCACGTTCGCAGAAGTCATGTGTCTCAAATAAAAAATTTGTTTTCGTGTGAAAATAAAGAAGCACGACTACAAGAAAGATAGTAAACCAAAAATACTACCTAAGTATTAAGTGTAAAATATTTTGCCTATATTTTATACAGGAATACAATAAGATTTTGCAACATCCTATATCGTAATTGAGTATAAACTCAAACACCTCGTACGAATACTAGCGAGGCCTGATCAACCTTAGCTAATGTCCTGCGAGAATAAAATAAATAATGAGAAGTCAGCTGACGAACAATAAAACTCTACCGCAGTAAACTAGAGGTAATTCTATTGTTATTACAATACGTTATTATTATTAATAACCTACTCATGAGTGTAACTCCGTAAAACGAGTGAAGAAACAAAAAAAAACCGGTAGTAGATTTAAGAAATAGAAATAAGGTAGATTTATGTATTTGTGTATTTTATGTGTTGTATATGTATTGGATTTTAAGTATTTTGTATAGTATGTAAGATAATCGATTGATGGATCGAAATAACCTGGTGGAGAGAAATTTCAGCACGAAGTTCCGTGCCAAATATAATAGTATTTCATAGATATCCTTCAATAAACTAACGCCGCCCCATCGATCTCCTTTAAGTGGAGGAGGATGTGACGATTTAAAGATTATTTAAATAGCACAAATTAATTTTTTTTGTTCTTATAACAAGTGAGAATATAATCCACCCCCCCTCTGTACCTAGACACCTGTATCAACTTGCAAAAGTCTAGTACGAACATGCAAAGTACAATGTTATTAAGCGAAAACTAATAATCATTTTATTTAAATAAAAGACGTAATAATAATAAAGGAAATATCTAACTCCTAACTAAGGAAAGGTAGGATAATTTATTGTAGTTAATTAATGGGCAATTAATAATAATAAAGGAACGAACTACTTTTCTCTCAGCGCGTAAACCGCGCCAGCTTCCATACTCCCTGCCGCTAAACTAACGCCAGTCCCCGGAGAATCTCTGACATGTAAGCAGCTCGAAAATGTGTCGTGAAGTTAAACTCACGTTTATGTTGCTAAAAAACGATGTAAAATCAGAGCTTCTCATTTAATTAATCCAATGTAGCGTAAACGAAACTTAAAAACTAGTAATGTAGTTCAGACGTTGAGAAAATATTCTTAATAAATAAAAAACTTAGCCGACACATCTCTTTATATAAAAAAGTAAGTGGTAAGATGTGTTCCTTACCATGTAAAAGGTAACATCAGTGCTGTTAAAATAAAAAAGAATCAAATGTGAAAAGTGAACACCAACGCCAGGAGAGAAGTTACTACAACAACTGTACGAACTCCAAGTAGCAGAATTCCAGCGCCATGACCTAGACCACAATACAGAAACAACCAACTAAATGGAGGATCCAGACGGACAACGAACTACACCCAGGAAGACCTACTGAAGAGGATCATCTCGTCCACCAGCCGCAGACTCACGTTATATTCAGGTGACACTAAACCATAACTTCTGTGCATACATTGTTTTTAACAACCGCAACAAAAGAACAGTAAAGTTTCTTGTAAAGACTTTTTAGATCACATAAGTTAATGTTTGTAATTTCTGTAATGCTATAGTAATAACCTGATGATGTTTAAAGGTAAAGTTAATCTGAAATTACATCAGACTATTCTTCAAATAGTTTGGATGATGTTAAAGTATGTTAGAATATTACAAAGTTAGAACACGGATCCGTGGTAATCAAAGTAATACACAGCTGTATGATTTTGAGATACAAAGAGTAACAATTTAAAGAGTATTTAATGCAGAATCTATAAGAATCGACATTGCTATCGACAAAGGCGAATATGTAAACAAGACACTTGAATGTTTGAACTCTTTTGAACCCATTGATATTAACCCGACTTTTAAATTTCAAATAGATGTTAAACAGGCTATAAAGAATTGTTCTTTCTTTGATAATCGAGATTTGGATTTTTTATCAGTAATGAATCCTCAGCCACCAAAGCTTTATTCTTTAATTAAATTGCATAAGGATAACCATCCAATTAGACCAGTGGTATCATATGTAACGGCTCCTTCTGTTAAATTATCTAAAAGACTAATTAAGATTATACAAACACAATGCAAATTTCAATCAACACATAGTATTAAAAATTCACTAGACTTAATTAACAGAATTAAAGATTCACATATCCCAGACAAAGCTGTTTTATTATCATTTGATGTGAGAAATTTGTTTCCGAGTATTCCACCGACTGATGTAATAGATATTGTAGAAAAATTATTAATTGAAAATTGTAATAACCCCTTTATGAGAGAGGATATCTTGAATTTACTGAAGGTTTGCCTTAATCAAAACTACTTTGAATTTAATGGAAAGATCTATATTGGCAAAGAAGGGCTTGCAATGGGAAATCCACTTAGCCCTTTGGCAGCTGAAATCTTTATGGACTACATAGAAACTAAAATTAGAGCACACCCTTATTTCAAATTGTTTATTTTTTGGTATAGATATGTGGACGATATTTTAGCAATTTTTCTAGGTACACGTAGACAATTACAGATCTTTCTTAATTTTATTAACAATTTACACAAAAATATTAGCTTTACCTTAGAATTAGAAGATAACAATAGTATCAATTTTTTAGACCTTACAATAACAAAATGCAATAATAAATTAGACTTCGGTATTTTTCATAAGCCTACACATACAGATATGACAATACACATTACTTCCACACATCCATACTCACATAAATTGGCTGCTTTTCACAGTTTTATTCACAGACTAGTTAGTATTCCGTTATCAGACTTAAATTTCCAATCAGAACTTAACATTATTAAACAAATAGCTGTCAACAATGGTTACTAACCTAGCCTCATAGATCACTTGTTAAACAAACAATTTTATTCACAAGCTTTAAAACTAATTTACCCTCCCTCAACACAGATTAAAAGATATCACACTCTCACTTACATAGGTTCTGCTTCTGATAATATTGGTAAATATTTCACACAAAGGAATGTAAATATAGCTTTTAAGACGCAGTCTTCTTTGGGAAAATATATTAAAAATAACAAGAGTAAAACAGATAAACTGCAAAAGTCTGGTGTATACAAATTATCCTGTGGGTCTTGTAATAAAGTGTATATCGGACAGACAGATCTTTCGAAAAAAAAAAAGAATGTATGGTCACAATTATAGTTTTAGATATAATGATGGCAAATCAAATTATGCAAATAACTTGTTAGAAAAAGACCATAGTTATAATGACAATTTTGAAATTTTACATTTATCTGATAAAGGTCCAAAGCTTGATTTATTAGAAACCCTTGAAATTAATAAACACAAATATTTAAATGTATTATTAAATGATCAGTTAGATCTAAATAGCTCGCCTCTGCTTAATTTGTATAAATAGACTTGGTATATGTTATGTTATATGTTTGTGTAATGTGTATAACTCTTATTGACACGAGATTACTATCGCTCTCTATACAACAGCACTTGTATTATATTTTATATTCTGTATTGTTTGTACGAAAATTAGTCAGCTTACACCATCTGATGAAGGCACTGTGCTGCCGAAACAGCTGTCATGGTTTTATAATTTTAATAAATTGACGAGTGGAAATCACTAAAACTATTTTATGGTTTTATTTTTTACTATAATTTACAATGGATTTTCACAAAGTAAAGGTATCAAGCATTAATTATCGTCCTTAATGAGAAAATATAAAGAAACATTGGCGATCAAGGAAGCGGTGGGCACTTTAACAGGCAACCTACCTAAAAATCAGGACAAGATCGTCTCATCTAAGTTTACGCATTAGAGTGCGAATGGGCACCTCACAGGCAGTGTACTCCTTTGGGCTGGAGCGTAGTGAATGCTAGACGGTCTTCCGATTCAAGTGAACGGCTCACGTAAGCGACCAAACCCTGCATTGTTTTTGTACGCTACTTTGGTGATGCGGAAAGTTAGTTTAGATCATATATACTCTTTGTGTGTGTGTGTGTGTGTGTGTGTGTGTGTGTGTGTGTGTGTGTGTGTGTGTGTGTGTGTGTGTGTGTGTGTGTGTGTGTGTGTGTGTGTGTGTGTGTGTGTGTGTGTGTGTGTGTGTGTGTGTGTGTGTGTGTGTGTGTGTGTGTGTGTGTGTGTGTGTGTGTGTGAAGAAAAATTATATCTTACAGACTTGTTAAATCGAGAGAACTAACGTTTAATGCCACATAAATAGCCGTGAGACAAGTAGTGCTCTAGTGATAACAAGTAGATAACAAATTTCTATTGATTTGACACAGCTTGTTCAGTAATATCGTTTGACACAATTAGAAGGCACTTAATTTTTGTGTTCCGTCTGAAGCACCTGACAAAATTAATCCGGCTTTACCTAACCTAACCAAGCGATTCGGCTGTAGGACATTTTAATCACTTTCGTTGCAGTATCCATCCTACAAATTCGTCAAGAGCTGTAACAGGATTTTTTACATTTCCTCCATATCCGGTATGGGAAATAACGATTTCGTTTGGTTCGGACTCATGTAAGGGAACTGGAGTTTTTATATTGCAAATCGTACGAACAGAAACGTCCGTGCAGTGCACACCTACTCGTTGACGCCTTTTACTTGCAGCTGAGAAACTGATTTTTGTAGTGAGAACTTCATATACTGCCAATGGTGCCCCGACTCACTCCCGCACATCTCGCGCTCCTAGAACAGTAAACTGATGTAACGCGTCACGAAATAGCGGAAATGAAAAAGCAGTGTTCCCAGGTGAACTAAACATCTTTCTCCCACATCCTCCTCCTCCTATAGCGCTACAACCCGAAGTCGAGTCTTGGCCTCCTCTATACTGACCTCTCTCTATCAGTAGTAAAGGACTTCCATCCTCGAACTCCCAATATCTCTCTTGCATCCACAGCGACAGCATCTTCCCATCTTTTCCTTGGATGGCCTTCTGGTATTTTGCCATCCATACTCCCCATAAAAACTCTTTTAGGTTTTCGTTTGTCATCCATTCTTAAGACATGGTCAGCCCATTGCAGCCTCCTCAGTTTTACGTACACTTCTATCGTTGGTTCGTTGAAGTGTCATTAATTTGTATATATGGTGCCCAGGATCCGTCTCAGGAGCTTCCTTTCAAATATCTTCAAGCGTTCGATTGCTCTTTGTATTAATATCCAGGTTTCACTGCCTGGGTCGTATGATAGTTTTTTATATGCGCATTTTTGTCTGCCTATGAGTAACTCTTGCTTAAAGGTGGTAATAAGCGCGAAGTAAGCCTTGTTGGCTAAAGGTATCCTTCTCCTTACCTCTGGCTCTTCATTCCCATCTTCAGACATCCTCGCTCCTAGGTATGTGAAACCTCTGACTGCTTCTATACAGTCTTCTTCTATAATAAAATTTTGCCTAGGTCGGGTAGACATTGGCTGACTTATATTGGTTTTATCAACATTTATTGATAGTACTACCTCTTTTGTATTTACCTTCAGATTTAAGTATGTCTCCCTTGCAACCGCACCTGATCGGGTTATGATGGCTATATCGTCAGCATATGCTACTATTTGTACTGACTTATATAATATACTCCTGAGCGATCTACACTCATTTTCTTATTTATTTTACTTATTTTTCGTATATTCTAGAGAGGCCAGCCCATCGCCCTGTTTTAGACTCTGGGTAAGCTCAAATGGTTCGGTGAGTTAATTTTGCATTCTCACCTGTGCTAGTGATTCTGTGACGGTCATTTATGTTAGATTGACCAGTTTTGTTGGTATTCCAAATACTAGCATTATATGATACAATTTGTCTCTCAATATACTGTCATATTCCTGACGTAAATCCACGTACAAATGATATACATTCCTATCAAACTCCCAGCACTTATTCAGGATTTGTGTGACTGTGAATAATTGGTCCGTTGTTGATCTTCCTGTTGAAAACCTGACTGCTATTCTCCAATGGTGTTTCTACCAGCTGTATTAATCTGTTTTGTTGTATCGTCGTGGATACTTTGTATGTGATACAGAGGGAGATATTCCCCGATATTTCTTACATACCAGTTTGTCCCCCTTCTGTATATCGGACAGATAATTGATTTATGCCAATCTTTCGGCATGTTCTCGTCTTTCCAAAATATCTGCAATCAGGCTGTGCAGCACATCAAGCAACTTGTTATCCCCCGCTTTTAGTAGTTCTCCTGGTGTGTTATCTATGCCTGGTGCCTTATTATTTTTCAGTGCTCTTATAGATTCTAGGACTTCTTCCACTGTAAGTGACTCTTATTGTTCTTCATTTCTTGGTATTTATCCTTCCTCGTGCTGTAGTTCCCTTACATCGATAGCCCTACCCAGGGAGGTTTTCAAAATAATCCTTCCACATTACTTTTATTCAATGCTGTCCCCAACCAATTGCCTATTTGAGACTTTGAGCAGGTTAGTTCGTGGTTTATATCCTACTCTTATTCCCTTTATGTACTTTTATGATTTCCTTGTCTTGTTGTCTTTAAAATTATCTTCCATTTTAAGTATGAGCTCGTTTTCATATCTTCTTTTCCGTTGTCTAAGTAACTTATCCGCTTGTGTCCTCCTTATTTCATATGCTTCTCTCCTTTCTTTTGTTCGCCTTTGTAAATACATTTTATGGGTCCCTCTTATTGCTTTTTCACAGTCTGAGTCAAACCAACCATTCCTTTTCTTCCTTCCTTTGATCCCCAACACTCCATAGCGGATTTCGTAATTGCACCTTTTATCATCTCCCATTTTACATCGATCCCTGCTGTCCATGATTTCCGTCAAGTCTCTCATTCAGTTTTTCTCTGAATTTATTTCTAGTGCCCAGATCCTTCAGTTCTTTAAGGTTGAATTTCTCTGTGTTCTGTTCCCCTGATGTCTTTGCCTACTCATTCTGGATCTAAATTGTGTATGCACCAGGAAGTGGTCAGAGCCGCCCGATGCCCCACGTCGCACTCTAACGTTTAAGACGCTGGTTGCTCGTCTTTTTCCGGCCAGCACGTGGTCGATCTGATTGCAAGTTGACCCATCTGGGGAGACCCATGTTCCTTTATGAATGTTGCGGTGAGGAAAAGTGTCGAGCTGAGTATCATGTTCTTGCTTCTTGCGAAATCTATTAATATTTCTCGAGTTCCATTAGTCTCATCAGGCTATGTCTCCCTATTGTTCCCAGGCATTCAGGTTCTTTACCCTCTTTTGCATTTAGGTCCCCCAGTATCAGCTTAATGTTATTAATTACTTGGAATAGTGTTGTAGGTACGCTCTAATATCTGGTAAAACATATGAAAGTGGGCGCACATTTCTCTATTCGTTGCTTGCTTGGATCCATCTTTCTACCAATGATACTCGACGACACGGTATAATGGTGTCCAGTAACCGACGACACGTCCTTGAAACGACGCCGACGTTGCGATAATGCCGCCATTTATGTAACGGTTACTGATTGCTATAGCGAAAGCATTAGAAAAACATTCATCCAACTTGTAAATGTTGTGCTTGTAATTTTGATTTGTTAACAAAATATTTGGTAGAACTCAGTGATACATGTACTGTATGGTGTTCCTTAGACTGCGACAAGAAAGATCGGCTGTAATTCTATTACGTAAGGGCGGCCTGTTAATAATTACAGTGTAGACACAAGAGAACTTTGTTATTGGACAACATACCTCTGCGACCCAACAAACTAAAAATTGAGTATAACTGCTAACGTAGACAAGTAGATTGTCCAATGATCTTTTGATAAACTTTCTCATGTATTTGAGTACTTGAAAGACGTTTCGCCCACCCGTATCTATGCCAATAGTAAATAGTATTTAACTAGATACCAATGGGGAATGAATTTTGTTGGCTAGTCCAGTCAATTAAATGTGAGCAGAGCACACTATCCACGAATATTTAGTACTAACGGTGGCGATACGAACACTTCGTTCTCTCCAAACAAAAAAACTTGGATTTTAGTAAATAAAGATTGTTGTCAGTATATTAGGTAGGCTATTTTTTTAATCGGTTCTAAGGTAGCAATTAACACACTAACTTTTATGTTAGTTTCGTAGGGAGTTCTGATAAGAATCAAGTTTTGTAAGCAAGATGTAGAAATCAACCATAACACTCCATTAACTGGACAGGTTATATACCCCAAGACTGCAATTATAATGAAAACATCAGAAAATACTTCCGATTACTTTCACTATAGACTGTGCAAACCCTTATAAAATAGTATTCAGCTTGTACACTGCAGTGTTGACAAACGTACAAACGTAACGCCTTTATTGTATTGTGGTCGAGACACCGCTCTCGCTTTACTGCCCCCTCTCTTTCTCAATCTTCACACACGCGCGCGCGCGCGCGCAGTCTTACTCTGAATCCCACTCTCTCTCTCTCTCTCTCTCTCTCTCTCTCTCTCTCTCTCTCTCTCTCTCTTATTCTTTCTTATATTATATGCACGCAGCAATGAGCAATGTTTGAAAACATTCGCACGAAGCAATGAGCTGTAGTTGTAGTTGTAGTTGTCAGTAAATTAAACTCACGCGCGCGTGTGTGTGATCATTTAACAATGAAACACACATCTGTTTATTTTTAAATCGCTGAAACAGTTAACGTCAGCCATCAAAACAACTCCTATCAATTTTAATGACTCTTTTCTTTTATCTCCGCCTATGTAGCTGCGTTCTTGACACATTCTTCTATCACTTAAACTAAGACCTACACTCGTAGTAAACTGCCGACGGCACGACACGGGTCGCCTTCATTTCGGGTGATAAGCTGCAGGCAGTTACTGAATAAGGCGGCGGTTACATTGTATCAGAATTTGTGGTCGTGAGAACCTGCGAGTAACGATTCGTAGGAAATCGTAAGAATAGCGTGGAAACACTTTCTTTCCGAAATCGTACGAAGTGTTGTAAATCGCTGGCGACCGACATTGGTTTCTTGCTATGAGATAATCTACAACTTCCAGTGACGGCAATGTTGTAAGAAAACTGACGAAAAACAAATTATTTCGGTTTCGTGAGTATTTGTACGCAGAGGTCGGAAGCAAACTAACCGCGTCTGTGAACAACAATGGGTTTGTTCACTTCTGACGAATCGTTACGAACTCTCACGATTTTGTACGACCACATTTTCTTACGAATTCTGATGCAATGTAACCGCCGCCTAACGCAGTGTCACCTTGCCACACGCACAAGGTCATGTATTGTGCTGAGGTGATATAATTAATTACTCATTACTAATGAATAAACAAGCGGGAGTGGGAGTAAAGTAGGAAGCGACAACAACGCTCATAAGAATTTATCATTGCCACTAGACTTAATGGTTTGCAATCGCTATAGTTCAGTTACGTATAAGCACGTTTTAACCACATTGGGACGTGATGGGGGGGGGGGGGGGGGGGGGATAAAAGTTGTGAATAACGAGACGTAACGAAATATGTATACAAGCATGAAACAGGATCAGATTATGATCCGAGTAATACGGAGCACACTGTAAGTGTAGAGCTTAAATGAAAAGTAGACACAGTTGTTTTGATGAACATCTTCTTCATTCACAGCACTTAATGAATATTAATTGTTAAACTTTCACTTGTGAACTTACTTTGTTTCCTCCCGTACGCGTTTCGGCGTGATGTGCGCCTTCTTCAGCGGTGTGAGACAGACTGTTAGTAACTTGTAACGGTTTTTTTAGTTGGTAGGTTGAGTGGGAGGGGTGGAAGGGAATTGGCGCGGGGATCCGCATTATTGTACGTTTTATGTATAATTATGTCAAAGAGTGTGTGTGATTTAAAGTGTAATTGGTCGTTAAGTATGTTGTTTGGTTGTGTTGTGTAGTGTTTGTATATTTCATATTGTTCTGCCGTGTTAAGTTTCCGACTTTTAGGCAAGTAGTGTAATATCTCAAGATTATTATCTATGTTGATGTAGCTGTGGGTTTTGTTTGTATGTGTGTGGCGAACGCGGAATGTATGTTGTTGCTGGATAGAGCTTTTAGGTGTTCAGAGTAACGTGAAGAAAAATATCTTCCCGTCTGGCCTATATAGAAACTATTACAATCACTACAGTTTAATTTGTATACACCTGTTTTGTTGTATTTGTCTATGTCCGTGTTTGTATCATTGATGTGTTTTTTGATGGTATTGTTTGTTCTGTAGGCTATTTTGTACTTGTGTTTCCTGAATGTGTTGGCGATTTTGTGTGTGTTGGAATTATGGTATGTGAGTGTGATGTATTTATTTTGTTGTGTGTTGGTAATTTTTGTTTTGTTGTTTTTGTTTATGATGTGTCTGTGTAGTTTGTTTATTAAATTAGGGTTGTAACCGTTTTTTATTTCTATATATTTGATTGTGTTGACTTCTTCTTTATAATATTGTTTACTTAATGGTATTTTTGTTAGTCTATGGAGCATATGGTTGAATGCCGCATATTTGTGTTGCGTTAGATGGTTTGATGTGTTGTGTATGACCATGTCAGTTGTGGTTGGTTTCCTGTACCTTTTATATGTGTGTGTATTGCTTGTTTTGTTAATTGTTAGGTCCAGAAAATTTTTACTGTTGTTTTGTTCTATTTCCAGTGTAAATTTTAGTTTGTGGTGTATTGTGTTTATGTATTTGTGGAAATTTTCGACCTGTCTTGTATTGCCATTAAATAAAAGTAATACATCATCCACGTACCTGTGCCAATAAATGATTTTGTTGGTGTATTTGTTGTTGTTTATTATATGTTTTTGTTACATGTTGTGTATGAATATTTCAGCTAGTATTCCTGATATGGGGGAGCCCATAGGGAGTCCGTCTGTTTGTGTGTATATCTTGTTGTTGTATGTGAAGTAATTTTGTTCTGTAATTATTTTGATGAGTGTGATGATCTCATGTATGTGTGTTTCGGGCGTGTTGTTTTGTCTGAGTAAATGTTCAAGTGTTTGTATGGTGTCTTTGATGGGTACATTGGTGTATAAATTGGTTATGTCAAAAGATGCTAATGTTGAATTGTGTGGGATGTGGATGTGTTCGGTTTTCTTGACCAGTTCTATGTTGTTTTTGACGGAAGTGTTGTTACTGAGATTTATGTTTTTCCTGATTATTTTGTCTAGGTGTCTTGCGATTTTGTGGGAGGGTGCTTGTGTGTTGTTTATTAAGGGTCTGATGGGAATATTAGGTTTGTGTCTTTTCGGTAAAGCATTTAGTTTTGGGGGGTTTGGTTTGATTTGTTTGAGGTATTTGGTGCTTTCTGTTTGGATTATGTGTTTTGCGTTATTTATAAATTTGTTTATTTGTTTTGTGACGATTTAAATGGTAAATAAATAAATAAATAAAATTAATAATAAAAATATTAAAAAAACGGAAAGTAAGTAAGTACTTTAAATCGCACGATTAAACCAAATACCCCTGAACTAACTCATATTAGTAGTGAAAATTAAATTAAGAAAATCTAACTAAATAAGTAATTAAAATCTGAATGTAAAAGTTAAGAATAATACAGTTAACCCTTTAGTAAATTTATCATGCGTTGACCTGTCTATTCCGGACACAACGTGCATACCGAACCGGCAGTAAATTAGAAATATCTGTAAATCGTAATGTAAATAATTAATAATTTAATGTCACAAGTAGTAGTTATTATAATCCCTGTAAACAAGATAAGTCTAGATAGTTTATTTTGTCATACTATAAGAATGTATTATTAATAAAGAGTTGTAACTATATTATGGCGGAGTACTCGCTCCGCGTCCTTGCAATCTACCTGTTGTAACAATGCAAGAGTAACGATGCGGCTTTCAGACTGTAAACACCTCCAAGCAAGGGCTCTTCATAAAATGTTTTGTTATTCTTTTTGATTTTTAATTGAGTGTTAGCTTCCACTAAAAGCGTGGAGAGCTAGTTATATATTGAAGATGTAGTGAGGAATTTGTTAGAAAGTGTGATTATGTAAAAAGAATTAGTATATAAGGTGAGGTCTCAAGTTAATTAAAAAACGAACTCTCGAATATTGTTCGAGTAATGTAATTCAGATATTAATGTAAAAAGAAGATGCAAACTCCAGTACTACGGTGCCAGTAAATATGTGACGTGCACAACTGCAGATAGAGACGACTACCACCAAAACAACACTTACCAGAACCGCCGAGGATCAGCACGACTTCACGCAGCATAACATCCATCTCCTCATTAATACACCCAGAGGACTTTCACCGGAAACACTACCCATATGACTACCCCGACTAACAGAGTACCCAAGATTCACGCCCCAGGACACGGACAGAAAAAGTGTATCTAAGGAGTGACTCGGTAGCTCGTCTACCGAGAATTATGTACATTTAAAATATAAGTTTTCATACATGCCAAAGACTTAAAAAGACAATCTCTAAGCATTAAGTTTTAGAAAAATGTAACCAGTAATTTCTAAAATCATACGTTGTAACATTACTTTTGAGATATAACTTTTAATCCCTCAACTAAATAATACCATTCTTCAAATGGTGTTCATGTAACAATGCAACCTTCTTGATAAGTAAAGTAAATTTCAGACGTCTTTACTAGATTTAAAGAGACTCGGATCCGAGGTAAAATACATGATCTGTTTGATCGTTTTGTTTGACAGAAAACCCCTTTTAACTATTGCAGTATGAGAAAATTTTTATGTAATGGGATCTATATATATATATATATATATATATATATATATATATATAATTTGTTAATAAAGAGATGTCATCTTGTTACATATTGAAGTGAGTGCATAAATCAGTTAAAATACCTTCCCTTGTGTCCTATAATTAGCGTAATTATAATTGTTCTAAGTGTTGTGTTGATTTTCAGTTTGTTACAACGTAGGCAGCCTGTATAATTGGCTAGCGTCAATTATCACGGGTTCCCTGGATTTATAACGTAGCCCGGAACGTTATAGTTTTTGATATTTTAATGTGGGGTCCTTATTTATTTTTGTTATATTGTTTTCGTTGAAGAATGTCTCAACTTTATTGTTTATTTCTTGTTTATCCATTATAACGTTTATGTTCTCTTTATCGGCTTTTAATATCGTTAGGTTATGTTCAAGTAATTTTTGTTTTACATTTTTTAGCGTTTTAATTTCGTTGTTGTGTCCTTTTGGTTGTTTTTGTGTGCGTTGTAATTTACGTTTTATGTCATGCCGTATGGAATCTTGGTCGTTAATGTGCGTGTTTTGTACAGCTGTTTCGGTGTCTATGGTTAAGTCGCGTATATGTCTATTGTGGTTGTTGTTGTTGGGTGAATTGTTTTTTAAATTATGTTTGAGTCCTTTGTTTAATAAAGTTATTTCGTCATTTGTGAAACTAATATCAGTTGTGTTTATTGTGCGTGTGTGGAATTTGTGTGTCGGTGTGGGAATTGTTTCTATTATGGGTGTTGTGAGGTTAGTTAATTGTTTGTTATGTCGATCTTGTATTATCGATTTGAGTTTGTCTATATTGTCTTGCGTGTGTTGTATTACATTTTCGAGTTTGATGTGGTGTAACATTTGTGTTAGTTTTACATGTAAATTGTAGGCTTGTCTGTTGAGTGTGTCTTTTTTGTGGTATAAATAATTGATTATGTTGTTTAGGTATATGTTTTCAGCTTTTCGTTTGGTTTGAAGTGCAGCATGTGTGTTTTGTTTTATTGTAATTTGTGCGTGTGCTGGTATGATGTTGTGTTTTCGGCATGTTTTATTGAAGGCGATATTTAAGGAAGTTTTCGTTACTTGTTGTTTGACGTTTCTGTATTTATGGATGAGATACGCTTTGTTTGCGGTGTTACAGTTGTTTTGATGGTTCATCTTCTTCATTCACAGCACTTAATGAATATTAATTGTTAAACTTTTACTTGTGAAATTACTTTGTTTTTCCCGTGCGCGTTTCGGCGTGATGTGCGCCTTCTTCAGCGGTGTGAGACAGAATATCCGAAACTTGTAACGGTTTTTTTAGTTGGTAGGTTGTGTGGGGGGTGGAATAGAATTGGCGCGGGGATCCTAATTATTGTATGCTTTATGTATAATTGTGTCAAAGATTGTGTGTGATTTAAAGTGTAATTGGTCGTTAAGTATGTTGTTTGGTTGTGTTGTGTAGTGTTTGTATATTTCATATTGTTCTGCTGTGTTAAGTTTCCGACTTTTAGGCAAGTAGTGTAATATCTCAAGATTATTATCTATGTTGGTGTAGCTGTGTTAAGTAGAGTTAAACCTACGCACTAACCATCCCCACTGGACGTCATGAAGGACAGCAAGTCAAAAACGACAGTGCGTAGCTTTGACATCCATCCGCACGTCGTGTATTGTTTTAAGGATGTGCACGACGAAAAATGAGTCCAGAAAGACCATCAGCATAAGCCGCACGACGTGCGGATGGATGTGTGTAGTGTTGCCGGAAGTCAAGGTATCGTGCATCGTGCTTGTTTGATCATGCGTACGCTTGCTGTCTATCAAATCGTCTTTTTCGATCAAGTACAGTACTTGTTTTTAGAGCACATTCGTTTAATAAATGTTTACTGTTTAATTTTACGTTACCGTACATTCATTCTTTAGTTTATAAGTATTTAATAAGTAACAATTCAGATAAAATTTCAGTTAATATTTAGTTTTATTTTATTCTTCGTTTACATAATACATTCAAATATCATTAGCAGTTATTAATTTAAATATTGTTATTATTAACTTGTTTTAATTACAATTCATAATGTACAGTGAAATAACATCAAAATTTATCGAAAAATATAAATTTCATACGGAATTTTAATTTTAATACAGAAACAATCAATAAAATGATTTTTACAAAACACAACGAGAACTAAAGAACGTCTGGCACGCTGGACGAGTTGCACGACAGTGTTGTGCGCACATCCATCCCGACGTCGGGCATGCTGGACAGCGGCGATGGATAGTGCATAGCCGGCTTTACAGACGGTCGCATAAGAGAAATGGCTGAGAGCTAAGTTAATGATGTACGAAGCATTCCTGAAACGAATCTAATCTTTATCCTCTCCATTCTGTGAATTCTTGGCTACAGGATATGGTTTTTCATAGGTAAAAATGATACTACAGGTCCCTGAATATAGGCCATAACATCATTATTATATGCCACGATTATAGTGTTTGTGAAACGGTGCGACAATGTGGACACTATTGTGTCTGTAAAAACGTTTGAGTGCAATGATGTGGATTTGCATAAGAAGCACATGTTTGTGTTAAGATAAGCACGTGTTTGTGTTAAGCACATGTAGACATTACGTCCATTCGTGGACACCCTATTCGGTTACATAGTGTGCCCATGGCTAAAGCACTGTAACTAAATAATTTAAACCTTAGTCAAGTAGAATAATATTAATCCCAACTCTGGATTTGGATTAATACAAACTGATTTACACCCGAAACCACGTGTACTGGAAAATGGAAGTGGGGAAATCAGAAAACATAGTCGGTGCATTAAGTACGTTTACGGGAAGTCGAGGTTTGAGGGTTTCCGCTCAAGTGTTTATTACTTACCGCTCAAGTCTTACCAATAAGACTACAGAATTGCAAATTATTCCACTGTAATTATGATTACAAGGAAACTAGAAATTACTTAAATGCATTCCATTACAGCGGTACCTGAGCAGACTTCGAAGAGACTGTTTTGATCGTCAACATGTCAGTTAAACAACTGCTAGAGGTTGAATTCGGTCAGTACGTGCAATATTTTCTACGATTGCTGCAAACTACGATTACTACGATCACAGGCGAGGCCGACATTTACATCCCAACAAAACCCTGGGCGAAAGAGATGAGAGACAGGACCACAGAGGGGTGACGCCATATTGAGATCTTCATAAGGAACCCAGAATAACAAACACTCACCTCATGGAATATTTAAATATACTTGTATATATTAACATTATGTGACGAAACATTTTTAACGACATTTAAAGACACTTTAAATATTTGCAAACACCCTATATTTATGAATATTTCAGATAATCTAATTTTAATTGAACGAGCGAGGCGAGTCTCAGTTTTAACTCGACCGTTTGGCATTTGTTGTCTACCTGTCCCTACCTATTTTTTGGGGTGTGTGTGTGTCTCACAATAACTTTGAATGCATCAACCGATTTTAGTAAAATTTGGCACACGTATCTAGAATTTTAACCTGTAGAGATAAACTAGAGAGGCAGGAAGCAAAACTAAGTCAAAATTGTCAAAAACCGCAATCTGTACGTGGTATCAAATTAAAGGGAATTTTGACAAACGTCTGAATATAGTGTTCGTTATTGAAAATTTGATAATTTTATGACGGCAGACGCCAAGAAATCGGTAAAAAGTTTGGTAAAATAGCAAAAACGCATGTGAGGTATTAAATTAAAGAGAATTTTTAACCAAAATCTGATAATAGCTTAGGTAAATATCGAAATTTTAGGACACAAAAGTCGAAAAAGGAATAAAAAATTTGAATAAATTATAAAAATCCATCCAGATGTGAGACTAACGGAATTTTAACCCAAATCCGAATGTAGCATTTAGGCCGGTTTCACACGAAGCCACTCAGCAGCGCTTCTGAGTGGTTGTTTGGCAGCGCTTCAGCAGCGCCACTGATAAGCGACAGTGGCACTGCACGATTTTTAACGCTTGTACAAACGCTCGTATGTAAAGCCACTAACGTGCGTCGATAGCGCTGCTCGGCATTGGCATTTTCCAGTCTGACAATGGATGTGGAAGGTGACTTTATGTTAGCAATGTTACTTATTCGGAGGAAGAAACGGCGAAACAGGAGAAGAAGGTTTTTGGTACACTCGTTGGATTTAGAAAGGCGAAATCGAGGATTATTCCATACGTTATTTGATGATTTAGAGGATGATGATAAGTTTTTTTCATATTTTCGCATGTCAAAATACATGTTTGAAGAACTTCTCTCTGGCACTGCAAGTGATATAACAAAACAAGACACTGTCATGAGGCAGGCCATACCTCCAGCTGAAAAACTAGCTTTGACTCTAAGGTAAGAAATAAGTACAACTGAATTATGAATTTCTTTTATATTTAGTACGCTTGTAGGCCTTGTTACAAAAAACAAAAAAAGAAAGAGTAATTAAAAAAAAATTGTTTATAAGTTACTTATTTGTAATGAGTCAACATCTGAAAGTCACAGAAATACTAAGTTTATCTAAAAATTCACTAAAATAATTGACTGCATTACAATGCCAATAAACTTCTTTGAACTAAAAGTTAAAGTTCATCTGATAATTTGATTTAATTCAAGTAATGATTAAATGCACATTGAATAGATAACAGCTGAATATAGCGCACTTTCAAAATACGTCAGTAGACAATTCACTGTTGTTTGAAGACACGTCATCTGGACTTTGGGTATTTAGTGTTGCTCTAGACCAAGAAAAATCCAGGTTCTGCGTCCGGTCTTGAAATTGTTCATTCCCATAATTGGGCGGTTGAACATTGGAGGACCGATTCACCATGGGCGGTTGTTGATACTGAACTTGTGGAGGAAGCTGCTGAGGAAATTGAAGTTTTGGCATCTGATACTGCGACGTCGATGGAAACTGATGAACTGCGTTAGCAGATGCGTAAGCCGCTTGTTTGGCAGAAGATATAACTCCAAATATCTGGGGTTTCACATGAAGCTTCATGTGATCGGGTATTGAGCTTAAGTCTTTACATAGGGACAGTAGAAATAACTTATCGTCATTATCATCATCTTTGTTTGGCCGCATCTCCATCTGACAGTACTTCTTCTTAAGCATGTCTAAGAATTCATCATCTGGATGACGTTTCTTAGTTTTTCCTTTTGGCTTTTCCTGCTTACCAGTATTCTCCCCATCAACTATTGTACCTTCTGTCGCATTTTCTTCACTTTCGTTCAGGTCAATACTATCCTCTGTCGGTTTTGTAGTTGTGTCCAAAAATTTTAGTTGCTCAAAATATAAATACTTCCTCCTGTATTTTGTTGTAGAACCTGATTTCATTTCATTCCTCTGTTTTGCCAGCTCCCGTGTATATGAATCACGGAGACTTTTACACTTTCGTTGATATGAGGTACCTGCAACAAAGAAAACATAAATAAAATACACACACCCACACACACACACACACACGTGTACTTAATATAAATATTGCTTTTTCAGATATCTTGGATCTGGGTATACGATGAGCCATCTTCATATTGACTATCGCATTGGGTTATCGACGATTTCAAACATCATCCGAGATGTCTGCGGATCTCTCTGGTCAACATATAAGAAAAGCTGCTTCCCACCCCTCACAGAACAATTACTAGAAAATACTGCAAAAGATTTCGAAGAAAGAGCTAACTTCCCACACTGCATTGGAGCTATTGATGGAAAGCACGTACGAGTAATGAAACCTATGGGCAGTGCATCAATGAACTTCAATTATAAACATTTTTTTCTATTCTCCTACTTGCTGTGTGTGATTCAAATTACAAGTTCTTGTACATAGACGTAGGGGCACCAGGAAAATCAAGTGATTCAACCACCTTTAAGAACTCAACACTGTACCAAACTGTTGCAAAGCAACACAATCAAACTACCATCTCCCAAACCTGTTTCAGAAAACAGGCCATACAAAGTTCCTTATGTCCTAGTAGGAGATGAGGGATTTGGACTTTGTCAGTTTCTTCTGAGACCATTGCGGGAAAATATCTGCCTGTCGGTAAGAAAGTGTTCAACTACCGCTTAACAAGGGCCAGAAGATACATCGAGTGCTCTTTCGGGATAATGACCAATAAGTGGAGGATTTTTCATCGTGCGCTTAATGTGGAAGAAAGCCTGGCAGAAAGTTTAATAAAAACGTGTTGCCTTCTGCACAACTTTGTAAGAGAAAGAGATGGTTATAATTTTCATGATATAGTCTGTGTTAATGGGCTCGTTGATGACATGAGAGTTGACAATTCCCAACCGGGAAATGCTACTAAATGTGTTAGAACAGTACTCACTGAATACTTTTTAAATGAAGGACAACTTCCGTGGCAAATGAAGAAAATCTAAGATTAACTAAATGTGCATTTAACATGTTAAAAGCTTGTGTATTGTGTGCACTGTTATTTAAGCTTGTTGTTTCAATAAATAAAGTTTTAATATTACAATAAAGATTTTTTTACTTACCAATCACTTTTTTTTCAGCCTCAGACATCTCACTAAAATTGGGAACAAATTTCGCAATCACAGCTTCCCAGGCATTCCTTTTCGCATTTTTATTACTGTAGTCGTCATTCTGAAGGGCCCATGTTACCGGAAAGTTTTCAGTTTCACTGATGAAACCGTCAGTATTAAATTTTTCACTTGTGCAATCGCCTTTGGACGCCATTACTTCAGAACACAACACAACGAACCAACACAACTTCAGGACACAACGAACTCGTCAACTACCAAAGCAAGACTGGCATTTCAAGCGCCCGTGAGCAGCGCTACGAACGGTCGACGAACGAACCACGGAAATAGTGGCGTGACTGCAGCCCCGTGTGAAACCTACAGTCTTATTCTGGGTATCATGATGAGTGGCGCCATTTTTGATCGCCGACATCTGCGGCGAAGGCAACCACCGTCACCGCATACAGCGCTGCCATTCTGTAGCTGTGTCTGTGTGTGAAACCTTTATCTCCCCCGTATTTGCCGACGGCAGCGCTTCTGAGAAGCGCTGCTGAGTGGCTTCGTGTGAAATCGGCCTTACTACAAAAATTTTGTAACTTTAAGGACACGATGGGCCAAAAGTTGAACTCAGCATTTTTAGAAAATTGTAGAAGCCCATGTGGGAGATCAAATTATGCATAAATTTATCCAAATACAAACTTGGTATCTTTAATAATTTGACAGAAATTATATATTAATATCTCAATGTTCAATTATTTAACAACGGAATTCACCTATTAAAAAAAGTATTTAATTGAGAATAGTGAGGGAGTTCTGATACAATTTCTATCACAAGGGTAAGTTTAAGGTATATATTTCCATTATTTTTAAGTAAATTCTATAGTGATCGAAATTTTAAAAATTTTAATTTCTCGATCAAGTGGCACGTTCACACACTCGAGTTGACGGACACAAGCCCGGGTCGTAAATAATGACGAATTAGGGACACGTCAGACCCGACGCCAGTGCGAAGACAAGGAAAAAACGTCTGTGTACACGACACAATAAGAATTTAAGGAACGTCGTTGACAGCTCAAAGTTTGTTACAATTTACAGCACCTAGCGAACGAAACAAAGACTTAGTCCAGCTGCCTGGTTACGCAGAAATGAAATGGAACACAAGCTGTGGGGGTGAGTTGTAACGAGCACAAATAAGAAAGGCTACACCCAGCTACAAAGGGGTACAGAGAAATCTCGACAAACATATAAACAATAGAACGTAAACTTAGTGAATACTGAAAGTACGCCCTGCCCAGCATGAAAACAAACTATGACAGCTAACTAAAATTTACAACTAGAAAGCGTGGGATTCGACTAGGGACGTCTCCAGCGAAGAGTTGATAATCGGCGGAACGAGCGAAGAGTAAATTGAACAATTGACCAGGACACTGCAGTCTGTTAACAAAAGCTAAGTCAGAGAACCTTGACAAAGTCGAAACAAAGGTTGACAGACAGGCGAGGGAATTGCTCTAGTTTCTAAGAATCTGTACAACGTTCATCGCATGGAATATTCCGGGGATGTCAGCGACCAACCAGCGTTGGGCATCTTCCTAAAGAACTCGTGGAGAGAGTAAGAAGGGTTCGAACGACGAATCGGGAAACCGATGACGAGATCTGCAGGGTAGTAGGAATTTAAAGGACCTATCACCAATCCGAAACGGCGTGGAAATATAGAATTTGGCCTTCTGGGTAGTATGTTTGATAAAAACTGTTTGCGAGGACGCGGAGCGGCAGTCAGTCAGTAATAAGTCGGTAATAAGTAATAAATATGTTAGTAATTCAGTAAGTTAATACGACAGTAAGACAGTTGGTTATGGTTGGAGCGGTAATACAGTTAGCAATTGAAATAGTTTGCGCGACTTACCGAACTTTTAACTCGGTGAACTCGTAACCATGTCGCGGTCATAAGTGAACTTAGACATACAAAACAATCTCAATTACACAAAAGTCTGTTCGACAGGTGTATGTGTTCCGATAAGCTACAGTGCGTACAAACATAACTATCATTAAATATCAGTGCGTACGTGTCTTTAAACTACGACCGACACGCAACATAATAATATAAGTGATTAACATTCTTAGAGCATAACAGTGGGTGACAATTCAAACACTATTACATCATAATGATTCGCTATGTTGAACATTTGAACTGAATGAACTATACCGAACACAATTACGCACATAGAATACACTACGTCCAAGATAGATGAAATAGTAATTATGAACACGCACACATCAAACCCTAAGAGTAATTCATCTTGATGACGATATTGACATCTTAACACTTGAACTCAAACACTCGACACCAGCGGGGAGTACAACAACACAATACACGTGACGAGAGTGGAAATTAGTGAAGTAAAGTGAAGTGTGCTCCAATTAACAGTGATTAGGATGTACGACGAGTCCACCAGCGGATGTCATCTTACGCCGATGGAATGTTGGATAAACCCTTTTACAAGATAAGACTTTATGTTTATTAAATCTTAGTGATACATATACTACTGCACTGTCTCATCTTTTCAAAGAGCTACTCCCGAGAGATTATATAAAGTTATATCAATCATAAATCTTATAAAGTAATATTAAAGTAATTCATCTGAGCATAATGAACGCATTTAGCTAGGGATAAAATATATTTGATTGTTTATTGTTTGTATATGTATATTATTTGTTGTATTTGAATGTACCAAATGTTTGTGTTTTCAGGAAACAAACGAATATTATTGTATTTTGTTATTACGTGTTTTAATTATGTATTTGCAGGACATAGTAATTCACTTAACTAACAATATAATAAATAAGTAATTATTATTTATGTACTTAAATCTTGCGTTCATTATTGCAAATTAACCTTGACTATTAATTTATCTCATTCTAAGCATTTTCATAAAGAGTCTCAAAGTTATGCTAATTATCAATGGACACAACCAAATCGACCATTGAAATGTCCGATTAACAGGCTCATACAATCATATTGATTTGACAACTATATTGAGTCTAATCCGACAAATATAAGCTACTTTTATATGTGTAATAACATTACTGTCACTTATAACTCTGTTCGAATACATACAATAAGTACACGAAGTTAATTAGACCCAATTTACCAATTTATAGTTGGATAATTCAATAATAATCATCAATTAGCATAATTACACTAAATATAAATGGCACGGCAAACATAATTGCTCAATTAATTGCCCAGTCCGTTTATATACGTTAAATATAAATGGCTCCAGAGAACGTGGGGCATAACAAGGTTAATTAGAGTCAAATTCATCAAATATAAATGGCGCCCATCGCATGGCAAAAGAGAGCAGGCAGTAGTATTTAGATTAATAAAAATAATATAATACGATAAGATATTAAATAAGTGTAAGTTTAGCTTGACTGGTAACTGGATGATAACGCGAAGCAAAGCTAAAATGGCTAGCGGTAGTTCAGACAGCATGGACTTTGACGTTAACAACCAGTTAGGCGTACCCGACAACGGCGAAGGAAATTCATCGGTAAAACCAAATATGACTGAGGAGACGTCAGAGGTCAGAGCGCGGGGACAGGAGTCCCAACAACCACAAGAGGAAGTGACATTGCGCTCGCTGATGGACTTCATGCGCAATCATTATGCTGAAAATCTCAAAGTAATTAAGGAAAATGTAGAAGAGTACAGAAGAGAACAGAACGAAGGCTTCAAAAGAATTAATGAAAATTTAGACGAGATGTTTGCCAAGCAGAATGAAAGGTTTGGCAAATTCAACGAAAATTTTGATAATTATACAAAAGAAATTACGCAAAATATGAATGAGCAGTTCACGCTGTTTCGCACGGAAATACGTGAATACAAGAGTACCTGGAACGTGGACAGAAGCGAAGTCCAGAAGAAGCAGGAAGAAGTGGTGAATAAGAATTACGAAGATATGCAGAAAGTACAAGATACTGATAACACTGTTGATTTTACAGTCGTGTCAGCTACTAAGAAATTATCAACTGTTCGATCTAACGTAAGTGTCAATAACAATCCAAGAAACAAGTGGATTAAGAAGAGAAATGACTTTGTTTCTTTGTATCTGACGAAGTCGGCAGAAGAATATCCAGACATGGATAGAGATAGTAAAAATTTACTACTATCAAGTAGAATGCGTAAAAAGTACAAATTAATTAATACGAGAATAGATACTGCATCAGTGAATCCGATGATGAAGTATCCAGCTTGTGGAATAGGCACAGATCGGCGAAGTAGTCGAGCTGCATCAATAAGAAGCATGAAGGGAAAGCTCAAAGTTGAAACAAATACCACATGTTACAAAGCTGAAAGTAAATTTAAGCAAGCCATGGATGATGTGAAGCGGAAGGACCTACAAGATCCGCATGCATATTCGTCATGGACAAGAAATGTTATGAGAAAAAGGAGAAGAAAGAATTTTACTAGACGACTTAAAAATGTTGTAAAAGGTCGTGATAGTACTGAAAGAAGAGTCCAAGCACTCGAGGTAAGATTTCTTAGGAACCTAGGAAACAAAAATTTATTATGTAAGCACACGAGTAGTGAAATGACTGTCGAGCAACGGAGTTGTAAACAGGCTTGGAAGAGACGACAAAAGCAGTGTGGCACGTGTTTACTTAGAGAAAGTTATTGGAAAAAACGGCAAAAACTTCTCAATGTGTACGTAAATAATTGTAGTACGGCTACGAAAAGTTGTCTAAGGCGGGGAGGCGGAATATTTTCAACACATCCACACAAAAGGAGAGAGAAGCGGTTTAACACGTACATGCTTGAGGAAGGTCGCCGGAAGGGACGGTATGACATTTTTTCCACCCACCCTCAGAGAGAGAGAAAGGGACATGTCGTAAATCTTGGAGGCGCAAGTGCAGCACATTGTACCAGCGTTGCCGAGACAAGCGAGCAACTGTTGAGTAACTGTGTGACGCATACCCCAAGGTCAAATACCTTACTGTTTACAAACAAAAATGCGTGCGTTAGTAACGGCACTATATTGACAGGACATGCAAATATGTCTTCACAAATATAATTTAAGAATGAATAAATGAAAACGTTTTAAGAAGACGGTCTTAAGAATGTCTGAAAATGTAATGATTAAATTAGATAGTATTGAATAAAATACATTAAATACATTGGTTGTGTGAGATTACATAAACCAAAGAAAATAAATAAATATGAATATTGATGAATGAAGATTAATGAATGAAATTAAAACGAAGCCACATATGAGCTCGTGGAATGCACGACAAATTAAGGCATATCACGAACCGGCGAAAGAAGTACGGATGACACGAGAAGGTAGCAATGACTCTGGCTGATAGATACTGCAAAGCGGAATACGTAGGTTAGGTAATTTGCTCGCGCGGCCAGTCCAGCTAACCAAATAATGATGTACATTTTACCATACTGTGTTTAGTTCATACTTCAATATTAATCGTGTTTGTGATCACCATGTATGCATTATTCACTATGTTAATTAGACGTTTAAACATCAATATGTATAAAGTGATTTGATAACGTGTACCAGGTGTCAAAAGGACATTATGATACTATGATACAGGACACTAAAGACAATAATAATTGTGAATAATAATAACTTGTTAAAATGTAGTGATTCGAGTAATTTGTTAATGTAATTAATAATTTAAATATGAACATCGTTTTGTAACTTTAGGAATAAGCGTTTAGGTATACATCATGAAGTATGATGAATCCTCAATTGTTTAATTAATATGCATATTTCATTTATTAATGTAATCGTATATAATATGTCACAAGTTAATCCTATGTATATATTTATTTGTAGCAACTATAGTCTTGAGATACTACTAACGAGTTTAAAAAATATTTTATTGCTATATGATTCATCGACATATGATCGAATAATTTAATTGTTAGCTAATCTTCAGCTAATCTATTACGTTATATAGGTAGAACGAAAGAATGTAGACGATGACAAAACAAACTGTCTAATGGGCAGACGTATATGTCTTAGTTCAATAATTTCCATAAAATAATATTGTATAATACGCATATAAACGGATAGAATGTAGAAAATGCCTTCATTTCACTCAGATGGGCGGCAATAAATTTATATGATCATGTAAGACGCCAAGATAGGGAATAACTATTAATTGCTCCATATGAGAGATATATGTCATTCAACCATGTCCATTCCTAAGCAGACGTCCACGACTGGGACAGAGCGCAGAAATTGGATCAGATGTCTCCTGTTAATCCAACATCCAATCCAATTTGGGGACAATATAGTGATCGAAATTTAGAAAATTTTAATTTCTCGATCAAGTGGCACGTTCACACACTCGAGTTGACGGACACAAGCCCGGGTCGTAAATAATGACGAATTAGGGACACGTCAGACCCAACGCCAGTGCGAAGACAAGGAAAAAACGTCTTTGTACACGACACAATAAGAATTTAAGGAACTTCGTTGACAGCTCAAAGTTTGTTACAATTTACAGCACCTAGCGAACGAAACAAAGACTTAGTCCAGCTGCCTGGTTACGCAGAAATGAAATGGAACACATGCTGCGGGGGTGAGTTGTAACGAGCACAAATAAGAAAGGCTACACCCAGCTACAAAGGGGTAAAGAGAAATCTCGACAAACATATAAACAATAGAACGTAAACTTAGTGAATACTGAAAGTACGCCCTGCCCAGCATGAAAACAAACTATGACAGCTAACTAAAATTTACAACTAGAAAGCGTGGGATTCGACTAGGGACGTCTCCAGCGAAGAGCTGATAATCGGCGGAACGAGCGAAGAGTAAATTGAACAATTGACCAGGACACTGCAGTCTGTTAACAAAAGCTAAGTCAGAGAACCTCGACAAAGTCGAAACAATGGTTGACAGACAGGCGAGGGAATGCTCTAGTTTCTAAGAATCTGTACAACGTTCATCGCATGGAATATTCCGGGGATGTCAGCGACCAACCAGCGTTGGGCATCTTCCTAAAGAACTCGTGGAGAGAGTAAGAAGGGTTCGAACGACGAATCGGGAAACCGATGACGAGATCTGCAGGGTAGTAGGAATTTAAAGGACCTATCGCCAATCAGAAAGGGCGTGGAAATATAGAATTTGGCCTTCTGGGTTTGATAAAAACTGTTTGCGAGGACGCGGAGCGGCAGTCAGTCAGTAATAAGTCGGTAATAAGTAATAAATCTGTTAGTAAGTCAGTACGACAGTAAGACAGTTGGTTATGGTTGGAGCGGTAATACAGTTAGAAATTGAAATAGTTTGCGCGACTTACCGAACTTTTAACTCGGTGAACTCGTAACTATGTCGCGGTCATAAGTGTGTAACCCCTCTTTAACAGCAGTTAAAGAAAGATTATTTTTTTTGAGAAAAATTTTTGGAATTTTTTTTTTTTTTTTTGTAAAGAGGGGCCACAAGTTAATTATAACTAGGCTAAAGCCTAGAGAAGCCAAAAATGCGCTGGATCCAGTGAGACGGGACTTGCAATGAAAACTCATGAATTAAAACAATTAACAAATCCCTTTTATTATTCTATCTCAGTAAACAATTAATAATAAAATAAATAAACCCAACAGTAATCTATAATTCCGTTAAATAGTTAATTAAATAAAGTATACTTTCTCAACAAGGCCACCAGAAAATATTTATTAATACTAAGAAAATAATTTGCTATGTCACTCTACCAGTGAATTGAAATTTAAAACCATAACTAACCTTGAAATAAAGCTTCCATTAAAATATTAATAAAATATAAAATTTATTTTATATGTTCCTTTTAGAATGCTTCATATAACTTAATGAAGATAAATGGTATAGATTCCTTGCTAATATTAATTATAATAATAATTACTCAAACAAATTAAATAAATTTTAAAGGGTGACAATTCATATACTTGTTATAAGGTTAAATAAAATAAATTATTTCCTTAAAGAAATGATCAGCCATGATTAATTGAGATAGAATACCTGTTATAAAAAATGAAAAGGATATATCTACATGATTCCATGTATTAACTTTCTTTTATAAAAAAGACAACGAACAAACCCTATATCTAAAGTCCCCACCAAAAATACACTAAAGGCATAATACTTATAACCCCCAAAAGGTACACACAAATATACAAACATAACATGTTCCACAATACAAATACATTATACAATAGTATACAACACAATATACATAAGGATCTCTTGCCACGCCCCTTTTTATATTACCCTCATGGTGTATATAAATTCTTACTTTTTCTTTATAATTATCCCTGTTAGGATTACAAATTTATTTTTATATTACCCCCCATGGTGTTGGTTTATTACACATCAGGTGTATAAGATAACGCTTAAGCATACAGCAGTCCCCAGGACATAATAACTTTCAAAATGTTGGCCAAGTGCCTAATGCAGTAATACACTACTGCCCTTCTGGGCTCTATTACAGTGAGAAATTAAAAATATTTAAAATAATGAACACCTCCCATTTATCATAAATAATATAAAGAATTTATATATACTGAAACATTGCCAAGTAATAAAAATAGAAATATTGCATAATATTATAACGCTATGAAAATACACTTGGCCCAGAGACGGACATGTTAATAGCTTGATGATTCATCTTTCAACTTGTCTCAACAAACAAGTTCAAAACTGTATCGACATGCATTGCTTCTGGTTGAAACTTGTTGAAAATGCACCTACCTACCCCAGTAATTTTTATACAATATGAATTAAACTGATTTTTAAATTAAGAAAATATATATATATACTACTGAATTGAACACGATAAATTACTAATAGCAAGAATGACTTAAAATCTGTAAAGAAACCATATAATGGAATAAGGGGAAAATATATGCTGAATGTGAACTGTGTAATGCATGCCAGTCTCTGAGCTGACAATTTTACCAGAAATACACTGAAATTTACAATTAATTTAGCACCCAGTCCACACACTAAACTGTCCCATCAATTGGGGATCCAAATGAATGTTTAAAACTTGAAATGTTGTAGTTGATATATATATATATATAACTGGTCACTGGGTATGATTGAGTGCTGACTCTATGTGTAATTAATAATTGGTTTTGTATCACCTGATTTCGTCCATGAAGGGTTTTTTTTTTTTTATTGAGGTGACAATCTCGTGGTCGACAGTTTAGGTGTTGTTGTGGTCCTCCAAATCCCTCCGGTATTAAGGAGTAGAGCTTAGGATGTTCATAGTTCAGCCATGTAGTAGGGCTTTTTCTCGTCTATATCGGTGAACCCTATTTACACCATTATATATTTTAGTCAGAGAACACAACACAATGCCCCTCTAAAGTTTGCACACCCTCCAAAGTACATACATAAAGTCAACACAGCTATTGAGCTACTTAATTAAACTTGATAAAATTTATATGGCCAACATGCCTTATTTGAAAATCTTTATAACAGTAATTCTTCATAATATTAACTTCACCTAATGTGAGTTACCCTGTTTGCAATTTGACAATTAATTATGGCTTTGTACCATTTCATAAACTTTACACTTAGTGTGAATATGTAGATACCACGTGGTTAAGAGGTTGTTTCAAATACATAGTTTTTACTACAGAAAATAATATGAATTGGACCTTATTTACTTTCAAAACGTGCCTGAGTAAGTTACCAGATATTAATAAAGTTTTACTGTTAATTGTAGGAAAACTTGTATGGCATTTAAACCAACTACGCATTGTGCAATAACCTATATTAACTTAACACGAATCTCGTTACATCGATGTTAGATAAATTCTAAACTTAAATATCTGTATTCAAATTTACTTTACTTTTTAGTGCCCAAATTCTGACACGTGAATGAATATAGTTTTATAAAGTCTTAAAAATTTTACCATCAAATTGTATATTGCACGACGCCATGCGGTCGAGTACAGGTGAACAGAAATCACTTACTTAGGCTTTGTTAAAAACAGTTTTCTCCAGTGAAATATTATAGTTAATTAATATGAAAGTAATTGAGAGACTTACCGCAGTCATGTTGAGAACTTAGCTAATCATAGCTGGAAGAAGATGTATAGAAAATCATACTCTTCGATACCGGAGTAAATATGCCACGAGGCCACACTTAGGATTCCAGGCAACGACAAGAAAAAGAACGCAGTTGGTGCTACACTTCGCCCCGTCATCAATATCTAGCGACAGGGTGCAGCACCGATCAACGCAGTCTAAACTAGAAATCGGTAGGGCATATGTTCACGGGTAGGGTGCAGCACTAATTACCGCATTGCAATTCCGTACTGCCTATAACTACAGGCCGTATATTCAGTCGTTTCGCGCCGTCTTTCCGCTAGAGATCAGCCCACTCTCCAATTGTCAATTACTGAATTTTCGCCGATTCAGCGTGACTCGGCACAAGTGAACTTAGACATATAAAACAATCTCAATTACACAAAAGTCTGTTCGACAGGTGTATGTGTTCCGATAAGCTACAGTGCGTACAAACATAACTATCATTAAATATCAGTGCGTACGTGTCTTTAAACTACGACCGACACGCAACATATTAATATAAGTGATTAACATTCTTAGAGCATAACAGTGGGTGACAATTCAAACACTATTACATCATAATGATTCGCTATGTTGAACATTTGAACTGAATGAACTATACCGAACACAATTACGCACATAGAATACACTACGTCCAAGATAGATGAAATAGTAATTATGAACACGCACACAGCAAACCCTAAGAGTAATTCATCTTGATGACGATATTGACATCTTAACACTTGAACTCAAACACTCGACACCAGCGGGGAGTACAACAACACAATACACGTGACGAGAGTGGAAATTAGTGAAGTAAAGTGAAGTGTGCTCCAATTAACAGTGATTAGGATGTACGACGAGTCCACCAGCGGATGTCATCTTACGCCGATGGAATGTTGGATAAACCCTTTTACAAGATAAGACTTTATGTTTATTAAATCTTAGTGATACATATACTACTGCACTGTCTCATCTTTTCAAAGAGCTACTCCCGAGAGATTATATAAAGTTATATCAATCATAAATCTTATAAAGTAATATTAAAGTAATTCATCTGAGCATAATGAACGCATTTAGCTAGGGATAAAATATATTTGATTGTTTATTGTTTGTATATGTATATTATTTGTTGTATTTAAATGTATCAAATGTTTGTGTTTTCAGGAAACAACGAACGAATATTATTGTATTTTGTTAAGACGTGTTTTAATTATGTATTTGCAGGACATAGTAATTCACTTAACTAACAATATAATAAATAAGTAATTATTATTTATATACTTAAATCTTGCGTTCATTATTGCAAATTAACCTTGACTATTAATTTATCTCATTCTAAGCATTTTCATAGAGTCTCAAAGTTATGCTAATTATCAATGGACACAACCAAATCGACCATTGAAATGTCCGATTAACAGGCTCATACAATCATATTGATTTGACAACTATATTGAGTCTAATCCGACAAATATAAGCTACTTTTATATGTGTAATAACATTAATGTCACTTATAACTCTGTTTGAATACATACAATTAGTACACGAAGTTAATTAGACCCAATTTACCAATTTATAGTTGGATAATTCAATAATAATAATCTATTAGCATAATTACACTAAATATAAATGGCACGGCAAACATAATTGCTCAATTAATTGCCCAGTCCGTTTATATACGTTAAATATAAATGGCTCCCAGAGAAAGTGGGGCATAACAAGGTTAATTTGAGTCAAATTCATCAAATATAAATGGCGCCCATCGCATGGCAAAAGAGAGCAGGCAGTAGTATTTAGATTAATAAAAATAATATAATACGATAAGATATTAAATAAGTGTAAGGTTAGCTTGACTGGTAACTGGATGATAACGCGAAGCAAAGCTAAAATGGCTAGCGGTAGTTCAGACAGCATGGACTTTGACGTTAACAACCAGTTAGGCGTACCCGACAACGGCGAAGGAAATTCATCGGTCGAACCAAATATGACTGAGGAGACGTCAGAGGTCAGAGCGCGGGGACAGGAGTCCCAACAACCACAAGAGGAAGTGACATTGCGCTCGCTGATGGACTTCATGCGCAATCATTATGCTGAAAATCTCAAAGTAATTAAGGAAATTGTAGAAGAGTACAGAAGAGAACAGAACGAAGGCTTCAAAAGAATTAATGAAAATTTAGACGAGATGTTTGCCAAGCAGAATGAAAGGTTTGGCAAATTCAACGAAAATTTTGATAATTATACAAAAGAAATTACGCAAAATATGAATGAGCAGTTCACGCTGTTTCGCACGGAAATACGTGAATACAAGAGTACCTGGAACGTGGACAGAAGCGAAGTCCAGAAGAAGCAGGAAGAAGTGGTGAATAAGAATTACGAAGATATGCAGAAAGTACAAGATACTGATAACACTGTTGATTTTACAGTCGTGTCAGCTACTAAGAAATTATCAACTGTTCGATCTAACGTAAGTGTCAATAACAATCCAAGAAACAAGTGGATTAAGAAGAGAAATGACTTTGTTTCTTTGCATCTGACGAAGTCGGAAGAAGAATATCCAGACATGGATAGAGATAGTAAAAATTTACTGCTATCAAGTAGAATGCGTAAAAAGTACAAATTAATTAATACGAGAATAGATACTGCATCAGTGAATCCGATGATGAAGTATCCAGCTTGTGGAATAGGCATAGATCGGCGAAGTAGTCGAGCTGCATCAATAAGAAGCATGAAGGGAAAGCTCTAAGTTGAAACAAATACCGCATGTTACAAAGCTGAAAGTAAATTTAAGCAAGCCATGGATGATGTGAAGCTGAAGGACCTACAAGATCCGCATGCATATTCGTAATGGACAAGAAATGTTATGAGAAAAAGGAGAAGAAAGAATTTTACTAGACGACTTAAAAATGTTGTAAAAGGTCGTGATAGTACTGAAAGAAGAGTCCAAGCACTCGAGGTAAGATTTCTTAGGAACCTAGGAAACAAAAATTTATTATGTAAGCACACGAGTAGTGAAATGACTGTCGAGCAACGGAGTTGTAAACAGGCTTGGAAGAGACGACAAAAGCAGTGTGGCACGTGTTTACTTAGAGAAAGTTATTGGAAAAAACGGCAAAAACTACTCAATGTGTACGTAAATAATGGTAGTACGGCTACGAAAAGTTGTCTAAGGCGGGGAGGCGGAATATTTCCAACACATCCACACAAAAGGAGAGAGAAGCGGTTTAACACGTACATGCTTGAGGAAGGTCGCCGGAAGGGACGGTATGACATTTTTTCCACCCACCCTCAGAGAGAGAGAAAGGGACATGTCATAAATCTTGGAGGCGCAAGTGCAGCACATTGTACCAGCGTTGCCGAGACAAGCGAGCAACTGTTGAGTAACTGTGTGACGCATACCCCAAGGTCAAATACCTTACTGTTTACAAACAAAAATGCGTGCGTTAGTAACGGCACTATATTGACAGGACATGCAAATATGTCTTCACAAATATAATTTAAGAATGAATAAATGAAAACGTTTTAAGAAGACGGTCTTAAGAATGTCTGAAAATGTAATGATTAAATTATATAGTATTGAATAAAATACATTAAATACATTGGTTGTGTGAGATTACATAAACCAAAGAAAATAAATAGATATGAATATTGATGAATGAAGATTAATAAATGAAATTAAAACGAAGCCACGTATGAGCTCGTGGAATGCAATACAAATTAAGGCATATCACGAACCGGCGAAAGAAGTACGGATGACACGAGAAGGTAGCAATGACTCTGGCTGATAGATACTGCAAAGCGGAATACGTAGGTTAGGTAATTTGCTCGCGCGGCCAGTCCAGCTAACCAAATAATGATGTACATTTTACCATACTGTGTTTAGTTCATACTTCAATATTAATCGTGTTTGTGATCACCATGTATGCATTATTCACTATGTTAATTAGACGTTTAAACATCAATATGTATAAATTGATTTGATAACGTGTACCAGGTGTCAAAAGGACATTATGATACTATGATACAGGACACTAAAGACATTAATAATTGTGAATAATAATAACTTGTTAAAATGTAGTGATTCGAGTAATTTGTTTATGTAATTAATGATTTAAATATGAACAATCGTTTTGTAACTTTAGGAATAAGCGTTTAGGTATACATCATGAAGTATGATGAATCCTCAATTGTTTAATTAATATGCATATTTCATTTATTAATGTAATCGTATATAATATGTCACAAGTTAATCCTATGTATATATTTATTTGTAGCAACTATAGTCTTGAGATACTAATAACGAGTTTAAAAAATATTTTATTGCTATATGATTCATCGATATATGATCGATTAATTTAATTGTTAGCTAATCTTCAGCTAATCTATTACGTTATATAGGTAGAACGAAAGAATGTAGACGATGACAAAACAAACTGTCTAATGGGCAGACGTACATATCTTAGTTCAATTATTTGCATAAAATAATATTGTATAATCCGCATATAAACGGATAGAATGTAGAAAATGCGTTCATTTCACTCAGATGGGCGGCAATAAATTCATATGATCATGTAAGACGCCAAGATAGGGAATAACTATTAATTGCTCCATATGAGAGATATATGTCATTCAACCATGTCCATTCCTAAGCAGACGTCCACGACTGGGACAGAGCGCAGAAATTGGATCAGATGTCTCCTGTTAATCCAACATCCAATCCAATTTGGGGACAATATAGTGATCGAAATTTAAAAAATTTTAATTTCTCGATCAAGTGGCACGTTCACACACTCGAGTTGACGAACACAAGCCCGGGTCGTAAATAATGACGAATTAGGGACACGTCAGACCCGACGCCAGTACGAAGACAAGGAAAAAACTTCTGTGTACACGACACAATAAGAATTTAAGGAACGTCGTTGACAGCTCAAAGTTTGTTACAATTTACAGCACCTAGCGAACGAAACAAAGACTTAGTCCAGCTGCCTGGTTACGCAGAAATGAAATGGAACACATGCTGTGGGGGTGAGTTGTAACGAGCACAAATAAGAAAGGCTACACCCAGCTACAAAGAGGTACAGAGAAATCTCGACAAACATATAAACAATAGAACGTAAACTTAGTGAATACTGAAAGTACGCCCTGCCCAGCATGAAAACAAACTATGACAGCTAACTAAAATTTACAACTAGAAAGCGTGGGATTCGACTAGGGACGTCTCCAGCGAAGAGTTGATAATCGGCGGAATGAGCGAAGAGTAAATTGAACAATTGACCAGGACACTGCAGTCTGTTAACAAAAGCTAAGTCAGAGAACCTCGACAAAGTCGAAACAAAGGTTGACAGACAGGCGAGGGAATTGCTCTAGTTTCTAAGACTCTGTACAACGTTCATCACATGGAATATTCCGGGGATGTCAGCGACCAACCAGCGTTGGGCATCTTCCTAAAGAACTCGTGGTGAGAGTAAGAAGGGTTCGAACGACGAATCGGGAAACCGATGACGAGATCTGCAGGGTAGTAGGAATTTAAAGGACCTATCGCCAATCCGAAAGGGCGTGGAAATATAGAATTTGGCCTTCTGGGTAGTATGTTTGATAAAAACTGTTTGCGAGGACGCGGAGCGGCAGTCAGTCAGTAATAAGTCGGTAATAAGTAATAAGTCTGTTAGTAAGTCAGTAAGTGAATACGACAGTAAGACAGTTGGTTATGGTTGGAGCGGTAATACAGTTAGCAATTGAAATAGTTTGCGCGACTGACCGAACTTTTAACTCGGTGAACTCGTAACTATGTCGCGGTCATAAGTGAACTTAGACATACAAAACAATCTCAATTACACAAAAGTCTGTTCGACAGGTGTATGTGTTCCGATAAGCTACAGTGCGTACAAACATAACTATCATTAAATATCAGTGCGTACGTGTCTTTAAACTACGACCGACACGCAACATATTAATATAAGTGATTAACATTCTTAGAGCATAACAGTGTGTGACAATTCAAACACTATTACATCATTATGATTCGCTATGTTGAACATTTGAACTGAATGAACTATACCGAACACAATTACGCACATAGAATACACTACGTCCAAGATAGATGAAATAGTAATTATGAACACGCACACAGCAAACCCTAAGAGTAATTCATCTTGATGACGATATTGACATCTTAACACTTGAACTCAAACACTCGACACCAGCGGGGAGTACAACAACACAATACACATGACGAGAGTGGAAATTAGTGAAGTAAAGTGAAGTGTGCTCCAATTAACAGTGATTAGGATGTACGACGAGTCCACCAGCGGATGTCATCTTACGCCGATGGAATGTTGGATAAACCCTTTTACAAGATAAGCCTTTATGTTTATTAAATCTTAGTGATACATATACTACTGCACTGTCTCATCTTTTCAAAGAGCTACTCCCGAGAGATTATATAAAGTTATATCAATCATAAATCTTATAAAGTAATATTAAAGTAATTCATCTGAGCATAATGAACGCATTTAGCTAGGGATAAAATATATTTGATTGTTTATTGTTTGTATATGTATATTATTTGTTGTATTTGAATGTACCAAATGTTTGTGTTTTCAGGAAACAACGAACGAATATTATTGTATTTTGTTATTACGTGTTTTAATTATGTATTTGCAGGACATAGTAATTCACTTAACTAACAATATAATAAATAAGTAATTATTATTTATATACTTAAATCTTGCGTTCATTATTGCAAATTAACCTTGACTATTAATTTATCTCATTCTAAGCATTTTCATAAAGAGTCTCAAAGTTATGCTAATTATCAATGGACACAACCAAATCGACCATTGAAATGTCCGATTAACAGGCTCATACAATCATATTGATTTTACAACTATATTGAGTCTAATCCGACAAATATAAGCTACTTTTATATGTGTAATAACATTAATGTCACTTATAACTCTGTTTGAATACATACAATTAGTACACGAAGTTAATTAGACCCAATTTACCAATTTATAGTTGGATAATTCAATAATAATAATCAATTAGCATAATTACACTATATATAAATAGCACGGCAAACATAATTGCTCAATTAATTGCCCAGTCCGTTTATATACGTTAAATATAAATGGCTCCCAAAGAACGTGGGGCATAACAAGGTTAATTAGAGTCAAATTCATCAAAATTCATTATGAAATTTTAATAAATTAATTATTTAATCATTTAATTATTAATAAATACATTAATTTATTTAATGTATTTATTCAATACATTAATTAAATTAATTATTTAATTTATTTTACATAAGTCAGAATTCTGTTATTTTTGATATACTTAAATTACCATATTCTTAAAATTCAAATTCAAATAGCAGAAAGATTTTATTTTTTAAATTCCCTACAGAAAATAATAAACCGTTTTCATGTGTAAAATTTTAAGTGGTATCAAACGTATAAATCACACTCGTGAACGTTTTGCAAACTGGCATACAGACCTCATATTGTAATAAATATATATACTTCACAAAAACGTAGTATGAAGTACGTTATAATGTAGTTTACGTAGCATTCAAGGCAACTTGACCGAACATTAGAAATATATAATTTTTTAAATGTTATATATATAATGTAAAATAATAAGCATAAAAATGGTACTGTTATTTAATAAATGGCTTATATAACACTGAATATAATATGGGACAGTTCTAACATAGTGTAAAGGCGGAAGAAATAATTTGTAAAATCCTTGCGGTGAAGAAGAAACAGATATAATTCTATCTTTTATTAATATAATGAATAATAGAATGATATACGGAAACGTACCAGAATGTTAAAATGACATACGCTCTACCAGATAGCAGCAGTTACTCATGCATTAAAACTTCTCAAATCAATAACCAGATAGCAGTAGCAAATTGTTAATCTTAAATGTGGGAATCGAATACCTATCATGTGCGTGTGTACATACGACATTTAAAGGAAAAGATTGATTCAGTCAGCAAGGTGTATAACTAACACCGGTTACATGAATTTTGATTATATACTTTAATGAATTTAACATTGGAGCTCTACCTCGAACAGTACCAGCAGACGTTTCACCGGCACTGCTTGTATAAATTGGACCGTTCACGTTTTTTTCGTCTCAAAGAATCACACAGTGGTAATGTTAGCAAATTAAATCTTCACTCGGAATTGGTTTTAGAGAGAAATAGAAGCTAATTGGTGAACGACGAGGTCCAAGGTCGTAGTGAGAGGAGTGATTGCGGGAGAGGGTTGAAACCCCTCGAAATTCCTCGCTCAGCTCTAAGGGCCGATATCTCTAAATTGCCTAAAAATTCGCTCAGCCTCTTCACGGCTTGAAAGAGATCTTAAAAACTTTCCGAGACAATTAATCGGCCGTTCTTCAATGAAATGTTGCGACAGCGTCTCTTGTGCCACTTCGGAGTAATATTTTTAGGTTCCACTTCATCCAGCCACCTCTAGAAAAATCTCTAGAACATTCGGGAAGACTTCTTACCATGTTTACTTTTGAAGGCGTTTCCTTGGCAACTTTTAAAATCAAAAGCATGAACTGTTTTACTGTGTGCTACAATAATTACTAAAATTAGCAAAATTAAAAGTGTTTATCGTGAAAACTGTGATAGGTTAATGTCAGCGTCAAACAACGTCATTGTCAGTATAAATTTTGCTTTATGACCGGTGATTTGACATTTAACGCTAATATAAGGTCAGTAAGTGTTTTAACAGAAGTTACTTCAATCTGATGAGGTCCCCACGCACCTTAGTCTATACCCCAGAATCGTTACCTTAACGTAAACAAACTGTCCTAGTAATTTTTTCGTTACTGTCTAGAACTTTCCAACCTATTACAAATCGTTGTTTCCTATATTCCTTTATTTTTTAATAAATGATAAAATATCTCTTTATTACCATAATTCACTTTTGGATTAATTAAATTATTTAAGCCCTTTTTCTGTCCTTTAATATTTCAAATTCTTGTCTCAGCTTTCTTTCTACGGAACTACTTTTATAATCACAAATTACTCTAACGAATTAACAAATCTGTGGTTTTATTCAATAAACCTTCTTAGCAAATTAGGTGTCCTATTTCATTCCCATCGTGTATGATCTGTCAACAAACAGTCGAATTTTCCGCTTAAGTACTATTTTCTACAATAATTGTATTGATGCATTGTTCGGTTTCAGCTGATGTAGGTTTTAACCCAAATTTCAATTGAGCCATTGAACTATTACTATGCATTTAGTATCCATTTCTCACTAGTAAATTATTTTATCTACTAATCAGTAGGCACTGGCATTTTTATTCCTCTATTTTATAATTCCACCAATGCTATGTCCTTGCACTTATCCACTACTACAATGAAACGTTTATTGAAAATATCGGAATAAATTTTGGAGGTCCTCCTCGTCCAGGAAGTCCTACTGTTAAAAATTCCAAGTCCCTTCCCGGTTAAAACCTTGTGTACTAAATTTAAATACAAGGCGCAATTAATAAATTATTCTCTATTGTAATTCCTTTTATTTTAAGGGCTTCTTCATTCTTTTTACAACCGCCCAGTTTACGCTTATGAAACGTATTAATAATATTACTTATGTTTAACGACCCCACCGCACAACACACGTGGGACTTGAATTCGTTGAAAAGAAAAACACTGTATGCGTTTTAACTTCTTAATTAGAGTAGAGAGTATAGTTCTTACTCTTAGAGTTCTTACTCTCTTAGTTCTTAGTAAGTTACAAAGTTGGAATGGTTTTTCGATTTTTATTACACTTTTTTCCGGACACGTCAGGACTGTTCTTCCACTGTTTGTGTTTTGTGCGATTCACCTGTGCGTTATCTTCTTCTTCCTCCGATGGTGCAAACGCGCGCACACACGCACACGCACACGCACACACACACATGTAGGCCTACACACCTCTCTTCCACTTTTTATCAATAATCTCTGTTGTGATCTACTGCAAACAAATATAATCTTGTAAAGAGGTGAAAGGACCGTGGCCTTAAATTTCCTCATATGATGATATTAAAACACCGGGCTCTTCAAAGAACAACATAAATTATTATATCTGTATACAATTACAAGTTGAATAAAAATCTACAACACCAGCCTGGAACTATTAACAAATGACTAATTACGACTATACCTAATCTTCATTATTACCATTAAATCTGATTAACTTAGGCTTAAGATCGTTTAACCCTCTTAGCCGTTGTCGTGAAAATCGATATTTACGGAATACGTACGTAAATGTTTCTATTTTATATCGCTTTCTAAGTCATTACCACATACAAACCAATGCTCTCAAACTGAACTTGAGCAAGTATAGACAAACTGCATTCACTTTAAGGTCGTATAATGCATTGACCCATTGCCGAGACTTTATAAAGACGTCTACATATGACAGGCTTTATGATTTTTAAAGTCAATTGACTTTATGTGCTTGACCTACAGCAGAATGGGTAAACCGATACCAAGGACAGTAAAAGTCTCATGTTAATTCCTTGTAATTCTTTATTTTACTTATTTTATTTCCTTCAGATGCTGCATGGTTGCTTCGTCAACTCACAGATTGGGAACACTGTCATAATCCTCAACTGGTAACTCGGACTGGAAGCTCAAACCGTTACCTTGACGTAATAATAGACTATTTATTTTTTTGTTCGTCTGAACTGGCCAGAACGTCAGGATTGACTGGAGAGTAAGAGTCTTATACGTCTGGGAAGGAGATCCTAAGTCATCAAAATGGGGCCAAATATGAAATTCACGGTTTACATTTATTGTTTCCTCATATTGGGGGAGAGATTGAGTAGTTTAGTTCCTCCTCCCCAATCTTCAATTCTCCCTCTTAATTTCTCCTCACCAATATAATTAGATATTTGAGTTCGATAAAATCGCATTGACAGGGAAGCTGCATTTTGTCTAGTGGATCGTCTCCAATACTTACCGATACTGATCGTCCCGAAGTTCAAAGCGGAAAAATGCATGCCATCCATGCAATATTAGTTATTTTATTTTCAGAAGCACCCTCGATTCTTAATTTAGTTACAACCAAACATATAATACCAGCACTATTGTATACATTTTTAAATGTAATATCTTCAAATAAATACACTGTAAGTAGACTTATTTTCACCTCCGAAGATAATTATTTTCTGTGAAACGTAAGTCAGGTGAAAATAAATCTACTTGGAGTGTATTTATTTGAAGATATTACATGGGAGACCTGCAGGAAACTCAACGAGTTACAAAGAAATAGTGGACGAAAACAACAAACATTTTTAAATATATATTTTTCGTTATTTTTTATAAGGCATATTTTTAAATACAAATGGATTTTTCGTAAATATATATTTAAACCTTTGACAAAACAGATTATCTTTGCAAAATATACATAAGATATACGTAATAATATAAAAATTACTTGCAAAAGAAATTTACTATTTTGTTAACATAATATCACATTTAATTACTGCAAGAAACTATAAGAAATCAAGACTTACTAGCATGAAAGTGATGAGTGAAGCACTGTACAAAAAAGGTTACCAAAGCATAAAAATTTTACAACCTAAATGAAACCTCCAATCCGAAATCTTCATCCTTCTATGTCTTCTGCATCTTCATCCATTAGCACAAAATTATCTGTCGTTTGCTTTGTTTTGTATCACCATGCATTTTAAAGATTGTCTTCTACTGTTCTTTCCTGTAGTATTCTAGCCTATGTCAGGTGTTCTTCTGCCCAATATTAATATCAGAAAAATCAAGCATTAAGGTAGCATATATTATGCCTCTATGATACTTTAGTGGCTCGGGTATATAATATCACTAATGTATGGCAAAGTCGTCATTTCATCAAATTGCTGATATCATTGAATTTTGCGTAGTAGTTAGATTGGTGAACTATTGAATGAGTAACTAGCATATTACTTTCAAGACAATACACTTTATTTACACATTTTAAACAGGATACAATAATCACTAATCCTATATATACAAATGAGTCTTTACGTATGATGTGAATGTGTTGGCGTGTGTGTATGTGTGTGTTAGTGTATAAATATATAATACTAAAAAGTAGTCAATTCTTTATTACTCTAAACCGCTCGTTACAATAACAATTAAACAAATAGAAAACATTAATTTAGTAATAAAACTCTGCACATGGCTAAGACTAGGAGAGTAGTGATGCCGACATTGAGACTGGACGCAGCCGAAGCAGGCTGTATCTCACTGTTCACGGTCTGTAGTGATGTGTACAGTTGGGTGCCGGCTCCGTTGTCCAGCCAGTCAGCCGTCGCTTTCGCTATGGACGCCGCTGCTGTGGTCGTATCCGTCACCGTCGTGTCCAGACTCGACCCTGCCGTCGCTAACATGTTGTTCAGCTGAAAACAAAGTTCACGTACTTGATATCTTCGTAAAACCAATTTAACATAAATACGAAACATTAATTTTTGAAAAAAATTCAAGTCCTGAGATTTGTTTGTAATAAGAACATAAAGGTCGTGTGTTTTAATCTGCTATTCTGTAAAGTGATCCGAAGGGTAGTGGTAGTATTTCTGGCTATACCATCATTTTATTATCTTTCCTATATACGACTTCCCCATCAGCATCAGGTCTGTGGAGTGTAAGATATAGAATATGGAAATACAGATACCATACTGTTGACGTGCTTTGCATGTAAGTATACTGTCACCGGACAAAAGGCTTGCCGCATGACAAATGGCGCCTATCGTACACTCTACTGTTTTTGGTGGCCCTAAAAAGGACCGTGTGGTGAGAAAGCTGATGTTGGTTGTGCCGTGCTGAAATGTTCGGCGGCTGCGCCCGCTGTTCGTGGTGTACTGCAGTCCTCCTCTTCTATCGGCATCGGGTGTAGAGTCGGCTGCCGGCCCAGCGACGTCCTATCGCTGGAGCGGAACTGGAGGTCGAAGACGCAAGAACGCCGGTTCTATTCTTCGGTCGTTCCTCCCGGCTGACTCCGCGCCGATGTCATCCGAGAGAGGAGAGGAGATGAAGTGCGTCCGATGGCGTGGCGATGAAGTGTGCTCAAACTTTTTTTTTTTTTTTTTTTGAGACCGACCGATGGTCGGACTTGGGCTGTTTTGGAGACTAGCTCCCTTCAGCCGTGTGGGTATGGGATTTTGGGGAGACGTACGCCAGCAGACCGGGCCGTTGAGAAGGTGGAGGCACGAAGTTGGGAGAGTATTGTTTGTGAGTTATATTGTGTGTGGGTAGCCATATGCGAGCGGGAGAGGTGGATGGATGTGGCCGTTATAGTTGTTTGGTGGTATCTTTATTGATTCATTTTGCTTTGTGTATTTCTTCTTCGATGTTCTTTTGGGGGGGGGGGGGCCAAGACAGGGACGTGTGACGCAGGTCGCCTGAGCTGTTAGGTGGCGACAGGGTGCCGTCAAGGGAGGCGGAAGGAACAGATTTGAGGATTATAAGCGGGGACGTAAGTGTGAGGAACTAGAGTGTGTGTTTTCATGTGGTGAAGTGAAGATAGAGCTTAGAGTTTTAGAGTGTGGGGGAAATTAGCAGTGTGTTGAGTATGTAGGCTGCTTTAGTGTGTCTAGTCGCTACCGCCGGGGAGAAATGAGTCATTGGCGGGGGAATGGTATGTATTGTTTAAGTGTGTCTGTGTGTCTGTGTCTTTGACGCCGGCGGATGGGGAGGCGAGGGGGAGGGCCATTGGCAATTGTAAGGAGGCGATTTAGTAAGTAGGAAGGTCTGCTTGTATTGCGGGTGTTTCTGTTAATTAAAGGAACTATTGACTGTATGGAAGTGCGGCGGGAAGCTGTTCGGGAATACTTCCAGTTGAGCTTAACGAGGAAGGAATCTAGGTCTGGGAAGCGGGTGTGTAGGGCATACAGGGCTGCGTTGGAGGTCTTCGTGAGGCGTGGTCGGCGGTATATGAGTCTTAAGGCTCGTCGTTCTGTGACTCGGTGCAGGTAAGGAAGGCAGGGTCGTTCTGGTAGGCAGTAAGGAGAACTGGGTGGGCATACGTGATGATTGGACGTATGCAGGTAGTGTAGATGCGGCCTAGTAAGTCGCTGGAGCAGTGGTTTAGTCGGCTGAGTGTTCTGAGAGAGCGGTGGCGGGTACGGGCGATGGTCGTGGTTCTTTTGATATGTGGTCGCCAGGTAAGTTTGGAGTCAAGCGTGACGCCCAGATGTTGGCAATCACGCTTCGGGCGTACTGATGATGGGCCTACGCAGACTGGTGTATTATAGAAATGAGTCATGTTGCGTCCAGTAGAGTTGAAAACACAGAGTTGGGTTTTGTCCGCATTTACATTTATTCGCCAAGTGTTACAGTAAGCGAAGAAAGGCTCGAGGATTTGTTGTAATTTGGTGGTGACTTGCCAGTGTGCGCCTGCTGAAACTCAGTAAGCTGTATCGTCTGCCTACTGGGCTAGGCCTGCTGATGGGTAGGGTAGAGTTGGCGGGGGGGAGGGGTGTCTTTAGTAAAAATGATATATAGTAACGGGCTAATGGCGGAGCCTTGGGGGACACCGGCATTGAGGTGGAAGGGTGCCGAGAGATGCTGGCGGACTCGGACTTGTGCAGTGCGTCCATCCAGGAACTGGGAGAGCCATTTGATGATGGTTGGGGGGAAGTGACATCCGAGGATCTTAAAACGGAGGCCATTGTGACAGACAGAGTCGAAGGCTTTGCGGATGTCGAGTAGGGCTAAGATGGTCAGGTGTTTGCGGGCCGAGTTGTCCTGGATGGCGCTGATAACCCGAAAAAGTTGTTGTAGCCAGGGCGAAATCCGCCCTGGGTACTGGGGAGGACGCTATGAGTCTGCAGGTGGGGATGTATCCTGGCGACGAGGATTTTCTCGAAAAGCCTGGAGATTACAGGGGTAAGAGAAATCGGGCGATAGTTCGACGGGAGGCTGGCGTTTTTGAGAGGTTTGGGGAACATGAGGACATAGGCGTGTTTCCAGGTCCGCGGGACGTAGCCGAGGAGGAGACTTGCAGTATATAGATGCGCTAGGGCTTCGATGGAAGTGTCAGGGAGCGCTTTTAATATGCGGTTTGGTATTCCGTCGGGTCCGGGGGCAGTATTTCTACATTTATTGAGTCTGTCTTTGATGTCGTCTGGGTCGATAGGCCGCTCCAGCGGATGGTCGTGGTCTGCGTTCAGGACGTCGTAAGGGGTGAAGAGGTCTGCGTGGTTATTCAAGAAAGTGTCTATCGAATGTTCGGCGATGGCGTCAAAGTCCGGGCTGACGGGGGGCTATGAATGGACTGGAGAGAGCCCCGAAAGGCAGCAGCCTTCTCCTCATCGCTGACAAGAAGGCGGTCGTCTGACAGGAGAGGGGTATCGGCTTTGGGCGGATTGTGGAGACGTTTAACTTGTTTCCAGAATCTGGGTGTGTCGGAGTGAAAGGAATCCTGTACTGAAGTACATAGGCTCTCAATGCGGGAAGATCGAAAGACTTTTATGGCGATCTTGACGGCATTTGAAAGTCTTCTGTACTCCGAGCAGAGATGCTCGTTCCAACGTTTCCGGCGTATCAGTGCAAGGACAGGGGGAGGGAGCCTGAGCTGGGAATATCTGATCTGTTTCGTAGGTATGGCCTGTGCCATCGCCGTCTGAATCGATGTTGTTAAGAAGTCATTGTAGTCGTCGGTTTGTGCGGGGGTGGTGGGTGGGGCTGGAAGAGGAGATATAAGGAAAGCTAAAGCGTGTGAGAAAAGAGGCCAGTCGGCAGCGTTAAAGTCTGTTACGGCCGTCGTGCGGGGTTCAAGGGTGGGGTATTTTACGCGGCCGTAGGAGATTACTAGAAGAATAGGGATGTGGTTAGAGCCAACATCCGGGCCTTGGGAGATCCCGCTTATTTTACGGGAGATGTCAGCTGAGGTAATCAGCTTATCTGGACAGATGGGTCGTTGGGCCGGAGTTACCGGCTGGCGGGTAAACGGGGTACGATGGTGCCTGAGACCAAAGTTATTGACTGCCCGAAGCACTCGCGTGCCTCGGGCGGTGTTATAACGGTCTCCGAGATGCTGGTGGTGGGCGTTCATATCTCCGAATAGAAGTAAACGGGAGTAGGTCGTGGCCAAATGATGGAGGTAGTTGACGTCTAGGTCGGCACTCGGGGGGCAGTAGTAGGTTGCAATGAAGAGGGGAGGGGAGTTTTTGAAGCTTAGTTTGACCAGAAGCGAGTCGGTCGGGCTGTTTGGTATAGGAACTACTTGTGCTCGGAGAGAGTTACGAACAAGTATCGCAACTCCGCCCGAGTGAGAGGCGTTGTTCTGCCGGAAGAGGGTGTAGCCCGGGAAGAACAGGCGATGTCTGGCAGTTAGGTAGGTTTCGTTGAGGGTGGCGACGTCTGTATGCGATTCCTGCAGAAAGTGGAGGAGTTCATCTCGTCGAGCCCGGAGGCTGCGAACGTTGAGATGAAGAAGGGTTAGATGGTTTTTGCGGATTACGCTGCCGTCTTCTCCCATCTAAGCTTATCGCTTGGACTTGAAGCTCAATATGGAGTGAAGGATTGTAAGGCCTTCAGGGGTGCGGTTGAAAAGCGTCCTTGTGTCGAAAAGTCGTTTGGTGATTTGGTTGACACTAGTACGTAGTTTGTTGTGTGAAACGGGTTCCGTGACGTTGTATTATAACTGCAATGAGGGCGTCGAAGAGTGAGCGAGTCATGTCTGTGATCATTTTTTGTACGTCGGTCATCATCGATTGGAAGAGGCCGAGGATGGTTGTGGTGTCAATTGTTGCTGGAGTAGGAGGAACGCTGAGGGATTCAGGTGTTGTTTCGGTTTCGGAGGTTTGGTCGTCGACCGGTTGAGGTATAGTGGGGGCGGATTGTGTAGGTGCGGAGGCGGTGGCGATGGCAGAATTGAGAGAGGAAAAGTCTGTGGGCTGCAGTTTCCAGGAGTTAGCTTTAGTTGGTGATGTGGGTATTATTAGGACGACTGGGGCTTGAGAGGCAGGGACAGGTGTCTGCTTAGGATATTTCGGGCATTTTGTTTGTCCTGTGAAATGGTCTGCTGAGGAGTTGCACGTGGCACAGAACGCGAGCTATAGTCGTGGTTGGTTTGGGGGCAGAGGGAAGTGGGAGTTTTGTTTCCGCATACGCGGCAACGGGGTTGGTAGGAACAGGAGGATGCGGTGTGGCCATAAAGGTGACATCGGGGACATGGTATATGTCGTTCCGTCTGTTGGGACTCTTCAGTCCGGTAGTGTCTTCCAGCGACAAAGGCGCCTTCGGTCAGCAGCAGATTTATGATCTCAGTGTCATGGCTAAAGATACGGATAAGGCCGGTCGGACCCAGATGCGACATAATTCGCCTACAGAAAGCTATTTGGAGGCGCTGGTCCTCTTCCAAAGCTTCCTGGAAGTCCAATATGTCGATGTTCTTTGCGATACCACGGACGACTAGGGTTTTGAGAGGTTTTCTGGGGGGGGTCTTTGGGTTTCTACGTTGGTTGTGAGGTCTGGAATGCCTTGTATACGGCGTTAGGTCCGAAAGTGGTAATAGGAATGGAATTGCAGAATAATTGGATGTCTGTTAGGGATGAGAATTGCAGAGTTGTAATAGCGTTTTGGGGGGAGTAAAAGTTACGGGGGAGTCGAAGTTTTGGGCAATGTATTTTGATGAGGTTGGAGAGGAAGATTGGGTTGTTTGGATTCTTTGTATGCTTGAGAATTAATAAGGTTTGGGTTTGAGGAGGCGGGGGGTTGGGTATTAGAAGGGGTAGGGTTTTCCTGGTTAAGGGGGCTGAGGTTGAGGGTAAGGGTTGACAGCCAGGCAATTAAAATTCCAGGCGGTCGAGTGAGGAGGGAGTGAGGTGTGCGGGGTTTTCAACGGTTACAAGGGGGAAATTGGCAGCATAAAGACTGAGAGAAATGTAGCGCGTTATGTACGTTATTGTTTTATAACTATATTTTAGATTAACTTAATTAACTTAAGAATTGTTTACCTTGTATAATCCACTAGGCGATCTCAGTTTTTTACATACAACATGTTTCAGGGACTAAATCCCCATCTTCGGGGGTAAAAGATATAGAACTTATCGCACTCACTGCACTGGATTATCAGGGGTATATAGAATCCAGTGCAGTGAGTGCGATAAGTTCTATATCGGACAAACGGGGAGGAAATTTATCGAGAGATTTAAAGGACACCTACCAAAAAAGAAACCCCAAACCACCTCATCAAATTACGCACTCCACCTCATAAACGAAAACCATAATTACACCGGATTCAAAGAGAACATGGAGCCGATACATGTTTGTAATAAAGGTCATTTCCTGAATTCTTTAGAATAGTTTGAAATATACAAGGCATCCAAAGTAAATAAAGAGCAGTTACTCAACGATCAGCTATCATTTAAATCCAATAAATTATATGATACCGCGTTGATGATAAGCAATGAAGCACGAACACAGGCTAGTTGACGATCGGAGGTCGAACGGTGCACTGAGTGTAATTTTTTTCAAATTTTCGGTTCCATTTTTGGGCCTTGGTGTCCAAAAATTTTTAAATTTTCGTAACCTGTACACTATAATCGGAGCTTGCTTAAAATACTCTTTAATTTGATACCCCACAAGGATTTGTGCGTTTTAATAAAATTTTGTGCGTCCTAAGATTTTTGAACTTTAAAAATAAAACCTATATCTAGATTCTGTTTAAAATCCTTTTTAATTTTATATCCCAGATTAATTCTGGCAATTTTTCACAATTTGACTCCTTCGCATTATTCTTTCATGTACCCCTATTTTTGGAGGAATCGACTCAAAAATAATACGATTCTGTGGAGCAAGGTGTGGACAGGCTTCCAAGTTTTACGAAAATCGGATGATGGGTTCAACCAAGTTATATTGTTACATACACAGATGGATACAGATATAGTGAGAGACAGACACAAGACACAACACAGACCAATATCAAGCGGTCTATAACTCTCTTTGCTGGTTCGATTGTTATTTTATAGATATTCTTTATTATTATAGAATGTACCTTAGAGACTTGAGCTTGACTGTTCAACTTGGTACTGATTCCGGTCACCAGACGGGATAGCGTGGTGCTACCGAACCTGCAACATTTTAACCAACATGAAAATTACAATCGACATCACTTGAATTAAGCTTAAATAATTTAAAGTTATTAATAAGCGTGCGGTAATTTAAAAATACGAAAATTAAAATTTCTATTATTTGTTTTTTGGCATATTATTTCTTGAAACACTATTCAATATGTAGATTAATACTATTTCCTATTTAATACAATATTCTTGCAATTCAACTGTTTCTTTTATTATGTCTACGATAAACTCTTTGTCATTGTTACAGTTAATCGTATATGTCACTATAAAGTAGTTACTAGCATGGTCTTTAAAATAACAGCTTAACACAAAACTTTTTTTGTTTACACTTTAACGTTCCCCATTTTCTAGAAGAAGAAAACAATCGTTGAACTTGTTGGACCAATGAAGGAAAAAAATTTTATTACTCTGTTATGCATTAAGTTATACCAAACGTTAATTTTGGGGTTGCATCTCTTTTTTTCTAGGAAACGTGTGGATTCTCTACACCGTAATACCACACTGTGCCCGTTTTACCTTCTCTGAAATGTGGAATATAATTGCATTCTTATCTCTGCAGCAAAACGGCATGTCGGGGCAAGTCTTGTAAACTCTGTACTTTTAGTACACGAAAATGAAATCGTTCGTGTCAAATTTTAATGACAATACTCTGAAGAATGGCGAGTTTTTCCGGAGGCCCCAAGAGTTTATTTGCAGGTGCTGCGTTAAAGCACCAATGCTAAGTAAGGTGTGCCAACACTTTGAAAACTGGGTTTCAACTAGAAGACGAAACGGGGTAGACCCAGAAGGAGAACATACACGATGAGATGGAGAAAAGGGGCTTGCAGCAACAGAAGCTGCGACAGACGGCAGGAACTATACAAATACTCACACGTGGATGGATGGATTATTAAGTCTTACCTAACAGTGGTTGATTTATCAAAGTAGCCTACACTGCGTCACGAAATGATAATATCGGTTCCGTACAATCTTCATTTCGGACAAGTGTTCCACTAACGCTCCTCGGCGCAAGTAATGCGTGTTGTTAAGCTTCCCATTGGTAGCACGGTATAAGTATTGTAAACCGTTAACAATGCTTGCTATATTGCAGGTCAAGACATTGATCATTTGTGAAATTGTAGGATGATCCTGTACGGTACTGTCATTCAGAGAAATAAACAAGAATATTTCAGCAGAGCAGTTACCAGAGAATGACTTTGAAGGCAGTGGAAAGAAAGAAAAGTGACGTTATAGTCTGTCGGATATTTAATTTATAATATAATATTTACAATTATTTCTACTGCTACGTTGAGATGAAAGACAATTTTGTAATGCTCTAGATCAGTGGTTCCCAATCTTTTTTGTAATGGGACCCACAATCTTTCTGGAAAAATTTTCGCGACCTAGTATATATATATATATATATATATATATATATATATATATATATACACTACCACTACGTTGTGTATATATACACGTAAAATTATATGTAATATGAAACTGAAGTTATTGTTATATGTGCAAATGCTTTGCTGAGTAAGAATTTTTAAAATGGTGAAGGGAACATTATTAAAGAAAAGAAACAATATTTTGTCAAATAAGAAATTTATTTTATACAAATTAAATGGTAAACTCAATGAGATTTATGGTATTGTTTAGTCTTGGTGTTAATGATACTTTCTATATCTGGATTGAAGCTTGTTAGTTTTAGGCGTAAATCGTTTTCCACGCAAAGTTTGTTTCTATATTTCTTTTTTAAAAAAACCAAACTAGAAAATGCACGCTCGCATAAGTAAGTAGTTGTGAATCCCATTAATTCCTTCAAAGCTATATTTGCAAGGACTCGATACTCTCCCTTTATTTTGATCCAAAATGGGATTAGGCTTGAGTCTTTAAAGAAAGTTTTCAAAGAAGAATCACGTGATAGTTCCATCAGGGAGTCTTCCTCAGATGCTGACAGTTTTAGCTTTTTAAGGTTGTCCTCTACAAACGGATTTCTTATCAACAACAATTCATCAGGAATTCTTGGAAAGTAACTCCTAAAACAAGAACCAATTTTAAGTAATACTCTTGCATAAACAAACAACTTTCAGTGGGCCTAACGTAAAAATATCTGTTCGTAAAAACCTTAAACTTAAAACATTAACCCGTAACCATTATCGTTTTAAATAAAGAAGCGATAGAACTTAATTGTTACTTTTCTTTATTGGGTGAAAAATAATATCATGAAAATAATAAGACTTATGTATAATAAGAAATACTTCAAATCTAAGTGGTTATTAGTAAAATCATTTGAGAATAAATATCACTATTGTATTAACGCAAAATATCACTATTGTATTAACGACTCGGAACACTAAGTTTTTTATAAGTAAAATCATAAAGTTTTACCTTATAGCCTAAACCGGTTTTCTCCTTTAAAAGGCTTCTTCAGAGGCTGCCGTAGGTAGCGCTGTCCGTCTTGTTGTTGGCGACGGGATAGATTTTCGAAAGATCGATGCTGTGTGTGTTGGGTGAGATGTGTTTGAATAATGCGTGCGATTTGAATTGTGTCTGTTCATTTAGGATGTCGTTTTTATTTGTTTTTGTGTGTTTGTAGATTTCTAATTGTTCTAGAGTGTCTAGTTTTCGGCCTTTTGTGTGTACGTGTAGAATGTTCATGTTATTGTCGATGTTTTTATATGTGTGGTTTGCTTCAATGAGGTGGTTTGCAAAGGTAGATTCTGTAGTGGAGTGGAGTGCCTTTGTGTGTTCAATGTATCTCTGTTTGAAGCTACGTCCTGTCTGGCCTATGTAGAATTTATTGCAATTTGAGCAATTTAGCTTGTAAACACCAGGTAGATCGAATTTGTTTTGTGCTTTGTGCGTGTGTTTTGATAGTGTGTGTTCTGTTTTGTTAGTAGTTTTGTAAGCGATTCTGTATCCTGCTTTTTTGAATTTGTGGGCTATTTTTTCAGTTTGTTTGTTGATGTATGTTAGTGTTATGAATTTGTTGTTTTCTGTCTTTGTCTGTTGTTTGTTTTGTGTTTTGTGTAGGAGTTTACTGACTATTGTTCTGTCATATCCGTTAGATTCTGCTAGATATTTTATCGTGTTTAGTTCGTCTTTGTAGTCTTTTTCATCTAAGGGGATGTTGTTAAGTCTATGTATCATGGTTCTGAAAGCAGCTAGTTTGTGTTGTATTGGGTGATTGGAGGTGTTGTGTATTAGTGTGTCAGTTGTGGTTGGTTTTCTGTATATACTGAATTTGTGCCTGTGTTCTAGTTTTGTGATGGAGAGGTCTAAGAACTTTATGGTATTGTTGTGTTCGTATTCGGCAGTAAAGGTTGTTTTTATGTATTTTGTTTATGTGCGTTAGTAACTGTTCACATTGTCTTTTGTTTCCCCTGTATAGTAATAGAATGTTATCAACGTATCTGTGCCAATATAGTATTTTATGTGAGTGTCTGTCATTGTTTGTGAGTATTTTTGTTTTTTCTAAGTGTTGGAGGAAGACTTCTGCTAGAATGCTGGATATGGGGGAGCCCATGGGTAAGCCATCGTTCTGTGTGTAGTATTTTTGAAATAAATAGAAAATAGAAATATAGTATAAAATAAAATAAACCGCCACTATAAACATGCATGAACACACTAAACAACAAGCAAATAACGCACGATCCCACAGTCAGAGAAAGACTAAATCAACTCAAGGTTACTCATCTGACACTTGTCGCAAGTGGAAGGGGACGCGGCGTTGCCATATCGCAATTACGAACGAATCCTACGGCTGCGCGTTATTAGCCACATTGGTTTCTTGTTTAGAACGGGTTTTGTACATAACTTTTGAAGTGTTAACTTCTTATAGCAGAGGAGAGGGAAAAAATTTACACGGGAGTGAATCGGTAGAATGTGATGTCATCAGAAAGGAATGTGACGAGAATCCGTAACAATTTCCCCCTCTCTGCATCCCATGTTCTTTCCCACTCTTCTTATAGCAGAGGAGAGGGAAAAATTGAATTCTTTAGCGGGGAATGTAAATTTAAATTTAGAGAATAATTAGGGACTAAAAGTATACGCGCAAATGATAAAGGAGATTACAAATAATGAATGGTAAATTTTACCAAAAGAATTTTCAAGGTTTAACAAGATATTTTGTCTCAATAATCAAAATGCCTATCAAAATTTAATTTGTTAAAAGAAAAATTCAGTATGTTCAATTTTAAAAACGAGTTAATAATTTTTTCACATTTTGCACGAAATATTGTGCACAGAAAGTTTTTCACTTTAATAATTGCTCGTGCACAATTATTCGTGCACGGTGTATAATTCATTTTGTTTATTTTTGTTAAGTGTACAAAATAAAATTAAATAATTATGTGATGAAAAACTTTCTGTGCACAATCTGTCTGTGCATGAACCCAGTTTTACCAGTAAGAAGTATATTGAAAATGTAAGATAATAAACAAAAGTGTTATTTTTAACCGGCTTCGAAAAAGGAGGAGGTTCTCAATTTGACCTGTATATATTTTTTCTGTTTGTTCGCGCATAACTCCAAAGGCATGGTATGGTTTGTGCACATGAGAATTGTACACGATATTATTGTACACTAAAAATTATGCACCAAGTTTTGTGCACAAGTACAGAAAAAAGATTTTTATTATGCACAAGAGTTTTTATATTACTTATTAATATTGCAGAACGGTCACTTATAAAGACAACATATATTATTCAGTAACCATGTTATTTAAGTTAACACTTCTGTCGGCAGTCCCACGACTGCCTGATTTTTCAGATTATAAAACTTTCCTCTTGAAATACACTTTCATATTTTTTTCAGTCGGTAAGATATTTTACTTAGATATTTTAAAAGTCGTCCGGCGACCCACCTGAATAGATCCCGCGACCCACAGTTTGGGAACCACTGCTCTAGATAATTCGATATAGCCTTTCCACACGTTTCTCGACTAGTCCACAACAATCGGTCGGCACAGTGTGTCAAGGTCGTGCACTGACCTACCACTTCCAAAGCGCTTGTTAGCTACACAACTCTCTTTACTATTCGGCTGGAAGGTTATAGATTACTCTGGAACCTCTGTGGGATATATATATATATATATATATATATATATAAAGCGTCAGCGGCAGTGTTGTCAGTTCACTTTTGACCTGGCGATATTAGACTCTGGTTCAAGGACATAGTGGCAGTTTAGTGAGAAGTTATTATTTTGTTAATTAATGCAAAACTGTAATAAGGTGACATTTTTTGTTGTGCGTTGGACAATTTTTACTTGGATTGTTCTAACGTAAGTGGCTTTGTTGATTTATAACTGCTGTTTATGTCTAAGTAACGTTTGTAATTAGTCGCATCATTGGTGTCAGTTATCAGTTATTCTGTCTCCACTCTAAAACACGACGATCCTTGATACAATCGTAACATATTTATAGGCCTAATATAGATCTAAACTTTAACATTTATAATGTTTAATTTATATTACTTTTGTATATAATATTGTTAAAATTTATAATAATGTAATGCACAAAACTCTACCAAGCGATAAAAATGAAATCGAAACAAGAAATTTAAAGGTATAATACTATAAAAGTACCAAATTGTGCTATAGGTTATGCGACTGGCCGATAATTATACTCTGGACCTCAAGCAGTCACAGGTCTTCTAGGCCTCATATGAGTGTTACATATATTTACTTAAACAACACTGCGTTTGTAACGCTTACAGTGTTTGTATCCTGACGGCGTTTGCAGTAATAAAGTCGAGTACACTATCTACGCTCTCTGGCCTCGAGTACATGATGCTCAATACTTTCTCAGCGTCTCCCGGCTTCACGTTTGAGTTGGCTTCTTTCAATAGTTCACTGAATATTCTGAAACATAAATTAATTATTAATATCTTTGTGCACCTGTATATGTAAAACAAGAAAACAAAGTATACGGCACACATTATAAAAACCAGTTGTTTGTTTATTCTACTGTAAGTGAATGTTTTGGAATACTTTTGTCCCAGTTTTGCGGACGTATACTACTGATTCCTAATGTTATTTATTATTATTTTTTATTCTTTTTCAGCACCTAGTTTATTTTAAGACTATGAAATAGTTTCTATCTACCATCACCATTTTTCTGCCTCTCACGTTTAGGCATAACGTCTGTTGCGAATTTAGGATCTGCAATTCGCAGTATGTACGATTCGATTGCGACTGGTGTGCCACTTACTTTACACTAGATCTACTTTTGAGTTGCAGGAGCATCCAAATAGTTGCTGTATAGAATTATTGTTTTTTATCTATTTAAAAAAATATTTTTTTAACGCGTGCAGTGCACAGTTCATTGCCAATAAGGGCTCTTATAGACTCTTGCAGCAGAAAAATGAGTTGTCTATCAATTTTTTTATTGTAAGCAACTAGGCTATACTTTTGTGTGTGTGTGCGTGCGCGTGCGTATATATATATATATATATATATAAATAATATATTAATATATATTTATATATAAATATTTATAATAATAATAGTATGTCTTTCTTTTTTTTAATTCTAAATAAAAAAAAAAGAAAAACATACTATTATATATATATATATATATATACATATGTATATATATTTATTATATATGAATATATAAATATGGTAATACAGTAGTATTAACATTAATATTTTTAATTTAACTATAAATATACTGTAAGCATATATTTTATTAACCGGATTTGCAAAATGTGGGTGTACAAAAATTGATGTGATTATTGTATTTTAACTAACTCTTTAACTGTTACTAGTTATTCAGTTCCGTAATTTTATTTTAATCAATAAATAGAGATAGGAAGAAATGAAGGAAAGAGTATATAAAGTTGCGAATCTAGTATTGGCTGTAAGTCTATTGTATAATAAACCGTACACCAGATATTATAAGCCATATATATAAAAAAAAAAAAAAAAATAAGATGCCTGAGTGAAAAAGGGTTATTTTGATAGAATAAATTATGTAATATTATACTCTTATTATGTTAACAGAATTAAACTGTCTTTTAATATCAAAAATTAACGTTCTTCATAAACTACAACATATAAAAGATAAGCTAAAATTAAGCTAATGGGTTCATACCTCATTTATGGAAAATTATCCTCTTTTTAATTAAAAAAAATTCTTCTTATATAGTATTTGTGGCATTCTTATTTTTTGGTATTATATTGGTGATTTGTTCAAACAATTGGCTGGGTTGTTGAATAGGAGTCGAAATAAATATGGTATCATTTTTGCCTTTTATGATAAATAAAATAAGAGTTTACTCATCTGAGTCAATAATTAAATATTTTATTATTCAGAGAATGGGTTCAAGACTATTATTCCTGTTTGTTGTTATTTTAGGAATATTATTTCAAGTAAAATATTTTATTATAATTAGCTTAATAATTAAAATTGGATCTCCTCCATTCCATTATTGATATGTTTCAGTAATTGATGGATTGTCTTGACTAGTGTCTTTTTTAATTATAACCGTTCAGAGGATTATTCCCATTATTTTATTGAGTTATTTAGATATAAGATTGATTTTATTTATTGTTTTATCATGTATTTGAGGCTCATTAGGGGGACTGTGTTATTCATCAATTCGAAAAATTTTAGCATATTCATCAATTTACAATTTAAGTTGAATTTTTAGAGGGGTTATATTGATAAATTATATATGGCTGGTATATTTTTTAATTTATTCCCTCTCTTTATTTTTGACTTGTTATCTGTTTTGAATAAATAATATAAATTATTTAAATCAAATTTTTATTTTGTTTAACAATAGGGTTAAATCATTAATGTTAATAATTATTTTTATGTCAATAGGTGGATTACCACCATTTTTAGGGTTTTTCCCAAAATTTATGATAATTTATTGTCTTTTGGTTAATAAAATGTATTTTTTATGTTTAATTTTAGTAATAACTGCTTTATTAGTGTTATTTTATTATTTGCGAGTTGTAATGACAGGGTTAATGATAAACAATATATCTTTAAAGTTGTCAACTTTTAGATTAAATAATACATTATTTATAGTAAATTCTTTATTGATTGGATTTATAGTTGTAACCTTATTTAATGTTATGAATTAGTAAGGTTTTAAGTTAATAAAACTATTATCCTTCAAAGTTAAAAATATAATTTCTTGTAAGCCTTAGATTTATTTTAATCACCTTTAAATTTGCAATTTAATATTATTATTAAATATAAGACTAGATTGAAGAAAAAAATGAGAGAATAGGGAAGAAATATTAGATTAGATTAGATTATTGAGAGGAAAGCATATCCATAAATAAATTTACAGTTTATTACCTAATTCAGTCATCTCAATTGGGAATAAATCAATGATTAGTTATGAATAAGTGATTTTTCTCAACTAATCATAAAGACATTGGAACATTATATTTCATTTTTGGGATTTGATCGGGAATAGTAGGTACAACTTTAAGAGTTCTTATTCGTGTTGAATTAGGCATTCCTGGATCTTTTATTGGAGATGATCAAATTTATAATGTGATTGTTACTGCTCATGCTTTCGTTATAATTTTTTTTATAGTGATGCCAGTTACGATTGGAGGATTTGGGAATTGATTGGTTCCTTTGATAATTGGTGCTCCTGATATGGCTTTCCCTCGAATAAATAATATAAGTTTTTGATTATTACCACCTTCATTGACATTATTATTAATTGGTAGAATGGTTGATAGAGGTGTAGGTACTGGTTGGACAGTTTATCCTCCGTTGTCAAGAGGCGTTGCACACTCAGGATCTTGTGTTGATTTAACTATTTTTTCCTTAAATTTTTAGTGACCGTCAATCAGTGAATGTTTTAGTGGATAGTTAGTGAGGATCGGTCAATAATACAACTTTTAGTAATAGCTTTCTTAAAGATAATTTGAAGATGTAAACAAACTATCATAAGTCTTCACATAAAAAATGATACATACATACACACGCACACACTCACATCACCAACACGTTCACCCAAATATTTAATTGTTTCGTTATGTTTGATATTTCTACTGTATTTCATACACAGGTCCTGAAGATGACAATAAATATTGTCGAAACGTCGACGCAAAATTACTAAAAGTTGTATTATTGACCGATCCTCACTAACTATCCACTAAAACATTAACTATTTTTTCTTTACATTTGGCTGGAGCTAGCTCAATCCTAGGTGCAGTTAATTTTATTAGAACAATTTTTAATATACGATCAGTGGGAATATACATGGATCGGTTACCTTTATTTGTGTGGGCAGTATTAATTACTGCTTTTTTATTATTGCTTTCATTACCAGTTTTAGCTGGTGCAATTACAATATTATTAACTGATCGAAATTTGAATACTTCTTTTTTTGATCCTTCAGGTGGAGGAGATCCAATTTTATATCAACATTTATTTTGATTTTTTGGACATCCTGAAGTATATATTTTAATTTTGCCTGGATTTGGACTAATTTCTCACATTATCACTCAAGAGAGAGGAAAAATTGAATCTTTTGGATCACTAGGAATAATTTATGCTATAATATCAATTGGTATTTTAGGATTTGTTGTTTGAGCACATCATATATTTACAGTTGGTATGGATGTTGATACACGGGCTTATTTTACTTCTGCTACAATAATTATTGCTGTTCCAACTGGAATTAAAGTTTTTAGATGATTAGCAACTTTGAGAGGAGTTAAAATCAAGATAAGACCTTCAATTTTATGAGCAGTAGGTTTTGTTTTTCTTTTTACTATTGGTGGGTTGACTGGGGTGATTTTGGCTAATTCATCAATTGATATTGTATTACATGATACATATTATGTTGTAGCTCATTTTCATTATGTGTTATCAATAGGTGCAGTATTTGCAATTTTAGGAAGATTTATTCATTGATATCCTTTATTTACTGGATTATCTTTAAATTCTAATTGATTAAAAATTCATTTTTTGATTATGTTTATAGGGGTAAATTTAACCTTTTTTCCCCAACATTTTTTAGGATTGAGAGGTATACCACGTCGATATTCAGATTATCCTGATGCATTTATATCATGAAACATTGTATCTTCTATTGGAAGAAGAATTTCATTTATTGGAATTTTATTTTTATTGTTTATTATTTGAGAAAGATTTATTTCACATCGATTGATTTTATATTCAATTAATATAAATTCTTCTATTGAATGGTTACATAAACTTCCTCCGTCTGAGCACTCATATAGTGAGATTCCATTATTAGTTCAATTCTAATATGGCAGATGAAGTGCGATGAATTTAAGATTCATATATAAATAACTTTTGTTAGAAATTTCTAATTGATCTTATATTAATATGCAGGACGCTATATCACCATTAATAGAACAGTTAATATTTTTTCATGATCATACTTTAACTATTTTAATTATTATCACTTCAATTGTTACTTATATAATAACAATTATCATATTTAATAATATTGTTAATCGACTTTTATTAGAAGGACAATTAATTGAATTTTTTTGAACACTTTTGCCTGCCTTAACATTAATTTTTATTGCATTCCCATCTTTACGATTATTATACTTATTGGATGAAATTAATAAACCTTTAATAACTTTAAAAATTATTGGTCATCAATGATATTGATCATATGAATATTCAGATTTTTTAAATATTGAATTTGATTCTTATATAAAATCTCAAAATGATATATTAATTAGAGAATTCCGTTTATTAGAAGTAGATAATCGAACGATTTTACCTTTTAGTACTCAAATTCGATTATTGATTTCATCATTTGATGTTATTCATTCATGAGCTATACCATCTATGAGAATTAAAGTGGATGCCGTGCCTGGTCGATTAAACCAAGCGAGAATATTTATCAATCGACCTGGTATATCATTTGGTCAATGTTCTGAAATTTGTGGAGCAAATCATAGATTTATACCTATTGTTATTGAAAGAGTTGATATAAATTGTTTTATTAATTGATTAATAAGCTATTCATTAAGTGACTGAAAGTAAGTGATGGTCTCTTAAACCAATTTATAGTAACTAACGACTACTTTTAATGATGAAAAGTTAGTTTATTATAAAAACATCAATCTGTCAGATTCAAGAAACTAAGAATGGTATTTTTCTATCCCACAAATATCTCCAATAAATTGATGTTTTTTGTTTTTCTTTTTTTTATTAATTGTTACTTTAATTATAACTTTTATTTATTTTTCTTTTATGAAAATTCCAAAGATAAATTTGACTAATAATTTTAATAATTTATATAACTGATTATGATAACAAATTTATTTTCAACTTTTGATCCATCAACAGGGTTATTTTCATTAAATTGATTAAGTTCTTTAATTTTATTATTATTCATGCCTATAGGGTTATGATATATTCCTAGTCGTTATGTAATTTTTATAAATAAAGTTTTAAATACAATAAGTTTTGAATTAAATTTATTAATAAGTTCAGGATCTTTTGGTAGATCATTATTATTTTGTTCTTTATTTATTTTTATTCTATTCAATAACTTTCTTGGATTGTTTCCATATATTTTCACTAGATCAAGACATTTAGTATTTTCTCTTAGTTTAGCTCTTCCTCTTTGATTGACTTTTATTTTATTTGGATTTATTAATAATACAAATCATATGTTTTGTCATTTAGTTCCAATAGGAACTCCAATAATTTTAATACCTTTCATGGTATGTATTGAAACTGTCAGAAATTTAATTCGACCAGGGTCCTTGGCTGTTCGTCTAACAGCAAATATGATTGCTGGTCATTTACTAATAACATTATTAGGAAATAGATCAACTAATTTAGAAATTTATATAAATTTAATTATTTTAATTCAGATATTATTGATATTATTTGAATCAGCAGTTTGTATAATTCAATCTTATGTTTTTACAGTTTTAAGAACTCTGTATTATAGAGAAGTATCTTAATGAATAATCATCCGTATCATTTAGTTGATTGTAGACCATGACCTCTAACGGGGTCAATTGGGGCTCTAACTTTTGTTTCTGGTATAGTAATAATATTTCATATACAAAATTTTATTTTATTATCTTTTGGATTTTTAATTTTAATTTTAACTATAATTCAATGATGACGTGACATTTCGCGTGAAGGGACGTTTATAGGATTTCATACAATAGTTGTAGTGAGAGGTCTAAAATTAGGAATAATTTTATTTATTGTGTCAGAAATTTTATTTTTTATTTCTTTCTTTTGGGGATTTTTTCATAGAAGATTAAGACCTGTCATAGAAATTGGTATAAATTGACCTCCTTCTGGAATTATGCCTTTTAACCCAATACAAATTCCTCTATTAAATACTATAATTTTATTGTGTTCTGGAGTAACAATTACGTGAGCTCATCATTCCATAATAGAAAGTAAATATAATGAATCTGTTTATGGTATTTTATTAACTTTAATATTAGGTATATATTTTACTATTCTTCAGGTATATGAATATTTTGAATCATCGTTTTGTATTTCAGATTCTGTATACGGATCAACGTTTTTTGTATCAACAGGGTTTCATGGAATTCATGTTATTATTGGAAGAACGTTCATTATAATTTGTTTATTACGTCAATTGAAATTTCATTTCTCTAGAACTCATCATTTTGGTTTTGAAGCAGCTGCTTGATATTGACATTTTGTTGATATTGTTTGACTATTTTTATATATATATCAATTTACTGATGGGGTAGATAAATATTCTATTAGTATATAAGTATATTTAACTTCCAATTAAAAGGATTAATTTTTAAATAGAATAATTTTCAATGTTGTAAGTTATTGTAATATGATATTATTAATTTTATTTACTTTAATAACTCTTTTATATTTTGTGTCAACTAAATCAATAATTGATCGTGAAAAATCATCTCCATTTGAGTGTGGATTTGATCCTTTTGAGTCATCTCGAATTCCTTTTTCAAGACATTTCTTTATAATTGCAGTCATCTTCCTTATTTTTGATGTTGAATTAGTGATTATTATACCCATAGTTATTGCAATATCAACTATTAATATTATTGAAATTTATTTAGTGATATTGTTATTTTTATTATTTTTAATATTAGGCTTATATCATGAATGAAAAAATAGTATGTTAAATTGAATTTAATGGGAATGTATTTAATTATAATTATTGGATTGCAATCAATAGGTGCTCATACTAGCCATTCTTAAAAGCAATGAAGTAATAAATACATTTAGTTTCGACCTAAAAAAAGAATCTTTATTCCTTTGTTTATTAATTGAAGCCAAAAATAAGGCACTTTATTGTTAATAAAGTTATTGAACATATAATTTCCAATTAAAAGGAAATAAGAATAAAAGCAGCTGCTAACTAGCTTTTAAAGCGGTTAAACTCCGTTTTTCCTTATTTATAAAGTTTATAAAACATTTCATTTTCATTGAAAAGAGAGGAAAATCCTTATAAATATTTAAAAATATTTATTACCTTAATATCTTCAATATTATGCTCTAATGTTTAAGCTATTTAAATATATCATAATTAGAAATCAAGCAATAAATGTTATTATTTGAATCTTGAAATTATTTTTTCTTATATTAATATTAAATATTATAATTAATTTTATCAATTCAATCATGCCTTGAGGCCCAATTTTTTCTCCTCATCCCAAATCAATTGATTTTTGAAATATAAGTGAATTTTTAAAAAAAAGAAATTGAGTATGAAAGGTTGATAGTTGTTTTAAAAATCATATGGAATTTATGAACTCTCTTGTAAATTTTTTTACTATGGATGAAAACATGGATATTTCATATCCAATTAATAACCCTAGAAAAGATAAAGCCATTGCTATTAGTTTCCCCTCGATGGGGAGAATAATTCTTACAGGATTATTAAATATGATTCATCTAAATATAGACCCTGATAAAATTGAATAAATAGATAAAACCATGATTCTCTTTAATATACTATTAAATGACTCGTTTTGTGAACTAAAATTATAATAACTAAAATTTATGTTCATTGAAAAATATGTTAATCGGGCAGAATAGAAAGATGTTATTCCAATTCCAATATATATCAATAATAAAATTAAAAAGTTAATATTTCTGGAGCATATTATTTCTATAATTAAATCTTTTGAATAAAACCCTCTCATAAAAGGTATCCCACATAATGATAAATTTGCAATATTTATGAATGTTCTAGTTATTGGTATATTATAACTTATACAGCCCATTATGCGAATATCTTGATTATTCATTAATCTATGAATCAATACTCCAGCACATAAAAAAAGTGACGCCTTAAATAAAGCATGAATAATAAGATGAAAAAAAGATAATATTGGATAACCAAATATTAAAATTGATATTATAATTCCTAATTGTCTTAAAGTTGATAATGCAATAATTTTTTTTAAGTCAAATTCAAAATTTGCAGCTAGACCTGATATAATTATTGTTAGTAATGATAACATTAAAAATACTTGAATTAGATTGAATGATATAATTAAATTTCTGAATCGAATAATTAAATATACTCCTGCAGTAACTAATGTTGATGACTGAACAAGGGCCGATACTGGAGTTGGAGCAGCTATAGCTGCTGGAAGTCATGAAGAAAAAGGAATTTGAGCTCTTTTTGTAAATCCTGCAATAACAACTAGCATAATTATTGGACTCATTATTATCTTATTAATAAAAGATATAAAATTTCAAGATCCAAAATTTATTATTCATGCAATTAATAAAAGGATTATAACATCTCCAATACGATTTATTAATGCCGTTAGTATCCCAGCATTTCTAGAATTTAAATTTTGATAATAAACAACTAAACAATATGATACTAATCCTAATCCATCTCATCCAATGAGAATGCTTACTATATTAGGTCTAATAATTAATAATACTATTGACATTACAAATATTATAATAATATAAATAAATCGATTAATATATTTATCATTTATCATATATATACCTCTATATAATATAACCATTGATGAAATAAATATAACAGTTGAAAGAAATAAAGTTGATATAAAATCAAAAATTAATGTTATATAAATATTACATGAATTAATTGTAACAATTAATCATTCTATTATAATTGCATAATCAAAAATAATCATATTTATTGATAAAATTAATATTATTAATCTTAAAATCAATAAAATTAAGAAAATATATGTATTAAGTTTATTTTTAGTAATGATCCAATATAAATTTATATTTTTAAATCCACAATTTAATGTTTTATTTTAAACTAATTGAATTATATCAATAATGTTAATTTCAAAATAATTAAATTTAATGGAATTCAATGTATTATAATTAAAAAAAATTCACGTACGTTCCCAGAATTAAAAGAGTAACAACCCGAGAAAATTATTCCATGTTGGGTATGAGAGTATAGATATAAATTATAACAAGCTGATAAAAATGAAGAAAAAGATAGGAAAATTATACACAATGGATTTCAAGACATTAATCTATTTAAAATTATAATTTCTCCTGCTAGACTAATTGTTGGAGGACATGAAATATTTCTAGAAGATATTAAAAATCATATGAGAGTTATTGAAGGCATAAATCTTAATATTCCTTTATTAATTAGGATTCTACGTCTTCCCGAACGTTCATAAGAAATATTTGCTAAGCAAAATAAAGCAGATGAACATAAACCATGTCCAATTATTATGAAATATGCTCCGACTATACCTCATATATTTATTGTTATAATTCCTCCAATAACTAATCTTATGTGAGCTACAGAAGAGTATGCAATTATAGATTTTATATCAATTTGCATTATACAAGATAATCTAATCATAATTCCCCCTATTAATGAAATAGAAATTCAGATGAATCTATAATTGATAAATATTACTGGTATAATATATATAACACGAATTAAACCATAAGTTCCTAATTTTAAAAGAATTCCAGCCAAAATTATAGAACCAGAAACAGGTGCTTCGACATGAGCTTTTGGTAATCAAAAATGACATATAAATAATGGAACCTTAATTATGAATGCTAATGTTATCCCTAAGTAAATAAACCTATTATCTGATCTCATTAACATTATAATATTAGTTATATTATTTCTATACATATATATAATTGAAACTAATATGGGGAGAGATGCGAATAAAGTATAAAACAATAAATAATATCTAGCATTCACTCGTTCAGGTTGATACCCCCATCCTATAATAATAATTATGGTAGGGATCAAACTAGTTTCAAAAAAGATATAAAATATTATAATATTGTATGAACAAAATGATAAAATTAATAATGTTATTAATAATAACACTATAAACAAAAATAAATTTATATTATTATATTTATATAAAGGACTAGAATTAATTATTAAGAAGGTAATTCAAATTGTAAGAATAATTAATCTATATGAAATATTATCTATATGTATGTTATATCTTAGTATAATTAAATCTTTTCTAAAGAATAAGATGATAAATAGAACTAAAAGAATTAGTATATTTCTTAATAACCATATGTTAAATAATAAAGGGGTTAAAAATAATGAAAATAAAACTAATTTTAACATGTTTTTAAAGATATTGATAATAGTTGATCATTACCATGTGATCGAATCATATTAATCAATCTTGATAATCCTACAACTCCTTCACAAACACTAAATGTTAGCAAAACTATTAATATATATATATCATTTAATTCAATTGATATAAATGCAGAAAATATACAAAATAATCTTAAAATTATTAATTCTAATCTTAATAAACTTATTATGATATGTTTTCGATTTAAACATAATGAGATAATGCCCGATATAAATATAATTAAATACAATAAAGGTAATGACAAATTCATTCGTTTTAATAGTTTAAAAAAAATTTAGATCTTGTAAATCTAAGATAAATTAATAATTTTAAAACTTCAGAAGAGAGTAAAGAATCATTTTAAGCACCCAAAGCTTACATTTTTATTAAATTATCTTCTGTATGAAAATTATAATATCAATTACAATTCTATTATCAATAAATTTTATTTTTATGAAGCACCCATTATCAATAGGATCTATTTTATTAATACAAACAATACTAACCAGAATTATTTGTATATTTTATATAAATTCTTATTTTTTTTCTTATATCTTATTTCTTGTTTTTATTGGAGGAATATTAATTTTATTTATATATATATCAAGAATTGCTTCAAATGAAAAATTTTATTTTTCAATAAAATTATTAATATTAAACATAATTATTTGAATTTTGATCATAACTATAAATACTATTAGATTTAAGATAGATAGAGTTAATAAATTATTGGAAATGAATAATTTATTTGATAGATTTATAATTAAAAAATTATATATATTTCCGTCAGGAATAATAACTATTATGTTAGTTATTTATCTTCTATTTACATTGATTGTTGTTGTGAATATTATTAGAATTAAATTGTCTCCTTTACGAAGAAAATTTTAACGAATGTTAAACATCACTCGACGTATACACCCATTAATTAAAATAATAAATAATTCACTAATTGATTTACCGGCAGCTACGAATTTATCATATTGATGAAATTATGGATCGCTGCTAGGAATATGTTTAGTTGTTCAAATTTTAACTGGATTATTTTTGTCAATACATTATAATGCAGATGTAGCAAGTGCATTTAATAGATTAAGACATATTTGTCGTGATATTAATCATGGATGAATATTACGAATTTCACACGCAAATGGAGCCTCATTGTTTTTTATTTGTGTTTATTTGCATGTTGGGCGAGGACTATATTATGGTTCATATAAAAATTTTGAAACTTGAGCTGTAGGAGTGATCATTTTATTAACTTTAATAGCTACTGCTTTTATAGGTTATGTCCTTCCATGGGGACAAATATCATTTTGAGGAGCAACAGTCATTACGAATTTATTGTCAGCAATTCCATATCTTGGAACAACTTTGGTAAATTGAATTTGAGGAGGATTTGCTGTTGATAATGCAACATTAACTCGATTTTATTCTTTCCATTTTATTATACCATTTGTTGTTTTAGCATTAACAATTGTACACCTTATTTTCTTGCATGTTTTGGGGTCAAACAATCCACTTGGAATTAATTCAAATAATGATAAAATTCCATTCCATCCTTATTTTTCTATTAAAGATGTACTAGGATTTTTATTAATTTTAATTATTTTTTTTTGTTATATGATACTTGAACCATATAAATTAAGTGACCCTGATAATTTTACTCCAGCAAACCCATTAGTTACTCCAAAACATATTCAACCAGAATGATACTTCTTATTTGCATATGCAATCCTACGATCTATTCCTAATAAATTAGGAGGAGTAATTGCATTATTCATATCAATTTTTATTTTAATTTTTGTTCCCTTCATAAACAATTCAAAATTTATAGGACTATTAAATTACCCTATTAATCAGATTTTATTTTGATATTTATTCATTGTTTTAATTTTATTAACTTGGATTGGAGCTTGTCCTGTTGAATACCCATATATCAAGATCGGGATACTTTTAACAATAATTTATTTTATATATTTTGTTTTAGACCCTATAATTAAATCTTTTTGAGATAAATTAATTAAATAGTTAATTAGCTTATAAATAAAGCATTTACTTTGAAGGTAAAGTAAAGAAAATTAAGTTCTATTAACTTAATATTAAGACAATTTTTAATGAACTAAATAATAGATTTAATCATGAAAAAAAAATCAATAAATTTAAACTTACTGGTAAATATGATTTTCATGCTAAATATATTAATTTATCATAACGATAACGAGGTAAAGTACCTCGAACTCAAATAAATAAAAATGAAATTAATGTTAGTTGAATAGGAAAAACCAAAGAATTAATTTTTCTACCTAGAAATATTAAACAAAATATTATACTCATAAAAATAATTCTAGCATATTCAGCTAAAAAAATAAATGCAAATCCTACACCTCTATATTCAACATTAAATCCAGAAACTAATTCTGATTCCCCTTCAGAAAAATCAAATGGTGATCGATTAGTTTCAGCTATTGATGATGAAATTCAACAAATTCTCAAAGGAAAAAACAGAAATACTAATCATATAAATTGTTGAAAAAAATAAAATTCAATTAAATTAAAACTCTCAATCATTACAATAGGGCACAAAATAATTAATACGAGACTGACTTCATATGAAATAGTTTGAGCAATTGATCGAATACAACCCAATATAGCGTAATTAGAATTTGATGATCAGCCTGTAATCATTAAACTATAAACCCCTATTCTTGTACAACAACAAAAAAATATTATACCCATATTGAACGAAACACAATTGATTAAGTATGGATAAATAACTCACAATAATAAAGAATTAAATAAGCCTAACACAGGTCTAATTATATAAATTAAATAATTGGATAACATTGGTATATTTCTCTCTTTTAAGAATAACTTAATAGCATCTGAAAATGGTTGTAAAATACCGATAAATCCTACTTTATTTGGACCCTTACGAATTTGAATATATCTTAAAATCTTACGCTCCATCAAAGTTAAAAATGCAACACCAATCAAAATAAACAAAGCAGTAATTAAAACAGTAATTATAAACATTTTCTACATGTAATATTATTACATAATTAAATTCTAAATTTAATGCACTTTTTGCTAAAATAGAATAAATTAAATTATTTGACATGGTCCTTTCGTACTAATATCAAAAATATATTAGTAGATAGAAACCAACCTGGCTCACGCCGATTTGAACTCAGATCATGTAAGAAATTAAAGGTCGAACAGACCCAGAATATTTAGATTTTGCTCTAAAATCTTTTCTTAATCCAACATCGAGGTCGCAATCTAATTTATCGATATGAACTCTCCAAATTAATAACGCTGTTATCCCTAAGGTAATTTAATCTTATAATCAAAAAATTTGATCAATTAAGCATTAATTTATGAAAAGTTCATTTAAAGTTTTATTTATTATAATGTCACCCCAACAAAAAATAAAATAATTTTTTCAGTTGTTAATTCTAAATTCTAGTAAAACAAATTTATTTAAAATTCTATAGGGTCTTCTCGTCCCACTTATTTATCTAAGATTTTTTACTTAAACTTTAAATTCAATCTATTTTAATTAAAAAAGAAAATTTTTCATCCATTCATTCATACAAGCGTTTAATTAAAAGACTAATTATTATGCTACCTTTGCACGGTCAACTTACCGCGGCCATTAAAATATCATTGGGCAGAATAGACCTTTAATATTTTTCTAAAGGACATGTTTTTGGTAAACAGGTGAAAATTATATTTGCCTAGTTCTTAAATACAACTTATTATAATTTACTAATTTAATCATTTTAATAAAAATATTTTTATTAATTTAATTTTCTTAATATATACCTAAAATATATTAAATGTATTAAAATAAAAAATAAAATTTAACTTACTCATATAAAAAGGCTAATTGCAAGCCTATTTAATTAATTAAAATCTAAAATATTATAGAAATTATATTTAGCTTATCCTTAATATAATTAAATAAATATAAAACTTTATATTAAAATATAAGTTATAATATTTATTTTAAATTAAATTTAATTCTTAAGAAACCAGAAATATTATAGTTCGAGAGAAGTTTCATCACTAAAATCATTTTATTAATATTTATATTACAATAATTAACAAATAACTTTAAATCACTATAATTCGGGAAAAATAAATTTTTATATACAATTAATTAACCCTGATACAAAAGGTACAAATTATAATTTTACTTATTTATATTTATTGTTTGATCTTCACAGTTCAATTAAAAATATTTTTTCCATAAATAATACTAAAACTAAATAATTATTTTTACTTAAAATAATCTCAATAAATTAATTTTAAATTTAAATTATTATTCAAATTATATTAATAAATCAATAATTTTTATTAGTGTAAATAATATGCCTTAAGCTTTAATTTGCACTCTAGCCACACTTTCCAGTACAGCTACTTTGTTACGACTTATCCCACTTTATAGTGGGAGTGACGGGCGATATGTACATAATTTAGAACCTAAATTCAAAAAACTATATTTAATAAATTTACTTTCAAATCCAATTTCATGATTTTCATTATAGAAAACAATTCATTTTTATAATAATGTAATCCATTCTTTCTTTAAAATTAACTGCACCTTGACCTGACATTTTATTAATAAAATTAATGAAAATTATTCTGATAAAGCATTCTTGACAGAGGTATACAAACTTATATAAAGTGAAATCTATCGTGGGTTATCGATTACAAAACAGATTCCTCTGATTAGATAAATTACCGCCAAATTCTTTGAATTTAAAGATCATAACTATTAATAATCTAGTTATTTTATTTACACTTTCAATAATAGGGTATCTAATCCTAGTTTTAGATAAAAGTTTATCAGACATAAAAGTAAACACATATTTATACATTATTTCACCAAAATTTAAAAACCTTACTATTAATTTATTTTTTAACTGAAACTAATATAATTAAATTTAGAGAATCGTGTAACCGCAACTGCTGGCACGAATTTTGTCCTCTATAAATAAAATTATTATCTCTAAAATTAATAATTAATAATACTTAATACTGCGCTATAGATAACTATCATTTAGATAGTTTTCAATCAATTTAAAGTTATGCATGTAATATAATTAAATATTTAATTTACAAGCTAGAATAAAACTCCTCCTTTTAGTTATTTATTAATAGCATAGTTTTCCAAAATGTCAAACAATCCCTTTAAAACAATATTCACTCAAAAATGTATTATTTTTAATCGATGTTTCCTCACAATAAAAATAAGAATTCATGGCTGGTGAATTTTTTGAAATATACTATTATATTTTTACATTAATTTATAAATCATGGCATCAAACCTTTGTAAACAGATCTTTTACAACAATATTCACTCATTTGAGTAATTCCGGTTTTTTAATATTTATGATTTTATACAGTATATTTATAGTTAAATTAAAAATATTAATGTTAATATTACTGTATTATCACATTAATATATTCATATATAATAAATATATATATATATATATAATAGTATGTTTTTCTTTTTTTTTTATTTAGATTAAAAAATGAAAAACATACTATTATTATTATAAATATTTATATATAAATATATATTAATATATTATTTATATATATATATACATAAATAATAAATATACATAATACATAAATATATATTAAATATAAATACGTACAAGTACGTACGTACGTATAAGTACGTAAATATATATATATATATATATATATATATATATATATGTATATATATTTATTTATCATTATATATATATATATAAATAATATATTAATATATATTTATATATAAATATTTATAATAATAATAGTATGTTTTTCTTTTTTTTAATTCTAAATAAAAAAAAAAGAAAAACATACTATTATATATATATATATATATACATATGTATATATATTTATTATATATGAATATATAAATATGGTAATACAGTAGTATTAACATTAATATTTTTAATTTAACTATAAATATACTGTAAGCATATATTTTATTAACCGGATTTGCAAAATGTGGGTGTACAAAAATTGATGTGATTATTGTATTTTAACTAACTCTTTAACTGTTACTAGTTATTCAGTTCCGTAATTTTATTTTAATCAATAAATAGAGATAGGAAGAAATGAAGGAAAGAGTATATAAAGTTGCGAATCTAGTATTGGCTGTAAGTCTATTGTATAATAAACCGTACACCAGATATTATAAGCCATATATAAAAAAAAAAAAAAAAAAAAATAAGATGCCTGAGTGAAAAAGGGTTATTTTGATAGAATAAATTATGTAATATTATACTCTTATTATGTTAACAGAATTAAACTGTCTTTTAATATCAAAAATTAATGTTCTTCATAAACTACAACATATAAAAGATAAGCTAAAATTAAGCTAATGGGTTCATACCTCATTTATGGAAAATTATCCTCTTTTTAATTAAAAAAAATTCTTCTTATATAGTATTTGTGGCATTCTTATTTTTTGGTATTATATTGGTGATTTGTTCAAACAATTGGCTGGGTTGTTGAATAGGAGTCGAAATAAATATGGTATCATTTTTGCCTTTTATGATAAATAAAATAAGAGTTTACTCATCTGAGTCAATAATTAAATATTTTATTATTCAGAGAATGGGTTCAAGACTATTATTCCTGTTTGTTGTTATTTTAGGAATATTATTTCAAGTAAAATATTTTATTATAATTAGCTTAATAATTAAAATTGGATCTCCTCCATTCCATTATTGATATGTTTCAGTAATTGATGGATTGTCTTGACTAGTGTCTTTTTTAATTATAACCGTTCAGAGGATTATTCCCATTATTTTATTGAGTTATTTAGATATAAGATTGATTTTATTTATTGTTTTATCATGCATTTGAGGCTCATTAGGGGGACTGTGTTATTCATCAATTCGAAAAATTTTAGCATATTCATCAATTTACAATTTAAGTTGAATTTTTAGAGGGGTTATATTGATAAATTATATATGGCTGGTATATTTTTTAATTTATTCCCTCTCTTTATTTTTGACTTGTTATCTGTTTTGAATAAATAATATAAATTATTTAAATCAAATTTTTATTTTGTTTAACAATAGGGTTAAATCATTAATGTTAATAATTATTTTTATGTCAATAGGTGGATTACCACCATTTTTAGGGTTTTTCCCAAAATTTATGATAATTTATTGTCTTTTGGTTAATAAAATGTATTTTTTATGTTTAATTTTAGTAATAACTGCTTTATTAGTGTTATTTTATTATTTGCGAGTTGTAATGACAGGGTTAATGATAAACAATATATCTTTAAAGTTGTCAACTTTTAGATTAAATAATACATTATTTATAGTAAATTCTTTATTGATTGGATTTATAGTTGTAACCTTATTTAATGTTATGAATTAGTAAGGTTTTAAGTTAATAAAACTATTATCCTTCAAAGTTAAAAATATAATTTCTTGTAAGCCTTAGATTTATTTTAATCACCTTTAAATTTGCAATTTAATATTATTATTAAATATAAGACTAGATTGAAGAAAAAAATGAGAGAATAGGGAAGAAATATTAGATTAGATTAGATTATTGAGAGGAAAGCATATCCATAAATAAATTTACAGTTTATTACCTAATTCAGTCATCTCAATTGGGAGTAAATCAATGATTAGTTATGAATAAGTGATTTTTCTCAACTAATCATAAAGACATTGGAACATTATATTTCATTTTTGGGATTTGATCGGGAATAGTAGGTACAACTTTAAGAGTTCTTATTCGTGTTGAATTAGGCATTCCTGGATCTTTTATTGGAGATGATCAAATTTATAATGTGATTGTTACTGCTCATGCTTTCGTTATAATTTTTTTTATAGTGATGCCAGTTATGATTGGAGGATTTGGGAATTGATTGGTTCCTTTGATAATTGGTGCTCCTGATATGGCTTTCCCTCGAATAAATAATATAAGTTTTTGATTATTACCACCTTCATTGACATTATTATTAATTGGTAGAATGGTTGATAGAGGTGTAGGTACTGGTTGGACAGTTTATCCTCCGTTGTCAAGAGGCGTTGCACACTCAGGATCTTGTGTTGATTTAACTATTTTTTCTTTACATTTGGCTGGAGCTAGCTCAATCCTAGGTGCAGTTAATTTTATTAGAACAATTTTTAATATACGATCAGTGGGAATATACATGGATCGGTTACCTTTATTTGTGTGGGCAGTATTAATTACTGCTTTTTTATTATTGCTTTCATTACCAGTTTTAGCTGGTGCAATTACAATATTATTAACTGATCGAAATTTGAATACTTCTTTTTTTGATCCTTCAGGTGGAGGAGATCCAATTTTATATCAACATTTATTTTGATTTTTTGGACATCCTGAAGTATATATTTTAATTTTGCCTGGATTTGGACTAATTTCTCACATTATCACTCAAGAGAGAGGAAAAATTGAATCTTTTGGATCACTAGGAATAAGTTATGCTATAATATCAATTGGTATTTTAGGATTTGTTGTTTGAGCACATCATATATTTACAGTTGGTATGGATGTTGATACACGGGCTTATTTTACTTCTGCTACAATAATTATTGCTGTTCCAACTGGAATTAAAGTTTTTAGATGATTAGCAACTTTGAGAGGAGTTAAAATCAAGATAAGACCTTCAATTTTATGAGCAGTAGGTTTTGTTTTTCTTTTTACTATTGGTGGGTTGACTGGGGTGATTTTGGCTAATTCATCAATTGATATTGTATTACATGATACATATTATGTTGTAGCTCATTTTCATTATGTGTTATCAATAGGTGCAGTATTTGCAATTTTAGGAAGATTTATTCATTGATATCCTTTATTTACTGGATTATCTTTAAATTCTAATTGATTAAAAATTCATTTTTTGATTATGTTTATAGGGGTAAATTTAACCTTTTTTCCCCAACATTTTTTAGGATTGAGAGGTATACCACGTCGATATTCAGATTATCCTGATGCATTTATATCATGAAACATTGTATCTTCTATTGGAAGAAGAATTTCATTTATTGGAATTTTATTTTTATTGTTTATTATTTGAGAAAGATTTATTTCACATCGATTGATTTTATATTCAATTAATATAAATTCTTCTATTGAATGGTTACATAAACTTCCTCCGTCTGAGCACTCATATAGTGAGATTCCATTATTAGTTCAATTCTAATATGGCAGATGAAGTGCGATGAATTTAAGATTCATATATAAATAACTTTTGTTAGAAATTTCTAATTGATCTTATATTAATATGCAGGACGCTATATCACCATTAATAGAACAGTTAATATTTTTTCATGATCATACTTTAACTATTTTAATTATTATCACTTCAATTGTTACTTATATAATAACAATTATCATATTTAATAATATTGTTAATCGACTTTTATTAGAAGGACAATTAATTGAATTTTTTTGAACACTTTTGCCTGCCTTAACATTAATTTTTATTGCATTCCCATCTTTACGATTATTATACTTATTGGATGAAATTAATAAACCTTTAATAACTTTAAAAATTATTGGTCATCAATGATATTGATCATATGAATATTCAGATTTTTTAAATATTGAATTTGATTCTTATATAAAATCTCAAAATGATATATTAATTAGAGAATTCCGTTTATTAGAAGTAGATAATCGAACGATTTTACCTTTTAGTACTCAAATTCGATTATTGATTTCATCATTTGATGTTATTCATTCATGAGCTATACCATCTATGAGAATTAAAGTGGATGCCGTGCCTGGTCGATTAAACCAAGCGAGAATATTTATCAATCGACCTGGTATATCATTTGGTCAATGTTCTGAAATTTGTGGAGCAAATCATAGATTTATACCTATTGTTATTGAAAGAGTTGATATAAATTGTTTTATTAATTGATTAATAAGCTATTCATTAAGTGACTGAAAGTAAGTGATGGTCTCTTAAACCAATTTATAGTAACTAACGACTACTTTTAATGATGAAAAGTTAGTTTATTATAAAAACATCAATCTGTCAGATTCAAGAAACTAAGAATGGTATTTTTCTATCCCACAAATATCTCCAATAAATTGATGTTTTTTGTTTTTCTTTTTTTTATTAATTGTTACTTTAATTATAACTTTTATTTATTTTTCTTTTATGAAAATTCCAAAGATAAATTTGACTAATAATTTTAATAATTTATATAACTGATTATGATAACAAATTTATTTTCAACTTTTGATCCATCAACAGGGTTATTTTCATTAAATTGATTAAGTTCTTTAATTTTATTATTATTCATGCCTATAGGGTTATGATATATTCCTAGTCGTTATGTAATTTTTATAAATAAAGTTTTAAATACAATAAGTTTTGAATTAAATTTATTAATAAGTTCAGGATCTTTTGGTAGATCATTATTATTTTGTTCTTTATTTATTTTTATTCTATTCAATAACTTTCTTGGATTGTTTCCATATATTTTCACTAGATCAAGACATTTAGTATTTTCTCTTAGTTTAGCTCTTCCTCTTTGATTGACTTTTATTTTATTTGGATTTATTAATAATACAAATCATATGTTTTGTCATTTAGTTCCAATAGGAACTCCAATAATTTTAATACCTTTATTGGTATGTATTGAAACTGTCAGAAATTTAATTCGACCAGGGTCCTTGGCTGTTCGTCTAACAGCAAATATGATTGCTGGTCATTTACTAATAACATTATTAGGAAATAGATCAACTAATTTAGAAATTTATATAAATTTAATTATTTTAATTCAGATATTATTGATATTATTTGAATCAGCAGTTTGTATAATTCAATCTTATGTTTTTACAGTTTTAAGAACTCTGTATTATAGAGAAGTATCTTAATGAATAATCATCCGTATCATTTAGTTGATTGTAGACCATGACCTCTAACGGGGTCAATTGGGGCTCTAACTTTTGTTTCTGGTATAGTAATAATATTTCATATACAAAATTTTATTTTATTATCTTTTGGATTTTTAATTTTAATTTTAACTATAATTCAATGATGACGTGACATTTCGCGTGAAGGGACGTTTATAGGATTTCATACAATAGTTGTAGTGAGAGGTCTAAAATTAGGAATAATTTTATTTATTGTGTCAGAAATTTTATTTTTTATTTCTTTTTTTTGGGGATTTTTTCATAGAAGATTAAGACCTGTCATAGAAATTGGTATAAATTGACCTCCTTCTGGAATTATGCCTTTTAACCCAATACAAATTCCTCTATTAAATACTATAATTTTATTGTGTTCTGGAGTAACAATTACGTGAGCTCATCATTCCATAATAGAAAGTAAATATAATGAATCTGTTTATGGTATTTTATTAACTTTAATATTAGGTATATATTTTACTATTCTTCAGGTATATGAATATTTTGAATCATCGTTTTGTATTTCAGATTCTGTATACGGATCAACGTTTTTTGTATCAACAGGGTTTCATGGAATTCATGTTATTATTGGAAGAACGTTCATTATAATTTGTTTATTACGTCAATTGAAATTTCATTTCTCTAGAACTCATCATTTTGGTTTTGAAGCAGCTGCTTGATATTGACATTTTGTTGATATTGTTTGACTATTTTTATATATATCAATTTACTGATGGGGTAGATAAATATTCTATTAGTATATAAGTATATTTAACTTCCAATTAAAAGGATTAATTTTTAAATAGAATAATTTTCAATGTTGTAAGTTATTGTATTATGATATTATTAATTTTATTTACTTTAATAACTCCTTTATATTTTGTGTCAACTAAATCAATAATTGATCGTGAAAAATCATCTCCATTTGAGTGTGGATTTGATCCTTTTGAGTCATCTCGAATTCCTTTTTCAAGACATTTCTTTATAATTGCAGTCATCTTCCTTATTTTTGATGTTGAATTAGTGATTATTATACCCATAGTTATTGCAATATCAACTATTAATATTATTGAAATTTATTTAGTGATATTGTTATTTTTTAATTATTTTTAATATTAGGCTTATATCATGATATAATAGATATTTACCATATATCCGTCGTGCGACTTCGTTTTTCTCGTCTTATTTTGACGCGTTTCGGCAACGAATTGCCATCTTCAGAATCTTAATCACTCATATGAGATCGTTAAAAAATTTAAAAACACTAAAATCATTACGGTAAAAGTGCACTTTTACGATATTGGAAACTCACAGACGCGAACATGAAAGTTTATGTTTCTCGAGTGGACTATATCGATCGACTGCTTTCGCGTGGACAATATCGATCAACTGATTCACTGTTTATATAGCCACTGATAAACCTGTTTTGCTTAATATAGCCCATATGTACTGTGACATTTCATTTACTGGCGCCCGTGTGCAAGTATTGCCGTGTCGTACAACATGTTATGTGAAAATGTAAGTTTATCATTCAAGACATAATCACTGTTGATTTTGACGGCTTTATATATTTCGTATTCCTCAAGCGCGTCCATGTATTTTCCTTTCCTGCAGCAATGCAAAGGCTGGAAATTTGTCTCAAAATCACTGTAGTTATGATTACATAGTATCAGGTGCCTGGCAAAATTAGATGTTGTTTTATGTAATTCCCTTCTGGGAAGATGTTCGTTATATCTTTCTTCAAATGGTCTGCCTGTTTGGCCTATATAGAACATGTCGCATGAGCTGCAATTCATCTTGTATACGCCGGTTCTTTTTCTTTCTGGTATACTGTTTTTTCGGCTAAGAAGTCTCTGAATGTTGTTATTTGTACGAAAGGTTACAATTACATGGTGTTTCTTGAGTTCGTTAACTAGAATATTTGGTAAAATGTTTGTGTAATCTGCAGATATGTATTTATTAACCGGAAGTGTGTTATCATTGTTCGACTTTTTTAATTTCTTCTCTTTGTGTTTACTTATTAATTTATCCACTAATGAACTTTTATATCCGTTAGCCGCTGCTATGTGCTTGATGGTATTAACCTCTTCAATGTAGTCTTTTTCACTTAACGGTATAGTTAGCAATCTATGCACAAAACTATTGTAAGCTGCCATTTTATGCGAGGTGGGATGATATGAATCGGCATGAATCGTGACGTCCGTTGTTGTGGCCTTTCTATAGATTTTAAATTGAAGTTTTCCTTCGTTTTTTAAAATGGTTAAATCTAAGAAATTTAATTGATTTTCTTCTTCTATTTCAGATGTGAATTTAATCTTATGGTGTATGCTGTTTATGTGACTATTTAAGTTTTGTATTTGCCTTTTTGTTCCATTAAATATCATAAACGTATCGTCAACGTATCTACAATAAAAAATGATTTTATTCTTGTATAATTTATTCGATATTATGTTCATATTCTCATAATAATTTAAATATATATCAGCTAATAGTCCTGACAGTGGCGAACCCATAGCTAGACCGTCATCTTGTGTAAAAAACCCGTTGTCAAATGTAAAGTAATTTTGTTCCAAGACGACTGTAAGTAGTTTTATAAGTTCATTGATTTTTTGCATGCTAAGTTGAGCTACTTCCTTTAAATTGTTATTTACAATTTCTATAGTTTCCCTCACGGGGATATTAGTGTACAAATTAGTTACGTCTAACGATACTAATTTATATTGTGGTAGTATTTCCATCTTTTTAAGTTTTTCAACAAACTCATAACTGTTCTTTATACTGTAATTATTTGCTATCCTGATATTATTCTTAATTAAAGTCACTAACAATTTAGCAGCTTTGTATCCGGGAGCTGTGGTGTAGTTTATTACTGGTCTGATTGGTGTACTTTCCTTGTGGATTTTAGGTAGTCCTGTGAATTTTGGTGCCGTGGCATTAATTGGTTTTAAATATCTGCGTGTTTTCTCATCTAACAAAAAATTACATTGATTAATGGTGTTATTCAAAGTTTTTACATAAGCCTTTGTGGGATCCCGGTCTATTTTCTTAATATTATTATTATTTATGAAATCAAATACCTTTTGAGTATACTCTCTTTTCTGCATGACCACCAATGTGTCACCCTTATCTGCCTTACTTATAATTGCATCATTTTTCTCAAGTTTACTTTTTATGGTTTTAAGATTCATGATATCCTGCTTATATTTACTTTTTAAAAAATTGTTTTGACTTTTACATTTATTACTATTAATTGCGTTATTGAGTTTGTTGTTGATAAAAACCCTTGCTTCATTCTGTGCAACGGAACCATTTAATCTTTTAATAGCAGCTTCAGCATTAACTACCTCATGGACAATTTCGTTTGTCGTATTAAATCTTGGTACATTATATTTCAGACCTTTATTAAGCACGTTTATTTCTTGGTTAGTGAACTCTATGTTGGTTGTATTCGTTACACGTTCATAGAACACATGTTTACAATCTATTGGTCTATTTTCTTTTTTATGCTGAGTAAGACATAGATTTCGTATTTTCTTATTATGGGTTAATACTTTATGATAAAAATAATTGGATATTAAAGCATTAATTTTGGTCATGATAACATCTATAACTGCAGGGTGAATTTCCTTTAACATTTCTAAATGCGCTTTATAAAGATCCGTATTTAACCTGTTTTTCTTTTTGTATAATTGTCTAATTTCTTGCGTTAACCACATTTTTTCTGCTATTTGTTTCGTCTTGAGTGCCGCCGGTGTTCTTGAATTAATATTTATGCGTGCAAATTTTGGTATGATATTCATTTTTATACACATTTTATTAAATTTAATGTTTTGTGCAACTTTTAGCATTTTGATTTTAACATTTTTGTATTTGTAGACAACACTTGCCTGACGGGCTTCAATATTATACATTTTAGGTTAGTTGTCTCCAAGTCGCTTATATTAATATAATAGATATTTACCATATATCCGTCGTGCGACTTCGTTTTTCTCGTCTTATTTTGACGCGTTTCGGCAACGAATTGCCATCTTCAGAATCTTAATCACTCATATGAGATCGTTAAAAAATTTAAAAACACTAAAATCATTACGGTAAAAGTGCACTTTTACGATATTGGAAACTCACAGACGCGAACATGAAAGTTTATGTTTCTCGAGTGGACTATATCGATCGACTGCTTTCGCGTGGACAATATCGATCAACTGATTCACTGTTTATATAGCCACTGATAAACCTGTTTTGCTTAATATAGCCCATATGTACTGTGACATTTCATTTACTGGCGCCCGTGTGCAAGTATTGCCGTGTCGTACAACATGTTATGTGAAAATGTAAGTTTATCATTCAAGACATAATCACTGTTGATTTTGACGGCTTTATATATTTCGTATTCCTCAAGCGCGTCCATGTATTTTCCTTTCCTGCAGCAATGCAAAGGCTGGAAATTTGTCTCAAAATCACTGTAGTTATGATTACATAGTATCAGGTGCCTGGCAAAATTAGATGTTGTTTTATGTAATTCCCTTCTGGGAAGATGTTCGTTATATCTTTCTTCAAATGGTCTGCCTGTTTGGCCTATGTAGAACATGTCGCATGAGCTGCAATTCATCTTGTATACGCCGGTTCTTTTTCTTTCTGGTATACTGTTTTTTCGCCTAAGAAGTCTCTGAATGTTGTTATTTGTACGAAAGGTTACAATTACATGGTGTTTCTTGAGTTCGTTAACTAGAATATTTGGTAAAATGTTTGTGTAATCTGCAGATATGTATTTATTAACCGGAAGTGTGTTATCATTGTTCGACTTTTTTAGTATACTTGCACACGGGCGCCAGTAAATGAAATGTCACAGTACATATGGGCTATATTAAGCAAAACAGGTTTATCAGTGGCTATATAAACAGTGAATCAGTTGATCGATATTGTCCACGCGAAAGCAGTCGATCGATATAGTCCACTCGAGAAACATAAACTTTCATGTTCGCGTCTGTGAGTTTCCAATATCGTAAAAGTGCACTTTTACCGTAATGATTTTAGTGTTTTTAAATTTTTTAACGATCTCATATGAGTGATTAAGATTCTGAAGATGGCAATTCGTTGCCGAAACGCGTCAAAATAAGACGAGAAAAACGAAGTCGCACGACGGATATATGGTAAATATCTATTATATTAATATAAGCGACTTGGAGACAACTAACCTAAAATGTATAATATTGAAGCCCGTCAGGCAAGTGTTGTCTACAAATACAAAAATGTTAAAATCAAAATGCTAAAAGTTGCACAAAACATTAAATTTAATAAAATGTGTATAAAAATGAATATCATACCAAAATTTGCACGCATAAATATTAATTCAAGAACACCGGCGGCACTCAAGACGAAACAAATAGCAGAAAAAATGTGGTTAACGCAAGAAATTAGACAATTATACAAAAAGAAAAACAGGTTAAATACGGATCTTTATAAAGCGCATTTAGAAATGTTAAAGGAAATTCACCCTGCAGTTATAGATGTTATCATGACCAAAATTAATGCTTTAATATCCAATTATTTTTATCATAAAGTATTAACCCATAATAAGAAAATACGAAATCTATGTCTTACTCAGCATAAAAAAGAAAATAGACCAATAGATTGTAAACATGTGTTCTATGAACGTGTAACGAATACAACCAACATAGAGTTCACTAACCAAGAAATAAACGTGCTTAATAAAGGTCTGAAATATAATGTACCAAGATTTAATACGACAAACGAAATTGTCCATGAGGTAGTTAATGCTGAAGCTGCTATTAAAAGATTAAATGGTTCCGTTGCACAGAATGAAGCAAGGGTTTTTATCAACAACAAACTCAATAACGCAATTAATAGTAATAAATGTAAAAGTCAAAACAATTTTTTAAAAAGTAAATATAAGCAGGATATCATGAATCTTAAAACCATAAAAAGTAAACTTGAGAAAAATGATGCAATTATAAGTAAGGCAGATAAGGGTGACACATTGGTGGTCATGCAGAAAAGAGAGTATACTCAAAAGGTATTTGATTTCATAAATAATAATAATATTAAGAAAATAGACCGGGATCCCACAAAGGCTTATGTAAAAACTTTGAATAACACCATTAATCAATGTAATTTTTTGTTAGATGAGAAAACACGCAGATATTTAAAACCAATTAATGCCACGGCACCAAAATTCACAGGACTACCTAAAATCCACAAGGAAAGTACACCAATCAGACCAGTAATAAACTACACCACAGCTCCCGGATACAAAGCTGCTAAATTGTTAGTGACTTTAATTAAGAATAATATCAGGATAGCAAATAATTACAGTATAAAGAACAGTTATGAGTTTGTTGAAAAACTTAAAAAGATGGAAATACTACCACAATATAAATTAGTATCGTTAGACGTAACTAATTTGTACACTAATATCCCCGTGAGGGAAACTATAGAAATTGTAAATAACAATTTAAAGGAAGTAGCTCAACTTAGCATGCAAAAAATCAATGAACTTATAAAACTACTTACAGTCGTCTTGGAACAAAATTACTTTACATTTGACAACGGGTTTTTTACACAAGATGACGGTCTGGCTATGGGTTCGCCACTGTCAGGACTATTAGCTGATATATATTTAAATTATTATGAGAATATGAACATAATATCGAATAAATTATACAAGAATAAAATCATTTTTTATTGTAGATACGTTGACGATACGTTTATGATATTTAATGGAACAAAAAGGCAAATACAAAACTTAAATAGTCACATAAACAGCATACACCATAAGATTAAATTCACATCTGAAATAGAAGAAGAAAATCAATTAAATTTCTTAGATTTAACCATTTTAAAAAACGAAGGAAAACTTCAATTTAAAATCTATAGAAAGGCCACAACAACGGACGTCACGATTCATGCCGATTCATATCATCCCACCTCGCATAAAATGGCAGCTTACAATAGTTTTGTGCATAGATTGCTAACTATACCGTTAAGTGAAAAAGACTACATTGAAGAGGTTAATACCATCAAGCACATAGCAGCGGCTAACGGATATAAAAGTTCATTAGTGGATAAATTAATAAGTAAACACAAAGAGAAGAAATTAAAAAAGTCGAACAATGATAACACACTTCCGGTTAATAAATACATATCTGCAGATTACACAAACATTTTACCAAATATTCTAGTTAACGAACTCAAGAAACACCATGTAATTGTAACCTTTCGTACAAATAACAACATTCAGAGACTTCTTAGGCGAAAAAACAGTATACCAGAAAGAAAAAGAACCGGCGTATACAAGATGAATTGCAGCTCATGCGACATGTTCTACATAGGCCAAACAGGCAGACCATTTGAAGAAAGATATAACGAACATCTTCCCAGAAGGGAATTACATAAAACAACATCTAATTTTGCCAGGCACCTGATACTATGTAATCATAACTACAGTGATTTTGAGACAAATTTCCAGCCTTTGCATTGCTGCAGGAAAGGAAAATACATGGACGCGCTTGAGGAATACGAAATATATAAAGCCGTCAAAATCAACAGTGATTATGTCTTGAATGATAAACTTACATTTTCACATAACATGTTGTACGACACGGCAATACTTGCACACGGGCGCCAGTAAATGAAATGTCACAGTACATATGGGCTATATTAAGCAAAACAGGTTTATCAGTGGCTATATAAACAGTGAATCAGTTGATCGATATTGTCCACGCGAAAGCAGTCGATCGATATAGTCCACTCGAGAAACATAAACTTTCATGTTCGCGTCTGTGAGTTTCCAATATCGTAAAAGTGCACTTTTACCGTAATGATTTTAGTGTTTTTAAATTTTTTAACGATCTCATATGAGTGATTAAGATTCTGAAGATGGCAATTCGTTGCCGAAACGCGTCAAAATAAGACGAGAAAAACGAAGTCGCACGACGGATATATGGTAAATATCTATTATATTAATATAAGCGACTTGGAGACAACTAACCTAAAATGTATTATATCATGAATGAAAAAATAGTATGTTAAATTGAATTTAATGGGAATGTATTTAATTATAATTATTGGATTGCAATCAATAGGTGCTCATACTAGCCATTCTTAAAAGCAATGAAGTAATAAATACATTTAGTTTCGACCTAAAAAAAGAATCTTTATTCCTTTGTTTATTAATTGAAGCCAAAAATAAGGCACTTTATTGTTAATAAAGTTATTGAACATATAATTTCCAATTAAAAGGAAATAAGAATAAAAGCAGCTGCTAACTAGCTTTTAAAGCGGTTAAACTCCGTTTTTCCTTATTTATAAAGTTTATAAAACATTTCATTTTCATTGAAAAGAGAGGAAAATCCTTATAAATATTTAAAAATATTTATTACCTTAATATCTTCAATATTATGCTCTAATGTTTAAGCTATTTAAATATATCATAATTAGAAATCAAGCAATAAATGTTATTATTTGAATCTTGAAATTATTTTTTCTTATATTAATATTAAATATTATAATTAATTTTATCAATTCAATCATGCCTTGAGGCCCAATTTTTTCTCCTCATCCCAAATCAATTGATTTTTGAAATATAAGTGAATTTTTTAAAAAAAGAAATTGAGTATGAAAGGTTGATAGTTGTTTTAAAAATCATATGGAATTTATGAACTCTCTTGTAAATTTTTTTACTATGGATGAAAACATGGATATTTCATATCCAATTAATAACCCTAGAAAAGATAAAGCCATTGCTATTAGTTTCCCCTCGATGGGGAGAATAATTCTTACAGGATTATTAAATATGATTCATCTAAATATAGACCCTGATAAAATTGAATAAATAGATAAAACCATGATTCTCTTTAATATACTATTAAATGACTCGTTTTGTGAACTAAAATTATAATAACTAAAATTTATGTTTATTGAAAAATATGTTAATCGGGCAGAATAGAAAGATGTTATTCCAATTCCAATATATATCAATAATAAAATTAAAAAGTTAATATTTCTGGAGCATATTATTTCTATAATTAAATCTTTTGAATAAAACCCTCTCATAAAAGGTATCCCACATAATGATAAATTTGCAATATTTATGAATGTTCTAGTTATTGGTATATTATAACTTATACAGCCCATTATGCGAATATCTTGATTATTCATTAATCTATGAATCAATACTCCAGCACATAAAAAAAGTGACGCCTTAAATAAAGCATGAATAATAAGATGAAAAAAAGATAATATTGGATAACCAAATATTAAAATTGATATTATAATTCCTAATTGTCTTAAAGTTGATAATGCAATAATTTTTTTTAAGTCAAATTCAAAATTTGCAGCTAGACCTGATATAATTATTGTTAGTAATGATAACATTAAAAATACTTGAATTAGATTGAATGATATAATTAAATTTCTGAATCGAATAATTAAATATACTCCTGCAGTAACTAATGTTGATGACTGAACAAGGGCCGATACTGGAGTTGGAGCAGCTATAGCTGCTGGAAGTCATGAAGAAAAAGGAATTTGAGCTCTTTTTGTAAATCCTGCAATAACAACTAGCATAATTATTGGACTCATTATTATCTTATTAATAAAAGATATAAAATTTCAAGATCCAAAATTTATTATTCATGCAATTAATAAAAGGATTATAACATCTCCAATACGATTTATTAATGCCGTTAGTATCCCAGCATTTCTAGAATTTAAATTTTGATAATAAACAACTAAACAATATGATACTAATCCTAATCCATCTCATCCAATGAGAATGCTTACTATATTAGGTCTAATAATTAATAATACTATTGACATTACAAATATTATAATAATATAAATAAATCGATTAATATATTTATCATTTATCATATATATACCTCTATATAATATAACCATTGATGAAATAAATATAACAGTTGAAAGAAATAAAGTTGATATAAAATCAAAAATTAATGTTATATAAATATTACATGAATTAATTGTAACAATTAATCATTCTATTATAATTGCATAATCAAAAATAATCATATTTATTGATAAAATTAATATTATTAATCTTAAAATCATTAAAATTAGAAAATATATGTATTAAGTTTATTTTTAGTAATGATCCAATATAAATTTATATTTTTAAATCCACAATTTAATGTTTTATTTTAAACTAATTGAATTATATCAATAATGTTAATTTCAAAATAATTAAATTTAATGGAATTCAATGTATTATAATTAAAAAAAATTCACGTACGTTCCCAGAATTAAAAGAGTAACAACCCGAGAAAATTATTCCATGTTGGGTATGAGAGTATAGATATAAATTATAACAAGCTGATAAAAATGAAGAAAAAGATAGGAAAATTATACACAATGGATTTCAAGACATTAATCTATTTAAAATTATAATTTCTCCTGCTAGACTAATTGTTGGAGGACATGAAATATTTCTAGAAGATATTAAAAATCATATGAGAGTTATTGAAGGCATAAATCTTAATATTCCTTTATTAATTAGGATTCTACGTCTTCCCGAACGTTCATAAGAAATATTTGCTAAGCAAAATAAAACAGATGAACATAAACCATGTCCAATTATTATGAAATATGCTCCGACTATACCTCATATATTTATTGTTATAATTCCTCCAATAACTAATCTTATGTGAGCTACAGAAGAGTATGCAATTATAGATTTTATATCAATTTGCATTATACAAGATAATCTAATCATAATTCCCCCTATTAATGAAATAGAAATTCAGATGAATCTATAATTGATAAATATTACTGGTATAATATATATAACACGAATTAAACCATAAGTTCCTAATTTTAAAAGAATTCCAGCCAAAATTATAGAACCAGAAACAGGTGCTTCGACATGAGCTTTTGGTAATCAAAAATGACATATAAATAATGGAACCTTAATTATGAATGCTAATGTTATCCCTAAGTAAATAAACCTATTATCTGATCTCATTAACATTATAATATTAGTTATATTATTTCTATACATATATATAATTGAAACTAATATGGGGAGAGATGCGAATAAAGTATAAAACAATAAATAATATCTAGCATTCACTCGTTCAGGTTGATACCCCCATCCTATAATAATAATTATGGTAGGGATCAAACTAGTTTCAAAAAAGATATAAAATATTATAATATTGTATGAACAAAATGATAAAATTAATAATGTTATTAATAATAACACTATAAACAAAAATAAATTTATATTATTATATTTATATAAAGGACTAGAATTAATTATTAAGAAGGTAATTCAAATTGTAAGAATAATTAATCTATATGAAATATTATCTATATGTATGTTATATCTTAGTATAATTAAATCTTTTCTAAAGAATAAGATGATAAATAGAACTAAAAGAATTAGTATATTTCTTAATAACCATATGTTAAATAATAAAGGGGTTAAAAATAATGAAAATAAAACTAATTTTAACATGTTTTTAAAGATATTGATAATAGTTGATCATTAGCATGTGATCGAATCATATTAATCAATCTTGATAATCCTACAACTCCTTCACAAACACTAAATGTTAGCAAAACTATTAATATATATATATATCATTTAATTCAATTGATAGAAATGCAGAAAATATACAAAATAATCTTAAAATTATTAATTCTAATCTTAATAAACTTATTATGATATGTTTTCGATTTAAACATAATGAGATAATGCCCGATATAAATATAATTAAATACAATAAAGGTAATGACAAATTCATTCGTTTTAATAGTTTAAAAAAAATTTAGATCTTGTAAATCTAAGATAAATTAATAATTTTAAAACTTCAGAAGAGAGTAAAGAATCATTTTAAGCACCCAAAGCTTACATTTTTATTAAATTATCTTCTGTATGAAAATTATAATATCAATTACAATTCTATTATCAATAAATTTTATTTTTATGAAGCACCCATTATCAATAGGATCTATTTTATTAATACAAACAATACTAACCAGAATTATTTGTATATTTTATATAAATTCTTATTTTTTTTCTTATATCTTATTTCTTGTTTTTATTGGAGGAATATTAATTTTATTTATATATATATCAAGAATTGCTTCAAATGAAAAATTTTATTTTTCAATAAAATTATTAATATTAAACATAATTATTTGAATTTTGATCATAACTATAAATACTATTAGATTTAAGATAGATAGAGTTAATAAATTATTGGAAATGAATAATTTATTTGATAGATTTATAATTAAAAAATTATATATATTTCCGTCAGGAATAATAACTATTATGTTAGTTATTTATCTTCTATTTACATTGATTGTTGTTGTGAATATTATTAGAATTAAATTGTCTCCTTTACGAAGAAAATTTTAACGAATGTTAAACATCACTCGACGTATACACCCATTAATTAAAATAATAAATAATTCACTAATTGATTTACCGGCAGCTACGAATTTATCATATTGATGAAATTATGGATCGCTGCTAGGAATATGTTTAGTTGTTCAAATTTTAACTGGATTATTTTTGTCAATACATTATAATGCAGATGTAGCAAGTGCATTTAATAGATTAAGACATATTTGTCGTGATATTAATCATGGATGAATATTACGAATTTCACACGCAAATGGAGCCTCATTGTTTTTTATTTGTGTTTATTTGCATGTTGGGCGAGGACTATATTATGGTTCATATAAAAATTTTGAAACTTGAGCTGTAGGAGTGATCATTTTATTAACTTTAATAGCTACTGCTTTTATAGGTTATGTCCTTCCATGGGGACAAATATCATTTTGAGGAGCAACAGTCATTACGAATTTATTGTCAGCAATTCCATATCTTGGAACAACTTTGGTAAATTGAATTTGAGGAGGATTTGCTGTTGATAATGCAACATTAACTCGATTTTATTCTTTCCATTTTATTATACCATTTGTTGTTTTAGCATTAACAATTGTACACCTTATTTTCTTGCATGTTTTGGGGTCAAACAATCCACTTGGAATTAATTCAAATAATGATAAAATTCCATTCCATCCTTATTTTTCTATTAAAGATGTACTAGGATTTTTATTAATTTTAATTATTTTTTTTTTGTTATATGATACTTGAACCATATAAATTAAGTGACCCTGATAATTTTACTCCAGCAAACCCATTAGTTACTCCAAAACATATTCAACCAGAATGATACTTCTTATTTGCATATGCAATCCTACGATCTATTCCTAATAAATTAGGAGGAGTAATTGCATTATTCTTATTAATTTTTTATTTTAATTTTTGTTCCCTTCATAAACAATTCAAAATTTATAGGACTATTAAATTACCCTATTAATCAGATTTTATTTTGATATTTATTCATTGTTTTAATTTTATTAACTTGGATTGGAGCTTGTCCTGTTGAATACCCATATATCAAGATCGGGATACTTTTAACAATAATTTATTTTATATATTTTGTTTTAGACCCTATAATTAAATCTTTTTGAGATAAATTAATTAAATAGTTAATTAGCTTATAAATAAAACATTTACTTTGAAAGTAAAGAAAAGAAAATTAAGTTCTATTAACTTAATATTAAGACAATTTTTAATGAACTAAATAATAGATTTAATCATGAAAAAAAAAATCAATAAATTTAAACTTACTGGTAAATATGATTTTCATGCTAAATATATTAATTTATCATAACGATAACGAGGTAAAGTACCTCGAACTCAAATAAATAAAAATGAAATTAATGTTAGTTGAATAGGAAAAACCAAAGAATTAATTTTTCTACCTAGAAATATTAAACAAAATATTATACTCATAAAAATAATTCTAGCATATTCAGCTAAAAAAATAAATGCAAATCCTACACCTCTATATTCAACATTAAATCCAGAAACTAATTCTGATTCCCCTTCAGAAAAATCAAATGGTGATCGATTAGTTTCAGCTATTGATGATGAAATTCAACAAATTCTCAAAGGAAAAAACAGAAATACTAATCATATAAATTGTTGAAAAAAATAAAATTCAATTAAATTAAAACTCTCAATCATTACAATAGGGCACAAAATAATTAATACGAGACTGACTTCATATGAAATAGTTTGAGCAATTGATCGAATACAACCCAATATAGCGTAATTAGAATTTGATGATCAGCCTGTAATCATTAAACTATAAACCCCTATTCTTGTACAACAACAAAAAAATATTATACCCATATTGAACGAAACACAATTGATTAAGTATGGATAAATAACTCACAATAATAAAGAATTAAGTAAGCCTAACACAGGTCTAATTATATAAATTAAATAATTGGATAACATTGGTATATTTCTCTCTTTTAAGAATAACTTAATAGCATCTGAAAATGGTTGTAAAATACCGATAAATCCTACTTTATTTGGACCCTTACGAATTTGAATATATCTTAAAATCTTACGCTCCATCAAAGTTAAAAATGCAACACCAATCAAAATAAACAAAGCAGTAATTAAAACAGTAATTATAAACATTTTCTACATGTAATGTTATTACATAATTAAATTCTAAATTTAATGCACTTTTTGCTAAAATAGAATAAATTAAATTATTTGACATGGTCCTTTCGTACTAATATCAAAAATATATTAGTAGATAGAAACCAACCTGGCTCACGCCGATTTGAACTCAGATCATGTAAGAAATTAAAGGTCGAACAGACCCAGAATATTTAGATTTTGCTCTAAAATCTTTTCTTAATCCAACATCGAGGTCGCAATCTAATTTATCGATATGAACTCTCCAAATTAATAACGCTGTTATCCCTAAGGTAATTTAATCTTATAATCAAAAAATTGGATCAATTAAGCATTAATTTATGAAAAGTTCATTTAAAGTTTTATTTATTATAATGTCACCCCAACAAAAAATAAAATAATTTTTTCAGTTGTTAATTCTAAATTCTAGTAAAACAAATTTATTTAAAATTCTATAGGGTCTTCTCGTCCCACTTATTTATCTAAGATTTTTTACTTAAACTTTAAATTCAATCTATTTTAATTAAAAAAGAAAATTTTTCATCCATTCATTCATACAAGCCTTTAATTAAAAGACTAATTATTATGCTACCTTTGCACGGTCAACTTACCGCGGCCATTAAAATATCATTGGGCAGAATAGACCTTTAATATTTTTCTAAAGGACATGTTTTTGGTAAACAGGTGAAAATTATATTTGCCTAGTTCTTAAATACAACTTATTATAATTTACTAATTTAATCATTTTAATAAAAATATTTTTATTAATTTAATTTTCTTAATATATACCTAAAATATATTAAATGTATTAAAATAAAAAATAAAATTTAACTTACTCATGTAAAAAGGCTAATTGCAAGCCTATTTAATTAATTAAAATCTAAAATATTATAGAAATTATATTTAGCTTATCCTTAATATAATTAAATAAATATAAAACTTTATATTAAAATATAAGTTATAATATTTATTTTAAATTAAATTTAATTCTTAAGAAACCAGAAATATTATAGTTCGAGAGAAGTTTCATCACTAAAATCATTTTATTAATATTTATATTACAATAATTAACAAATAACTTTAAATCACTATAATTCGGGGAAAATAAATTTTTATATACAATTAATTAACCCTGATACAAAAGGTACAAATTATAATTTTACTTATTTATATTTATTGTTTGATTTCACAGTTCAATTAAAAATATTTTTTCCATAAATAATACTAAAACTAAATAATTATTTTTACTTAAAATAATCTCAATAAATTAATTTTAAATTTAAATTATTATTCAAATTATATTGATAAATCAATAATTTTTATTAGTGTAAATAATATGCCTTAAGCTTTAATTTGCACTCTAGCCACACTTTCCAGTACAGCTACTTTGTTACGACTTATCCCACTTTATAGTGGGAGTGACGGGCGATATGTACATAATTTAGAACCTAAATTCAAAAAACTATATTTAATAAATTTACTTTCAAATCCAATTTCATGATTTTCATTATAGAAAACAATTCATTTTTATAATAATGTAATCCATTCTTTCTTTAAAATTAACTGCACCTTGACCTGACATTTTATTAATAAAATTAATGAAAATTATTCTGATAAAGCATTCTTGACAGAGGTATACAAACTTATATAAAGTGAAATCTATCGTGGGTTATCGATTACAAAACAGATTCCTCTGATTAGATAAATTACCGCCAAATTCTTTGAATTTAAAGATCATAACTATTAATAATCTAGTTATTTTATTTACACTTTCAATAATAGGGTAACTAATCCTAGTTTTAGATAAAAGTTTATCAGACATAATAGTAAACACATATTTATACATTATTTCACCAAAATTTAAAAACCTTACTATTAATTTATTTTTTAACTGAAACTAATATAATTAAATTTAGAGAATCGTGTAACCGCAACTGCTGGCACGAATTTTGTCCTCTATAAATAAAATTATTATCTCTAAAATTAATAATTAATAATACTTAATACTGCGCTATAGATAACTATCATTTAGATAGTTTTCAATCAATTTAAAGTTATGCATGTAATATAATTAAATATTTAATTTACAAGCTAGAATAAAACTCCTCCTTTTAGTTATTTATTAATAGCATAGTTTTCCAAAATGTCAAACAATCCCTTTAAAACAATATTCACTCAAAAATGTATTATTTTTAATCGATGTTTCCTCACAATAAAAATAAGAATTCATGGCTGGTGAATTTTTTGAAATATACTATTATATTTTTACATTAATTTATAAATCATGGCATCAAACCTTTGTAAACAGATCTTTTACAAGAATATTCACTCATTTGAGTAATTCCGGTTTTTTAATATTTATGATTTTATACAGTATATTTATAGTTAAATTAAAAATATTAATGTTAATATTACTGTATTATCACATTAATATATTCATATATAATAAATATATATATATATATATATATATATATATATATAATAGTATGTTTTTCTTTTTTTTTTATTTAGATTAAAAAAAGAAAAACATACTATTATTATTATAAACATTTATATATAAATATATATTAATATATTATTTATATATATATATATATAAATCATCATATATATATATATATATACGATATATACAATCGTAGTCGTTTGTGTGTGTGTGTGTGTGTGTGTGTGTGTGTGTGTGTGTGTGTGTGTGTGTGTGTGTGTGTGTGTGTGTGTGTGTGTGTGTGTGTGTGTGTGTGTGTGTGTGTGTGTGTGTGTGTGTGTGTGTGTGTGTGTGTGTGTGTGTGTGTGTGTGTGTGTGTGTGTGTGTGTAAACATGGTAACAATGAAAACTCTGTTACCGTCTAGTAGTGTTGGGTATATTTCATTGATTTTACTATTCACTTATTTTGCACAAATTTCTTCCACATCCAGATTTCAAAGGGCCACTGTACTTGAGCCATCCCATGTTAAGTAAGCCTAAATTATATTATCACTTATTAAGGTAACGTACTTAAAAGTATATACTATTTTAATGTTAATTAATGTGCAGTATTACTTAGGATACATATAAATAATAGTATAAAGAATTCCGATAAGCAACAAAAATGGAACCGAAACAAGACATTCAAAACAATAATTCTTGAAAAATACACACTTCTGTATAAAAAGTATACAAAGGACAAGCAAGAAGAACAGTTTTATTTTCTTACAATCTAGAGAAATGTGTAGTCTACGTTTAATCTTTCTTATACATACAAAATGTACAATAAAAAGATATTATATGGACAAAAATACGATGATGGCCATTAACGGTACCAAGTGTAAGTATACAAGAAACTCACAGTAAATCATGTAGAAGAGTTTTATTAATAGTTGGATACGACTAGGGTAGCAAATGATAAGTCCTAAAGTTACGCACAATATCCAAACTAATCAATAATTGTTCACACCATTTTGGTTTTTTACAGGTGATGATATCAAGAAAATATTGAAAAAATATGATAAACGGAAATGAGGTAATGAAAAGCGAAACGCTACTGTCTTGGAAAATTACAAATATGAAAAGTCTGAAGAAGCTTTTAGTAAATGAGGTAGTACAAAAAATGTATCTACAAAATTTAAAAATAACGCAGTGGGCCTAATAGACAAATAGAATAGACAATAGAATAATCATATAATAAGCATAATAATCATATAATATATTAAGCATAGAATAATCTTCACTAACTACTTTAAAAAAGGAAAACAATCAGTGGCGAGTACTACGCAAACTTACTGCACCTTTTAAACGACAAAATCAAGGAAAAAACGGCCAAATTGCTTTCTCACCTACCATACTCGCCCGGTTTAAACCCCCAGCGACTTCTACCTCTTTCCTAACCTTAAAAAGAAGATTTACTGAGGACAATCAAGTCAGCGATGCTGTAAATGGCTACTTTGAGAACCTCGACAAATCGGCTTATCAGTCTGGCATAACCGCTTTAGAACATCGTTGAAAAACGTGTATAAAGCTAAACAGAAATTATGTTGAGATATAAATGCAAATTAATCCAAAAACGTGTCGTTTTTTATTCAGGCCCAGGACTTTTCACTCTTCTTTCGTATTTAAAAAACTGGATATTGGAACGTGCAACACTAAATGTCTAGACAGAAAATGGGGGGGGGGGATGAACTAATATAAAAGGTATGGTATACTATTTTTAAACCTTAAATGAGATCTTCTGTAAATTATGGCAGGGTAGAAAGGTAATCAAAAACGGGGTTCTAGCATAATAGGATAATATGTAATCTGAAGGCGACACTGATAGGAAGAAGTAAATAATTAAGAAGAAAAAGAAGAAGGAATGAGATGAAGAAGAACAAACAGAAGAGAAAGATGATGAGGAGGAGAGGGGCTTCCTTTCTAGAAATTCAATGCATGTTCTTTGTTTCTGAATTTCAAATGTATACACGTTGAATTCGGTGCGATATTGAATGACAGCGTGGTTTTCCTATTGAGGACAGTATCACATTGTATATTTTAAAGCCTTACGTTTCTACCACTACAACTTTGTTGTTGTAATAAACCGCGACATAATTTCACAATTTAAGGAAATAACAATATTCCATTTCAGGAATTATAACTGTTCATATTCCTTTCTACTTTTATACCAGTTACTATTTGGTACAAAAATCGTTACAGACAGCGATTCGACGAGACAGCTCTTCAGTTCGGTTAAATCAATTTCCTGTTTTGGTTCGCCTTTAATAGAAGAGTAATTTGGTTCAGTTACACAAATAATTTTACTTACGTGTTTCGTATCTGAGTGCTATTTGAACATCCCATTCCGATGACAGCGAGGTTGTTCGTCTCCGAACCCGGTTTCGCAGATTTGTACAAGTCGTACAATTTCAACATTTGTGCTATGCCGGCGTACTGGAAACCGGCGCACATAACTGCCTCAATTATGTTGCCGGACACTCTGTAAACACAGAGAGGTACATGTTTACTCATCTAATACAATGCCAACGTGCGCTCTGTGTGTGTGTGTGTGTGTGTGTGTGTTGTGGCGTAAACAATATATGTATAACCTAATTTTTCAACTTTAAGACATGTGAAACAAAAAAATTAAAAGTTTGAAGATCATTATAGCACTTACATGCCTAGACTAAACAAAATATGCGTAATTTTGTATAGGCCGGCGCGTGCATAATTCGTTGTGAGGAAGCGATTGCTGTCGGCGCTAGCTTTCTGTTACAGTCTCCTCTGGTTTGCTCTTTGAATATTTTTTATTTAATTTATAAAATTACAATTTAAAAATTCGTAAGTATTAAGCATTTTAGTGTTGGTTACTGAATATGGTAATAATGTAATAATAAATATTATATTTAACGTTCAGCTTTGTAATTGAAACACTTTAATGTGTTTGCGACATCTTTACAAACAAAAGTCAAACATCTACAGCTAATGAATTCAGCTAAACTACAAATAATAAGTAAAAGAATGTAGAGTATTACATAAGCTCTCCAGTATGTAGTAGGAAAGTTGGGACTGAGGGGACATATATTTCAGCGAATGAGGCAGGTGGGTGCATATGCTGATGATGTGCTGGTCGCCAGAAATGTAAATACCTTAAAAGGAACCTTTGAAGAACTGCCAAGGGAGGCGCCAGAAAGTAGGACTCTATGCCAACGAAGAAAAGACAAAATATATTATGAAAGTATCAAGTGCAGACGGAAGGAGGAGAATTGAAAACTCATTGTAGGATGTCATACTTTCCAAGGCGTCAGGGAATTCAAATATTTGGATGCCTTCATAAACAATGAGAACAAAATCAGCAATGAGATTTCAAATCGCATAATGAGTGGTAATTGAGTTCTTTATGCCTACCATAAAATATTTAAATCCAGTTTAGTCAGCAAAAGGACCAAACTTAGATTATATAAGACCTTAATAACACCACTTGTGACGTACGTTGTGGAGACCTGGACACTAATTAATAGTGACACACATAATTTAGGAGTCTTAGAAAGAAGAATTCTAAAAAAAAATCTTTGGACCTGTGAAGGAAAGTGAAGAATAGCGCATACGGAACAATGAGAATTGGAGAAATTGACAGATGCCGAGGACATAGTGAGGTTCATTAAATATATGACGATCAGCTGGTTGAGACACGTGATGCGCATGGAGGACGACAGAATGCCCAAAGCAATTCTTAGAGGGACAGTAGATCGGTAAAGAAGGAAAGGAAGGCCTAGAAGAAGGTGGCTACAGGACGTAGAAGATGGCCTCAGGAGGATGGGTATCGGGGACTGGAGGCGGAGGCTAGAGGACCAAGGCTCATCGTGGACTGTAGCGCCAGAGGAAGAAGAAGAAGAAGAAGAAGAAGAAGAAGAAGAAGAAATATTGTTTGGTGCAAACTCGTGTAGAAACATAAACATGCTTCCCCTAGTTTCAGACCCACGTCTCGGCAATGGTGACAATGAATACTTTGAATTACATTCCTCATCTTAAACGACTTTAAAGCCTGATGTATTATATAAATTAATACCGTTCAGAGTTAAAATAATTCTTTTGTATTTTGCAAAATATTTGAGTTTTTTTAACAATGCAGCTACAAGTATTTGTCAGTTGGCGTTTAGTGCTAAAAAGGTTTGGACGTGTTCGTGTATTCGTCAGTTCGGTTATTATATACAGTCATGTTTAATTTTACGTTAAGTGTTAAATAATAGTCTATCAGTTTCAAGACGTTCGGAAACAAAGTAAAAAAAATGTTTGAGCGTGTACAGTTATTTAAAAGAACTTGTCAGCTCTAAACTTGATACGACGGGTGCATTACAACATCTCTGAACGTCTGCAGTGTCTAAACATTTCCGTGCACCTGACCAAAGTAGATGTTTTTTTTAACAAAACGACTATTGTAAAGTATTTCATTTAAGTCTATCAAACATCCCTTACAAATTTCTTCAAAATACTCTAATAATAATCAAAGTACCGGAACAACGTTTGCCGTAAACTAGTCACAACGATAATAAAAACCCAAACTGTATTTGGGAACTTGGAAACTCTCTTTTGTTTGATTATATTTAGTTTTTTCTGATAATGATTTAAAACAGAATTTATAAAGCTGAGGAGAGCCTATATAATGACACGATCTTTCTTCGTCTTAGCTTTAGGATATGGCAGTGTTAGAAAGGACAATACTCCCCCCCTCCCGGATATTGGCCAGAAGTAAATATCACCCCAGAAGTGACCATACCGTCTGAGGCAAAAAAAAGAAAAAGTAATTTTGCAAGATATGGAAATTTGTCAGATTTGCAAAATTATTTTCAGACTATTTTGCTATCAGCGTCTGATAATGTATGTGCTTTATCAAATTTCAAGACGTAAATGCTTACATTCCAGTCAAATCACGTCCTGATGCGAAGTCGTTGGCCACAGATGAGGCACGCGACATACAATCTCCGACTTCCATGTTGCACGCCCACGGTACGATTAGAGCTCTCAGTAAACTCTCGTCGTGTGAAATCATCTCGTTGAGTGAGTCGAAGCCGAGACCGCTGTATATGTGTTCCACCAAATACCGCATGTATTTCTGCAACAATATTAGGCATATTTTAATTGTAAGGTGAGGATAAGTAATCCTTACTTTGAGTTACGAAATTGAACGAATTTCTTAAGATGTGCTACAAAAAATTAAATTTGCTTAATGTGTTCTTGTGGTAACTTTTAATATACAGTATTTGAGATACTGGGATCAAGTTTGATATAGACTTACTTACTTATTGTGAATGACAAGAAAATGTTAAGTTATTGGTTTTAAGGAGTAAAGAAGCGTACAAATCTGAAGGTGCGAAAACAATAAAGCTTTGGTTAATGCTAAGTGTAATCAAGTCCTAATCGTGGCGTAGCCATGGAGCGTGTTACTGACCAAGATTTTATTACGCTGGGGGTTACGGACGAGAAATTTTATTCAAATTAATTTCTTTGTCATATAAGTTTTCTGTTTATGTATAATGTTTCACATATGCAAAACAGGGATCTGAAATACAGCAGCCCAGTATGAATTCTTCATTTATTCTTATTTCGCCTGCTAACGTTCCATTAAAATCTAATATAATCCGGGTATCCGTATTAAGTGCATTGATGATGACGTGCTGTGAGTATCCTCCTTTTCTGTAATGTTCCAGAGAAGGTTTCTATTCACATTAACAAAAGATTTAGAAAAAATTATCTATTAGTAATATAGTTAAAAACAAAAATAAATAAACAAACGACTGAGCCAGATACCTTGAAATCTTCGTAGCCTTGTCGACCGTACAAGGCAGTTTGTAGACGGTCGAAAGCGGTGACGGCTGAGTACCACGGGAAGCGTGACGTCTCCTCTCTGACGAACAGGACGTAGTTGAGGGCGAACGAGTAGTTGACAGACGACTGAGCGGCCAACGCCATCATATCGTCTATCAGTTGGGCCTTGTTGACCAGTGCTGAAAGCCCATCGTCACTACTGTTCAGCACAGGCGCTTGGTTCTTGAGCTCCAACCAGTTAGCTTCGTCGTAATTTACTCTGTAGTAACCTGAAACACAATGTATTACGTTACATACAATGCGCTTACCTTCTTCCGACTTTTGTACCGATTCTTATTATTTTTCATTACTTCCCACAGGTGTTTGAACTGTTTGCAAATTGCCTAACTTTTAACAATCATAATTTTCCATTAAGCATTAGGCCCATGGCCAAATGACCACGGTACAGTTCACGCCACATTACCTCCAGCGAGATTCAGCCTACGTTCAATCATATGATACAACCACTGAATAAGAATCCCACTTCTAATAACTGGCATGTGATGACATCAGTGATAGCCTATAGGTGATAAAAGTGCCAAATTTAGGCAAATTTTTAGTGCTATACGCACAATTTAGGCAGAGAAACAACAAAGGAAACTGAGACGAAGTTCATAGTGTCATGGCAGGTCCTATGTTGTGTAAATTTTATTAAATTTAATTGTCTTTTTAAATTCTATTTTGTATGTTTATTTTCTTTTTTTACAATCAGTTACTTTTGTTTTTCTACTTCTACTTCTAATTTTAAATTGTTCCTAATTTTATTTTTTTATTTCGAAGGTTACAAGTTAAACATACAACACGAGTTTTTAAAAACGAAGTCTAAAGTACCATCTGCATATATTCTTCGTATCAAGCGTATAATACAAAAAATATACAGGTTTTTTTACAAAAACGCAATTTTTCTTCTTGATATTTGTACGTGGATTTATGGTAGACTATATGGAGTTTTATACGTATACACATACACATGCACACGCGCACGCACCACGCACACAACTTATATTTAGTAATTTTTGACACTGTTGTTACATGTGATATCTGTTACGTCGTGGTCATGATTTTCCACACGATTTTAATAGTTTATTACCTATTAAGTTTATTACCGTACTTCAAGAAGTTGTAATAAAAAAACATGTCTATTGCAGTGTGTTATTTTTACTGTAAACATACAAAATTATTATTCCCTTTTTAAGTAAGGATAAGAGTTTCCCTGTAGACAGACGCACAACGGATCTACACAGGATTATTGAAAAATCTGATTTTTGGCTGACTTATTGATTGAAATACTGATTCTGAGTTCTTTTAATTAGAACATGCTTCAAGTAGAGAATTCAGAAGTATATGTAGTCATTTTTCATATTACACACGTTTAGTTTTTTTTATGTGGTATTCAGATCCACAATGCATCTTTGCCCTACATTTACACAGAACTCCATACCCTTGTCACTATATCTCTCTCCAATTAAACTATTAAATAGTTTCATATGTATCTCAGCTTCCCCGAAATACACTTCAGCTAAAACTAATTCACAATACACAATCCCAATTCCTAACACACAACAGACAATTCACAATTAATTCCTAAGAAATCGAAAGAGACAAGCTATCGAAAGCACAATGAATCTGGTCTGCGAATAAATAGAACAGGGCGAGTGAAGCCATCCACGTAAAACAGTCATCCGAACGGCTGCGTTTAAGTTATTGGTATTTAAGAACACGTCGCCGCGCAGAACGATAACTCGTGCCGTCTAAAAGCGGTCTTACGCTATGGTTATGTTCACAGTATAGCAGGAAGCTTATATGGTGTTTGCTGGCTTTCTCCTTCTACCGTCGGATAGGGTCGATTTATGCAGGGAACGACCCGACGAGTACTCAACGAGTCGGGCAGAAAATTCTTCAACGATTTGTAGTGGAGCAATTTATACTCGTACGACGCTCGGCCGAGACTCGTTGTCAACGATATTTTTCTGAAACTCGTCGACCGGTCGGCTCGTTCACGGTACGTCCGCTTCCTGTATGAATCACTTCAACGAGCCGGGCACGTGGTTTTTAGAGCGGGAAGGCTTCTCTTTCCTTTTGTGAGTTTGTTTTAGAACAAAGTAATTTCTATTTTCATCATGAATGACAAAAAGTTAATAGAATTAGTGAGACAACATAGTGTGTTATACAGTCTGGCGGATCCAAAATTTTGATTCTCCTTAAATTTTGAATTCTCTTTTCTCTTTAGTAAGTCATGCGTTCTTCTTTTCTACTTATTTTCATCTTCCAGTGGACAGCATAATTCCTCTAACCAACCTGTATACCACAAACTGTCAGCTTTCAGATATATTCTACAATGATTAAACATAGCATAGAAAGGCTACCAATTGAACACAATGAAATATTTGTTTATTTAGTAAACAAAGAAGCAACAAATAAACTTTAAACAAACAACAAAAAAGAAAGAAAACAACAACAAATTCATAATATTATCCTACATTCATAATATTACGGGCGTATTTACGGGAGGGGGACGAACGGAACCGGGACCCCCCTCCCAAGAAGGTCGAAAAATTTGACGAATTTTGTTAATTTCATATTTTTGGGCTGTTTTATTTTTTTCAGCTGTGTACGCTAATATAGAAGTAACTCTTTTTTAATCTATACAAACAGGTTTATTACACAGAATTAGCGTATACTTTTGAAATATGAAATATAGGAAAATCGGTTCAGTATTTAAGTATCTTGTAAACAATGTTTCAATAACGCGTACTTTTGTGTTATTACCGTTTACTTTAATGGGACTGATTTCAGCCACTTTAAAGCTAGTAATATTGATTAGTCTTAATTTGTTTTTTCTTTTTTTATGAAGCCGACCCGACCCCGGACCCCCTCCAAGCCCAAATTATTGATACGCCACTGATAACATTAACAACCACACCGAAAAAATTGCTTGCAAATTTAAAAAAACAGCTTAAAACACTGCATACAGAACTAAGAACAAAACAGAACCACGCTGTCAAATAAACACACGAACAGTTAAACTAATTTGATTTACCAGGAATTTATGATCTAAACTGCTAACAAGTAACAAATTCTACATGGGCCAGACAGGACGCAGCTTGAAAGATAAAATGAACACATAGAAGGCGTTACACTCCGCCTGTAAATCCTGTTCTGCAACCTACCTTACTCAAACAGATCACATATGCACAGACATCTACTGTACGCGCATCAGTTTTGTTGCTGAATAGCGAGGGTTTACCGAATGATAGTGCATGCTTGTGTTGGTGGGGTATTACTGGTTCTGAAAACATTGTTCAGACGTTCATAAGACGTATTTAGTTGTAATGTTGTATGCGTATTCGATTGAGCGTTCGTACATTATATGTCAGTATAATTTATTGAATATTTTGTTAAAGTGTGTTTTCTTATTCGCTAAAAGAAATACCGTGTGAGAGACGGTCAAGTCACACCGAAACTGTGTTAAACGTATTTTAAATGTGTAGCATTATGATGCTTCCAGTCGAATGGCATGCGTCACCACATTCCTTGCTCGGTAGCGAAGGTGCTGCAGCTATGACGGTACAACAACACGGAAATTCTACACGTAAACACGAAGGGTCGAAAACTAATCACACTTGAACAACTAGAATTATACAAAGAATTATATGAAAACAACATTCTAAACGAGCAGATACGGTTTAAATTGCATCCACTCTTTGAACAACGCACACACAACAAAATCTGATAAACATTTCAAACTTGGATGCTAACTGCAATAACGGAAGTGACAGCGCTCCTAGCGGTCGACTCTGACGACGTCACAATGAACGAAAGCTGGCTAAGGCAAATATGAACTTTTTTAGAATTTTTGTCCGAAACATTAATGTTCCATGTCGGAAACGTGTGCAAATATTACTGCTGGTATTCGGACACGTCGCGGAAATATTCATAAATTCAGTAATATACACATAAGTGTGACGAACTATTTTAAGTAGCCAAAAGTATGACAGTTGTACTTTCATTCAGATTTAATTTTAAAAATTATTCGTGCTGGCCAAAGAGCTCGAATTAAAAATATACATATAAGAGCGTATTCTGTTGTTCTTGTCACATGATGCCTACAGAACTGGTGAGGGTTAATAAGAGTGGAACATTTTTATTAAAAAAGTATCCAGAACTTATTCCCAGGGGAATAGCCGGGGAACTAGTTACGAAGTTAAATTATTCAGTTTTCTCGCAATTGAGTAGAGTTTTTTTTATGAGCAGACGGCAAATGATTGTTGTCTATATATTTGCGTTACCTGTTGACAGTATGTTCAGCATGTACCATTCATTTTGCGGTACGTCGCGTATGACCAGCGATCCTGACCCCAACCACACAGTAGGCTGCGACACCATGAAGTTCTGTTGGCTCTTCCACGTATACGAGATGGGAATGGTCCACGTTGTCGACGTCTTGCTGCAGCTCTGCGATTGAATGCCGCAGAACCTTTCCTGAGCACAAACACAGTGTTACAACAAAACGCTGATAATTGGAATCATAACAACACAAGTAGATAGCCCTACCTGTTTCTAAGGCTTTCTCACCCGGCGTCATAATTAGGCTATTGAAACTAAGACCCGGGCTGTAAGGGAGGCTGTAAGACTAAGATACTGTCTATAATTACCATGCTGGCGAATGTTATTATCAGACGTTTCGGCCTCACCTCTTCAGTGAAAACTCTCTTGAAACAACTGACAAGGTGTTCGTCAGAGAAATCCCAGTACTGTGGCAAAGTTTTACCATTGTCAGTTGTTTCAAGACCGTTTTCACTGAAGATGGCCTCCAGAGGTGAGGCCAAAACATCTGATTATAGCATCGGTCAACATGAGAATTATAGTAGATCACGGCCTTACAGCCCGGATCTTAATTTCAATAATCACAAATAGGTTTTTTACGATATGTGTATATCAAATAATTACTGTTTGGTTTATTTGAGAATAATGCCGTTCGTGTTGTAACGTAGTCTTGGTTGGTTTAGTAATGGTTTAAATATTATTAGAGCGTAAATAATTTGTTTTTCTGTATTTGAAAATATCATACAACTGTATAAATTGAAAAGCGATGTCGTTCGTCGCTACTAGCCGTGCTCAAACGTTTTCATCTCTTCCCTTTTAATTTAGAATGCAGAATGCAGTTGAGTAAACAATTATCTTGACGTTAATATTTATGTACTTTTGTCAATTCAATTGTTTCGTTTACTTTCCAGAGAATGTCTGAACGTTAACGTTAGTAGGCCCTTTCTCTAACACTAAATACAGTGCGATATAATTTAGTAAGTGGTTTTACGTATTTCGCGATAGACACCAAAATGTTATTGTCCATGATCATTTAAAGTAAGCCTATTTCTAAACCAGTGTGTTTAAAAAGGCTTATAAATAACTGTCGAAATAAAAATAATAAAAATATTTGTAAAACAATAAAATCAAATTAGAGTTTTCTTAATATTGACAATCACTCAACATTTGGTAAATAACGAACACATTTGCATAATTAAAAGAAAAGTGCTAGAAAACAAAGGCAGATCTTATTGACCTTTTTCGCCTAAACACACTTTCGTTTACAGTTTTGTCTGTCATGACTCCCATAGTCTAATATCTCTATGGTCTGGACAGTTGTCTTTGCACAGGTAAACTAGCAATTCTTGATTTTACTTCGGAAAAATTAGAATATATTTCTGCAGTATTTTAGATAAAAAATAACGTACATTAACAAGAACTATAAGTTGCTTAAAACAGTGTCGAGACAAATCCTTCAATTACAGGATTAAAGGATGTACTTTTCTTTAACTCTAAAACATTGAAAAGTGAGTGATACATAAAATTTCCATCCTAAAAGAATAAATAATCCGTGTTGTTTGGTACTACTAACCTGTGTGAGCACAATGCTGCCATCGGATTGACGTGTAGCCTTGACTAGAGGATATCCTGAGTCGTAGAACCAGCTGTCCAGTATAGTCCCCCCGCTGGTTAGTGAGATGTTTATATCGTTGTTTTGTATCAGAATGTTCTTCAAACTGTTCAGAAAGTCCGCTGTCGAAATCAACCCGGTTGTGCTGGAAGCAAACCACACTTACTATACCACTGTAAGAGATATTTATGCAGCACGTTGTTAAGTAAACAAACTAATCTTTTTCAATCCCCCTTGTGACGTCTTTTTTTTATATTGATGACACGTTTCGAAGTATATGCTTCAGTATTAAACAATGATAGATATTCCATAAAATTTAGAACTAACAATAGTATGTTAAAAACGCTTAGACGGAATAAACACACGCCTTTGGAAAAGAAAACAGACCTCTACAAACTATCATGCGATGATTGTAATTGTTTTTACATCGGTCAAACGGGGAGGGGTTTTCTTAAATGTTTCCTTGAACACGCACCTAAGCTATTAAAAAACTTTTAACTCCATCAACATAAACTCTAACTATGCTCGCCACTTGGTCTCACACGACCACAAGTACACCGATTTCAAGTCTAACTTGGAACCACTGCACACTTGTGAAAAGGGTCGAATCATGGCCGCCTTAGAGGAGTTTAAAAGCCAACAGAGCATACACAATCGTAAGCAGTCGCGGGTTCGTATTGAATGACCAGCTGAACTTTAAATCCAATCCGCTACACGATAACGCCTTGAACCTGCTTTGTCAGATAGAGACGAACAACCGCTCAGTCGTCGATCAAACGTGAATAGGTGCGCAGATGCTATTGAATTTTAACCGACGATGACATCCTACGAGGGATATTTTAAGAGCTGATGCTTTATTAAGTATACGCTTTGAAACGCGCATCAATATAAAACAAGTCACAAGGCAGATTGGAAAAGGTTGACGTGGATATCATTGTAAACATGCATGATAAAGTTGTTAAGTAAGCATACTCTTCAATGAAACTCAGTCTTCTGTGGGCCTCTCCTGCCCCCACATACACATTTAAGCAACATAATATTCATTTCCTCTCTCTCTCTCTCTCTCTCTCTCTCTCTCTCTCTCTCTCTCTCTCTCTCTCTCTCTCTCTCTCTCTCTCTCTCTCTCTGTATCTCTCTCACTCTCTCTCTCTCTCTCTCTCTCTCTCTCTCTCTCTACTTATCTTCGTGTCATTTTTTTCTATACAACAGTTTTTTTTTATTTCAGGAAATATAGCAAGGATGTATTTTATAATTTTTTAATCTCTACGTACCTCTAAGTGTTATGAACCACCATCTTGTCAGAAATACAAAAGTAAAAATTGACCGGCATTATATTAAAGTAAAAATTATATTATGATACCGGTAAATTGTACCGATATTATGTAAAGTAAAAATTGTCACATTTATTTACAAGTTCTGTTTACAGAATGTTGACTTAATTTAAAAATAAATAAATGTTGCTAAGAAAACCGCATAAATAGTGGTTTTAAAACAGCGGAAACAATTAATAAACACCTGATCCCCCCCCCCCCAGTTATGCCACTGTACTAGTTCGTACAATATTTTTATATCTACGCGAAATAAAGCCACTTGTTAAATTACATCACACTTCATTTACTGTTACATAATTGTCGGAACTCTACTGTGTGAAGCCGCTGGATATTTGTGGTCACGCAGCCAAATCAGTCAAGGTATGTAATTTTATCTAGAAACTTCCAGATGTCACTACGTTAATCGGGGTGTTTCAGGAAGGTGCAACATCGGCTACATTTTACTGGTCACCGCTGATGTAGTAAGCTTCACGTAGCCTACGCGTATTACTTATGGGCCGTCCCTGTTATATATATCATGTTGAAATAAGTGTAGAAAGTTTCATGATGTGACTAAAACGCTTTTGGTCAAAGTCATGTTTTTGAAGTAAAAATAAACAAAAAATATATAATGAACATTTGCCTCTAAACGCTTTGTTTTACTTTAAGATCTCTAAAATATTTCGTTGTCTCCATAAACACAGAGCTTCAACTCATACGTATATTTTTTTAGTTTTTTTTTTAAATAAAATTTAATGTGGGTTGTCAGCTTGATTTGTTCAATTTACTTGCGTACAATAGATGGAAAATTAATTTTTGTATTTTCTACAAACAAAAATGTAGAAAACAATGAAACAACAAACAATGAAACAATGAATGTTAGTGAACATTTTCTAGCGAGACTTTTATTTATTTATTTATTTTATTATTTATTTTTTGATTTTATTTTATTTTATTTATTTATTTTCTTAAAATGGAATTTCATAAGGTTCTCTATAACTAAAATGTGACTTTTTTGATATTTGTGAAATTGAGACCCTATAGTTATGCAACATAACAATACCTTTTACTGCATATATCCACGATTGCAGGGTACACAGGCGTAGGTGCGTATCCGTTTTCGATCATCGTTAGCAGCGAAGAACCTGCGTACAGATAAAACTCCAGCTTAATATTTAGTAACAGGTATGATGTTTACTTACTACCTTTCTTGATGTTTTGGTTACTCGCGGAAATAAGGGTGTCAGTACTACCGTTACCGTAAGACAACTCTTAGTGGGAGGAGAGAGGAGAATATTAACAAAGATTCAGATCACACAGATTATGTGAAACCTGGGCTTATACTTTTATAAATAAAAACACTTTATTTATAAAACAATAAATAAAAATTAAAATGATAAAGACAATATTAACAGCAATAAGGAGGTGAGAGGTGGTTAGTAAAGGTACCCATATATTATAGATATCTCAAAAACATTATAATCATTACCGCAAAATACGGACTTCGGACTACTTTTAAATCCCGTACAACTATGGGCACAGTTCTCTGTAAAACCAAACCCAAGAGTACCAAATTGGAATCCAGAAATGTTGTTTGAATCCAGAAAAACAAATACTAGTTTGAAAAATTTGACGTTAATTACAAAAATAAAAAGCGTAGGAAATGGTAAGATTCTAAATCATACAAAAATTATGGCTGTTTATGAAACATTTTATTTAAATTTTATTGCTTTAAACAACACTGACTAAGTGAATGGGAATCTAATCTGATTGTTGTCCATAAATAATGTTATTGGATATACTGGCCAGTACCCTCCAAAATGTAATGGCATCACTCACCTTTGATGAGATTCAAGGGATCGTTGTAGGCGGTGAGGACGCCGTCTGGCAACTGTATGGACTTGGCAACCAGAGGCCCAGCATTGGTGTCCAGCCGCATGGCGGTCTGGCGGACGTTTACAGTATGGTGCCACGGCAATTTCCAGTCCTGGAAATACTAAACACACACACACAACACATAATGAAACCTGCGCTACAGACCTCGTCCAGTATTTTGAATGAAATGTTTTTATTATTAAATACAATCGAGTTAATAAATGTTAATTATTAAAGCTGTTAGTAAACCCCTTCGTAGGGGACTCCTGTCCAAGAAATCACGAGATCACCATTCGCCGTTTCTCATATTTTAACAATAGGTGAGGTTTTTTGCAGACATTAACTTATAAACTTCGAAAAAGGTGTTCCCAAATTTGGAATGTCCGTTTATTAGATATTAATTTTGGCAATTTCGTATTTTGAATAAATTTCTTTCTAATTTGATCTCCCACAGCCTTTTACAATTTTTTTTCAAACTTATGGAATGTGATGCCCCTGAACACTACATTTGAATTTGGATTAAAATTCCCTTTAGTCTGATAGCCATTTTAAAATTTGTAAAATTTCGTCTCTTTTTCTACCTTGGTGTCCTAAAATTTTGAACTTTCAAAAACTCAACTCTACATTTAGATTCTGGTTAAAATTCTCTTTAGTTTGATACTCAGCATGGATATGGAAATTTATTTACAAGCTTTTGATGAACCTTAGGGTCGTGGTTTCCCAAAGTTTAAACTTTCTTAAACTAAACACGATATTCAGATTTTTGTTAAAATGTTTTTTTTTTAATTTGGTAACCCACGTTGAATTTTGAGATTAAAATAAATTGCTCCTATTCCCTAGGAGGATCCTTTCTAGGAGGATCAATCACAAAATCAATTGGGGTCTGTGAGATAAAAGTATAGACACATGTGTTGAATTATACGAAAATCGGTAGACACTTTGAAACGGAATTGTGAGGCATTCTCAAATATACTGAGAGATAAACAGACAAGTGGAAGACAGTGGGTTCAAACATAAATCTAACTACATGCATATAATCTTAGGTTATGGAAATCGACATTCGCTATCAGTGTTGCTTTATTAATCTTAGTATGGCGTTTTGTTTGTGAAGACTTCATTAAACACGCTATCAACCTTATAATAAACATTAAATATTTAAAACAAGTTTAAAGCAATGGAATTACGAATGAACCATTATAGGAAGCATGGGAAGTTACTTGCTACTCTATACCAAGTGTTCAGGAAATTTCTGTCATATTCCATAGATGTAGTCCTCTCATAAAAATAACGACAAAGTTTATTTATAAATTATAATTATAATTATAATATAAACAATACCAGAAAACTGGCAAAAATTTTCGCCCGACTTCTGCAAACTCTGAGAGTCTTATATATTTTGAACATTTTTTTTTAATTTCGCCTTAACGAGTACATGTCTATAAATATTTGCAGCAAACGGAATTAAATCGGTCTGTTTTGCTACGAATGAATCAAAGATTTTCATGAAACAGGCACTACAGGTTCTCAAACACACAAGACACTTCAGAGTTGTGTTACAGGTGAGCGAATACTTGGTTGGCCATAAATTTTGTTGTAGTTAGCTTGTAAATAGGGTCATCTGTAGGGACTATGGACCGCTTGTAACTGCGTTCTGAAAGCCTCCTCCAGCCTTAGGTTTACCTATAAACGGAATAACGAACAAGTTTTAAGATTGTAATGTTGATTTGTTTCGAAATATAATACAGCACGGAGTTACAAAATACGACAAAATTATTAAATACGGATCGAAAAACCATAGTACAATATTAGCCGCATCTGTATAAGATTCGACTGGCAAGAAAAACGGGTTAATACGGACATTTTATAAGCTACTTTTGAATAAAGTACTGCAATGTAAACCTGGAAAACCCAGTTGGATTCATTACGGACAAGGCTACACTCTACACTCTACTTCCACACGTGGACATAACCTCAAAAACTAGGATAAAATTTGAACCATCTTTCAACTAACAGACAACTAACTTTGTTTACACGAAGCGATTTCAAAATCATAATGGTGAATTGCGTACCGTAATTAAAAGTGTCCAACGCCACATATAGTTGCAGACAAAACATAACGTCCTCAGTTCCTGGAAACGATCGAGCGAGCTGTCACTCACAGCTCACAGTGGAGTGGGGCGAGGGCGTCATGATTGGTCTGCAAGTATAACTAATTTACCTAGTTGTTTCGTCTAACTACATTTTTATTTTTTATATTTCCTTTATTGTGCACCCCCGGAGGGTTAACCACAAAGCCTCTTGTTCCATGACTATACTACAGACGTAAAGGCAAACGGGTACTTACCCTGGTTAGTGCAACGTATGACATGTAGTTAGCTATGCCCTCGGATAGCCAGATGTCTGTCCACCAGGCAGGAGTCACGCTGTAGCCAATGAACTGTTTCATCACCTGTCTCACTGGCGGAAACAAAACCTCCTGCAGTCTGGCAGCGTTTGTTTGGTTGCGACTCATAAAGAAGTCTTGCCTAACAACAGATTGACTCATGAGGCTTCAATCGTAAAGTTTACACTAACTGGTGCAGTGTTTATATAATTCTTTTAAACTTGGCAGTTGGTCCCAAGTTACCTTTTACTTCCATGTTCCATAACAAAATGGAAGTATGGTCATGGCGAAAAAAATCGTGTTCGAGATAAAGGCTGATTCTGATTGTACTACCCTCAAAACATGAAGAAAAGTCATTTTTCGAAATGTGTCTGTGTGTAGAATTATTTCTATGGCAAACGATAACAGCCGCAAATTCAAACATAATCAAATACTTTTTTGCATACATCTTTAAATTGTAGAGGACTCAAGACCTTTCGATTTTGGTAAAGATCAGTTAAGAGAAAGAAGTAGTTTACCAGCAACGTTTTATGTTTTAACAAGGGTAATTTTGTTTATGACGAACGATAACTGCCGCACATACAAATAGAATCAAAGAATGTTTTGTATACTTCCATGAATTAGAAATGACTCAAGGTCTGTTGATTTTGGTGAAGATCGGTTAAGGGAAAGGGGTAGTTTACCTACAACGTTTTATGTTTTAACAACTGTAATTTTTTATATGACGAACGATAACTGCCGCACATTCAAACAGAATCAAATAATTTTTTACATATGTGCCTGAGTTGTAAAGGACTCAAGGCTTGTTGATTTTTGTGAAGATCGGTTACGGGCAAAGGGTAGTTTACCAGCAACATTTTATGTTTTAACAAGAGTAAAATACTTTATGTTGATAAATAAAGTATCCTGATAAGAAGATCATAATAATCCACTGTAGAAACGTAGATGAAATATCTATAAATGAAGAGGCTAGTTGAACGGGGTAGGGGTAATTTTCTATAAATGAAAATTATAGTTGAAGGGAGAGGGGATAAGTTTTTATATGTGTACTACGCTATCGGCAACAAAGAAGTAGTTTGTTGTTAAAATTCCTTCCCGGGCTGTTTGTCTGTAGTCCAATGTTTTCTGAAAAACCCAGACGTTTCGGCAGCGCCATCGACTGCCATCATCAGTGAAAATCGAGTGCGATAACGTGAGGTTGTATACGTTAGTGACCACAGTACTATGGTTAAGGCTGAAGCAATAAGTAGAAAGAAGTAGTTTCTATGGAAATATTTCATTTCGAAAATGATTTTAAATATAAATCTTATAAAACGTTTCACGAAATTTAAAGGCAAGTAATAGTTACGTTAGTAACCGCTAGGAGTCGCATAGAGTGCGAACAGTGTTAGCGAGAAGGGATTCGCGCACCTGCAAGAGAACCGTGACCCATAGGTTACATACTGTATATGCGAAGCTACCAATATTGTAGTACTCAGTGATCAAATGGCAACACTGCTTTTTCGTTTCATCTATTTCGTTACACATTGAATCAGTTTACTCCCTAGGAGCGCTATGTACAGTAAAGTTCACTAGACATGATTCAACAGTTTTCGTGCTAACGGCGCATGTTACGAATTGCGCATGCGTCAGCAGAGAAACAAAACTCAGTTGCCTCCGAGACGGCTGTGGAGATTATTATGTGCGTACTTTTCAAAAAACATCGGTATTCATCAAAAGTGTAGCGTTTAGTTTCATTTATATAGTTTGTTGCATTTTTTCCGGTTTGTCGAGTGAAATGGACCGGTCTGGTTCACCGTCGACTTCTGTGCAAGGTAAAGTCATACATACTCAGAGTCGGAAAATAATTTATAACGTCTACAAGTTTATGAAATCTGAAGGCAAAGAAAGAAAATTACAGGAACGGGTAGCTCAGGCGTGTGGTGTGTCGCTAAGTAGTGTTTTTAGAATCATTAAAGAAGCATCCGCGTATACGGGTGATACAAAATCTTTTAGCACTCCCCATAAAAAACGTCCAAGAAAAAAAGTAAAAACCGATATAGACGATTTTGACAAGTGTACTATTTGACGAATTATTCACGACTGTCACACAACGAAAGTGGAAAGACCAACATTAAAAGTTATTTTAAGAATTTTACGAGAACGAATTAATTATAATGATAGTGTATCTAGTCTTAGACAAATTATTCGACAAATGGGATTAGGGTGGAAACGTGCTGAAAACAATAGAAAACTTTTAATAGAGAAACATGACATTATAAACGTAAGGGTAGATTTTATAAGAAAAATACAGCAGTACAGAGGAGAATGGCGGCCCATAGTGTACACGGACGAAACCTATTTTCACAGTTCAACGTCAGTTACAAAAAGGTGGACAGACAGTGATAAAAGTGGCCTAAAAACTTCAATAAATAAAAGACGGCGGATGGTTGTAGTTCATGCTGGTGGTGAAACTGGGTTGGTATCCAATGCTCTCTTAATGTTTAAATCGGGTTTCAAAAAAGGCGATTATCACAGCGACATGAACTACGAAAATTATGAAAAGTGGGTGAGTGAAATGCTTATACCGAACTTGAATAATAACAGTGTAGTAGTAATAGATAATGCCCCCTTTCACAATGTACAATTAAATCCACCTCCAACATCATTAACAAAAATATCGGTATGGAGAACTATACATGACTTCCATGTTCTAAGATTTATATTTAAAATCATTTACGAAATGAAATGTTTCCATAGAAACTACTTCTTTCCACTTATTGCTTCAGCCTTAACCGCAATACTGTGGTCACTAACGTATACCACCACACGTTATCGCACTCGATTTTCACTGATGACGGCAGTCGACGGCACTGCCGAAACGTCTGGTTTTGCAGAAAATATTGGACTACGGCCAAACAGCCCGGGAAGGAATTTTAACAACAAACTACTACTTTGTTGCCGATAACGTAGTACACATATAAAAATTATCCCCTCCACCTTCAACTATAATTTTCATTTATAGAAAATTACCCCCACCCGGTTCAACTAGCCTCTTCATTTATAGATACTTCATCTACGTTTCTACAGTGGATTATTAATATCTTCTTATCAGAATACTTTATTTATCAAAATTAAGTAGTTTACTCTTGTTTCAACAAAAAAGGTTTCAGGTAAACTGCTCTTTCCCCGTAACCGATCTTCACCAAAATCAATAGGCCTTGAGTCTTCTACAACTCAGGCATATATGTAAAAAATTATTTGATTCTGTTTGAATTTATGGCAGTTTTCGTTCGTCATGAAAATATTTCTCTTGTTACAACATAAAATGTAGCAGGTAAACTACCCCTTTCCCCTAACCGATCTTCACCAACCCAACAGGCCTTGAGTTCACTACAATTTAGGGATGTATGCAAAAACGTATTTGATTATGTTTGAATTTACGGCAGTTATCGTTCGTAAAAAAAAATTAACCTTGTTATCACACAAAACGTTGCAGATAAATTACCCCTTTCTGTTAACTGATCTTCACCAAAATCAATAGGTCTTGAGTCCTCTACAATTCAGGGATGCATGCAAAACATTATTTGATTCTGTTTGAATGTGCGGCAGTTATCGTTCGTCATAGAAACAATTACTCTTGTTAAAACATTAAAGGTGGCAGGTAAACTACCCCTTCCCCTTAACCGATCGTCACCAAAATCAATAGACCTTCAGTTCTTTACAATTCAGGAATGTATGCAAAAAATTATTTGATTCTCTTTGACTTTACGGTAGTTATCGTTCATCAAAAAAAAATTACCCTTGTTAAAACATAAAACGTTGCAAGTTAACTACCTCTTTCCCTTAACCGATCTTCACCAAAATCAACAGACCTTGAGTCCTTTACAATTCAGGGATGTATACAAAACATGTTTTGATTCTGTTTGTATGTGCGGCAGTTATCGTTCGTCATAGACAAAATTACCCTTGTTAAAACATAAAACGTTGCTGGTAAACTACACCTTTCCCTTAACCGATCTTCACCAAAATCAACAGACCTTGAGTACTTAAAACTTCAGGAGTTAATGCAAAAACTTATTTGATTCTTTTGGAATATGCGGCAGTTATCATTCGTCATAAAACTAAAATTACCCTTTTAAAACATACAATGTTGCAGGTAAACTACCCCTTTCTCTTAACCAATCATCACCAAAATCAAAAGACCTTGAGTACTCTATAATTCAGGAAGGAGTGCAAACAAGTATTTGATTCTGTTTGAATTTACGGCAGTTATCGTTCGTCATAGAAAAAATTACCCTTGTTAAAACATAAACTGTTGTAGGTAAAGTACCCTTTTCCCTTAACTGATCTTCACCAAAACAATAGGTCTTGAGTACTCTATAATTCAGGGCTGTATGCAAAAATTATTTGATTCTATTTGAGTTTGCGGTTCTTATCGTTTGCCATAGAAAAATCTATAGACAGACAGACACACAGACACACACACACACTTTTCGAAAAATGATTTTTTTTCATGTTTTGAGGGTAGTACAATCAGAAACTGCAATTATCTCGAACACGATTTTTTTTTGCCATCACCATATGGAACATAGAAGTAAAAAGGGAGACATGATTAACTGGTTACAGAACCATAACATTCCTTGTAGTCCATCTATGTTAAAACCTGAGCTCTATGCACTAATTAAGCAACATAAACCAACATACAAAACTTTTAAAATAGATGCTATTTTGGCAAACCATGGACATTCCGTTTTACGACTTCCACCCTACCACCCGGATCTTAATCCTATTGAACTGATTTGGGCAACCGTGAAGGAGCGTGTTAAAAGAAAGAACGTGCATTTTTCTGTAGACAGTGTCATAAACTTAGCGAAAACAGAATTTGATTGTATTTCTCCCGCAGACTGGAGATCAAGATGTGACCACGTCATGAAAATTGAAAACGACTACGTGAGATCGGACCAAATAATGGATACTGTGACAGATCGTTTCGAAATTAATATTGGACGGGATAGCAGCAGTGAAGACGATTTGAGTGATAGTGATAGTGATATCAGTGAGTATATATATATATAGTATATAGTGATATAAAACAGTGACGGAAATATTAGTGGGGTGGAAGAACTGACCTAAATAATTGTAATTGCAGGTAAGTAAATGAGCTCTATATTACTTAAATAGTTTTAGTCTAATTGTTGCATTAATATTCTCTCCTGTTATTTATGGATAGTTTACGTCTGCTTGTTTAAAAAAACACACACGCAGTCATTTCGCATCTGTTGTTGATGTTACTTACTCAAACAAATTAAGATGCCAGAGCAATGTGGATCATATATTACTACGTTTTTTCGTGAATCGTGCGTGTACACAAAGTGTACACATTCCAAAATGTACAACTATTATTGATGTGTAGGCTCGACTTTGGAGAAACATTGCAACAGACACAACACGCCAAGTCACTGTTTACAAAATAATGGCAGTATTAAACATTTTATAACTGTGTGAAAGCTTTATTACATTGTCTCTTTCTGTTGTGTCTGACGCTTGTTTCGTCTTAAAAAATGTCCACGTTTACTGTCTGATCGTGTCGCAATCTAAAACAAAACTTACCTACAACCAAATTTTTAGTATTTAGTAACTTGGTAAAAAAAGTAGTGAATTAAATATAAAACGTACTAAACTGTAAAAACCTTAAAAACAATTGAAAGAATAACAAAACAATTTGAAAATTATAAGAATAATTGGTTAGTAAAAAGTTAGGTAAGTTAGTAAAACGTAAGTTACATGTGTGTGTGTGTGTGTGTGTGGTGTTGGTAGGGCTGTAAAATTTAGTTGGGTAAATTTGGTAATATAGTTAAAAATGTAGCTAATGAAATGTAGAAAACAATAAACCCATAAAAACGTTACAAATTAAAAATAAACATTTGAAAGCATTATAAGAATGCATATACAATACAAAATTAAGTAAATAAAGTTATAAAAATAATAAAAAGTAAATTATTGTGAATCGACAAGGCAGTATAACTGCTTTATTTCAGCCGTCATTATAAGTGATATCAGTTTTTAAATTTTAGTACTTTTACAGGGAAAAACGTAAATTTTACTTTTCTTTCATCTTTAATTAAAGATGCGTAACTTCGGCACAATACCTATAAAAAGTTAATCCGTCTCAAAATAGATTACTCATCTCACACCATGCGTCTCATTCACAATTTGAGAGAGAAGGCCGATATTTTCAACTGCGTTAGTAGACATTTTCCTCTCTCGTGGCTTCCACCGCTCCTGACTTCTCCCCACTACAACCTGCGCGTTGCTTCATGTCTATTTAATATTACTGTATACAGGAATGAACCGGACACCATAGTGTCGTATATGAAGTTTTCATTTCAAAAAGTGACTTGGCACCGACTTCAAAAAGTGTAATGGGATAAAGTTAGGTCTATGTGAAAACTTGATTTTTCAGTCACGTAGCATAAGACACTAAGTACATAAATTCGTATAAAAGTAGCAGTAGTTTTTTTAATGAAATTTCATAATTTCCATATTGCATAGCATTGAATGTAAACATTATTTTGTAGTTTTTAAAGCTTTTTATTAAATAATTTCAAGCGTACTAAGCGTACTTTTCTCCTTTTTGAAGTTGGTTTAATTTTTTACAAAAATTTTTATAACTATTTACAAACTATCAAGCAATTTTATTCTAATGAGTATGTTAGCAGTGTGTAGAATTGGCGCACGAGGATAAACACATATTTGCCTACATTAGTTTAAATGGTTTCTGTCTTGCAACACAATTTTTATTGTTTTAAAAATTGTATCATATTTTTGATTGATTTGAATTTCTTCAGGTACTAGTTTGTTTTCAGTTTTAAGTTTACTGATATTTGTGCAGGTTTTCCATATGTTATTTTAGTGCCTTTTTGTGGTATACGTTTTATTAGTGAGATGTTGTTAATGTTTATATCCAATATTTATTGCGTGTGTTAAATAACAATTTGTTAAAATTTTTTGTATGCACTTCACTTGCATGTTCAAAGTATAGTTTTTCAGATTGTTAAGACAAGGTAAAAACAATTATTGGACAATAACTGTATCTCAAATTTTATTTTTAAATCTTATTTCTCTCTGAAGAGCATTTATCTTCTCTCTTATATTTTTCAACAGCCTAGTCATGATAATTATAAATAACAGTAAGCTCAAAATATCTCGTAGTTTGACGTTGTTTACAAAAATCTCTCTTGATCGCTCTCGATTCAGTAATATATTCTAGCCTTGACATACTATATATAAACGCTCTTTGTAACCTTAATGAATTTTCCACGTACTGTTTGCCTAGTTGCTCTAGGCAGTCAGTATTGTATTTATCTTAATCATATCAAATGCTGCTTGAAGGTGTATGAATGTAAGTAATGGTTGTTCCCCTGTCCATATCTTCGTTTCTGTTATGTTTCTTATAACAAAGTGATATCCGTTTTCCTTCTGTTTGTCCTAAAGCTTATTCATCTTCTAATTTGTCCTCAATGCACTTTCTCAGGTTTTCTTCTATAATCCCAGTATAATTTTCAAAGCAACAGTTAAACAGCCCTACAGTTTTCGCACTCTGTCTGGTCCCTGTTCTTGTAAATGAGCAGAATAAGGTTCCTTTCCAAATCTCTGGAATTGTCTTCTCCAACCGTCTCTCAAATCCTAGCTCTCCTAACTACTTGAACATTTTCAGGTCACGTTGTCTGCGATACTCGTTTTTCTACTATTTTGTTTGTTATGGCTTTAAAATTTCCTCTCGTTCTATTTCTTCCTGATAAGTTCCATTTTGTTGTATTCTAAAATCTACCAAAAACTAAACCTCCCTCAGTTCAAACGTGTCCTCTTAGTCACACCGAAAACTGTGTAAGTTGTACCCTTATATTCAGCTGAAAATGTTTATTTAAAATAACTGTTCTAAATGGTTTAAGAAAACTACACTTCCAAAACGCTTATTGTATTTAAGTGTATCACATTGTTCACACCTTTTACTCCTTTCACCACTCTTCTTTTATTTCCCCACACGCCCTCACATATTCCAAAACTTCCTATTATGTGTCTTACACCCTTCATCAATTTTATTCCATAAAGCTTGCCAACTTTCTAGTTTTGTTTTCTACATTAACCACTGGCTTCATCCGAATTCTACTGTAACGTAGATTTCCTTTCCTACCATCTTCCAAGACTATCTATACTTCTTCCAAGTTTTTCTTTCAACTTCCTGTTTACTTCATCATTCTACTACTGTTCCTCTTGACATGTTTGTCCGCCGTTGTTATTCCACAGATTTCTATTATTTATTTCAGAAAGTTTTCTAGCACCAATTAGAACAGTTATTTATAAATTAAACATTTCTAGTTGAATTCAAAGGCAGAATATTGCTCCATTCTAAGAAGTTTGGAAATCCTTTTGGAATTCTGAATCTCTCACGATACGCTGGTGTAAAATAACCATATAATGTCTCAGATCTCACGTTAATTTCGTCCTGAGTTATTGTTGGCTTTAAATCTTAACAATCGTATTTTGTTTGTGAACACCTTTTTGAGTATATGCAAACGAAAACGATGTTAAGTTACTCTCTAGTTTTTGTAAAGACTGTGGAAATCGATTGTTGTCCTTGCAGATTACTTCGAATGATAGTAGTTAAACTGAATTTGTTGAATGTGTTTATAATAAAACCTGTACTATTTTTTGCTAATATATATGTATATGTTACGACTAAACATTTTAAAGTGTTAACATTTGTTTGTATAATGGAACCTGAATTTTACGAGGTCAGCCAAATCATGCCTGTGTTTTTTCTTGATCTGGCTAATCGTTCTCTCACAGTAGAACGTCCCAGCCATCCACATGTTAGAGAACCCCCGTCGTCACAAACTGTAGATGGTTTCTATAAACCAAATACGTGCATTTGGTTTTCTTGAGTCGTAGTTCGTGTGTAAGATTTTGTTAACTTGTCAGAGAGCAGTTGTTGTGGTTATCGTAAACTCCTAAATAGGACTCAGCCAAAAGATAACACATGGGATTGTGCCAAACGTTGAACACAAAATTGACTTATTCACGGTCAACGAACAACTCAAATCCATACTAAAGTCCAATAACCAAACACACATATTGATTCCAAAGTACACACATACACAGATATTGAGTGAGGTAAAGGGCTATACGCGTGTATCATATTACATTATGTAATAAACATTCATTCTGTACCTTAAATAGATGATACCAGCGCCTCCATCAGTCTTGACTCGCATGGCCGGCAGGACAATCACGTTCAGCATACTCAGAGGGTAATTTGTTTTCAGGGTCTGTTCGAAGATGCTCATGATCTCGCAGAAGGAGTTGGGCAGTACGTTGGATGGAACGCCTTTGGGCGCGTACATGGTGACCTTGGCGCACGACTGCTGAAGTGGTCGCATCGTCGACACGAACAGTGATAGCGACTGGACCGAGATGGCGGTCGTCGTCTGGAACGTGTCCCACACCATGTTATTTATTGTAGGGCTGAAACAAAGTGTCAACTGTTACTGTAGTTAGTCTTAGTGTAATGTGGAATACCCACGTATTAGAACCCACATATGTTCGAAGTATTTTTGTGTTTGTAAAAGCGGTTTGTGTTGTAAAGGTTGGAAAGAAATGTCTGAAAAATTAAGGTCACAAAGAGCTTAAGATAAAGATGCTACCTGTTTTTCTTCTACACTGTTTAAAATATACATTCAAGAAGCTCTTAATTAATGGACCAGGAAATACTAAAGAATGGGAATAGAAATCGGGTCAGAATGTCTTTATATGTCAGATATTTTATTAATAAGAAACTAATAAGTTGTATGTTTTAAAACATGCTTATGGCAGATTCTTAATTATGTCTTAGACAAGACATTTCAAACTTGAAACTGTGAAAGTTTAGACATTCACCAAAAATGAATGGACAGGTCGGTTCTAATATAAGTACATAAAATTTTAGTTTCTACCTTTGCATATTTAGGAGTGTTGCTTCAACATGTTTGTAGAATTTTCTTACTTCATTATGAAGAACAAAAAAGGTAGCAATTTTTGTCAGTTTTAGGAAACCTTGAATTTAAAATTCTGTTAGGTAATGTCCGATCATTATAAGATTTTAATCAGTCTTCATTTTTAATTTTCTAAATACGTTTTGTAATTTTTAACTTTGTATCTCTTTTTTTGTTATTTGTAAAAAGAAATCTGTTCACACTTCAGGTGATTTGTATAAAACAAAACTAGACAATAATAATAGACAATTTCAATTGTCTTCATTTGTGAATTGATACCAAAGTGTTTTATGTGAATTGATAACAAGTTGTTACATAGATGTATGAATTTTTGATTTGATAGTGAAATGTTGCTTGCTGGAACACGAAAAAACTATGTGGTCAAGAAAAAAAAATATCCCCTCTTTTTTTTGTATAAATACCAAGTTCGTTTTTGTACAAATTACAAAAAAAATTTGTCTTACATAAGTCAAAATAATTTTAAATAGAATATTATTAAATTTTTATGATGTGGGCAGATGACATATGACAACTTTTATATTTGAGAAATACAAATAGGCCTACATCAAGAAAGACAAAACAATTTGCACATTTTTGTTCTAACATTTACCGTGAAAAGTGACAAAACAAATGTGTAGCAAAAAAAATTGAATATTAATTGATTATTGATATTGTTACGACATTACAGAACACGCTACGTGTTTCATTCGTATAATACAATAATTGTATAATACATTCATATAATACGTGTTTCAATTGTATAATACAATTGCGTTTTATATTAGTTGACATTTTTACTGCGTGTGAACAATTTTTATTTGATCTCTTGTAAGAAACTATCTTGTTGATTACAAACTATTTAATTGTCATAATTAAAGCTGGTGATTAGTGACGTAATTGGTGTCTTGTATTTTGTTTTCCACTGTACCAAACGACGATCACTAGACCGTCGTAACAATATGATGCCTCATTTATGGTGGGAAAGGTAATGGATAAATATACAAAGGGGGATCTTAAAATTAATTTACAGAAAACAGTATAAAAAGTCTAGGGGAGAAAGTGATGAAGTTATAAAACATTGTCATGAATACCATATCTGGGGCTCATTAAACTCACTCAAGAACGATAAGTATCTAAAACTAAACTCTATGTTCTGATCATCAAGAACTAGAAAGTTAAAATTAATTTATATAGAACAACTGTGCAGCCAGTTAGAATCAGAGTTATGGCAGATGACTCTGATAAATAAAAAATTAGCAACGGTTAAAATGGGATTGTTTGAGATGTCGGATGTCTCGGCTACACCATGTAAGAAATGGAGTAATAAGGGAGCGAGCAAATGTTAAAGAAACAATTAATGGAATAGTTGAACAACGTAGATTGTTATGGTACTGGACGCATACACCGAATGAGTAATCAGAGATGGCTTGTAAGGATACAGAAAAAAAAGCTACGGTTTGAAGAACTTGGAGACAGGACGCGGAGGATAATATGAGGAACAGGAATTTACAGGAGACTGACCGCGAAACAGAAATTATTGGCTGTTGAAATACGACATGCGACGAATGTCGTGGGCCCTCACTGTACACACACACACACACACACACACACACACACACACACACACATTATTAGAGCAATTAAAGTCTCCTCTAATAGACTAAGAATATTCATCAGCTCAGAGAAAATAAAATATCCAATCTATTAATAAAAGAGCAACAAAAATATTATTCAGTATTCTTCTTCCTCTTTTTCTCTTCTTCTTCCTCTTATTCTTCGACGATTAGACTATAATCCTGTTCAGTTAGATCCGAGAAGTTCTCAGTTCCATCGCTCTACCAACGATTCATTTACTTCGGAGCTAAAACAACTTTCCTCGACAACCTTTCTCTCTCTATCCCCGTCACATTCCCGTTCCAATTATTCTTATCCTCCTCTATTCACTCCATTATCTATCACGTTCCCAGTGTGTCATAAATTCTGTTTACTCTGTCTCCCTCGAACATGCATGACACCTCGAAGAAAACGTATATTGGCTATAGTTACCCTATCGCTGTAACTTTGCACATTCGTATTTGGGCACTCACCATGTTTTCCCTTGCAGATGCTTTCTAGTCATCAAGATTTTTAATTCTGAAGTCTACTAATTTTATTTCTTACATCATGATCCCTTTCACTACCAAGATCTTCGTGTTTTCTGTCAACATTTCAACTTATAATGTCTTTCCAGCTTTGAATGTCACTTGATCATCTCCAAAGAAGTTATTGTTAATCCACAACCGATGGATGATAATCATCAGCCTAGGACTCACACTACTCTTGCAATTACGAATTAATTAACCAATCTAGGTAAATATTACACAGGGTTGGAAACAGGCTCCTTGCGTGTCTACTACTCTTATATCAACCCTTCATCCGTTGAGACGACAAACTGAATACAGTTGTTTATATCGCTTGCTTGTTTTGAACCAAGTGCTTTGGTGTTCCTCTTCTTAACATTTTCCACTCGTAAAAGCTTTTTCAATATTGATAAAAGCAAAACGATTCTCTATATTAAATTCAACAGCCTATTTTTATGGTCTGCTGATGAACGAACAATCGTCCACGTTTGAACTACTACTCCATAAACCAGTTTTATCATTCATAGTAATACTATGAGAAACCCTCTCATTTTTGTAGACTCTCATTAATTATTTTACAGTGCATGTTATACTCGGAATTCAACAATAGGCAGACTTACTCTCTGATACTTGGCCATGCTGTTCCTCTCAACTTTCTTGAATATGGATACCCTTCTATAAAACGTATTATATTCTCGTATCTGATATGTTCTCCAAAACATATTAATCAGATAATGAAACAGCTGCTTTACGTCGGTCTCCTGTTTTCCTATTTTTAAATCTCCTTAATGTCTAATTTACCTCTTACTTTTCTGTGGAAAATCTGCTGGAGGTCTGTCTCTAGCGGAGCAGCTCATATTGTTCTTTTATCTTTGCTGCTTTAAATCATAGACTTTACAGTGTTCTCTCTCTCTCTCTCTCTCTCTCTGTGCGTGCGCGCGCGCGCGCGTGTGTGTGGAACCGATGTTGTTCTCCGTTTTGTCCAAATACTTTATCATTTTGAACATTTATAAGCAAACGTTTGACGCCCACAATCATTATGCTCAAAAGTAGCAACGAACCTCTTCCAGGAATACTGATGCGCTTTCCTTAGTATTCCCACCGCTTTATCCTATAATCCTGCTTAGAGCCCTCAGTTCTCCGCTGAAAATAAATCCCGTCAGATTCTTCTTTGCTTTAATTGCATCACAAGGCTTATCGTCCGAAATTTTTAAACCTTTATCTTTCCGTTTACTTATCTACGAGTGCATCGTCAGCAGCTTTCGTAATTTCTCCCTGATTACTCTATATTCTTCATTCATATGGTTTAGCACTAATTCAGCAGAATAAAGAAAAAACTCATCTTAAAATTATCTAAGGATACGGAAGAATTGTTAGACAATCCTCTAAGATTAAATCTTTCAAAGTGTGTGGCTTGACCCTCATAAATAACGAGTTTTTGGTGACTAATGATATTAAAGAATGACTACACCTCTGACCAGATGGTGATCCGAATCACATTCTGTGCCTCTAATCACCTTATGATTGAGCCATTTAATACGCCTATGCTTTTTTGTTATAACATAGTCTATTATCAATTTAAGTTACATCTACTCCCAGTGTAAGCCTCAGCTACAGGTCGGGCCGCAGTTGGTCATAACGAAATTCCCTCAGATATGGTGTTCAGTTTGGAATAAGTCTACGTCAAATAAACATCACTGAACCGAAGCGAGAGCATTAACACGGTATACTAAGGGCGACCTGGGGGAAGGGTTACTCTCTTCAAAATTGGAAGAGTGCTCTTGTCCCTCAGGTTGAGGATTGTGCATGGGGCTGGTAATATATAGCTTACTGAATTACTTAAGTAGAGAAGCAATCCTTCTGGATGGACAGGGTAACGTCTTGGCAAATCTAAGGTTAATTCATTTGGAATAGTGGAAAAAGTTAAGGTATGTGCTTGGAACATTTGACCCCTTGGTAGAAAGGAGACTGCATTGGTAAAGGATCTGAAGGAGAGACGTGTTAATATCTGCGTATTGTCAGAGACAAAAAGGAAATTGAGAGGAACACAGACGATAACCAGTTTCAAATGTTGTAAGCAGACGTTGATACGAATAGAAGAGCTAGCAGTGGAGTGGATGTGCGGTTCTCACAAAGGTTATAAAGTTATTCTTATATTAATGACCAAATAATATAAGTCAGATTAAAATTAGGAGATGTTATGTCCTGTGATTGGAATACGTGTTTCGGAAGATGGGAAGAAAGGAGAAATAGAGACATTTTGTAACGTGTAAAGAAGTCGATAAGTTTAAGACAGAGTCACTTAATAAATGCAGTGATTTAAACGCCAGAATTGACAATATAGTAGTCTGAGGCTTAATAGACACTCAGGGTGAAAGTGCTAAAAATGAAAATAACCAAATTTTGAGAACAATAAATTTAAAGTAGCTAATACTTTTTCAGGAAGGGGATAACAATAAATATACATAGACTGCTAGAGGTTATACTCCATTTTTGATTCTGTAATAGTACATAAGAAATTGTTTACATTGGTAGAAGGTAGGTACAGAGAGAGACACAGTTGAAATTTTATAAAGTCATGGCAATGGCAACTTTAATGTACGTATGGCAGTGAAACATGGCCTCGTCTGCAAAAATATATTTCTAAACTACAGGATTCCAGAAATTAAATGTTTAAAACCTCTTAGGGAATGTAGTCTGAGAGACCATCTCGGAACGAGGGAATAAGGAAATATTGAAGAACAAAGGAATGCAGGAAAAAGTGGAAGTTAAATGTAGATATGTGTATCCCTAAACAAGCAATGAAATATAGACCAGCTGGTAGGAGGGATCGTGGGAGACCCTGGAAACAATGGTCAGACTCTGTCAAGTCGGAATGGGCCACATCCAGTCAATATGTACCGGTAAATGTTTTTATGCCGGTGTATTAATTTCTCTACATTTGTCTTTCACTAGTTCTTCGCAAAGCATACATGATGATCCTAAAACAGATTAACAGACGCAGTTTATAAAAATGATATGGAGCTTTTTTTTAGTCATCATCATTTCCACTAACTTTAGTTTAAACAATTGTGTCTGTTCCGGTTTCACACTATCCACTGCCTTCTGAGGCGGCCAACACGTCTGCCTTGTGCTTGACACTTATGTAACGATTTAGGAATTAGATCTTTCCTATGTTCTCTAGTGCAATGTAAAATTAATTAGACTATATACAAAAAAAATATGTGGAATAATGTAATTTTCTTGTTAGTTAAGGTGAGACAATAGGTTGACCTTACTCTGGCTGCGAAGTATTCAGCAGAGGTGTTGTGAAAACGGCAGTTTGATCCTCCCGCCTGGCTACGCTGACCAAGAAGGTAGCCCTCAACTGCGGCTCATCGAAACAAGGAAACGCTAATCGAGCGTAGTACGGCTTGAAATTTGTCGCCAGGTATTCACTGTAACGAAACCAAAGCCATAACATAACATTTATATTTACATAACGTAATATAACAAAAGACTGACATAAAATTTGTATTTTATCGTTATTGTTAATATACTACGATAACTGAACATAAATCTAGTAAAAAAAAAAATCATCTCATTACATTCAAAGGTAAATCTCAAAAAAATCGATTTTTTGTTTTTGTCATTTTTTATTCTTCATACTTTTCTGAATATTTTGATATATAATACATATATGTTAGATAATGGTTAACTGGATTTAAAAATTAAAAAAGTGATGTGTTACTAACGGCTTGGACTAGCTGATTTGCACTAAAAGCCAAAGTTTGTGTTACTTTATACGTTTATATAATATATCTGCTTGTCAACATATTTTATTTGTATTTTCTTTGCTACCTATGTTGGCAGTACTGTCTTAGTTGTCTTTTTCAGTGTTAGAACAGCTGTGTGTTTGTTTTGAGTTTTGTGTTGGTGAGTTTTTCGTGCAAAATGCCAAGGATCAAGAAGTTTGGTAAAAACGAGTTCAAAGGTAACCAATTTACAAGTGGAGGGGTTCCTTTCAGTATAACTCCTGTTAAGAATGGTTCTTTAGCTAGTTCTGGTATTAAACATAGACCTAACCTTAGTCTTGAAGGCTCTAGCACTAGCCTAGATGACAGAAGCACAACTGAACTAAATATATCAGCATCTGAGAGAAAATTAAAATTTTTGAAAATGTGTGGGGAAGACAATGAGTACCTGCCAGAGGAAAATACAAAAGGGAATTTTATAATTGATTTAGAAATACTAAACAAAAATTTGTTGAATTCTGTAAAGTGCGCAGAATGTGACGGTACAAATAGCATAGAAATATGTGAAGTGCCATCAAACAGAAAAGGCTTAGCTGTTCAGTTTATTCTTCTTTGTAAAAACTGTAAGTTTGAAAAGTGTTTTTATAGCAGCAAAGACTGAAAGCAATGTCTATGATATAAACATTCGGTGTGTTTATGGCCATCGGTCAACTGGAAAAGGCAAAGCTGCAGCCGAAGTGATGTGTGCCGTAATGGACTTGCCTACGCCACCCTCTAGATTCCAAAAATACAATGAAATTATTAGTAAGTCAGTTGAAAGTGTGGCAGAAGATTTTATGATTTAAGCTACGTATGAGGCAGTTATTGAGAATGACGGAAGTAGCGACATAGCGGCTGCATTTGACGGAACATGGCAGAAGCAAGGCAATACGTCAATAAATGGTGTCTTCACAGTGACATTTATAGACATAGGAAAAGTGCTGGATGCTGTCTGCCTGTCCAAATACTGCAGTTGTAGTAATAAGAAGAAAGGCACTGTGGAACATAGTGAGAAGTGTAGCAAAAATTATGAATGGTCCAGCGGTGGAATGGAGGTTGCTGCTGCAAAAGAGGTGTTTCAGCGCTCTAAAATAAGAGGTGTTGTACGTTACGTCAAGTACTTAGGGGATGGTGATAGCAATGATTTTTCATCAGTTATTGCAGACAAGCCCTATGAAGATGTAGAAATCAGCAAACTGGAATGTGTAGGTCACATACAAAACAGAATGGGAAGTAGACTGCGGAGATTGAAAAATAAAATGCGAGGCATAAAGTTATCAGATGGTAAGCCTCTAAGTGGAAGAGGAAGATTAATAGATGCAGTAATTGATAGCTTCCAGGTATACTATGGGAAAGCCATTAGAGAAAATTTGGATGATGTGGAAAAAATGAGAACGGCAGTATGGGCGACATACTTCCATAAACTGTCAAGTGACGATAAACCACAACATTCGTTGTGCCCCAAAGGAGAAATTTCTTGGTGCAAATACCAGAAGTCCCTCATCACTGGTGAAAACTACACACATAAAAATAGTGTGCCAGAAGTAGTAATGACAACTATCAAGCCAATTTTTCAAGATTTGACAGACAAAAACCTCCTGGAAAAATGCACGCATGGACGTACTCAAAACCCGAACGAGGCGTTGAATAATGTAATTTGGACTAGAATTTCCAAAAACAACTTTGTGACTCTTCCAACATTAAGAATTGGTGTCATGGATGCCATTATTACTTTCAACTATGGGGCCCTTGGAAAAGTTAAAGTTTTAGAAAGCTTGTGTGGTGATGCTGGAAGGAACTGTGTTGTAGGACTAAAGCATATTGATAAAATAAGGATTTTAGAAGCTAACAGAGAAATTTATGACACCACCAAGAACACAAGGAAAGAAAAAAGAAATCTCAAGAGGAAGAAAGATGAAATATGTGAGGAAAAGTGTAATGACTATGGTGCAGGAAACTTTTAGTGTGCAGTGAACTGCCATGACTTGTTTTTCCGCTCTCCTGAAAAATTGATTTTTTTCACATGAAAGTACACTTTTCTCCTAGACCATAAGTACTAAAGGCCTGAAATTTTTTCTAGCTATTCTCAGTAACATTTCTCACAATGTTAACGTACTTTAATGTTCAAAGGTTTGTTAAAGTAATTTTTTTTAATTTAAATTGAGTAAATTTTTGAATTTTGTTTTGTATTTAAAAAAAATTATTTATATCATGTTAAATTACTTGGATTAAATTAAATTTAGGTTAATAAGATGGGACAGCCTATAAAAAACAAGTCTGCAAAGTTTCAATGCCCTATCTAAAGTACTTTTTAGAAAAGTGTACCGAAATATGCATATTATTTACATGCGCGGTATAGGGAGTACAGGTTACCTTAAAGTCTCGGGTGTAAAAAATTGTGTCACACTAATGGAATAGTATCTTGTCATTACTGGAGAATATAATAAATATAATAATGTAATATTGTATATATTATATGTTATTGTATAACATTATATAATAATATATAATTTAATATTTACTCACTTACCCCCCCCAGCCTGCATAAGATAAACACCAAATAATTATAAGCTGTTGTTCCCCCCAAAATTTAACAAAGTTGGTTTTTATTTTTGTTACTACAATTATTTTATACACTTTGACATCTTATTTTGTGTAAGAAGTGGGTTTTGATTTATGTTTACTTTAGTATTTTTGTTCTGCTTTATGTTTTTGTTCCATTTTACTTCCATGTTCCTTAAGGAAATCGAAGTATGGTGATGGCAAAAAAAAATCGTGTTCGAGATTATTGCAGATTCTGATTGGACTACACTCAAAACATGAAAAAACGTCGTTTTTCGAAAAGTGTCTGTGTGTGTGTCTGTCTGTGTGTCTTAGATTTTTTTTTGGCAAACGATAACAGCCGCAAATTCAAACAGAGTCAAATAATTTTTTGTATACAGCCCTGAATTGTAGATTTCTCAGGACCTATTGTTTTTGGTGAAGATCGGTTAAGGGAAAGGGGTAGTTCACCGGCAACGTTTTATGTTTTAACAAGGGTATTTTCTCTGACAAACGATAAAAGACGAAAATTCTAACAGAATCAAATAATTTTTTGCATACAGACCTAATTTGTAGAGTACTCAAGACCTGCTGTTTTCGGTGAAGATCGGTTAAGGGGAAGGGGTAGTTTACCGGCAACGTTTTTCTTATCAAGGGTAATTTTTTTCTATGGCAAACGATAACAGCCGCAAATACAAACAGAATCAAATAATATTTTGGATGCAGCCCTGAATCGTAGAATTCTCAATATCTGTTGGTTTTGGTGAAGATCGGTTACGGGAAAGGGGGTAGTTTACCAGCAACATTTTATGTTTTAACAAGGGTAATGTTTTCTATGGCGAACGATAACTGCCGTAAATTCAAACAAAAACAACTACTTTTTTGCATACGTTTTTGAATTATACAGGACTCAAGGTCTATTGATTTTGTTGAAGATCGGTTAAGGGAAAGGGGTAGTTTACCAGCAACGTTTTATTTTTAACAAGGGTAATTTTTTCTATGACGAACGATAACTGCCGTAAATTCAAAGAGAATCAAATAATGTTTTGCATACAGCCCTGAATTGTAGAGTTCTCAAGACCTATTTTTTTTTGGTGAAGATCGATTACTGGAAAGGGGCAGTTTACCAGCAACTTTTTTTTTATCAAGGGTAATTTTTTTCTATGGCAAACGATAAGAGCCGCAAATTCAAACAGAATCCAATGATGTTTTGCATGAAGCCCTGAATTGTAGAGTACTCTAGACCTGTTGTGTTTGGTGAAGATCGATTAAGGGAAAGGGGTAGTTTACCGGCAACGGTTTGTTTATCAAGGGTAATTTTTTTCTATGGCAAACGATAACAGCCGCAAATTCAAACAGAATCAAATAATGTTTTGCAAACAGCCCTGAATTGTAGAGTAGAAGATCCCTGAATTGATTTTTGTGAAGATCGGTTAAGAGAAAGGGGTAGTTTACCGTCAACATGTTATGTTGTAACAAGAGAAATGTTTCCATGACGAACGACAACTGCCGCACATTCAAACAGAATCAAATAATTTTTTGCATGCATCCCTGAATTGTAGAGTAGAAGTACCCTGAATTGATTTTTGTGAAGATCGGTTAAGAGAAAGGGGTAGAGTACCTGCAACGTTTTATGTTTTAAAAAGAATAAAGTACTTAATTTTGATAAACAAAGTCTCCTGATAAGAAGCTCATAATAATCCACTGTAGAAACGTAGATGAAATATCTATAAATGAAGAGGTTGGGTGAACGGGTGGGGGTAATCTTCTATTAATGAAAATTATAGTTGAAGAGGGAGGGGAGAATTTTTTATATGTGAACTACGTTATCGGCAACAAAGAAGTAGTTCTTTATTAAATTTCCTTCCCGGGCTGTTTAGCCGTAGTCCAATGTTTTCTGCAAAACCAGACTATTCGGCAGTGCCATCGACTGCTATCATCAGTGAAAATCGAGTGCGAAAACGTGAGGTGGTATACGTTAGTGACCACAGTACTGTGGTTAAGGCTGAAGCAATAAGTAGAAAGAAGTAGTTTCTATGGAAATATTTCATTTCGAATATGATTTTAAATATAAATCTTAGAACATGGAAGTCATGTATGGTTCTCCATACCTATATATTACTATACATATAGGTATTCTGTTCGTACTACACTCAAAACATGAAAAAAGTCATTTTTTGATGTGTGTGTGTGTGTGTGTGTGTGTGTGTGTGTGTGTGTGTGTGTGTGTGTGTGTGTGTGTGTGTGTGTGTGTGTGTGTGTGTGTGTGTGTGTGTGTGTGTGTGTGTGTGTGTGTGTGTGTGTGTGTGTGTGTGTGTGTAGATTTTTCCTATGGCAAACGATTATTGCCGCTAATTCAAACAGAATCAAATAATTTTTACATACAGTCCTGATTTGTAGAGTACTCAAGACCAATTGTTTTTGGTGAAGATCGGTTAAGGGAAAGGGGTAGTTTACCAGCAACGTTTTTTTTTTTTAATCAAGGGTAATTTTTTATATGGCAAACGATAACAGCCGCAAATTCAAACAGAATAAAATAATATTTTGCATAAAGCTTTGAATTGTAGACTTCTCAAGACCTGTTGTTTTTGGTGAAGATCGGTTGAGAGAAAGGGGTAGTTTACCAGCAACATTTTATGTTTTAACAAGAGTGAAGTACTTAATATTGATAAATAAATTATCCTGGTAAGAAGCTCATAATAATCCACTGTAGAAACGTAGATGAAATGTCTATAAATTAAGAGGTTAGGTGAACGGGGTGGGGGTAATTTTCTATTAATGAAAATTATAGTTGTAGAGGGAGGGGAGAATTTGTTATATGTGTACTACGTTATCGGCAACAAAGAAGTAGTTTTTTGTTAAAATTCCTTCCCGGGCTGTATAGCCGTAGTCCAATGTTTTCTGCAAAACGAGACGTTTCGGCAGTGCCATCGACTGCCATCATCAGTGAAACTCAAGTGCGAAAACGTGAGGTGGTATACTTTAGTGACCACAGTACTGTGGTTAAGGCTAAAACAATAAGTAGAAAGAAGTAGTTTCTATGCAAATATTTCATTTCGAAAATGATTTTAAATATAAATCTTAGAACATGGAAGTCATGTATGGTTCTCCATACCGATTTTTTTTTTTATGGTAAACGATAACAGCCGCAAATTCAAACAGAATCAAACAATGTTTTGGATACAGCCCTGTATTGTAGAGTTCTTAAGACCTTTTGGTTTTGGTGAAGATCGGTTAAGGGAAAGGGGTAGTTTAACAGCAACATTTTATGTTTTAACAAGGGTAATTTTTTATATGACGAACGATAACTGCCGTAAAGTCAAAGAGAATCAAATAATGTTCTGCATACGTTCCTGAATTGTACATAACTGATGGCTTGTTGATTTTTGTGAAGATCGGTTGAGGCAAAGGGGTAGTTTACCTGCCACGTTTCATGTTTTAACCAGAGTAATTGTTTCTATGACAAACGATAACTGCCGCAAATTCAAACAGAATCAAATAATGTTTTGCATGCTTGCCTCAATTGTAGAGAACTCAAGGCCTGTTGATTTTGGTGAAGACTTATTAATGGAAAGGAGTAGTTTACCTGCAACATTTTATATTGTAACAAGAGAAATGTTTTCATGACGAACGATAACTGCCGCACATTCAAACAGAATCAAATATATTTTGCATGTATCCCTGAATTATAGAGGACTGAATGCCTATTGATTTTGGTGAAGATCAGTTAAGAGAAAGTGGTAGTTTACCAGCAACATTTTATGATTTAACAAGAGTGAAGTACTTAATTTTGATAAATAAATTATCCTGGTAAGAAGCTCATAATAATCCACTGTAGAAACGTAGATGAAATGTCTATAAATTAAGAGGTTTGGTGAATGGGGTGGGGGTAATTTTCTATTAATGAAAATTATAGTTGTAGAGGGAGGGGAGAATTTGTTATATGTGTACTACGTTATCGGCAACAAAGAAGTAGTTTCTTGTTAAAATTCCTTCCCGGGCTGTTTAGCCGTAGTTCAATGTTTTCTGCAAAACGAGACGTTTCGGCAGTGCCATCGACTGCCATCATCAGTGAAATTCGAGTGCGAAAACGTGAGGTGGTATACCTTAGTGACCACAGTACTGTGGTTAAGGCTAAAGCAATAAGTAGAAAGAAGTAGTTTCTATGCAAATATTTCATTTCGAAAATGATTTTAAATATAAATCTTAGAACGTGGAAGTCATGTATGGTTCTCCATACCGATATTTTACTTCCATGTTCCTTAAGGAAATGGAAGTATGGTGATGGCAAAAAAAATCGTGTTCGAGATTATTGCAAATTCTGATTGTACTACACTCAAAACATGAAAAAAAGGCATATTTCGAAGTGTGTGTGTGTGTGTGTGTGTGTGTGTGTGTGTGTGTGTGTGTGGGTGTGTGGGTGTGTGTGTGGGTGGGTGTGGATTTTTTTTTGGCAAACGATAACAGCCGCAAATTCAAACAGAATCCAAAATTTTTTTCCATACAGCCCTTATTTGTAGAGTACTCAAGACCTATTGTTTTTGGTGAAGATCGGTTAAGGGAAAGGGGTAGTTTAGCTGCAACGTTTTATGTTTTAACAAGGGTAATTTTCTTTACGAACGTTAACTGCCGTATAAATTCAAACAGAACAAATACGTTTCTGCACACCTTCTTAAATTATAGAGTACTCAAAGTCTGGTGATTTTGGTGAAGATCGGTTAATAGGAAAGGGTAGTTTACCTGCAACGTTTTGTGTTTTAAAAGGGTAGTTTTATTTCTATGACGAATGATAACTGCCGCATATTCAAAGAGAACCAAATAATTTTTTGCATACGTTCCTGAAGTTTTAAGTACTCAAGGGCTGTTGATTTTGGTGAAGATCGATTAAGGGAAAGGGGTAGTTTACCTGCCACCTTTAATGTTTTAACAAGAGTAATTGTTTCTATGACGAACGATAACTGCCGCACATTCAAACAGAATCAAATAATGTTTTGCATGCATCCCTGAATTGTAGAGTACTCGAGACATATTGATTTTGGTGAAGATCAGTTAAGAGAAAGTGGTATTTTACCAGCAAAGTTTTATGTGATAACAAGGTTAATTTTTTCTATGACGAACGATAACTGTCGTAAATTCAAACATAATTAAATAAGTTTTTGCATACATCCCTAAATTGTAGAGACCTCAAGGTCTGTTGATTTTGGTAAAGATCGGTTACGGGGAAAGGGTAGTTTACAACATTTTTTGTTGTAACAAGAGTAAAGTACTTAATTTTTGATAAATAAAGTATCCTGATAAGAAGATCTTAATAATCCACTGTAGAAATGTAGAAGAAATATCTATAAATTAAGAGGCTAGTGGAACTTGGTGGGGGTAATTTTCTATAAATTAAAATTATAGTTGAAGCGGGGGGGATAATTTTTTATATATGTACTACGTTATCGGCAACAAAGAAGTAGTTTGTTATTAAAATTCCTTCCCGTCCTGTTTGGCCGTAGACCAATGTTTTCTGCAAAACCAGACGTTTCGGCAGTGCCATCGACTTCCATCACAGTGAAAATCGAGTGCGATAACGTGAGGTGGTATACGTTAGTGACCACAGTACTGTGGTTAAGGCTGAAGCAGTAAGTAGAAGGAAGTAGTTTCTATGGAAATATTTCAGTTTGAAAATGATTTTAAATATAAATCTTAGAACATGGAAGTCATGTATGGTTCTCCATACCGATATTTTTTAATGGTCATCTATATTTTAATTTTATTTTCATTGTATTCGTTTTAATTCTATTGCATTGAATATGTGCGGGCAACTTGAATTTGCATTCGTAGGAGTATTCATAGTAGCGTTTCGTTATTATGTTCAGTTTTAGAACATAAACGTTTGATTTTTGTTTTTTATCAATAATAGTACTGATTTTTTCTTAATTTTTTGGCCTATGAATCCGTTTTTCATATTGAGGGTATTTTGGTATTATGTTTTGAATTAGGCATTCCTTGTTGAACGAAGCAAGACTATGTGTTGTTTTATGCTACTCCATTTTTAAGCTATTAAATTTACAGTGGAGTCTTACTTCACTGGCAGTTTCGGTATTACTATTTTTCTAAGTACTTTCTATAACTGTTTTCAAATTGGTTATTACAATAATTTTTTAGACTCTCCCGCGAATACACAGTTATATTTATCACAAACGGGCTTGACATCCCGCGTTAAAACCGACAGTTGGAATTCTGTAGTTAACGTATCTTGTAGTTAACGTTATACTTAAACACACTTCGTTATATCTCGGATAATTAACTTCTTGACAAACAGGTAGGATTTCAAAAGGACCGTTCTCGGGTGGATGATTATTCCATTCTTTGAGAATACTAACTGAGAAGATAAGGGAATTTAATTTGGAGACCCACCTTGTCTTCATTTACTATAAGAAAAAGTTCCATTTACTATAAACAGATCGATTCTACGGGTCATTATCCATAAGAGAGGTTATTATAAACATCTTATAGGCGTTGTAAGGAGCTTATATTATTACAAGGATAGCAATGTCTGAAAGAGATGCTTTGACAGAGGAGATTTACATTACTCAAGGAATACATCAAGACTGTAGCTCGTCTCCAACATTGTTTGTTGATTTCATAGTTTGGGAATGGAAATTGAGAGTGGGTCCAGATATAAAAATAAGTAGTGGGACATAATTGAATACAATGCTGTTTCCGGATGATCAGGTAATCATTCAAAACAATGAATACGAGGTACAGACATCGATGTTGCAGTTGCAACAAGTCTGTTCGAATTTATAAAATGGAATTATATAAAAATTATAAAATGGAAGTTTTTGTGAAAATGACAAAAAATGTTTTTGTGAGAAAATACCCCTTGAGAACTATAATTGTATAATACAGTAATACTACACAGCAGGTGTCGTTTATCCGGTATCTTGGTTGTCACATTATTTATGACGTAGATCATGAGGTTGAACATAAGTTGGCAACGTTTCAGTCAATATGACAATTCGTCAAATATTGTCAAGAAAAGAAACTCGATTTTATAAGACAATGGCTGAGCCAATGTTATTATTGTATGGTTGTAGAGTTTGGGTTTCGGTGAAGAAACACCTTACGAGAATGCAGGCTTCGGAGATGAGTCTTGTGACCTGCGCTTCACTTTACAATGAAGACATACGCGAAGGGTTGAAAATCTAATATCCACGAGTGCATTGTAGAAAACAAAAAAATACAGGTTGTTCATCCGAATAGGATGCCGGACGGCAGGTTGCCTAAGGAAGTTTGGCGATGCAAGTCTGTTCGACAAACAAGTATACCAAGACCTAGGAAGCATTCGTGAAGTGGATGTATTTTCTTTTGAGCCGGAACAGGAGATTCACCAATTTCCTAATGAAAGAAAAAGAAGACTTAACGTCTCACTCATTTATATTTCATTCCTCATTTTAAATTTTATTTTACTTATTATGTAATCAAAGATATAACATTTTATATTTACTTTATATTTTATATTTTACATTTAAGTATCTCTTTTGTTCCATGACTTTGTACACCTCATGCGCACTAAAAACTTACTTCGGACTTCAGCAAAAACAACCAAATACGTAAAATATAATATAGGTTATGTAAGTAATAAAAGATAATGAATGTTGAGTACATAGGAAATGAATATTTTTATAAAATCTAACTACGTAAACACTTCATTTTTACAAAGCCAGATGGGAGATTCCTTGCTATCTAAAGGGAGTGACACATGGAATCGCATGTGTAGGCGACAAAAGGGTAGGAGAGCATGACATAGAGAGTAGCTGTTCACTGATTCGGCACAGGTTACATACGGTTGTCATGCATCCTGGATTTTCTACAGCATGTCCTCTAGAGGGGGACGTCCGGAGGCTTTTTTGTTCAAGCCCAAGATTCTATAAGGTTGGTGACTCTGATTTTAAGAAACATAATATAAGCTAGGATCGGTATTAGTTTCCAGTAATTAGTCTATTAAAAAGTGGTTTTTAACGTTCAAACAAACGTAAGTTTTGTTTATCTTTAGCTTATCATTATTTACCGTAACAGTTATAAAGTGTCAAAGCGCAAGAGATTATCTACTGATGGACTACAGAAAGGTATACTTTATTTAAAGAAGGAAAACTTGATTGGGAAACGGAAAATTAAGAATCTTTTTAAGAGCGAGCACTTTGTATTGATTTATTGTAGTATTCATTATAGCTTTAAAAAAAGGGCAACTGTGTATTTTCATTACTTTTGTAATTAACGTGAAGTTATTTAGTTATAAGTATTTTGCATTTAATCAAAATATCGTTCACGCTAAGGAAACAATACCATTGAGTAAAAAATAACTTTAACGTTATGTACATGCATATTTTTGTTATTAATAATTCCTTGTTTTTAAATTAATTTTTTTTACAAAAAGTTATTTTGAAAATCATTTTACTTTGTCAACATCATAATAACTTTATTATGAATTACATGTTAATGACACGTCAGACATGTCGTACATTTTTTTTTTTTTTTTTTTTAAATCCAGGACTTTCATGTCGGTGATACGGTCATAGTTTCGAGCTCAGTTCTTTATGAGTTCAGTTTAACAGGTGGTAATCCTAACTCATATTTGTACTCAAGACGGAAATTTGTCTTATTCGATAATAATTTTATCAAACTAGATTTGATATTACGTACGTGAAAGAGAGCTGTGATCCGTCTAAGTAGGAGCCGACGTAAAACCCAACATCTTCCTCACGACTGAGTTTACCTGTGTAGTCAAACGAGAGGGTGTACACAGTACTGTAATTCAACCCTTTGGGAGTCGTTACCCTGAGCATACCGATCTCGTCGTCGTTGGTGATGGAGCCTATCGTCACGTTTCCCGTGGCGTTGACCAGCTGCACGCTGTATTCGTTCACTGTGATACTATTGGACCGATGGAGGTAAATGTCAACTATAGGGTCTGTAAGCTGAAAATGAAGCAGAACAAATATGTATTCTGGCTTTGTTAGTAGACATTATGACGTTATAATATTTGTGGCGTAAGATTTACTACAATGTTTACAAAACCAGCTTCACCTAATAATAGCAAATTAGAAAAAAAACAACAACTTTAACAAGTTTACAGTGAAGCATCGCAATTTGTTTGTCTCTTATTAAACTGTGTATAGGCTAATCTTCGAAGTGTCTATATTTGGAAGATTATAAAATTATTCTAAATGATTTACCTCCAGTACGAAAGATATTAAAGGCTTCAGTTGACAACACTTAAAACAAAATTGATCTGAAAAACTGACCACCTACATCTAAGCTTAATGCTATTCAAGAGACGGTCACTACACATGAATATGTTGGGGGCTGCCCGAATTCGTTGGGGGCGTACGACAACTCCGCTCGGTTCTTATTTCACGATTTAATTCCATATAAAAAAATTAATTCTTGTCTGCAAATAAGAACTAGCTGGGAAAATAACAGTAGACAGAACGTGTAGGAATACACAGTTTGGATTCACATGTAAACAGAAAATTCTGTTCGTGTACATTGTTTACAAAATAAAATCAATTATTCCAGCTCTGTTCGGACTAGTTTAGCTAGTCCAGACAAACGTCTCTGAGAATAAATATCAGAGCTAATACATTAAGCCGACTTTATCCTGTAGTGTTTCCGGTATAACTTTTCATACTTCACATTTTCGTTCGCTTGGTTAGATCGGCAGAATGTAGCCTACAACCAGTAGCGCTTCGTGTCTCTGATAAGCTGCGTGCTGTAAACAAGTGTCTCTCTCTAGGCACATTTTTCATTTTTATTCCTTAATTTCAAAATTTAAAATTCTGTGGGATCTCTCCCCCACATCTACGCTGGTACACCCCTGCCATAAGATGAATTCGAACTGACTACTTAAGTATTCAAACAGCATAAGACCAGAGGATTAGAAGCGCGTGGTGCCTTATGACTGGTGCATCAGACTGGTGCCCCCCTCCCCCGATTCAAAATTCAACCTTTTATCCATTATTTACACTGATAAAGTTAGAATTGGCATACACAATTTCGAAAGTTAAAAACTATTTTATTAAACTCTGAAATTACAACAAATACTTAGATAAATAGTGATCCATTTTTTCTTAATTTTGCCTCAACGATGTCCTCTATAGTTTCTTCTAAATCGAGCGATTCAAGTATCTGGCTTTCAATATTCGATCTTGCTAACGAAGATAATCTCACATCTCTCATAGATGAACTCAACATATCCTTAATGCATTTAAATACAGAAAATGAGAACTTTCAGATTCGCAGTTACCTACTGGAATCGTCAAAATCAGATGATAAGCAATTTATTATTCGGAAATACATCAATCATTTTACAGTCAATAATCTAGTTTAATACTTTAAGCGGACAAGCTGTAGTATCATGGAGTCTATTATCTTCATTCGAATGATTTGAATAAAGAAAACCTCTTTCTTTGAATTTTACTCGTGGCACAGAGTGCTTCAATTCTATTAGGGGCCGTGCAATAATCACGTGATGTTTTTTTAGCAATTTTTTAACCCCCCCCCCTCCCACCTGGTGATATGTGGTGAGGTTTTAGACTAACCCCCCCCTAACCCAAAATCACGTGTATTTTTTTGGTACAAAGTATCTTAAACATTTTCAGAATATTATCTTTAAATACAGGTATAATCTAATTTAATTCTGGAAAATTAAGCACCGTGATAAAAAATATCCAGACAGACATTAAGGTTGCAGGTTGTTTCTGACTGGCATAAAAATAATAAAGGAAAGGTGTAATCTTGTGAAAAACATATATTAGTACTGGTACATGAATATATTTAATGAATATTGTCCTCGGACCACGGATTAGCGAGACTTTCTTCAACACTAACAATTGGATAGGTATCTTGCAAATCAGCTGTTGGCATTGTGCTTTGTTGAAGATCAACGTCAGTCTCATCAAGCCACTCGGCGTCATCATTTTCGCGCACTACGCAGAGAATCTCTCTCGATGTAGCGATCGATCGTCGCGTAAGGATACGTGAAGGACGAACATTGTGCTGACGATCCTGCTTCAGGCTAGGGCAATACAGGTCATAAGGCAATTTGTCAAAGCCCTCATGCGTTGGGGTAATTCCAAGAGACCGGCGTAAAAGAAATGTCGCAAACGTCTTGCCATCATGCTCTTGTGGCGTCGGAATACAAAGGCCACTGGACGACTGCAAAATCGGGTAAGGAGGTATCACGAAGCGTTCTGGAAGAATACTTCGAAGAGAACTCCGCATATGTCGACAGCAAGTGCGGTCATCACACTTTACCACCTGGTGATGATGCAAATAAACTATAGGTAACGTCTTATTTATTAGAAGTTTTAACTTACCTGTTTAGAAGTAGAACAGTAATAGAGAATACTGGAAGACTTCTTTGTTTGGTGCTTACGGCGGTAATCTACTAAAAGATCATTCGCCCACTTTGTAAGTTCTTCTTTTGTGGTATATTTTTGTTTCGCATCAGCCCACAACTCATTAAATTCTTTCTGAGCCACACTAGGTTTTTTTCCCTTCTTATACTCTGCAAATAGGTCTTTATACAGATCTCCTAGTTTAGACATGGTTCCATTGTTTTAAGGAAAAACGAACGCGGCAACGATTTACGCACGTATTCGGCGTCAAAATCACAGACTGGTGACTGACAAGCCGAGCCGGGCGGTTGTCGCGGCGCGGGGGGAAATCGTTGCCTGGCAACGGCGAGTCAAGGTTACGCGTCGCTTCTTGGATCAGAAATCGCGCGCTTAACGAAAAAACAAATACACGTGACATCTCACTACACCCCCCCTCCCCCCTTGTGATATTTTGTGATTTTTTCCGAACCCCCTCCCCCCTTTCGAGCCTCACGTGATTATTGCACGACCCCGTAGAACATCGTTATACAAATCGTTCGAATAAACTTTTATAAAAGCTTTCGCTTGATTTTCCAACTCGACATTCTCCATGGTTAATAACAGCTTAAGAAAACCAAATAATTGCGTAATATGATCATAAGCTTTGCTTGGTTTAGTCAATTCAGCTGAATGGTACCTCGTCTGACACCTGAGACCCTGGTGCCCGGTGCTGTACCATAGCGTTATGGATAATCCGCTACTGCATACAACTAGTTTATGGTGACGAACATTTCTTTCCTCGCTGTTATAGAACGTGCGATTAATTCCGTACATCTTACAGTATAATATTCTATAGCATATTCTACAACATTTGTTAATCAATGTGAAGAATTTTGTTTAACAAAGAAGGCACGAGTGCGAATAAAACTTGTATTGTTTGCGTCGTCAACTTTATCTTGAATTACTCATATCTGCAACTAACGACTGCCACTAATGGAACCACTTGTTGATAAATCATTCATTGGTTCCTGTTACGTCTGCCCGAAGAGTTATCTATATCCAACCTTGTCGGATGTGGTCTCATGGCACTTTGAATAGAACTGTGCACTCCGCTTTGGAAGCCTGTATGGTGAATAATGCACCAGCCCGACCATATATCTAATACTTAGTATTAGATATATGAGCCCGACTAACACTGCCGTTGTCAAGCGGTTGAAGTTGACAGTCTAAAGCCTTTGATGTAATAATGTTCTTAATTATCTTAAACGTGCGGCAGTGTCCCGATATTTTCTCTGTACACCAATCAGATTGCACAGTTAGTAAGATGCCGTTTTGATCCACGTTAACGAGGCGTTGCCACAATTAGTATTCATCATCCGTAGCTTATCACCGTCGATGAGCTGACCCATCGGGTCGTCGTCATTCTGCTGTTGGTATAGCCGTTGTTTAATAAAGTGCAGAAACATGTCAACACTGACACGTGATAAAAAATTAATTACGGGTGATACCAGTTGCCTTGATTGGTTAAGTTAACGGTTCGAATAAAGGAGTATTAGTGTAAAGGGCGGGCCACCGAAAACACAACCGATTTAGCCACGTGATAAACCGTTGGTACAGCGACGTTAGATTAACAAATTGTGCCCTTAAATTGTGGTGTTTTAGTAAACATGGCGTATTGACATGCTGAATACCACTTGCTAGGAACGTTTTTTTTTTCAAGTTTTAAAGTTTAGTTCTTTCATTATTAGTCATAGGCAATTTAGAAAATGATTCACGGAGAGATCGATTCGAAGAAATGAAGTCATTGGATTCATTCGATTCGATCTACAGGTTCAGCGCGGTAAACATTTGGTGGCCTAAAAACAACGCCCATGCTAAAGAATGTGTAAAGAGTTCGATTTCATACTAGCCTACTACAACTAGTAAAAAATAAAAACACCTTGTTCACCTCATACGCTGTTACCAACATACATTTAAAAGAAGTAATAGCCATAATCGTTAACAAACTTGGATAAAATTAAAATATGCAGTTTTTAAACGAAATAAAAAACGGCCACCGGCTAATGCTAAATAAGAATTCCTTTGAATTCAATAATAACATTTACCAGGAACGAAATGGTTTAGCGTAAGATATCCCTCTTCTCGTATAAATGAGAAATATTTTTATAACACATTGACACCAAAGCTTCATAAAACCATAATATTATTAGACTCCAATGGTATATGAATAAGATATGTTGACGATGTCATGTCTGTCTCTAAGAACACAAACATAGAAACTGAACTATTAAGAAACCTACACAACATATACCCAAGTATACAGCTTACAGAATCAATTATTTAGACTTAACTGTTTAGTGTAGTTGGATACTCACAGGTCCAGCCGTGGTCGTAAAAGTGACGGACATTTTGCCCTTAATGGTGTAATCCGGTCCTAACTGGGGTACAATCCACAGCCTGTAGTGGTTAGGCGTTATGTAGCTGGGCAACTTGTACACTGGAGCCGCATAATCGTATACGTTCTGCCAGCTGGAAACGTGTAACGTTAACGTTGCTATTAGCGTAGTCAGTAACAGCGCCCTCTCCATGGTGTCCCTGCAACACAGTTACAAACAAAATGCAATATGCACATAATTAAGTCCAGGTTTTCCTAACGTTTGGTCATAAACAAAACACGGTCAGAAAGAACTGTAACCTGTAAATAAAAAAGGAGGTCTCCCATCCTAAATAAAAGCTCCAACAAAAGCTATCAAGTAACTACACGAGCATCAGGCAGTCATTAGACTCGGCCGGAGACTGTGACCACTGGGGCACACCATTGTATCTGCGCCCTTGTATCTGGACATCTGGACTAGCGTCTAGTGGATCCGAGAAATACGAGAATTGCAAGCCAGTGTGGTATGGTGGGAAGAGAGGAGAACGAGTGGTGAATCTACTCTTATACTTACTGACTTATTTATCTACCTGTCCATCCCTTCATTGCCAATCGATACTGATTTTTGTGTTTACGTTAAATAAAATTATTAAATTCACCTAAATAGTTCTAAAATCCTATCATATTTATTGTATCTAAAATGTTCTTATCAAAAAGAATTGAAAATAAATACATAAACTCATCTTAAACCCAGCTAATTTTATACCACAAAGTTAACATCTTTGGGTAAATATAGCATCAGACGATAACTACGATTTTGGTTGTAGAAGTGTGTTAAAAAAAGACCGAACTCATTTAATAACGTGCCGACTGATCATACGCATCGTGTTCCATCAAGTGGCGCTGACAAGCGGCAACTTCCGGAAACAGAATTCCGCTTAATGCGTTACTCGTTAGGCTACGGACATACAGAAGAGTGGTAAGCGACGAGCGTCAAAGCGGCAAAACCTAAGCGGCATTTCGTAAGCGGCACTATGAACATACTGGTAAGCGCTAGAGCGGCATAAAAAGTACTTAAAATTTCTGTTCAGTTGTCAACATGCCGTTACCGAGGTCGGTTAGACGTGAGCTTCTACATGAAAATCGTTTGAAATGTTTTATGTTAGTATACGATGAAAATAAAAGAAGATATGGAGTTCATCCCGTCAATAGAAGTCGCTCTACTTACGGAGAATACCACCATCTTTACCGTAATTTTCCGGACAAATTTTTCCAGTACTTACGTATGTCGGTGGAAAGCTTCAATTCCCTACTAGAAAACGTGAAAAGAAAATTTGAGAAACAGCACACAAACTGGAAAAGACCGATGTCTCCTGAAGAACGACTAGTTATAACATTAAGGTAGGCAAAACAAACATGGTTATAGAATGTTTTTCTTGTTGTTGCATTGAAACAACTGAAAAATCGCTGTTTAGCCTACACAGCGAATTACAAGTAAGTTTCAATCTGAAAATAAGATAGACACTTGGAAAATAATTTGAAGAAGTTATTTTGAAAAAAACGTATTCTTTAATATAAATTAGAACTATATCAACACAAACTGTATTAAAGTATTAAATATTTTACAAATATTAAAGTATTTAACAGTTACAAAAAATTTGTGGAAAGAGAACATTTACAATGATAAAAAAGAATTCGTTTGCTCGTTTTCATAGTATAATGTAGCGTCTTCATTCATTTGAGTAAAGTTATTCTTGTTCAGCTACATTTGTTTAGATTTCAGTTTCGTAAGTACCAATTGTTGAATTTCGGTTCATACCTCCAACTTTTCTATTGGAGTCATAAACGGAAGTAAACTTTTAAAAACTGCAAGTCTGGGTTATCAGCTTCTCTATTGGTATCTTCCTTTAATAACGCTAATCGCTGTTCTTCCAGTTCTAAAAATCTACTCATATCTGTTTGCTTAGTACTTGACTTTTTAATTCTTTTTCGCCCAAGTTGAGTCGAAATGGACATGCTAGAAGCAGGGCTAGCAGGAAACATTGAGGTTGAACTACTTTCTTCACGTGTTTCATCCGTTATTTCTGCAACAGTGGAAATTTCACGATTATCGGATAATGAAACGTCACGATCATCGGATAATTCCGGTTCTTGCAAATTTCCTTCACCGCGGACAGGAAGTACATAGTCCATAACAAATGACATGGATGTAAAATGAGGCCATTTAATTGTAATTCGTTTAGCTGCAGACCCACTTTTGACCACTGGCAATTTCTGAATTTTTTTCCTGTAGGTATCTTTTAAGTTTTTCCATTTTTCTTTTGCTTCCTTCCCTGGAACAAATAGAAATAGAACCCCGTTTTAAGTAACATTTAATAAACTACATTTTATTTATTTTTATTTTCATTTATTTTTATTATATTTATTTTTTGCTATTATTTTCATTGATGTTCTATTGCAGATATCTTGCAACTGGATATGCCTTTCGTTCTCTAGCTTTTGCTTTTCGAGTGGGTAAAACAACAGTAAGTGACATTGTGCTGGAGACGTGCACTGCTATTTGGGATGAACTAAGAGATGAATTCATGCCTCAGCCAACGACAGAACACCTGCAAAATACTATTAACAGCTACTAAAAGCGATGGAAATCTCCAAATTGCTTCGGAAGCATTGACGGCAAGCAGTGTCAAATCAAATGCCCGCCAAATACAGGTTCGGAATATTTTAACTATTTACATTATTATTCGATCATTCTACAAGCTGTAGCAGATGCAGATAAGAAATTTATTGCTATAGAAGTAGGTGGAAAAGGGAAGCAAAGCGATGGGGGTACTTTCATTGCATCGACTCTTTTTCGGCATTTGGAAAGTGGAAAGTTCAATGTTCCTCCACCACAAATGTTACCTTCAATTGTAGAGACGCGATCTAACATTGACTCTAATAAAGACAGTGTCTTACAAACGTTAAACGACGAGATCTTGAAAGTACGACAGGAGGTACGGAGGAGATCTGCTCCTAATATTTTGGTACAAGGTCCTGTTGACGAGAAAAATCGCGTGTATTTTACGGGGGAAAATAACGAAAACCCTATTGAATTTTTGTTAGCGTGTGAGAGTGAAATGGCTAGAGTAGGTTCCCGACTAGAAGATCAAGACAAAATACAGTGGGTAGTTAACGCGATGCGTGATTCGGCGCGTAAGTGGTATAACATTGTACGCGATAGAGTGTCCACATACGCGGAGTTCAAGCAAAAATTTGAAAGCCGGTACTGGAACTCGCATACCCAAAGACTTCTGCGCAATGAACTGGAATATGGCAGATTTGATAGGAAATTGGGTATTACCGCGGAAAATTATATAATCCAGCAGGTCGAACGCGCCAAGCATTTAACCCCAGCATTTTCGGAGATTGACATAGTCACGAAACTTGCCTATCACTTTAATCATAACATTAGAGTAGCCGTGTTTACGCAGGGTATTCGCACGGTCGATGAACTCCTCATTCTAGTGTCCCAAAGTGAGACGGTTTTTGATTTGGGCGGGTGGCGTTATAATCCCGATTTTCGCCGAAATAACGAAGGGCAGAATACGCGGGTACAGTACCATCAGCAAACTGATCAAAGACCGAGTACCAGTACTACTCCACCCCAAACATCGTCAAAACCGCCAAATAAAACCTTTGAGTACAAGGGTAAACAAAACATTGGTAGACCAAAGGGGCAGGGTAAGGGCAACGACGGGGCCCCAATTAGAGCGATTCAAACGGTCGAATTAGCCAAAGCTGATACAACTGCAAAAGACAGCGACTCCCAAAGCAGTAAAGACTCTAACAATAAATCAAAAAATTACCAATCTACAAAAAACGTGCCAAAATGCGCATCCAGCAAGGACGCGCTATAAATTCAGCAAAATTTTGTAAAAGTAAGCATGTTAATTATAAGGATTATATATTGTGTGAAATGTGTACTTTAAATTATGTAACTTGTGTGCCCGTTAATAATGTGTTCCCACCGGACGTCAGGGATCCGTTGCTAGAATCCGGTCCCACGCAACAAAGGCCAGTGAGCGCGGCGTGTCCGGTGTTACACGCCTTTGTCAACGGCGTTCCCACACAAATTTTGTTGGACACCGGCAGCGTTGTTTCCGGCGTCAGTGAAAGATTCCTGCGTGCCAATAAAAAATATTTTCGTACGGCCCCATCACTCCCAATAAATCAATTTTATATACGAACTGCTACCGATACAAAAGAAAAAATTGACACTCAATACTATCTAACTATCATGCTAGACAAAGTGCAATTTGAAGTGTGTGTAGTGGGTATAAACAATTTAATATGTGATATGTTATTGGGGGTAGATGTATTAGAACAAATACGTGCGGAAATTAACACCAGTGAACACTTATTAAAATGTACCATTGACAATGTTAGTTACACCTTTAAATTGAACGCACATACACACACACAAAATGATGGTGACCCAATTAAAATCACACGGCCACCAAAACAAGTGATTCATTGTAAAGACTGTGAAGAGGGGGAGACAACCTTAGATTCCCGAACTGAATGGAAATTGTCGTCGCTGCAAGAAGAATTCAGCGATATCTTCAGTGAAGAGCACTCAATCTCGTCAGTGTATGAACACAGAATCCACCTCACAGAGCCGGAGAAGTTCATAAGGAGAATCTACCAGGTCCCTATAAAATACCAGGCCGAGGTCCAGCAGGAGATACAGCGGATGTTGGAGGAAGATATTATAGAGAGATCCAATAGCAGCTTCCTCAACCCACTGCTGGTCGTCCGCAAGAAGACTGGAGAAATCCGACTCTGCCTGGATATGAGGAACTTAAACAGTCTGGTAGAGAAAGAGTTTGACTGCGCACCGACAGCGGAGGACCTCTTCATTAAATGTGAAGGAGCCAGGTACCTCACGAAGCTCGACCTAACAGCAAGCTTCTGGCAGGTCCCGCTGTGTGAGCAAGATCGAAAGTATACAGCATTTATATTCAATAACAAATGCTATCAGCACAAGGTGGTACCTTTTGGCCTTAGCACGAGTCTCGCTGCGATTGTAAGATGCCTCGAGAGAGCTCTAGGACCCGAGGTAGACCCATACACTGTAATATTTGTTGATGACATCCTCGTCATATCCCGCACGTTGGAAGAACACTTCGAGCATCTGAGGAGCGTCTTCCAGAAGCTGAGGTTAGCCAACATCAAGCTCAAGATACACAAGTGCGAGTTTGTAAAGTCTCAAATGAAATTCCTGGGACATATAATCTCAGCTACAGGTATCGGTACGGACCCAGAAAAGCTCAGGAGTATTGTGGAGTTCCCGGTGCCCAAGAACCTCAAAGCACTGCGAGCATTCCTTGGACTCACGGGATACTACAGGAAATTCACCAGCAAATACGCCGAATATACAGTCCCCTTGCTACAGCTGGTACGCAAAAATATAAAGTGGAAATGGGGTTCTGAACAGAACGATACGTTTGAGAGGGTTAAGGGCCTGTTCCAATCTAATTTACAATTGTTCCATCCACAGCAGGGTAGGAAGTACGTAATGTACACTGACGCTAGCGAGTACGCTATCGGCGCTGTGTTGCACCAAGAAGACGAACAAGGTAGTCTTCATGTTGTAGCATACGCCAATAGAACGCTCAAAGGCGCTGAGTTGCACTATTGTACTTCTGAGAAAGAAATACTCGCCATAATAAACGCACTCAGAAAATTCAGACACTACCTATATGGTACCCATTTCGAGATCCACACTGATAATCAGGCGTTGTCGTTTATATTAAAATGTCGATTAGCAAATTCCCGACTAACACGATGGGTGTTAGCTATTCAGGAGTACTCATTTACTATTAAATATTGCAAAGGATCAGAGAATACCACCGCAGACACTCTAAGTAGATATCCGCCCGTAGAAAAGGAGGAGGTATATGAAGCAGCGGACGACGAGTTAAAGGTATTGAATATACAATACACTGTCGCGCCCGAAGCTACCAATATGCTACAGAACTTAGGACGCGAGCAGGACGATAACCTCGCACTCCTTGCTAAAAAGCTAATGTTAGCAGCTCACCCGAATCCGCATTATCTTATACAAGACAATATATTGTATAAATTGTTACAGGGCGAATGGAAAGTGGTGTTGTCTCCAGCGATGCTTGCGTGTGTAACACAATCATTACATATAAAAATGGCGCACGCATCTCCTGTAAAATGTGTAAAAATATTGCAGGAGGATTTTACAATTACAAACATGTATCGTAGGGTAAAGAAATTGTTAAAAACATGTCATCCGTGTAAAACTGCGAAAGTACCAAACTTGCACACTTACGTTCCCATGGCCAATGTGATAACGGAAGGTAAGGGACAGATGATCGCCATCGACTTTCTGGGACCATTACCCAAGGCTACCAGAAATCTAAAACACATGGTAGTTTGCGTCGATGTGTTCACTAAAAAAGTTAGCCTTTATGCGATCCCTAGGCCCACCACAAAGTCCGTTTTAAATATTATACTTAACAACTATATCCCACAGCATGGACCAATAAGGAACGTACTTAGTGACCAGGGAAAGCAATTCCAAAACAAACACTGGGCAGCTACCCTGGAACGTAACGGTATCAAAGCAATCCTAACCTCGATACGACGACCACAGGGCAACCTTGCCGAAAGGGTGAATCGGGAAATCGGTAAAATGTTCCGTATCTATTGCTATAAGGAACAAAGTAAATGGCCCGAGTTCCTACCATTCTTCGAAAAGGCAATAAACGAGAATTATCACGATACCACGGAATACACACCAGCAGAGTTAGACTCTGGAATAAGGCCAGAGAGGTTTTGGAATAATTATTTAAGTAGGCCAAAGACTTATAATCTACCTCTGCCGGTGCAGTGTAAAAATCAACTTGTGAGGGAAAGAATAGTTGAAAAAGGGCGGAAAAGGGCGGACAAATTCGATACTACTCATAAACTAACTAACTTTGTAGTAGGTGAGAAAGTACTGCTCAAGGCGAATCCTGTAGGCCGAAGAGACATAAATGTAGCCGCAAAGTTTTTTCGTTTATATAATGGTCCGTATCTTTTGGCTCAACAACTCGCGCCTCACACGTTTATCGTTACGACGCTCGACCGAACGAAAACGATCGGTAAATATCATGCGAGCTCTTTGAGAAAATACTTTGAGTAGCATGGCATTCCAAAGCGCGTCGCGACGAAATAATAAGACTTTAGAAAAAAAATAAATAATATTTAGAATTAATAATAATTGTATTATAATAAGTAAAATTAAAATAAATAACTTGTGTTTTATAATATTATTAATAATAATTGTAGATAGCTTGTGTATTAATAATAATGCATTTATAACGTGGTGAATAACGAGCGTGTACAATGAAACAAACCCACCGCCAGGAAATAGTTAAGACACACGTGGTAACTACCTCCCCACATTTGAAAGTAGGTCAAGCAATTAGCCGCGCGGCAGGCGATAACGGTTGTAAACAAGACGGTGTCAGCAAATTCCTTTGCACGCGTGCCACTGTTTACAAACAAACCTTTTAAACGCTGCAGTTAGCTATTACCCATTATAAAAACATTAATACACAGTAAATTGCAAATATAATAGCATTAGTAAATGTATTTAGAGTTAAGTTGTATATAATGGAATAACATTAACACACATGTATGTTTTTCTTTTGAATAAGTAATAAAATGTATAAGTAATAAGTATAGTGATTACAGAATACGTGTGTAATAATTAAGAAAAAAAATAAATAACTGTAATTATTACATTCATTTTTTTTTTAAACGGGTGTGGGAATATATAACAGCACCAAATATTAACTATTTGGGGTTATATGTTGCCCGCATACTGAAAGCATATTTAAATAAAGTATAACAGTCAAAACCCCATTTGAATGTAGAGCGTTGAAAATAATGCTTAGTAAAGCGACGCACACGTGGTCATTATGTAATCAGTTCGCTGTACAAGGAAGCGGCCACACCCAAACTGTTAATTATTAATATCTCGGAAACTAATGAATTAAGGCGAAATCCAAGATAGCCAAAATGGTTGCCGAAATATTAATAATGACGTGTGCAAATTTTACGCAATATAATTAACAAATGAAAGAGTTAATTAAATATAATTGAATAACTTCTGTAAAAATAGAGTTACATTAGTGAGATTTTAGTATGTTATGAAGATAATAATTTCTGACAGATTGTATATTTTAGATTTCACACAACTTGGTTTGCAACCAAGTTATTGCAAAATTAAATAAGCACAGGAAATCCGGACCGACAATTTGGTTCCGCTGAATAATAATAGTATTAAAAATAGTATTAATTCTCCGTCTGTGGGAACCTAACTTCATTCTCACGGACCAAGGGAATTCAAATTTTATGTAGTAGGGAGAGTGTGCCAGCCAATCAAATCACTTGACGCGAACCCCGACCAGCGTGGTGTTTTCAGGCTGAAACATCACTCTTCTGCCAGTACTCACGAAGTAAAGACGTAATTCTTCGATCGTCTAGTAACCATAGTGGTGAAGATCAACAAGAAGACTCTACGTGGTCAACACACACGCAATTACGAACACAGTAGACACAGATCAACTGTATAGCTCGTAATTGTTGCGTAAAGGCGAGATACTCTTCAGTACATCAACCAAGCTTATTGTGTACTACCAGCTAGTCATAAGCACGCAAGAGATCCACCAGACTTCAAGAATACAGCAGAGAGGCCGTCTAAATCATTGGTGAACAGCTGACGAGCAGAGCTACCACTCGAACGAAGCACACACACACACACGCTGACGTGCGACGTGCGAATCGACGAGGGACAGGAACCAGTTCCAGCAGAGAGCCGTAGACGTTAAAATATTCACAAACAGCAAGGAAGCAGAGTGTTGCCGAATTTTGAACTCCACGACCGAATCCAGCAGCTCTAAGCAGATTACTTTCTCTAGCGAAGGACTCGAATCGACGAGGGAAAATCGGAACGACATCCTCTTCAATAACAGGAAAGCAAAATCCACTTATTTATTTTTCAACATTAAATTTTCTATTTTTCATTTAAAAACATTGTAAATTCAAATAATTCAGGTGCCATACAAAAATCAAAGACTAGTAATTAAAGAATAAACTCATTGTGATAATCTGTATAGCAGTTTAAGTCATTAGTAAGTTATAGTTAAGAAATAGAAGTAGTATAAAAGCGCTATACAAATCTTAACTAACAATCTAATCTTAGTTCATACTGCAGTATAACAGAAGTCGAATCACTAGAAATGAAATAACGTGAACTAGACTGTCACGTCTAATTTATTTTGGAAAATTATTCTAATTAACTTCAGAGTTTTATATTTTGTTTCATGAATATTTAAATTCAATTTAGTAAAAGAGATTTAATCAAATCTGATCAATTAATTAATTAAAATTTAAATTGCAATCAACTCGCCAAAGAACGAGTTTAGTTTCTTTTCAATTATTAACCAATCGAAAAACATTGATTCATTGTTTAGACTGTAAGAAATTGATAATATAATAACCATTTATTTCTTGTGTGTTGTCGGAGTAATAAACAACGTTTTATTACCCCATATAACAGTGTTTTATTGTTGTACGATAAAGCCTACCAGTCTCACAAAACTCTCCCCCTTTAAAGTAACTTATTTTGTGTGTTGTTGCAATAAATTTGAGATTACTAGCTTGAGAACTTCAAATCCAAAATCCACACGCCCTAGCCGGAAGAATCCGCAAGATCGGACAGCAGGTAGGTACTCATACACAACACGACACAACAATAACGCATATCAGTAGAGTTATAATATATATATATATGTAATGTCTGTCCATTGCACAACATTGTATTTATATGTTTTATACGATAATAATATAATAACGTAGATAAAATAAATAAACTCACCTGTACAAATCGGCTTGGTTTCTTTTCTTACTTCATCCCACAATTTATCAGTCACATTTTTGTTTTTGTAGTCTTTTTGATTACTCTCCCACAAAATGGGTCGTGACTGAACAGCAGAAATCAGACCTTCTATAAATGACTTTCTGTCACTCATGTTTACTGTTTGACGCTCACAACTAAACTAAATATCAAACACAATCTGCGTCAGAGCGGCAAAACACTATCGCTCAGCGTTGCCCCTCTGCCGCTTAGGTTCTGTATGGCCAATTCCGCAAACATCAATGAGTTTAAAAAAATTTCTTGACGCTCTGCCGCTTACCTCTCACCGCTCTGCCGCTCGATGCTCACCAGTATGGCCATAGCCTTATTGTTGGTAATATTCGAGACAATTACAACAGCTGGAGTAAATGTGTATATTAACCTCTCGACGGATTTTTAACAGTGGAAATGAAAGATCTTGAAGAGCAGCGTGTTTGTGTTAATTTGCATCAAAGTCGTTAAAACGTTTACGGACACATTTAAATGTTTCAGCAGTGTTACGAATGGCACATCGACCGACCAAAGTCTTGAAATACAGAGTTTTGAATATTGAGTTTTGAAATACAAATACAATAATGTTTTCATATACAAAGACTCTATTTTTGTAAAATAAATGTCTTTATATCAGAAAATTTTTCTTTAATCTCAGAGCTAATATTACTCCTATACTATAATTATTGAAAATTATAAACCTATAAGCAGACGACAAAAAGTTTTAAAGGTGAAATAAATTTTTGGTTTGCTTAAAAAGTATAAGATTAGTTACTAAAGTGAACGATAGTATTAATAAAATATATACTTTTTTCAGGATGCATATAAGTTAAATAAATGACAAATTGTAATTGATTACTACTGACATGTCTGATAATAGTCAGTATTACTTTTACATAGATCAAACACTTAAAAGATACTAAATAACAAATCACTCTATTAATTGAAACATTAAGTTATATTTTATTAATTAATTATAAAATATACAAAAACAATAGTTATTCTGTCCACGTTATATAATTTTAGTAGTAGACACAGCTATAAAGAGGGGTTAGTATTCAAGAGGGAACAATGGCATCACATAAGTAAGGGTAGTAAGAGGGCCCGCAAAGGATTACTGTTGGGGGCTCCATTGTACTTCACGCACGTTTTACATTAAGGGTCATTGATTTATGAAAATAATTATGTTAACAATATTAAGGCTGCTTTGGATACTACAAGTATGTTAAAGTTTCACATGAACAGGTTACTGGTCAACCGCCTACCAGGAGGACCAGAGACTCTTCTGTCAGGGTTACCATACCTAAGCCGAAAGGCCCTTGTTTTGGGGGGCAGGAGATTCGCCCTCACCCTTCTCTTTCTGAGATAGGATTTGGTGGCTTTTTATCAGTTATTCCGATACTAAACGTTTCTTAGTATTTCCAGTGCTCACCTATCAGCATCACTGAACACTCTAAAAGCCTAAGCCACCCAAAATTAAGAAATTAGAATTGAAAAAGGAAGACACCCTAGCCCTTGATTACTCTAATAGCGTCGGGGTCAGAAACGAACAAGAGGATGTCAAGAGAGACTAGACAGAACAGACTAAAGGAAGGGATCTCACTCAAGACAAGTTGAAGCAAAGTGAGAATCCAGCTAGGGCACATCGTGATTGCCAAGCCCGTATCCTCAAGATGTGGAACCCTAATGTAAAAGCCATTGATAGAAGAGACGTGGGTCGTCCGAGGATGAGATGGGTGCCAGAACAGGTTTATATAACCTAATCCTTGAAGAGGAGGAGAAGAAGAATACAATTATTAAGCAGGTTCCATTGCGTGATCTCTTGTTATCTTAGTTGAAGTAAATCCACAATTATGAGCTGACAGACTCCAATGTTAACCGTTTTGGGCGTACTTACGTTTGACATGTTTATTACGCCTAATGAGAGCTAGACGAACCACCCAAAAAACAAAGTTCATGGCCTCCAGGTTGGGTATTGGACGGTGGGTTAATAAGCTATCACTGTAAAACAAAATACCGGTGTGTTGTTTGTGTACTAGTCAGTTGACACAGCCATTGGAATTAACAAGAGATTAAAACAAAGTAATTGAGTAGCATCTGTACTACCAACATAATTTGGCGTTATAAGGAAAACGTCGATTAATACTTTGAACATCTTGAGAAATAAACCAGTACAGATGGCATTAACATAATAGGTTAAAAATCCCAAACGACTAGCTAGTGGGAGTCATACAACCTACATATAAGAAGAAAGACAAAGTAGAATTCTCCAACTACAGGCCTATAATAATACACAACATTACTTATAAAGTACTGCCATATGTAATATACAATGGGTTAGTAGAATATGCGGAAGAAATATTAGGATAAAACCAATGAGGGTTCCGACCGAGCCGCTCCACAACTTATCAAATATTCATCATAAGACAGACATAGGAAAAGGCATATGAATACAACATACATCCTGTATATCTTATATACTATAACAACACAATGATTGTAATATAATTTAATTTAATTTGGGTAGCCCCACGATTTTGGAGCGCCAATTTATATAACAACACAAACATTGATATATAATTTAATTTGTGTAGCCCCACGTTCAGGGCCAATTTATATATAACCTAACAAATTATATAATGTATTGAATTCATGGGTGTAATCGTAATAAGAAGATGATACGTTATTTAAGTTTGAAATTGTTCCAAATGTTCCAATTATTTATTTACTTTATTACACAAAATTTTTCATTTCGCATATAGAAATACTACTCATTATTATATCGTTTGTACGAATCCTTCGTACACAACTTATAACTAACAATTTACATACACAGGTTATACATAAATCTTATTATCTAATTTTAATTAATTGAATATTCATTTTGCTCTCGGCTTACTCATTGTGTGATCATCATTTTGCAATTTCTGATTAATTTACTTTAATAATGAAGTTAATTGTATTCCAATTTCTTTAACATTAATTAGTTTTAAAACTTTCTACTGCATATGCATTCTCCTTTATCAACCAAGACTTCATTAATTACGTTAACTCAAAAATCAAATATTTCTCTTATCATTTATGTTACCCTCAATTACTAAATTTTATACAAGAGATAGTATTCTAAATTTTACTCTGATTTTACATTTATGTACAATTAGTTATTTTAATACAGGTTAAATATCTTTCATTCTAACTTTAATTAGTGTCTTTCAAATGTCTGTAATTACATTGTTTTTCATCACCTCGTTTGACGTGGTTAATCATCTGTACGTCCTCCTTTCGTCCTCAGTCTGTGTACTCTGTGTCCTCATGGTCCTCTGGTCGTGTCCTCCGTGTCCTCCTGGTCTTCTGGTCGGATTATACTGCATGTACGGTTTACGAGTCGTCACGCCTCACATCATATTCTGCGGGTGTGTCCATAGACCTCCTCGTATGTGCTCTGCTGCTTTGGTTGGACTTCAGTTTGTCCTGTGCCTCTTACTACGTATAAATTTAAAATAGCGTCGTCGACTGACATAGCCTCCTGTGGCAATGGTTGAATCGAGAAGAAGAAACGTTATTAGCGCGACCTGGTATTTATAGTCAGGTCGTGCAAAAACTCATGTCTGAACAATTTTTAACTTCTCAGATTTTGTCGAAGCGTCACTTCCCCCACTCTGGTTCAATTCACTATTTTCGCCTATCTTCGCGAATTACGAAGTTTGTTTCACATCACTCGATGCTCAATCGATCACTAATTTTTATATGTTTACTATACGTAAATTACACTTCTTTATTGTAATTACAAAAAGAGCTATTCATTTTTTACGTATATTAATTGCACTTTTCGTCATATCTGCACGGTCGTTTAACCCTTTATTCACCTTTAATTTCTATACACTTTGGTGTCTTTTGTTTTACCCTATCGTACATATTTTCCTTATAATTAAAATAAAATATAAAACTATTCTACTTGTAAAGGGTGGTTACATTTCAGGAACGGACAGGCTTCACACACACAAACAAAATACGCGTGTACACAAAGCTAGCGACAGGTGTATCGGGAATGCGTGTCCATGCATGAATTCTGCGCTCCCTATTTTTAATGACGATACAGCTTATGCAATCTGAATCATGTTTATTAATTCATATTTATTTATTTTTATTATTTATTTCATTTATTTTGGCAATGCACAGTACCGTTAATGGTTGTACCGTTGCAATACACTCTATGTATAACCCACATACCACATATTATAGACTTCAGACAAACCTTTGAGGAACGATATGTTAAAGACGAGACTATTAACAGAGGAAATATGTTGGTGGGTGTATTATAACTTGGTATCCCAAAGAAACTGGTACAACTCGTGGAAGTGATTGAGGCTGGTCCCAGGGCAACGATATGAGTTGGCAGTCAGTTCACATCCACTTTCCCGTCACCACAGGCATTAGACTAGAAGATGCACTGTCCTCTTGACTCTTTGATTTAGATTTAGAACCAGTAATCAACAAGATGGAAATCAAAGGACATATAAGAGTAAAAACCACACAGATTATGCTGATAACGTAGCCATTACAAGTAAAAACATAAACCCATTGAAAGAAGCTGTAATTAATATAGATAGCGAGGCAATTGAGAGTAGACTGAAAATAAAATGATAATAAAACAACATGAATGGAAATAACAAGAACATCATGTAATAGACAATCTCTACAATGCGAAAGTCATGACTTTAAACATGCAAGTGAATTTTCCTACCTAGGCTCACAAATAAACTACCTAACACCACAAGCAGTGGTATCCAGGCGAGAATTCCTTGTAGTAACCGATGTTATTACGTCTACTGAAAATTAATAAAGTCGAAATGACTGAACAAATCATTAAACTTAAAAATATACAAAAGCATAATTAGACCCGTTGTAACGTATTCATGTGAAATCTGGGTATTAACGTAAAAAGACGAACAGTATCTCAGAATATTCGAACGAAAAATACTGAGAAATATTTTTAGACCAGTGCAAAATAACGACGGTTCATGAAAAATACAAATAAATCATGAAATAAATAATCTACTACACGAAACTGATATAGTAAGGTTTATAAAGAGTAGAAGGATAACCTGGCTGGGACACAGAATGAGAACGGAACATCCCAGAAAAATTCTAGAATGGAGGCCAGTAGGTAGGAGATTAAAAGAAATGTCAAGGTAGAGATGGATAGAGGATGCTGAGGAGGATCTGAGGAATACGGGGATAAGAAAATGGAGAAGACTGAGAGGGCTGAATGAAGAAAAATCGTTGAAGTGGCTAAAACCCATTCTGGATTGTAACGCCAATAGAAAAAGAATTAATATAATGGGGTGGCCAGTGGTAAGTGTTGCAATAATCTGGAATGACTTGGATAAAATACTAAATAAGCGGGTCTTACAATAAATACTGAGAAATACTGACATAACCTGTTCAAGTGTAACGTTTTAAAATGGAACAATAGAAAATGGCAAAAAGGTAAAAGACTTTGCGTACCTAAGAGTGAATATATTTAAAATTGAAAATAAAGAACCTGAATAGTTACCCAAGCAAATTAATCTCCTTATATTTAGATCTCAACATGTGTACAGAAATATTAAAATCTGAATCCATAAAAGTACAATAAGACCAATAATAAGCACAAGCATACCACCACGGAACTTTGAGTCTTAAGTCAAAAAGTGGCAAACTACTTAGTGTTAATGCCTTTGAAGTATTTCCAAGAAGAATACTCGGCCAAAAACAGGAAAGTAGAGTCTGGAGATGTCGGTCGATTGTGCATAGTTTGAACAATACAAAGAGTTATAGACTATCGAAGAGGTGCTTAAATGCAAAATAGAAGGCTTAGACCGGTTGGAAGACCTCAGAAGACACAGTAGGAGAAAGTATTGAGGATATGAACATTCTAAAATTTTGCAATTAAAAAAAAGCAGATATGGACGAGGACATGTGCTAAGGCCGGAAACGGGTTGTAACGGCATGGGCCGGCTCAGGCTGTGTAACATTCTGGTATAATACTGGACGGCTGAAGCGGCGGGCAGTTTTGGCAGCCTCCCCTGCCTCTCGTAAACTAATGTGTTTGCTTCCGTTAAAAAAGATACTTTTTCGTCACTGGAAGTTTACATTATAGCATAGAACGGAATAGAAATTTCTATTTCAGTAGTACATACAACAATACAACAAAAATTGGCCATCATTTCCAATGATTACATACAGTATAAACAATACGGTACTATCGACTGTTTTTACATTCAAATACAGTACATCTACTACAGATAGGTACCTCCTAGCAAAGTTGCGTGGAGGTTAACTTCTAGCTTTAGCGGATGTTACAGCTGCTCAAACAAAAGAAAATATTTTAAACTCTAATAAAATAACTAACTAAAATTTAAAATTCTTAATATAGTAAATTAAAGTACCCCACTAGAATTATTTTCCATTTCTCTATAAAAACTTGAGAAAATTAAATTACATTTTAAAGTAAATTGTAATCACTGTTAGCAAATTTATGTTAATATACAGTAATCATAACTTAGCAAAAACACTGATACAAACATTTAAAAAAAAGTTACTTAAATTTACCATTACCATTTAAAAACTCTTACTGAACATGACTTACGATGGACGCAATAAAATTTCCATTCTATTGACGTAACTTAAGGTTAGAAACACTGATAAATCCCATGGGGAAGAGGCTTAGACACTGAAATGAAGAAATCTGGATAGATAAAGTAATATTACTTGCAGTTCTATGATACGTCGATGGTCAATAAGTATGTGAGTGTGGATGTGTGGGTGGATGGGTGTGGGTGTGTATGGGGATGTGTGTATGTGTCTGTGTTGTGCTTTATAACAGTTTGTGTACACCGATTGAGGCAGCTATTGCTAGTAACTCAGATCCGTCCATTTGCAGAGTGAGGTATTCAGACGTACCGAGTCCTCCGACTGTGCCTACGTCACACTCGTTCATCCTCTTTTAAAATCCTCTTTTTACCGTCAACCGTTGCTGAATGTCCATCAATTTCGACATAACTCCAGTCACACGGAGATGGAATACGACCAGTCTATGCGTGACCATATCATGCTTTATAGTGGAATAGGTCAGTTTTGTAGTGAAAGTAAACATGATGACAATTTTATAGTCAGGGATAGGGGAAATATGAAAATGCAACCAAAGGTTAAACCTTCATAAGTGAAAGGAGTTTGATGACACATATTACAACGTAAAGGGGATATTTAAATATTACTACCCTAGAAGTAAACCTTGAGGCTATAATACAGTAGGCCTATAAGCATTATTGTAATTTTTTTCTTGGTGACACGAATATATAACTTTCCCGTTCCAAAAGTAGTAGAACATTTGAAGAGGACGCTGAGAGATAATGAATTTAAAAAAGTGAATTCTTTTTTTTACGAAAAGGATGTCCATAAATTGCACGGTTGTCACAGGAATGTAAATCATCAATACGTTATATGATTATAAATGAGAAAATTATGAAGAACGTCCGACAGACGTTTTAGAGGTTGTGACATAAGGCAAATCATTTTATTAGGTTGTAGGAATCTCCAAGGAATTCTTACAGGAAACTATTACAAGACGTGTCCACTCAATGATAAAAGAAAGTGTAAGAGATTTATTTCAGAAAAGATTGGATGGGATATTGGAATTAACTAAAAATGTAGATGATGTTGAAGAGGTAAGAAGCAATCGAATGTTGAATAAAAAAGCTGAGTACTAGGCATCTGGGAGAAAGAAGGCGGTACGAAAACATATAAGCAACAGGTCTAGGCACATTAACAGCTCTACAGAAGGGAATCGAGATGCCTGCAGATGTCATCCAAAGAATGCGGTAAGGTTAGGTCATCAAGAATCTTGGGAAATGTTATATTTTTATACGGTAACAAATTTTACTCGTACAAACCAATGAAACTGTCAAGTAGGCAAGGGAAAATGGATACTATAAAACAAGATGAATGGCTAGAGCATTGTAAGAATGAACTGGTAATGAGGGATTTCATAAGTACTAAGAAATAAACGAAGCAGACATAGGAAAGTTGAGCGATTTACTTTTAGTACATCTGACGGTACTCGTGCAAGCTAACGAATAGCATTAACTTTTATTTATTAAGTTATTGTACTTCACCTCAGATTATTACGTTTTTATAACAATTACTGGAAAATAGACGTTGTCTCGTAACAACAGCGAGGAAAGAAGGTTAAATCGATCTTCAATTGAGCGGATCGTAATAAAGGTGACATCTATAGGAGATTGTTTCTATTGGACGCAGGGTACATTCTGTATGCACAAGATTTAAATAATCGTTTGCAAGAGATTTCTGGTAATGCTCGTAAGGAAATAATAAGTTTTTTGAAGAGTGTAAAGGACAAATTAAAAGCTGGAAGACGACAGAATTTGAAACGTTCCAATCCGTCCTTTTAAGAGAAGATACAAACTATCCTCTCCGCGAATCTCAATTCACAATAACATTATAACATACTACACCTTCGAGAAGGATTACGCTATATATACGCAAACGTACGTATTTCCTATTCAGGTAAAGAATACAAGAAATCTTAACCATATATCCGATAAATATAATCTCGAAATCGATTAAGTGTTCTATGATAAATCCTAAGAGACAAGAGATTTGGGTGCTACTGCTGGCGATAAGAACTTTGTACCGTCACAGTCGAATGCGATCGACTGTACAAATGCAGCGATACGAAATATAAAGTCACCTAAACTCCATCGTTTCCACAATAAAAACGTTTGCAACTAATGGAGCATCACTGTTCCATAAAGTGATTACAAAACACAGTTCTGTTATCATTTATCACCAGTACTTGACAAGATAACGAGTGCTATAGTCTAAAGAGGTGTATAACGTAAAGCGCTGTTAGGTGTTTGTGACTAAACCATACATTGAACTGCATGTGGCTTGACTCAAGTAAACTGAACTCTTCAGATAATCTGTGTGCGTGCGTTCGTGCAATGCAATATAACAAACGGGATTGGAGGATTTATTGCCCCCATAATAAAATAAAATTGTTACGACGGTCTCACTGATCGTCGTATGGTACAGTGGAAAATAAAAATAAAGATACCAATTAAGTCACTAATCACAAGTTTTAATTAATCACAGTTAACAGTTTGAAATCAACAAGTTATGCAACAAGATTATACTCATACAATAATTCAAGTTAAATTTGTACACACGCAAAAATAATATCAAGTAATAGAGTCCCGCACAATAATAACTTTTCACTAATAACCACTTGAACGCACTGTGCAATCGCCCGACGTAAACTGACTTCCAACTCTCGTCCAACCCGTCCAATCGTGGGGTAGCAGCTGTACGTGCCCCAGTGGCTGCAGTGTCCGGGCAAACCCGATGACTGCCTGATGCGTTCTGAATGCATCAGTAGCCTTGCGATAGAAACAAGGGTGGAGCCCTCCTGCAAGGAGGGATGGAGGCTGTTATTGTGTGTGGCAGAACCGCGGAGCGATACGCAACGACTGAGGAGGATTTTTTTTACTTGGGAAGGAAGTAGCATGATTAACTGTTAATTTCTCGTTTATTTGAAGGATGAGAAGGAGTGCCGCTTACGTGGCTGGGATGGAAAGAGCTGAGTGTCAAGCGCCCCAATGGTGGGGGGTGAAAGGCAGATGAATGTTTACGGGGGGTCATCGAGCAGAGCTTTAAATTTGCGAAGAGGTGGGCCGTCGTCTGTATTAAGCCGGCGGTGATGAGGGTAGGATGAGACAGAGGCACGAGTGAAGAGTTTCAGCGCAAGAGATCGCACAAACTCATCAACAGAAGGAACTTTCAACCATCGCCTGACAACATCATTTCTGACATTCCAGGGAGAGTTAGAGGTGTAACGGAGGGTGCGAGATTGGAAAGCTTCCAAGCGCGCAACAACATAGAGCTGTAGCAGGGACCAATATGACGGCGCTGCGTAAGTTAGGATTGCTCTAAGAAAGAGCAAGTAGGCCTATATGGTGAGTTTAGTGCGCACAGGCACTAACTCCGATTTGAGAAATGGAAATAGCTTGGCTTTGACGCCACGAGCTTTCTGGAGACATTGAGAGACATGGGCTGCAAAGCTAAGGCGCCGGTCGAGAGTAACGCCAAAATACTTCACAGACCGTTTCCATGCGATAGGACTCCCGATAAGGGAGAGGGGCTGTCATCGGGAAGTGAGTTCACGGAAGAAGGCAATCGCTTCGGATTTCTCTGCATTGACTGCCACCCGCCATTTCCTTAGCCACTCCGGAAGAATGGCTTGCTGATGTTGCACCACTCTAGCGGCATGACCAAGACTGGCCGAGCTAGAGTGATACATGGCGTCATGCTCATACACTGAGAGAGTGACACCAGAGTGAATAGGCAGGTCGTTCGTGTACACTAGGTACAGAACGGGGCCAAGGACAGATCCTTGGGGAACGCTTGCGGCGATCGGTCGGACGGATGACTTCCAAGCGGCAGGTGTTGGCTATTTATAGTCTGCAGGTTTCCATAATATGCGTCCTCAACAACCATTCTAGATTCTAGAGCAGTGGTTCTCAACGGGTGTGCCGCGGCACACTACTGTGCCGCGAGATTAGCTAGGTGTGCCGCGAAACATCTGAGACTTTGTGATATTGTTGGAAAAAGTAATTAAAATAATTTCACTCAATATTTATTTTTAAAAAAAGAACAAGAGGATAATATTCAAGAACTTAAACTTATTTTACAGAGGATTTATTGGCTTACGCCTTATAACAAAAGGTTTGAGTTATTAATGAGAAATTTGAGCTTGTCGCTTCTTACACAAAAGTTCAATTCGTGGTGGAATTGAAGACAAACACACACGCATTTCCTGTTCAACTGAGAGAAGTCTCTCGCGCTTCTTGTTTTTTATGTTTGTTAGTGTCGAAAAGCCCAGCTCGCACAAGTAGGTGTGTGACGATTTAAAAGGAATTTAAATAGCACAAAATAATTTTTATTCAAAATACCACGTGAGATAATAAACCACCCTCCCCTCTGTACTTAAATGCCTGTATCAACTTGTAAAAATCTAGTACGGACATGAAAATTACACTATATTGAAGCGAATACTAATAATCTTTCTAATTAAATAAAAGGACGTGATAATAATAAATGAAATACCTAACTCAATAAAGAAAAGGTAGGATTATTAATAGTAGTTAATTAGTGTAAAAATAATAATAATAAAGGTAAGAACTACTTTTCTCTCTCCGCGTGAACTGTGCCCGCTTCCCTACTAACCGTCGCAAAACCATCCCCAGTCGAGCTAGAATCTCAGACAAGGTAACAGCTTTACCATGTGTCGTGAAGGTAAACGTGTGAATATATACCATAAACGATGTTACTGAAAGTTTCGTGGTGACATACTCCACATGTAGTTGAAATGAAGTGAAAAGTAAAACAAGTTAAGTAGTTGAAATGTAGAGAAATAACTAAAAATAACTAACATAGCCGACACATCTCTTTATAAAAATGTTTAAATTGTAAGGTATGTTCCATACCATATAAAAAGGTAACATTAGTGCAGTTAAAAGTAAAATGTGAAAAGTGAACACCAACGTCAGGAATGAAGCAACGACGACAACTTTACGAGCTCCAGGTAGCAGAATCCTTTCGTCATGATCGCAACTTAGAATCAACAAAATAAATGGAGGAACCCGAACGACAACGAAGAACGTCCAGGAAAACCAACTGAAGAGGATCAGCAAGAGAACCTGCAGCAGATACACCTTATACCCAGGTGAAACCAAACCGTTATCTTTCTAACAACCACAACCAAACAACAGTACATTTTTGTAGAGACTCATTAAAATCATGTAAATATTAACATAGTAATGTTTGTAGTTACTGTAACGAAATAATAGTAATCTGATGATAGTTAAAGGTAAAGGTTAATTCGAAATTTGATCAAACTATTCTTCTAATAGTTTGCATAATGTTGAAGTACTTTAGAATATTATAAAGTTAAAACCCGGATCCGTGGTATTCAATGTAATTTACAACTGTATGGTTTGCTCATCAGAGTAACATTTTAAAGAGTATAAGAGCATTTGATGCAGAATCTATCAGAAGTTTATTTTAACGTAAAAACAAAAGGATAACCATTATTCTTAAATCATTATTTAAGAAGCCATAATAAAGAGATGTTTTTGCTAAAAATCCAGAGAGTGAGTAAATTTACGTACCCTAAGACAAATTCCTGTTCTATATATTTTCCCAATTTGTTGGTAAGTAATTTGTACTAACAACGGCAGCCGGTTTAATTGAAAGCAACCAATTAAACTGGTTCCCTGTGTTATAATGTCTTAATAGGAGAGACGTTATAAAATGCGCAACTCTGCTAGTTAATAAACAATAAAAATTTCTATTGTAATTGTTCTAAAAATAATTGTGTACGTCGTGGCACATACAAAAGGCTACACTCTGCTAAATAATTAACAGTAACTTGCTAAAATGCGTAAATTTATTCACTCTGAATTTGTGAACAAATAAATAGAGTTTTAATTATAAAATAATAATAGTAGTATTAGGAAATCGACGTAATAAGCAAGTCCCCGCTTGTAAAAATATTCAATTTTCAACCTGTCGGTATATTTACAGGCTATTTCATGTTTGATTCGTGTCGAGGAATGTACGTTCTGCCCCGTAAACAAAATAAATTATTTGAATAGAATTCCCAACATTGTCAATATACGACAGACCTGTGCAGGAAATAAACGTGTTCCAGATTGTCAGAAGTCACCCTCCTTTGTTATGAACCCCTTGCCAATGTAAACAATCAGCCACCTTAACGCATACAATAGACCTCCCCAAACAGCTGATCTATTGTGTTAGTGTAAACACAAAGAACTCTTCATGTGAAATTTTTTTCCACTATAAAGAGATATTATCACTTTATCTCCAGAGATAATAATTAGATTTACATATATTTGAATTTATTAGTATAAAATTGTTATCGTATACATATATATATATATATATATATTATACATTTAATATTTATAATTAAATTTACCTCAAGATGTTATTTTTTTTTTCCTTTTTTGGAACATGTTTCGGGTACTATATTGTACCCATCCTCAGCCTTCCGGTTTTTTTGTCTGGTGAAGTACATATGTGTTGTTGGTTGACTATTATTATTGTGGCTTCCTGTTGGCTTCTGGTATTTCAAATTGGTTTTATTGTGTGTGATTGTGGTGTATGTGTTAGTTTTTTGTGTATTTTCAATGTTGAGTGCTTTGAATATTGTGTCGTGTCAATCACACACAATAAAACCAATTTGAAATACCAGAAGCCACCAGGAAGCCACAATAATAATATTCAACCAACAACACATATGTACTTCACCAGACAAAAAACCCGGAAGGCTGAGGATGGGTACAAGATAGTACCCGAAACATGTTCCAAAAAAGGAAAAAAAAAATAACATCTTGAGGTAAATTTAATTATAAATATTAAATGTATTGTATACATCAAGAAACGGACTGTAGTAGAAAGTGACTAAATATGTGTGTGTGTGTGTGTGTGTGTGTGTGTGTGTGTGTGTGTGTGTGTGTGTGTGTGTTTATATGAATTCAAATTTCATAAGAGTGTTTAAAATAGATAACATATTTAACGTACGTAGTACATAAGATTTAAAAATCATTATTACGACTACAATGGCTCAATTTAACCCCGACTTGTTGTCGAAGGACGAATTGAGTTATGAAGCTTTGTTACGCGGTCTCCCATACACAAACGTTACGCGGTCTCCCATACACAAACGTAACTGTCGCGGAACTGCACAAAACATTACGCGAGAATAGACCAGACGAACCCTCACTGGTGAATCGTTTAAGTGTACTAGACTTCGAAAGTGAAAAGGAAACATGCTATAATAAATATACGGAGCTTATCTCCATCGCACAAACCCTGCGAGATGAAAAATCCCCCGCGGTAATTTTAAGAACCACTCAAAGAATAGAACATTTGACCCGCCGCATCACCAATTTGTTGAATTGGCCCGGTGACAAAGTTACTCCACCGGACGTGCAAAAATTCGCGGAAGAAGCCTTACAACAATTATCAGACATACTGCGCGAATTACGTAGAAGGTCCGAATCGTTTAGAATAGAAGAGATCGAAGAAGCAATGACGAAACTAAATATTTCCCCCACACAATCTCCTACTCAAGAACAGCAACCTAGTGCTGTAAAATTTCCATTTCTCCAGGAATCTAGTATAGAACCCAGTAAGGATCGGTTAACGGCTAGGCAAGCAAATACCCTCCCCGTAACCACCTCGCCATTTCCAAATGAACTAGGGAAGATTACCCACAATTACGATTTACCTCCCCTCTTACAGACAAATCCACCAGCGGAAAAACCTGTAACGACATCTCAATTAAATTTCAACACTGAGTTCTATGGAAAAATAACTCACCCCGTAGAACGTATTTTATCTGAGATACCAACCACTGATGGGCTGAATATTACGAAACTCCTAGATTTTATCAAGCACCTATTACAAATAAAGGATCTGCGACAACTAAGAGATGACCAAATTTTACAAGTACTTCTACCTAAATGTAGATCTCCTTTAAAAGATCGTGTGTTAGAGTCACTAAGGTATAATCACCCTGTAGAAGAACTACATACAACCCTGATAAGACACTTCCTCCCCCCCCCCCGGTATCTACGAAGAATTAAAGCGGAACTCAGTACTTAGTGTACAAGGAGCGTACGAGAGACTAGCTCATTATATATCTGAAATAAGGGAATCGGCCTTATTACTACAAGTTAACTGGAGTGAACAACAGCTAGTAGACACTATCTTAGTAGGACTATCTCCCGAGGAGCGATCTCGCCTAGCACTCATGAAGAGACCAACCACATTCACAGAACTGGAACTGTGTTGTATACATTCATCCAACGTCTGGTATTCAGACCAAAACAGACGCGTTTTAATGTCCCAGACTCCACGCAGGGATTCATTCCTACCTCTACCCATTGAGACTGATACTCGAACCTACCGCGATAAGCGATTCGTAAGAACTTCTAAAACCCAAAGCTACCCCAGTACATCAAACTCCCTACAAAAACCCCAACAGCATGCGAGCGATGCCAATAACGAAAGAAGATGTTATAACTGTGGAAAGTCCGGACACATTAGCAAGAATTGTAAACAAAAGCGGTACCAACAAAAAACCGACCAGTCAAAAAACATGTGAAGCGGGAAGAACAAAAATCCTACTTCTTCCGCAGCATCAGAAGGAAAAATATAAACACTAATCACCCTAAAGTAAAAATTAATATAAACAAACGTATAGACCCTTACGTAACAAGATTTATTGACAAGTCCAACTCTATTGGTACATGCAAAACATGTATATGCCAATTACCCTACATACAGATAGACCTTGGAGCAACGAATATCATCGGTTTGTTCGATTCAGGATCTACACGTAGTATAATCAGTCAACAGCTAGCCACCGTATTAGCTAATCATAATCTTATTAGAAGTAGCCAAAACGTGGACATAAAGTGTGCCACCGCGAATAAGCAAAACCTAAATATATCACGCAGTATTACTGTCAAATTAAAAATAAAGAATTTTACTTGGTATGTTCCACTACTCGTAGCTGAAGTATTAGGACAAAACTTAATACTAGGCGCCGACTTTATAAGCAAAACTGGCTTAATTCTCGACATATACGCTAAACAGTATTTCTTTAGGTTTGATCGTACTCGAAAATATCAGTTCGACTCCGAGCTAAATAACAGCGAGAATTGCGAAACATCAACTATTCATTTGGAGCATCATGAATCTGGTTTGAGTCATTTAAAAGGTAATGAGCGACAAAGAATAAAAAAACTAATAAGGGAATTTTCTACTGTACTAACACCTTAGTTAGGATTGACCAATCTTATCGAATACAAAATAAATCTCAGCGACAACAAAGTAATACGTCTGAATCCATACAAATTATCACCGCCCAAGATGGAAATAATGAGAAACCAAATCAACAAACTCATAGAACAACACGTCATAGAACCGTCAACTTCTCCATACTCATCACCTGCATTCCTAGTACCGAAAGGAACTGACAAACATAGACTAGTCGTGGATTATAGACAGCTGAATAAGAATATAGAATTTGAATCGATTCCCCTGCCCGACATTCACAGCGCTTTCCACTATTTTACCAAAGCGAAAATTTTCACCATAATGGATCTCAACCAGGCCTTCCACCAAATTCCGCTAGCTGAGGAATCAAAACATCTAACTGCGTTTGCTGTCCCATTTAATCTATATCAATTTACTAGGGTACCATTCGGAATATCACAAGGAAGTTCAGTATGTAGCAGACTGTTAGAAAAAATATTCCATGACGTTAAATTTAAATTCGTATATCACTATCGTGACGACATAGTAGTATATAGTGAATCGATGGATCAGCACAATAATCACTTGCGTGAAGTATTATCAAGGTCAGAGAACGCTCGACTAACGGTAAACCCCAGTAAAGTTAATTTCGCAGTAAAACAATTCTCTTTCTTAGGTCATATAGTATCAGCCGAAGGTAAGGTTAGCATCGACCCAGAACGCACGCGCGCTATCCGAGAATTTTTACCGCCTAGAGACACCAAAGGTATAGCTCGATTTTTAGGTATGATCAATTATTTTCATAAGTACATACCCCACCTAGCGGATATAGCAGCCCCATTAAATGCATTAAGGAAAAAAGGAGCGAAATTCGAGTGGACTACTCGACACCAAGCCGCATTCGAAACACTCAAAGAAAGCATAATATCACCCCCGGTATTGCAGTTAGCAGATTTCAGTAAACCATTTGTCGTACAGACCGACAGTTCTAGTGTAGCATTAGGAGCAGTAATATACCAAGAAATAGATAATACAAGACTACCAATCAGCTATGCATCACGTACTTTGACGGAGCAAGAAAGGAAGTTCTCAGCCTATGAACTTGAATGTTTAGCTGTAGTGTTCGCCTTCGAAAAATTTAAACCATTTTTGGAACACAAGGAATTTCTACTAGAGACCGACAACCAAGCTTTGTCGTGTTTGTTAAACTATCCAAAACAATTAGGTCGTATCGGAAGATGGGTGTTAATATTAAATTGCTACAAGTTTAAAGTACAACATATTCGTGGTACCCAAAATGTAGTCGCCGATACACTATCCCGCATGTTCCAACTACCCAATGCCAGACCTGGCGAAGACAAGGTTGAAACCACCACTGTCAATATGCTAATAACAGAATTCTCCCTTGCATTCAAGGATATAGCGCATCACCAACAACAAGATCCTAAATTGTGTAAGATAATAGAACAAATAGATAAAGGAAATTATTCTGACAAGTATACCTTGAGTAAACGAGTACTTTGTTATAAAAAGACTAACGGAAAGTCAATGAGAATAATCGCCCCGGAAATAATTAAACCCATGCTAATGGAATACTACCACTCATCAACCATTGGAGCTCATATGGGAATAAGGAAAACGATACATCGTATTCGCAAGGAATATCATTGGGAAAACATGAACAGTCAAATAACCGAGTTCGTGAAACAATGCGAAATCTGTGCCCTGAGCAAGCCAGCAAGAAACAGTCAAATCGGAAAATTAATCTCAGAAATCCCCACAACACCTTTTTCAAAGATATACATAGACTTTTCTGGACCTTATCCCCGTTCTAAGTCAGGAAATACTATGCTATTAATTTGCGTGGACTCCTTCACTAAATTCGTGAGGATGTACCCTATGAGACGTGCCTTAGCATCTACGACAATAAAGATTCTACAAGAGAGACTATTTAAAGATTACGGTACACCGGTACACCTAGTATCTGACAATGGACCTCAATTTAAATCGAAAGAATTTAATGACATGTGTTTTAAATTAGGAATAAATCATATTACAGTCACAGAGTACCGACCGCAAGGAAACCTAGCTGAGAGATACTTGCGAAACCTAAAATCAGCCTTAATATCTTATCACGCTAAAGATCAGACAGCGTGGGATCAAAATCTATCATGGATACAATTTGCCTTCAACTCGGCGTATCATGAAGGACATAAATCAACACCACTTGATTTACTGTACAAGTATAAACCGAACCACCCGTTAACCACAAAGTGGAAAATTCATGAGTTATTGCCCCGCGAAATAAATGGGAATAATATAAGGAAAATATGGAAAGAAGCTCGCGCAATTTTGAGAGCGAATCTACATAAATCGCGGAAATATCATGAGCAGAATAATAGGAAAATAAAGTACAAAGTAGGTGATTTAGTCATGTATAAAACTCACCCTACGAGTAGAGCCGTTGATAGGACCACTTCCAAACTATCTTACCGATGGTGTGGCCCCTACACGATTCACAAGTTCATCACCCCCGTGACCGTAGCGCTGTACGAACCAATACAGATAATTACGTTCGCAGAAGTCATGCGTCTCAAATAAAAATTTGTTCTCCTTGTGAAAATAAAGAAGCACAACTACGAGAAAGATAGTAAACTAAAATACTACCTAAGTATTAAGTTTAAATATAGGCAACATCCTATATCGTAATTGAGTCTAAAATCAAACACCTTGTACGAATACCAGCGAGGCCTGATCAACCTTAGCTCATATTCTGCGAGAATAAAATAAATAATGAGAAGTCAGCTGACGAACAACAAACCTCTACCGCAGTAAACTAAAGGTAATTCTATATATTGTTATTACAATACGTTATTGTTATTAATAACCTATAACATGTTACTCCTTGCGATGAACATGATAGTAGTAATACACTGAATTGTAGTTCACGTTTGCGACTAAGAGAAAGACAAAACTAGGAAATAAGAGGAGTAGTCGACAAAAAAAAGTCAAAATAATCAGCGATTCGACGCGTTGAATATTATAAAGGTGCGAAAACCCTTCTGTAAGAAAGTTAGAGAAACTTTAACCTTACAGTAATACTGTATATCTGTATAAACGTAAACAGATACACACTAGTATACCTGAAATATGCTGAAACCTACTCATGAGTGTAACTCTTAAAACGAGTGAAGAAACAAAAAACCGGTAGTAGCTTTAAGAAATAAGGTATATTTATGTACTTGTGTATTTTATGTGTTGTATATGTATTGAATTTTAAGTATTTTGTATAGTATGTAAGATAATCGATCGATGAATCGAAATAACCTTGTGGAGAGAAATTTCATCACGAAGTCCCGTGCCAAATATAATTGTATTTCATAGGTTTTCATTTAACACCCACTAACGTCGCCCCGTCGTCTCCTTTAAGTAGAGGGGGATGTGACGATTTAAAAGGAATTTAAATAGCACAAAATAATTTTTATTCAAAATAACACGTGAGATAATAAACCACCCTCTGTACTTAAATGCCTGTATCAACTTGTAAAAATCTAGTACGGACATGAAAATTACACTATATTGAAGCGAATACTAATAATCTTTCTAATTAAATAAAAGGACGTGATAATAATAAATGAAATACCTAACTCAATAAAGAAAAGGTAGGATTATTAATAGTAGTTAATTAGTGTAAAAATAATAATAATAAAAGTACGAACTACTTTTCTCTCTCCGCGTGAACTGTGCCCGCTTCCCTACTAACCGCCGCAAAACCTATCCCAGTCGAGCCAGAATCTCAGACAAGGTAACAGCTTTACCATGTGTCGTGAAGGTAAACGTGTGAATATATACCATAAACGATGTTACTGAAAGTTTCGTGGTGACATACTCCACATGTAGTTGAAATGAAGTGAAAAGTAAAACAAGTTAAGTAGTTGAAATGTAGAGAAATAACTAAAAATGACTAACATAGCCGACACATCTCTTTATAAAAATGTTTAAATTTTAAGGTATGTTCCATACCATATAAAAAGGTAACATTAGTGCAGTTAAAAGTAAAATGTGAAAAGTGAACACCAACGTCAGGAGTGAAGCAACGACGACAACTTTACGAGCTCCAGGTAGCAGAATCCTTTCGTCATGATCGCAACTTAGAATCAACAAAATAAATGGAGGAACCCGAACGACAACGAAGAACGTCCAGGAAAACCAACTGAAGAGGATCAGCAAGAGAACCTGCAGCAGATACACCTTATACCCAGGTGAAACCAAACCGTTATCTTTCTAACAACCACAACCAAACAACAGTACATTTTTGTAGAGACTCATTAAAATCATGTAAATATTAACAAAGTAATGTTTATAGTTACTGTAACGAAATAATAGTAATCTGATGATAGTTAAAGGTAAAGGTTAATTCGAAATTTGATCAAACTATTCTTCTAATAGTTTGCATAATGTTGAAGTACTTTAGAATATTATAAAGTTAAAACCCGGATCCGTGGTATTCAATGTAATTTACAACTGTATGGTTTGCTCATCAGAGTAACATTTTAAAGAGTATAAGAGCATTTGATGCAGAATCTATCAGAAGTTTATTTTAACGTAAAAACAAAAGGATAACCATTATTCTTAAATCATTATTTAAGAAGCCATAATAAAGAGATGTTTTTGCTAAAAATCCAGAGAGTGAGTAAATTTACGTACCCTAAGACAAATTCCTGTTCTATATATTTTCCCAATTTGTTGGTAAGTAATTTGTACTAACAACGGCAGCCAGTTTAATTGAAAGCAACCAATTAAACTGGTTCCCTGTGTTATAATGTCTTAACAGGAGAGACGTTATAGGTGGTTGAAAAATGTAACAGGGTATTAACTGCTTCCACTGCTATTACTGGGTACTCTTTCTTCGCTAGTACCCAAAACTTGAGAAGTGGTAGTTCACCATATTTCAGTTGAAGTGTTCGGTCTGTCTGAAGTTCAGCGAGCTGCTCTTCTTTCTCCAGAGAAAGGTCGGTGGTGGATTCTGGGGACACAGCATAAGGATTGCGCACCCAGTCATAATTGTCGACAGTGATGGAGGGAAAATATTGTGTCATGTTATTCTCAAGAGCCATGAGGTGATTTAAAATGTGTTCGGATGTTATGTCCCCGTGTGGATCTACCTCAAAAGTCAGAGGAAACATCTTAAGATTTTTCTTTCCCACATGTAATTTCCATATTCTAAGTTTTTTTTTAAGAACCCGGTGAGTTAATCGCTTGACGTCAGCACAGTTTCTTGTTTTCCTTGCATACTCTCATTTAGGTAATTTAAATGGCGAAAAATATCAGCCAATCAGGCTACCTTTGCACACCACTCCTCGTCATTTAACTGAGCTGCAAAGTCTGGCTTTTCGACGCTAAACATACTTAATAGCTCTTTTCTCAGCTCAAAAAATCTCTCCAGGACTTTACCTTTTGACAACCAGCGGATCTCAGTATGAAGAACCAAAGTGTCATGTCGAGATCCCACTTCATGGCACATTTGTTTGAGGAGTCTTGTCTTAAGAGCCCTAGACTTAACGAAATTTACCATGTTAACGACTGAGTCTAAAACACTTTTAAGTTCTGTTGGAATAGTCTTCGCCATCAGAGCCTCACGATGTATGCAGCAATGTGTTAAACCTACACTCGGGAAATCTTCTTTCACTCTTGCAACAAATCCTTTGAATCTTCCGGTCATTGCTGGTGCACCGTCTGTGCAAACAGAAACACAATTTTTCCAGGACAGCCCATTTTGTTCCAAGGTGCTGGATATGGAATTATACACATCTGCTCCGGTTGACGTTGAGGGTAATTCAGTACATGAAAGGAATTGTTCAATAATCGATTCCTCATCAACAAATCTGATGTAACTCAGTAATTGACATTTCTTACTTATATCAGTTGACTCATCGAGCTGTAGTGAAAATACACGACCGTCGCTTAGCTTTTCATGTACATGGCACTGGATATCTGAAGACATATCATCAATCCGCCGAGAAATAGTATCGTTTGACAATGGAACCAAGGATATTTCCTTCTCGGCGCCGTCACCTAACATCGATTTCACTATTTCCTTGCAGGCAGGTAAAATTACGTCCTCTGCGATAGTGTGGGGCTGCATTTTTTTTCGTTACTATTTCGGCAACTTTATAACTGGCCACTTGTGCTTTTTCAGAAATAGTTGCTCTCCGTACCATAGCTTTTGCTTGTTTTTCTTCTGATGACAACAATCGGCTAAAATAATTCTTATCTTTCCCAGATAAGTGACTATGTTTGGTATTCAAATGTCTTTTCAATTTACTAGGGACCATGGATTCGTTGCTTTGTTTTTCTCCACACACGACACATTCTGGTGCAGGACGGTTTTCAGGTCCACTGAACGTAAATCCAAAGTTTAAATAACTATCTTGGTACTTACGGACTGTTCCAGTACCTACTGATGGTTCTACGCCCCCCTGTACTGCTTTCACGACACTTACACTTGGAATCGGTTCGTTCTCACTTTTGTTACTGTTAAATGATTCTGTCACTGACTCATCTTCAATTTTTCTCCTTTTAATCAAAAACTTATCCATACTGAAGTTAGATTTTAAAAAAGTCAAAATTATCACAATAACGCATATAACGCGTGAAACTAAAAATCAACCTCAAAATATGCCAGAACACGGACAAAATAGCGTTACGACTGCAAACCTACAAACAACTGACTGGTGAAGGCAAGCTGTGCGCGCGTTAGATCGAGGCTCTCGCATTGTTGCCAACTCGTACGTTAATCAGTCCCCTCTCGCATTGTTGCCAACTTGTACGTTAGTGTGCCGCGGGAACTCACTACATAGGATAGTGTGCCGTGAACAAAAAAAGGTTGAGAACCACTGTTCTAGAGGATACTTCAGCGCGGCCTTGGCAGAAATACGCACGTACATAGTTCAGCGAGAAACGCGTAGAACAACGTTCTCCATAGCACCAGAACGTACCGTATTGCGTAACAGTATTATTAAACATAATATTTTGTAAGTTGTTTAATTACATTTATGCTTAGTAAAAATTAAAATCTAATCGAGTTTGTGAAACTTCTGCATTGATGGTTCTACAAATTATTTGATACTAATGGTTTGTGTAGGTACCTTACTTTTGTTTCATGCTTCCTTTTTTTTCCTTTCATTGACAGTTATTCATATATTAAAACAATGTGACTAAACATACGCGAAGAAAGTTTAATGACGTCGGTAACATTCATTAAGAAAGTATCACGTATTGAAACCAGACATCGAACGGTTTACGAGTTATAAATACGATACGCGTAAGTTTGCCCTCACGCCAATATTATTTCATTAACCATGAGTCAACGCAGATATGAGCCACACCTCTTCTGATATACAGTATATGAACTAAGTTTTTGTGATTAACAGTTTACTCATGTTGTTTCAAATATTTGTTCACTTCTGGATTGTATAGCAAAACATTAGAATACGGAATTCCGAAATGTCTTTAAGTAGTCTATTGTCTTGATAGCTTGTTATACTCCACAATGTGCAGTAGAGACTTAAGTATTTTCTGTTCGGTGCCGTACATAAGATTTGAAAGATACAGTTCCTAATGCCTTTCAACAACCGCTGAGTTATGAGATTATTACCGCTTTTGTTTATATTTCCGGGATGAAAATCAAATCCATTGTCCTATGCCAAACATTTTCCATTCGCAACGACGTCTGAGCACTTACTGTTGCTTTCAGTGATATTTATCTTCTTCCCTTTGAAACTGAAGCCTTCCAATTCGATCGTGTCCAAATCCGGGAAAGGCGTATTTAGCCCTGACTGTCTCTTATCACAAAAACTTCTTTCCGCCAAGACAAAAATCTTAGAATGATTTACACATAGTCGTGTGCGACACAATCTTGAAACATTCAACGTGCTGAATCCTGAACAGTACTTCTTTCGTGTCGCATTCCTCACTTCATCAGATAATAAAGTTAAATGAATATGTAAAAGAAGCTGGCCGGTTACCGGCGGTGACCGGTTACAAACGGTCACGTTGATACGGTGTTTCACAGTGTCTAATAAACGGTTCCTTAGCTTTCTACTATATAAGTAGACTTCGAATGAGCTAAAACCCCGATTTTTGAGCTATTTTGCATCACATATGCAAAAATACAATTTTTTAATCCGAACGTACTCTAACAGGAATTTCTTTCTAATGTCTGATTATTTACAGTAGCTCAACAAAGTTGACATTCTTATCAGAAAGGATAAAACTCCCTGGCTTTTTTCCGAGTAGTTGAGGCTTGTACCGAAGGGGCAAACCCCACTTCAGCCAAATGGAAAGTTGTGAGGAGACGTACGCCAGAGCGGGCCGGAGGCGGAGAAAGCGGAGGCACTCAGCAGAAAGAGTAGCGTGTGGATGTGTACTTGTGTGTCAATATAGTGTGAAGAGCAAGATGGGTGTCAGAAGAGGCTGATCTAAGTGCCAAACTAAAAACTAAAATAGACAGACAAGACGGGGTCGTGTAGCGCAGTACGCTAAAAAATGGAGGGAAGCGTCAATGCGGCGTCATGAGAAGGCAGGGCACACTGAGAAAAGGTCAAAAGATAGGGTGACCTCATAGGGAAATTTAACGAGTTAGGAGATCAAGAAAGATGCAAGATGGAGTATGTGTGAAGTGTGGATTTAGGTATTTCTCTATCGGCGAGGATTCCTATGAGGAGGCTCATCGTCAATAGTAAGAAGACAGTTTATGAGGAAGGAAAGTCTGCGGGAGGTCCGGGTAGTTCTGTTGATGGAGGCTGCAATGGATTGGAAGAAAGCACGTTTCTTAGCGGTTTGGGAATATTTCTAGTTTAATTTATAGAGAAAGGGTCTAGATTGGGAAACAGTTTGTTGAGGGCATACAGACCGTTGTTACTGGTTTTGGTTTCAGGAGGTCTGCGGTAAATCAGTCGAAGAGATCGCCGTTCAGTGACTCTATAGGAATTGAGGCGGGCAGTATCGGCAGTTAGCAGGATGGGATGAGCGTAAGTCATGATAGGACGGAGACAGGCGGTGTAGATTCGGCTGAGTATCACGATGGAGCAACGATCACTGCTGCTGAGCACTCGGAGAGTTCGGATTCGTTGGCGGGCTAGGTCTGTGGTTCGTTTGATCGCCAGGTAAGCTTGGAGTCGAGGTGACGCCTAGATATTTGCAGACACACTTCGGGAATACTATAGAAAGGCCTACGCGCACTTGAGATTGGTAGAAGTGATTTATGTTACGTCCTGTATAGTTTAAGACATAAATTTGGGTTTTGTCCGCGTTTACGGAGATTCTCCAAATATTGCAATATTCAATGAAGGGTTTTAAAATCCCACTGACTTTTTTCGGATTTCACTGCACTATAAATAATGAAAAACCTCACAGTATAAATTACACAGTCAAGCAGAGAAGTGAACGAGGGTTATAATAGTACATTTATTTATTTTTTTATCTCAGATATGTGAAGTTATAGAACTCTGAAATCCGGGCTCTTCTTTCATTGAACAGAGTATAATCGCGATTCGTCGAAATTCCGCAGATTTTGGTTCGCTCTTCCATGTCTGGGATGTGGCTTTCACGACTATTGTCACCACTATTGATGGTAACCACATACACTGCTCGCGTGTGAGGCTGAAACACCTGGTCGCCAAGCATAGAAAAGTGTAATACGCGAAGACGTAAGTCAACTCGACCGGGGACGTAAGCTAAGATCTAAAGTCATTCGCCATTTCTCTACTCGGTTTTTTTTACTTCCGTGTTTCGAAAGGAAATGGAAGTATGGTGATCGCGAAAAATATCGTGTTCGAGATAAGGGCTGATTCTGATTGTACAACCCTCAAAACGTGAAGAAAAGTTATTTTCCGAAAGGTGTGTGTGTGTGTGTGTGTGTGTGTGTGTGTGTGTGTGTGTGTGTGTGTGTGTGTGTGTGTGTGTGTGTGTGTGTGTGTGTGTGTGTGTGTGTGTGTGTGTGTGTGTGTGTGTGTGTGTGTGTGTGTGTGTGTGTGTGTGTGGAATTTTTCTATGGCAAACGATAACTGCCGCAAATTCAAACAGAATCAAATAATTTTTTGCATATGTCCCTGAGTTGTAGAGGACTCAAGCCCTATTGATTTTAGTGAAGATCGTTAAAGGGAAAAGGTAGTTACCTGCAACGTTTTATGTTTTAACAAGAGTTTTTTTATTTGGTATTTCCTCTGGACCTTCCAGTTTCATGACTCAAAACCTTGTCCCTCTTCACGTGATCCAGAGACACATAGAATCTCACAAAATCCCTTACGATGATATTCCTTTTTTTCTAATTCCAGTAGTCCTTGGAGTTATTGGCCTCTTCGTTTTACACAAACGTGAAATTAAAATGTTTTTTTTTCAGCTCCCAGGTCTACTCAGCCTGTGGGTATCCACTCACGTCATGATAGGCGGCCAAAGCATAATGCTTGCCACAACTCCGTTCCTTGTATGTTGTACGTCATATATAACCAGGCTAGGCTTGTCTCTCTTGGACCGTCTTAGATGATGTAAAATAAGTCTAATATAATTAAGCCTATTTTGGCTCCAGAATCTCATAAGACTACTTAAAGTAAATAATTTAGATTATAGAGGTATTAGGATTGTCTCAAACCTCTATTATGAACAGAAATCTATTATACTAATAGAACGGAAAGTAGCCAAAGAAACTAAAAAAAGAGATGTATGGCAAGGGAGTGGTTTGTCATCCATTCCCTTCAGTTTTCATTTAGAGGATATAAAGAACAAAGCGCTGGCTGCATAGGTATTGAAATAATCAGTACAACAATAAATAATTTAAGATATGTCAATGGTACGGTTGTCTTAGCAGAAACTCTTGAAGTCGCTAATCAGTAAGGTAATAAAAGTTAGCAAGAATACGGGTCTCTCTAAATACACATAAAACAAAATTTTGAACTGTCAAAATTAACCCAGAACACCATAGATTTATACCTCTACTAATCTTGCAAGTTAGTAAATACAATCATTTAGGAAAGAAATAATAATCAGAATTTTATTCGCGAAAAATACGTTAACAAAGATTAAGAGAGTATTCTGCGGTCCGCATCTTAGTTTTGAGCTACTAACACGGCCTATGAGATGCTATTGTCTGTCTGATCTGAATTGTGGAATAGAAGCATGGACGATGAAGAAGGCAATTATCGAGAGAGTAGAGGCGTTTTAGGTATCGAATAAAATTGAGAATGTCATGGTTAAAGAAAATTCGAACAAGGAGGTGCTAACAGTCATGAAGTAGGAGGTTATTTAAAATTAAAAGTTGAAAACTTCAATGTCTAGACCTTACGCCAAACGTCATCTGTTTCAATCGTCTTCCAAGGAAAAAATCTTTCTCTCTCCCTCTCCCCCCCCTCTCTCTCTCTCTCTCTATTTATGCACCTAAGCATTCAAAGAATTTCGACGAAACCGAAACATCGAAGCATGATAATGTTTTTAGGCTTTTGAAACGTATAATGTGGATTACGTTTGGTGGAGTACGTAAATCATTTCCAAACCACAGATGATCACAAACAGAGCATGTAAAACCAAATTTATTCTCACTCAAACGTTTGCTAAACTCAATGTCAGCAGCGATTATTTCTGTCTTGATGCGTTTACATATCAAATTTCTAGACTGTGGGGAATCGAAAGTGTGGAAGCGTTACGTTTTTCGATGACGATTTTTGTGGAATGACCCCCAAGCCTAAAAACATTATTATGTTAAAAGTATGGTAAAAAGATCTGTAGGAGGACTGGTATAAATACACCAGCACTGAACTTCTTGGATCCGCAGTTTCGAAAATACGTATAGACTTGATGACTGCCAAGCTACAGAACGGAGACGGCGCTTAAAGAAATCTCCAAGCAGTCCACTACACGTTCAAGTAGGCAATGATGTGATATATCAGTCTGTGATAAAACGTTTTGGGTCCCAACCATTACTAAAGTTTTCCAGTTAAAGCAACGTTTCGGTTTTGGAAATCTGAAACCGCTTCAGGTTACGAACTAATTACATTTATTAACACTACAAGCAAATAATTCTCTATCACAGTACAATAATCACAGTACCGTCTTTGAAGTCGACCAACAATGAATTAATTTCTGGATCTGGTTTTCAGCTGCACCTCTGGTATGCCCTCTAATGCATTTCATACTTCTTTCATGTATACACTTTCTGACGGAGTAGAGATTGCCGTTAGAGGGTTTAACTAATGCCGACAACTAGTTGAGAGGCTTCAATTTAACAAATTTCCTGTTTTACTATTGTTTGTCAGAATGTCGAAGGTAGTTACTTAATCTGTATTATCTTGATTAAACGCGTTTGTTGCTTGCTAAAGTAGTAGATAAGGGAACTAGCAAAATTGTCATGCGGGATTAGACAGACGGCCTTGTCTATGTCATGTGTATTACGATCGTACGTCATATTCTATATAATAATTGTTTACATGAAGCTTTGGCAACTATATTTTGTTAATTTACCGAATTTTACTTAATTACATTTTATTAGTGGGACGATTTAATAAAACAAGATTTTGTTGTTATTGGCGTTATTGTTGTTGGTGCGGTTGTAATTGTTATTACTACAGTACTACTACTACTACTACTACTACTACTACTACTACTATTATTATTATTATTGCCGATAGAGGAGCACTTCACTGTTTGTTATAGTAGTGACTTTATTTTTCAAATATTTTCATTGACGAGGTCACTTAGTAATCAAAGAGATACCGGTAACTGCTGTTGAAAAATAGTTAATGGAAAATACAAAATACTTTCAAACTGTAAGTTAGCATCACTGTGATCAATTTTCAATAGCTGATCTGTCAAAATTTGTGTAAACATAACGCGAATTATCTTATTTATCATGGTATCACTTCTCGAGATATATTAAATTTTTGCTTTCTGAGGAAGTAAAACAATCAAGTCTATTCGAGTACGTCTAGTCAGGAGGGAGAAAGTTTTATGAATCGTGCAAACTTCTTTAAGTGTGTTGAACAGTTAAACGTGCCGAACGCAAGTGATTGACGATCACTGTTCTGGAGTTTAATAGAGAGACGATTTTTGCGTCACTAAAGATGTAGGTTTTTATGATTTTTTTAGAAGCCCGTACAACAAATAGTAAATATTACTTCACCTTTCTTGCTAACAAAGAATGAAGTTAGCAGTACTGAAGAAACGGTCTGGTTTACAGAAAAAAGTATGTTTCTGCTTCACGACAGTACTCGTCCCCACACTGCAAAATTTACGGTTCAAAATCATCATAGAATTGGGTTGGGAGATTCTACCTACCCTCCTTATAGCCCACATCTTATCGTATCAGATTTTTGTTTGTTTGGGTCTTCGTAAAATCGTTATGTGACGTCAAGTTTCAGAGCAAACTGAAAGAAATATATTTAAGCTGGCTTGAATTACAAGGCTATAAGTTTGGTGACAGGCTGTTGATGTTATTATTATTATTATTATTATTATTATTATTATTATTATTATTATCATTATTGTTATTATTATTATTATTATTATTATTATTATTATGCACTGTAATACTCCAGACATTAGCCACCGTTTCAGATACAATTATAAGCACAACGTTTCGACCTCTAAAAATATGGGGTTGTCTCAGGTGTAAAAAAATGTTGACAATATCATATCTAACAATACTAAATATATAGCCTATCGTCACAATATAACAAAGACGATTATTAAGTAATAGACACAACAGCTTTTACTTACCAAGAAGGCCGTCTTACTGAGGATCATCAGTCATTAGTTTTTCTCAATTCTGTTATCTCTGCTAGACGATTGTAACTTGGAAAATATTTTTGACTTTATAATGGACACGTAGTCGAATTAAATTACTTAAGAAATATTTAAAACAGATATTCTAATTTTAACGAATATTTTTGTTTTACCAAAACGAACCTAAATATCCTTTATGTAATTGTGATGTACTATTCCACGAGCTTAAAAAAATATATAACGTAAAAATATCAGTAAAAATAAAGAAAGCATTAGCAATATCAAAAAAAACCCAAAACGTGGAATGAAAATTGATGGCAAATAAATGAACATATACTAAAATTTAAATATCTAGCCAATGAGATTTAATTTACTAATTATCGTACAAATTGTAATTAATGACATGAAATTGTTCGGTTAATGTTGCGTATAAGTTGGAGGCTGCTGTTGTTTCAATTTATGTGTAATAATGGAAATCTAAAGAAGGAAACGCCAAAAAGAATATATGAGCCAGTTTAAAGCGGTACTCGATTATGGGAATCTGAAGATAAAGGAATAACATTAAAAGTCTAGATAAGTAAGTGAATCGACAGAACTAAGAGTTTTATGGAAAACAGTGTATAAATCGACACGAGGTAGAGTCAGGAGTGCGAATGAAAGTAGAAATGATAAACAACTGGGTAATGAGAGGAATGTATACCGCAATTGTTCGTATGGAAGATACTAAATTGGTCTAGACGCGTAGAGACTGGGAACCAATTGGGAAAAAGAGAACGACAAAAATTAAGCCGTAAAGACATATTAGCATAGCATGAGCATAGGCAGAGATGGGTTTTGGGGGGGAGGTTGAAACCCGTCCCCACATTTCCCATTGCACTAAAATACCTAAATCCCATTGAACTAAAAATTGTGTCATTTTAAGTTAGATGTAAAGTATAACTTATAATAAGCTATAGCTATAAGTTTAAGTAAGTTAAGTGCTGTGTATATATGAAATATTGTCGGAGAAGAGTGATCACAATATTTATGCTCTTCACTTTCTGTTGAATGAAAGTCTGCATATGCCCATGTAGCTTCGTACTGATCAATGAATGTGCCAATCCACAAGCTCACTCCAAAGAAGAAGAGTAAGACGAAGAGGGAAAAAAGAAGAAGATTCTGTAATGTGGTATTGACATTAGTTTCAAGAGACGCTAAAGATTAAGATGTGGTATGTTATTTATTCTGCACATTCGATTAATTCAGGTGATGCAGCCAATGTTTCATTCTGGGGAAGAGTTTTGGGGGGGGGGTTAGATTGTTATGTATAAACCTGCAAATTTAAGAGGAAAAGAATCGGTTATTTGCTATCTAGTTTGTTGTAATCAAAAAGTAAGTGTGGAAACGTAAGGTTTACATTAGTTGACATCTAAAAGTTAACAGTCACATCGAAGTCATGAAACAAGAAAAAAGATCATCCCACATTACGAAACAGGCCTAAATAAAATCAGCGGTACAGACGAAACTAGCGCATTTTTCCCACGTTTTGCCGTTGCCGATAGTCTTAAATGTTGTGTACAATTTTCTCAAACTTAGGCTTAGTAAGAACATGTCTGAAAATATTTGCAGCAAATGGAATCAGGTCGGTGTAATCTTCTGGTAAAAAAATTAATAAAGATTTTCATAAAGAAGTCACTTAAGACTCTCAAAAATTAACGTTTCAAAATCGCCCTACGGGTTGCAGCAAAATGAGGTTGACTCCACAGCTTATTGAAGTTGGCGTATAAATCAGTTTACCAATGTAACTTGCAAACTTTCGTTAATAACAACACTGTTTTTTTTTCGGCTTAACACATATCGTTATATTTCTCTTGAAACCAAACGTTTCGTTCATACAACGATGAGGCATCCTCAGTGGCTCGATTGACTACCCGTGTTTATACAGTAAGTCGCTATTGCTGATTTCTATGTCTCCTTGCTTCGTGATATGAGACACTGGTGAGTGTTCTTACACTCTTGTTATCAACTGTCTTCGCGTTTCCTCCCATAGACATCGCCACAACTGCATGGGACCTCGTAGACGCCAGGAGCCAATAGTTGAAACAGTTATCTTGCCTTTCAAGTGTGAAAGCAAGGAGCGGAGCACAGCTGTGAAAATAAACATCACATTTTGTTTGAAGAAACGACGACTACTGCAAACACTCATAATTATTTTCCGCGGATGATAACAAATAAGAACAACTAAAACAAGAACAACTTCAACAATGACGACAGCTACAAGTTGCCGTGAGTTTAGAAACTTGTTTCAAATAACGTCACAAGAATCGTTACAATGAAATATAATACATTTGTGTTGTAAAAATGGCAAATATTATTGTGCTTAAATATTTTTTTATTGTATTGTGTTTCAATTTTCTAAAATAATAGATTTTGTAACATGACAGATATAAGCATAATATTGAATGGCAATTGATCATTAGAATAATGAAGTTATAATGTTTAAATTTGGAAGAAAGCATTAAGTTTAATATAAATAGATTAATTCATAGCAACTGTGGAAAGAAATCATTATTATAAAGAAAATACAAGTTCAAGTAAAAGGAGTTACTAGTGATGAGTCATCCAAAACCAGTCTCATAACCAAAGGTTTTCAAACTATAACCCAGGAAGGTAAAAAAGTAAATAACAAAGCAGTACTGAATATGACCAAACCCACAACGAGGAAGAATAAATAGAAGAGAAACCCTAAAATAAGCCAAGATCAAACAATACAGGTGGTGTATTTCTGAAATAAAGAAGAAGATGGAGAAGATCCCAAGAAACCTGATGGCATCAAGAAGAAGATGGAGAAGATACCAGTCCCAGAAGGCAGGAGAAAAGAAGACTGATGAAAGAAGAAGAAGGCAGCATCCTGAAGAAGATGTCATGCTCTTATAAAAGACACCCAAATCCCTATATCCCCAAAATAAATATCTAAAAAACAAAAGTATAACGAAATAAAAACCACATGTATATAAATTTAAGAGAGAGAAGTGTATAAAGTAAAAGTTGCCTGTGAACTAAGATGAAACAATAATATAGTACCCATGGAACAAATCTCCATTGAAAAACGCTAACCAATTTATTATGTTAATAAGACTATACGACCATTTAGCATTAACATAATATATAAGTGCAAAGTGAACCAGTGATAGTTTTGGGTATTATAAAAAATGAACCTTGTGTTTCATTCTTGGCAATCATAAACATTGAATGCAATGAAATATGCATTTTTCAATGACTTGAAAGGTGTACTGTGACAATATGTTGTTCATAAGACATGAATCTGTTTAAAATAACATTTTGTTTTACATGAAAAAAGAAAAACAGATTTCATAATACTTTTTGAACAATTCATACTATTTATTTATTAATGACAGGGTACAATTCCCCAAAGACAATGTATAAAAGACGGTATAAAAACTGTAGAATCCTACTTATAATAATAGTTAGAAATAAGAATATAAATATAAGGTTTTTATGTATATAGTACAAGAATGTTTAAAAATGTTTTAGATATAAGGCCATTTGTTTGGGTCTGATACAACTAACATCAGAACTATAAAAATAGTTACTACTTGTAAATAGTCGAGAGTAATTAAGATGTTAGTTAGTAAAAAACCTTTTTGTAAACCATATTTCCATGTTAGAAATAAGGATTTTGTTATAAAATGTCTGACTTGAAGACAACCATTTATTTAAAAAAAATATTCTTTATTTGTTTTAACTATTATTTGTATTGTAACCAATACTAATTGTTTTTGTGTAATTTGAAAACATGTTTAATTTATAATACTATATGTAAAAGTCAGAGAGGGTATCACACATCATATATTGTTTGTAAAATATTTTGTAAGAAAAATTGTTAAAAAAATCATAGGCCAAAAGAATGGAAACCAAACTTCATCAAAACAGAGAAATTGCTCATTTAAATGCAAATAAACAAAAGGGGTTTAGACAAAATAAACTTGAGATCAAGCCATATAATTGCACATACCATTTAGGAAGATTTTAATAAATTATATTCAGAATTATAAATAAAAATGAAAATGACTAAACTCAGAAATTTAGACATGGGAGTCATATATTTCAGAATAATGTTTCAGAATACAACTAATTCAATTAATTACCAGAAAATAAGGGAATATGAACCTTTTAATACAATATAGGATTATTAATATTAAATATAACTGATAAATGGCTGAATTTATATAATGACAGGAAGTAAATTTTGATGTTTTGACTTTTCAGAGTATACCAAACTGAAAGTAAAATTACTATTTTTTGGACAGAAAACACTATAAAACGGCATTATTTAATCTGAAAATAAGCTGAATGAACTGAAAGATTAATTTAAATAACATCTAGTGAATAAAATTGATAAATAACCCAAGTTTAGGTATTTATATAGTGAAATATTAAAGTGTGCACAGGATATGAAAATATATTTGAACAATGTTAAGAATAATATTATATGGGCTAAGAGTTTAATTGAAACTGAAGGAAACAGTTAGTTGATTATTGGTATTCGAACGGTTAACATACACGAGAGTTTTGTGACGATCTAACCTATCTTACTAACGGTAAAGTTAAGTGGCGAACAGTACGTTACTGTGAAATCGAGAGTGTCTTATAAAATCCTTCCAGAACATATACATTGTGACAAAAACAATCAAGAAACACTAATTAACACTAAACAATACATTTCTACTCCGAAAAAACACCACAAAACACCAGAAAACTGTATAACACATTAACCAAGTGATAGTGTCGGAATTGGGAAAAGTGTTTTGACTTATAATTACACGGATATACTAAATACAACCCAGAAACATTACACTAGTCACTACACAACATTTAACAAGAGATTTGCAGACACCAGAACAGGAATATTGCCAGAAAATACATTATTTGGAACGCAACAGGAACGAGCGACATTTTGATCAACTTGACGGCAGCCATCTTTCTTTGACAATTCCAATGCCTCTCCTAGTTCAACACAGCTGTTTGGTGAAAACAATTATTTTATTTTCAAATTATTATTCAATGTTTGTGTTTAGTAATAATTATTAATTTGATGTAACGTTATACTTTTTAAATATTAGCCCGATTTCTCTGACTTTGATAATAATTGGCTGTTTAAAGAACCCTGTATAATTTTTATATAATATACTTTGTAACTTTTTCGATATCCTGAGAGTCGATAATAATCGATAAGAGTCAAATTGCTATTAATTAATAAAACATTAATATTCTTCAACACTAAATAGTTCTTCATTTCATAAATATTACTAGTTATCACTAATATAATTATAATTAATAATCTATCAGGACTTTACCACCTATAAGTGAAGATAACCTAAAAAATAAAAAGGTAAACAAGTATCGATTGGTTTGAAGACAGTCTTATGAGTGGTGATAGCTTATTTAAAATATACTAAAACTTTAATAAAAATTTTCAGAAGAGCATTACACTGTTTAAAACTTCACAGCCCTATATTAATTAATTGATCATAATTAATTAATTAATAAAATTAAAAATTTTTTCTTAATTATTTTTTTTTATATAAACATAATTTTTTTTTAAATTTCCTTCAAAACAATAATTTTTGTTTTGAAACTTTCGGTGAAGCTGAACATATATATTTCTTCATCAACTTTACGCTACTCGACCGGTCTTGCGACCATTGGGACTCGACCAGCTGGGAAACTTAAGGAAGTGTTTCAGGCCAGTAAGACGTCGAGAACCACACCAATTACACACCAATTAAACATATTACCTTACAATTTATTTATTTTATTACAAATTGGCTAGCCCAAACAGTGCGGCTTGATTACATCGGAGTCTCATACTCCACAATAGCTTATCATCAACACACATTCAATCTATTATTTGTATATATTATTACAAATTGGCGCCCAACGTGGGGCTTTAATTAGCGATTGGAAGGCCAATACATTCTGCACAATCACTAGTTGGAGCTAGGCAACAGCTACAAAGCCAGAGAATTTCAAGGGAAAATGCAACGACGTGCAACATCTAAGAAACGGGCGGCGGAGGCCGAGAAAGAAATAGAAGTTGACATGGACAACAAGGAGGCGACGCCAGTAGAGGTGGAAGAGGTATTACCACCGGTGTTGTCCAAACAAACTGAACAACCGGAGATACCTACACAAACAGTGGAAACCAATGCGCCGGAGAAGAAAACAGAGGACATGACAACACAACAAATGTTCAGGATGATGATGGAAATGAATAAGAGAATGGAGGAGAGTAACAAGAAAATGGAGGAGGACAGGAAGAAGGAAATGGAAGGAATGAGTAAGAAAATGGACGAAAGTAATAAGGAAAGGAAAGAAGATAGCCAGTCTTTGAAAGAAGATATCAAATCCGGTAAGGAAGAAACAAATAAGAAGTTAGAAGATTTAAAGGAAGACAACCAGTCCCTGAATAAGAAGATAGAAGAAAACAGCAAGAAGATGGAAGAGAAGATGGAAGGAAACAGCAAGAAGATGGAAGAGAAGATGGAAGAAAATAGCAAAAAGATGGAAGAGAAGATGGAAGAAAATAGCCAGAAGATGGAAGAGAGGATGGGAGGAAAGTTAGAAGAATTGAAGAAGGATAATCAATCCACAAAAGAAGAGTTGACTGGGATGAACAAGAACATAGAAGATTTGAAGGAAGACAACCAAGCGTTCAAGGAAGAATTCAAATCAACTAAAGAAGAATTGATTAATAAAATTGAGAACACCAATCAGAAAATCGATGAAACCAGGAAGAAGATAGAGAAGAACAACCGGCAATTGAAGGAAGAGTTGAAAGAAGATAACAAGAAGTTGGAAGAGAAGATGGGGGAGAAATTGGAAGAATTGAAAGAGGATAATCAAATTTTAAGAGAAGAATTAAGGGAGGTAAATCAGGAGAATTTGGACAAACTGGACGAAAGAATGGAATTGTTGCGAGAAGAAATGAATAAGGAAATTAAGGTTAACAAAAAAGCGATGGATAAGAAGATGGAAGAAGAAAATATAATGGTCAATCGACAGATTCGAGAGATTGATGGAAAGTGCAACCAGACCGAAAAGGAGGTGAATGAGTTTAAAGAAGTGGTGAACATCAAGTTCACAAATATCGAAGAACATAGTCGTAGGAAGGTAGAAGAACAGAGGAAGGAAAATCAAGAAGAATTCGGAAAAGTACGCAACCAGGTCACAGAACGATGTAATGATATACAAGAGACCATGGCCAATATCACCGGTCAGGTGCGACAAAGCCGAGAGGAGATGGAAGCGATTAGAAACAGACCGACTCATTTCACCGGATTGCCCGTCAACGAAAGCCGAGAGTGGCTTAACTTCCGGCAATACAAACGCAAGCCGATGGAGTTCCTGGCTAGGGTAGAAGAATATTTGACCAAGCATAAAATTACTCAATGGAGCCATAGTAGGGAAATATTCGACGAGTCTTTCCGAGACATAACAGATAATTGGTGGATGGCCAACCGGAGTGAAATTTCCGACTACCAACAGTTCCGGAAAATGTTTAAGACAAAATACTGGTCTGAGACCACCCAGAACTTGATTCGTGACAATATTTGTAATGGAAGATACAGGTCACAATTAGGTAGCAGTATGACGGCATATTTCTTGGGGAAGGTGTGTATGGCAAAACACCTTGAGCCAGCAATTCCAGAAGAATGTTTAGTGAACAAGATATCGTATCACTATGATGAGGACATTATCAGGGCCCGGAGAGGTAGCCAGATCAAGACGATCCAGGGAATGACCGAGTTATTGGAGGGATACGAGAACGAAGAGTATTATCGGCAGAGCAGAAAGAGAAATGAGAGACCAGAAGCAAGGCCGACTACCTACCCCAATAACGGCAATAACCATACAAGTAACCGGAACCAGCCCAATAATTACGACGGCCCTAACAACCAGCCGCGTAATAACCAATTTAACGGTAATTTTAACGGCGTAAGGAATAACAACCCCTACCCAAATAATAGAAACAATTTTTATCAACAAAATCATAATGTCCCATACAGTCAGAGAAATCCATATCCCAACAATAATGGTGACAGGCCTTACCCACCTAACCGAAATTACTATAATAATAATTTTAGTAATAACAATAATAGCAATAGTAATAACCGAGTGTCGCGCCCTAGGGTAAATTTTATAAGAGCAGAAGATCGCGGACCCAGGAGATATTATCAACCGAGGAGGAGCAGCTTCCACGGCGCCGACCGAAGATGGCGGAGTGCGGAACGAGACGGCCCAAGATACGAACAGGAAAGACGAAGTACCAGCCTGGAAGATATTGGCAGACAACCGAACAGGGCGTTAAACATCAACCAGGGTACAGAACGTCAGGAGACAAACCAGAGTTTCCCGAACGATGCCTCGGTCAATAATAACATAAACACTGACCAAAATACTTTAAACGAGAGGAGGCAGTAATCAACAACGATGACCCGTTACTGCTTATACTTCCTGGGTTAGAAAAGGATGATTTGCAACAAGCAAACAATAATAAGAATATCACTATCATAAGTAACCATTATCTGAAAGACATACGAACTGAACTATTGGAAGAGAACGAGAAGAGTCTCAGCAACAGTAATAATGAGATAATTTATATAACAGCGGAGGTGGAAGGAGTTCCCGCTAAAATAATGATAGACACAGGAGCTAATATTTCAATAATAAACTCCAATGAGTTGGAGAGAATACAGAGTACATGTGGTAAAACTTTGCCAATGTTACCAGTCAACAACATTGTGTTGATAGGTGCAACTGGCCGCCAGAATAAAACCATTAGGAAGCAAGTTTCCTTAAGTGTCGTTAGCCGTGATATAGCTTTAGACATGGAATTTTTAATCGCCACCGGATTACCATTTGACATCTTAGTCGGTTGCGATATTCTTCGTAGATATTCGGCAGTAATCGATCTTAATTTAAATAAAGTATCACTTTTCCCAGACGGAGTAACATGGACCGCAGATCTGGTAGGAAGCACAACTATACTTCCCAGCCCTATACATCAACAACTTCGTAAAATAAATGTTATTAGAAACAGCCCTCTTTCTAAACCCATAATATACAATCATGGAGGAGAGGATTTATGGTCAGTTAAGATCCAAGAAATACGGAATTTCCAGTGCGGAAGCGATAACAAGAAAATACCAACACATCAGGCTGATCGTCTAATCGCTATATATGAGAAATACAAGGCGGTGTTTTCTGATGAACCAGGGAAGGTAAAAAACTACCAGTGCCAACTTCGTTTTAAAGAAAACGTAGAGTTTAACCGGAGGTCATATCCAATAGCGCAGTCGCTCAAAGAAGCCGTGAGAACAGAGATAAACAAGATGATAGAAAACGACATAATTGAGATTAGTCAATCACCTTACACTAGTCCAATTATTGCTGTTCCGAAGAAAGACGGACAAGTCCGGCTCTGTTTAGATGCGCGTGAGTTGAACAAAACAATTGTGAATGACAGAACATCTCCCGGTGAAATAGAAGAGATTTTAAAACGTTTTCATGGTACTAGATTTATTAGCACCTGGGATACGGTCTGTGGTTATTGGCAGGTAGAGCTGCATCCACAAAGCCGCCAGTATGTAGCGTTCATTTTCGAAGGGCGCAATTACCAGTTCAAGAGACTGCCCTTCGGACTTGTCAATTCTGTCGCCATATTTGTGGCATGCATGGACCAGATTTTGGGACCAGAAGCGCTCCAATTTACCACCGTCTATGTTGACGATTTACTAATCACATCCGGAACCTGGGAGGAGCACTGTTACAGAATGGAATTTGTACTAAACAAACTAGCGCAGAACAACATAACACTGAAGTTGGAGAAATCCAAGTTCATAGCGCGCGAGGTACAATTCTTAGGCTTCAACCTAGACGACAGAGGTATTACCCCATCAGCAGAAAAAGTGGAGGCAATTCAGAGGTTCCCACAACCAAGAAACAGGAAACAATTGCAATCTTTCCTCGGACTCTGTAACTATTACAGGAAGTTTCAGAGCCGATATTCCGAGTTGACCGCCAAGTTTCAACCACAGTTATCTGCCAAAAACAAATGGACTTGGGGTGAAGATCAAGACCTTACTTTCCGCTTGATAAAAGAGAAGTTTCTGGAGAGTGTCATACTTCGTCACCCAGATTTTAAGAAACCGTTCTTTCTAAACTGTGACGCTAGCGACCTAAGCTTAGGAACGACATTATACCAGGAAGACGAGGAGGGACAACATCTGGTAATAAGCTTCGCTAGTCGCACACTGAACCAGTGCGAAAAGAACTACAGTGTGACAGAAAAGGAATTGTTGAGCGTGGTGTTCGCATGCAGCAAGTTCCGAACGTACATTCTCGGATATCAAGTCACGGTACGAACTGATCATAAATCCATCTCGTTCCTTCGTAGGTGCAAGTTGAGTCACGGCCGATTGGCTAGGTGGGTACTCGCCCTACAAGAATATGACCTGAAATGGGAATACATTCCAGGAAAGAAGAACGTGGTAGCGGATGTGTTGTCACGTATAAATCTGGAAGATCAGACTTTCGAGGGAGAGAAGGAGAGCTTAGTAAAAATTTATAACATATTCACGACCAGAGCCGATTTACAAGCTTTGTTAATAAATATCCGAATCCATCAGCAGTCTGATCCTAAGCTGAAAAACATTGTGAGTCGTTTGGAAGCCAATGATGAAACCATTTCTAAATATTACCACCTTAACAAGGGAATTTTATTCATAAAAACCGCCTTGGACGATGAGACATGGAAAGTGATAATCCCACACCAAATCGAAAAGGAGGTCATCATCGATTACCATGTCAGGTATGGTCACATGGGAGCGTTAAAAGTGATACAGGCTCTAGAGGAAAATTGTAAGATCAAGAATATCAACCGCAAGGTGAGAACATACATCAAGTCCTGTAAGATCTGCCAATGTGCAAAAGTAAACAATGAAAAGACAGAGGGTATCATGATACCGATAACTTCCAACGCAAAACTGGAAAAAGTGTTTTTGGATATCTGCGGGCCATTTCCCCGTAGCGGTGGTCGGCACAGATATAAATACTTGGTAATCATAATGGATCACTACACCAAGTATATAAAGCTATATCCGGTTAATCGGGCAACAACAGCAAAGGTTTTGGCGGTGATTATCGATTTGTATATCCCAGAGATCGGTAGACCATCTTCTATTATTACCGACCATGGTACACAATTTAAGGGGAGGAGATGGCGAGACACTTTATTAGCACTTGGGGTCAAAACGTATAAGACATCAGTCTACCACCCAAGTAGCAATCCGGCTGAGAGAGTACTAAGAGAAGTGGGTAGGATATTGCGCACGTACTGTCACAACCAACAGAAAAAGTGGCAAGAGTACCTAGCAGCGACAGAAACATTCCTAAATTATGCCCACCATCCAGCTATAGGAATTCCACCATACTCAGCCATGTATGAGAAGCCGACTCCCCGAGACATTGAACAAATCATAGAATTTCCAACGAACAATAATAGGAAATTCAACCAGTTGAAGTTTTACAATAAGGTAGCAGAAGATCAGGAAAAACGGCAAGCCAAATACCAGAAGGCAATAGGGCGAATTGTAACATATAAAGAGGGTGAAAAAGTCCTCCTAAAAAATAGAGAGCTGCCTAGCACCTTAGAAGGCATAACCAAAAAACTACTATTACTATACACTGGCCCATATGTTGTGGTAAATGATAAGCATAACAATACATATGAGTTGAGGGAAATCGTTTCAGGAAAAATCAAAGGAGTGTACAATCAAGCTTCTATGAAGAAATATTATGAAGAATGAGTTGTGAGATTTAGAATTTTGGATTTAATTTTTAAAAAAATTCTAAAATAATGTAAGTACATCTTACAACCTAATATTTTGAGAAGAACATTCTGGAGAATTAAAAGAAGAAGAATTTTTTAATTTAATTATTTTAAAAAAATTCTAAAATATGTAAGGACAACTTACAACATAATAATTTGAACAAACCTTTTGGAAGAAAGAGAAAGAAAAAGAATTTTTTATATATTTTAAAAAATTCTAAAATACGTAAGAACAACTTACAACCTAATAATTTTGGAACAAACTTTACGGAAGAAAGAAAAAGAAAGACTTTTGAAATGAAATATATTTATAAAAATTTAAAATTTAGTAAGAACATCTTACTACCACTGATAATTTTGAACAAACTTTATGAAAGAATTAAGAAGAAAGGAATTTTGAATTTATTTATAAAAATTTAAAATTGAGTAAGTACATCTTACTACAACCTGATAATTTAGAACAAAACTTTATGGAAGAAAGAGAAAGAGAGAGAATTTTGAACTTAATTATACAAAAAATTTAAAAATAAAGTAAGACCAACTTACTATAACTAAGTTTATGAGAAAACTTTATGGTAAATAATTAAGAAGAATTTGAATTTGGAGAAATACCAAAACATTCAGAAATAATAGTAAAATCACAGTACTATAAACAATTCTGAATGAAACAATTCTGGGAATAAATGAATTAAACAGAATTTGAATGTTGATAGAACGTCAGAACTTTGAAACAAGATAAGATCAACATATTACAAGGATTTATGAGAAATATTTTTCAATTAAATAAAAAGAATAGTTTGAATTTTACATTAAAACTAACCAAGTTCCAAAAAATAATTATGTGTCAATTATAATTGAATTGAGAAGAAAATAAAGTGATTAATTCAGAAAAGAGAATTAACGTGAATCCAGAATAAATGTGGAAAAACCTAACATTTGAAGGAGTAGAGAAGAATAACAAAAAAAGAGTGTAATATGCAAGAGAAGAAAAATTTGGAAGCAAAGAGACTAATTACCTATGAAACGATAATGAAAACAGTTAATTAAGAGCAAAGAAGAACAACTCATACCAAACATATGGAGAAGATGATTTTGAACCAATGATAATAATAAGACCTATATGAAATGCAAAGAGAAGAAATACCACATGAAATATGATATAAATGAATTAAGGTTAATGAATGCGAAGGCGGATTAATAACTTTCTAAGAGAAAGGAAAGAACCAAAATGTTTAAATAAAATGATCAATATAACAACCTGTATATCTAATGTAAAGATACAATGTTAAAAAATTAAATATAATATATTAAGACCATTCAAATAATGAATACGAAAGACTATTTATAAAGACCATGCTAATACTATGAGTAACCAGAAGAAAGTATAAAGAGAATTCAGATGAAGAAGAAAGAGAGTTACACTGTAAACAGTAACCAGAATTATTAAAAGAAAGGTTTTCAACCATAATTAAATTAAATATATCAGACAAGTTAAGAGTTTTGAAAAAATATATATGTAATGAGTATAATAATGATTATGAAGATTTATTAAGATAGAAAATGTGAGATAATCTGAGAGACTACGAAGTGGAGAATCCAAAAATATTTTTATTAGTCGAAAATGAGACTACTTTTTATTTATTTATTCGATGACTGACTGAAGATAATTCCAGCAGCATTATGTTTTTGAGCAGGGATGGATATGCCTCTGTACTCAATTTATAGAAGTGGTGTATGGCCAGCAGAGAAGTAGCGTACAGTGCCCCTCTGATCTGCCCCAGCCCACGTGATAGGGAATGTTAGGGAATTAATATCCCAAGGATACAACACAAAGTTGATATAGAAAGAAAATGTATTACAATTATAATATATCTCAGAAGACACTAACTATCCGAAAAGGATCAGTAGTAAGACAAGTAACCATATATATAAAATTAATAAAACTCTAATATAAAAAAGTCGATATAAAAATGGAGAAGAAAATGAATTATAGGAAATGATGAAATTATCATAAGAAATTATTTCATCCATAAACATGTCTGAAATAATTACTTCTGGAGGGGAGCAATCTGTAACATGACAGATATAAGCATAATATTGAATGGCAATTGATCATTAGAATAATGAAGTTATAATGTTTAAATTTGGAAGAAAGCATTAAGTTTAATATAAATAGATTAATTCATAGCAACTGTGGAAAGAAATCATTATTATAAAGAAAATACAAGTTCAAGTAAAAGGAGTTACTAGTGATGAGTCATCCAAAACCAGTCTCATAACCAAAGGTTTTCAAACTATAACCCAGGAAGGTAAAAAAGTAAATAACAAAGCAGTACTGAATATGACCAAACCCACAACGAGGAAGAATAAATAGAAGAGAAACCCTAAAATAAGCCAAGATCAAACAATACAGGTGGTGTATTTCTGAAATAAAGAAGAAGATGGAGAAGATCCCAAGAAACCTGATGGCATCAAGAAGAAGATGGAGAAGATACCAGTCCCAGAAGGCAGGAGAAAAGAAGACTGATGAAAGAAGAAGAAGGCAGCATCCTGAAGAAGATGTCATGCTCTTATAAAAGACACCCAAATCCCTATATCCCCAAAATAAATATCTAAAAAACAAAAGTATAACGAAATAAAAACCACATGTATATAAATTTAAGAGAGAGAAGTGTATAAAGTAAAAGTTGCCTGTGAACTAAGATGAAACAATAATATAGTACCCATGGAACAAATCTCCATTGAAAAACGCTAACCAATTTATTATGTTAATAAGACTATACGACCATTTAGCATTAACATAATATATAAGTGCAAAGTGAACCAGTGATAGTTTTGGGTATTATAAAAAATGAACCTTGTGTTTCATTCTTGGCAATCATAAACATTGAATGCAATGAAATATGCATTTTTCAATGACTTGAAAGGTGTACTGTGACAATATGTTGTTCATAAGACATGAATCTGTTTAAAATAACATTTTGTTTTACATGAAAAAAGAAAAACAGATTTCATAATACTTTTTGAACAATTCATACTATTTATTTATTAATGACAGGGTACAATTCCCCAAAGACAATGTATAAAAGACGGTATAAAAACTGTAGAATCCTACTTATAATAATAGTTAGAAATAAGAATATAAATATAAGGTTTTTATGTATATAGTACAAGAATGTTTAAAAATGTTTTAGATATAAGGCCATTTGTTTGGGTCTGATACAACTAACATCAGAACTATAAAAATAGTTACTACTTGTAAATAGTCGAGAGTAATTAAGATGTTAGTTAGTAAAAAACCTTTTTTGTAAACCATATTTCCATGTTAGAAATAAGGATTTTGTTATAAAATGTCTGACTTGAAGACAACCATTTATTTAAAAAAAATATTCTTTATTTGTTTTAACTATTATTTGTATTGTAACCAATACTAATTGTTTTTGTGTAATTTGAAAAAAAGTTTAATTTATAATACTATATGTAAAAGTCAGAGAGGGTATATACCCTCATATATCATATATCGTCATCATATATTGTTTGTAAAATATTTTGTAAGAAAAATTGTTAAAAAAATCATAGGCCAAAAGAATGGAAACCAAACTTCATCAAAACAGAGAAATTGCTCATTTAAATGCAAATAAAAAAAAGGGGTTTAGACAAAATAAACTTGAGATCAAGCCATATAATTGCACATACCATTTAGGAAGATTTTAATAAATTATATTCAGAATTATAAATAAAAATGAAAATGACTAAACTCAGAAATTTAGACATGGGAGTCATATATTTCAGAATAATGTTTCAGAATACAACTAATTCAATTAATTACCAGAAAATAAGGGAATATGAACCTTTTAATACAATATAGGATTATTAATATTAAATATAACTGATAAAATGGCTGAATTTATATAATGACAGGAAGTAAATTTTGATGTTTTGACTTTTCAGAGTATACCAAACTGAAAGTAAAATTACTATTTTTTGGACAGAAAACACTATAAAACGGCATTATTTAATCTGAAAATAAGCTGAATGAACTGAAAGATTAATTTAAATAACATCTAGTGAATAAAATTGATAAATAACCCAAGTTTAGGTATTTATATAGTGAAATATTAAAGTGTGCACAGGATATGAAAATATATTTGAACAATGTTAAGAATAATATTATATGGGCTAAGAGTTTAATTGAAACTGAAGGAAACAGTTAGTTGATTATTGGTATTCGAACGGTTAACATAAACGAGAGTTTTGTGACGATCTAACCTATCTTACTAACGGTAAAGTTAAGTGGCGAACAGTACGTTACTGTGAAATCGAGAGTGTCTTATAAAATCCTTCCAGAACATATACATTGTGACAAAAACAATCAAGAAACACTAATTAACACTAAACAATACATTTCTACTCCGAAAAAACACCACAAAACACCAGAAAACTGTATAACACATTAACCAAGTGATAGTGTCGGAATTGGGAAAAGTGTTTTGACTTATAATTACACGGATATACTAAATACAACCCAGAAACATTACACTAGTCACTACACAACATTTAACAAGAGATTTGCAGACACCAGAACAGGAATATTGCCAGAAAATACATTATTTGGAACGCAACAGGAACGAGCGACATTTTGATCAACTTGACGGCAGCCATATTTCTTTGACAATTCCAATGCCTCTCCTAGTTCAACACAGCTGTTTGGTGAAAACAATTATTTTATTTTCAAATTATTATTCAATGTTTGTGTTTAGTAATAATTATTAATTTGATGTAACGTTATACTTTTTAAATATTAGCCCGATTTCTCTGACTTTGATAATAATTGGCTGTTTAAAGAACCCTGTATAATTTTTATATAATATACTTTGTAACTTTTTTGATATCCTGAGAGTCGATAATAATCGATAAGAGTCAAATTGCTATTAATTAATAAAACATTAATATTCTTCAACACTAAATAGTTCTTCATTTCATAAATATTACTAGTTATCACTAATATAATTATAATTAATAATCTATCAGGACTTTACCACCTATAAGTGAAGATAACCTAAAAAATAAAAAGGTAAACAAGTATCGATTGGTTTGAAGACAGTCTTATGAGTGGTGATAGCTTATTTAAAATATACTAAAACTTTAATAAACATTTTCAGAAGAGCATTACACTGTTTAAAACTTCACAGCCCTATATTAATTAATTGATCATAATTAATTAATTAATAAAATTAAAAATTTTTTCTTAATTATTTTTTTTTATATAAACATAATTTTTTTTTAAATTTCCTTCAAAACAATAATTTTTGTTTTGAAACTTTCGGTGAAGCTGAACATATATATTTCTTCATCAACTTTACGCTACTCGACCGGTCTTGCGACCATTGGGACTCGACCAGCTGGGAAACTTAAGGAAGTGTTTCAGGCCAGTAAGACGTCGAGAACCACACCAATTACACACCAATTAAACATATTACCTTACAATTTATTTATTTTATTACAAATTGGCTAGCCCAAACAGTGCGGCTTGATTACATCGGAGTCTCATACTCCACAATAGCTTATCATCAACACACATTCAATCTATTATTTGTATATATTATTACAATTTTAATATTTGAAGGTTATTGGATGGGGAAGACTTTGTTGTAAATTGTGGGCTTGTTTCTAATATTGTAGGCAGGGCTAACTGTAAAAATAGGGGTGGGTCGACATTTTGTGCTCTGTCTCAGTCGGACCACTGAAGTTGCCTTATCATAGTGTGGGCGAGACGTTTAGTTTTATGGGAGATAAAACGACATGTATTAAACCTAAAAACAGTTGTTTTAAATCAGATAACCATTAAATGTATTAAACCTAAAAACAGTTGTTTTAAATCAGATAACCATTAAATGCTATGGAGCGTCTGTAAACGATGTTCCGAACTCCACGTTCGGGTATCAGGTCCGCGTATTTATTGAATAACGATCCGTTTTGAGATTTTAATTGTTGATTTGTTTTCGAAATGGTAATAAAACAATAAAATAAAAATTCGAAAAAATTATTAAACTTGGATCCGAAACTCGTGTTCAACAATAGGCGCAACAATAAAAATACGAATAGCAAACCAAAAATGTTTAGATATTTTTAATTTCTTGTGAAATAAGTTACTGCACTATGAATATCGCAAAACGAGATGAATACACTGCGGGTTGGATAAACATTCGAAGCCCACTTCTTTCCCACACACTAAGAGGACATAACTTCAAAACTAGGATAACAATTTGAACTAACCCTAGGCTACAAGACAGCTAACAATGTTCACACGAAGCAAGTCAAGCTAATGCGTATTACAATTTAAACTATTTATTATCACATAACTAATTAGCTTAACTATTTAATTCTACTTTTACATTTTTATCGTTACATTTTTAATTTTTGCAATTTCGTTCTTCTGATGGTTCCATGATATCTTTCCTTATACCATAGTTTCTAAGACGGTCCTACAAACTACATCCCCTAATTGGCTTAAAAATTTCATTTCAGAAGCCTGGTGGTTAGAAATAACATTTTGCATCCAGGTTTCACTGCGATACATTCAAGTTGGCATTGCCATGACTTTATAATATTTCAGCTGTGTCTCCCTCTGCGTTTTATTCTTTAAAAGTCGTGTAATTGTTTCACGGGTATAACTAAATTTATTTAAATTTTCCTCAATACCTTGATCTTTTATAAATAAGATATTACAGCCCAAATATTTAAAATGTGATACCTGCTCCAAAAACTTTAATATCAACTACACTTTTTCTTCTTATAGGGCTTTCCACTAAGAAGGCCATCGTTTTTGTTTTAGTAGTAGAAATATTAAAACTGTATTTCTGGCAGACTGTATCCAGTCTATGAATAGACCTTTTCGCTTAACCGCATTTCATGAGGAGTTTAACCCACTACCCCTCTCGCTACACCACTACTTTTATTTAATAGCAAATAACAACAAATAATACATGCTTACCATAGCCTTTTGTTTGAAGCTAGAATAGATTGCAGGTTACCTCTCTTCATGAACGCATAAAACCACGGTGTTGGCGAATCAGATTCTCTTAAAACAATAAAGCGCTTTCTAACGCGGCTAAGTAGAGAGATATATAATAGATTGGAATACTACTCGCTGTTTTGCCACTGTCTTGCTAGAGGCAGTGTCGTGTAACAGCCGGATTATGTATTTTACTCGGCGGCACTCGAACCCAAGCCCGAGATGAGTACGAGCCAACACATCATCAACTGCACAGACCCTCTAATTTGTACTACTACTAGTGCGAAATTGGTAGATGTTTTATCTTTAAACGAAAGTTTATCTATTAAAGCATAAGGTAAAGACGTTTACTGTGTTCCTAACAGAAATACAAAATTCATATGCACATGTAATCACCTCCCTGTTGATTTAAACAATATTGCTCCTTTACGGTAGATGAAGGTGAAAGTACTTCATTGGTATCAACGACCCACCACACGCGAGTCAGCTAATAAGCAATTCATAGAGATGAAGTGTTCATGCAGGGAAGACTTTCATGCCAACGACTTTTCACAATAGTCTTAGCTAGTTTTTTTCAGTATTCCACAGGTGTTCCCCCCAGTTCAATGATTACTGTAAGTTGTTTTGTTAGATAAGAGCGACCAAGTGTTCCTGTATCTAGATATATATTTTTCAATAGGAAGCTAATTCCCATAGGTTAATACTCTCAGAGTTCCGGAAAATTTTGCAATCGAATTTGTTACATTTATTTTTAATTAGTTACGATTCAAGACGGTTGAGAATTCAACAGAAAAATTTCACCATTGAACTAATCTGTCAAGCTGTGACATGTATTAAAATTTTCACGTCAAAAAGTTTGAAATAAATAATTAAATACCGAAACACTTCTTTAAACAGAATATAGGAAACCTGCTACATTAGTCAACGTACGTCAATAACCCAGACTAACTGGTGCTCTATTGAGTCCGGATTTTCGATTTGTCATGATATTTGAATCTGTACAAAACATCGCTAGTTTAAATAGAAGAAACAGTCTACTTACGGAAACTCATTTTAGGCTAGTAACTATATTTAATCAAATAGATAAATATTACATTTAAAAAATATTTTTTAAATCACAAATCCTGAGTAAATTTAATTTTTCAAATCAGAAGTATGAAAAAGTCTCTTTTCTTAACAAGCCTTGAAGAACCTTTTTTTAGAGGCCATATCTCCAATTCTCTTTAGTGGCAGAAGTTAGGCAGTAGAGCACTTGGCTTACTTTTCCAGTCAAAACATTGTAGATTCTACTGCGTTGAATGTATCTATACATGTGACGGTCCGGAGAAGCCTCATCAGCGATGTCCTCACTTTCGTTACGTCAAGAGGGAGGAGTTTGATTTCTGCTATAGTATTAATTACTGCTTCAATATTTAAAATTTGATATCCAGGTTGATTCTGATTGCTTTCTAACCAGCTGATTGGATTGTTTTTGTCAGTCTTCAAAACCTGGGATTACCATCAACAACGACGTAACTGCACTAACTTCTACCCTTACGTTCGGCTGGATTTGTTTCTATCTACTTGAAGACATAATTTAAACAAAGCAAAGTACAGCACTCCACATCTGTTGGGAGTTTGAATTTTGATATTGCTGCCGACGAATCGCATTTTCTGTGGACCAAGTCCGGATTTTTGAGGCAACATGTAACAAATAGTATATGCTATAGCTTTTTGAAGTAGCTACCACTTAGGAAAGTGTACAGAAACAAATACTTATCTATATATGTACGCGCGCGCGCGCGTGTGTGTGTATGTGTGTGTGTTAAATTTCAAAATACTATGATTAAAGTAGTTTGAAAAGAGTAAGTTTTACAAGATAAAATCAGAAGAATGTTACCTATCATTATAAATGTTTTGAGTTGAAAATGTTTTTTAATCTTACTTATTGTAGTATGACCTGTTTGTTGTGATGTGGTTATCATTCTGACAGTATATTCATTATTCAAAGTCGGTTAGTTGCTGTGGGTCCTCTAAGCAACAGAGATCACCCCACTCCCCCTCTCGGATCTTACTATACAGATTCGGGTCTTACTGTGCTTAAAAAATAGGCATGTTATTTTGTACACTTGTTTTTTTTTCTTACGAGAATATAATTAACGTGGGAATATTCTTAGGAAAACGCCAACGTCAAAAAAGACCACTCCAACTTTAGTAAAGTAATGTGCAAAATGAAAAAAAAATAAAATGCAAATGCAAATATGCAAATAAATAAAATAAATACAAATGCAAATATTAAATAAAATGAAATACGTAGCAATAAAAACCCATAGGCGAGGAAGATTAAATTGAATTGAATCTTTACGCACCGTCTAATCTTACATTTGTAAAGGTTCGCCACCTAACTGCCATGCAATCATCAATCCACGTTTGGACTGGAGCACGATGTTTGAACACATTATCGCTCGGAGCAATGAACACTGCGGTAACAAATACCTGTTGAAATGGAATCACACCTTAACAAAATCGGTATGGAATACCACACATGACTTCCACGTTAAGATTTATATTTAAAATCATTAATTGATTTCGGTTTGATAATTTCTAAACCCTGCCTTCAGACTATTTTCACTATTTATAGATATTCTTGTTGTAGGGTAGTTGTTTAATATAATGTTATTTCAAGTCAGTTTATCTATAAAAGTTAGGTACTTTATTCTTATAAAGAAACTGAACTATAAATCATCCCTCTTCCTTAACCGATCACCACCATATTTACACTTTCATAGAGTAATAGTTTTATCATATGTAATTGCTAAGGTATCTTATCCTTCAAAATTAATTACTTGTACTTTATGTGATTTAGAAAAATAATTTTCAAAAGAACACCCCCTCCCCCTTCAATTACCTTCTCCATTTACAGACATCTCTTTTATCATTTTACAGTGGATAATATGACTGTATTTTGGGGGCACTTATTTATCAAAATTAAATATTTACTCTTAAAACACAAAAAGTATGCAGGCAAACTACCCCTCCCCCTTATCCGAACAACCCCATTTTTGATATTTACACTTGTATTGAGTAATAGTTTCATTATATTTCATTACCAAGGTATCTTATCCTTAAAAATGAAGTAGTTTATTTGACATCAGAAAGGTAATTTTCAAAAATTACCCCATCAACTACCCTTTTTATTTATATATATTTCATCTATCTATCTACAATGAATTATTATGATCTTCTTTTCAGAATACTTTATTTGCCAAATTAAGTACTTTACTCTTGTTAAAACGTAAAACGTTGATGGTAAACTACCTCTCCCCCTTGCCGATCTTCACCAAAATCAAAAGGCCTTGAGTTCGCTACAACTCGAGCACGTATGTAAAATATTATTTGATTCTGTTTGAATTTGAGGCAGTTATCATTCGCTGTAGAAAAACATTTTGATAAATTATAACGATGGTAATCGTCCGACCTAACCCTTCTGTTAATGTTTACATACCAGCGAAACTTAGTTTTAAAAAACAGAAACACAAGTTTACGGCCGGGAAGCTTAGTGGTAGAGCGCTCGCTTCCATGAGGTTCCTGCTGTGGCTTCGACTCAGATTGGGTCAATCCAACTTCGTCTACCGTTGGAGCAATACAACAGTCTGGCTGAAATAAGCGGACCTTAGTCAGTAACAATGATACATCTACACGTGTACACACACACACACACACACACACACACACACGCACGCACGCACGACAAGGCGCTCCTCAACGTGAAGTTATGACGCGGTTAAATGTAGAGTCTCTCTCTGGCTATATCTGTACCACGGTTACAGGGCGCAACAGGACAAAAGACTGAGGGAAAATGATGATGGCGATGATGAGAAAAACATGTATTCTAAATGACATGTTTTGTGTCTCACAAACAGAGAAATCGTAATTCGATTTTGTACATTTGCCATCTGGAAGACCTAGAAGAGAACGAATTAAGAATATGACCATCAAAAATCTGATTCAGGAAGGACAGGTGTCGAGATAGCATATAGAAGAATACTGCAAGAGAATTGGTACTTTCCCATTCCCAATCATTGGTACCCACAATCATTTTCGGTATTTCGATTATGTGATTATTGCCATCGATATATAGTGAATATCGCATATAATTTTTGTTATTTAATAGAAATCGTAAAAATTTATTTGTATATGTTATAAAATAGCTTGTTAACGATTGCAATCGTTTTTCATTGTTATATTTTTACAAAAAATGTTTCTAGCAACAATATAGCTCTGGTGTGTACCTGTGACTCCAAAAGTTGACGTTGTTAGGTTAACGTGCAAACTAAAAATACACGTAGAAACAAATATGGCTTTAAAACAATACTCGCTTTTTGGTGAAAGCCACGTAAAAAAAAACAGCTCGAAGTATGGTAGTGTGGCCCTTGCCTATTACTATACGTGTCTCCTTTTTGTGACAGAACTTGTTTTTTACTAATACTAGTTTTTTCACTAATACTAGGTATTTCTGCAGATCACTGGAAAAACAACCAACTCTAAGTAAGGCGAGATGCTATAGGCTACATGTGTCCCTTTTTTTTTGTGTTTCGCACAAAATTCGCTTGCAGCGAATTTTTCGAGATTTTTACTGAATAATATAAATGTATATTGGCCGCCTAATGATTAACAAATGTTGTTTCCATTTGTAAATACGTTGTTTTTTGTTTTAATCTTATTTTTTAGAAATAATTGTATTTTGCACTCTACTTTTTCTGTTGTATTGTTAAAAAACGTAACTTCTTTATTTTAAATTTTAATCTTTTATAAGCATTGTGTATACACATTAAACGTTAAATTTTTCCTAACCCTAACTTTTATTTCTTTAGATAGTAAACAGAACCCAAAACATTATTTACTGAAATAGTAAACCGAAAAACATTATTATCTAAACTTACAAGTGATAAAATTTCGTATTTTCACTTAACATTAAGAAATCGAATAATTTACAACTACTATACTTCTTCTTCTTCTTCCTATCGTGGTATAACAATACTATCGCACATACAAAACATCGAAAATGTAGTGCGAACACAGACATTGGGAAAGTACTGTCTAGTCATACAACGAGCATGGATAAAAGGAAGCTGACAGGCATTATGCTAGCACGCCTAGACAATTGGAGAGGAACAGCAAGTCCAAGATTGGAGTGGGTCGACTATATTGAGTACCTGGCTATTAGAACGGGGGCAGATCACGTTAGAAGTCAAACGCCTCGCCCATGATAGAAGAGAATACGGGAAGTGACTGAAGTACCCCGACGATAAAGAGAGTTGGAAAAGAAGACGAAGAAGAAGCCTTAACGTAAACATTACTAGAAGACGCAAAAGAATTGGCTCTTGGAAATATTATATGTGATACTTTAAGTATAGCAGAAGTAATGTAGATATGACGGTTTGCCCAAGTAAAAAGAGTTATAAGTCAGTTAAATAGTATATAAACATATAAGTCTGTATGTTATAAACATACAGATAAATAAAATTTGTAGAGTAATGAAAACCATAAAATCATGTAGGCTACAACGCACTCTTGGAGCCACTTTTACCTATAGCTGTAAAACTTTTTAATCGTAAAATAAAACAAACAAAATCCATTTGACAAATGTACATCGTAAGTCACAAACTACTTATGTGATATGACCACTCCCAGAGAATAGATGACTGAAGGTGGCTACACAAATTTTGGAAACTTTAAAATGTCTTGAGACCCTGACGTCTAAGAAGTAATAGCAAACAAATAACTTCGGGAAACACCCAATGTGATGGAAGGAAAGCGAAATACAACTTGGCCTGCGTAAAACTTGCGAGAAAGAAGAAAAAATATTTTCCCTTCTTGACCTCCCCTGCTCCAGTCTTACGCAATCCAGATATCTGGAATAATCGAATACCGACAAGCCAGAATGGCCCGGCTGCATTATTTAAGAAGATTTATGTGTTGGACTCACATAAATTATCTAAGGTTTAATCTAAATTACTTTTCTGTGTACCGCAAGTTTTAAGTTTTATATCACTTGACCTTTGAAAATAAAAGCAATGTGATAGAAGAACATTACACTATCATTACAGTAAATTGACCATATTAAGAATAAATAAAGGCTATTTCATCCAAAAACTGAAATTATAAAAACATTATCTACAACTCATCCAGAATTCGAAAATATTCTTATTACAACAAATGTTTTCAAAACATCTTTCATCAGAGTTGATACAAAAAAGTCACACGAGAGCACACAATGTTTATGTACACACGCACGGACGCGCGCCAACACACACACCACACACACACACACACACACATATATATATATATATATATATATATATGGAAAACTACTTACACGATAATCAAAATGAATTATATTTTTCACACGAATTACTGACGACGATCAGTTTCATAATTATAAATTTTAATGTCGCAACATTAAAATTATGGTTAACTCTGGTTAATAAATGAAAATTTTTTTCTGCAAACAAAATTGTTTTGCTGTCCACTAAAATTTGTTACCGTGGAATTTGACGACATCGATAACACGTTAGAGAGAATTTGTTTGTTAGCATCCGGTATCGAAGTGATTCGATGGTAGACCTACTTACGTGGTTAGGTCGCAGCTTCAGAGACGTGCAGCACGCTTTCAAAGCACATAAACTTTTCGCCGCACTACAATCAATCCGCGGCTTCGAAACAATCTTTATTGCTTCTGTCTAAAACATACACTGTCGTTACTCACTCTAAACGATTGCTTATCATTCCACCTGACGTGCGATAACAAATTTACACACGAGTGATATAATGTTATCAGCAGTAGTTTACCAGACATGACAATTTTAGTAGATTCATTATAATAGAAATTAAACATTCAATCAGTTACTTAACAGACAGGTTGTGTACTAAATTTCCACACATCACTAGTACCTATAATTTTTCTGTATGCATTTCTGTTGCCACATTAGGTGGACTATACGTATCGAAACTAAGATGACTGTTTTAAAAGAAAGAGATCTCGAGAACTTCAAAAGTCGATTCAATAAATGATATCTTGTTTATGACGGAAGATATAGAACATGCTAGCATTCATTATTACATATATATATAAAACTCAAAGTCTGAGGATTTATGTGTACTGAATACAAATCCACACCGTTACACCGATTGCCACATATTTTGCACACTTAACCTTTGACACAAGGCAAAAAACACTGTCAAACTTGGAATTTGATATTTTTCCCCGTTCCCACGATTTAGGTCCTTTTAATTATGCCTTTTCGTTGACACGTATAAAGATGTCAACAACACCATGGAGACCAGAATTAATTACCATACAGTAGTAACAAATAAATAAACAAACGATTTAGCGCTTCAGAACTGTACCTTTATCCGTTCCTGCAGTTTTTAATGTTTTTAATATGCTATTGAATCGATATATTTTGTAATTTTGTATACAGATATGTGTATATATTTTGTAATTGTCTTAAACGATTATAAAATTTATGTTTATACGTATTTCTGATGACACAATGCATAAGTTATGAAATACATTAAATACTACTACTAAAGATGTCAAAAACACCATGGAGACCAGAATTAATTACTATAGTAACAAGTAAATAAACAAAAGCTATTTAGCGGCATCGGAACTGTACATTTATCCATTCCTGCAGTACATTTTCGATGTTTTATATAATGTGCAATTGTATCGATATATTACGATGTAGAAAAGAAGAAGTGTACTAATTGTTAATTGTCCTATTACTTAATGCAAAGCGCAAAATACGTGTTGTTTTCATTTGTGAGGTTAAGTGACAACGGTTTTTGGTCTTTAGTTTACTGCTGAAATAAATAAAAGCCATTGTTGAGGGAAACATAACGTTTAATGTGTTATACAATTTTTCTGACACAGTAACACTTAAAATAAAGAATTTAGCGTTTTTGATTTAACAGGTACTTTATAAATATCTCCAAAGGTTTTATAAACGGGTACTTTTAAATTTCCAAAGGCTGTTGCACCAACATAATAATTTAGTACAAGTGTTGAAAACAGCTTTTGAGAGAATTTGAGTAATGAGTACAAAATTGTTATACGAGCTGACAGAACGCCATATAGACATAGACAATAAAAATTATATTAAAATACTTATTAAAAGTCAAATATTCACGTGCGAAGCCGCGGGGAACAGCTAGAAGGTTATAACAATGAATTGACAATGACGACCGAACTTGTGGCTTTGATTGGTTTACGTAAAAATAAAACTCCAGTTTGTAAAACGTTAGGAATAAAACTAAACCAAATGCAGCGACAAGATATTGTTGAACACGACACAGTTCCTCAGCAGTCATATTCACTCCTAAACGTGACCAATCAGTTTTCAGTAGGTCCTATAGGTTTACTTAAATTCCTTCCAATGTTGATACTTCCGTATTTTATTATTATTATTGTCACACTCGTATTCATGTTAGACATAAGAATCCCTCAGATTTTTGGTTAGTCTTTTTCAAACGTGATATACTAAGGTTCTATGAACCGTTCTGTCATGCTTGCCCTCTGTTCCTCTACTGGGTTGTCCTTATGTCCCAGTGGGTGGATCGGCAGGGTGTAGGGGTGCGTTGGAGCCCTGCAAATATAAAATTACGAAAAATTAAAAAATGATTATCATCATCACCATCATCATCATCATTATTATGTTTATGATGACATTAAAAAAATATGGCGAACATGATTTCCTCTGCCATCTGAGAAAAAACTGGCTCTAAAACCTGAGAGATAAATCAAAGAAACTCCCGCAGTGGAAGTGGTTTTCTCGAGAAGATCTTTTGAGGAGTTCATACTCCAGTGCGTTAGAAATGAAGACTTCGGAAGAGAACCTGGTGTAGGCAAAACAATTTGAGACATCATAATTATGAATCGTCTCATATGGAATGAATGCCTGCCGATCGTTGGCACAGAAAGTTATTAATCTGGATTCCAAATAGAAAAATGGAAACCCAAGAGGTCTTGCAAGGTGGATACAGGCTTACAACGAAGATGACCCAAATCCTCTGACGTGTAGAGCAAGAGGCGGCACCAGCTTAGCAAGCACCACCCGACCTCAGTCTTGTACGAAGAGTTGATATTTGTGTTTCGAGGTTTCTAATGGAAGCCTGTTTAAGAATAATGGATGTGAATTCACTATTTGCGAAAAGTGCACAATTTCGTTAATGTGTGTGACATGCAAAAATAAAATATAAGTCAACAATCATGAAGAAGACGTCAGCCTAAAACGTCAACAAGTCAACAGTACGTGCAAGAGAAAAGCAACTGAAGATCCGATGGGGAGCCTACGAAGATTAGGAATTGGATCTACAAAATACCGTAAGGAATTGGTTCACTTCAGTGAAGAGAAAGGATTCAACACGGTTGATACTTCTCGTGTTCGTCAAAACCAGTGGCGGCTGGTAATGTTTTTGACGGGGAGGGGGGGGGCAAAATTTAGTTGTACCCATATATTATGTAAAAAAAAAAACCGTAGAAACTAAATTATTGCTATTATCATCAAATAATTGTAAAATTGAATCTTTTGCTTCACTACTAAAATTATTGTTAATATCAAAAAACTACCAATATTTAAACAGTGTTTGAACTAAAATTATTTATAACCCCGTTTTATAATTTTGTTGTGTAATATCTAAATTCGGTTTTGGTGGCCCTAATTTTTTTAGTTCTATTTTCTTTTCGTAAGTAAGTGAATTTGAAATAATCAATCGTTTAATATTACTTACCGAATTCATAGCCATTTTAATCGTTTCTAACAAATACGCACAGAAGACACAGGCTCAGGCCTACACAGAATAAGTTACACGTTTATGTAGGCCTACGCAAGGTTCGACAAAAACACTATCGTACACAGAATACACTGCCTAATAAAGAATAAATTATTAGAACATTACGTTTACACAAAAAGTACAACAAGAACACAATCAAAACTATATAAAACACAAGAGAAAATATATGCACTTTAAACAGCAACAGAGAAGTTTTGAAAACGCTCCGTTCTCTATGAATTTAGCCGCGAAATCAGAAAGCGGGCACAGCCCCACCTCTAATGGCGGATGTTCATTTAAATACATAGACATGTGTACACGTCTCTTGCCCCGCTCCCCGAAAGGCCGGCCTATGCAGGGAGGACGACAGCGAAACCGTCCCGCCTGCGGGGCCATGCCGAAAACATCGGGTGATCGCTATTAGTCGCCCCAAAAATATTTTTCAATAAGGATACTACACATTATCACATTATAGTTATATTATTGACAAGTTTAATTTGCAAATTTAGTGGGAGGGCTGCGCCCTTTTGCCCTCCCTGTACGAGCCTTAAACTCCCTGTACTGGTCAAAACCTTAAACTACATGAAGTTGAGCGTGTACCCTAAACTATCCACTTCTCGCGAAGCAGTTCATAATACATGCATTGCCACTTTTGAATATAATGACTAGCCGTGATGAGTCATTAATGAATGAAAACGACGCAGATAACGGTATAATCCAACTTTACTTGTGACACCAACATTCGGTGCCTAAAGATTGTAACTTGTACTATAAAACAGGTTAATTACCTTCTGTCACGTTTCTTTAAATCCAATTGCGGGATTACTCGAGTTTCGATCACAACTGTGTCATCATCAGATCTTATATACAAATATGGTTAAAACTCCATTTTTCGATGTTTGTACATCACGTCAGATAATAAAAACAACACGTACACGGTATAAAACATTAAATAAATAACACACAATAAATATAAATATATAACAAAACGTAAGAACACACAAAACATGCGGCAGTCACGAACCTGTACAGGAACGTCTCCACGGTAAAACTAATCGATACCGGCTTGACCTTCATTCAAATTTATCGATCTGATATAGCCGATTTCTCGTTCTATATGATTGATTCTATTAAACAAAATATTATTTGTATGTACTGATTTTTCGTTTAGGACGCGATTGTAATCCTCCTTTATAGCCTTATATATCTCAAACCGTTCGAGAGTGTCTAGCTTTAGTGATTTCTTACATTTATGTAAGATGTCTAAATTCTCACCAATACTCTTTATGTTATGGTCATGTAAGCTTAAATGTTCAGCAAATGTAGATCTTCCTACATTTGACATGGAGCTTGGGATGTGTTCTTTATAACGTAATTTGAACGAACGGCCCGTTTGTCCTATATAGAATTATGTGCAATCCGAACAATTAAGCCTATATACACCAGTGCCGTCAAATACATCGGAAGGTTTATTTTTGTTTTATTATCTGACGTGATGTACAAACATCGAAAAATGGAGTTTTAACCATATTTGTATATAAGATCTGATGATGACACAGTTGTGATCGAAACTCGAGTAATCCCGCAATTGGATTCAAAGAAACGTGACAGAAGGTAATTAACCTGTTTTATAGTCTCAACCGTTTCTGGAGGCAAATAAAATGTTTAAACTGTAACTTGTGTTTACGTGAACGGAATATTTCAATACCGTACACCATTCATGATTTAGTAAACGGTATTTATACTATTGCCTTCAGTTTACGCGCTTTTGCCAAACAAAACGTTTGAAACGTACATAAAATTTCTGGAAAAATTAAAAGTTGAAATGGACATTTCTCATTAAACTTAGTGTTGGACTTCATGCGGTATATTTCCATAGAGTTTTTCCAACAGTATGCTAATTATAAGCGGTTATAATTTCCAATTGGAACAAGCGCGGTTCCGCAAACTACTGGGACTTTGTGTTATTTATAGGAAAGCGGAAGATGGAGTTGGAATGTGCCTGAGTGACGTGTTTGGTTTGTGTTTTTAAAACCTAGTGAAGTTAGCAACTGTTTCTTTGAAGTTTAATGGTAATTAAACCCAATAATTCTAATCTTGATAACTTTTGTGATTATTTAGTTGATACACTTGTAAGCGAGGATAGCTTGTTCCCACCAATCTTGTGGTCACAACTGTCGTCAGAGTTGTATAAAACTACTAACGCTTGTGCCATCTTTTTACGCCGATTTAAATGCAAATTTTTGTCATCATCATTCAAATATTCTTTTTTTTCTCGAAGTTCTGAAACTATTTCAAAACAATTTATATGTAAAAATTAGAACGACAGGTTTGAACCTTCTTTGTAGAAGAAACATGAACTCGTTTGTTAAACAGATATTTATTGAGAAGCAGTTAGAAGCTTTTTCTGAGGAAAGAATTTCAAGAGTAGATTTTTTACTTCCATGTTCCTTAAGGAAATGGAAGTATGGTGATGGCAAAAAAAATCGTGTTCGAGATTATTGCAGATTCTGATTGTACTACACTCAAAACATGAAAAAAAGTCGTTTTTCGAAAAGTGTCTGTGTGTCTGTGTGTCTGTGTGTCTGTCTGTCTGTCTGTCTGTCTCTAGATTTTTTTCTACAGCAAACGATAACAGCCGCAAATTCAAACTGAATCAAATCATTTATTGCATACAGCCCTGATTTGTAGAGTACTCACGACCTATTGTTTTTGGTGAAGATCGGTTGAGGGAAAGGGGTAGTTTACCAGTAACGGTTCTTTTTTAATCAAGGGTAATTGTATTGTATGGCAAACGATAATAGCCGCAAATTCAAACTGAATCAAATAATTTTTTGCATGTCGCCCTGATTTGTAGAGTACTCAAGACCTATTGATTTTGGTGAAGATCGGTTAAGGGAAAGGGGTAGTTTACCGGCAACGATTTTTTTTTTAAACAAGTGTAATTTTTTTCTATGGCAAACGATAACAGCCGCAAATTCAAACAGAATCAACTACTCTTTTGCATACAGCCCTGAATTATAGAGTTCGCAAGACCTATTGGTTTTGGTGAAGATCGGTTAAGGGAAAGGGGTAGTTTACCGGCAACGTTTTATGTTTTAACAAGGGTATTTTATACGGCAAACGATAACAGCTGCAAATTCAAACAGAATCAAATGATTATTTGCATACAGCCCTGAATTGTAGAGTTCTCACGACCTATTGATTTTGGTGAAGAACGGTTAAGGGAAAGGGGTAGTTTACCAGCGACGTTTTATGTATTAAAAGGGTATTTTACATGGCAAACGATAACAGCCGCAAATTCAAACAGAAACAAATAATTTTTTGCATGTCGCCCTGATTTGTAGAGTACTCAAGACCTTTTGATTTTGGTGAAGATCGGTTTAGGGAAAGGGGTAGTTTACCGGCAACGGTTTTTTTTTAAACAAGTATAATTTTTTTCTATGGCAAACGATAACAGCCGCAAATTCAAACAGAATCAACTACTCGTTTGCATACAGCCCTGAACTATAGAGTTCGCAAGACCTATTGGTTTTGGTGAAGATCGGTTAAGGGGAAGGGGTAGTTTACCAGCAACGTTTTTTTATCGGGGGTACTTTTTTCTATGGCAAACGATAACAGCCGCAAATTCAAACAGAATCAAATAATGTTTTGCATAAAGCCCAGAATTGTAGAGTTCTCAAGTCCTATTGGTGTTGGTGAAGATCGGTTAAGGGAAAGGGGTAGTTTACCGGCTACGTTTTATGTATTAAAAGGGTATTTTATATGGCAAACGATAACAGCCGCAAATTCAAACAGAATCAAATGATTATTTGCATACAGCCCTACATTGTAGAGTTCTCAAGACCTGTTGATTTTGGTGAAAATCGGTCAAGGGAAAGGGGTAGTTTACCTGCTACGTTTTATGTATTAAAAGGGTATTTTACATGGCAAACGATAACAGCCGCAAATTCAAACAGAATCAAATACTTTTTGCATGTCGCCCTGATTTGTAGAGTACTCAAGACGTATTGATTTTGGTGAAGATCGGTTAAGGGAAAGGGGTAGTTTACCTGCAACATTTTATGTTTTAACAAGGATAATTTTTTATATGACGAACGATAACTGCCGCAAATTCAAAAAGAATCGACTACGTTTTTGCATACCTTTTTGAATTAAAGAGAACTCAAGGTCTGTTGATTTTGTTGAAGATCGGTTAAGGGAAAGGGGTAGTTTACCAGCAACATTTTATGTTTTAAGAAGGGTAATTTCTTTTTGCGAAAGATAACTGCCGCAAATTCAAACAGAATCAAATAATGTCCTGCATACACCCCTGAATTGTAGAGTTCGCAAGATCTGTTGTTTTTGGTGAAGATCGGTTAACGGAGAGGGGTAGTTTACCTGCAACGTTTTATGTTTTAACAAGGGTAATTGTTTATATGACGAACGATAACTGTCGCACATTCAAACAGAATCAAATATTTTTTTGCATGTATCCCTGAATTGTAGAGTACTGAAGGTCTATTGATTTTGGTGAAGATCGGTTAAGAGAAAGGGGTAGTTTACCAGCAACGTTTTATGTTTTAACAAGAGTAAAGTACTTAATTTTGATAAATAATGTATCCTAATAAGAAGCTCATAATAATCCATTGTAGAAACGTAGATGAAATATCTATAAATGAAGAGGTTAGGTGAACGGGGTGGGGGTAATTTTCTATTAATGAAAATTATAGTTGATTGGGGAGGGGAGAATTTTTTATATGTGTACTACATTATCGGCACCAAAGAAGTAGTCCTTTGTTAAAATTCCTTCCCGGGCTGTTTAGCCGTAGTCCAATGTTTTCTGCAAAACCAGACTTTTCGGCAGTCCATCAACTGCCATCATCAGTGAAAATCGAGTGCGAAAACGTCAGGTGGTATACGTTAGTGACCACAGTACCGTGGTTAAGGCTGAAGCAATAAGTAGAAAGAAGTAGTTTCTATGGTAATATTTCATTTCGAATATGATTTTAAATATAAATCTTAGAACATGGAAGTCATGTATGGTTCTCCATACCGATATTTAATATCTGTATCACATAAGAATATATACATGTCTAGATGTAAGTTTATTTTGTAGCTTCCCATTGTGGTATGTATATGTTATGAAACATATTTAAAAACAAATGTTTTTAGTATCTGGAATGTAGGCATATTTTTAAACATTAATTTCCAGAATATTTATTAAATAAGTTTCAATAATAGTGTGCACAAACGTGTTTAATATAGAAGTGAATATAATAAACACTATAGGATATAGGAATGGTTGGACAACAGGATGGCATTCTTTAACTACAAAAATTTACAGGCATTGCACAGAGAAGGGCATTGAAAATGCTTCAATAAATCTAAATATATTTTACGGCATCACGAACAATCTACGTGTTTGTCGAACGTTCCAGAGAGATCCAGAGTGTACGCGTGTGGTGCACGTGCTTGTATATTGTAATGGTACATATCTTCACCTAACCATAATGAAGAAAACATGACAAGATAAATTATTTACTCATTAACACTAGAATAAAAAGGGATGAATTAGAATTGAAGAATGGGTGAATCAGAATAATAAAACGATCAGACATATCAAGGTAGTCAGAACAGTAACTTATATTAATAAAGTAGTAACAAACAAAACAAACCAAAATGGTAAATACAGAAATAAGGCGATTTAACCTGAATAGCCCAATAGATGGTAAGTGAGAGAGTAGAACTAGCCCCAAAGGACCAATAATAACATAAATAATGACAACTGCAAATGGACTAGAACTAGCCACCGCACCAACATAAGTGTGTAAATAAGAAGAATAGTGACTAACAAACAATTAACATGGAAGTGTAATGATACAATCAGCCACAACACTAAGGAAGTGACGTATAAAGTGTGACAAAATAAAGTGAATCAAGAAGGAATACAAAACTTGTGTTAAACCATAGAAATGGACTCACTAATGAAAATTGTATATAATATTAATAATTGTAAGGACAGACAAGTTAGAAATACTAATTATTAAGTACTTAAGATATAGAAGGGCACAATAACCCAAACAGATAGAGTAAACTAGGACAAATCACATTAGCACGATACTAACATATCAGTGGTACAATAAAACACAATAGAATGAGAGTAGTAAATTGTAATGATGGTGAACATTTTCTAAATACTGTACATGTAAGAAAGAGAATTTTTAGTAAGCAATACTATAATATTAACCCACCAGTAACATTAAATGAAGATTGAGTGTAAAGTGTTAGTGTTAATACCCCAAAGTGAGAATAAAACCCCATTAAAATGTGATAAAAAACAGTGATAAAGCAGTGTCCAAAGTTTATAAGTGAATAAACTAAATTATAAGTGATAAGTTATGTGTGAGTGAAATCTAATATTGGCCAAACACAGGAAGGACTGTGATAGTGGAAATTCCAATATGAGTGGACACCCAAAATGTAACTACACAAACTAATATTATTAAACTTAAGTTAGTATTAGTAATCACTAATTACTATGGTTTTTAAATGTGTGTTAATTAATATTGTAGGCCTAAGGGACAATTCATAGTTTTAGGAAAGTTAAGAAACATAGACTACTAGTGTGTTAAATCACCATATAGAGAGTTTCTGTAAGATTAAATTATAAAAACAATTAATAATCATTATATGATTTAGTAAGAGATAGTGAAATAGGATAAGGTTACATAATTAATGACACAAGGGCAAATAAGTTTAGTGTTAAGGATTTTCTATTACAATCTAAAAGATTAATCAATGTTTATATGTTTGTTTTCCTTTGATGACATTATAAAATAATTATTACTCACTGAAGAGTATGAGTGGATAATATATTTCAAATAAGTATGGGTTAAATGAATAAGAATTATGTTTTAATGACTAAGGTTTATGTTCCAAATAATTATGTTTAAATGATAAGAATTATAGCTATGGGAATTGTTAAAACCATTAGATGTTATGTTATATGTTGTAAGAAATAAGATTTTAAAACCAACAGAAACCAGTAAACAAGAAACAAACAATACATTCAGATACAATGACACTAAAAGTGAGTTATGACAGTAGACAAATTAATATAGGGAAACAATAAAATTACACACAATTACAAGAACCGACTTAAACATTGAGCAAATGAACAGAATCTTGTATTAAAACAACATCGACCCATTACAAGGAGAATAAAATGTAATATCAGTAATTAAAGAAAAATAGTCAATTGCTGTTTAAGCCTATGCAAATTCCCAACTGTCAACTACAAAAAACTTCAATTTATAGAATTAAACACTGATATTAGGAAGACTAAACCACATAAACTATGAAATACAAATAGACAACCATGTTAGGGCAGAAATATTATGATAATAATGTAAATTAAGAAAACAGTATAATTAAATAAAATTCACAAAATTCATAAAATACACCATTATGGTGTATAAAGGCACAAATCGTCAAATTTACAAGCTCCACAATTACTTGAATGGCATTAACAACAAAATACAGTTTACTTTGGAGAATGAAGTTAGATGTCAGTTACATTTTCTGGATTTGACAGTAACTAAGGATTTTGTTACTAAAAAACTATGTTTTAATATATTTAGGAAGCCCACGATGACTGACGCTGTCATACATGCCTCATCGTTCCACCCCATTTCACAGAAATTAGCTGCATTCCATAGCATGATACATCGCCTATTGTCTATACCCCTTGGCATCGAGGATTACATCGAAGAATTAAATACCATTAAAGTCATTGCGTTTAACAACGGGTACAACGAAAGAATAATAGATAATATTTTAAAAAAACAAAAGAAAAAGAAGAGTAACACTATTAAAAATGAAACTAAAGATATAAATAATAGAAATGAGAACCTCGAAACAAAGGCACGCAAGTACATTGCGGCACCTTATACGCATTTCATGCCAGGGATTTTTAAGTCAACCATTAGTAAAGTCAACAACATAGTCGTTTCCTATAAGACTAGTAATAACATCTTAAATAATCTCCGCACCCGTGAACATACCAGTCTTGAAAATAAAACAGGAGTTTATAAGCTAGTCTGCAACGACTGTGAGGCTTTTTATGTGGGCCAGACGGGTCGAGGTTTTTTGAAAAGATTTTCTGAACATAGACCCCCTACACGAGTTTACAACTTTGACAATATCAAGTCAAATTTCGCCAGGCACCTTATAGACAACAATCACAGTTACACGGATTTTAGCTCGAATTTAATACCCCTTCATTTCTGCAGTAAAAGGGGTTATTTGAACGCCCTTGAAGAATATGAGATTTACAAAGCATACAACGACGCCAGTACCAAGCCACACGTGTTGAACGACCAATTACAATATAAATCAAATATACTGTACGATACCGCTATGCGATATGGTCGAGATAAGGCTTAGATTTCGTCAGTACGGCGCGTGTTGTCTTGCAAGGCACACCTAACATTTTTAAAGCAAGTTATGTACATAGTTTAATTGCCGTATTGTGTTTTTAATATTTTGACAAATGTCATCATTTATGACATAGATTGGTTTTTATAAGTTCTGATGATGAGGCAAGTGCCTCGAAACATGTAAACACGGAAAAAACATTACGGAAAGGCCATAGACGGTGAGTAACAGTGTATTTGGTTTTTTAAATGATATGTTCTTATTTGTTATCTTGTTATAAAAACTTCTGTATCGTACTTAAAAGGACCCTATAGGCAGATTTAATTTTGTAAATAATAACCAACGCTGTCTTCCATCTAATAGAAACATTGTACTGCCAACCCAGCAATCCGCTGACTGAGCGACTATATTTTGCCGAGGCTAAAATTATTATATCAATTATTATTTTGTATAAAGTGTTGACAAGAACTAATAATTCAGAGCCTAAATAAAAAAAAGTGTGTACCGAGAATACCTGTCCAGTATTTATTTATAGAGAATATTATGTATGTTTTGTTTAATAGCAGTGAGTCAACATAACCAACATTATTCAAGTTGGCAACACGTTTTCCCCCACTCAAACGAGAATCGGTTTCATGCCAGTCGGCGAACGATTCAAATTTACACTAGTGCACTGTCAAACCATACAGGTAAAAACTTTTGTTTTCTCGTAAAACAATTTGGCGCCTATCGGGAGTTACAAAAGTGCGAGAAGGGACAGGTAAGGCACGCAGGCTACCAGACGCTTCCGAACGACACAATTTACGTTCGATAAAACTTACAATTACACAAACATTAAATATTTTAATAGTAACGACTCGGGGGTTCTTTACAAAGTGGCGCACCAACTAGTCAGGCTAGAATTACGATAGTATATCTAGCGGCAGGTACGACAGAAGGTCAACAAGATGAAGAGAGCATCATCATTAATGCGGACGAAGGAGGCCGAAAAGGAAGTTCGAGCGGAATAGAAGGAAGTGACTTCGGTAGAAGACGCCGAACAAATGTTACCTCCAATGGAACCAGTCAAACTTGTGCAGCCAGAAAATCAACCAGAGAAACCTACACAGCCAGGAGATGTAAATTTCATGGAAATGATGAAAATATTGATGGAAGATAACCGGAAAAAGATGGAAGAGAAAATGGAAAAACGAACGAAAGTATAGCATCATTAAATGAAAAATTGGACAAAAATAAGGAGGAATTAAAGGAGGAAATTAATGAGAAATTTGACCAGAACAGCCAGCAAATGGCCGAAAACAATAAAGAAATGGCAGTAAACATGAAAAAGTTGAAGGAAGAATTGAGCAGAACCATCGAAAATAATAATGAGCGAATCAATAAGAAGATCGAGGAGGAAATGTCCGAGATGCACGGGAAATGGGAAGACACGAGCCGTGAAATACAACGAACGAACGAACGAAGGAAGATTTTAGAGAACGGATGACCAACCTGGAAGAAGACAGCCAGATCCGGATAGAGTCGATAAAAACGGCAACCGACCAAAACATAAAACAAGTACGAACAGATTTTGGCGAGAAGTGCCGGGAGATCGACACAGCCGTGAGCGAGGTTCGCGGACAAGGCCAGCAAAATAAAAATAAAATCGAAGAAATCCAGCAACGGGAGATTGCTAAAATCAGGGAGGAGTTAGAAATAATTAATAACGGACCACCAATAATGCCGCAGTACCAACACGTGGACAACCGGGAAGTGATAAACGTTAAACAATACCGGCGGAACCCAATGGAGTTTCTGGAAAGAGTAGAAGAGCAGCTGGCCAAAACTCGGGAGAACAGGTGGACAATTATCCGAGGCTACTTAGACGAATATTTTCGAGATATCAACGATAATTGGTGGACGGCCACAAGACACGACCTGACGGATTATGAACAGTTTAAAGAGGTATTCAAGAGGAAGTACTGGTCGGAGGCCACACAGAACATAGTGCGGGACAGTATATGTTTCGGAAGATACGACGCCACCAGAGGGACAACTTTTACTGCATATTTCCTCGGTAAAGTATGCCTAGCAAGAAACTTAGAACCGAAGATCCCAGAAGAAAGTTTGGTATCGAAGCTTGCTTTCCATTACGAAGAGGGTGTATCTAGAGCGCGGCTAGGAAGCCAAATAAAAACTATACAGTCCATGGCAGCCCTGTTGGAAGATTAAGAGCGAGAACGTTATTATCGTAGGAGCCGACAGCGGGACGACAGGGGCGAGAACAAAAATTTTAACAACGGTTACCCGAACAATAACAACAATTACCGTTTTAATTATAATAACCGTAACCAAGTGAATAACCCGCCTAACGAGCCGCAGAATAGAAATAACAATAATCCGGCTAGTCAACAAAATAACAATTATAACAATAATAATAGGCCAAACAACACAAACAATCCATACAACCGGCCAAATAATACGCATCAACCCTATAGGCCGAATAACACTAATTACAACCGGCCAAATTACAATAACAACCCGAGTGACAATAGAAATCGAAATAATAACGATCGCAACTATCGTCAAGTGCATTACGTGAGGGCCGAAAGTGACGGTAGAAATAGATCATACTATCAAGGACGACGAAGTGCCGACCGGAATGCGTACGGACACCGATACAGTGATCGTAATTACGGACGTGACACCAGAACCAACACGGGCCGGAGTCGAAGCCAAGAAGTGTACAGGCGTGACCGGTACGAAGAGGATCACAACCAGCCTGAAACCCGACCGTCAACGAGCGGAAGTCCGCCAACAAAACAAATCAGCAAGACGATAGTAACAATCAGTCCGAGATGACGTTAAACTAGGAGCGGCAGTGAAAAAACTACTTGTACCCTCACTGAACCATTCTATTGGGTTAAATCGCATCGTTACTCAAACCAACGGCGAACGCACAATTACAATCGTGCGCAATAATTATCTGAAGAATATTATAGAGGAACTCCTCGAAGAAGGCAGCAACCAATCTGATAGTAAACATAACGAGATTGCTTATATTTCAACGCAAGTCAACGGAGTACCAGCACAAATTATGATAGACACTGGATCCAATATCTCATTAATCGACAGTATTGAGCTTCAGAAAATTCAAGAAGCAAGTAAAACAGTCATAATTACGCTACCCATCAGCAACATTGTCCTTGTAGGAGCGACCGGACGACAAAACAGAACCGTCCGAAAACAAGTGCAACTCGAATTGACAAGCAATGGACAAACCGTGACAATGACGTTTTTAGTAGCCAGTGGATTGCCATTCCGGATGCTAATTGGTTGCGATATGCTGCGCCAGTACTCAGCCATAATTGACCTGAGCAAATACAAACTTATTTTGAAGAAGAAGGACATACAATGGGTAGCTGAACTGACCAATAGTGAAGAAATACAGCCACATGAAACAATGTACCATATCCAAAAGTACAGAAATACTGGAGAACGTGTACTAAATAATGGGATTTATGACGAGACCGACAATGAAGAACTATGGCAAGAAAAACTCGAAGAAATCCGAACTTTCCAGAGAGAGAAAACGAGCGCTCAATTAACAGCTCAACAAGCTGAACAACTGATCGAAGTATATAAGCGTTACAAGCACGTATTTTCAAATACACTTGGAAAGGTCAGAGATTATCAGTGCGAGATTCAATTCCAAGAGCCTGTCAACTTGATCAAAAAATCTTACCCGATCGTATTCTCATTAAAGGAGGCGGTGAGAGCAGAAATCAATCGATTAATAGCTGAAGACATAATTGAACCAAGCTACTCACCCTACACCAGCCCTATCCTTGCAGTTCCAAAGAAACACGGGAAGGTGAGAATATGTCTAGACGCCCGTGAGATCAATAAGTACATAATAAATGATCGTACATCCCCAGGAGAAATAGATGAGATCCTGAAAAAATTCTATGGAACCAAATTCATCAGTATATGGGACACTGTCTGCGGCTATTGGCAGGTTGAATTACACCCATCCAGCAGAAAGTACATGGCATTTATATTTGAAGGACGGAACTTCCAATTCAAAAGATTACCCTTCGGATTGGTGAATTCGGTAGCAGTATTTGTAAAAATTATGGACCAGATGCGTTGCAGTTCACAACAGTCTATGTAGACGACTTGTTAATAACTTCAGATGTGTGGGACGAACATTGTCACCGAGTAGAATATGTGCTGAAAAAACTATCAAATAACCATATAACCCTCAAGCTGGAAAAATCTAAATTTTTATCTGATGAAGTGCAATTTTTAGGGTTCAACTTGTCTGGAAATGGGATAACACCATCACAAGAAAAGGTGGAGTGCATACAGAAGTTTCCAACACCAAAAAATAAGAAACAACTCCAATCATTTCTCGGTCTATACAATTATTACCGAAAGTTCCAAAAGAATTATTCTGAAATGACAGCCAAATTTTCACACCAACTGTCATCTAAGAACAAATGGACGTGGGGAGTCGAACAAGATATAACACTCCAACTGATTAAAAATAAATTCATTGAATCAGTAATGTTACGTCATCCTAATTTCACTAAACCATTCTATTTAAATTGCGACGCCAGTGACGTTAGCCTTGGATTCGTTTTGTACCAGGAGGATGAAGAGGGAAATCATTGTGTGATAAGTTTCGCAAGTAGAGTGCTAAACAGCAGTGAAAGAAATTATAACGTTACTGAGAAGGAATTGCTGAGCGTTGTGTTCTCATGTGGAAAATTTAGAACCTACATATTGGGATACCCGATTACAGTGAGGACTGACCACAAGTCCATATCATTCCTTAGAAATTGTAAGTTAAGTCATGGAAGATTGACTAGATGGAGTTTGGTATTGCAGGAGTATGATCTAAATTGGGAATACATCCCAGGCAAGAAAAACATTGTAGCAGATACCCTATCCAGAGTAAACATTAAAGAGCAGACGTACAAAGGAGAAAAGGAAACTGTTATCAAAATATACCACATAATTAAAAACAGAACTGCTTTGGCCAACATTATGAAAGAAATGGAACGACAACAAGCACAAGATCCCAAAATAAGCAAAATCCTATCACGCTTAACAGACAAAGATGACCACATATCCCAATATTATTGCAAACACCAAGGGATACTTTTCATAAAACCACAAAATAAATTCATAACGTGGAAAATAGCAATACCTCAAGCCACAGAGAAGGACTTAATTCTCGATTACCATGAGAGATATGGGCACATGGGCGCATTAAAAGTGGTAAAAGCCTTACAAGAGCATGTATACATGAAGGATGCTAACAGAAAGGTAAGGAAATGTATAAAGCAATGTCACATATGCCAACTAGTGAAGGTCAACAATAACAGAAAGGAGGGAACCATGATACCTATAACTACATCTTGTAAATTAGAGAAAGTCTTCGTTGACATATGCGGACCATTTCCGCGTAGTGGAGGAAGGCACCAATACAAATACCTCATCATTGTATTTGACCACTACACAAGGTTCACAAAGCTTTTCCCCATCAATCATGCCACTACCCAAAAAATTTTAAAAATAATCCTAGAGCCATACATTAGTGAAGTGGGAATGCCCAAATGCATCATTACTGATCATGGAACGCAATTCAAGGGAAATAGATGGAACAACACTTTACTAAATCATGGAATAAAAACGTACAAGACATCAGTGTACCATCCCAGCAGCAACCCTGCAGAGCGAGTCTTGAGAGAAGTGGGGAGAATTCTCCGTACATATTGTTATGAGCAACATAATGAATGGTCTAAATACATACCAGCAGCCGAAAATTTTATAAACTTATCGCACCACCAATTTATTGAAACAACACCATATACTGCAATGTTCCAAAGACCACCACCAAGAGAAATTACTTCCCTAATCCAATTTTCGAATGACGAAGGATATCAATTCGATGAAGTTCAATTTCACAATAAAATATTAGAAAAGACTGACAAAATCAGAGAAAAATATAAGTAAATGCAACCGAAGCCCATACAATATCAGATTGGAGAGCAAATATTATTCAAAAACAGAGGATTACCAAGCACCATGGAAGGGATAGCCAAGAAGCTATTGTTACTGTACACAGGACCCTACATAGTAAGGAACGACAACCAAAATAATACATATGAGATCGTAGACCCAAAAACACAAAGAAGAAAGGGGACATTTAACCAAACCTCTATAAAAAAAAAATTATTAAAAACGAAAAAAAAAACATCCCGGAACCAATTTATAAATAACTAGTGTTAAACAGTAAAAAAAAAAACAAATAATAATAAAAAGATCATTTATACCATACCCACTAATAATCCACTAATAATATCGAATCACGAAGAGCTAGAGAGTGTGAATAAAAGAAAAAGAATATAATTTGAAATAATGTATTGTATAAACTAAATAATAATAATGTGAAGAATCCTACAAATTATATTTATTTAATAGTCGCACTAAGACTACTTGTATAATTTTATAATGATTGACTGTAGATAAGTCCAGCAATCAAATGTGTATTTTACGGCGGAGCAATGGAGTCAAAAGTACCCCTCCGATCCGATTCAATATACTGATAGGGAAAAATGTTAGGGAATTAGATATCAAAGGGATAAGAACATTAAACTAAAATACGATACAAAGATCAAGAAGAATATTGACACTAAAAAATAAAAAGAACCTATTGCTCTAAAATAATCAGTGATTGAGAAAATAAAATGAAATAATGATTGATAATTCCAATCAAAAAACTGAACGATATTTGTGGAAATAATCAATTTTAGTGGCAGGGAAATATGTAATGGTACATATATTCACCTAACCATAATGAAGAAAACATGACAAGATAAATTATTTAATCATTAACACTAGAATAAAAAGGGATGAATTAGAATTGAAGAATGGGTGAATCAGAATAATAAAACGATTAGACATATCAAGGTAGTCAGAACAGTAACTTATATTAATAAAGTGGTAACAAACAAACAAACCAAAATGGTAAATACAGAAATAAGGCTGAATAGCCCAATAGATGGTAAGTGAGAGAGTAGAACTAGCCCCAAAGGACCAATAATAACATAAATAATGACAACTGCAAATGGACTAGAACTAGCCACCGCACCAACATAAGTGTGTAAATAAGAAGAATAGTGACTAACAAACAATTAACATGGAAGTGTAATGATACAATCAGCCACAACACTAAGGAAGTGACGTATAAAGTATGACAAAATAAAGTGAACCAAGAAGGAGTACAAAACTTGTGTTAAACCATAGAAATGGACTCACTAATGAATATTGTATATAATATTAATAATTCTAAGGACAGACAAGTTAGAAATACTAATTATTAAGTACTTAAGATATAGAAGGGCACAATAACCCAAACAGATAGAGTAAACTAGGACAAATCACATTAGCACGATACTAACATATCAGTGGTACAATAAAACACAATAGAATGAGAGTAGTAAATTGTAATGATGGTGAACATTTTCTAAATACTGTACATGTAAGAAAGAGAATTTTTTAGTAAGCAGTACAATAATATTAACCCACCAGTAACACTAAAAGAAGATTGAGTGTAGGGTGTTAGTGTTAATACCCCAAAGTGAGAATAAAACCCCATTAAAATGTGATAAAAAAACAGTGATAAAGCAGTGTCCAAAGTTTATAAGTGAATAAACTAAATTATAAGTGATAAGTTATGTGTGAGTGAAATCTAATATTGGCCAAACACAGGAAGGACTTTGATAGTGGAAATGCCAATATGAGTGGACACCCAAAATGTAACTACACAAACTAATATTATTAAACTTAAGTTAGTATTAGTAATCACTAATTACTATGGTTTTTAAATGTGTGTTAATTAATATTGTAGGCCTAAGGGACAATTCATAGTTTTAGGAAAGTTAAGAAACATAGACTACTAGTGTGTTAAATCACCATATAGAGAGTTTCTGTAAGATTAAATTATAAAAACAATTAATAATCATTATATGATTTAGTAAGAGATAGTGAAATAGGATAAGGTTACATAATTAATGACACAAGGGCAAATAAGTTTAGTGTTAAGGATTTTCTATTACAATCTAAAAGATTAATCAATGTTTATATGTTTGTTTTCCTTTGATGACATTATAAAATAATTATTACTCACTGAAGAGTATGAGTGGATAATATATTTCAAATAAGTATGGGTTAAATGAATAAGAATTATGTTTTAATGACTAAGGTTTATGTTCCAAATAATTATGTTTAAATGATAAGAATTATAGCTATGGGAATTGTTAAAACCATTAGATGTTATGTTATATGTTGTAAGAAATAAGATTTTAAAACCAACAGAAACCAGTAAACAAGAAACAAACAATACATTCAGATACAATGACACTAAAAGTGAGTTATGACAGTAGACAAATTAATATAGGGAAACAATAAAATTACACACAATTACAAGAACCGACTTAAACATTGAGCAAATGAACAGAATCTTGTATTAAAACAACATCGACCCATTATAAGGAGAATAAAATGTAATATCAGTAATTAAAGAAAAATAGTCAATTGCTGTTTAAGCCTATGCAAATTCCCAACTGTCAACTACAAAAAACTTCAATTTATAGAATTAAACACTGACATTAGGAAGACTAAACCACATAAACTATGAAATACAAATAGACAACCATGTTAGGGCAGAAATATTATGATAATAATGTAAATTAAGAAAACAGTATAATTAAATAAAATTCACAAAATTCATAAAATACACCATTATGGTGTATAAAGGCACAAATCGTCAAATTTACAAGCTCCACAATTACTTGAATGGCCGGAACTTCTGGCCGGAACGGTACCGGTACGTGATAGACACGAAAGCAATGCGAGGAGATTGTTTTCGTTGGTTACTCACATAAACTTTATTCTGTACACGTTGTTTTCTTTTCTGAGGTAAAAGTCTCCAAATTGAGGGTAAAGGCCCCAACCGGCAGCATGTGCACCGAATTATTTTTTAACATAAAATCGATATGGAAATATTTTAATTGTATCCATTTTTTAAAAAACTAATTGAAGCGTGGAGGTCCGTTGTTATCTGACATTAACCTGCGATAATAGATAAAGGTTCCTAAAAAGTCAGCCACGCTTTCGATTCAAACCTGCGCTAAGTCTGATTTCAAAACGTTATTTGCTTAAGTGTTGTAATATTGTTTAATACGTTATTGAAGCGTGCCGTTGCAACATATATTTCAGAGCTCTCAGTATTAATTAAAAGATACTGAGCAAATACGCATTCCAATAAACTAATAAAATGAAATCTACTGTACGTGTATTAGTGAATCACTGAAACATTTTATATATGTTTCTCCCGTAAGACCATTTTAGTGAAATAATATTTTATTATTCGTTGACTTATTAAAGTAAGCAGAATAATTACTAAGCTGGGTTTCCATCATGAGGTCGCGGGTCACATAAAAAGATGTCGCATTCGGCCCGCCGATTGGAAATCGCTACCATAGATCGATGATTTTTTACTACTGTGTCCGACTACTTTTTTTTTTTAAATGATTCTCAGGTAACTACTATTAATTGTTACATTTCTTTGTTTGGGTTTGTCAGAAACATCCACGGTTCACATTTGTGATTAAACGAGTACGTGCGTCTCGTTATTTTCACACAATATAAGCCTATTCGTTGCTATGAACGGGTATGTTCCCCTGTCTTTACTCTCTTAGGTCGTTTTAATTTACTTCAATTATTTAAATATCTGAGATATTTGGAGTTGTGGGATATAGTGATTTAATTAACTAATATTAACTTATCTCTCTAAAAAATATCAATGTTAGTGTACTTGAAACTTAAATAATTAATGTGTTATTCTGTAATTTCGTTCAACCCTATTATACCTTGAAGAGAATTATGTATAATTTTGTATTTTCACGCTCTCTCTTTGGTGTCGGAGAATTCCGCTATAAGCGCTGTAGTACCGGGGCAACGAAACTTAGAGGTTAATTCACTGTTTAGGTTAACCAATTATTCTATACTTAGTCAGTTACTTTTTTATTCCCAACTCATTAAATAATACTCCAAATGACAAGATTTTGCAACTATACAAAGGTTCTTTATTTGTTTACTTCTTCAACATTGAATGAGATATGTTCCAACTGGCATACACAAAGGCTATAGATTGCGTGAATCGATTATTGATCAGTCCGATACTTTATTTAGATTCGGTTATATAATGTGTTTTAGTTTGTAATTAACTTAATTCAGGGTGTGAAGGTTCTTGTAACTGTGGGGAAGATTAAAAATACATAGATAAGAATGCAAGATTTACAAATTTGAAGTGTTGTGTAGTTAATATGCTTTATACAATAATAATTTACCAGACTAGAACGAAGCGAATCGTGTGGGCTGTTGGTTGATAACTTCACTGTTCTGGATGGCTATGTTGTACAATTTTCTTTCTTCGGATGTTAATAAAATGGAATTCTTGTCCTGTTCACCTCGGAAATACAGCTCCCTAGGTTGGTTTACTGCCAGACTGGTTCCTTCTGTAATTTCTGGATCCAAATACGTTCTTCTATCGTCTGAAGTAATTGGTGATGTTCCGTGTATTTATAAGGTTATGAGTTCCAGTGTAGTGTATATTATTGATTGTGATACAGTTAACTCTTTATATTGGGTTTAATATATCGTCAACTCCTTTCGGATATGGGACAATTCAAGTCCTTCCTTGTAGAACCCAGTTATTTATTTTTTATTGTGATATCATACTATAGCCTCGTTTGGTTAAACTGTACTGGCGTAAGTCAATAATATTATCTTTAGTATTTTGGTGTATTATACGAGGATCAAATAATTTAGAATATTCCGATTATATTAGACATTTCTTAGATTTTTTAATCTCATCACATTCAGATCATCAAAAGCAATAATTGAAAATCAACAACTTCTTCATTTCCTGTAGTCCATAGCAACCCATTATTTTTCTTCCTTCTCCATGTTTTGTATATAGTGTTTATTTCATATATTTTTTGTCTATTCCTTATTAATTTGCTATCATATCGGAATATAACTTTACCGATAGTTGGTTTATTATTTTCTACATATATTCTGCTGGTTTTTTGATATGAGCCTGCTTCTTTTATATTTATTACTTTTTTCGATATCAAACGTTATCAATCGATATCATGGCATTGTGGCATTATCATAATTTGTATAAATTGAGATGGTTTATTATAAATCATTACTTATTTAATGTTTTTTCCTAGCTCTTCGAACCGTATTCATTAATTATTATTAACTTACGTACCTAACCTTTATGTTATGAGTGGTTATATAGTGTTATTGGCTGTTAGGCCTTTTATTGTATACGGACCTACCTTTGTTTATAACTGGTGAACAACTATAGCCCTTTTACATAAATTCATACATATAATCAAATCTTAACTATTAACATTCACATAAACAATTATTCTTTTCATATCTAATGACAATTTTATCTTGATCTATGGATCACATATAAGAAAATTGAAATCTATTAACGCTAACTAGCTGCTTCCCACATCATTCTATAACAGTAATTGCATAATACCTCTTGTTTCATTACCTTTCATTAACTCAATAAGTAATTGGTATAACATAACATAAACTTTATCATAACATTCGTTGTCACAAAATAATATCATTTAATTCAAAATCCTTACTTGCTATTGCTATAAGGTAAATTATTGTTTCATTTTTGTTTACTTTCATGGTCATTTACATTGACAATTTCTGTACTATTCTACTTCTTACACTTCTCATCAGTATCATATTGATTTACTTTTCACTGAACATAGATCATTAACTATTGTCTAATTTACAGGTTTGTTCATTCTCGTTATTTCTACCTTGCATCCTTATTTACCTTTGTCTATAATTATAAATGTAATTATTAGACTTTTGTTTTATCATGGGGTTAGATATTGACTTGCTTATTATTTTGTTAATATAATATTTATGTAACATGGATGACAGCATTTCTGTTGCGTTACACATTATATCACAACCGTTTTCCACATTTCTGGTTGAGACCTGATAATAGTATTTAAACAGTGATATTCGTGAAGCCAATGAAAGTAATACTTCCCCCCCTCATCACTTAAAAGTATAGCATACAGTGACTAGAGAGGAGAGTAATCGGTAACCGTTTGCTGTCTTCAACGTTAATCACAGTCGTGTTTTGTGAACACTGTGGACACTTGTCATCTTTTGTGTTCTTTTTTAACAATGTATTGTATGTGAAACTGTATACTTTGTGCCACAGTGAGTTTCTGGTCTCAAGAGAATACAGTGAAACTTATCGAAGAATGTCACTTTCGTCCAGTGCTTTGGAATATAATGGCAACAGACTATAAGAACAGAAATAAAAGTATGGTGCTTTAAAGGAGATCGCTGGGTTTTTTCATTGACCTTGGATGAAATTGACACGAAGATTAAAAATATAAAAGTCAAATTGCGGCGAGAGCACAAGGCTTTGTGCGTTAGAAAGAAAGGTGGAGCTTCTTCCAAAACAACCGCCGCGTTTGGCTACGAGTTACTTACGTTTTTGCTGAGTACTCAGGAATCTAGAGGCTGCAGGAGCACTATTCCTTCGAACGAAAATGACATTGAGGTAAGATTATTGTTTTTATTAATACAAGCCGGTCACTCTTGAACTCCTTAAAAATTAAAAGAGAGTTGTGCTTGGACTCGCAAAGAATTTCCGCGAGTTTCCATAAATATTAAATAATTGTCCGCGCGTCCCTGAAACGTGTGCACTGTCTAGAAATCATAAGCGCTACAACTTATAGTGATCGAAATTATAAAAAATTTTAATTTCTCGATCAGGTGGCACGTTCACACACTCGAGTTGATGGACACAAGCCCGGGTCGTAAATAATGACGAATTAGGGACACGTCAGACCCGACGCCAGTACGAAGACAAGGAAAAAACGTCTGTGTACCACGACACAATAAGAATTTAAGGAAAGTCGTTGACAGCTCAAAGTTTGTTACAATTTACAACACCTAGCGAACGAAACAAAGACTTAGTCCAGCTGCCTAGTTACGCAGAAATGAAATGGAACACCTGCTGTGGGGGTGAGTTGTAACGAGCACAAATATGAAAGGCTACGCCCAGCTACAAAGGGGTACAGAGAAATCTCGACAAACATATAAACAATAGAACGTAAACTTAGTGAATACTGAAAGTACACCCTGCCCAGCATGAAAACAAACCCATGACAGCTAACTAAAATTTACAGCTAGAAAGCGTGGGATTCGACTAGGGACGTCTCCAGCGAAGAGTTGATAATCGGCGGAACGAACGAAGAGTAAATTGAACAATTGACCAGGACACTGCAGGTTGTTAACAAAAGCTAAGGCATAGAACCTCGACAAAGTCAAAACAAAGGTTGACAGACAGGCGAGGGAATTGCTCTAGTTTCTAAGAATCTGTACAACGTTCATCGCATGGAATATTCCGGGGATGTCGCGAACCAACCAGCGTTGAGCATATTCCTAAAGAACTCGTGGTGAGAGTAAGAAGGGTTCGAACGACGAATCGGGAAACCGATGACGAGATCTGCAGAGTAGTAGGAATTTAAAGGACCTATCACAAATCCGAAAGGGCGTGGAAATATAGAATTTGGCCTTCTGGGTAGTATGTTTGATAAAAACTGTTTGCGAGGACGCGGAGCGGCAGTCAGTCACTAATAAGTCTGTAAGTAAGTCAGTAAGTTAATACGACAGTAAGACAGTTGGTTATAGTTGGAGCGGTAATACAGTTAGCAATTGAAATAGTTTGCGCGACTTACCGAACTTTTACTCGGTGAACTCGAAAACATGTCGCGATTATAAGTGAAGTTGGACATACAATACGATCTCAATTACACAAAAGTCTGGTCGACAGTTGTATGTGTTCCGATAAACTACAGTGCGTACAAACATAACTGTCATTAAATATCAGTGCGTACGTGTCTTAAAACGACGACCGACACGCAACATAATAACACAAGTGATTAACATTCTGAGAGTATAACAGTGGGTGACAATTCAAACACTATTACATCATAATGATTCGCTATGTTGAACATTTGAACTGAATGAACTATACCGAACACAATTACGCACATCGAATACACTACGTCTAAGATAGATGAAATAGTTAATTATGAACACGCAACACGCACACAGCAAACTCTAAGAGTAATTCATCTTAATGACGATATAGACATCTTAACATTCGAACTCAACACTCGACACTAGGGGGAGTACAACAACACAATACACATAACGAGAGTGGCAATTAGTGACGTGAAGTGAAGTGTTCTCCAATTAACAGTGATTAGGATGTACGAGTCCACCAGCGGATGTCATCTTACGCCGATGGAATGTTGGATAAACCCTTTTACAAGATAAGCCTTTATGTTTATTAAATATTAGTAATACATATACTACTGCACTGTCTCATCTTTTCAAAGAGCTACTCCCGAAAGATTATATAAAGTTATATCAATCATAAATCTTATAAAGTAATATTAAAGTAATTCATCTGAGCATAATGAACGCATTTAGCTAGGGATAAAACATATTTGATTGTTTATTGTTTGTATATGTATATTATTTGTTGTATTTGAATGTACCATATGTTTGTGTTTTCAGGAAACAACGAATGAATATTGTTGTAATTTTGATATTATGTGTTTTAATTATGTATTTGCAGGATATGGTAATTTAATTAACTAACAATATAATAAATAAGTAATTATTTTATATACTTAAAATCTTGCGTTCATTATTGCAAATTAACCTTGACTATTAATTTATCTCATTCTAAGCATTTTCATACAGAGTCTCAAAGTTATGCTAATTATCAATGGACACAACCAAATCGACCATTGAAATGTCCGATTAACAGGCTCATACAATCATATTGATTTGACAACTGTGTTGAGTCTAATCCGACAAATATAAGTTACTTTCATATATGTATTAACATTAACGTCAATTATAACTCTGTTTGCATACATACCATTAGTACACGAAGTTAATTAGATCCAATTTACCACTTTATAATTGGATAATTCAATAATACTCATAATTAGCATAATTACACTCAATATAAATGGCACGGCAAACATAATTACCCAATTAATTGCCAATTCCGTTTATATACATTAAATATAAATGGCGCCCAACGTGGGGCATACCAAGGTTAATTAGAGTCAAATTTGCTAAATATAAATGGCGCCCATCGCATGGCAAAAGAGAGCAGGCAGTAGTATTTAGATTAATTAAAATAATATAATACGATAAGATATTAAATAAGTGTAAGGTTAGCTTGACTGGTAACTGGATGATAACGCGAAGCAAAGCTAAAATGGCTAGCGGTAGTTCAGACAGCATGGACTTTGACGTTAACAACCAGTTAGGCGTACCCGACAACGGCGAAGAAAATTCGTCGGTCGAACCAAATATGACTGAGGAGACGTCAGAAGTCAGAGCGCGGGGACAGGAGTCCCAACAACCACAAGAGGAAGTGACATTGCGCTCATTGATGGACTTCATGAGCAAAAAATTCGACCAGAGAAGGAAGAAATTAAGGGGGAAATCAATCAGAGATTCGATAAACAGAGCGAAAATATCGCCGTAATTAAGGAAAATTTAGAAGAAAACCGAAGAGAACAGAACGAGAAATTCGATCAGCAGAAGAAAGAAATTAAGGAAGAAATCAATCAGAAATTCGATAAAATTAACGAAAATTTTAATAATCATAAAGAAGATGTCAAGCGACAGATGGCCGAACAGCTCGCCCAGATACAAGCGGAAATGCGCGACTACAAGACCAGTTGTGACGACAAAGTAAGTGAAGTCCTGAAGAAACAGGAGGACGCTACAAAAGAAATAAAAGATGACACCACTAAGAGGTTTGAAGAAGTGTGGGAAACCCGAGAGTCGGATCATCAAGAAGTCAAGAACCTTGCACAGAACACACAATCCAGTATAAAAAAGGTTCACAATAAGTTAGAACTACATATCAACAATAATCAGAAGAAACTAGAAGAATTAAAAACCTAAATATATCACACACTTCGACAGCAGCAACAAGATATAGGAGAAACCAACCACACACTACAACAAAAGATCGAAGAAGTAGACGGCCGACGAAAGACGACCGAACAGAAACTTGACGAAAACGTCAAAGAGAAGACAACCCACATTCAAGAACTAAGGTGTCAATTAGAAAGACTGTGGCGACAGATAACCGAAGGGGAGTCTGGGCCTAACAGGACAGTCAACGGGCAAATACAGGTGGCGCTTAAGTACGACGGAACCGACAGATTCCCGATGGAGTTCCTGAAAGAATTGTCGGAGTTCCAAGAGATGTATTACCCAAACAGTGACATCAAATGGATCGGTAAGCACTTAGAAAAGGACGCGAGTATATGGTGGCGCGTAATCCGGGACCAAATAAACACCTTCGAAGAGTTCAAGGAGGCGTTCACGTTGAAGTATTGGGGATTGGAGCGACAGGACATCATTCGTGACAACCTCGAATACGGAAAATTTGAATGGCACGGACCGGTTACGGCTATCCAATATATTGAAAGAATCCTTTTAGAAAGCCGACAATTAACTCCCGCAGTGACCGACAGACAACTTATAAGGAAAATCTCGATGCATTTTGGGAGAGATCTGCAGATCGCTGTTATCACACGCGGGATCACCACAATACCTAATTTTGAACCCTTAATCACTGAGTATACAAGTATTCAGTCAAACAGTACAGGCAACAGGCGGACGCAATATCGGTCAACTAATGAAAGGGAAACCGGAACTAGCGACCGACCCAGTGGAAGCTTTGTAAACAAAAACGAGGATGACAGAACACAAGTTTGGCAAGGAAGGCCACACGGTAACCGTTACGAAGGGAAGCAATACGGTGGGATGAACACTGTTGAGTTCATTAACTCTAAGCCGAGCACGAGCCAGGCGACTGACGACAATCACTCAAGGTCGAACACCGACCAAAACAGCAAAAAAAAACACCCCTGCACAGCGAACGACTTAGTTTTTGTCAACAAAAACAACCTCACCAATAATGTCAGTATTTTACTAAATATCACTATAATATTGACGACTCGGAACACTAAGTTTTTTATAAGTAAAAACGTAAAGTTTTACCTTACAGCCTAAACCGGCTTTCACCTATAGAAGGCTTCATCAGAGGCTGTCGTAAGTAGCGCTGTTCGTCTTGTTGTTGGCGACGAGATAGTTTTTCGAAAGATCGAAGCTGTGTGTGTGTGTGGTGAGATGTGTTCGAATAATGCGTGCGATTTGAATTGTGTCTGTTCGTTTAGGATGTCGTTTTTATTTGTTTTTGTGTGTTTGTATATTTCTAATTGTTCTAGAGTGTCTAGTTTTCGGCCTTTTGTGTGTACGTGTAGTATGTTCATGTTATTGTCGATGTTTTTATATGTGTGGTTTGCTTCAATGAGGTGGTTTGCGAAGGTAGGTTCTGTAGTGGTGTGGAGTGCTTTTGTGTGTTCAATGTATCTCTGTTTGAAGCTACGTCCTGTCTGGCCTATGTAGAATTTATTGCAATTTGAACAATTTAGCTTATATACACCGGGTAGATCGAATTTTTTTTGTGCTTTGGGCATGCGTTTTGATAGTGTGTGTTCTGTTTTGTTAGTAGTTTTGTAAGCGATTCTGTATCCTGCTTTTTTGAATTTGTGGGCAATTTTTTCTGTTTGTTTGTTGATGTATGTTAGTGTTATGAATTTGTTGTTTTCTGTCTTTGTCTGTTGTTTGTTTTGTGTTTTGTGTAGGAGTTTACTGACTATTGTTCTGTCATAACCGTTAGATTCTGCTAGATATTTTATCGTGTTTAGTTCGTCTTTGTAGTCTATTTCATCTAAGGGGATGTTGTTAAGTCTATGTATCATGGTTCTAAAAGCAGCTAGTTTGTGTTGTATTGGGTGATTGGAGGTGTTGTGTATTAGTGTGTCAGTTGTAGTTGGTTTTCTGTATATACTGAATTTGTGCCTGTGTTCTAGTTTTGTGATGGAGAGGTCTAAGAAGTTTATGGTATTGTTGTGTTCGTATTCGGCAGTGAAGGTTATGTTTTTATGTATTTTGTTTATGTGCGTTAGTAACTGTTCACATTGTCTTTTGTTTCCCCTGTATAGTATTAGAATGTCATCAACGTATCTGTGCCAATATAGTATTTTATGTGAGTGTCTGTCATTGTTTGTGAGTATTTTTGTTTTTTCTAAGTTTTGGAGGAAGACTTCTGCTAGAATGCTGGATATGGGGGAGCCCATGGGTAGGCCATCGTTCTGTGTGTAGTATTTATTGTTATAAGTAAAGTAGTTTTGTTTTGTGATAATGTTCAGAGTTTCTGTTATTTCATTGATACGTTCGTCTGGTGTGTTGTTCTGTTTGAGTTTGTTTTGTAGGATGGTGATTGTTTCAGAGATGGGGATGTTTGTGTACAGGTTTTTAATGCCAAAGGAGGCAAATTACACAAACATCCACATCTCTGAAACAATGACAGACACTCACATAAAATACTATATTGGCACAGATACGTTGATGACATTCTAATACTATACAGGGGAAACAAAAGACAATGTGAACAGTTACTAACGCACATAAACAAAATACATAAAAACATAACCTTCACTGCCGAATACGAACACAACAATACCATAAACTTCTTAGACCTCTCCATCACAAAACTAGAACACAGGCACAAATTCAGTATATACAGAAAACCAACTACAACTGACTCACTAATACACAACACCTCCAATCACCCAATACAACACAAACTAGCTGCTTTTAGAACCATGATACATAGACTTAACAACATCCCCTTAGATGAAATAGACTACAAAGACGAACTAAACACGATAAAATATCTAGCAGAATCTAACGGTTATGACAGAACAATAGTCAGTAAACTCCTACACAAAACACAAAACAAACAACAGACAAAGACAGAAAACAACAAATTCATAACACTAACATACATCAACAAACAAACAGAAAAAATTGCCCACAAATTCAAAAAAGCAGGATACAGAATCGCTTACAAAACTACTAACAAAACAGAACACACACTATCAAAACGCATGCCCAAAGCACAAAAAAAATTCGATCTACCCGGTGTATATAAGCTAAATTGTTCAAATTGCAATAAATTCTACATAGGCCAGACAGGACGTAGCTTCAAACAGAGATACATTGAACACACAAAAGCACTCCACACCACTACAGAATCTACCTTCGCAAACCACCTCATTGAAGCAAACCACACATATAAAAACATCGACAATAACATGAACATACTACACGTACACACAAAAGGCCGAAAACTAGACACTCTAGAACAATTAGAAATATACAAACACACAAAAACAAATAAAAACGACATCCTAAACGAACAGACACAATTCAAATCGCACGCATTATTCGAACACATCTCACCACACACACACACAGCTTCGATCTTTCGAAAAACTATCTCGTCGCCAACAACAAGACGAACAGCGCTACTTACGACAGCCTCTGATGAAGCCTTCTATAGGTGAAAGCCGGTTTAGGCTGTAAGGTAAAACTTTACGTTTTTACTTATAAAAAACTTAGTGTTCCGAGTCGTCAATATTATAGTGATATTTAGTTAAGTAACGGACACGTCATGGACAACGAAATCCAAGAAGTCAGTATTTTATTACCAGACCTGAGGGATGACCTGCTACAAGAATACGACGAGGACATTAATAAGCAAATATTCAAATGTCCCGAAGTACTCATTAAGTTCAACAATGACATTAAGGTTTTGGCACTTATCGACACCGGCTCTGTGATTAACGGGTTATCAGAAGAGTGGTTCAACGCAAATAAAAGGGACATTGAACCATATGAAATTTTACCTATGACGAATTCCCTCATCATTAGTGCTGTTGGGAATAAGTCCAAACTAATCAGAAAACAAATACTGTGCGACATTGAAATTGACGGGATTAAGAATGAATGTGTTTTCTTAGTTATACCTGACCTTATTAAGCAATGTATATTAGGGATAAGTTTTTTACAGGAGGTGGGATGTCGCATCGACATCGGTAATAAGAAAATAGAATTAATGAATGCAGCTGATGAAGAGGTGCACGCCGTACCCATCATGAACATAGAACTACTGAATAATGGAGAAGAAGAAGAAATCTTGAGGAACATCGACGAGAAGATAGCAAGCATGGATTGTCAAGACGAAGAAATATTGGAACGATTGAGGGAAATACTTATTAAGAATAGAAGAGTGTTTAGGGAATGCCCGGGGAGGATAGAAGGATACGAGCATGAATTTCAAGTTACGGACAGGACGCCCTACTTTCAACGGGGTTGGCCTGTACCACTTGCATATAAAGAAAAAGTAAAGGACGAGATTGATAGGATGCTGCGGTACGGAGTGATTGAACGATGCACGAGCCCGTTCATAAATCCACTCGTCACAGTCATCAAAAGAGATGGAAGGGTCCGTTTATGCCTAGACGCAAGAAAGATAAACGGCGTTACGATTCCCGATTATGAAGGCGTTTCCCCAATCAACGAAATCTTGGCAAGATGTAGTGAGATGCGCTATCTATCTACCGTCGATTTGTCCAGCAGCTTTTGGCAAGTGCCATTGAAGGAAGAGTGCAGAAAATATACCGCGTTCATGTATGAGGGAAGGTGCTACCAATTTACCGTCACACCATTCGGCCTTAGTACCAGTTCGGCGGCACTGACACGCGGATTGGATACAGTTTTAGATGAAAATGTCAAGAGAAACACACTAATATACGTTGACGATTGCCTATGTTATTCTAACGATGTTCAGACGCACTTAGCACATTTAGAAGCACTGTTAAACAATCTTAACAAAACAAACTTGACCGTCAACCTCAATAAATCGCAGTTCTTCAGAAAAGAAATATCGTATCTTGGATACCAACTGACAACACGCGGCATCCAAGCTACGGAAGAGAAAGTGAAAGCTATTCTGGATTTCCCGAAGCCCAAGAATCAGAAACAGTTAAAAGGTTTCTTAGGCCTCACTAATTTCTATAACCGCTTCACAAGTAAATATGAGGAGACCACGCAACCCCTCCATGAATTATTGAAGAAGGATCGCAAGTTTTTTTGGATGGCTGAATTAGACGATTGCTTTGTCAGAGTCAAGAACTTATTTGTGGATGCTGTAGTTTTAAGATTTCCGCGCCCAGACCAGAGGTATTACATACAATGTGATGCTAGTGATTACGCATACGGAGGGCAACTTTATCAGCTCGACGAAGAAGGGGAGATTGGCGTAATTGCCTTCACTAGTAAAACATTCAAGGGTGCTGAGCGGAACTACTACACTACAGAAAAGGAGCTCTTAAGTATCGTCAGATGCTTAGAAAAATTCCGCATATATGTTCTCGGACAACCGTTGACGATAATAACTGACAACAAAGCGTTGACATTCCTAAACAAATGCCATTTGAATAATTCAAGGATTAGGCGATGGATTCTCGCAGTGCAAGAATATAAGTTCGATATTATCCATTGCAAGGGCAAGGACAACATCGTAGCCGACATCTTAAGCAGGTACCCACACGATACGAAATTAGATGAAATGCACGACAATACGCATGAATATTTAGTAAATCACTTCGCCGTTAAAATGAAACTTAAAGTGCGGAAATTAATCCAAAATATTGGAAAGCACCAAATAGAAGATGACAAGCTTAAAACAATCATAAATAAAATTAAGGAGGGAAGTATAGACCCAAATTTAAATAAATTTTATCAATATGTTAATGACAAATTATATAGGCGGCAGCGGAATGAATGGAAGCTATATGTTCCTAGCAACATATCTGGGGACATAATCGCTGAAATCCACCAAATGTTCGGACATTTAGGAACGAAGAAGTGTATGAAAATGCTCCAGGAACATTTCACGTTCGACCGGATGTTAAAGAAGGTCAAAACTTACATACAAACATGTGACGTTTGCCAGAAGTGCAAAGACACCAACAACAAAGAGCTATTTGGTGGCACACGTGCTGTGATACCTACAGCAAAAGGAGATTGGTAAGCGCAGACTATTATGGACCCCTACCGACAGGAACGGGTGGTGTTAAATATTTGCTAGTAGTAGTGGATAATTTCACAAAATACGTCAAATTATTCACCCTTCGAAGAGCAACAACCACTACGACGTTGCGGAGAATAAAAACGTATTGTGAACAATTCGGACGTCCAAGGGCCATTTTGACGGACAACGGGACACAGTTCACCTCCAGAAAATGGGTTAACGGTTTAAAGGAGTTGAACATCCAACCGAAGTTTACCGCAATACGTAACCCATGTACTAATCTTGCCGAGAGGATTAACCGGCAACTTGGGAACTTGTTTCGAATTTTCGTGAGTGACCGACACACTAAATGGTCCCAATACATAAAAACAATCGAAGCGTGTCTGAACGAGGTGTACCACGAGACAATCGAAATTACCCCTCATGAAGCACACCTCGGCACGAGACCTACACGAGCATGGGAGCAATGCTTGGACAAGGGGATCATTAGCAGTGAAGGGAAGCGCGAGAATAACATATTTGTGAAAATCAAGGAGAAGAGAGAGAAGCACGCGAAACGATGCAACGAGAATAAGAAAATAACGAAGTTTTCAATTGGCGACAGGGTATTGGTGAGAACATACCATCAATCAGACGCTACGTTGAGGAGAATCGACAAGTTTTTCGAACTATTCTCAGGACCGTATAAGATCAACCGCATCATCGGCGAAGCCACATATCAGCTCGTGGAATGCGACAGCGGGAAGTTGCGAGGAAGATTTAACATACGACAAATTAAAGCGTATCATGAACCGGCGAAAGAAGTACGAATTACACGAGAAGGTAGCAATGACTCTGGTTGCTAGATACTGCAAAGCGGAATACGTAGGTTAGGTAATTTGCTCGCGCGGCCAGTCCAGCTAACCAAATAATGATGTACATTTTACCATTCTGTGTTTAGTTCATACTTCAATATTAATCGTGTTTGTGATCACCATGTATGCATTATTCACTATGTTAATTAGACGTTTAAACATCAATATGTATAAAGTGATTTGATAACGTGTACCAGGTGTCAAAAGGACATTATGATACTATGATACAGGACACTAAAGACATTAATAATTGTGAATAATAATAACTTGTTAAAATGTAGTAATTCGAGTAATTTGTTTATGTAATTAATAATTTAAATATGAACAATCGTTTTGTAACTTTAGGAATAAGCGTTTAGGTATACATCATGAAGTATGATGAATCCTCAATTGTTTAATTAATATGCATATTTCATTTATCAATGTAGTCGTTTATAATATGTCACAAGTTAATCCTATGTATATATTTATTTGTTAGCAACTATAGTCTTGAGATATTAATAACGAGTTTAGAAATATTTTATTGCTATATGATTCATCGATATATGATCGATTAATTTAATTGTTAGCTAATCTTCAGCTAATCTATTACGTTATATAGGTAGAACGAAAGAATGTAGACGATGACAAAACAAACTGTCTAATGGGCAGATGTATATGTCTTAGTTCAATTATTTACATAAAATAATATTGTATAATCCGCATATAAACGGATAGAATGTAGAAAATGCGTTCATTTCACTCAGATGGGCGGCAATAAATTCATATGGTCATGTAAGACGCCAAGATAGGGAATAACTATTAATTGCTCCATATGAGAGATATATGTCATTCAACCATGTCCATTCCAAAGCATACATCCACGACTGGGACAGAGCGCAGAAATTGGATCAGATGTCTCCTGTAATCCAACATCCAATCCAATTTGGGGACAATATAGTGATCGAAATTTTAAAAATTTTAATTTCTCGATCAAGTGGCACGTTCACACACTCGAGTTGATGGACACAAGCCCGGGTCGTAAATAATGACGAATTAGGGACACATCAGACCCGACGCCAGTACGAAGACAAGGAAAAAACGTCTGTGTACACGACACAATAAGAATTTAAGGAACGTCGTTGACAGCTCAAAGTTTGTTACAATTTACAACACCTAGCAAACGAAACAAAGACTTAGTCCAGCTGCCTGGTTACGCAGAAATGAAATGGAACACCTGCTGTGGGGGTGAGTTGTAACGAGCACAAATATGAAAGGCTACGCCCAGCTACAAAGGGGTACAGAGAAATCTCGACAAACATATAAACAATAGAACGTAAACTTAGTGAATACTGAAAGTACACCCTGCCCAGCATGAAAACAAACCCATGACAGCTAACTAAAATTTACAGCTAGAAAGCGTGGGATTCGACTAGGGACGTCTCCAGCGAAGAGTTGATAATCGGCGGAACGAACGAAGAGTAAATTGAACAATTGACCAGGACACTGCAGGCTGTTAACAAAAGCTAAGGCATAGAACCTCGACAAAGTCGAAACAAAGGTTGACAGACAGGCGAGGGAATTGCTCTAGTTTCTAAGAATCTGTACAACGTTCATCGCATGGAATATTCCGGGGATGTCGCCGACCAACCAGTGTTGAGCATCTTCCTAAAGAACTCGTGGTGAGAGTAAGAAGGGTTCGAACGACGAATTGAGAAACCGATGACGAGATCTGCAGAGTAGTAGGAATTTAAAGGACCTATCACAAATCCGAAAGGGCGTGGAAATATAGAATTTGGCCTTCTGGGTAGTATGTTTGATAAAAACTGTTTGCGAGGACGCGGAGCGGCAGTCAGTCACTAATAAGTCTGTAAGTAAGTCAGTAAGTTAATACGACAGTAAGACAGTTGGTTATAGTTGGAGCGGTAATACAGTTAGCAATTGAAATAGTTTGCGCGACTTACCGAACTTTTACTCGGTGAACTCGAAAACATGTCGCGATTATAAGTGAAGTTGGACATACAATACGATCTCAATTACACAAAAGTCTGGTCGACAGTTGTATGTGTTCCGATAAACTACAGTGCGTACAAACATAACTGTCATTAAATATCAGTGCGTACGTGTCTTAAAACGACGACCGACACGCAACATAATAACACAAGTGATTAACATTCTGAGAGTATAACAGTGGGTGACAATTCAAACACTATTACATCATAATGATTCGCTATGTTGAACATTTGAACTGAATGAACTATACCGAACACAATTACGCACACCGAATACACTACGTCTAAGATAGATGAAATAGTTAATTATGAACACGCAACACGCACACAGCAAACTCTAAGAGTAATTCATCTTAATGACGATATAGACATCTTAACATTCGAACTCAACACTCGACACTAGGGGGGAGTACAACAACACAATACACATAACGAGAGTGGAAATTAGTGACGTGAAGTGAAGTGTTCTCCAATTAACAGTGATTAGGATGTACGACGAGTCCACCAGCGGATGTCATCTTACGCCGATGGAATGTTGGATAAACCCTTTTACAAGATAAGCCTTTATGTTTATTAAATATTAGTAATACATATACTACTGCACTGTCTCGTCTTTTCAAAGAGCTACTCCCGAAAGATTATATAAAGTTATATCAATCATAAATCTTATAAAGTAATATTAAAGTAATTCATCTGAGCATAATGAACGCATTTAGCTAGGGATAAAACATATTTGATTGTTTATTGTTTGTATATGTATATTATTTGTTGTATTTGAATGTACCATATGTTTGTGTTTTCAGGAAACAAGGAACGAATATTGTTGTAATTTTGATATTATGTGTTTTAATTATGTATTTGCAGGATATGGTAATTTAATTAACTAACAATATAATAAATAAGTAATTATTTTATATACTTAAAATCTTGCGTTCATTATTGCAAATTAACCTTGACTATTAATTTATCTCATTCTAAGCATTTTCATAAAGAGTCTCAAAGTTATGCTAATTATCAATGGACACAACCAAATCGACCATTGAAATGTCCGATTAACAGGCTCATACAATCATATTGATTTGACAACTGTGTTGAGTCTAATCCGACAAATATAAGTTACTTTCATATATGTATTAACATTGACGTCAATTATAACTCTGTTTGCATACATACCATTAGTACACGAAGTTAATTAGATCCAATTTACCACTTTATAATTGGATAATTCAATAATACTCATAATTAGCATAATTACACTCAATATAAATGGCACGGCAAACATAATTACCCAATTAATGGCCAATTCCGTTTATATACATTAAAAACTTCTAAAAGAACTTTGTAACTTACAGGCCCTACGACGTGTAAAGAGACATTCTAGTAAAGTTTCGCAAACCAGCACCATCCTCAAGCCTAAAACACGAAAGTAAACTGTGTCCATAATAATAGCCTTCTTGAAGAACGGTACGGTCCAACATCGCCTTCACCTTGGTAACTGAGCCACATAGTTTACAACAACAAATAAAGCACAAGCGAAAGCCGCGTCTTCCTCACTCAACATCTCGGGATGGACTGAATAGTGAGGACGAAAACTGTAGAGAAACATATTTCTAACACAATCTTTCTGATACAGGTATCCACTGTATGAAAACAGTTTGCATACTCTACACAGACCTGTCTGCAAACTGTCTTCAGGGTCTACATACAATTGGCTGACAAGTCTCCAGGTGTGGACGAGGCGTAACAATACGCTATGCACACTGACCAACCACAGACTGATGTGTCTAGACAGAATTGTATCCCCACGTTGTCCACACTTGCAGATTTCAGAGATACTCTGTATCGTGTTTTCCATTTGAATGGGAAACAAGATACATTGTACTTTGTCTCCAGAAACATCAATTTTGTATTAAAACTATATGAACACTGTCTGTAGACTCTATGTAGACTGTCTGCAGACTATATGCAGACTGTTTGCAAACTCTCTCCAGACAATCTCAAAACGCTCCCAATACAAATCAGGTACAAGAGCATACCGTCTGCATAAAACGTTTTGTACAAGTGAGCCACAGTACAGTACAGCCATTTGTACAAGATACAAATCTGCATGTGTGGGCGAGGCTTTACTCGCTCAGTCACTCTCTCTCTCTCACTCTCTCTCTCTCTGTCACATACTGTTGCTTCATGATACCTTATCTGCTTCTGATCTAACCAATGTTGAGCAGCCTCGCTGAAACCGTTTACGTCGGGTTACGGGTCCACTGAAGGCGATAACCTGCAGTTGCTGAATAATTTATAATTGAGGCGACATTGAGGCAACGTGGAACTGGACAAAAATACTTCATTGTAGTAACGGGGAGATCCGATAGGTGTACACGGACTGTATCTCTGTTCTAAGAACACATTATCACATCAAAGCGCTACGCATTCAAGATAGGTGTACACGGACTGTATCTCTGTTCTAAGAACACATTATCACATCAAAGCGCTACGCATTCAAACATTCTGAGCACGCGAACTATACACACTATATTCAAAATTATATCTAAAAACCGGGCTGTTAGGCCGTCGTCGGTGGCTATGAAACGCTGTCACTTCGAAGAAGTTTCGATTCCCCCTCGGGAACCTTCCTCAGGCCACCAAAAAGCGACAGAGCGTAAGAATACAATAGCGGCAGATGTAGCGCTTTGCAGTAGACCACTGCGCCAGCTAAATCTCGTCTTTTGAATCTTTTCTTACCTTATGATGTCCAAATCCAAAGCCCAACATTCCATCGCGGAACGTATGTCGTCTCCGTCTGATCCGGTAGTTGGCGTTTGGCGATTTGGTTAATTTTCCGTCCACGATTTTCGAGCATGTTTGTCTTTTCGAGAGTTGTTCATTTTCATGCGGCCCTCGGTCGTCCTCTGTCACGAGAACCTTCTTGGATTCATTCAATATCTCGTCGCAAGATGTCTCCTACCGGTTTTCTCAGCTGGGCTAGCTAATTCTGTTTTCTTATCTGAATCATTTTCTCAAACTGTTTCTGGTTTCAGAGTTCCAAGGTGGTGGCATGGTTCTGCCCAAAACACATGCGATATTCTTCGTAGACATTCTTTGATTTTTCTGATAATATCTGTTGTGACTTACCAGGTGTCGGATATATGAATTTTAGTTTTTTCCTGGAGTACACTCTTGACTTTCAGATAGTTCTTAACATGGTAAATGACTCTCTAGCTTTACGAATCCTTCCCTCAATATCGCGAACACTGCCCCCTTCCCCCAGTTTTCTCTATGAGAGAAACAAAGTAGACAATCTCCGACAATCTCAGTGAGCGGATAGTTGGCAGATTGGTTTATCATTTCGAGTATTTTGTTTTGTTTGAGTTCATTTGTAGACCCATTTTCTCCGTTTTCTATTGTAAACGTTCTGTCATTACAAAACAGAATTTTTGCCATGTTGTTAAGACAGCAAGTATATGACATACGTAATGTCATCTACGTACTTCAAATCTTCTAAATCATTCGAATAAACCTCACCTTACTGCTCTAGGATGGACTAGAGCCTCCTACAGACTCTAGGATATACAATTGCCACGCGCAGAACGTAATCAACAGGGAAAATATACAACCTTATGTAATCCAGTTATTTACTGGCATCTCAGCAATTTCTCTCCCCTTCAGTTAGAGACAGAGTTTTTGTGAAGGGCTCTAACTATATAATCTGTAGCGCCTTTCTGTCTAATAATAGTCCAAATTGTTGTGTGGTTCAGAATAACAAAAACACGCTTGTTACCTTCTGAGGTGATAAACTCTTTAGTTTTGCTAAATCCTAAAATAGCTTTGTCTAAAATAGCTTTATAACTGCTATTTGATATATTGTGCAATAATTCAATTTTACATTTACAAGCATATTTCTATTTTTAAGAATTACTTATTCAAATGTTTCTTATCAGATACTTTTGTTTTCAAAAGCTGGTACTCTAAACAAGAATACCACCTTGTTTTATAATTAATTTTGAGTGTATCAACAATTGACTGACGTAACGGAAACTCTTAAACGGAAGAGTGATTGATAGAAGCCATTCAGTGGTAGAGCACATTAATAGTTCATCTCGAATACAAGGCTGTGACCATACATCAGACACTAACACATTCGCTCACTGTACCCCACGTATATTATCCCAGGTTCTCAGTTCCACAGGCTGAGTCACCTGGGGACTGAAAAATGCACCTTGATTTTTGGCCGGGACGTCTAGACTAGTAGCCAGGTGACCATACTCGCTTGTCTATTAAATCCCTTTTTCAATACGACATAGGCCTACTCGTTTATCCGTTCAAGTGTTCCTTATACCCAATAGAAATAATCAATTATTTAAATTTTTTTCCTCCTTGATCTCTATTCAATGTTTCGTTTAAATAGAAACAATCAATTAATATTTTCAGTATTTGAAAATTTATGTTTCCTGACAACCGTGAGTCTGTTATTTCTCGTAGTTAGCCGTTGACTGGTCGTACTTACTCTAGTTTCTAATCAACTACCGTTAAAAAATGTTTAATCTTTCTTTTTACTAGTGGGCTCACTTTGTTACTAATGTTTACACTCCTTGCCATCGAGGTTGAGGTACTCTACTACAGTGTGTCACAACAGTTAGACAATCCGACCCCAAGACCTGTTGACTGGTTAACAATAACTAACTAATGGCTCCAACTCACCGCTTCTTGCCATTCCAACCTTAGGTTTTCTAGGATGCTGGCTTTCTGGCCCTAATATTTTATCTTCATTCACATCTCGTTCTGGGTAAGCGTTACAAAATTAATTATCACGGCGATTGGAGAACTAGATTAAAAGAAAACCAGTTTGAGGAAATTTTGTCCGACTTCACTCGAAATTATAATATAAATAGATAAGTAGATATGTACATAAATATTTATCTACAGTTACCTCTGTCGTCCTCTCATTCGCTGTTTCTATCTGACTCTGCCTACACGCTGACTACAGTTTGTTTCACACTCTGCTTTACTATAGTTCCATCCATGTCATACTTCCAGAATATCCCTGGTATTCTTCTTCTTCCTGTGTGACACCAGTTCACTAATCTTCTTATCAGTGTCTTTCAGATTTGTTCTTATAACTTGACCGCTAATCTTGTAACATTAGAATAAATTGTAATTATACCTATCCTTGATCTATTTGATTATGTGCATTTTTCCAATCCCTTTCATCCCCTAATTTTCTCGTTGCTAACGCGTCCGTTCTTGAAATTACGCAGCTCCTTCTCACCACTATAATTTTGTTTTTGTTTTTTATTACCCAGTTGTCGAGTCCATACAATAAAATTATATTACATAGCTGGTGGTTGTATGTGTTTTGTTTTATTATTTCTAATAATAAACCCCTGTCCATAAAATTAAATTTGTGATCTTACCCTTTTTTATACTTATTGTTTATTGTTCCAGTGTTGTTTATTTTCTGTTATTTCGCTGTTTGATAATAAGCCTCTGAGCTTTAATATTATCTCTATAATAAATTTATCTGTTCTTTGATCTCCCGTTATTCGTTTATTTCAGAACCGTGAAAAACTGCCAAACCTCGGAATTCTCTGCAATAGAACAGATCAATCTGAAACTTTTTGTGAAGTCTTCTACATAGTGTTGTCTAGACAAAATTAAAAAAAAAAACGTTTTGAGTGAAAACAACCCTTACATGCCGAAAAATTATTTTTCTGTAATCTAGTTGGAATAAATTGATGAGGGTAAGTATAATTACATTTTTTATAAGGGCTGGTTAAGACCATTAAAGTCAAATTTATTGTACAACATGTAGGCGAGTCAGAAGGGATAACTTGAAGTAGTGATATGTACGTATATACGATATTCAAAATTAATTTTAATTGAAAATGTAACTAAGGAGCATGTGGTAAAAAATTTATTGTTCGATTAAGCACTACAGGATTAATATCACCCTGAAACACCGAAATTTCTTTTATAGTTCTTTAGTATTTCTTTTATGACTATTTAGAATAAAGTGTTGAAAATTGTATACTTACGTTTTTGAAGTGGCTGATTAAGAAATTAAGGTCAAAAACATTTCAAAATAGGGAAATAAATCTGGCCAATTCAAGGGGGGGATTGATTTTTATAATATATCCATCTTTTTTGAATTCAATTTTCTTATGATGGTCAAATATAAAGTGCAAAATAAAAGAAAAAGAGAAAAGGAATCAATTAAGAAAATAAAAAATGTCTTTATTTATTGAAAATTTTATTATTTTATTTAGTGGCCATGGTAAACCACCTTACCTTACATCATTTCCGTGCTGACCTGTGTACTTATAAATTCAGATATCACCACATTTATACAATCATAACTCACAATTTATTCGTCCTAAAAAAATTAAATACAAGAAACTTAATTATTAATAAGCTTTATTTAGTATGTCTACGTTTCTTTGTTAAATACAATATTTTTTCGGTTATTTAGGGAAAATAGAAAATTTTTTAATGACATAATGAAATTAACCTAACATTTAAAGACTAATATTTTAAAAAGTGATAGTCGAGAAAATGTTAAAAAATGTAAGCATGATTAAAATAATGTAAGTTCCCTGCTTAGAATGTCTATTAATTTTTATTTAATAGCAAATTACAGTATTAAAATTTCCAAGATTCAAAAAGAAAGTATGAAAAGCGCACACGGTTGTTGACCATGACTTCATTATTTTTACTAATATTACAATAAAACAGACTTCATTTTAAAAACACTCCAAAGATCTTCAATCTAATGTATAAGCATTATTTTTATTAGACGTATGGTTTTTAAGTTATTTAAAGTCGAAAACTGTTTTGTTCCGGGTGGAAAAATTCAAGCGCCAATTTTAAACTGTCGTATCTCGCGCAGTGTTAGTCCTTCGTAACTAATTGTATCTCATAAAGTGAGTTTTAATTTTTAGTTCATCTGTAACTGGCCAAAGCTAATATTTTTTTGTTTATTTAATAACATATCTTCCTACTTGATGAAATCACTAAATTGAGCTAACATTTAAAGTCTAATAGCTTAATAAAATCATTAAAAAATTGAGTATATTGAGAATAATATGTATTATTAGTGACACGCAATAGGGATGTAAAATTTTTACTCAATAAAAAATTACGGTAAAAATATTGCCAAATTCAAAAAAAAAAAAATTAATTACAAACAATTTCTGGTCGTAACCTCGTTATTTGTAGTGATATTATGATAAAGCAATATTAATTTTAAAGACAATTTCATGCTATAATTACTTAACGCTTCCGGGCTGAAAGGCCGTGGTCGAATGCTTGTTGTTACAGTGCTAGACGTTTCGGCCACACCACCGATGGCCATCTTCAGTAGCAAAGAAAAGTTCGTGAAAGATGGAATGCCGAACAATTCGCCCAGTGAAAAGGGACAAGCAATAGTAAGAGACGGCTACGCTGATTCTATTTTATAACTTTTTGGCCGCTTCAGGTACTTCACGCGAACCAATCATCTAGCAACGTCTAGCACTGTAACAACAAGCCTTTCAGCCCGGAAGCGTTAAGTAATTATAGTGACACTGGCCGCGAAAGCCTACGTACTACAATTTCATGCTCTTTAATTTAGATTATAATTCCTTTTTCTTCAAAGTCACAGTTTTTGAGTTAACGACAGTCGAAAATTGTTATCGAAAAAGAAATCAAAACACTATTTTTAAACAATCATACCTCCCAACGTATAGGACCAACAGGAATAAGAAAAATATCACATTGTTTTGAGTAAAATGAACTTTATTTTTAATTCCTACAAAGGTTTTGACAAATTGAATATTTTTCGAGTTATGTAACAAAAATTGTCACAAAGTAACGGTTTTAGGGGACTGGAAATCATAATTTTTAACGCTTAATAAGTCGAAAACGATTGGCTTTCATGACAAAGTGCATACAACCTTTTTCCTTAGAATTAAAAGATCTATCAGTTTCATGTGTTGCCTACTTTTTATATTTCCAACCCACTGAAAAAGCGATCAAGTGGGCTTAAAGTAAAACTTATTTTTAAACTTTAGACGCTATGTAGAAAATATTACGATAAGTTTCATCTCGATTCCTTCTATTACAGAGAATTCCAAGGTAAAATACTTCATTGACTCGACTACCTTTATCGACGAACTTATCTTACTTACTTAATCTTTACGTCTTTCTGGTCTTTCGAGTGTAAAGCGGGAGAGTGTCAATTCCAGCTACGTTTCTGTTCTTGTCCATGCTAACATCTATTTTTCCTGTCCTGTGTGAGCTGTTTCACATCTTCTAATTTTTATTCTTCCATTTCTCTACTGCTTCTCTCACTTCCGCAGACTAGGTCTTTCTTGACCTTCCTTTATCTTTCACTTCATATATTTTCCTTGTTGATCTGCTTCCATTCATACTGTTACGCAACGGAACACTTTCGAACAATGAAGTGTGTTGTTCTACGTGTTTCTCGGCTATCCCAGAAGAGCCTAGCTGTAATGTTTGTGTGCGTACATATTGCCAAATTGAGAAGAAAGAAAATTACGTGACACTTATTATGCGTCAACAATAGAGACAGTGTTACGTGATACGGAACATTCTCGTACATTCGACAGTCTTGTTCTACAAGCTTCTCACTTACCCCAGCCGGTGTGTGTTTCTGCCAAGGCCGCGTTGAATTATCCTCTAGAGTTTTCGAGTGCTTGTTAAGGACGCAGATTATGGAACCCTGCAAGCCATAAATAGCCTGCCGCTTTGAAGTCAGTTTTATGTCGGCGATTTACTTAGTGCGTCTCAAGCGGTGTTATACTCGGGAGCACATATAAAGGCGAAAAGTGAAAGCGCATTGCGCAGAGAGACAGAGTGTACCACTGCGACAGCCAGTAAGCGAAACGACTGACTGGCTCTTATTGGCTGATACATCACGTGATACTATGCTCTTGCTTCTGCGCAGTTGGCAGCTCTCGCCTTTATATGTGCTCCCAAGTCTAGTGAATAATGATTATTGAGCGGAACTCTATTCGTTAACATTATTATTTGTGTGGACAAATTAACTTGAATTATTGTACGAGTATAAACATGTTAAATAACTTGTTGATTACAAACTGTTATTTGTGATAAATTAAAGCTGGTGATTAGTGACTTAATTAGCGTGTGTAACTTTGCTTTCCACTGTACCATACGACGATCGGTGAGACCGTCGTAACAATATTATTTATGTGACCAGACCGTCTCATCTGTTCTTCTTCTACTCTATTAAGTTCTCACTTTTAACCTGACCCGGTAGCATTATCTGTCTGTCTGCCTACCCGACTGTTTAGGGTATGCTCACGATAACTTTTGAATGCATCAAGCGATTTTCGTAAACCTTGGCATGTGTGTTCACTCGTTTGCCCTGCAGAGCCTTATTGTTTCTGAGACTGATATCCCCAAAAATAAGGGGGCGGGAGGCAAAAATATGAGATGTTCAAAATTGTAAAAACATCGCACAAGCCCATGTAAGGTACCAAATTAAGGGAAATTTTACCCATGATCTGTATATAATGTTTATTTTTTAAATTTAAAAAGTTATGGACACCAGGGCCCAAAAAGTCGCTGAATAAACCCCAAAAATTAATTTGGGACATCAAATTAAACAAATTTTAACTAATATCTGAATTTAATGTTAAGCCTGGAAAATCTAAAAGTTTTGGGACCCCAGGGCCCAAAAAAGGAGATCCAACATTTAAAAAAATTGTGAAATTCCAGCAGTGTGTTAGACTAAAAGGAGTTGTAACTCAAATCCGAATATTTCGAATGTTTAGTATTTATAATTCGCTTTGTGCTTTACAATTGTTTTATTACTAAATAAATTGTAGAATAATAAAGATTTTTATAATTTTTCGCATAATTAAAAAATTGTGATTTTGTTCAATATAGTTTCTTCTGGAAGTAGTGCATTGCGTTTTTGTCGTTTCAGTACCTTAAAATAGGTATCCTCAATAGGTATACGCAATACACTACTTCCAGAAGAAACTATATTGAACAATATCACAATATTATATAAATGCTGCAAGAAACTTTGAGTTACGAATATAGAAAATGAAGAATTAAAAAATTATATAACATTGAAATTTACGTAATAATAAGTGTACTTAGTTCTAAATAGTGAGTCAGTTGAACAGTTCAGGAGCATACTAGTTTTTGTTGGTTTTATCTTTAATTTTGATCGATGTATCTTTTTTTGTAATTTTCTCCAAGATTGTCTTCGCTTCCATTTTCCTAAGAATCTCCATGCTACACATTTTCATTTTTTGCTTTCTTGTAGGCATCAATTATTCGGGACCCCACGTCAACGTCGAGGCAGCCATCTACCTAAATATTTGCATTTTTTCTGCCTATATTTCTTTATCGCTAACACTGTGCAGTTTATAGTATTAAAAAAATCTTCCCACTACATCCATCTTTTCTTTCATTAAGGTTTCCATATAACTTTCCACCTTAGGAAATTACGTATCCTAGACAGTTAAATGTAACCTATTCACTTGTTCCTTTTGGTCTGGTTTCCTACTCTCGTGGTTTTTTATTGCATTGAGTGATTTTGTACTATAAGATTTAACGCTGGCACTATTGAAAAACGTATCTAATTAGCACTACGGTAAAATATTATTAACGTACACATTAGTGAAGTGTGCATCTTAAGTAGACATTGCCAATTATACGGTACTTTGTTACGTTTCCATGTTGTGGCAACTATTTATATCGTCCATTAACTTTATCGCATCAATAACTCTATGAAGATACTTCGAGTTTGCCTAAGTGATAAATATTTGCATATAGCACTTAACTAGATACAGCAATATGCTTATTCGAAATGATTTAACTTGGTACTGTGGTAAAAACGGTCGATTACACAAGCACTTTGTACACAGAAAAGAGAAAATTTATCTAATTTAAGTTAAATTTGAATATAATCTTTACCCTCAGTTTATCGTACTAGCGTAGAGGTCTCCGGTCTCGCGGCGTTTTACAGCCACCCACCCAGGATTTGTATTAATTCAGGTGAGTTTGACAAGTGGTGCCACGGTATTGTAACTATACGATTTGCCTCTTCACAGCATCTGCCATGCTTCTAAACCATATTCAGCAAACATAGCTATTCGAAAATCCTCCAAGTATCCAATTCTTGATGTGGAGACTACAGATTTAAAAACTCGATCGCGTTTCTTTTTCTTTTTTCTTCTAGGTTTAACGTGGTCTATAATAGGTATTTCCATCAAATTTAATGGATTCCTTCTAAATCTGAATCTGATATTACTGTATGATTACTGTGTGGTGTACTAAGAAATATGAGTATTGTATTTGTCCGTGTGGCCCGTGCGTCCCTCTAAGTTTGCTTTACATGATCCTGCAACGGGTTACAAAATCGAGTAATTCTTGAACAAGCTAGTCGCTAATTTTATGTAACTGATCCTGCAGACTAGGACAAGAAGAATCGCTTATTAAGTCACTTTATACTTTTATTGTTGTAATTTTAGGGTGTACAGTACAATCGCATCTGTTCTGGTGTAATTTTCAATCCTGCATTCTCGTATACAATTATGTGAAGGCCATCTACTCTCTTGACGAGAACAGATCTGTCTTCTTGAAAAATTTCAAGTTCAACGTTTTTCTAGACAACAGTCTAAAGGCTACAGTGATGGATTCAAAGACCTTCCGTCATGAAAAGTATTATTTTAGAATGATAAATAATGTTTTTTAAAAACTTAATATTTTTAGTTGTAATCACGTTTAAGACAATTTCAATAATAAACGTAGTACTTGTGGAGAACAAGGACAGAATGTGACTACAGCAGACTAGATGGTATGTTTTGCCTTGACCCTGAAAGTAGCTGGGGGTTGCCACATGTCACGCATTTCTCAGGCAACCCGCGATTACAAACATGCGTCCGGGCCGAAAGACAAAGATCCAGCTGATTACTTTTCCTCTTATTTAAACGTTACGTAAAGTAAACGTCGGCTAATTTAAAATCACTGCCAAGTGTCCGTGTTTGTGCAAACGAGACAGAAGTTTGTGTAACGTGCGATAATCAACACTGCTTCGTCATTTCTGTTTGTTTATTATTTTGTTGTTTGATACGAAAGCGTCTCTTGGTCCCTTTTCCTGTTCTTCTGTGTAATGTGTACACGTATGCAGGCCCGGCTCCAGGCAGGGGCGAACCGTGCCACCGCCCAGGGCGCCAGATTCCGGGATGTTAGTTTTGAAATTGAGGGAAAAAATAAAATTATATGATATTAATAAAAATAATAAACTGAGGTATATGATACATTACTTTTGTTATATTTCAATAATAATGAATTTTAGTTAGTATTTTAATTTTAAGTCATCACATAGTCATACATTTTTATTGTCTCACGATTCCTTGTATTGTCTCTACAATTGTTATTGTAGCCGTTCGCCACATCGTAAACGCGAAAAAGTTCTAGTTACTTGATAAGCACAACAATGCAAACATTCCTATAAAAATAGTCGTCATTTGAAGTCAATCGCCGTATCTTTAGAGTAGGTCTAGCGTGCGTGAATGTGTTCAGAGTTAAAATAGGGAGGGGCGGCACTCATAAATACTGCACAGAGCGGCAGAAGCGCTGGGGCCGGTCCTGCACGTATGCTTTAACATACTTGAGATTTACTTAAGTATTAAATTTACTGTAGTTAGAAAGGAGTAGACAAAACAGAAGCTCAGAACATGAGTAGTATTACTACTCAAATCGCCAGGTTTTTATGTTACTGGTCTAGCCACGTACTGCTTCCATTCATCAGGTTCTAAATTATAAACCTATCAAGTTAGCCTCCTGAGCTGTAGAACTTGCTCACTATTTTCAACTAAGTACATTTATTATTAAGTGAATTTCAATCTTAGGCAATTTTTCAACTATCAAAAAAAATTATGAAAAACCCGATTTCTCTACTATATTTTAATAAAATAACAAATTTAAAGCAGTTAATGAATCATATAATGGACACTAAAAATACCAAACTATTCCAATCTTTTTATTTTTTAGTTAAATTTATAACCATAATACCTAAATGACAATTAAGTCCTAGTGTTATGTTTATGTACGTTTTCTTAGATATGTATGGGCCTATCTGTATCTAATACTTTTGACAAATTTAGATAACTAAAAAAATGTATACATTTTTTTTGTAAGCATAGTCTACAAACTTTTTGATGGCAATCTAACATTTACAAGAAGTGTTGAGAGATATTAATTTTGTCAAATTATGAAACCTACCGAATTTTGAATAAAATTCTTCATAAGGTGATAACCCTATACACCCTTTCACCATTTTCATAAAATTTGGATTTCCATTTCCATTTTTAGCCTGTGGTGCCCCTAAAGTTAACAAAATTTGATATTTTTAAAACTGCACACTATATTCAGATTTTAGATAATTTTATACCCAACATGGATTTTTGTGATGTTATCAAAATTTCACCCACTTTTTGGGCTAAAGCATGAAATACTTACAATGATCATACGAATAGGTAAGTGGTGCCATGGCTTTTTACTAGGATCATGGAAAATGAGTTTGTTTACTGTTGGATTATGGCAACCCTAAAAGATATACCATGGTGAATAGATAGGTTTATCAATATTATTTACGCAAACAAACATAGACCTGCTTTACGTATACTGTGGACTTCACAATACGCAATTTACACTGCAACACAACTGGCCGGCAACTCCCCAGCTTGTGCGGCGTAATATGTCATTATATATGCCTATACATGTCTATTATACTATGCCCATATTAAAATAAAGTTTTTAATATAAAAGAAGATTCACATAACACATGAAAGTTATAAATTCAATGATGTACATTCCCAGTGTAAAGACAAAGAAGTCAGCACAACAGAAAACAAAATGAAATCAGATATGCAAGAAAAGGCATACTGAGTACCTGTCACACTTCTGGTCCTTCATAAAAAGATTATTGTTGACAGTTCAGTATAATTTATTATTATAAGAAGAAATTATAATAATGATAATAGGACATCTTATATTTTAAAGGTAGTCATAATATCAAATTTTCAGTCACCCAGTTTATTATCACATATAAGTGCTGTGTATTGGATGAGATTTTTGGTATCTCCACCAATTTCAGGATTTGCTTAATTGTGCTAATAGTAGATACATTTAATCACAGCAACAGCAATAGCCCCAAAACAAGTACAATAAAGTTGAGATAAATAAATAATAAGTTAAAAGTTGAAGCTTTAAAAAAAGTTGGAATAGAATCAGAACAAATAAATGAAATTACACACACACACACACACACACACACACACACACACCACAAGTCACTAACAGCTAGTGGATTGACTGCGGGGAATGAAGAGCCTGACCTTATGGCTGAAAAAGAAGCACCATAGTACAGAATGCAGCATAAAAGATGATATCTGTCTATGACTCAAATCATACAAAAACAAAATACATGCAAAAAGACTAGTACACTTGAAACAGGCTCTACCAAAAAGAAAAAATATATATGAATACATAACCCTGTAACTAAATTGTTTGGCAAACACCAAGAAAACTATCTACTGAACAGTTTTGTCTGGAAACTAGCCACGATTGTTTTAATGAACACCTACATAGCATTAGCATCAGCAGACAAGTTTACCATCTACAGGATATAATGCTGTTATGAATAAAGATGCATGAATAACAGTGGCATACCTAGAATTTGGTGGCCTTGGGAGAGGATGGGCTGCCCAAGTGGGCTTCATACAAAAGAAAAAGCAAGTAAAGACTAATCATCATTACTATCTTTAAAGTGGTTGAAAAACATGTGATACCATCCTGAAATCAGTCCCACTAAAGTAAACAGTAATAACACAATAAAAATACACATTATTGAAACTCTGTTTAGAAGATAATTATGGACTGAATTGATTTTGCTATACTTCATTTTTCAAATGTATGTGGTAATGAATATGCTAACGTAAGAAACCTGTTTGCATATTTAAACAAAAAGTTACTACTATATTAGCATACACAGCTGAAAAAAATAAAGTACCGGTAGTCTAAAAATTAAGATTAACAAAATTCGTCAACAACTATTTTCGACTCTCTTGTTCCATTCACCCCCCCCCCTCTGTAAGTATGCCCCTCATGAATAAAGACCATCTCTTAATTGAACAGAATCAAACAGATGCTGTAGGTCTCTATTAGGAAGCTAGGAAGCCATTGAACAACAGCCGTTTACAATAGTTATAAACATGTGTTAAAGTTACCCATGGTAAGAATAAGTCATGTATATCAGATTCTTCAGTTTTCCTCTTATAAATGCACTATATGTATATCTTGTGGCTGCTCTACTAACATCTTTAAGCAGCAGGAGCACAATATTGTTATTTTATTGATGTAATGTGATTATTTTTATATTTATTTATCTGTCATTCAGGTATAACTGTTTCCACTGATTATCTCTCAATTCCAGCTGATTCATTTTAACAAGTGAGACTTTCTTTGCTAAAAGTAAATTTGCTTTAAATTCATATTTTGACTAATATAGAATATTGAAACTTTCAACTTGAGAAACTTACTTGTCTTTTCTTCCCGTATGCGTTTCAGCGTGATGTGCGCCTTCGTCAGCTTTGAGACAGACTGCCATTAACTTGTAACGGTTTTTATTTGGAAGGTATAGTGGGGGGTGGTGTGTGGAGGAAGGGGATTGGCGCGGGGATCCAAATTATTGTTAGTTTTATGTATAATTGTGTCAAAAAGTGTGTGTGATTTATACTGTAATTGGTCGTTAAGTATGTTGTTTGGTGTGTTGTGTGGTGTTTGTATATTTCATATTGTTCTGCTGTGTTCAGTTTTCGACCTTTGGGTAAGTAGTGTAATATCTCAAGATTAGTATCTATGTTGGTGTAGCTGTGGTTTTTTGTGTGTATGTGTGTGGCAAACGCGGAATGTATATTCTTGTTGGATAAAGCTTTTAGGTGTTCAGAGTAATGAGATGAAAAAGAAAAAGTTAATGGCAGTCTGTCTCAAAGCTGACGAAGGCGCACATCACGCCGAAACGCGTACGGGAAGAAAAGACAAGTAAGTTTCACAAGTTGAAAGTTTCAATATTCTACATTAGTTTAGTGCTGTGAAAAAAGATGAACAATCAAAACAACTATCATATTCTGAGTTTTGCAATAAATATGCTGTTTTCTAATACAAATAAATATAATTTTTATACTAATTGGATTGTCACTATATAGGTAGAATACTATGTGTTTAGGATAATTTGTTATTTGGGGGAGGGTGAGACATTTTCTCCTTTTCCTGTAAGCCATGGGGCTTCTTTGGTGCCTCTAATGCTTTGGAGCACCAGTATTTAGGGAATTTTGTTGGTTTCTGATATGCCACCAAATGCAAGCATAAAAACCAAACCACAGTATTAATAAGCTACATTTTTTTGTCAATATACAAGGAACATCAATGCCTATGCTAGAAGATTATGCTAGTTTTAAATTATAGAAGATTTATTAACCCAACTAACAAGAAACTGTTTTAGCTTGAATAACATTTATTGTTTCTCACTCTTGTCAGGCCTGGAAGCCCTCAGCCTTGGGAGGGAGCTTGATTATTTTTATCTTATTATTTTATTGTTTCATTATGCTCCCTATTGATTGTATGTATCAGACTTTGCTGGCAACGGTAACAAAATTAGCTCTCAAAGGTGTAATTTCCTTTAATCTAAAATATCAGAAAATTAAAAAATAAAATAAAATAAAATACAGAATGAATCCTCTTAAACATTTAATTATAGTTATCACCATTTATGTTAACAACTGCTACCAATATCAATTATAACACACAGTTAGGATTTTCCATTGGGTGAGAAGGATTACCTACCAAGATTTTTCCATGCGAGTTATAGAACTAGATTTTTCAAAAGTGGTGTTTTATTGATATCAAACAATGGGTGAATGCGCATTGGTGGTAGTAGGAAATGTGCCAGTTACAGTCCAATGTGTATGCTATATCTCAGTCACTAACAATATAACTATCTGCCTGTAGATTTCATATGTGAGCCCCCCACACCACTAATAATACATAACCACAATTTATTAGCATACATTCTTACACACTTTTGAGTTGAGGTTTATTATTGTACTAGTTTCACTTGACAGTGAGGAAAGTGTAAAAGGTTTTTCTTCACACTAGAACTGAAATACAGGTGCAAAAGCCTCCTCCCTATACAAATACAGTGTGTGTTTGTGTTTGTGTGTGTGTGTGCGCGCGCGTGCTGCTTTTGTCAATACTTTCATCAATATTTATTGCTGGCCTATTAAATTAAAACAGTATTGTAAAATCAAAACATTTAAAAATCAAAAGTTATATGGACTGACAAATGGCAAAGTTATCAGGTGATCTTCACAAAAAATTTGCCTGATACTCATAAAATATAGAGCAGTCTTGCTCATATGTATATTGGGGATTGTCAGAATTTGATCTGTTTATGATTTGTAGTTTTGATAACATTGTCAGTTTATATACACATATTTTCTTTTCTCTTGAGTGTTATGTAGTATTATTATTAAATACCTGTGTTATTTTTACTTGTTCTTTCATTTCTCTTTTATATCTGTTTACCTTTGAAGTGTTGTTAATAATTAACAAGTGTTCTTACAGAGATAAAAGCAAATATTTCTATTATTTATATTGATTCTCTCATCATTATTACATTATCTCGTCAGTTAAGTGCTATTTGTCACTTGCAAATATTTTTTTGTTCAGTTAAACAGCAAATTGTATACAAATGAACAAAACGATGATAACAAACTAAAATCCATGAGAGAAAAATTCTGATTGTAATAACTGGGTTTTGAACTTGTACTCTACCAGCCACAGCAAACTGAATGCCAAAACAACTTTAATTTTTACAACAGCATGCAAATACTATTATACTGATGCTTTAGTTACATCCCGGTTATCTATGAACAAGTGTATTTTTAGGTAAAGTGTATTTCTGGATGTTAACACATCCTTTGATAACATCTGGCATAAGACTGTTTGATTAAGTTTGGTAAGGATTGAATATTGTCAAAATGAAACAACAGTTACCTATTACATTATCATTACTAAAATCATATTTAAACGATGGACATTTTGTGGTTAACAAGAGGTGGGCCGATATATCTGTAACAGGTATTTTGGAACGATATTTTTGTGGAACGGATGTAACAGTGACTGAAAAGTTGAAATACCTGTTATTCGCGGCGACGCTGTTCCGAGTCGAGACATCCCCCCTCGCTGTTCTGAGTCGAGGCACGCCTCCTGCGCTACTATACAGACACACACACACACAAAGTATGCAAGTAACAAGTAAACGAATACGCCAAGGCCAAATACTATGCGTACAAAAATATCACTGGTACGCAAGGAACAACCAGTACACGAGTATTTCAAATACTAGGGGTATCACCGATACACAAAATACTAAGCGTATCAGAGGAACAGTAGTATTTTAGGAACACCTAGTATTTTAGGAACAGGTAGTATCAAGCGTATTTCGAGTAGGAACTAGTACGCAGCCACGTTTTCGTCCTGAATACTTCATTCTGCACAAAGAGACGAAGCTGTTTTTAATAAAGGAAAAAATTCATCCAATCTTACATTTATTCTCAAGTGATATGCAGATATATAATACAGATTATATGCTAATAAATTATATATTATACTAGTCACCAACTTGTAACTAAAACCGGTTCAGGTTGTAAGGTAAAACTTTATCACATTATTTGTTGTGGTATTACGTGTAGGTACTCTAAATTATGTCATTGCCCCGAGTTTCGCAACTGATTTGTCTAAAGTCTAACCAATGTCTAACCAATGTTAGTTTTACTCCTAGTGAAAACTTAAATTAGTATTCCCAAAGAAAGATAGACCTATAAATTCTCTTGTTTCTTATTTTCTTTTAAACAGTAATAGTTTAATAAAGTCACAGTGTAAAGTAACACTGTTAATACTTTTAGTTTCAATTTATTTCTAATAACAAATTATATAGTAGGCCTATAGGCTGGTTATATAATATCTTCAAATAAATACACTGCAAGTAGGTTTATTAATATATTAATAGGTTTATCTAGGTGAAAATAAACCTACTTGCAGTGTATTTATTTGAAGATATTACATAGGAGACCTGCAGGAAACTCAAAACGAGTTACAAAGGATAATATAAGTTATGTATATATAGTATATAATAACAGGTATTTGTACCAGTTATTTTTTTGGAACGGTATTTTCATACCTATTATTTTAAAATAACAGTTTAGCCCACCTCTAATAGAGATGAATACACCAACTTGTACCCTACACTAATAGTGATGCCTGAAGCTAATGTGATAGGATCTGCTGACATACCAACAATAGGATTGACAACGACTGTCATCACTGTAGGTGACACATGTCTGTTGACATTATATCCTGCCTCTGAAACTGCTTCTTAAAATTTTCAAATAAACCTAAACTAAATTGAACAGTGATTTAAGACAAAAAAAAAGATTTAAATTAATGTACTCACATCACTATACTACAGTATCTTTTAACAACTGTCAACTCCAAGTTGATAGCATTAAGTACCACTATACACTACTTTAAGTTACAACATTAAGTAACTCACACTACGCTGCAACACATGCTCATACAACTGCAGTACATGCTCATTAAATTTCAACACCAGATAATATTGCTCATATTATATTGAACAATAGGGTGCAATCTGAGTCAATGTTGAAAGGAAAGATTGTTTTATACAATGATGCTGAACCTATATGGAGACCTGTAGTTGTCCACGTGGAATATTACAACAAACAATTCTACTTTTAAAATAATACAGTGTTTCCAAAATAAATGTACCTGTATATTAATTATTTCTAAATTGTCCATATACAATAAAACAGTCAAAATATCAACACAGATATTCTATGTAGTCGATGACCAAACATCACAATTTGTCTTGTCACTAGAAGTAATAAGGGAAAGCATTTTTGTCAAGCAACTTATGGCCCGATACATATGTCTTAAATGAATAATTTTTATCGACTGAAGTAAGTGATTTAGGAGTAATATAGTTATGTAGATAAAGATAGAGGTGTATATAGTTCACCTCCTTCTCTGTGACACATCCAGCTATGTTATATAAGTGCTATTTTTTAAATACTTAATGTCCTATGTAAAGTAACAGTGACAGATTGTATGTTAAGTGCAGAAAACAAAGTGAAGTCTGAAGTAATTTAAATTCTGATTAAGAAAGCTAATTAAATTCTTTTGACACCTGTCAGTTTGATAGATATCATTGCAATGAAGAGTTGTGAAAATAGTTTAAATACCGCAATTCAAAATTTCACCAAAACAGATAAAGTTGATCTTTAACATGCACTGAAGTGAAAATAATTTACTTATCACCACATATTTAAGTGATGATGATAGTGATGATGATGACGATGATTATTTCAAATATACAAACAAATACTTTGACATAAGAATATTTTAATCCTTTCTGTTGTTTATAGAATATACAAATTCATCTTAAAGATGCAAAACATTGAACATCTGTATGTCATGATTATTTTGTTAGTTCCTAAGTCAAACATATTTAAAAAGAAACAAAGAATACTAATATCAGGCAGCCAAACATATTATTAGATGAGAAGAGTAAAAAGGTGAACAAAGTTCCTCCACTTAAACAACTGATTAGTGAAACTTTCAAGGTTTGAGTATTCACACTTACTCAAAGCTCTAAACACATTAAAATACAGTAGACTCTCAACTATCTGACCTAATGTGGCGGTCGGCCGGGTTGGATAGCAAAAAAGTCAGATACATCGGAGCCGTAGGCATACCAGCCTCTGTAAGGTCAATGACCACCACCCTATTGCGTTGAATGTACTTGTTGCTATTTGGATGCATATGTCATATCAGTTTGTCCTTATAAATGACGTACAGTAATAAATGAATTAGAAAGAAATGAAATAAGAATTCGCAACTACAGTATCTTTCACAAAACCTTTATTTGAAGGACGAAACAAAATGTGTAGTTAACAATAAGTTGAATGAGTTTTACTATGAGTTTTAATTTATAAGAAAGCTTTCAATCAAATTAGTTGTTAATATAAATCAAATTATAATAACCTATAACTACGTACCGTATAATGAAAGAACAAGTGAAACTTACATTGTCTAAGGTTTGAAAAAGTCTGTAATTGAGACCTGCTTCTTTCCTCGCATTAATTTCCTCGCCGCTATATCCTTCCACTTACGTAAACATATGATGTCTGCTGGTGTTGCTTCTTGCTGGCCAATGTATTCTACTGCCGTCTCGATCGCCTTCAGGCCTTCGGAGTGGGTTATATGATCGGAGGGTTCATCACCTTGTTCCTCTTCAATCGGCTGTTCATTTAATACCATCGCTACAATATCTTCATCTGAAATTTCTTCGATTTTGTCCTTTGCCAACCATCCTGTGATGTCTTCCAATGAAGCTTCCTCACATCCGGGAACTTTTTCTAACAGCGATACAAGTGCAGTGTTATCAGTTGCATTTTCCACATCACATTGCTATTCTACCTCTTCCCACTTATCACTGGCTCTGTGATCCAGCAAAATTTTCCACGATCGCACAAGTGTTAAAGATGGAATTTCATCCCATGCCTCGGACACCCATCTGATGACGTCAAGCATGTCTACTGACTGTAGTGCCGTCGCAACTTCTGTATTATCAATTGTCGCGATGATATAGCTTAGTAGCCTACGTTGATATTTCTTTTTCAAAGCTTGGAGCACTCCCTGATCCATTGGCTGACATATAGATGTAACATTTGCAGGCAAGAACAAAGCTTTTATGTCTCCATCTTTTAATTGATCATTTGCTGGATGTGAAGGAGCGTTATCCAAAACTAGGATTGCTTTCCTTGTTAAATTGTTTTCAGCTAAATGTTTTTCAACTTGTGGCACAAATTCCTGTTCAAACCAATTTTTGAAAATTTCTCTATTCATCCACGCCTTTTTTTGATGGGTATAATGCAGGGGCAAAGAACTTATATCTTTAAGATTTTTAAAAGCCCTAGGCTTGCGAGATTTTCCAATCAAGGTCAGTCTCAACTTGTGGTTTCCGGTTGCGTTACTACAACCTAAAACTGTAACGTGGTCCTTGCTCTTCTTGAACCCTGGTGTGGCCTTTTCCTGTTTAGACGCTAGTGTTTTAGACGGCAACATACGGTAATTCAAACCCGTCTCATCACAGTTGTACACTTGTTCTCTGGAAATATCTTCCTTATCAAGCAGGTCAAAAAAGTGTTTTTTAAAGTCAGGGACAGCGTCCTTATTAGCAGACAATGCTTCACCACTAATCGTCATCTGACGAACACCAAAACGTTTCTTCCAGCGATCAAGCCACCCGTCACTGGCAGTAAACTCACCATTGTCTCCTTCGATCTGTTTTTTAAACTGAATCGCTTTTTCTTGGAGCAAGGGGCCTGAAACCGTCAATCCTTTCCCCCTCACATTTTCATACCACAGATATAAAGCCTCTTCAACTTCCACATGTTTTCCTTTTTGCATAGTTTTTCTAACTTTCATGCCACTGCCACTTGCTTGCTTAGAACACCATTTTTCAATCTCTGCGCGATTTCTTCGCCAATCACCCACAGTAGTTTTTCCAACTCCTAACTCCAGTGCAATTTTGTTTACCGACTCACCAGAATCCATTCTTTTTATTGCTTGCAGTTTTTCTTCCAAAGTTACTACCACTTTCTTTCATTTGTCACCCATATTTCACTTAAAAATAAAAGCCACCAACAATACTGTATACACACTTTATAACAAATTAACAATCCACGAATGACTGAACCGCACGGACTGACTTCTGGATACAGACTGACTGCTGCACCTGTTACACACTCAAGTAGGAACACGAAACTTTCCTGTCACAACATGAATCAATTGGCATACTGTATTGGTAACTGGTGATTCACGCGTAAGCCCCTTCACCCGCGTGGCGGGATTGCTCACATCACGTTTGAAGGCGCTTGTAATCGGATCGGAAATACTGCATACGTACCGTACTCAAAAAATACTTTTTCTTTTTTTTTAGTATAGCGGGCCGGATAGGCCGGAGGTCAAATAGTCGGGAGTCGGATAGCCGAGAGTCTACTGTACATCAATAAAATCAAGTAAATGCATGTAATAACCAAATAATTATGCAAAGGTAAATGAAAGATGTAAAAATAATAAATGAAATAAAATAAAAAAGACATTTACAATATGGTGTGTCATAAAAATCTACCCATGGGTATCACATGTATGCTCTCATGGCTAAGTGAAGGAAAGGAGGAGAAATTTTGAGCTTACAAAAGTCAAAAATAAAAACACAGAAAACAAATGATATTTTCTCGCCTTCTTTCTGATGAGAACTTGGAGTAAAAAAGTCTGTCTTTCATTAGCTTTACCAACCTTTCTCCAAATTATATACTGTATATAGTGGGCAGCTTAATGATTTAATAAAATTAAATATTTAAGAAAACAAACTGAATTTGCCTGTAAGGGCAAAAACCATTGTTTTTTAGAATGTTATGTTCTTGTTTAACTGCTACCACATTTAGTAAGTATATGCAACCACCTAGTAACACTGAATACTTATAAATATTTATTGCTTTTAAACTAATATACAATTATAACTATACAAATGATTACTTGTAAAGCTAGCAATAAACTAGATGTTGTAACAGGCGTGGAATTTGACTTTACAGTAGTTGTATGCAGTAGGTGTGTTGTCGCTTCAGGAATGCTATCTAAATGTGGACCACCCTCTTGTGATAAGTCAGTTGTAAGACCATACAATTGTTGATCAAGTTCAGACCCTTTGTTGTCATGTGTTGATTCTTCACCAGATGCAATTGTTGTACCTGTAGTAAACTGACGATCTTTCAGCCACTGAAATATAGTGTCATAGTGGCGAGACATCCATTCATCATTTATCCTAATTTTGTTTAAAACTTCTGCAATGGCACTGGCTGATGTTTCTTTTGCAGGAAGCAATGCGATTATCTTCTTCATCTGAAATAATTCAAAACACACATTACGCAAGAAATATATTTTGCAGAATACATATGGTTGCAGAAAAGTTCCAGGTTGATACTGGATATGTTATAAAATCAAAACACCAGGTCAATTCAGTCTGTGTAAATAAGTACCTGGGACAATATATCCTAGGATAATAATCAGTGGAAAAACTGTAATGCTGGCCACACACTACCTTCCTTTGCAGGCCCATGTTATATGTGGACAGTCTGGGCAGATGGCAAGGGGTGCACAAGATGCAAAAGGGAGTGGTAACTATGAAGCAGCAAAATTTTGCATATGATAAAAAATAAGTCAATCAAGGAAAAATGTTTTGTCAGCTCACTGAAAAATCTCATCATGATGAAATCAAGTAATACTGCCTTTTTATCTCAATTGTCCTTGTAATGACTGCATTGTACTTGTAATTGTGCATCATGCTTAGCTGAGTGTTACCAGTTGCATTCATCTATTCTTCCTGGCTATCAAGGCAGCATGGCAAACAACCAAATGTTGTCTGCAGGATTGGGCAGCCAGCTTGCGTGACCTGCCCACCTGGCTGTCATGACATAGAACGACAATACACTCAGCCTCTCCTCTCTTCCACAACTCAACCCTTCCCTTAAACGTTCATGAATCAATCTGCTCCTGTTAACTCAGCTACTGTGTTGCTTTGAGAAAGCTAATGAGGTTGTGCTTTGTGTTATTAGTATTGAGTTGTGTTTTAAAACTCATTAGTTCTAACCTACCTATAATCTCTGCACTGTTAATGATTTCCAAGAATTCAAAAGAGGTAAGACAATCAGTTTTTTAACATGATCAAAAAACCTATTGGAGCTGAATTCTGTAAACAGACAGCTAAAGAAACCCCTCAGCAAAGAAACTGTGTTAAGGAAAGTATCAAATATAAAGATATTTTTTTAATCTTGCACCTGAATCATCTCATACTGTTCAGCCTAGTATGGGTCCTCTATTCTTCAATTTGGGCAAAATAATTACAGATTCATCATTGGCAATAGAAATAAATGTTATGTAAGCTAACTCTTCAGTTAATGACACGCATCCTCCAGAAGTCAAGTTACATATTTATGTGAAGTTGATGTTTCCCAACTTTTGGCCTCCATCAGTTTAGGCCCAGTTGACCTATTGGTAAAGCTACTGACAGTTCTGCAAAATGTAAATAACGAGTAGTCATATTAGGATATTGTTCCCTGCAACCTAGAATATTGAAGTCGGGAGTGTGTGAGTGTGGTACAAAAAAACAATTCAATCTGATTAAACAGAACTTGCAAGGTGGCTTCCAAACTCTGAGCAACAATATGTAGCGGGTCAAATTTTGGGTGTTTTATTTTAACCGTTTGGGGCATATATTTATATTTTTATTTATTTCGTTTTTGGGCGGATTGTCATTGTGCAACGTATTTGTCCGTATAACAGACCAGTGTTGAGAAACAGTTGGAAACAAAGCGAAACGCAATCAGTGGTGTAACACGGCTGAAGAATTTACCTCCACCAAAATTCTAAGAACTTTGCAAGTGTGTCGACGCACAGGCGCGAATACCCACGCAAGCGCGTTCAAAAGGACGCTTTAACAAAAAACCAAGATGGCTAGAGAGACTAATATTTGTCGTCTTCTTCAAGATCCCCCGGAAACACTGTTTTAAGTCCGGCCCACTTAAATGACGTCAGCCACTGCCTATAGAAGATCATGTGCGACATTGACTCAAAAACCACATGCATCGCATGGGCCGAAGCTTCGGCGACGAAGCCCAAGGCTGTGATTTCCATCAAAAAGTATGAGATCACGTTAGCTACACCTGCGACGTTTTCCTTCCCAGTTAGTCGTTGATCGTGTCGGCCGACACAGCGCCGAGTGCGCCCTGCTAACTCTTACAGTTTTATTTTAAAGCAAAAGTGAAATAACAGTTTAAATCCATGTAACCGCGGTTAATACCATTCAGTGAAGAATATCTACGTTTAGTTCCGGACAAACCAGTGATTGCCAAACGTTAAATAGTGAGTGCGAATGATGACCACGTTGCCGACTATAGAATTTCACAACATGTTTAAGGGTTCGGGGTAATAAAAATGTTCAGGGGAGGGGGTATAAATTGAGAGAATGAGTGAATGGCAGGCTGGGCTCTGTCTGTATATTTGTTTTGTATAGTGATCACTAAGGTAAGCTCTTAGAATAAGTAGCATGTAGCAGAGGCTAACCGAACAAAGAAAACTGTAACTTAATCTGTAAAACAATGATCAAAAGTTTTTGAACAAAATTTAAATATGATTCTGATTAATTAAAAGATCTAATTTCTCTTCTACAAAATTGCGAGTTAGTTTCTTTCACAACCTTAGTTCGTTTTATGTACTGTCATAGTTCGTCAAACGAAATGGGTGTACCGCCACTACTCGATCCGGCCAGATCCAAGTTGAAAGGTAAGTGGGAGTTGTGATCTGGATAAAATAGAATAATAACCAAAAATAATAAAGTTACAATTGGTGCCGTGACTGCAGGATGTAATACAACAAAAAAGTTGTATTACACCGGCCTACATTTTGACAGTGCATTGAATGAAGTACGGTTGTGAAAGCGAAATTTTAGTTACGTGAAATGTACGTAATTATGGTAAGGTTTATTTTATATATGCTGTAGTATAACGTTTTGGAAGGGAAGAGTAACCAATTGTAGTTAACACTTAAGTAAAACTAAGCTATAAACTAGAAAAAATGTCTGAGAATACTAAACAAAGCAATATAACTAACGTAGAAATGAGTGAAAGTGGCCTTGAGTCGCAATCACTGGATGAAAGTGGCATGTTGAGGGGGGAGACGGGTGCCGTTACAGAAACAGCTGGCGGCAGCAATGTAATAGTTCATTCCACTCCGATTGCGTCTCAACCACAAACAAACGAAATATACGTTGATTCGGGGATTCAATTGACCCCCGTTTCAATTAATAAAAGTAAACAATCAGAGGAAACAAATATGATGAGTGTTATGCTCAGTCAATTCGAGAGAATGAATAGTAATTTCAATGCAATGAATAGTCGTTTTAATGATAATGATATAATTTTGAACAATATGAATAGTAATTTCAATGCAATAAATAAACGTTTTGATGGTAACGAAATAATTTTAAATAAAATGAAAAGTGATTTCAACAATAAATTAGATGAACAGAGAAGAAAATGTGAACAACAGAATATTCAGTTTCAGCAAAATATAAATATAAAATTTGACGAGTTGATAAATAACATACAAGACAAGAGTGTATGTCTTGGAAATGCCAATGAAATGACAAAAATTAGTTCGAATAAAGTAGAACAGAGTAAGAATAATACCAACGAAAGCTGTAATGACAGTGTTGTGTTAGGCAATGAGTTAATAAATAAAAATGATGTTAATAATAACGAGAATAATAATGTGTTTGAGAAATTGGTATCAGAAAGTGATACGGTAAAAATAAAGAATGAGAGTACTGATGAGTTGATAGAATGCAGTGATTATGAGATGTTCATGTGTGTCAGTGAGTTAGAGAGAGAGAGAAAAAATAATGTTGTAGTAGAGTGGGGACAGAGGGGAAATTTTCCCTTTATTATTTATGATGTTTATGATGATTTATTGAGTCCACAAGTGTTGTGGTTGAAGGGCAAGAGTCCCGTATTGGCAGATGAATTGAGGTGTTTATTTTGGTGGAGTAATTGTGTACCCTCTGTCCGGAATAATTGTGAGAGTGTGATGTGGTGTTATGAAGAGAGAGAGGTAAATAGAGAATGGTATGTAACAGAATTGTATAATTTGAATAGAAAGTATGATGAATGGAAAGAAGGCTTAGAAATATATTTGAATAATAATGATTACAATGATTTGGAAAAAATAATTAGACCGATAGTGAATGAATGTAATGACGGAGACTTAACAAAAATACCTAACGTAGACTGGTTTAATGAGTATTCTGGTAAAATGAGTGAATTTGGTTGTTCTGGTTATGACACACAAAGTAACCATTTGTTTGTAAATAAAAAGCAACAGTGTTATATAAAACCAAGGTTGATTTGGGACGATGGAGGGTAGACTGTAAGACAATAAAAGACAATTAAACATTTTGTTTTATGGTTGTTTGACATGGCAGATTTGGACATGAAGTGAGATACACTTGAACAGTTTTGACGTATATTTTGTAAATAATAGTGAATTCATTTGTGTGTATTGTGAAGTGTAATGTGTATATGTTTTAGAAAATGTTGTATTAATAATAATAATATTATTAATATTTTTGCACTCTAATTAAATAACAAAATAATTACGAAGACAATAGTTAATGATTTGTAGAATGTTGATAATAATTGAAATATGTTATTTTAATAATCAAATGAATTAAATAAGTTGAGATGTTTAGATATTGTGATTGAATGTTATGTGTTTGGATTTTATAATGAATTTAAATTGTTTGGTGAGATTTTGATTTAATAATAATTAATAAGTAAATAAATGGTAAATGGTTTATTCTGTGGAACATAATGATTAAAAATATGTTAATAATAAATTTAGAATTTTTGAAAATCTGATTACAACACAGGATAAATTCATCATGATGATAAATAAAAAGAGTTAATGAAAAATTTTAAATAATAATGTTTATAAATTTTTATATAAATTATTTAAAAGAGAATTGTTTGTTTGATGTATGCTAATAATCCAGGTTTACTGCTATTTGTGTATTGTGTTATGTGATGTATTATAACAGTGTAGTGTGGAACTGCTATGGGGGGAGGTTGTAGATTTTGTATTAATTATTTTATGTTACTAATGGTTAAGCTTCCATATAAAGTGGGTTAAAAACCCCATCTAAATTAATATTGTCATTTAAATATAAATTCTTAAATTTAATGTTACGAAGGATATTTTACTTGTGATTCCCCAAATTTTCGGGCGGTCACGGCCTCACCGAACCCTGACCGTGGAATTGGTTTAGCTTTAACAGCTATGGTTGGGGCACATTACGATTACGCGCTGACCATAACTGGCCATAGCTGTTATCGTTGTAAAGGTGTATTTTGAAATTGATGGGGGGTAGTAAAAAGGGGAATCACCAAACTATGGAACAGCGGCTGCCACTCTGTTCGAGAAGGAACAGCAGAGCCAGGTGGTAGATCCGTTTAAGGGTGCATAATTTTATAACAAGAACATGATGATGTTCACCAATTTTAACTTAACAGCGGAAGCAGAGACACGGAGAGGTAAAACCCTGCTCCAAAATATACAGTCTCTGTGGAAGCGAAAGGGCGAAACAGTCCTCCATAATCTGAAATAGAGTGTGTGGCTGGGAGGTGACGTAAAGGAGTCACGAATTTTAAAATCTTATGACGTAACAGTTTTGCTTATTCAAGGTTTAATCCAATCAAAAATGATTGTGCTCTGTCCACATAATTATATGCTCAGACTCGTAAAATAAGGTTCATACTATGATTTTAAAGGTATCATTTTATTGTTGTGTGTTAGATATAGTTGTTGATAAAATGTATTTTCATTATGTGTGTAATTTTTTTTTCTAAGCCAATCATTAGACGCCTGGCAGGCAATCAACATAATAGAAGTAAGTGTTGATAATGTATTACATGTAACTGTTCAATTTTGAAAGGTATCCATGGTGTTTTAATTATGTTAGGATATCAGCTGATCAACAATACCATGTCACTGGTATATTGGTTTGTAAATGTTACAAGTAATTAATGTTTAGTGGGCTACAGATATTTCGAAGTAAAGATAAAAAGAATATGCAGATTAATAAAAGATAATTTATGGGTGATAAATGTTTTATGGGACACGTAGACCTGTCCAAGTTGAATTAAAAGTTGAATGTGAAATAGTAGAGATGAGTATGATGTAATGTTGTTTTTGAGTTAATGTATGTTATAGAAGTTGGTGAAGTATTAAGGTTGACACAGTTGTGGGGAATTTATGTAGAGTTTTGAATGATCTATATTTATGTTTATAGTTAATGAGGTTATTTTGTGTATTTGTAGTGAGGTAATGAGATTGAGATTTTTGGGGATGGCAAGTTTGTATTAGGGGGTAGTGTATTTGGGGAGTCCGCAACAAGGGTTGGGACGGGATAGGAATAGATTTTAGTGGGGCTGGGGTCGCCTTAAGTAAAATCCGGGGGCCAAATAAGGGAAATGAGTTTTTGGGAAGGAAACATGTATCCTATGTACAAAGGGTTGGAGAGTATTTTTTTATATATGTAGAGAAGGCGGCGTTTTGAGTTAAATGGTAAGTTGTGGATTAGAGTGTCCTGATTAGTAGATATTTTGGTAGAGATGGGTGTCATGGGAGTTGAAGTTGATGAATATTGGAGTCAAAGGGGTAAAGATTATATATGTAGACAGAATAAATGAGAATAAATAATTTACATCACCCCCAGTAAGGTAGAATTAACTGTTAACTAAGGAGAGGAATTTATAATAAAGAATGTACAATTGTTTTTTCAACCAGTGACAGAATTTTGATAGAAGTGAAAATAATGTAAAGTCAAGAAGTGTTTAATTTAAATGATTTAAATGCCAATTTGATTATTATTTATATTAATATTGTGTTTATTATAAATATTTTATGTTATTATGTTTGTATTTCAAGGTAGGATATTACAGATATTTAAAGTGTTTTCAGAAATCATACATAACATATGTAGGTCAAGGGTTTCGGACTTGACCTAGTTATGATCAGCTGATGAGTTCATACACCTACCGAACTTGTAGAGTAGGAATTCAATTTTAATTTGTTTGTTTGATTAATTCAAACTAATATTTGAATAATTTTAATAAATGTTATTTAATAAATAAATTTAATAAATATTTAATGAATAATTTTTTTTTGAATTTGAAAATTTTGAATTTTTTTTGAAAAAAAAAATTTTTTGATGTTTCGCCTGCCAGCGAGTGAATATGTTGAGTAATGATTATTTTATTGTGTATGTATTAATGATGTTTCTTTTATTGTATTGCTTTATATTGGTAGGCTATAAATTGTTCTTATGCTAGAGTAAGGATGTATTTATATTATTAGGAATGTTTAGGTTAAGTCATTGAAACAAAAATTAGAAAAAAGAGGAAGAGAATTTTTTGGTAACAGATTTTTTTTTGAATTTTGAATTTTTTGAATTTATAATAAATTTTAAAAGGAAGTTTTTATTTTAATGTATTATGATAATATGTAATGTTAATGTGTGTGAGCCCAGTATCTGCTAAAGGCAGCCCAGCTTGCAAAAAGGGGATCCACATCGGCGGAGGAGCTGGGATAATTTTAGCCCGGGATTGAGGATTTTGGGGGTAGCATGTTAGAAGGCGAGGTGTGCTGTGGTGCGAGTCTGATCGATTTCTCGGTGTTGGGATCTCTTACAGAGAAGTCCAGTGATCTCGTTCAGATGAGTCCATAGTCGCTGAGCCAGGGGGGTCGTGTACCCATGCAGATTATGAACCAGGGGGTTGTTGGCACCAGTTCCTCACCGGTCCTCTTTGGGGTTTATCGATGAGATTTCTTCTGTCGTGGACAGCAGAATTCTCATCGAGGGGGTATTGTAGCGGGTCAAATTTTGGGTGTTTTATTTTAACCGTTTGGGGCATATATTTATATTTTTATTTATTTCGTTTTTGGGCGGATTGTCATTGTGCAACGTATTTGTCCGTATAACAGACCAGTGTTGAGAAACAGTTGGAAACAAAGCGAAACGCAATCAGTGGTGTAACACGGCTGAAGAATTTACCTCCACCAAAATTCTAAGAACTTTGCAAGTGTGTCGACGCACAGGCGCGAATACCCACGCAAGCGCGTTCAAAAGGACGCTTTAACAAAAAACCAAGATGGCTAGAGAGACTAATATTTGTCGTCTTCTTCAAGATCCCCCGGAAACACTGTTTTAAGTCCGGCCCACTTAAATGACGTCAGCCACTGCCTATAGAAGATCATGTGCGACACTGACTCAAAAACCACATGCATCGCATGGGCCGAAGCTTCGGCGACGAAGCCCAAGGCTGTGATTTCCATCAAAAAGTATGAGATCACGTTAGCTACACCTGCGACGTTTTCCTTCCCAGTTAGTCGTTGATCGTGTCGGCCGACACAGCGCCGAGTGCGCCCTGCTAACTCTTACAGTTTTATTTTAAAGCAAAAGTGAAATAACAGTTTAAATCCATGTAACCGCAGTTAATACCATTCAGTGAAGAATATCTACGTTTAGTTCCGGACAAACCAGTGATTGCCAAACGTTAAATAGTGAGTGCGAATGATGACCACGTTGCCGACTATAGAATTTCACAACATGTTTAAGGGTTCGGGGTAATAAAAATGTTCAGGGGAGGGGGTATAAATTGAGAGAATGAGTGAATGGCATGCTGGGCTCTGTCTGTATATTTGTTTTGTATAGTGATCACTAAGGTAAGCTCTTAGAATAAGTAGCATGTAGCAGAGGCTAACCGAACAAAGAAAACTGTAACTTAATCTGTAAAACAATGATCAAAAGTTTTTGAACAAAATTTAAATATGATTCTGATTAATTAAAAGATCTAATTTCTCTTCTACAAAATTGCGAGTTAGTTTCTTTCACAACCTTAGTTCGTTTTATGTACTGTCATAGTTCGTCAAACGAAATGGGTGTACCGCCACTACTCGATCCGGCCAGATCCAAGTTGAAAGGTAAGTGGGAGTTGTGATCTGAATAAAATAGAATAATAACCAAAAATAATAAAGTTACAAATATAAAGATTTAAATATGACCTGTCAGTGAAATTGTTTTCTTGTACCTTACCCAATGGAGACATATTTAAGAGAGATTGACTTCTACACTTAAACTCAAATGCTGTTTATTTGTGTCCTATGTTTATTAATCCAACCTGAATCAAAACACCTTTCCATAAAGTCTCAATGATTGGAAACATCCCTGTGAGCTTGTGAAACAACATAAACAATTTGCTGAGCATCAAAAAAATGTCTATGCTTTCTTTTCAGAAAAGTGTACATAAGTTGAATCTTTAGTTGTACGGTATCTCAACACAACTTAAGTAATGGAAACAAGTCTTAACCAGAGTTGTGAGTATAGTAAGATTTGTAGCAGTCAGAGATCTTCATTTTAGGGTCATGACCAAAGATTTGGTTCTTTATTGAATGGATTATTTTTGGATTGCCTTGAACTTTTGAGAAAATTAGATTATTTTCTTGCCCCACACATTTTCAAATATCAAAACAGTCAAGGGCAAAGGCAGCATGTCTTACCTTTCTTTAGACACTTGTGATTAATTTATAATTAAACTGAGTGAACATTTTTTGTCAGCACACCCTGAAAGAAGTCAGTAATGCCTAATACTTTTCACTAATCTTCTACCCTAACCTGATGTGTCCAACAAAAATTCCTCACTTACTACTTTTTTCATATTTCAGTAACAGAAACTCTACAGGTAAATTAATTTTAAAGTTAAAAGCAAGGATTTTCTTAAGTTTCCATTTACACAACGAGAAAGGTAATTTAATGAGCATTAATATTATATACAACACACTTTTAAATAAAACTAACAACTTATAAAAAACATGTGAAAAAGAACAAATTCATGCTTTGAGAAGCAACCGACATCTGTCTCTGCTGAGGCCGTAGTTTACACTCACACAGTTTGGCAACAGTGTATTTTAAGCCAGCCACCAGTAAGCCTGACCAGCACAGTGGTCTTGCTAATACAAACATTTTTAATCAATGTACTATAACTGTCTTGCCAATATGAAATTGCTTCATAATTATTGCTAGTTGTCTGGTGTTTAAAGGATAGTTCAAATTTTTATCATAGTTTTTGTCCTCTTAACAAGTAGGAAAGAGGTAATAGTCTTAAAATCCTTATTAACCCTCCTCCAAACTGAATCCAGCTTGGTTTACTATATTATAATGCAGTTATTTATTCAATGGCAACTTCAATAATTTCCATGTTAAATATTGTCTGCTTGCCCATTCAAATTATAAACAATAAGGAACAACCACGGTGCTGTTGTACACAATTTTAAAATCCTTATTTAATATTTTTTTTGTATTTTTTAATGCAGTCTTCCATTACCATTTCTAAAGCAAATCGACAATTAAAATTTTAAAGATGTCCATCATTCAATTCATACACAAACCTAAGACGGAGCGTGGTATTCAAAATGCCATTTGCTAATTATTCGAAATTATTGGTATGCTAATTTCAACAAAATTTGCAGACAACATGTATCTGGACATCTGCATATCTGTGGTGTGATTTTAAAATGTTTGTTCTTGAGGACCTGGACATAAAAAGACCATTTTATGGAAACCTATTATTCAATAGTAGCAATACAGGTAGAGCAATTTAATTCCATTTGCTACAAATCTTTATAGACACGTACAGAAGATGGCAGAAAATTTGTGCCAGTTTTCAGGTATCATTTATTTTATTTATATTGTAATGTAAGATGTCATATTATTGTTTCATTAAACTGTTAAATTTTAGATACATGTATTTATTAATGTAATCCTTATTGTTACTCACTCATATTTTCTTGACTACAAAAAAATACGTGTGTACTGAAAGTAATGCCACATGACTCATAATTTATTTAATAACAGTAGTTTAAATGTTACTACTCAAAATAATTCCTGTTGCATTCAACACATTTGCATCACCTGTTTATACTAGAGAACCCCTAACCCACATTCAAAGTAATATTATCGTGAACATATTTATGTTCAAAGTTATTTAATGAACGTACACATCGTTACCTAAAATCCTGCAATGCTAAGGCTACGATGTTTACAGGTCTACCCAAAATTCACAAATGCAACATACCTTTTAGACCCCTTGTTAATTTTACTACAGCACCAGGATTTCGGGCACACAAAAAACTTTTAAAAGTCATTAGGGGCAGTATAGATATAAAAAACAACCACACCATTGCAAATCTCACTGACTTTATAAATAAGGTTAAGACTGTTAAGTTACCCCCTAATTATAAATTGGCCTCCTTTGACATTATCAACTTCTATACTAACATACCAATTAGGGAAATGCTGCAGATTCTAAGGACTAATTTGTTTGAAAGTAACAAATTAAATGCCCAAACGATAGAAGAGATAATGGGCCTACTTGAAGTCATTTTAGGAAAAAATTATTTTACTTTCAATGACCAATTTTACAGTCAAAGTGATGGTTTAGCAATGGGCTCACCGCTGTCTGGTTTGCTTGCTGACATTTATTTGAATTTCTATAAAAACACATTTATGTTTTCTAACAACATTCACAAAAATAACATCATATTTTATGTACGTTATGTTGATGACACATTTATAATATACAAAGGTACTTTGCGAGAGATTGAAAATTTTAAAAACTTTATGAATAATATAAATAAAAACATTTAGTTCACTCTTGAGACTGAAACAAATAATAAATTTAAGTTTTTGGACTTAACAGTTACTAAACACATTGATAAACTGAAATTCAATATCTATAGAAAACCAACCACCACCGATGTAACCATACCTGTCGACTCACATCACCCCCTTTCGCAAAAAATGGCAGCCTTTAATTGCTTTATACACACACTTTTAACAGTACCTCTTGACAACGAGGATTTTTATGATGAACTAAACACAATAAAATACATAGCTCAAGCCAATGGCTACAATAGTTCCTTGATTGACAACCTCCTCAGAAAAAAGACAAAAGTACAAGCTATCTAAACCTCATATAGAAAAAGACTAAATATCACTATAGTATTGACGACTCGGAACACTAAGTTTTTTATAAGTAAAAACGTAAAGTTTTACCTTACAGCCTAAACCGGCTTTCACCTTTAGAAGGCTTCATCAGAGGCTGTCGTAAGTAGCGCTGTTCGTCTTGTTGTTGGCGACGAGATAGTTTTTCGAAAGATCGAAGCTGTGTGTGTGTGGTGAGATGTGTTCGAATAATGCGTGCGATTTGAATTGTGTCTGTTCGTTTAGGATGTCGTTTTTATTTGTTTTTGTGTGTTTGTATATTTCTAATTGTTCTAGAGTGTCTAGTTTTCTAGTCCCGAAAACTAGACACTCTAGAACAATTAGAAATATACAAACACACAAAAACAAATAAAAACGACATCCTAAACGAACAGACACAATTCAAATCGCATGCATTATTCGAACACATCTCACCACACACACACAGCTTCAATCTTTCGAATAACTATCCCGTCGCCAACAACAAGACAGACAACGCTACCTATGGCAGCCTCTGATGAAGCCTTCTAAAGGTGAAAGCCGGTTTAGGCTGTAAGGTAAAACTTTACGTTTTTACTTATAAAAAACTTAGTGTTCCGAGTCGTCAATACTATAGTGATATTTAGTTAAGTAACGGACACTTCATGGACAACGAAATCCAAGAATAGAAAAAGACACAAAAACAATTTTTATTTCAACGACGTACACCAACATAATGTCAAAAATTTTAACTAGTGTGTTAAATAATAACAATAGAACCGTAATATTTAAAACCAACAATAATCTTATGAACATACTTTGTAATAAAATAACTATCCCTTTAGAAAAGAAAACGGGGGTGTATAAATTATCGTGCGACGATTGTGAATGCTTTTATATTGGCCAAACAGGAAGGGGTTTCCAAAAACGTTTTATTGAACACGCACCAAACTACAATTTGAAGGGTCAGACAACACTATCCAACATAAAATCCAACTATGCATGTCACTTGATAAGCAAAGATCATAAATATTCAAGCTTTAATTCCAACTTGAAACCCATATATTTTTGCAATAAAGGCGCTTACTTGAAGGCCTTGGAAGAATTTGAGATATATAGAGCGTACAATGACGTACACAGTCGTGACTTTGTGCTAAATGATCATTTAAATTTAAAATCAAACCCGCTCTATGATAAACCTGTTTACACAATAGCTATTGATAGTCAGTGTCCAATTGGTCCGAATCGAGTGTGCACTCATGTAACGCGGATATGTGTGGAATTGTTTTTCATTATTTGCAACTTTAATATTTAACGACTTTGCTAAGAGTGATTTTTTATTTCTGAAGGCGAAACATATGGTTCGAAAGGCGTAAACCAATCGAACGCAACATGAAGTCACACGATGGAAGAAATACGGTAAATATTATACAGATTTCGTTAATATTATCAATATTGTAAATATATTAAATGATTAGTATTATTAAAACTATTTGTAATTAGAATACATAGGTTATGTACGTTACTCACATATATATTATAACGTTACAAAAGGTAGCCCACAAATAAAGAAGAAATTACCATTTAATAAAAAAGTGAGTTGCAACACTAAAGGAATAAAGAAAGTCAAAGTATGAAGGAATTAATGAACAAAAATATTAAAATATAGTACAATAATAACTTAAAAACAAGACAAGGATTGAGACGATGACAAAACCCAAGTGATTGGCAAAGGGAAGGATAAAAATAAATAACTTTGTGACCATATCACAACCCCTTGTCAACCAATAATAAAATAGTAAATGTAATTATGAAAGTACAAAGCTATGTTATTAGTGTGAGTAGTCCCATGTAAGACTACCAAGACATAAAGGTAAATTAAGTAATATTAAATAATATTGTTATTAGAATATGAAGGGAGTAAACCCCTTATATAATAAATACCCAATGTTAATGATAAGGTGAGTGGTGTGGTTAGATCCAAGTGAAGAAAAGAAAGAAAAACAGTGAATAATATAATATTAAAGTGAATGACAGAACCAAGAAAAATATACTAACTGAAAGTCAGCAGTAGTAATAATGTGTAGAATGGATAATAATTAATTCATTATATTTGGTCTCCAGTCGCAGTGAAATTGAAATTAATAAATACCTTTTTGCTTTATCCGTTTTTTAGTACGGCAGTGCGCACTGTTACGTGGACTGAGTTCTATCATACTCATTGTGTTATGTGTTGATGTGTTTTAATTGTTATATTCTTGACACGTTCGTTATGAACTAGAAGAAAAAACAATTTTACCTGATGATGGGAACGTGTTCCCGAAACATGTCGTAAGACATCAAAGACGTAGTCGCAGCACGGATAAAGAAAAAGGTATTTATTAATTTTAATAATTAATGCTTGAGTAAAAAATGATGAATGCAAACTGTGAATAAACTAATGCATAATAGGCCTACACAAATGGAATAGGTAGAATTAAAGTTCATGTGTTAAAATATGAAAATAATAGTTAAGTAATAGTTATAGTTATCTGTTTGTGTTAAAAAGAATATATAGAAGGGTAAAAAAGCATGTTTAATAAATAATAAATAATAGTTAATGAGCATAGGGAGATAGGAAATGTATTAAAAAATAGCATGTGCATAGCATGTTAGAAAGAATAGTATAATGTTTTGAAAATGATTATAAATCATTAAATGTTCCATATTAATTTATTGTAGTTATGGTTAAAATAGTTTTGTTTCATGAAATTCTAGAAATATCTTATAATAACTGTATAAGGAAAGTTAGGTGATATAGGCCTGAGGAGCCTATAGGAAGGAGGCAGTAATTTGTAAAATTTGATATAATAGCAGTAATAAGTAAGGACAAAACTTATAGGGAATACTATTAAAATTGATAATATAAATTTAAGGACACCTAATGTATATCAAAAGAACCAGTTATAAAATAATTAATATAAAAAAAAAAACTGTTAAATTAGTAAATCAGTAAATACGGAACCAAAACCAGTCATGTTTGGTTTCTAATTAAGTTTTCTTAAATTATAAAAGAAATGCAATCCAATAAAGTTATTATCATAGAAATTCAAAGTAGTACAAGAAAGTTATGCTAATATAAAAATATTTATTCATTTTGGGCAAAAAACTCAAACCATATAACAATGAGTACAAAATTCTTTCAGCCAATACAGATAGGAGTCTGGTTACTATGACAACAAAATATTATTATAAAAATACCATTACAAACGAATTGAGAGTCCATTATTAGATTCAGAGAAGAGCAGATCATAAAATTCATGCAGCTCAATATAATCATATAATAGCAATAAATCAACTAGAAATGAAATTGCAATGAACCAAAATGAGATGATGAATAATAATAGTATGGAAAAAAGAAATTTAATAACCAGAATTATTGGAAATTGAAAGAAAAAATCTACTTGATAAATTATAAAAGAAAAACGAACTCAGAGAGACAAATCAGATGTAAAGGAATGTGATAAGTATAAATTAACTTAAAAAACTAAAATGAAAAATGACCAGTCTACACTGTGACACGTTTTCACTTAATAATAAACTTTATATAAACACTCACTTAAGGAATAACTTAGGGACACTCTGTTTATATCTTTATTCACTTTTTAATTTATGGTGATCAAATTATTGGACATTGGAATCATTAAAAAAAAAAAACGAACTATTAACCTAGTCACCCACTGTGACTCAACACATGTACTATAACCTAAGAAGTGATTTAATAAGAACCTGTATAATATTTAAGTAAGTTTTATGTGAAGTTTTGTACTTTCTAAAGATCTTTTATTAATTTTCTTGCAATCACAAGAACCCAATTGAATTAAAATAAAACATAACGTTTTAATCAACTAGACCTGGAATACTAAGACAACACTATTGCCAACCGCTGAGCTAGTAAAGAACAAGAAAAGGAGCAAAATATATATTATAAACATATTCATGTTGTTTAAAAAAGAAATTACTAAAAAACACTACAGAAATAATATAATATTGACTATTATCAATTGTGCATTTAATTTATGTTAACCTTACAGACAATTTATTCCTTAATATAGTCAAGGTGAAAATTTTTTTACCAAAAAATAGAGGTTGGTCACACTGATTTTTTGGAACGAAATTCAAATCAACTACAAGACACAGGTGGGTTGGATTAAATTAAAATAGGAGAAAAGGAGAAATAGGTGAGAAGAATCATTTTAATTGTTTTGGAAAGAAAACAGTTTGGCGCCTTAAAATCGAGAAACAAACCAAATACAACACATCAATAAAATAAAGTAAGGTAACAGATTGGCAAAGCAGGGTGAGGCTTCAACGGGTACGACTCCGGTATGTAACAAATTGGCGACCAACTAGTGAGGCTAAAATTAAAGAAAACATTATATTTTAGTGGTGATTGCGAAAGAAATAAACAGAAATGCACAAAAGATCCGCATCAAAGAAACACACCGCGGAGGCCAAAAAGGAAATCGAGATGTTAGAGAAGGGGGCTGAGAAAGAAGTCAGAATGGAAGAAAAGGAAGTAACATCGGTTGAGGATGTGGAAATGGTAGTAAGGGAGGGGACTAGAGGAGACCCGAATCTTATAAAATTAATGGAATTAATGAATAGTATGAATGAGAAAATGACAGAACAAAAGAAACAAAGAGAGGAAGACAAGGAAGAACAAAAGAAACAAAGAGAGGAAGACAAGAAAGAATTGAAGAAACAGTTAGAATCATTAAATGAAAACTCAAGAAAACAGAACGAGGATTTCAGTGAAAACTTAATGAAACAAATGAACGAAAAATTTTACAAGAATAAAGAAGAAACTAATGAAAATTTTAGGAAACAAAACGAGAACACTAATGAGAGTTTAAGACAAATGAAGGAAGAGATCAGACAAATAAATGAAGAGAATTTAAGGCGGATTAATGAAAGAATTGAGAATGTCCATGTGACAATTAACCAAAAGGTGGATAAAAACAATGAAGAAAGGAAACAAGAAATAGCTGAAACACATGAAAAGTTAGAAAAAAACCAATGAAACAGTGGTACAAGCCCGTGACGAAATGCTAAATAAAATAAACAACGTAAAAAATGAAAATAAAAAGATGGTTGAAGGACTCCAACAGGAAACTGTAGAAAAATGCGAGCAGATTAAGCAAGAAGTGCATCAAATTTGGGAGGAGAATAAGGAAGGAATAGCACAGGTACATACAGCCATTGGCGAACAAATGGAAAGAGTATATAACAACCTAAACAATGTCAACAGCCAAGTGAGTACAAATAAAGAGAAGATCGAGGAAATCCGTCGACGCGAGATACAATTACAAGAAGAAGTGGACTCATGGCGGGATAGAACATGTCAAAATACTTATACCACCAACAACGATAACCGGGAGTTAATCAATTTTAGGAATTACAAACGTAACCCCATGGTGTTCCTGAAGAGGGTAGAAGAGATGATAGCAAGGAATAGAGAGACCCGGTGGAATGTTATCCGAGGAATGATTGATGAGATGTTCAAAAATACCCATGACAATTGGTGGACGGCAGTATGGCCCGACATCCAGAATGTACAAGAATTTAAAAAACAATTTAGGGAGAAGCATTGTTGGAGTCGACCCAAAATATGGTGAGAAACGACTTAAGTAAGGTCGGTATGAGGCACACGCAGGACAGTCTCCAACATCATACTTCCTAGGCAAGGTGTGCATGGCCCGTAATCTGGAGCCCAGAATTCCCGAGGAGTGCTTAGTGATACAACTATCCTACCATTACGAGGAAGGGATAAAGAACGCCCGAATATATAGGCAGATTAAGACAGTCCAAGCTATGGCTCACTTTCTAGAGAATTATGAGCATTAGGGACAGTATCAACGAAACCGCATAATGAATACTAAATATAATAAGTACAACGGCAACAACCCTCAACGAAATCAGAATAGGAATAATAATCCTCAAACAAACCAAAATGGTAACCAGAATAGAACCCATAATAACAACCTGAATAACAATCAAGGGAATAATAATTATTGGGGTAATAACCATTCTAATTACCACGATAATCGGCATAATCGAGGAGACAGGGACAACCGCCACAACGTGAATTACATATACTCACGACCTCAAGGTAATCAGAGGCGGTACCACCCGAGGACACACACGAACCACAATTATTGTAACCAGTCACAACGCGATGACGACCACCAATACGGAGGAAATGGTGGACCGGTGGACAACAATCCTGGGACCAGACAGGAACCACTACTGAACCAACCACAAAACCCACAAGAAAACAGGGAGAATGAGGGAAGCCCTCATTTAAACTAATAGAGGCAGTGAGAACTGAAGACAGCCCATCACTGAACCAATCTCTTGGGGAAAGACGACAAATAACCAGGCATCTATAAAGAAGTATCATGAAGAAATACAATCATCACTAACTGACTAGAACAGAATGACTAACAAGACGGATGAAAATAACTAAATAATTTTTCAAGGATAATATAATTAAAAAGAAAAAGAATAGTACAATATAGCGCAAAGCAACAAAGTAATTCAATAAAGAATTACATTATGATTAAATGAAAATAAATGAACCAAGATAAAGATGAAAATAGAACCATCAGAATAACGACAAGGAAGAAAAACTACTAGGCAGAATTTATGAAGAATAAGAATATTCAAAGAAAAAAAAATAAGTAAGTATATGAATAGTATCTGTCAACAGAATTGCTTCAAATATAGCTAAAGGACTTGCGACTGAATAAATAAGAATGTTATTGTTATGAAATAATATGATCTGAACAACAGCAGGGTGAATTATCCAAAAAATATTTTTATTATTATTATTAGTCACAAGTTGACTACCGGTACTTTCAATGTTTTATATATAACAATTGTGAATGGATATGTTCCAGCAATTTATTCTCTGAGCAGAGATGATGTTCCTCTGATCTCAGTAAGTATAATGTGGATGGCAGAGTAATGGTAGCCAAGAGAGCCCCTCTGAATCCATACCAACTATGATATTATAGATAATTTGGAAAAATAAATATTATAAGGATAGAGCACCAATTGAGAGAGAGAGATAAGATCAGATCACAGATAACAGGTTAATAAAAACAGAATAGAAGATATAAGAATTATGAAGCAGAAGCTAAAGGTGAATAGTGTAACGTGCCAAATTTATGGGTATTTTTATTTATTGCATTTTTGGGTTTTATAAATGTAATGTGTAAAGTTTATTTCAACGGTGACCAGAACACGTGGTGAATAGAACAGTGTTGTAACGAAGCAGCAACGCAATATCACGTTGTGAAATCGGTAAAGGAATCCGCACCACCCTAGTTTTCCAAGAACTTTGTGACAGCGCGCCCATACGCATTACTCAACAAGGCGCGCGGACTGACGCGGTCGTGAACCGCCAAGATGGTGAAAAGTATATTTTCTGTTTCGTCTCCTTGACTGAGGCGACGGATATGAAACTTTAAGGCCCGCCTATTTTGTGACGTCGAGCCATAAGCGCCTAAATATCGTCGGCGCACACTACAGAAAAAACTACTATGTATCAGGCACATAGTCACTAAACTGCAACACTTCAGGCTGTGAGCGGCGAAGAAATTCGTTGGCGGCAGACATTAATATCCGTCCGCACAAAATAGACGCTTAGGCAGTCCATGAAAAACTACAACAGCGTACAGACGTAATTAGTGAGACGCGGGCCCGGTCGGGTAGAACTTTTTAAATATGAATAATTCAGTGTAATAACGTTTTAATACCGACCGGGACCCAAGAAATTAATCAACATATCACAGTTATAAATTGGTGCAGTGGAGTTATAAAGTGAAAACAGTTAATTACGGACATTAGAATCGCGGGACAAACCACGTGCTCGGTCGGCCTCGCGGCAGTAAACATTTAATAAAACTACAGTGTATCAAAACAGGAATTAGTAAAGCATAACAGGGGGTAATATATCAATCGTGTGAGAGTGTGTGTGAGCAGAATGGGCTACCTTAATTAATAGTTAAATCTGATATATAAATGTATATTCTAAAATTTGCTTTTAACCCCCGTGTGTTTAATTAATTAAAATTATTTAGTCACTTCAAATATGTGTTAGTCTAAGTTATTTCGTCATTACCGCTTTCTCATTTCTGTGCTGCAAGATTTGTCTAAACGTTCCGGGTATCTTCTGAATTATTATTGGGGGGGTCAGATTGCAAAATTGTCCCGTTTTATTTAAGGTAAAGTGTAAAGGTTTCCATATCTGTCCTTCAAAGATATAGGTGGCGACTCTGGTCTTCTGATGGAAAAATTTATGCAGCAGGTAATTGAACAAGACTGCAGGTAAGTTCTGGCAGTGTATTTTATTTATTTATTTATATGTTTTGATCATACATTTTGTATCTTTACAAATGGCGACCCTGCCAGGATTTTCGTTTAATTTTATTTATACGAGATAGACCTATTTTAAAGCACAGAAAATAGGATGTGGTAATGACGAACTTGTAAATTATTTATCGTAGATAATTACGTACGTGTGTTTTAGGTTAGCGGAATAAAATAAAAAGTGCGTCATTCACGCAAAATTGGCTATACAGTATATTACATATTGATTATATTATATGTACGCACAAGTATCAATTATAAAAAAGTAAGAATGGCAGATAACGAAAATAACATAAATGAAACGACTAGTGTCGAAAATTTTGATGAGTCAAACATGAGTAATTTTGAGATACATTCGACTCCAAGTGCGAGTCAAGATAAAACAGAATTAAACTTAATTGATCAGAGCAATGTAACTGAAGATTCGGGCGTGCAATTGACCCCGACTTCAACAAAATGTAACGTCCAATTCAATAGTGATGTAATGAGTATGTTACAATTACTTTTAGAACAAAATAAAGAACGGAAGAGTGATTCGGACGCTAAATTCAATATTCAAAATTCAATAATCAATAGCAAATTTGATGAATTAAAAAGTGAGATTCAAGAAATGAATAAATGATTAGAAAATACTAATACAATAATAAGAACTAGTCTGAATAAATTAGAACAGAATATTGAGCGAATGGGAGTACATGTGATGAATACAAACAAGAGTAAGACAAATGAAAATTGTAATGACATATGTAAAAATGTGATACTGGATAAAGAGTTAACAAATGATGACGATGATGTTGAAAATAATGAAAATAGTATTGAGAATAGTGATGTAATTGAAAATGTAGTATCTGAGAGTAATGATGAAGTTGTGGAATGTGATAATGAAATGTTGATGTGTGCTTATGAGTTAGAGAGAGAGAGGAAAGAGAATATAGTGGTAGAATAGGGGCAGAGGGTAAATTTTCCCCTTATTATTTATGATGATGATTTAATGTATTCACAAGTGTTGTTTTTGAAGGGCAAGAGTCCCGTGTTAGTAGAAGATTTGAAGTGTTTATTGTTGTTGTATAATTTTTTACCCTCTGTCTGGAATAATATTGAGAGTGTGATATGGTATTATGATAAGAGAGAATTAGATAGAGAATTGTATGTTGATAAAGAAACAGAATTGTATGAATTGAATAGAGAGTATGATGAGTGGAAAGTAAGGTTAGAAGTGTGTCTAAATAATAATGATTTGATTGATAATACAAAAGTAACTAACCCGATAATGAATATAATTACTGATGGAGACTTAAAAAAATACTTAACGTAGACTTGGTGAATGATTATTATGGTATAACGGATAAATTGAAATTGGTTGGTTATAACACACAAGACAATAGTATGTGGGGTAATAAAATTGAACAGTGCTATCTAAAACCAAGATTAATCTTTGACGACGGAGGCTAAACTATAAACAATGAATGGACAGTTGTAAATATTTTGTTTTGTGGTTTTGACCTGGCAGATTTGGACATTGAAGTGTGATATAACTGAATAAATAATGAGGAAGGTTTGTAAATAAATGTTTAGTAAATTTATTTGTGTGTATTGTAGAATGTCAAGTAAACAAGTGTGTAGATGATTGTTGTAATAATAACACTAATGTTTGCAATTTAAATAAATAAACAGAATTAATTCTGAAAACAGTAATTGGTTAATTGTAATTGTTTTGGTAGAAATGAAACTTGTATTTTTCAGTAATTAATTTAATTAAAACAATTTGATATGTTTTAAATATTTTGATTGATTATTTAAATGTTGTATAATTAAATTTTCTAATGAATTTAAATTATTTTCGGAAGTATGAATTTGGTAATTGATTGTTAAATTGTTGGATTTGAACTAACATTTTGTTAAATGTTTCAGAGATAAATTGGCGTATGGTGTATATATTTTGTGTATGTCAGTTTAAATGGACTGTAAGTATAAAAATTTTATAGTATGAATCTAGTATAATAAAAATGTTTACAGGTGTAACTCAGATAAAGAGATTTTAATTCAATGATGAGACGATTTGAAATAATTGTGTTAAATAAAAATGATAATTAAAAAATTTAATAACAGCTGAAAGATGCTATATAATAATTGTTAATAATAAATTTGAAAATTTTAAGAAAATTCAATGGTAGGAGGTTTTAATTTTTGTACTTATTATTTTATGTTAATGAAGGTTAAGATAGGGAGAGTTAAGAAAGAGATGTATGGGGTTAAAACATCACCCAGACTAATAATGTCATTTAATGTAAATTGTTAATTTTCATTTTACAAAAGATATTTTGCTTGTGATTCCCCAACTTTTCGGGCGGTCACGGCCTCACCGAACCCTGACCGTGGAATTGGTTTAGCTTTAACAGCTATGGTTGGGGCTCATTGCGCCACGTTCTGCCTTAACTGGCCATAGCTGTTATCGTTGTCAAGGTGAATTCTGAAATTGACAGGGGGGCAATTAAGGGGAATCACCAAACTATGGAACAGCGGCTGCCACTCTGTCCGCGTGGAGACAGCATAGCCAGGTGGTAGACCCGTTTTAAGGGTGTTTCAATATATACCAAGGATATGTTGATATCCAAAATGTTAAAATGTCAAGCCGAAGCAAAGACACGGAGGTGTCCAATCCCTCCAAATATGCAGTCTTTGTGAAAGCAAATTGGCGCTACAGTCTAACATAAACTACAATAGTGTGTGTGGAACAGGGGGTTGCTCAGATGAGCAACGTACTAAATTTTGTAAATTAAAAAACTGATAAATCCATTTTGCTCTAATAAAAACGCTTGTATTCCGCTCAAATAAATATATGCTCAGACACTCAGTATAATGTGTTCATTCTGTATTTTTAAATGTAGTATTTTATTGTAGTAGGGTAGATATAAGAATTGATAAAAGTATATGTTTTGTATAATTTGTGTATTTTGAAACTAAGTAGATAACTAAACCGACTGGCAGGCGGTTTACATAGCACCAGAGTCAGAAAAAGGGGAAACAATGAGGGTAGATGTAAGGATTGATAAAAATATATTTCATGTAATGCGTATAATTTTGAAATGTGTTTTCACTTTGGTTAGGAATATCAGCTGATCTGTAGTAAAATGTCACTATTATATTGGTTGTAAATGTTCAAGGTAATCAATATTAAATGTAATGTTTCAATGTATTACAGATGCTATTTAAAATAATGAGAAGAGTAATTTGATAAATTGAGAAATAAAGTAATAATTTGTGAAAGTTAATAAAAGATAGTTTTGGGGGGATGAATATTTTGTTGGGACATGTAGATCAGTCCAAGTCAAAGTTAAAGGGGTAGTAGAGAGAAAAATATTGTTTTGAATTAATGTAATGTTGTTGTGAGGTAATGTCATAGAATTTTAGAAGTATTGATGTTGACACAGTAGTTATGGGGAATATATGTAGAGTTTTGAGCGATATATTGATGTTTATAATTGATGATGTTATTTTGTTGTAGTTGGAGTGAGGTAATAAGAGTGAGATTTGGGGATGGCAATTTTGTAATAGGGGTAGTGTAATGTGGGAGTCCGCAACAAAATGGTTGGGACAGGATGGGGCCGTTTGGCCAAAGGGTGGTAAAGGGTTACCTTAGGTAGAATCCAGGAACCAACATAATGGGATGAGCTTTTGGGGGGGGGGACACTATCCTAAGTACAAAGGGTCAGAGTATTTTTTTTTATATATTGAGAGAAGGTGGCGATTTGAGTTTCATGGTAAGTTGGGTTTAGTGAGTGTTTGATAGATATTTTGATAGAGATGGGTGTCCTGATAGTTACAGTTGTTAGTGAGTATTAGAGTCAAAGTGAGAAAGATTATATAGGTATACATGCCAAGTGGCATAGCAAGCTAAAATAAATAATTTAATCACCCAAAGTAATGTAGAATGAGGATAGTAAAGAAAAGAGAGTTATAACAAAAATATAAAAATTTTTTAATCGTAACCAGTGACAATTTTTGAACCGAATTGGAAATAATGTAAAGCTATAAAGTGTTTATTTTGAATAAATTAAATATCAATTTGAGTGTTGTTTATAATAATATTTTGTTAATTTTAAATGTTTTGTTTTATTATGTTTTATGTTTCAAGATAGAATTTTACAGGTGTTTAAGATATTTTCAAATAGAACTTGTATATAACGTATGTAGGTCAAGGTTCTTGACTTGACCCAGTTTTTGATCAGCTGATGGGTGAGTTCATATACTAAACATGTTTAGCAAAGAAGTTAATTCAAGTTTTGTTTTTTTAATTGATTTGAACAATATTTAAATAATTTGCATATGAAAAGAAAATATTTTAATAAATTTTAAAGTTTTTGAATTGAAATTTTTTTGGAAATTTTGAATTAAAAATTTTTTTTGATTTTGTGCCTGCCAGCTAATGGATATTTTCAAACTTTGATTATTTTATTGTTTGTGTACTAATCATGTTTATTATTATTGAATTATTTTATTGCATTGTATTGTTAGACTCTAGGTAATCACATGTTAGGCTAAGGATGTTCTTATTTTTAAGAAATGTTCAATTGATTTATTTTAAATAACAGAAAAATTAATGGAGAGAATTATTCAATTTAGGTAACGGATTTGTAGTTTGATTTTAAAGGAGGCAATTGTTGATTTTAACTAGAGAAATTTTGAAGAATATGTTAACTTTACAATATGTAGAATAGGTGTGTGTGTGAGCCCAGTATCTGCTAAAGGCAGCCCAGTTTGCAGAAAAAGGGGAAACATATCGGTTGAGGATCTGGCATGATCTAAGCCAGGGATTTGGATTTTTGGGGTAGCATGATAGAAGGTGAGGTGCGCTGTGGTGCGTATCTGTTCGATTTTTCGGTGTTGGGATTTCGCCCAGAGAAGTCCAGTGATCTCGTTCAGATGCGTCCATAGTAGCCGAGCCAGGGGGGTCGTTTACCCATGAAGTGTAAGAACAAAAAGGGGGTTGTCGGCACCAGTTCCTCACCGGTCCTCTTAGGGGTTTTATCAATGAGATTTCTTCCGTTTTGACAGAAGACCTCTCATTGAGGGGGTATTGTAACGTGCCAAATTTATGGGTATTTTTATTTATTGCATTTTTGGGTTTTATAAATGTAATGTGTAAAGTTTATTTCAACGGTGACCAGAACACGTGGTGAATAGAACAGTGTTGTAACGAAGCAGCAACGCAATATCACGTTGTGAAATCGGTAAAGGAATCCGCACCACCCTAGTTTTCCAAGAACTTTGTGACAGCGCGCCCATACGCATTACTCAACAAGGCGCGCGGACTGACGCGGTCGTGAACCGCCAAGATGGTGAAAAGTATATTTTCTGTTTCGTCTCCTTGACTGAGGCGACGGATATGAAACTTTAAGGCCCGCCTATTTTGTGACGTCGAGCCATAAGCGCCTAAATATCGTCGGCGCACACTACAGAAAAAACTACTATGTATCAGGCACATAGTCACTAAACTGCAACACTTCAGGCTGTGAGCGGCGAAGAAATTCGTTGGCGGCAGACATTAATATCCGTCCGCACAAAATAGACGCTTAGGCAGTCCATGAAAAACTACAACAGCGTACAGACGTAATTAGTGAGACGCGGGCCCGGTCGGGTAGAACTTTTTAAATATGAATAATTCAGTGTTAAAACGTTTTAATACCGACCGGGACCCAAGAAATTAATCAACATATCACAGTTATAAATTGGTGCAGTGGAGTTATAAAGTGAAAACAGTTAATTACGGACATTAGAATCGCGGGACAAACCACGTGCTCGGTCGGCCTCGCGGCAGTAAACATTTAATAAAACTACAGTGTATCAAAACAGGAATTAGTAAAGCATAACAGGGGGTAATATATCAATCGTGTGAGAGTGTGTGTGAGCAGAATGGGCTACCTTAATTAATAGTTAAATCTGATATATAAATGTATATTCTAAAATTTGCTTTTAACCCCCGTGTGTTTAATTAATTAAAATTATTTAGTCACTTCAAATATGTGTTAGTCTAAGTTATTTCGTCATTACCGCTTTCTCATTTCTGTGCTGCAAGATTTGTCTAAACGTTCCGGGTATCTTCTGAATTATTATTGGGGGGGTCAGATTGCAAAATTGTCCCGTTTTATTTAAGGTAAAGTGTAAAGGTTTCCATATCTGTCCTTCAAAGATATAGGTGGCGACTCTGGTCTTCTGATGGAAAAATTTATGCAGCAGGTAATTGAACAAGACTGCAGGTAAGTTCTGGCAGTGTATTTTATTTATTTATTTATATGTTTTGATCATACATTTTGTATCTTTACAAATGGCGACCCTGCCAGGATTTTCGTTTAATTTTATTTATACGAGATAGACCTATTTTAAAGCACAGAAAATAGGATGTGGTAATGACGAACTTGTAAATTATTTATCGTAGATAATTACGTACGTGTGTTTTAGGTTAGCGGAATAAAATAAAAAGTGCGTCATTCACGCAAAATTGGCTATACAGTATATTACATATTGATTATATTATATGTACGCACAAGTATCAATTATAAAAAAGTAAGAATGGCAGATAACGAAAATAACATAAATGAAACGACTAGTGTCGAAAATTTTGATGAGTCAAACATGAGTAATTTTGAGATACATTCGACTCCAAGTGCGAGTCAAGATAAAACAGAATTAAACTTAATTGATCAGAGCAATGTAACTGAAGATTCGGGCGTGCAATTGACCCCGACTTCAACAAAATGTAACGTCCAATTCAATAGTGATGTAATGAGTATGTTACAATTACTTTTAGAACAAAATAAAGAACGGAAGAGTGATTCGGACGCTAAATTCAATATTCAAAATTCAATAATCAATAGCAAATTTGATGAATTAAAAAGTGAGATTCAAGAAATGAATAAATGATTAGAAAATACTAATACAATAATAAGAACTAGTCTGAATAAATTAGAACAGAATATTGAGCGAATGGGAGTACATGTGATGAATACAAACAAGAGTAAGACAAATGAAAATTGTAATGACATATGTAAAAATGTGATACTGGATAAAGAGTTAACAAATGATGACGATGATGTTGAAAATAATGAAAATAGTATTGAGAATAGTGATGTAATTGAAAATGTAGTATCTGAGAGTAATGATGAAGTTGTGGAATGTGATAATGAAATGTTGATGTGTGCTTATGAGTTAGAGAGAGAGAGGAAAGAGAATATAGTGGTAGAATAGGGGCAGAGGGTAAATTTTCCCCTTATTATTTATGATGATGATTTAATGTATTCACAAGTGTTGTTTTTGAAGGGCAAGAGTCCCGTGTTAGTAGAAGATTTGAAGTGTTTATTGTTGTTGTATAATTTTTTACCCTCTGTCTGGAATAATATTGAGAGTGTGATATGGTATTATGATAAGAGAGAATTAGATAGAGAATTGTATGTTGATAAAGAAACAGAATTGTATGAATTGAATAGAGAGTATGATGAGTGGAAAGTAAGGTTAGAAGTGTGTCTAAATAATAATGATTTGATTGATAATACAAAAGTAACTAACCCGATAATGAATATAATTACTGATGGAGACTTAAAAAAATACTTAACGTAGACTTGGTGAATGATTATTATGGTATAACGGATAAATTGAAATTGGTTGGTTATAACACACAAGACAATAGTATGTGGGGTAATAAAATTGAACAGTGCTATCTAAAACCAAGATTAATCTTTGACGACGGAGGCTAAACTATAAACAATGAATGGACAGTTGTAAATATTTTGTTTTGTGGTTTTGACCTGGCAGATTTGGACATTGAAGTGTGATATAACTGAATAAATAATGAGGAAGGTTTGTAAATAAATGTTTAGTAAATTTATTTGTGTGTATTGTAGAATGTCAAGTAAACAAGTGTGTAGATGATTGTTGTAATAATAACACTAATGTTTGCAATTTAAATAAATAAACAGAATTAATTCTGAAAACAGTAATTGGTTAATTGTAATTGTTTTGGTAGAAATGAAACTTGTATTTTTCAGTAATTAATTTAATTAAAACAATTTGATATGTTTTAAATATTTTGATTGATTATTTAAATGTTGTATAATTAAATTTTCTAATGAATTTAAATTATTTTCGGAAGTATGAATTTGGTAATTGATTGTTAAATTGTTGGATTTGAACTAACATTTTGTTAAATGTTTCAGAGATAAATTGGCGTATGGTGTATATATTTTGTGTATGTCAGTTTAAATGGACTGTAAGTATAAAAATTTTATAGTATGAATCTAGTATAATAAAAATGTTTACAGGTGTAACTCAGATAAAGAGATTTTAATTCAATGATGAGACGATTTGAAATAATTGTGTTAAATAAAAATGATAATTAAAAAATTTAATAACAGCTGAAAGATGCTATATAATAATTGTTAATAATAAATTTGAAAATTTTAAGAAAATTCAATGGTAGGAGGTTTTAATTTTTGTACTTATTATTTTATGTTAATGAAGGTTAAGATAGGGAGAGTTAAGAAAGAGATGTATGGGGTTAAAACATCACCCAGACTAATAATGTCATTTAATGTAAATTGTTAATTTTCATTTTACAAAAGATATTTTGCTTGTGATTCCCCAACTTTTCGGGCGGTCACGGCCTCACCGAACCCTGACCGTGGAATTGGTTTAGCTTTAACAGCTATGGTTGGGGCTCATTGCGCCACGTTCTGCCTTAACTGGCCATAGCTGTTATCGTTGTCAAGGTGAATTCTGAAATTGACAGGGGGGCAATTAAGGGGAATCACCAAACTATGGAACAGCGGCTGCCACTCTGTCCGCGTGGAGACAGCATAGCCAGGTGGTAGACCCGTTTTAAGGGTGTTTCAATATATACCAAGGATATGTTGATATCCAAAATGTTAAAATGTCAAGCCGAAGCAAAGACACGGAGGTGTCCAATCCCTCCAAATATGCAGTCTTTGTGAAAGCAAATTGGCGCTACAGTCTAACATAAACTACAATAGTGTGTGTGGAACAGGGGGTTGCTCAGATGAGCAACGTACTAAATTTTGTAAATTAAAAAACTGATAAATCCATTTTGCTCTAATAAAAACGCTTGTATTCCGCTCAAATAAATATATGCTCAGACACTCAGTATAATGTGTTCATTCTGTATTTTTAAATGTAGTATTTTATTGTAGTAGGGTAGATATAAGAATTGATAAAAGTATATGTTTTGTATAATTTGTGTATTTTGAAACTAAGTAGATAACTAAACCGACTGGCAGGCGGTTTACATAGCACCAGAGTCAGAAAAAGGGGAAACAATGAGGGTAGATGTAAGGATTGATAAAAATATATTTCATGTAATGCGTATAATTTTGAAATGTGTTTTCACTTTGGTTAGGAATATCAGCTGATCTGTAGTAAAATGTCACTATTATATTGGTTGTAAATGTTCAAGGTAATCAATATTAAATGTAATGTTTCAATGTATTACAGATGCTATTTAAAATAATGAGAAGAGTAATTTGATAAATTGAGAAATAAAGTAATAATTTGTGAAAGTTAATAAAAGATAGTTTTGGGGGGATGAATATTTTGTTGGGACATGTAGATCAGTCCAAGTCAAAGTTAAAGGGGTAGTAGAGAGAAAAATATTGTTTTGAATTAATGTAATGTTGTTGTGAGGTAATGTCATAGAATTTTAGAAGTATTGATGTTGACACAGTAGTTATGGGGAATATATGTAGAGTTTTGAGCGATATATTGATGTTTATAATTGATGATGTTATTTTGTTGTAGTTGGAGTGAGGTAATAAGAGTGAGATTTGGGGATGGCAATTTTGTAATAGGGGTAGTGTAATGTGGGAGTCCGCAACAAAATGGTTGGGACAGGATGGGGCCGTTTGGCCAAAGGGTGGTAAAGGGTTACCTTAGGTAGAATCCAGGAACCAACATAATGGGATGAGCTTTTGGGGGGGGGGACACTATCCTAAGTACAAAGGGTCAGAGTATTTTTTTTTATATATTGAGAGAAGGTGGCGATTTGAGTTTCATGGTAAGTTGGGTTTAGTGAGTGTTTGATAGATATTTTGATAGAGATGGGTGTCCTGATAGTTACAGTTGTTAGTGAGTATTAGAGTCAAAGTGAGAAAGATTATATAGGTATACATGCCAAGTGGCATAGCAAGCTAAAATAAATAATTTAATCACCCAAAGTAATGTAGAATGAGGATAGTAAAGAAAAGAGAGTTATAACAAAAATATAAAAATTTTTTAATCGTAACCAGTGACAATTTTTGAACCGAATTGGAAATAATGTAAAGCTATAAAGTGTTTATTTTGAATAAATTAAATATCAATTTGAGTGTTGTTTATAATAATATTTTGTTAATTTTAAATGTTTTGTTTTATTATGTTTTATGTTTCAAGATAGAATTTTACAGGTGTTTAAGATATTTTCAAATAGAACTTGTATATAACGTATGTAGGTCAAGGTTCTTGACTTGACCCAGTTTTTGATCAGCTGATGGGTGAGTTCATATACTAAACATGTTTAGCAAAGAAGTTAATTCAAGTTTTGTTTTTTTAATTGATTTGAACAATATTTAAATAATTTGCATATGAAAAGAAAATATTTTAATAAATTTTAAAGTTTTTGAATTGAAATTTTTTTGGAAATTTTGAATTAAAAATTTTTTTTGATTTTGTGCCTGCCAGCTAATGGATATTTTCAAACTTTGATTATTTTATTGTTTGTGTACTAATCATGTTTATTATTATTGAATTATTTTATTGCATTGTATTGTTAGACTCTAGGTAATCACATGTTAGGCTAAGGATGTTCTTATTTTTAAGAAATGTTCAATTGATTTATTTTAAATAACAGAAAAATTAATGGAGAGAATTATTCAATTTAGGTAACGGATTTGTAGTTTGATTTTAAAGGAGGCAATTGTTGATTTTAACTAGAGAAATTTTGAAGAATATGTTAACTTTACAATATGTAGAATAGGTGTGTGTGTGAGCCCAGTATCTGCTAAAGGCAGCCCAGTTTGCAGAAAAAGGGGAAACATATCGGTTGAGGATCTGGCATGATCTAAGCCAGGGATTTGGATTTTTGGGGTAGCATGATAGAAGGTGAGGTGCGCTGTGGTGCGTATCTGTTCGATTTTTCGGTGTTGGGATTTCGCCCAGAGAAGTCCAGTGATCTCGTTCAGATGCGTCCATAGTAGCCGAGCCAGGGGGGTCGTTTACCCATGAAGTGTAAGAACAAAAAGGGGGTTGTCGGCACCAGTTCCTCACCGGTCCTCTTAGGGGTTTTATCAATGAGATTTCTTCCGTTTTGACAGAAGACCTCTCATTGAGGGGGTATTGTAACGTGCCAAATTTATGGGTATTTTTATTTATTGCATTTTTGGGTTTTATAAATGTAATGTGTAAAGTTTATTTCAACGGTGACCAGAACACGTGGTGAATAGAACAGTGTTGTAACGAAGCAGCAACGCAATATCACGTTGTGAAATCGGTAAAGGAATCCGCACCACCCTAGTTTTCCAAGAACTTTGTGACAGCGCGCCCATACGCATTACTCAACAAGGCGCGCGGACTGACGCGGTCGTGAACCGCCAAGATGGTGAAAAGTATATTTTCTGTTTCGTCTCCTTGACTGAGGCGACGGATATGAAACTTTAAGGCCCGCCTATTTTGTGACGTCGAGCCATAAGCGCCTAAATATCGTCGGCGCACACTACAGAAAAAACTACTATGTATCAGGCACATAGTCACTAAACTGCAACACTTCAGGCTGTGAGCGGCGAAGAAATTCGTTGGCGGCAGACATTAATATCCGTCCGCACAAAATAGACGCTTAGGCAGTCCATGAAAAACTACAACAGCGTACAGACGTAATTAGTGAGACGCGGGCCCGGTCGGGTAGAACTTTTTAAATATGAATAATTCAGTGTTAAAACGTTTTAATACCGACCGGGACCCAAGAAATTAATCAACATATCACAGTTATAAATTGGTGCAGTGGAGTTATAAAGTGAAAACAGTTAATTACGGACATTAGAATCGCGGGACAAACCACGTGCTCGGTCGGCCTCGCGGCAGTAAACATTTAATAAAACTACAGTGTATCAAAACAGGAATTAGTAAAGCATAACAGGGGGTAATATATCAATCGTGTGAGAGTGTGTGTGAGCAGAATGGGCTACCTTAATTAATAGTTAAATCTGATATATAAATGTATATTCTAAAATTTGCTTTTAACCCCCGTGTGTTTAATTAATTAAAATTATTTAGTCACTTCAAATATGTGTTAGTCTAAGTTATTTCGTCATTACCGCTTTCTCATTTCTGTGCTGCAAGATTTGTCTAAACGTTCCGGGTATCTTCTGAATTATTATTGGGGGGGTCAGATTGCAAAATTGTCCCGTTTTATTTAAGGTAAAGTGTAAAGGTTTCCATATCTGTCCTTCAAAGATATAGGTGGCGACTCTGGTCTTCTGATGGAAAAATTTATGCAGCAGGTAATTGAACAAGACTGCAGGTAAGTTCTGGCAGTGTATTTTATTTATTTATTTATATGTTTTGATCATACATTTTGTATCTTTACAAATGGCGACCCTGCCAGGATTTTCGTTTAATTTTATTTATACGAGATAGACCTATTTTAAAGCACAGAAAATAGGATGTGGTAATGACGAACTTGTAAAAATATTTATCGTAGATAATTACGTACGTGTGTTTTAGGTTAGCGGAATAAAATAAAAAGTGCGTCATTCACGCAAAATTGGCTATACAGTATATTACATATTGATTATATTATATGTACGCACAAGTATCAATTATAAAAAAGTAAGAATGGCAGATAACAAAAATAACATAAATGAAACGACTAGTGTCGAAAATTTTGATGAGTCAAACATGAGTAATTTTGAGATACATTCGACTCCAAGTGCGAGTCAAGATAAAACAGAATTAAACTTAATTGATCAGAGCAATGTAACTGAAGATTCGGGCGTGCAATTGACCCCGACTTCAACAAAATGTAACGTCCAATTCAATAGTGATGTAATGAGTATGTTACAATTACTTTTAGAACAAAACAAAGAACGGAAGAGTGATTCGGACGCTAAATTCAATATTCAAAATTCAATAATCAATAGCAAATTTGATGAATTAAAAAGTGAGATTCAAGAAATGAATAAATGTTTAGAAAATACTAATACAATAATAAGAACTAGTCTGAATAAATTAGAACAGAATATTGAGCGAATGGGAGTACATGTGATGAATACAAACAAGAGTAAGACAAATGAAAATTGTAATGACATATGTAAAAATGTGATACTGGATAAAGAGTTAACAAATGATGACGATGATGTTGAAAATAATGAAAATAGTATTGAGAATAGTGATGTAATTGAAAATGTAGTATCTGAGAGTAATGATGAAGTTGTGGAATGTGATAATGAAATGTTGATGTGTGCTTATGAGTTAGAGAGAGAGAGGAAAGAGAATATAGTGGTAGAATAGGGGCAGAGGGTAAATTTTCCCCTTATTATTTATGATGATGATTTAATGTATTCACAAGTGTTGTTTTTGAAGGGCAAGAGTCCCGTGTTAGTAGACGATTTGAAGTGTTTATTGTTGTTGTATAATTTTTTACCCTCTGTCTGGAATAATATTGAGAGTGTGATATGGTATTATGATAAGAGAGAATTAGATAGAGAATTGTATGTTGATAAAGAAACAGAATTGTATGAATTGAATAGAGAGTATGATGAGTGGAAAGTAAGGTTAGAAGTGTGTCTAAATAATAATGATTTGATTGATAATACAAAAGTAACTAACCCGATAATGAATATAATTACTGATGGAGACTTAAAAAAATACTTAACGTAGACTTGGTGAATGATTATTATGGTATAACGGATAAATTGAAATTGTTTGGTTATAACACACAAGACAATAGTATGTGGGGTAATAAAATTGAACAGTGCTATCTAAAACCAAGATTAATCTTTGACGACGGAGGCTAAACTATAAACAATGAATGGACAGTTGTAAATATTTTGTTTTGTGGTTTTGACCTGGCAGATTTGGACATTGAAGTGTGATATAACTGAATAAATAATGAGGAAGGTTTGTAAATAAATGTTTAGTAAATTTATTTGTGTGTATTGTAGAATGTCAAGTAAACAAGTGTGTAGATGATTGTTGTAATAATAACACTAATGTTTGCAATTTAAATAAATAAACAGAATTAATTTTGAAAACAGTAATTGGTTAATTGTAATTGTTTTGGTAGAAATGAAACTTGTATTTTTCAGTAATTAATTTAATTAAAACAATTTGATATGTTTTAAATATTTTGATTGATTATTTAAATGTTGTATAATTAAATTTTCTAATGAATTTAAATTATTTTCGGAAGTATGAATTTGGTAATTGATTGTTAAATTGTTGGATTTGAACTAACATTTTGTTAAATGTTTCAGAGATAAATTGGCGTATGGTGTATATATTTTGTGTATGTCAGTTTAAATGGACTGTAAGTATAAAAATTTTATAGTATGAATCTAGTATAATAAAAATGTTTACAGGTGTAACTCAGATAAAGAGATTTTAATTCAATGATGAGACGATTTGAAATAATTGTGTTAAATAAAAATGATAATTAAAAAATTTAATAACAGCTGAAAGATGCTATATAATAATTATTAAAAATAAATTTGAAAATTTTAAGAAAATTCAATGGTAGGAGGTTTTAATTTTTGTACTTATTATTTTATGTTAATGAAGGTTAAGATAGGGAGAGTTAAGAAAGAGATGTATGGGGTTAAAACATCACCCAGACTAATAATGTCATTTAATGTAAATTGTTAATTTTCATTTTACAAAAGATATTTTGCTTGTGATTCCCCAACTTTTCGGGCGGTCACGGCCTCACCGAACCCTGACCGTGGAATTGGTTTAGCTTTAACAGCTATGGTTGGGGCTCATTGCGCCACGTTCTGCCTTAACTGGCCATAGCTGTTATCGTTGTCAAGGTGAATTCTGAAATTGACAGGGGGGCAATTAAGGGGAATCACCAAACTATGGAACAGCGGCTGCCACTCTGTCCGCGTGGGGACAGCATAGCCAGGTGGTAGACCCGTTTTAAGGGTGTTTCAATATATACCAAGGATATGTTGATATCCAAAATGTTAAAATGTCAAGCCGAAGCAAAGACACGGAGGTGTCCAATCCCTCCAAATATGCAGTCTTTGTGAAAGCAAATAGGCGCTACAGTCTAACATAAACTACAATAGTGTGTGTGGAACAGGGGGTTGCTCAGATGAGCAACGTACTAAATTTTGTAAATTAAAAAACTGATAAATCCATTTTGCTCTAATAAAAACGCTTGTATTCCGCTCAAATAAATATATGCTCAGACACTCAGTATAATGTGTTCATTCTGTATTTTTAAATGTAGTATTTTATTGTAGTAGGGTAGATATAAGAATTGATAAAAGTATATGTTTTGTATAATTTGTGTATTTTGAAACTAAGTAGATAACTAAACCGACTGGCAGGCGGTTTACATAGCACCAGAGTCAGAAAAAGGGGAAACAATGAGGGTAGATGTAAGGATTGATAAAAATATATTTCATGTAATGCGTATAATTTTGAAATGTGTTTTCACTTTGGTTAGGAATATCAGCTGATCTGTAGTAAAATGTCACTGTTATATTGGTTGTAAATGTTCAAGGTAATCAATGTTAAATGTAATGTTTCAATGTATTACAGATGCTATTTAAAATAATGAGAAGAGTAATTTGATAAATTGAGAAATAAAGTAATAATTTGTGAAAGTTAATAAAAGATAGTTTTGGGGGGATGAATATTTTGTTGGGACATGTAGATCAGTCCAAGTCAAAGTTAAAGGGGTAGTAGAGAGAAAAATTTTGTTTGGACTAATGTAATGTTGTTGTGAGGTAATGTCATAGAATTTTAGAAGTATTGATGTTGACACAGTAGTTATGGGGAATATATGTAGAGTTTTGAGCGATATATTGATGTTTATAATTGATGATGTTATTTTGTTGTAGTTGGAGTGAGGTAATAAGAGTGAGATTTGGGGATGACAATTTTGTAATAGGGGTAGTGTAATGTGGGAGTCCGCAACAAAATGGTTGGGACAGGATGGGGCCGTTTGGCCAAAGGGTGGTAAAGGGTTACCTTAGGTAGAATCCAGGAACCAACATAATGGGATGAGCTTTTGGGGGGGGGAACACTATCCTAAGTACAAAGGGTCAGAGTATTTTTTTTTATATATTGAGAGAAGGTGGCGATTTGAGTTTCATGGTAAGTTGGGTTTAGTGAGTGTTTGATAGATATTTTGATAGAGATGGGTGTCCTGATAGTTACAGTTGTTAGTGAGTATTAGAGTCAAAGTGAGAAAGATTATATAGGTATACATGCCAAGTGGCATAGCAAGCTAAAATAAATAATTTAATCACCCAAAGTAATGTAGAATGAGGATAGTAAAGAAAAGAGAGTTATAACAAAAATATAAAAATTTTTTAATCGTAACCAGTGACAATTTTTGAACCGAATTGGAAATAATGTAAAGCTATAAAGTGTTTATTTTGAATAAATTAAATATCAATTTGAGTGTTGTTTATAATAATATTTTGTTAATTTTAAATGTTTTGTTTTATTATGTTTTATGTTTCAAGATAGAATTTTACAGGTGTTTAAGATATTTTCAAATAGAACTTGTATATAACGTATGTAGGTCAAGGTTCTTGACTTGACCCAGTTTTTGATCAGCTGATGGGTGAGTTCATATACTAAACATGTTTAGCAAAGAAGTTAATTCAAGTTTTGTTTTTTTAATTGATTTGAACAATATTTAAATAATTTGCATATGAAAAGAAAATATTTTAATAAATTTTAAAGTTTTTGAATTGAAATTTTTTTGGAAATTTTGAATTAAAAATTTTTTTTGATTTTGTGCCTGCCAGCTAATGGATATTTTCAAACTTTGATTATTTTATTGTTTGTGTACTAATCATGTTTATTATTATTGAATTATTTTATTGCATTGTATTGTTAGACTCTAGGTAATCACATGTTAGGCTAAGGATGTTCTTATTTTTAAGAAATGTTCAATTGATTTATTTTAAATAACAGAAAAATTAATGGAGAGAATTATTCAATTTAGGTAACGGATTTGTAGTTTGATTTTAAAGGAGGCAATTGTTGATTTTAACTAGAGAAATTTTGAAGAATATGTTAACTTTACAATATGTAGAATAGGTGTGTGTGTGAGCCCAGTATCTGCTAAAGGCAGCCCAGTTTGCAGAAAAAGGGGAAACATATCGGTTGAGGATCTGGCATGATCTAAGCCAGGGATTTGGATTTTTGGGGTAGCATGATAGAAGGTGAGGTGCGCTGTGGTGCGTATCTGTTCGATTTTTCGGTGTTGGGATCTCGCCCAGAGAAGTCCAGTGATCTCGTTCAGATGCGTCCATAGTAGCCGAGCCAGGAGGGTCGTTTACCCATGAAGTGTAAGAACAAAAAGGGGGTTGTCGGCACCAGTTCCTCACCGGTCCTCTTAGGGGTTTTATTAATGAGATTTCTTCCGTTTTGACAGAAGACCTCTCATTGAGGGGGTATTGTAACGTGCCAAATTTATGGGTATTTTTATTTATTGCATTTTTGGGTTTTATAAATGTAATGTGTAAAGTTTATTTCAACGGTGACCAGAACACGTGGTGAATAGAACAGTGTTGTAACGAAGCAGCAACGCAATATCACGTTGTGAAATCGGTAAAGGAATCCGCACCACCCTAGTTTTCCAAGAACTTTGTGACAGCGCGCCCATACGCATTACTCAACAAGGCGCGCGGACTGACGCGGTCGTGAACCGCCAAGATGGTGAAAAGTATATTTTCTGTTTCGTCTCCTTGACTGAGGCGACGGATATGAAACTTTAAGGCCCGCCTATTTTGTGACGTCGAGCCATAAGCGCCTAAATATCGTCGGCGCACACTACAGAAAAAACTACTATGTATCAGGCACATAGTCACTAAACTGCAACACTTCAGGCTGTGAGCGGCGAAGAAATTCGTTGGCGGCAGACATTAATATCCGTCCGCACAAAATAGACGCTTAGGCAGTCCATGAAAAACTACAACAGCGTACAGACGTAATTAGTGAGACGCGGGCCCGGTCGGGTAGAACTTTTTAAATATGAATAATTCAGTGTAATAACGTTTTAATACCGACCGGGACCCAAGAAATTAATCAACATATCATAGTTATAAATTGGTGCAGTGGAGTTATAAAGTGAAAACAGTTAATTACGGACATTAGAATCGCGGGACAAACCACGTGCTCGGTCGGCCTCGCGGCAGTAAACATTTAATAAAACTACAGTGTATCAAAACAGGAATTAGTAAAGCATAACAGGGGGTAATATATCAATCGTGTGAGAGTGTGTGTGAGCAGAATGGGCTACCTTAATTAATAGTTAAATCTGATATATAAATGTATATTCTAAAATTTGCTTTTAACCCCCGTGTGTTTAATTAATTAAAATTATTTAGTCACTTCAAATATGTGTTAGTCTAAGTTATTTCGTCATTACCGCTTTCTCATTTCTGTGCTGCAAGATTTGTCTAAACGTTCCGGGTATCTTCTGAATTATTATTGGGGGGGTCAGATTGCAAAATTGTCCCGTTTTATTTAAGGTAAAGTCTAAAGGTTTCCATATCTGTCCTTCAAAGATATAGGTGGCGACTCTGGTCTTCTGATGGAAAAATTTATGCAGCAGGTAATTGAACAAGACTGCAGGTAAGTTCTGGCAGTGTATTTTTTTTATTTATTTATTTATATGTTTCGATCATAAATTTTGTATGTTTACAATAGATAATATGAGACAGAACAAAAAACAATTCAACTGATAATTTCATCAAAGACTATGATAGTCTTTTCAAAAATGATCAATTTTGATGGGAGGGGCATTATATAACGTTACAAAAGGTAGCCCACAAATAAAGAAGAAATTACCATTTAATAAAAAAGTGAGTTGCAACACTAAAGGAATAAAGAAAGTCAAAGCATGAAGGAATTAATGAACAAAAATATTAAAATATAGTACAATAATAACTTAAAAACAAGACAAGGATTGAGACAATGACAAAACCCAAGTGAGTGAAGGATAAAAGTAAATAACTTTGTGACCATATCACAACCCCCTTGTCAACCAATAATAAAATAGTAAATGTAATTATGAAAGTACAAAGCTATGTTATTAGTGTGAGTAGTACCATGTAAGACTACCAAGACATAAAGGTAAATTAAGTAATATTAAATAATATTGTTATTAGAATATGAAGGGAGTAAACCCCTTATATAATAAATACCCAATGTTAATGATAAGGCGAGTGGTGTGGTTAGATCCAAGAGAAGAAAAGAAAGAAAAACAGTGAATAATATAATATTAAAGTGAATGACAGAACCAAGAAAAATATACTAACTGAAAGTCAGCAGTAGTAATAATGTGAGAATGGATAATAATTAATGCTTGAGTAAAAAATGATGAATGCAAACTGTGAATAAACTAATGCATAATAGGCCTACACAAATGGAATAGGTAGAATGTGTTAAAATATGAAAATAATAGTTAAGTAATAGTTATAGTTATCTGTTTGTGTTAAAAAGAATATATAGAAGGGTAAAAAAGCATGTTTAATAAATAATAGTTAATGAGCATAGGGAGATAGGAAATGTATTAAAAAATAGCATGTGCATCCCATGTTAGAAAGAATAGTATAATGTTCTGAAGATGATTATAAATCATTAAATGTTCCATATTAATTTATTGTAGTTATGGTTAAAATAGTTTTGTTTCATGAAATTCTAGAAATATCTTATAATAACTGTATAAGGAAAGTTAGGTGATATAGGCCTGAGGAGCCTACAGGAAGGAGGCAGTAATTTGTAAAATTTGATATAATAGCAGTAATAAGTAAGGACAAAACTTATAGGGAATACTAATAAAAATTGATAATATAAATTTAAGGACACCTAATGTACATCAAAAGAACCAGTTATAAAATAATTAATATAAAAAAAAACTGTTAAATTAGTAAATCAGTAAATACGGAACCAAAACCAGTCATGTTTGGTTTCTAATTAAGTTTTCTTAAATTATAAAAGAAATGCAATCCAATAATGTTATTATCATAGAAATTCAAAGTAGTATAAGAAAGTTATGCTAATATAAAAATATTTATTCATTTTGGGCAAAAAACTCAAACCATATAACAATGAGTACAAAATTCTTTCAGCCAATACAGATAGGAGTCTGGTTACTATGGCAACAAAATATTATTATAAAAATACCATTACAAACGAATTGAGAGTCCATTATTAGATTCAGAGAAGAGCAGATCATAAAATTCATGCAGCTCAATATAATCATATAATAGCAATAAATCAACTAGAAATGAAATTGCAATGAACCAAAATGAGATGATGAATAATAATAGTATGGAAAAAACAAATTTAATAACCAGAATTATTGGAAATTGAAAGAAAAAAATCTACTTAATAAATTATAAAAGAAAAACGAACTCAGCGAGACAAATCATATGTAAAGGAATGTGATAAGTATAAATTAACTTACAAAACTAAAATGAAAAATGACCAGTCTACACTGTGACACGTTTTCACTTAATAATAAACTTTATATAAACACTCACTTAAGGAATAACTTAGGGACACTCTGTTTATATCTTTATTCACTTTTTAATTTATGGTGATCAAATTATTGGACATTGGAATCATTAAAAAAAAAAAAACGAACTATTAACCTAGTCACCCACTGTGACTCAACACATGTACTATAACCTAAGAAGTGATTTAATAAGAACCTGTATAATATTTAAGTAAGTTTTATGTGAAGTTTTGTACTTTCTAAAGATCTTTTATTAATTTTCTTGCAATCACAAGAACCCAATTGTATTAAAATAAAACATAACGTTTTAATCAACTAGACCTGGAATACTAAGACAACACTATTGCCAACCGCTGAGCTAGTAAAGAACAAGAAAAGGAGCAAAATATATATTATATACATATTTCATGTTGTTTAAAAAAGAAATTACTAAAAAACACTACAGAAATAATATAGTATTGACTATTATCAATTGTGTATTTAATTCATGTTAACCTCACAGACAATTTATTCCTTAATATAGCCAAGGTAAAAATTTTTTTACCAAAAAATAGAAGTGGGTCACCCTGATTTTTTGGAACGAAATTCAAATCAACTACAAGACACAGGTGAGTTGGATTAAATTAAAATAAGAGAAAAGGAGAAATAGGTGAGAAGAATCATTTTAATTGTTTTGGAAATAAAACAATTTGGCGCCTTAAAATCGGGAAACAAACCAAATACAAGACATCAATAAAATAAAGTAAGGTAATAGATTGGCGAAGCAGGGTGAGGTTTCAACGGGTACGACTCCGGTACGTAACAATATACATTATCCACAATTGATGTATAACTTATGTATATTGATGCACACCATTTATAGAGACACTACTTGTAGAATACACTAAAATGTTCTGTAACTGTAGTACTATACATTTATAGGTGAACATGATTTTTTAATATATGCCTGCAACTTGCTAGACGATTCTCGTTAGTGACACATGTCGGTGAAGGTGTCATTACCAACCTATGTAAAGCACTGTAAGAGACAGAATTGCTCAGTTTAGTGTGTGTTTTGATACTGCATTTGTGGATCAATATGACATTTGAGTGTTATCTTATTGTTTGTATAAATTACAACTGTGTTAATAATCAATATCACAGTTGTGACTCAAAATTTGTATTTTCCATGTTATACATTTACTTGTGAAAAATTATCTGTGATGACGACATATAAACAATACGTTGACAGTGATATGAGGTTATCTCAATTGCTGCCTAGATGACACACCTTTGCACCCACTCTAAAAAAATGCATTGGAAAAGTCTATAGAGCACACACTGTCTTGTGCCCTGATGGCATTTTTCACCACTTGGCATACACTTTCCTGTAGCCTAGGTCCTCTATAATTTTTTGCACAACGTTATGTCTACAATTCAAGCTCGCAAGAATTTTACATACTGTGATTTGCCGATCTGCAGGAACCATGTTGTCAACTCACTGCTGGTTGTCATCAGTCATTACAATCACTGGACTTCCACTATGTGGTTTACTGACCCAACTTCAAACAATGCTCCCCATTCAATGATGCCTCCCCATACAAACTTCTGAGCTGGTCATGGATGTTTACAGCTGTACATCACTTTTTAGTCAAGACTTCCACTGACTGCAGTCTGCATATGCTTCACATACATTCTTTGATTATTGTGTACACAAAGAAAAATTTATCTGTCATGCATGAAGGTATGCTCTCTCAGAATAATACAGATTTTACAAACAGACATTACTTTCAGTAAACCTTCATAGATAGCAAATAACAAGTTCTTTTTCTGTAAATTTTGGTAGTTTTATCCACAAAAATCTATACCTTCCCAAAACCTGCCAGAATCCCCTCCCCCAGTAGGAAATTCTGTATGCCCTCCTTGGAAATGGAAACTGGGATAGCCTGAACACATTCCATATTCTATTTCTTCAGTTTATTACTGAAGATCAACAGAGTATTGGAAGAGACATTTACTGCCTGGCAAACCACATGAGAATAATTTTAATAAACATCATTAAAACATTAAAACATCATTAACAACCTATTTTACCTTTTATTTTAAAAAATTATAAATTTATTTTATTTTATAAATGTATTTAAAAAATTTAATTTCAAAAAAATAAGATAATCATCAGCTTTCAATGTAGAAATATATTTTTTTTTAAGTATATTTAAGAAGACACCTGTGTTGACCTAAATCTAGTATTCTTTTCAAAAGTTATTAAATCTATTGATTCTTGTAGAAATTTTGTGGCATAGAATATACATAGAGGTAGCTAGGACCTTCAAATACTTTGAGTTAAGTATCTTTTTTATAAAACAATATAATTTTATACTGTCAGTGTTTTTGTTTGTAATATGAACACTAAAATTATTAATTTTTTACAAATTGACAAAAAATTGAATAAAATGTATGTATTTTATTTAAAGAGAGTTATTTTAATATGATTCAGTATATTTCTTTATATATCATGTTCTCTGTTTTTATCAGAGAAAAACTGATATGTTTTCCAAGTAACCGAACTTCAAAAGAAGCACTTGTACATAAATAATTTATCAACAAATACGATTAGATTGCCTTACTGATAATAGTACTCACTTGAGTAGTAATGAAAGGTTATACATTTGTTAAATAAACTTGACATTTTATTTAATTTGTAGAAGAGTATAATATTAGTATAATTATGTATAGCATGTATATTTAAAGATGCATGTGCCTCATCTTTACAAGACTGAATTGGACAACATACATTAATTTGGCAATAATCTATTGCTAATAATAATGTACCAAATTATATAAAATGATTCAATATATTTAACACAGATGACATCTATTTATCCAGTGACTCACCTTCTCAGAATCCTCAGCTGTTGTCTGAACATTAGCTAATTGTGATAGGATTTGTACTACTCCAAATCTGAAACAACGTGCAACCAGTTTTTTTTTAATAACAATTATTTTTTTATTTCTAAAGAGAAGAAATCAAAAGCAATATATGCACATATGTAAATAAGTTGTTCAAAATTTTGGATCAGTTATTTTATCACACACACACATAATGAGCATGACAGCATCTAAAGTAGCTGTCACATCTAAAGTTTCAGTAGCCAGCTTTCACCATCTTTTACTGTCCAATGATTTCTCATAGAAATTTCTCCAAATTCCTCTCACTTATTTTTTCCCTGATTTCAGTTCAGTTTTTCCTAGGGCTTAGGGCTTCCACTTTTCTCTCCACCTTCAGTCCCTGACATCTTTTTTTTGTCTGGTAGTCTTTTCTCATTTGTTCATTTGTTCTACATATATGTATATGTCTACTACACCATGTTAATTGTGTTTTCCCTTTGTCATTAATACACATATGATGATGATGATACTCACTGCTCACTTTTATACTCTGATGTTGTTAAGTTAATTTACATTATTAATATATTAAAATCAGAAAAAATATTTGCTCTCCACTTACTTTTTAAAATCTTCTCCAGCCAAGGGTTCGTCACACGAACGATGTAATGCAAGTATGATTGAAAGGTTGTATTAATGACAGACTCAACTCACATTTATGAAGAGAAGCAAATTAGATTTTATTAAATTATTTAAACTTTAAACATTTTAGTTATTTTACTTTTGAAATTTTACTCACAATTATTCAAACTTACTACTGACTTAACCTTCTCTGCCTTCACATCCTTAACAACAACTTTTATTGTTTAAAAACAAACAAGACCTTGAATCATTTTCATACAGACAAATATATATTTCTTAATACAGGAACCTAATTATTTTATTCTATTATAGTCGACCCAGATTGCTGCACACTCTACTCTCATTCCATTACAAAAAACCCCCTTTTTTATATTAGGATATTTGAAAAAACCCCTAGTAAAAAAGAAATTGAAATTATTTTGATGGTTTACCCAATGGTGCCATTTCTCTCACTGCCATGTGCTTCGTGTATCTTAAGTGTTCAGAAACTTTCGATTCCCCGTTTATTTCGCCCGCTCACTTCACTGATTCTGTTTCTTTTACTTTAAATCATTTTTAAAACTTTTGTTCACTATTTACATGTTAAATTTAGAAACTTGTGTGCACACGTTTTAATTTACACCCGGCCGGGCTGAGAACTTTATTTAACTGGGCCGAGATTCACTGAAAAAATCTCCCACCAGAAAACTAGGCATCGCGGAATTACAATGCCTTCTGCTCTGAATCGTTCGTCACTGTTCAAGTAACCCGTGTTATTCCCGTGTGTCGGGCGTTGACGAAATCTGGTGTCCACTGGTTTACGTCACTAAGAAGGTGTGTCCTTAAACTCATATCTGCCTTGTCGAGAGCACATGTTAGACAAAATTCGCAAAAAGCCATTTTGCGCGACTTTTGTTTAGATTCGGTTATGCGCTCCGCAGGTGTTTGTGTGCATTACACTGTATTAAAGTTCTGCGAATTAAACCGTTGTGGACAACACGACGCATTCCATTGTTATCGTTCTGTGCCTTGCTCCTTTGTTTGCTAAAACTTCTACTCAACATGTGGCTGGCCACACAAAGGGGAAACAAAGTTATGATATTTTAATAAAATTAAAACCCTTCCTTTTAGCCCCGTTACAATACCCCCCCTCAATGAGAGATCTTCTGCCGAAACAGAAGAAATCTCATTGCTAACCCTAAGAGGACCGGTGAGGATATGGTGCCAACAACCCCCCATTAGTTCTTACACATCCTGGGTAAACAACCCCCCTGTTTTGGCAACTATGGCTGCACCTGAACGAGATTACTGGACTTCTCTATCCGAGATCCCAACACCATAAAATCGAACAGACACGCACCACAGCGCACCTATCCTTCTAACATGCCACCCCAAACTCCAAATCCCTGGCCTTTTACCATGCCAGATCCTCAACCAATATGTTCCCCCCCCCCTTGTCATGCATACCGGGTCGCCTTCAGCAATACTGGGCGCATACATATACTTATTAATACATCCTAACTACATTTATTTTCAAATTCAAAAATTTCGTTTAAATTAAAATCAAATTGTCTTATTACCATTACTTTCTCAAAATCAGAATAAAATCTTTTGCATGAATCCATCAACTCTATTAATTCTCTTCAATATTAATAACAATAAAAAAAATAAAATAAATTGAATACCTTACTAAAACATGAATGCACTTACTCTAACATTTGTTTACACATATATTCTAAACAATATAATTCAATAAAACACTAGTAATACACCTAAGCAATAATACACTTGAAATTCAAACATCATCTATATGGCAGACGGAAAAATTATTTTTGTTTTGTTTTCTTTTTTCAAAAAAATTTAAATTTACCAAAATCTCCTTTTTCATTTTTTAGAAAACAAGAATATTGAATTCTTGTTATATGAGCTATATAACTGTTTCATATAGATTATGTTTCATTCAATGCTCATATTACAATTATGTTTAATCACTTTCATTATACATGATTTTTTCCTTTTTAAAGTATATCACTGTTATTCTCATTTTCTAGCACTATCACACAACCTAACTTATATAATTATAGTTTGATATTATATCTGTAAAATTTATATCATTCACCGTTTGTAGTTCAATGATACAAAATAACTGTCTAAGGTATGCAGACCTCCTCATAGTTTTAATCTAATGCTTATGAATTAACAAAATGTCTTTTTACTTATTTTCTAAGTTTAACATTTTTATATTATAATTCTATTAATTAATCATTATTTACATGTTTGTTTGTCACTTGATCTTCACTTCTGGGTATTATTGTCATTGTCAGTCATTGTTTGTTACTGTCATTAAATTATTAACTTCATGAGTTTTTATTCATTAATTCCCTATTATTTATTTATTATAATATTTTCCTTTTTGCTTTAACTACTTTTTATTTCTTGACCTTATTATTTATCTTTAAATAATATGTTGTGTCTTCATTTCTTTATTTATTATGTTCATTTTATTCTTCTTTGTACTTTATTACTAAAAAGATTGCGTTTATGCATATTTCACAGTGAATTTTGATGGTATACTTGTATTTATTCTGAGGCATAATCTTGTTATGTTACAATATTTCCAATTGTTCTAGAGTGTCTAGTTTTCGGCCTTTTGTGTGTACGTGTAGAATGTTCATGTTATTGTCGATGTTTTTGTATGTGTTGTTTGCTTCAATGAGGTGGTTTGGAAAGGTGGATTCTGTAGTGGAGTGGAGTGCATTTGTGTGTTGAATGTATCTTTGTCTGAAGCTACGTCCTGTCTGGCCTATATAGAATTTGTTGCAATCTGAGCAATTTATTTTGTAAACACCAGGAAGATTGAATTTGTTTTGTGCTTTGTGTGTGTGTTTTCATAGTGTGTGTTCTTTTTTGTTAGTAGTTTTGTAAGCGATTTTGTATACAGCTTTTTGGAATTTGTGGGCTATTTTTTCAGTTTGTTTGTTGATGTATGTTAGTGTTATGAATTTGTTGTTTTCTGCCTTTGTCTGTTGTTTGTTTTGTGTTTTTTGTAGGAGTTTATTGACTATTGTTCTGTCGTATCCGTTGGATTCTGCTAGATATTTTATTGTGTTTAGTTCATCTTTGCAGTCTTTTTCATCTAGGGGGATGTTGTTAAGTCTATGTATCATGGTTCTGAAGGCAGCTAGTTTTTGTTGTATTGGGTGATTGGAGGAGTTGTGTATTAGTGTGTCAGTTGTAGTCGGTTTTCTGTATATACTGAATTTGTGCCTGTGTTCAAGTTTTGTGATGGAGAGGTCTAAGAAGTTTATTCTATTGTTGAGTTCGTATTCAGCAGTAAAGGTTATGTTTTTATGTATTTTGTTTATGTGCATTAGTAATTGTTCACATTGTCTTTTGTTACCCCTGTATAGTATTAGAATGACATCAAAGTATCTGTTCCAATATAGTATTTTATGTGAGTGTCTGTCATTGATTGTGAGGATTTTTGTTTTTTCTAAGTGTTGGAGGAAGACTTCTGCTAGAATGCTGGATATGGGTGAGCCCATGGGTAGACCATCATTCTGTGTGTAGAATTTATTGTTGTATGTAAAGTAGTTTTGTTTTGTGATAATGTTCAGAGTTTCTGTTATTTCGTTGATAAGTTCGTCTGGTGTGTTGTTCTGTTTGAGTTTGTTTTGTACGATGGTGATTCTTTCAGAGATGGGGATGTTTGTGTACAGGTTTTTAATGTCAAAGGAGGCTAATGTGGCATTATGGGGATGTGTATGTCTTTTATTTTTGTTACTAGGTCTGTGTTGTTTTTTACTGCAATGTTGTTGTCTAGTTGTGTGTGTTGTCTGATAATTTTGTCTAGACGTTTTGCGAGTTTGTATGCAGGGGCATTGTGGTAATTGATAATGGGGCGGATCGGAATTTCTTCTTTATGGATTTTGGGAAGCGCTTGGAGGGTAGGGGCTGATGGTCGGATTTGTCTCATGTAGGGCTTTTGTTTGTGTGTCATTATGTGTTTGGCTTTGTTGATTAGCTGTTTTACTGTGTTTTGGTATCTGTAGCTGGGGTTATGTTTTAGTTCTGTGATGTTGTTTTGTTCCATGAAGTTTTGTACTTTGTTGTGTAGGTCGTCTGTGGAGATGATTACAGTCATGTTGCCTTTGTCTGATTTTACTAATGTGATGTTGTGTTTGTGCCTTTTCTCTCAGTTTGTTGGCTGTGTGTATTTCTGAGTTGTGGTTCTTGTTGTCTGGTGTCTTATGTGCTCCTATTATATTGTTTACGTTATGTCTTAGTGTGTCTTAGATGAAAAAGACTACAAAGGCGAACTAAACACAATAAAATATCTAGCAGAATCCAACGGATATGACAGAACAATAGTCAATAAACTCCTACAAAAAACACAAAACAAACAAACAACAGACAAAGGCAGAAAACAACAAATTCATAACACTAACATACATCAACAAACAAACTGAAAAAATAGCCCACAAATTCCAAAAAGCTGGATACAAAATCGCTTACAAAACTACTAACAAAACAGAACACACACTATAAAAACACACACACAAAGCACAAAACAAATTCGATCTTCCTGGTGTTTATAAACTAAATTGCTCAGATTGCAACAAATTATACATAGGCCAGACAGGACGTAGCTTCACAGAAAGATACATTCAACACACGAAGGCACTCCACTCCACTACAGAATCCACCTTTGTTAACCACCTCATTGAAGCAAACCACACAAACAAAAACATCGACAATAACATGAACATTCTACACGTACGCACAAAAGACCGAAAACTAGACACTCTAGAACAATTGGAAAAATACAAACACACGAAAACAAATAAAAATGACATCCTAAACGAACAGGCGCAATCCAAATCACACGCATTATTCGAACATATCACACCTCACACACACAACATCGATCTTTTCGAAAATCGAATTTGTCGCCAACAACAAGACGAACAATGCTACCAACGGCAACCTCTGAAGAAGCTTTTTAAAAGTGAAAACCGGTTCAGGTTGTAACGACTACGGCCGTTACATTAAATTTTAAAACTAGGCGTTTGACCTAGACAGAAGAAAAAATTGTGCTGGAGCCCATGGTGACAGGACTTGCAATTAAATGCTTATTCAACGATAACAACTTTCTTTTTTATTAGTGTTTCATCAGTATACAGACAATTGTATAATGTTTACAATAACAGTTTCCATAATTAATTTCATAGACAAATAGAAGTACATACATATATAAAAGATGTTCAGTGTTCATTATTAATTCAATATTATCAGTGTTCATTAATCAGCATTACTAATACTATCAACACTGAGAAGTAGTCAAATAATATGCTAAATGGATGTTCTTTTAACAGTTAATAAGAAAGTAGCAAATTTGACAGGTTCTGACAAAATGTTGCGCACTAGCAATATTAAAAAAAAACTGTTTATATATATTATATACAGGTATATATATGTCCACTTCCTCCCTGAACTCATTATAGTGTTGTTGTATGAAATTTATAAACTGTAATTATCCCACCTGCGTTTGTAAAATTTACTCAGTCCTGTGACATGTGTGATGGATGCTGGTGTGGTCCTGGTCATTAGAGGAGTCTGCTCACTTCTTCACATGAAGTTCTCGCTCGTGGTAGTGGTTGAGTATAGATATGTATTCCTGGGCATTCCTTGGTGTTCCTGGGTTGGATCCGACGGCGTTGGAGGAGCATGTTAGCATAGCTCTGCAGAGGTGACAGGTGTTGTAGTCGCCATCCACGAACCTTTCTACCGACTTGGGCGGGGACCCTGCAACATCGTTTCATTTGTACACAGCTATCGTAAAATACAGTAAAACCAGCTCCTTTTTCTTGGAACACCAACACCACACCACACTCACACTGTCCTAATTTTAGGCACTCTACTTCTCTGCTATTAATAATGCTTAAAAATTTGCATGAATATAATTCTGGTTGCTTAGTACATAAAGCTTATATCTGTCTTAGTCATCTTATTACAAAATTACACATCTTGCGTTAAATTTAATTTCATCGTTTGTACGATATGTTCCCATATATTATTCATGCATTTGTTCCATTAATTCATCTATTTTCACAACCATAAAATAACTTCGTATTGAACATCTATACCCACATACATAGTACATCCAATGCAACCAGAAACAGTTTAATATAATTTTAATTCGTCACATAATATCACCCCTTTTCTCCTTTAAACTTTATACACATTGACATTAACATTACTTTTAGCTTACATTTATTTTTAACTTTCTTAAATCAGTTGAGTGCAAAGCGCCACATGGTGTCAGACTGGCAGTCCCGTATAATTTTAATCTATATTAGATTCTTACAAAAAGACGGCTTTATACGTTTAGATTACACACACACAACATAACCCACATATTCAGAATAATTGAACATTGAACACTCTAATAAAACACTGTATAATAACCTCACCTGAGACCACTCCATTTTACTTGCACATGATAGAAGTCAAGAAATCTGTTCCCAAGCCGTCGGACCAACTCACCATGTCAGCGGATGGAAGAAAAATGAGACCAGATAACAAGTTCCATGAACTCAGGACGGTCCAGAAAAACTTGTTACAAATTGTCTAACCGAGATCAGCTGACAGGAGTTAAAATGCAAGGTTAAAACTGCCTACCATATTGTATCGCCACTACCATTGACCCACAAGGCCACTGCCAGCCCGATTACGTCGCCACATACGGGTGAAAGCCGCTCCTGTCTCCCAACAACACAGAGTCTGATATTTAGCCAGCCATGTCGGCACAAAATATGTCCAGGCAATTTAAATTTTTAGAATTGCATCGGCACAAGGTTGTAAGGTAAAGCTTTTAAGTTTTTACCCATAAAAAGTTTTGTGTTCCGAGTCATAGTGTAATAATTATATTTACTTATTTATTTAACATTACCTCTAAATATTTGAAGACACTACACTTGGGGTGTGTTATAAAACCTTTTTCTGATTTATGATTTACTCCACTGGAACCACTTGAGATACATCATTTTATTAATTTTCATAGCTGGTCATGCTTTCTCTATCAATAGTTAATCAATTATTAATTTTAATTTCAATCTTAATAATAAAATTATACTCAGAACCATCAGTCCTTTGGGAATAAAGTACTTGACAAACACATACTTCAATACATGTGACTACAACCTTAAAATCAATCTCTAAATTGTTCATTTCTCATGTATGCTACCAAACCATGCTCCCTACTATAGCTATTTATAGTTCTAATGACATCCAACCTCTAGTCACGACATTACTCCCCACTCATACTATATCCCTATAGGAACATAACTTGACCTTTGTTGGATACTAAGCCCAGACATCATGAGGTCTGCAGCCCATCTAAGCTGTGTTATGTTAGGCCATGATGAATGTCACAGCAGCTCACAATTACCAAAACAATAAACACAATTTTTTTCTATGACCACGCAATCTAAGTAAAACAAACCAAGATAAAATTAAAAAATTAAATTGGTTTGTAAGAATAATATGCAGAACTAAGAATTTAATATAGCTCTTGAGCTATGCATTAATTAAACTATTAAAAGATATAAGAGAAATTATAAAAGAATCATTGAAGTCATTTGACCTATGTATTACTTTTAAGCTGAACAAGGTGAAGTTATAATCAATTGACATGCTCTAATTTCTGCTACCAAATTTGTTATATCTTGTGATGTAGAATCCTAAAAAAAATTAAGTAATTGTGATTCTTCTTGTAACTTTTTAAATTACCATTTTCCTATTGATTACTTTCCGTTTTTCACTTACTGCCATTCAAACTCAGTTGTACAGCCGCTTTGGCTCTCTCTATTCTGTAAGCTTCTATAGCATTTTCTCTTCAACTTTTCCCTGTACTACTACTACTACTACTATGACTAGTACTACTCTCACCACCACCACCAACACCACCATTACTATTATGATGCTGTAGCACAAATTTAGGCCCTGGTCTGTATCAGTTTCTGCCTCCACTCATCTCTATCATCAACTGCTCTCCTCCAATTCCTGGTTTCTCATTCTCTTGAATCTTCTATAATTCCCTTCTCCCATGTCCTTCATCTCCAAGTTGAATTTCAGCTCAAAATCTTGTTGTCTAATGCCATTTGCCTTTGACATGTTTCAAATCTACTTGTTTATTATATTTTACTATCTGTTAATCTTATTTGTACATTTGAGAAGTTACCCATATTAATTTTTGTGACTGTGCAAACCTGTTATCTAGAAAGAGGACTAGCAGTCTTCACTCTGCTGAAGACTGGTATAGAAGTGTTGTTTTACAATAAAATCATAGGCGTGTGCAGGACTTCAGTAGTGGTGGTGCCAAGAATGGCTTGCTTCCGGGGGGAGGGGGTCCTCCCCCGGAAGATTTTTGAAAATTTATTGCTTAAAAACGTGTTTTAATGCTATCTGGAGGCCATAAAAAACATTTTGAAAAGCGAGGTTTTTTGAGGGCCTTCAAATAAATTTTTACTTTTTTAAGGGACTCAACTCTTTGCACTTACCGGACCGATCAAAAGTTGACAACACACACATGTTTAACAAAGTAGCTTTAGAAATATCAATTTAGACGAATGTTGTCTTTTAATGAATGATTCAGTTAGCCTATCTAGTTAACTTGTATAACAAAACGGAAACAACTTTGATTTTTAGAATATTTATTTATATCCAATGTACAATATTCATGAAAAAAACACAGAATTGAAAAATTGATTAATTTGTACTGTAGACAAATAAAGCTGCAACAGGTTCAAGTTTAGTATTTAATAGTTAGTAGTGTCCAGAACAAAATATAAAAGTAAGGAAATATTTTACATTACATTACAGGGTCATCCGACGGTGGAATGCAACACTGTTTTTGAAGTTGTCAATTACATCACATGTTCTTGCGTTAGCAGCCAGTTCTTGTTCCACAAACGGAATCATCAAGTTTTCCAAACGATCTTGACACATTGTAGATCTGAGCTTGGATTTTATGATACTCAGCTTTGAGAAGGTTCTTTCACTTGTACAGCTAGTTACAGGCATTGTGGAAAATTTATTAATAACAGCACTAAAGTTTTCAAAGGTTGAACTTCGCTGGAACTTCGATAACCAGTTAATCCAGTCCGGAACACTTTTAGGCGGAAAGTTTGAATCAGTTTCTCCACGCTTCTTTGATTTCAACAGCTTAAATTCTGCCTCTAGTTCTGCAGCATTGACATTCAATGTTGAAAACAATTCAATGTTTTGTGAGAATTTCGAACTCCTTATTTTCACACTTGTAACAATCATTAAGATTCAATCCCATCAGTTTCCCTGTGGCAGAGATCCACAGGCGATGTGTGTGATAGTTTTTTGTTTCTTGAGCAAATCGAGAATTTAGATTTTCCACAAGGCGGTCCAAAACATGATTGTAAGTGAATAGTTTCAATTCCTCTTTTTTTGTGTCTGCGTAGAAAGCAGAAGAAGGGCAACTAGTGTCTTCTAAGAGGACTGATACTTTCCTTTTCCGAACATTAGTGATTTGAACATCTAATGTACTACACATTTCCTTTGTTTTGATAAAAATATCCTTAAACTCTTCTTTACTATTTCTCATTTCTACCAAAGCAAGAGCTAGGCTTTCAACATCTTCAACTGCTTGGCAAAGGTCTATTTTAGGACTTTGCAGAGCTTTGCTCACTTTCACCACAAGCTGAAGTACGGGATGCATAATTTGCAAAGACGCAATAAAATTAAAAGATTTTACTTGTAGCAAAATACCTTTACCTTGGGCCCGAACTTTTGAATCGGAAGTAGATTCCGTACACTCTTCAATGGCTTTTACAATTTCGTTTAATTGAACATAAATAACAGACACCGCTTCTGAACGGCAGGCCCATCTAGTGTCTGAAAGGGATTTTAGAGTCTTTAGTTTCATTGTAGTTTGTTTGAAAATATCCTCAAAGACTGCGTGCCTCTTTGGACTACCTTCGATTAAGTTAAAAACTAGCTGGACTATTCCAAAGAAGTCGAAAATAATTGAATTTTCCTTGTGACTTTTGCAGGCACTTACCAAGGCAAGGTTCAAACAATGTGCATAACAGTGCACGTACATTATGGATGGATTGACTTCTTTACATCTGGCCTGTACTCCGGTAAATTCACCGGCCATTGCCGAAGCCCCGTCAAAACACACACAAACTACATCTCTCCACAGCGCACCTACTTCAGACAGCACACAGTTTATTGCCTTAAATATGCTTTCCGCATCAGTAGACTTCAATCGCTGTAAGGACACCAATCTCTCGACAAGATATGCATTTCATTTCCTTTCGGTATGTAGCGAAACACGACTGCTAATTGCTCGTGATGGCTCACGTCAGATGTTTCATCGCCAATAAGTGCAAAGGGCTGTCCCTTGATTTCATCACTTATAGTTTTCAGTATCACTGCTCTAAGTGACGATAAGATGTTATTTTGAATGACGTTGCTAAGATAAGTACAGTTCTTAGGAGCATTTTTTAAGTAGTTTTGAAAAAAGGTCATATTTTTGTAAGATAGCAACAATTTCCAGGAAAAGACCTTTCTCTGTACTATTCTCGCTCTTGTCATGTCCCCTAAGAGGTTTTCCACCTTTAGCCAACAAACGGACAATATCGAAAAGCCGCGACATGTACTCACGATTTTCTAGGCGTTTTTCTCCTTCTTTTTTAGTTCAGCTTCCTTAGCATCATCCAACATTACATCAACTGGTTTGCTAGTAACATAATTTTCCCAGCCAACCATACTCGATACATGGCATCTACTTTTTTCATGGGCTCTGAACATTTCATTAGCTTTATGCCAAAAACTAAACCCTGTTGTTGTAAACGCATTTTCAACTAACCCAGGAAGTGAACTGTCATTTAAAGCAAAACAACGACAGGCAAAACAATAAGCAGCATCTTTTGCCACGCTGTACTCCAGCCATTTGTAATTTTCGAACCATTTGGGTTTAAACGATCTTTTCCTAGAATTTTTCCCCTTACCAACTTCTTTTGTAGGGTAGTTTGAAATTTGTGGTTGGTATGGTCCACGAGAAATCCTAGCTGACTTTTCTTGCCTGTTCTTTGGCAAGTCTTGACAAGGATCACCGAGCTCAGCTGCTCTCTTCACTGGCTCACCGACATCATCCTTTTTTTCATCATCAACATTATAAATAATTTCCGAACTGGGACCAGCAACAGCATCTGAAAAGGGATCATACACTTAGGCTTAGACCTATTTTTATCGCTTTAAATTATACTATGCTGTACAATTTACTATAGCCTACAAATCTTTTTCCCTCGTGACGCTTCGTAATATGTGGATGGCCACTTATTGTAAATATAAACAAAATTGCATGTTAGGGGCACGTGAGTAATAGTATACATTATATTGTACACTATTATTCACTCACATACAAAAAAGTTAGTAAATTTAATTTTAATTTAGCAAAAACAAAATTAATAATCGAAATATTTAAGCAAGAAGAAAGTAACACATTACAAGAAAAACATGGCTGTAAGAAGTATATTACAAAATATAGTGAAAATAACTTACCGGTTTGTGGTTGAGTGTCCAAATCCTTGGTGGGCCCGGGTTTTTTAATCAGCCATTTATACATCATAAAAATAAGCTTATTCAACAATTAAATAACATAGTGAACGTACTGTCTTGTGTCCAAACTGAACGCTACTGCCCGACTGAGTCTCTCGTCTCAGTCTGACTCACAGTCTGACTGGCACCAGCACCGCGATAGCTGGCGCCTGGGCCGCCACCCTGGTGCTGAGTAAGGCCTAAAAACATGGCAACAACGGCAACTACACTATTCATGCAGCCTTTTACCGATGCGATGGCCGACGCCAGATTATGTGACAAAAGCTATACGAAATTAAAGTTGATTAGATTCATATATTTATCGGTTTAATAGGAGTGCTGTCATGGAAATTATGCACTTTCTACGTAAAAACATATTCTGCACGTAAAAAAAAAAACAAAAACATAAATTCTCAATCTAGTGGTGGTGCCACAGCACCGGTGGCACCTTCGTTGGACACGCCTATGAATAAAATGATAACTGTATATTTTAAAAGTGCCTGTACTGAATTATTAGATCTGAAATGTTTCATGGAAATAGTGTTTCCACATACGTGCACAGTAGTTTTCTTCCTTATCTGTGCTTGTATGAGATAAAGAATGGCCATATGGTCAGTGGATACAAAGTCAAAGTTAAGCTGAATCTCTGAAACATTGACCTGGAGCTAAACTACAGCATTGACTCTAATAAACTAAACCAATCTTACCAACTTCCCCCCTCCTCACTACATCTGTAATATCTAATACACTGAAGTGAATGGTTAATTGCAGACAATAACAAATTACTCCTGTTAACTGTTACAAAGAGAATATTTCTGTGTGTGTGTGTGTGTGTGTGTGTGCGTGCGTGCGTGCGTGCGTGCGTGCGTGCGTGCGTGTGTGTGTGTGTGTGTGTGTGTGTGTGTGTGTGTGTGTGTGTGTGTGTGTGTGTGTGTGTGTGTGTGTGTGTGAATTTTAATATTTTTACTTTCGTAAAATCATTGTAACTTTGGTCTAACGTTTCTACACGTAGAGAAGAAACTGACATTAACATAAAATCAACATAAACTTTTCAAAGTTACCAAATGTTATTCAACTTCGTTGTCAATTTTTTGGTCTAAATTTTAATATCTGCTTTCTACTTTCTGGTCACTGGCAAAGCCACTGAAGAGGACACTACAGACATACCACAAAATTTCTTTGAAGCAACAATAATAATGAACACAGACTAACATGCAGAAACAATAAAAAACAAAGTGAATATTAAATAAGTTTAAATTGAGTTGATCATTAACATGTAATTGAGTGTCTAGTGTTTGTTTTATGGATAAGCTCTTACATGAACACATAACATAACATTTTTGCTTGCTTAAACTTCAGGAGAAATCATACAACACTACTGTTACCATATAACAGATTTATTGTTTTAATGTATTTTAAAACATTATGTCAATTAATTTTTTAAACACTCCACTAAGTCCAAAAAGTTGAAAGCCACTACAGTTTCTTTACTTTTTAAGTTACCACATGCAATTTCAAAATTGTCTCCCAACTCCCTCACAAAAAAACAATCGTATTATTTTATAAAATTACTTTATTCTGTAACAACCACTTCAGCATGTATCCACTTGTTATATTATAAACAATTTGTATCATAATTTTGGTCACATGTGTTTAAGACTTAGAGCATGACACTCCTCACATAATACGGTTCCTATTTCTTTGACAGTGGTGTCAAAACATCATGCCTTTTTTTTTTGGCAATTGTCTTTTCTCATACATTCTGTTATTTATATAAGTGCTTCTACTTTTAACAGTCTCTATCACTGATATTTTCACTGATTTATTCTTACTTTTTTCACACAAAATCCTGAGCTTTTGTAATAAAATTCAACGTTTGTTGAACAAGATCCTCTTCCAGTTCTTCTTCCTCAGCTTTTATATAAGAGCACACTTGTCCCCACTGTCAAAATTCAAACACACACACACAATTCACTCAGTGACACTCAAAACATGTGAATACAAATGAATTTATAAACTAATAAACACACATACATACCCCTCCCAAAGGTACAAAAGAAAAAGGAAAAGGAAAAAATTAAAAGAAAATGTGCTAGCAAAAATCTATTTTTGGTTCCACAGTCGGATGAAACAATGCATAAGATAGGGAAATACATTGTCTCAATATTTTTAAAAAAAGGAGGATACAGAATTGCATACAAAACTACAAACAAAACCGAACACACACACAAAGAACAAAAAAATTTGATCTACCTGGTGTTTACAAACTAAATTGCTCAGATTGCAATAAATTCTACATAGGCCAGACAGGAGTTGCTTCAAACAAAGACACATTGAACACACAAAGACACTACACTCCACTACCAAATCCACCTTTGCAAACCACACATACACAAACACTGAAACAACATGTATATTCTACACGTACACACAAAAGGTCAAAAACTAGACACTCTTGAACAATTGGAAATATACAAAAACATAAAAATGACATCCTAAACGAACAAACATAATTCAAATCACACATATTATTTGTACATATCACACACAACATCGATCCTTCAAAAATCAATGCCATCGCCAAGAACAAGGTGGACAGCACTCCCAGTGGCAGCCTCTGATGAAGCTTATAATAAGCGAAAACTGGTTCAGGCTATAAGGTAAAATGTTTACGTTTTTGCCAATAAAAAAAACTTTGTGTTCAGAGTTGGTAGTGATATACTTATGTTTAGGAAAGACATTGTTTACAACAGTTGTTTATATATGTCCATTACTTTGTACATACATAAACTTAAGACTGAACACAGCCCACAAAGTACAAACCTAAACCTATATCAGGACAACCCTTTAAAAAAAACTCCATAGCTCTGTACTGGTAAACTGATTTGTATGGTAACTTTACAGAATTTGGCGCCAACCGTGTATTTATTCACTGTATACCGAAATTTTGAAATGTTTATGTTTGGAGACTTGTAGTGTCCATTTAATCTTTCTACATTTCTGTACCAAAATGGGTAGACTGATTTGTGCTCCAAATATTTTTAGACACATAGTCACTAAGGTGAAGTTAAAAAAAAAAATCAGTACCAAACATTTAACACTACTAACGTCAGCAGAAGAGGGGAAAAGTACTGCCACTTTTCTAGTATTGTTGAATTTATTTATATCCTAATGCAAGCTGTTGTCTTTATTGTTTCTGGGTTTCTTAAATTTTATATACTGGTCTCTATTAATGTAATCTTATATTTCCGTACTTACCTTCTTGTTTGGAACAAAATAAATAGCAAATAATAAGTTTTTTCTTTTATTTTTTATAGATTTAGTCACAAAAATCTAAACCCTCTCCAGAAACTGCCATAACCCCACCCCCATAAAAAAATTGTATTCTTTTGACATAAAATAAATCCAGGTAGAGAGGTAAAATTCCATTAATTTTGTCAAATAGGTGTAGACTTATTTTTGCATATACAGGCAGAAGAAAGGGTCATAAGAAACGAATTATGGTAAGTACTACATGAAACAGTGTACTTATATCATAGATTTTTATTTACTAAGCATAAACAAATACTATGTGCCACAAGAATTATTTGAATTAAGCAAAAACATCAAAATAAACTTTGAATTGAAGGTGTCCCTTATACAGTTATTGACATAGCAGAATTTAAATTGACCAAAAGTTTGAATTGTCCACCACTTGAATTATTCTAGTTCAAATTAAAAAGTATTGCTCTACTGACTTTCCCTTATTACTTACCATACTTATCAAAACTGAAAGTATATCTATTAATATATAAAAAAACCATCCAATAACAGAACCATTGAACTTTTTTTTATTTTTTTCAAAAAAGACTTGTGACTTCTTTACAACTCATAAAACGTTATTCTTAGGGTATAAATTAAATTAATACTTACAATTTGTAAACACTGGTAAAGTTCTCTAAGAGAAAGTCTATTAAAACTGGTACATTTTGTTTTTCATTGGCTACAGCAGCCATGAAGAACACTGAGCCATCATCATTTATAAAATCTGCTTCACTGACGATGTCTGTTAAGAGTCTGAAACAATTAGGCAAATATATTATTTATGTTTCATATCAAATGACCTTTTATCTAGAGAAGCTGAGTTTGATCTACCAAACTAGAGAAGAACCTTAAAGCACCTTTGGCTACAAGGGTTTTGTGTATGACTAATCATTTATTTGTTTAAAAAGACAACAAATTAATGCAATTTTTATACAGGCATGTCAAGTTACTAAAAGCAAATTTAACAGTTTTACTTAAAAAAATATATGTTTATTAATGTTTTATGTCTCTTGGTAATTATGGATTCCTTCATCGAAAGAAGAATGGAGAAAATTGCTTGAAGTTGATGACATTAGTTTATAAAGCGCATAAAATATGAAAAAGCTACCCAAGGGTATACCAGGTGGAGAGTACCTGTGGAGAAGTAGCAATTTGGTGATCTCAAGTAACTAATGATATGTAATGCATATGCACTGGTCCACAAAGGCAGAAAGTGATGAAAGACAGCTACATGGGAAAAGAATATAACCTTTCATGGCCACTGTGAATATTGTGATAACTTGCTGAGCTGTAAGGTCATGGTCCTAGATGTCTACAATTAGTGTCATCCTCAGTGGTGCAGGAACAGAGCCGAGACATGAGTACGGACAAAATGTCAAGCACTAATTGTAAGATGTCTTGGATCATGGACTAACAGGCAGACAAGTTTTAACAACACAGCTACATGAGCTTGTTGCGTTAATGAAGTAGAAGAAGATAGTGTATCCCTGGTTTTTACACTATATTTTAATATAGAAGTGTCAGTATCTTTTACTCATTTTTTGCATTTCAGAAATTACAAATAAAAGTTCACTTCAGATCTTTGTAATGCAAAATTTGTAGTCAGATTTAACATACAAAACTCATTTAAATGTCTAAGTTTTTGCCTGATGTTATTATTTACTAGTCTGTTTTAGGGTTTCTTTTATTTATCTTTTAAACAAACCCATACTGGTGACCATCCATTATTTTCCTTTTGGTAAACGTATTTACTACGTGGAGCATTTCACGCTCTTGAATAAGTGTGCTGTTTTTGATATACATGACTACACCAATTACATGTATTACTACTTCTAACACATGCCTTATATTACAAAATATGAGGATTAAATGTACAAGGAGTCTACTAAACGATACTGTGTTTCTACCTCTTAGAGAAGCAGTAAAAACTGTTTGTGAGCCCTTTGGCAGATACCTTAGATTTGTCTGAACCTGCATGACAAATGTCAACTCTCTCAGTCATTAAGTCAATTGTGAGTCACCGTTTGGTGCAGTTGTGTGCCAGAATAATGCTAAGTTTAACAGTTGATAAACGGTCAATTTGAAATTTTTAGTAAAGTTGAACAGAGCACCAATGGAATGTTTTCAACTGCTTACTGAGACTTACAACAAAGACAACTGCATGTCTCATGTATGTGTTTTTGAGTGGTACAAACGATTCAATGAAGAATGTCAGAACGTGGAAGATGGTGGACATTCTGGATGACCTTCCATTTTAAGAACCAAAGGAAATGTAGAAAATGTTTGGCATATTTTGCCATCTTGTTGACAGCAATTGAAATAAAACACTTGTATCACTGTCAACACCCTGTTTATCTATCAGTATCACAAATCATTTTTCATAAATAACAATATAACACAGAAAGTACAATTTTGATTCACAACTGTGATATTGATTGTTAACACAACTGTAATTTATACAAACAAAATGAAAACACACAAATATAATATTGATCCACAAATGTGGTATCAAACATTCACTAATTCTATAATACAGTCAACTGAACTCAGAATCGAGACTGACTAAATCAAGACACCATTTATATATAGTATGATAATGACATAATTCACCAGCAGATACTACTACCAGAATAGTCTAGGTTGTTTGAGGCGTAATATCTAGAATCTTGTAGAACAAACTACATTAACTACAAGTGTATAGTACATTGATACAGAACATTCTAGTGTATTCTGTACATAGTGTTTACATAAATACTGTGTGTGTGTGTGTGTGTGTGTGTGTGTGCGCGCGCGTGTGTGTGTGTGTGTGTGTGTGTGTGTGTGTGTGTGTGTTATAACGTTGCAGAACTCAGACCCTATAGGTGATCCACAAATATTATATAGCTGAAGAAAAGTAAACTAATTAAAAAAAAAAAATGATCAAAAATATCAAATGATATTGAGAGAATGAAAAGAAAACATAATAGACAAACAATAATAAATAAGTGAATAGACTAGACTGACAGACAAATGACTATGACCCAACCCCAGTCATTGGCCAGATAAAGACTATCAAATAAACAAATGTGAACTAATAAAAAACACAAATAGTAGGCTATATCAAATTTAGTAACGAGTATTATATAAGTTATGTAAAAGGAAGTACACTACCAATAATAAACAAGTAAACCAATTGTGAGTATATTATGTGTGTTTTTAATAACCTTATTGAGAGATAAAAAGTAAACATAAAATGTTAAAAAAACTGACTTTAGAATTATGTTTTAATAACTAATATAAACCAAGAGTGAGAGTTAGGTAGGAAGTGATAATAATAAGCAGTGAAAGTGATAAAGAGAATAAGAAGGAATTAAGATAAACAATTAATAATCTTAATAAAAGAAATGAACAATGGTAAGAAAACAGAAACAATAATCAAAATGTTGATAGACAACCAATTTAATTGTATAAGCAATTCAGCAACAAAGTAGTTATTAGTTTATTTAAAAGAGTTGTGTTTTATAAGAAGGAATATGGCTGAATCACGAACAGACCATAAACCAATTTTAATGTTATGTGTTCTCATAGTAGGATTAAGTGATAAAAAAGTGTGCAAGAGATAGTAGTAGGTATAAGCAAGCAATTGTATAAATTTAACAATTCCAATATTACTCATCATTGTAAAGATAGAAAAAAGAATTTTAGACCAGGAATGATTTTGTAAAATTATAATAACATTCATTTATTGTAAAACAGCCCAAAGTAATTCAAAAGTAAACAAGGACTAAGTGACAGTAAGCAGAACATATGAAAGTAATAAATAATGTCTAACTTGTGTAAAATAAGAAATTCTAAACATTTACAGCTTAGGCCTATAAAATGCCTAACTGTCAAAATTCAGAAAAATTAAGACAACGAAATCCAAGAATGAAATATGTAATAACATAACATTAGCAAATTTATCAAAACATTAATACATGACCAAGACCAGCTTTATGGGATACCAAATTAATCTTTGAAAGAAAACAGAGACATTTATGTTAATATCTCACACATTGGGAATAACACCAAGGAATAATAGCAATTATAAAATATTTATTCATTTTGAACAAAAACCCAGGATTTATAACAATGGGTACAAATATTTACCACCAATAAGGTATGAGATGGTTACCATAACAACGAAACTTTATTATATAGAAAACCGTTATAAAATGAGGAGTCCATTATTAATGATCAAGAAAGGCGGATGCCAAACTGAATTCGACTCAATTAAAGTTAAAAAAGAGAGAAATGCAGTCATGATTAAAATAATATGAACTCAAGAAGTTGAACCTAGATCCATTAAACCCAGGATGAAACTAGAAAACAAATTTCAATAATTAAAATTAATAAAACTTTGAATAATTAAAATCGAAATCATAAAAAGGAGGAAAACCAAATGATGAAGAATTAATTAATATATCAACACAATCTGGAAGAAATACCTGTGACTCATCACAAGAAACGACAAGGTTTTGTTAAGTATAAATGAATTATCAGTAATTGCGAACTAAACTAGTTAACTTTTTCACAACACAATAACTCTCACTCCGAACTTGGTATACTAAATTCTTTCAAGGATTAATCGAAAACATTTATTAAAACTGTATGTAAACTATAGCTTAACCTATGTGCGAGACCTAAAAGGTTGACACACTTTTTAACCACTAAGAACCGAATTGTATGTAAACCTTTATAGTATTTAAGTAACATTGATGTAAGGTTGTGTACTTTAATAACATCTTGTTTAATTTTTCGTAATCAAAAGAACTCATTGACTGAATGAACTGTGTAAATAATTAATGTCAGCGCCCATGCTGGTTTCGTTAAACTGCCTCAACATAGCCAACCCCTGAGGTATAATTTATTTATAGCCGGAGCAAACTTTTTTATAATAACATCTTTTGTATTTAAATGATAAATGATTAGCGAATCTGGACACTAATAAATTAGTACTGAACATTAATAACCATCCTTTGTTTTATTTGAGATATATTGTAATGTTTGTGTACTTTAGCAGTGAAGAAAATTCTTTACCAGAATTACAGGTTGGCAACACGACGGGCGATACGCGAGATTTGAATTCCCGCCAATCCGTGTGAGTAAGTTGAATTTATTATCATCGCACAGAAAACGACACAGATCGAAACTTTTAATTATTTTTTTGTAAAACAATTTGATGCCTATCGGGAAATAAGTAGGCTACATCAATTAAGGACAGGTAAGGAGAAGAACGAGAAAGATTCGCTACTGGTTATTAACACGTTCGCGATCTTCATCGTCAGCGAGAGAAGTAAGAAAACGTACGACTTCGATAGGTTAACTACAATATATATATATATTGTAGGGATCCCATACGTCCCGGTTTTCCCGGGACAGTCACGGATTTTTAACCTTTGTACCGGTGTCCCGACAAATCATTTCGGGACGCTAAAATGTCCCGGTTTTTTACAAATACAAAAAAGTTCGCTATTTTCTGATAACATGTACGGTTATTTTGAATTTCCCGATGAACTGTTGGTCAAACTGACTATGATTCGTTAGAAAGATTTGTTCGTTCGTTTGCGTCATTCATTTTCGTTCGCATGTTTAGTGTTGAGTGTTATAGGTTATCGTTGTTCATATTCAAAATAATTGTGGGCAGTTTAATGTTCAAACTATTTAGTGAAGTTTAATAAAAAAAAGCAACAAAATGCCAAAGAGAAAGTGTGTTTTCAGTGAAAATTTAAAGGCGCAGTTCCCATTTATAAAAGAAACTGCTGACTGCCCCAAAGACAAAGTGGAATGTGATATCTGCCATGCGGTATTTAGTGTGAGCCATGGTGGTAAATCGGATATCGTTGATCACGTTAGTACAAAAAAACACATGACTGCCGTGACTGCAAAATGTTCTACCCAACAGATAACCTCGTTTTTTAGAAACAAAAATATGTTAGCTGAAGAAATAGATCTGGCTGCAAAAGAGGCAACATTTGTTTACCATTCTGTTAAACATAATCACAGCTTTCAATCTATGGACTGTACTTCAAGAATTTTAAAACAATTTATGAATAAAAAGTTTAGCTGTGCTCAAAGTAAGTGCAAGCCCATAACTGTGAATGTTTTATATCCCCATGCAAGAAATAAAATATTGGAAGACCTGAAAAAAACTAACTTTGCTTGCTTCTAACTATCTATAGACGCTTCAAATCATATTGATCTGAAGATAGTGCCTATAATAGTGAGATATTTCATTCCTGAGAGAGGAATATGTACAGAAATTTTCCAATCTTTCTGGAGAAACTTCAGATCTTCTGGTTGATCATATTTTTCAGGCTGCAGAAAAGTGTGGTATTGTTGATAAAATAATTGGTATGTCAGCAGACAATACAAATACAAATTTTGGAGGGATGAAAAGGAAAGGAAAAAATAATGTTCTTTACAAGCTTGAAAAAAAATTGAATCGAAAAGTAATTGGTGTAGGCTGTGCAGCTCATATAGTCCATAACGCAGTTCAAACTGCTGCAGATGTCTTACCAGTAGATATTCAGGGAATAATTAGAAAGGTGTTTCAGTACTTCCACCAATTCACAGTACGTGTGGAACATCTTAAATTGTTTTGTGATTTTGTGGACATTGAATACAAAACTGTTCTAGGAGCCAGCAACACCAGATGGCTATCACTTCAACCTGCTCTTAATCGTTTCATTGATATGTATGAAGGACTTAAGTCATATTTTTTGAGCCAGGACAAATTTCCACATGTTTTGTATGAATTTTTTAATAACAGAAAACATTTTGTCTTCTTCCTGTTTCTAAAAGCTCAGTTGAAAATGTTTTCGGATGCAATTTTAAGAATTGAGCGAGAAGAAGCCACTGGTTTTGAAGTTAAAAAAGAAATTGATGTACTGATCATGAAACTCAACATGCAACAAAAAGAATTTTTTCTCACTGGAGATGTGAAAGAAGAACTGAAAACTCTTCTTGAAGAGGATCTGGCACTGAAGATTTATTCAAGAAATACATCGGTGATTTTTATACTACTGCAATAGAATATATTAAGGAGTGGTCCAGTGATCAATTCAGTGTGTTCACTAAAATGGAATGGGTTTCCTTGAATATTTCCTCCTTCACATGGGAAAAAATATCCGGATGTGCAGAAGAAATTTAAAAAATTCTGCCAAACCTTCAAATCAACGATGAAATTCTGTTTGATGATTACACCCATGTCAAGATGTATGCTGATGAACATAAGATTAATGAGTGGAATAATTCTTGCTGCAAGATTGAAGAAAGGTGGAGAGAACTCTCTGCACATTTTAAGAAGGAAAACATTGCATGCAGAGAGTCAGTGCTACTTGTAAGTTTTAGTCTAACTTTGCCAGGCTCTAATGCGTCAGTTGAGAGAATTTTTTCTTTAATGAATTCGCTGTGGACACATGAGAGAAACCGGCTCCAGCTAGACACAGTTCAGTCAATTTTAACCATTAAGACACATTATAAACATGTGTCTTGCTCAGAGTTCTATGAAATGATCTCTGGAGACCAAAAGCTCCTAGAAAAAATTCATTCATCTGCCAAGTACTGTGCTACCAGTGTGCAGGACATCAAAGAAAAAAAAACAAATTCAAGCAGAAGAGCCATCAGCATCAACATTGTTATAAAACAAGTATCAAGTTCCTTATATATAGTAGTATTGAAGTGTGATCTTCTATCAATTCTGCCCCAAATTGGGTTCGTCAACTTGTTAAAGGACAAGTAATACTAGTATATATTTAGTGATGTGTAGTGTGCTTGCAGATACGCTCCGGTATCTGCTATTATGTTGTTTTTATAAAAACTGCTCCAATTATAATTATTAGGAGTTATTAGTGTGATTGTTTGATCTGTATATGTGTCTATGGATAATTCACTCTTTCGATTTAAATAGGTTTCGCGCACTTTTTGTTGTATGCCTCCCTCACTTACCACAAGTATCTGTTTCAGTCCTGTTCTGTGACGGTTGTTGCTGAAATACATACATTTAAAATGCACACAAATATTCAATTTGAATATTCAAAACAGTTAGTACATACAATATGAATGGATTAGCACATATAGGTAATACTTTGAATTACTCTCTGTTTGAATTCTTCCGCCACCTTTGGTAGAACTGATTTACAAGAAATAATTTAATTTATATTTGAAATGATACTCTTGTTCATAGGTAAATAAGTGAAGGTTTATTAACAATTTTAAAATGGCAAATTTCAAAAACAATTAACAATCATTTGGCTAATAACCCTTTAAATAATAATTACAATTGATTAATTTTAACATAAAACTCTATCCAGGCTCAATGCTGGTAGTCCTGTCTTTAGTACAATAATTTGAACTTGATAGGTTATGTCTTCTTGTTAATATATTATCAGGTTGTTAGGTTCTTTGAGGATACATGATATCAGTGTCAAGATGTAATATTAATAGAATTAAGAAAATTGAACAATGGTTAAAAATAACGAATAAATATAAAACAATAAAATTTAATACCATATGTATGGTAAGTATGTAATTATCGTACGCTTGGATGCGCACGCACCTTATAAAACTCTATAGCAAGCGTCAGACTCGTGGCTTGTACAGTTTCAATGTATCGTTTTATTTCCAACAATGAGTTTGATAACTATATATTTTCAAGAGAAAAAATTAATAAAATACAAAAAAAAACTCTTGATATGATTTCTATTTGGTTTGGAAATTATTTGAGAACAGATGCAACAGTTAAATTAATAAGCTACCGCTACCAATTTGAGGTTAGTTAGCACAGGTAATACTATCACAGTAAATGATTTCTTAATGGTTAATATTTCTTAATTTATATTTCTGAACATAATATTAGTAACCTTTTAACATGATACTATTAAAATTGCTTTATACTTTTTACGTAAGTTAATGTTATTTATTTCAAAACATCGAATAATCAAAACAAGTTTAGTCAAAAGAGTGACTAAACGTTAACTCTTGTAATTAATGATAATTACTTTAAACATACTTTTTATAGTTATGAAAATTAATTAAAATATTTATTTAATATTTTAATAAGTATAAATTGACATTTCTTGAAATTCTAATAATTCCATTATAAGTTTGATGCTGCGCTAGTAATGACTCGCGTAGTATCAAAATGTCTATTTCAAAAATATTATTTCTGAAAATCAAAGTTATTTAAATAAAATAATGTACTCCCTGTTTATTATCACAAAACACGCGAGTACGACCGGGATTATACACTATCGTACTTATATAGTTCGGTAATCCCGCACATATCACTCGGAAGTATATTTGTTGTGTCAAGGTTATGTCTGTATATCAACTTAATGTCAATGTACGCGCACAAATTTGAAAATAATACTTTTTCATGGTGTCGAGTTGCGTGACTTGTTCGTCTGGAAGCTGTTCGTAGACTGTTACAATTTGCCAAAGCGTTTCTCTCGCGTCTGACAAAATGCGTTGATTTGATTGGCTGTAATCACTATAGTCTTCACCCCAAAAGCCTATGTTTTATTAAAATATTTGGTGTTTTACCAAATTTCGACTTTGGGTTCTGGTTTATGTGACGTAAGCACTAGTGTAAAAAATACTTGAAAAGTTAATAATTACAATAACTTCCTTATTGAACGTCCTATCGTTACATGAGTTATGTCATTGAATTATAGATATTTTCCTCTTTAATTTAAGTCTAAACAACACTATTTTATTTACATTGCTTCTCTTAAAATAATGTTTTTATTAATTATCTTGGTGTTTCTTATTTTTATAAGTTTTTGACACCAGATTTAATTATTTTTAATAAAAACACTTTCTAAATAAACACTTGGAGTCCATTTCTCACTTGGTTTGATTTGTTATTTGGAAATAATTATTTCCTTAACAATAGCTTATTTTAGCGTCATTAGGCGTCCATCTTGGTTTTTATATAAAAGTATTTAAAATGAATTTCCCTTATCTAATACAAGTAATCTTATAATCTAATAATACTAAAACGACTATTTACATGATTTCATACTTAAATATCCTCACATGATTGTATTAAATATAATATACACATTGTCTTATTCCTCTTCTACCTGTCTCATACAATTGTCAATATAATTTTAGTCTTTTCTAAGTGAATTATATTATGTATGAAATGTCATTAGTGTACATATATTGTACTTAATGTATTACATATATTGGTCAGCTTCTAACTAGTTTAGTACCCTTCAATTCTTTAATACTGGGTTTGTTCCTATGGTGTCTCAACATAGTGGTCATTTATTTTTCATAAAAACAATAATTAAACTGTTATTGTTACATTATGTTTGTGTTTCTATATTGGTATTAGGCCTTACTCCTACTTTTGGTAATGTTCTCATTTATTCTTAGATAAGTTTATATGTCATATTTTTCCTAAGTAACTTACTTAACATGGTTGGTTTATATCTGATTTCTGTCACTATGGTCAGTTGGTTTCTAATTATTTGCATATATACTGACTGTTTTTATAGTTCTAATCTGTTCTCAAAGTTGTATTGATTTTCCCTCTAACTACTGGTAATATTGTGAACAATCTGTGTTTAAGCTTTAATACACTATTTTCCTTAACTAATGGGCCATACAGTGGTCCATCTTACATCTGATTGTTTGTACATGGTTAGTTAGTTTACATCATTTTGTTTATAATACTGTTGTTATTATGTTAAAGATCTGTTCTCAAACCATTACCAGATATTGGTCTTTCTACTGGTAATATTGTTATTCACTTTAGTATTGGTTTTGATATTGCACTTTGCCTATTTGAATTGGCATATTTGTTGCATCTTTGCTATAGCTGTCTGCCATTGCATTTGATTGGTTTTATTTACATGGTTGCATTTTAATGCATTGTCTATTAGGATGTATTGTTATTTATAACAATTCCTTAATTGATATCATTGTTGATAATCATTTGTTTTCATTGATATTTTTGGTTTTCTGTTTAACAGGTACCTTCTCTATGGGTTATGTAACAATGTACCATCTGTTTTAATGCAGTATGTCTCTACTACCTACATGGTATCAGCATGGTATTTCACAATAATATTTAACTTATTTTGTGACACATGTTTATACATTCCTTCTTAAACATTAATACATATCTTATTGTATTATTTATGATATTTTTCTAGTCATAGGTTGAATTCAATTCAATCCATTTTGTTTGATACAATGGTTTTTTATACTGTTGTCAGTTCTTTACCAAAAATAAAACATAGTTATATTGTTCTATTTTGTTTCATTTTGGTGGACTTATGATTATCTGTGTTAATCACAACTTTATTAAATGCGTCACACTCATTGTTCGTGTCTATTTGACTTATTGAACATCTTGTTGTTTTCATCATGGAATTAACATATTTTCATATACTTATAAACTTCCTCACTATAATTGTTTGTGTGGTTTTATCAGTAGAAATAGTTAGTTATTCACATGTTTCACATCTATTAAGTACGCACTGTTATTGTTTGTGTTTCCTTAAATGCTAATCACTGTTTTTCATCCTCACATTTGATAATCATTATTTCACTTGTCACTTATTTAGTCTTTGGTGCACGTGGTTTATGTTGATTTCTGGTATGATTTATTCATCTTCTTCTCTCTTCTGAGTCAGCTTTCTTGTCCTTCTTCTTTCTTGTTATTTTCATCGTAGTCATTATTCCTTAATTGTTCCTCTCACTTTTGGAGTTTGTTAATCCTTATTTCGTCGTTTCCCCTCACTTTTGGAGTTTGTTAATTCTTATTTAGTCGTTTCCCCTCACTTTTGGAGTTTGTTAATTCTTATTTAGTCGTTTCCCCTCACTTTTGGATCCTATTGGGTCTATATTTGGTATTTTGTTTTGGCTCATGTCATTTTCTTTCTTATTTTTCGTAGTTGATGTCACTAGATTGATATCATCTTATTCATAGTTGGATTTTCATATTAACACATTTGTAGATACACACTTTATATACATGGATTTACTTATCTAGATTTACATTCATATTTTTTCTCTTACTTGCCGTCCTTTAGGCTCATTTTATGTAACTGCCATATTTGGTTATGTTACATATGCCTTCCTTTAAGAATTGATTAATTCTGAGTTATGATTATACTATATTTTTCTATGAAGAATTTATCAATTATTGTACATTCCATATTGATTTACATGTTTTTTCCATATATCCTTTCGCTTTCTGTTCTTTGAATCATATTTATTTCTTCTCTATGTAATTACTTCCCTCGTTTATTTAGTTCCCTAACATACATTTAGCTGGGGCAGTTTAGAGCGGCTCACTTTGGCTATTCGACTCTACTGGCCATACTAATTTCAATAAATATGGAGGCAAATCATCTCCTTTAATAATAATAAATGATTGCTGGCATTACTCTTCAGTCAATTCATCTCAAATCATTAATAATAATAATAGTGGTCGTTTTTCCGACAAATAATAAATATTCTTGGGATTAATTCTCGCATCTGCGGTTTGTACATTGTGATTCTCTCTTTTCTTGATTCAACTTAACTAATTCTTCACATATCATCGGGATATTTTGTTTTACATTTCCTCACTGGTATACTCTCATGATTTTCTTCGTTAGTATATTCTTTTTTATTCTTCTTCATCATAGATTAATCTCTTCATTCTGTGTTACCTTGAACGTTATTTTGTCATAATCTTCGTTCCAAATTCATTCTTCTAGATACTATGTATTAGTACATTCATTTTTTCTTTCCTTTTCCAGGTTTTAGTTGGTATTTGTACTTCATGTAGTGCTGGCTTTTCTTTATTCAAATACAATTTGTCGTGTGTGGTTGTTTCTCTACAGTAATAATGTTCACTTGGTTTATTCTTCCAACTCTTCTTTTTCTTATAGTAGTACGAGTGAGATGTTGTTGTTCTACTGGTTGACGTGGCTCTTGGAATTAGTTTGTGCCAAGGTTGTTGAGTGTCAGTCTCGTATTGACATTCCTTTTTTATAGTAGTACGGGTGAGATGTTGTTATTCTACTGGTTGACGTGGCTCTTGGAAATAATTTGTGCCAAAGTTGTAGTGTGTCGGCCTCGTATTGACATTCCTTTTTTATAGTAGTAGTTGATATTGATGAATACAATGTTCTGATTCCTTTACATAAATTCTCTGGGATCATTTTTTCCCACATTATAAAATGACAATATACATTCAATGTTTAATACATAATTACATAGTTACTTTTCATTTAATATAAACATATAATAATCTTCATGATAATAATTCACCCTTTTTCTTCAGTCAATATCTATTTTTATAATCATATTTTCACTTTTCATTTTGTAAATAACAATAGTCTTCATGGCCACTTTTCATTTTTCATCTTGATATAGTCAACAGTTATATTCATAATTATCTTTTCATTTTACACAATAAACATTTTCATCCTTTACATAGTATCAATAATAAAATAATCTTTATCGCTCACTTTTCACTTGTAATTTCATATTTCAATTGTCAACATATTTTTTCATCGAAGTCTGATTATATGTCCCCTTTATCTTTTTTGTAATAGGGTTTTGTAATTCATAGGTGTTGTTTAGATGGTCTTTTGTTACAGTATATGGTCCGGTATATAATAGTAGTAATTTCTTTGCAATGCCCTCGATAGTACTTGGGAGTTCTCGATTTTTGATTAGCACTTGGTCTCCCACTTCGTATTTTATAATTTTGGGCTGCAATTTTTTGTATTTAATTCTCAGTTTCTGGGCTCTTTCAACCGCATTATTATAGAACTTGGTTTGGTCAAACTTGATCTCTGCACTTATTGGAAAGTTAATTATTTCTGTGATCTCTCGGGGTGGTCTTTTTTCATGCATTGCCATGTATGGTGTTTCCTCAGTTGACTGATGGTATGCGAGGTTTAAGAAGTCTTCAGCTGGGGATAAATATTCCTCCCACTTCCTCTGCTGGCTGTGACAGTAGGTTCTTAAAATCCTTCCTACTTCTCTCAACACTCTCTCAGCAGGGTTGCTGTTGGGGTGGTACACTGATGTCTTATACGTTTTGATGCCCAGATGGAGCAGTGTTTCCCGCCATTTCCGTCCTCGAAACTGCTTTCCGTGATCTGTAATTATTGATGTTGGTCGGCCCACTTCGGGTATGCATTTGTTTATAACTACTTCTAGTATCTTACTTGTTGTGGCTCGATTAAGTGGATACAGCTTCGTATATTTTGTATAGTGGTCAAAGATAATAATGATATATTTATACTGATGTCTTCCACCACTCCGTGGAAACGGCCCACAAATGTCCAGGAAGATTTTTTCTAATTTTGTCACAGATGTTATCGGTATCATCACTCCTTCTCTCTTTTCGTTACTGCATTTGACTAGCTGGCAAATATGGCAATTCTGTATATATTTTCTTACCTTCCTATTCATGTCAGTGAAATACACATGTTCTTGCAGTGCTTTTACCACCTTCACTGCGCCCATATGACCATATCGTATATGATAGTCGATGGTCAAATCTCTCTCTAGAACCTTTGGGACAACTATCTTCCAGTCTTCACCATTTTTATTGCTTTTGGTGAACACTAGCTGATTATGAATACAGAAATACTGTTTAATGTTTGCATCGTTATCTGCTAGTTTTTTAATAATTATTAATATTTTGGGATCTTGTTGTTGCTGTATAGCTATATCTGACAGTATTTTAGTAAGCTCAGATTTATTTTTTAGCAAGTGGTAGACCTTCGCGATGGTTTCTCTCTCCCCTTGGAACGTTTGGGCGTCGATGTTAATCCGGGATAACACGTCTGCAGCTGTGTTGCTTTTTCCCGGTATGTACTCCCACTGTATATTATACTCTTGGAGTGTGAGAGTCCATCTTGTCAATCTTCCGTGTTTCAATTTACAGTTCTTGAGGAATGAAATGGATTTGTGATCTGTTCTTACTGTCACTTTATATCCCAAAATAAAGGTTCTAAACTTTTCGCAAGCGAATACGATACTTAATAATTCTTTTTCTGTGGTGTGATAGTTGCGTTCACACTTGTTCAACGTGCGACTTGCAAAACTGATTACTTCATGGTTCCCGTCTTGGTCTTCTTGATATAGCACGGATCCAAGACTCAAGTCGCTGGCGTCGCAGTTCATGAAAAATTGTTTTTCAAAGTTAGGGTGATGTAACATAACGGTTTCTAGGAACTTTTCTTTAATTAACTTAAACGTGGATTCTTGTTCTGATTCCCATTTCCACTTTTCTTTTGATGAGAGCTGTGTTGAAAATCGAGCTGTTAATTCGGAATAATTCTCTTGAAATTTACGATAGTAGTTGCAGATCCCGAGGAACGATTGCAGTTGTTTCTTGTTCTGTGGGACGGGGAAACGCTGTATTGCCTCCATCTTTTCCTGGGACGGTGTAATTCCATGTTCAGATAGGTTAAACCCCAAGAATTGGACTTCTTTTGCTATTAATTGAGACTTATCTAACTTCAATGTAATGTGATTATCTTCTAATTTCTGTAAGACCTGTGCCACCCTTTCACAGTGTTCCTCCCAATTGTTGGAGGCGATTAAGAGATCGTCAACATAGACTGTTGTAAACTGCAGTGTATTATGGCCCAGTATCTCGTCCATACATTTGATGAATATTGCTACCGAGTTTACTAAGCCAAACGGTAGTCTTTTGAAATGGTAATTTCGACCTTCGAAAATAAAGGCAGTATACTTTCTACTATTCGGATGCAGTTCAACTTGCCAATATCCGCATACCGTATCCCATATACTGTAAAATTTTGAACCATAAAACTTCTTTAAGATCTCATCAATTTCTCCAGGTGATGTCCTGTCGTTAATTATGGTTTTGTTTAATTCCCTAGCATCTAAACAAATTCGTACCGCACCATTTTTCTTTGGTACGGCGACAATAGGGTTGGTGTATGGTGAATTGCTTACTTCGATGATGTCATTTGCTATCAAACGCTGGATTTCTTCCCTTACTGCTTCCTTCAGCGAAAAGGCGATAGGATAAGATTTTCATTTAAATTCGGTTTGGTCTTTGAATCTTAACTCGCATTGGAAATTTTTGATTTTTCCGGGTGTATCGGAAAATATGTGACGATACTGGCAATATATGTTTATCAGATGGTCCTTTTGTTCCCATGTCAGCTCTTGGTTATTTTGGTAGGTCTTGAATTCTCGTATCTCATTAATCTTGGTCAACCATAAATCTTCCTCTGGGTTATTGTGAAGCTTCTTGTTGATGGCGCCTTCCTGATGTTGGTGGCCTTCCCTAATGTAATAGATTACATGTTCTGCGGGTGCCTTTTGATATTCTGTTAGCTTGGCTGTCCACTCAACTTCTCCTGTCTTCATCCTTACTGTATTTGTGTCCATGTTAATTATCGCAGTGTATTTCCTGAGTATATCACACCCAATGAGCAGGGTAAACGGTAACCCACTGGCTACGAGGAATATCATCTGTATCGTGTTGCCATTACTGGATACATCAAGTTGCACTTGTTGTCTAATCGTCTTATTTTGATGTCCGGTAGCTCCAATGAGTACAATGTTGTTAATAGGTAAAGTGGGTATTGTCGCTTTATTTTCAGATTGGATTCTATCTAACTCCACTTTATCTATCAATGATACATTTGCTCCGGTATCTATCATTGCCGTTGCTTTTATGTTATTGACCTTCACCGCTATGTATGCAATTTCACTATTACTTGTATCGCTGATAGTATTCTCTTTTTCTTCCATTAAGTCTCTTCTTATATCTTTCAAATAATTATTGGTGTATGTTTTGCGAAGATTTGGATGGTTTGCCAAAACTCTAGACCCAATAGTCCGGTTCAGTGAGGGTACTATTTGGTTTTTCACTGCCGGTTGGCGTTTAAAGGCAGGTCACTATTCCCGTGCCTGTCTTGCGATGTCGAAGCTATGGGTTCTTGATTCCCATTTCCATGTCCATTATTGTAGATTGCTGTATTTTGCGTTGTTGTTCCTTGACTTCCATTACTGTCGCTTCCGTTAGATCGGTATCCAGATTCCCGCTCCTCTCTATCGCTGTTGCTGGAGTGACTATGCTGATTAGGGAAACTCCTCCTTCCTTGGTAGTAGTTTCGACGATTTCCCCCTCGACTGGCTTGAGTATAATGCACTCTACGAAAGTGATTATTATGTTGGTTGCCATTGCTTTGTCTTGGGTGATGATTGGGAGCTTGATTCTGGTACGGCCGGTAATAATTGTTACCTCTTTGGTAAGCTGGCTCTCGCTGATATCCACCTGAATGCTGATTATTATTATTCCCTCTATTATTGACGTTGTTGCCCCCTCCGTCTTGGCGTGGTATAGGGTGATTTTGGAATCTCGGTGGGTAATTGTGATTTCTTCCCGGGCTATTCCTTTCGTTGGATATGTTGGGGTTATTATTCCCAGGTCCTCCTCGATCATATGTCTGGTTTGGTCCTTGTCGACTGCGTTGGTAGTAGCGTTCTCTTTCATGGTTCTCCAATAGTTCGCACATCCCTTGGACTGTTTTTATTTGTGCATTTAGCCTTCCTTGTGATATGCCTTGATTGAAGTGGTAGGCTAATTTCGTCACTAGGCATTCTTCTGGGATGGCGGGTTCGAGATTCCTCGCCAGGCAAATCTTTCCCAAGAAATACGTTGTCATTGACTGCCTTCCATGTATATCGAACCTCCCGTTTGTGATATCATCCCTGACGATGTTCTGGGTGGCTTCTGACCAATATTTTTGTTTAAACGCCACTTTGAAGTTGTCATAATTCCCCACTTCGTTACGGGTTGCCGTCCACCAATTGTCGAACGTGCTTTTGAAAGCTTCGTCTAACATTCCCTTAATGGTAGTCCATCTACTTTCTCTGTTTTTACGTATGATTTCTTCCATCCGTTCTAAAAACTCCAGCGGATTTTTATAATAAGTCCTGAATTCAATCTGGTCTCTGTTGTCTAGATGAGTCAATCCGGATAATAAATTTGGTATCGTTTGTATACGATGCATCTTGTCGCGGAGGTCATCTAACTCTCTTCGTTGACGCTCGGTTAATAGGGTTCGATCATCATGTACCTGCTGCTTAATTGCGTCCACTCTCCCAGATACTTCTTCACACTTGTCGGTTAGTGTTGATTGTGCTGCCTTCATGTTGGTCTGTTCTTGTGTTATCACATTTATTTGTGTACCGTGTGTCCTCTCCATCTCGTTAATGCGTTGATTGATGTCTAACTCCGTTTGTATTAGTCTCAGGCTGGTACCTTCTCCCTCCTTTCGTACTTCATCCATCTCGACATTAACTTCAGTTGATAGGATGGCCATGCGCTTCTCGATTTCATCAACATTTTCCTTCAACTTTTTTCTATCATCTCTTCTGTATCCTTAGCGGCTTCCTTCATCTTGTTACTGTGGATACTTATTTGTTGCCACATCCCTTCATGGTCAGATTGTATTGTTTCGACGTCTCTATTGAACTTAGCCATGATTTCATCCATCTTCTGGTTGGCCTGATCCATTCTGACTCCCAACTCTGCCGATAACTCCTCTTTCATGATGACCATTTTCTTCTCCAGTAATTCCTCAGTTTTCTTTTGTCCATCTTCCATCCTTCTGTTCGTTTCCTGTATCTGGTTACTAAACTCTTCCTTCAATAGTTCCATATGTTTCTGGTTCTCTCTCTGGCCTTCCTCTATTTTCTTGCTTAAATCCTCTTTGGTGGATCTCTGACCTTCTTCTATTCTGTTTAAGTCTGCCTTCAAATTTTGATTGTCCTCTTTGGATGATTTCAGGCCTTCCTCTATTTTCTTGTTGGTTTCCTTTAAAGCCTCTTCCATCGCTGTCCTCAACATTTCCATGAGGTTCATTCCTTCTAATGGCATCACCGTTGCAGGTCGGCTTATTTCAGGGGGTTTCCTGAATCATCACTTCCGGTTCCTCCACAGGTTGTTGAACCCCCTCCGCCGGTTCAATTTGTTTGTCTTTTACTTCCACTACTATCTCCTCCACATCTTCTGTTGACATAGCCTCCTTCTCTTCTTTTCTGGTTTCCTTCTCTGCTTGCGCCATCCTTTTTCTTGACGTTGACCTTGATTTGATCTAGATTTCAACCTGTCTGTATACATCTTGATCTTCTGATAATGTTCCTGCTGTCTTCTCACGAATTAGTATATTTAGGTTATTGGTTATTGTATATCTTCCTAACTCGTGCTCAGACGTTGGGCGCCAACTTGTTATAAAACAAGTATCAAGTTCCTTATATATAGTAGTATTGAAGTGTGATCTTCTATCAATTCTGCCTCAAATTGGGTTCGTCAACTTGTTAAAGGACAAGTAATACTAGTATATATTTAGTGATGTGTAGTGTGCTTGCAGATACGCTCCGGTATCTGCTATTATGTTGTTTTTATAAAAACTGCTCCAATTATAATTATTAGGAGTTATTAGTGTGATTGTTTGATCTGTATATGTGTCTATGGATAATTCACTCTTTCGATTTAAATAGGTTTCGCGCACTTTTTGTTGTATGCCTCCCTCACTTACCACAAGTATCTGTTTCAGTCCTGTTCTGTGACGGTTGTTGCTGAAATACATACATTTAAAATGCACACAAATATTCAATTTGAATATTCAAAACAGTTAGTACATACAATATGAATGGATTAGCACATATAGGTAATACTTTGAATTACTCTCTGTTTGAATTCTTCCGCCACCTTTGGTAGAACTGATTTACAAGAAATAATTTAATTTATATTTGAAATGATACTCTTGTTCATAGGTAAATAAGTGAAGGTTTATTAACAATTTTAAAATGGCAAATTTCAAAAACAATTAACAATCATTTGGCTAATAACCCTTTAAATAATAATTACAATTGATTAATTTTAACATAAAACTCTATCCAGGCTCAATGCTGGTAGTCCTGTCTTTAGTACAATAATTTGAACTTGATAGGTTATGTCTTCTTGTTAATATATTATCAGGTTGTTAGGTTCTTTGAGGATACATGATATCAGTGTCAAGATGTAATATTAATAGAATTAAGAAAATTGAACAATGGTTAAAAATAACGAATAAATATAAAACAATAAAATTTAATACCATATGTATGGTAAGTATGTAATTATCGTACGCTTGGATGCGCACGCACCTTATAAAACTCTATAGCAAGCGTCAGACTCGTGGCTTGTACAGTTTCAATGTATCGTTTTATTTCCAACAATGAGTTTGATAACTATATATTTTCAAGAGAAAAAATTAATAAAATACAAAAAAAAACTCTTGATATGATTTCTATTTGGTTTGGAAATTATTTGAGAACAGATGCAACAGTTAAATTAATAAGCTACCGCTACCAATTTGAGGTTAGTTAGCACAGGTAATACTATCACAGTAAATGATTTCTTAATGGTTAATATTTCTTAATTTATATTTCTGAACATAATATTAGTAACCTTTTAACATGATACTATTAAAATTGCTTTATACTTTTTACGTAAGTTAATGTTATTTATTTCAAAACATCGAATAATCAAAACAAGTTTAGTCAAAAGAGTGACTAAACGTTAACTCTTGTAATTAATGATAATTACTTTAAACATACTTTTTATAGTTATGAAAATTAATTAAAATATTTATTTAATATTTTAATAAGTATAAATTGACATTTCTTGAAATTCTAATAATTCCATTATAAGTTTGATGCTGCGCTAGTAATGACTCGCGTAGTATCAAAATGTCTATTTCAAAAATATTATTTCTGAAAATCAAAGTTATTTAAATAAAATAATGTACTCCCTGTTTATTATCACAAAACACGCGAGTACGACCGGGATTATACACTATCGTACTTATATAGTTCGGTAATCCCGCACATATCACTCGGAAGTATATTTGTTGTGTCAAGGTTATGTCTGTATATCAACTTAATGTCAATGTACGCGCACAAATTTGAAAATAATACTTTTTCATGGTGTCGAGTTGCGTGACTTGTTCGTCTGGAAGCTGTTCGTAGACTGTTACAATTTGCCAAAGCGTTTCTCTCGCGTCTGACAAAATGCGTTGATTTGATTGGCTGTAATCACTATAGTCTTCACCCCAAAAGCCTATGTTTTATTAAAATATTTGGTGTTTTACCAAATTTCGACTTTGGGTTCTGGTTTATATGACGTAAGCACTAGTGTAAAAAATACTTGAAAAGTTAATAATTACAATAACTTCCTTATTGAACGTCCTATCGTTACATGAGTTATGTCATTGAATTATAGATATTTTCCTCTTTAATTTAAGTCTAAACAACACTATTTTATTTACATTGCTTCTCTTAAAATAATGTTTTTATTAATTATCTTGGTGTTTCTTATTTTTATAAGTTTTTGACACCAGATTTAATTATTTTTAATAAAAACACTTTCTAAATAAACACTTGGAGTCCATTTCTCACTTGGTTTGATTTGTTATTTGGAAATAATTATTTCCTTAACAATAGCTTATTTTAGCGTCATTAGGCGTCCATCTTGGTTTTTATATAAAAGTATTTAAAATGAATTTCCCTTATCTAATACAAGTAATCTTATAATCTAATAATACTAAAACAACTATTTACATGATTTCATACTTAAATATCCTCACATGATTGTATTAAATATAATATACACATTGTCTTATTCCTCTTCTACCTGTCTCATACAATTGTCAATATAATTTTAGTCTTTTCTAAGTGAATTATATTATGTATGAAATGTCATTAGTGTACATATATTGTACTTAATGTATTACATATATTGGTCAGCTTCTAACTAGTTTAGTACCCTTCAATTCTTTAATACTGGGTTTGTTCCTATGGTGTCTCAACATAGTGGTCATTTATTTTTCATAAAAACAATAATTAAACTGTTATTGTTACATTATGTTTGTGTTTCTATATTGGTATTAGGCCTTACTCCTACTTTTGGTAATGTTCTCATTTATTCTTAGATAAGTTTATATGTCATATTTTTCCTAAGTAACTTACTTAACATGGTTGGTTTATATCTGATTTCTGTCACTATGGTCAGTTGGTTTCTAATTATTTGCATATATACTGACTGTTTTTATAGTTCTAATCTGTTCTCAAAGTTGTATTGATTTTCCCTCTAACTACTGGTAATATTGTGAACAATCTGTGTTTAAGCTTTAATACACTATTTTCCTTAACTAATGGGCCATACAGTGGTCCATCTTACATCTGATTGTTTGTACATGGTTAGTTAGTTTACATCATTTTGTTTATAATACTGTTGTTATTATGTTAAAGATCTGTTCTCAAACCATTACCAGATATTGGTCTTTCTACTGGTAATATTGTTATTCACTTTAGTATTGGTTTTGATATTGCACTTTGCCTATTTGAATTGGCATATTTGTTGCATCTTTGCTATAGCTGTCTGCCATTGCATTTGATTGGTTTTATTTACATGGTTGCATTTTAATGCATTGTCTATTAGGATGTATTGTTATTTATAACAATTCCTTAATTGATATCATTGTTGATAATCATTTGTTTTCATTGATATTTTTGGTTTTCTGTTTAACAGGTACCTTCTCTATGGGTTATGTAACAATGTACCATCTGTTTTAATGCAGTATGTCTCTACTACCTACATGGTATCAGCATGGTATTTCACAATAATATTTTACTTATTTTGTGACACATGTTTATACATTCCTTCTTAAACATTAATACATATCTTATTGTATTATTTATGATATTTTTCTAGTCATAGGTTGAATTCAATTCAATCCATTTTGTTTGATACAATGGTTTTTTATACTGTTGTCAGTTCTTTACCAAAAATAAAACATAGTTATATTGTTCTATTTTGTTTCATTTTGGTGGACTTATGATTATCTGTGTTAATCACAACTTTATTAAATGCGTCACACTCATTGTTCGTGTCTATTTGACTTATTGAACATCTTGTTGTTTTCATCATGGAATTAACATATTTTCATATACTTATAAACTTCCTCACTATAATTGTTTGTGTGGTTTTATCAGTAGAAATAGTTAGTTATTCACATGTTTCACATCTATTAAGTACGCACTGTTATTGTTTGTGTTTCCTTAAATGCTAATCACTGTTTTTCATCCTCACATTTGATAATCATTATTTCACTTGTCACTTATTTAGTCTTTGGTGCACGTGGTTTATGTTGATTTCTGGTATGATTTATTCATCTTCTTCTCTCTTCTGAGTCAGCTTTCTTGTCCTTCTTCTTTCTTGTTATTTTCATCGTAGTCATTATTCCTTAATTGTTCCTCTCACTTTTGGAGTTTGTTAATCCTTATTTCGTCGTTTCCCCGCACTTTTGGAGTTTGTTAATTCTTATTTAGTCGTTTCCCCTCACTTTTGGAGTTTGTTAATTCTTATTTAGTCGTTTCCCCTCACTTTTGGATCCTATTGGGTCTATATTTGGTATTTTGTTTTGGCTCATGTCATTTTCTTTCTTATTTTTCGTAGTTGATGTCACTAGATTGATATCATCTTATTCATAGTTGGATTTTCATATTAACACATTTGTAGATACACACTTTATATACATGGATTTACTTATCTAGATTTACATTCATATTTTTTCTCTTACTTGCCGTCCTTTAGGCTCATTTTATGTAACTGCCATATTTGGTTATGTTACAACATCAACAAGCTCAAGTAATTAATATAGAAGTAACAGAATATGGTTTAGTGAGAAAAAAAAACATTATTTGACATCACATTATTATTTAAACTTTTTTTTTAATTTTTCTGAATTTTATATTGAAATAAAGTATTCTGAATAATGGTATTTTGTTTTGTATGAAACCCCCCCCCCCGCTCAATCATAATTTTGTGTGTGTAAATGTCCCGGTTTTTGATTATAAAAATATGGGATCCCTATATATTGTAACGTGTCAGAAACAGATGAGCCCATAGGAGTAAACTTAAGACAAACCCAATCGGAAAAAAGATGATAATAATAATAAAAAACTTAAAAGTTAAAAGAAATAAAGAAACCAACATAACTAAGAAGTACAATACATTAGTTAATAAGAAAACTTTATGTAAATTACCTTATAAGAAAACAGTATTGTGAACTATATTAAATAAGGAAAAGTGATACCAGTGTAAACTACAATAAATAAAGAAAAAAAAGTGAAGTGTCAAATGTAAAAGGGAAGTGTAGAGGGAAAAAAAAGTGAGAAATATAAAATGAGTACAAACAATCTTGGACGGATAATAATGTTTAATAACCAAGGGTACTTACGTACTTACCTATTCACAGATGAAGCATTAAGCTTATTGTTGTTTTTTTGTTTTTTCAGAATAATTTTGTTATCATAATAATCAATCTTGTTGATGACCATAGTTGTCATAAGTTATAAGCCAGGTAAATAATTGACTCCCAATTATTTTGGTGATAAACAATGTTTTTTCTTTTAGGGAACACTAATACCTAAGGCTTATTAACTAATTACTACAGTAAATAACTAGTCAAATTGAATGGAACTAGTAGTTAAGCAACATATCAGATGATATGACAGAAATAATTTTAATATTAATAACCAGTTCTTACGTTATGTTATATGTTTAACTATGTTATAAAATCTATGTTGATGTTAGAAGAAATTTGTTAAAAAATGTTAACCATGGAAGCATGGGATAGGACTAAATGGTTTGTTAAAAAATGTTAATGTAGAAGGAGGAGAGTAATTTGTAATTTTCAGAGGAATTTTGTATTTAATTGTAAGATTTTTTAAATTAACTAAAAAACAAATAATATAATCAGAAGCAATACACAAACAACAAAACATAGACAAGCAACGAATCACCTAAACATAGAAATTAACTTGCTAAAAAAAAAAAAAAAAAAAAAAAAAATTAACCAAAAGTGTAAAACACTAGGAATTAATATAGGTAAACCATAAAATTGCCACTTTTAGAGTGTTTTCCTTAATAAATCAAAGGTAAAGACCAATCCCAGAAGTATAATATGATTTTGTGATGGCCAAAAGACTCAAATGGCATAAACAGCATAATTTTGTAAAAACACAGAACATTTATTATGACACACACACAGGCCATATTTGGTACAGTATCATTTTAATTGTAATAAAACAAAGAATAACATGCTGTAAATTAAATTAAGATAAACTACTTAACAAATAGAGAGTAATATGTACTATAGTACGGGACATAGCATTGTAAGCTTCGAGGTGATGCAATAGTAACTGCAGTATTGCCATGTCGCTTCACTCACACTCACGGTCGCGTTACACTACGAAGCCAAACAAACAACGTCAGCGCATTCTCGTACAATAGAGATAACACACACACACACACACCTCACGTTTCTACATCGGTGAACTACTACGATCAAAGAGAATACGTCAGCCCATTATCGTACAATAGAGATAAAACACACACACACCATAAGTCCTCTTCTTTCCTCTGTTTTTTCTTTCTTTATATAATCTTTGTTTTGTTTTCAATTTTGTAAGTAATTATTTTCTTTATTCTTTATTAATATGACAATTCTCTTTACATTTTATTTGTTTTTAAAACAGTCGTTTACATTATATGTTATTTAATGAAACACTTCCTTTTTTTTAATTTGGTAAAGAAAAATTATACACATTATAATAAAAATATACACAAAAATTTAAGCATTATAATTATTTTTAAATTCTTTCAATCAGAACTGGATTCGCTATCTTCTGAACTTTCTTCCGTCACTGCAATCACCATACGTTCTATAGCCAAATCTCTAGGGCATTCTTTCTGGTAGTCGTCCTTTTGAAGCTCTTCGGAATGTCGGACGCATTTTCTCCAGTCTTCAACAGTTACTTTAACTATCACTTCGTCCATCAGTCTTTCAAGGTCGACCATTTTAAAAGTATTGTTTCGATCGGCCACATATCCTTTCACCTGTGCCCACACCAACTCAATTGGGTTGTAATGTGCATGATAAGGTGGAAGGCGTACAACTTCATGACCCATTTCGTAGGCTATTTGATCAATTTCATATATTTTCAGCGCATTTTTTATTTCATTTTTGTTTAGCAATTGAACCCTCATATCTTGCACAGAAAATTCAATTTTATGATTTCTCAACCATTCTTGAATTCCCAATTTTCTCCAGTTTGATTTAGGAGCTTTCTCAGCAAGTGCGGAATGATAACTCGCGTTATCCATTACTATGACAGAACTCTCTTCCAGTAAATAGAGGAAGTTGACGAACCACTCTTTAAAAAGGTTTCGAATTCATTTCGTTGTGGTAATCTGTATTTAATGAAGACTTTTGTGCGTGGAAAATTAATTTGCATTCCTTCACGAACCCTGTCTCAGCTGATCCCGCATGAAGTACAATTAATCTCCCACCCTTTCCGACTGGCACTTTTAAATCACCCCTTTCCTCTGGGTCCTGCCAAATCATTGATTTGCTGTGATTTTGGTTCACCCATGTCTCGTCCAAATAAAATGTGGGCCTTTTTAAAATGCCATTTCGAATTTCATGCATTTTCTCAGAAAAGTAGCGCGAGCACAAGCAATATCTACTCTTTCCATTAAAAATTTTCGGCCGTCATTACACTTTTTATATTTAAATCCAATCTGTTTCAAAATTCGCTGCACTGATTTCTTGGAGCCCCTAAAATTTATTTGTTCAGCCAAATGCTGTTGGATTTTTCCCGATGTTCGGTATTCTCCACGTTCATAAAAACTAAAACACATCTTCGCACAACATCTTTGTCGAAGTTGTCCAAATTTGTTATTGTCGGCTTCTTTTTAAAATGCTTCCGCGGCGTACCAAACTTAGGTTCATTTCCTTCACACTTATCTGCTTCTCGCTTTATGCCTTGAACTGTCGATCGACTTACTCCACAAGCTTCGGCAGTCAACTCTTGAACCCTTTTAAAATTCAACTTTTCAACCTTTTTTGGATCGTCCGCGAGACTCTGTAAAAAGTTGTAAACATTGGCAATGATGTGTTTTCCTTGTTTCCCTAAGTCCTTTTACCAGAACTTCCTCTGTTTGATGACACTGTAGGAGTTTGAGGAGCCTCAACAATTTGTAAATTATTATTATCATTCATCGTGAATAAGCCTTATATAATTATTAAATAACGACAATAATACAATATAACAAAAATGATTAATAAAAAGTTTAAACGCGTAATCTTAGAGCTACTGAATGTAATATGTACGTGGGTAATGTTGAGAAGACGGAGATGTTTATCCTGTAGCAAGTGGAATGACATGTCAATGGAATGTGAAGTGTTTGCAACAGACCTCCCCTCCCCGCCGTTGCCTACGCATACCATGTGTAACGCGCGACAACGCTGTTGGGGGAGGGGCGGGGAAGAGCTGTTACTATTGCGTCACCTCGAAGCTTACAATGATGTGTCCCGTACTATAGGGTGTAAAAAATCATGTATTGCAAGAAGTACCAGGTCATGTGACCCCAAAATTCAGTCAAATTAGCCAATCAGAAATTAGAAAAAATTGCTCAAACTATTCAAATTCGAAAGAAAACGTTGACAGTGAATTGTTAGCACGAAAGAAGAACGACCCGTTCTATGACCCAGCCCTATGTATGGCAGAATGAAAGTTTACTAAAGAATCAAATCTGAGTGTGCAAGGTTATAAAAAATAAAATTCAAAATTAATAAAAATAATAATAATAATGAAGATTTAAGAAGATAGAAAACCAATAAGAAGAAACACATAAAGGAACACAATAAGTATGCAAAACTAATAGCAGATACTAATATTTGGTCAACCAGCAAGGTGAGAAAACCGTTGTCATATAACCCAACATTATATATCACACCACACTAAGAAAAAGCATCACAGACACTATTAATTAACACTCCAGTGAAAGAAAACGAACAAATAACTATTATTTCAGTAATAAACTTTATATAATTCCATTCATATTAAGGGAAATTGGTGAATGAATTTTAATACAATAACGAACGTATTGATGACGCCCATGATGAAATACTTTTAGAAGTGACGCTTGCATGTCAAACCAACCCACGCAGTGCTAATGAGCTTCGGTAACTAAGTAGACATTATTTATACAATATTACTTAAACGAAATTCAGTTTCTCATCTAAATTTTGATAGAAATTAAGATTAATTTGTAAGTATTGTACTTCGCTACAGCATTTCTGACTTTTTTAATAGTTCAAAGAACCTTAGAATTAATATGTGTTGTAAAAAAATTTCAACACAACTAACGATTGTAATTCTCGACCTTAGAGACAAAGTCGATGTAGTAAGTAACATTTCAAATTTAAAAACAAATACGGTAATTAAATAAAAACCCAAGAGTTCATGCAGCAAAAGAGTTTTATTTATTAGATAAATATAATTTAATGAATTTCAGCATTTAATAACAGGAAGAAGACATAGTAAGAATTGAAATAACTTATTGAAGAAGGTGATTCACAGTTAGTCTACCATTGGGTGAATCGATTCCACAATTGAAGGCAACATTACTTACTAATTATTCAAATTAGAATTTTACCACGTTTGACAGGGATCGTCTAGACTTCAACGAATTCTTAAGTTTTGAAGAACAGTGCATTAATTAATTGGGAAACCAAAATTAAACGAATAAACTAATTGAATTAAAGAAAATAAATATACTTTCAAAAAAAAAACTAACGAAAATTTTAAACGAATGGAGGAAAAATTCAACAGAAATAAAGAAGAAACTGACAAGAACTTTAAGAAACAAGAAGAGAACTTGATGAAACAGATAAATGAGAAAACAGACAGTACAAGTGAAAGTACTAAAGACAATTTTAGACAAATAAACGAAAAAATGAGCCTCCAGGTGGTCTAGTGGCTAACGCGAGCGATTGATGCCCTCGTGGTCCCGGGTTCAATTCCCGGCGGAGGCTCCATACGGCGTGCACTCAGCGTCGTGAGGCAAACTGAGTAGGCGCCGAGATAACAGCGCCGCCTCCTGGCCGTGAATACCGCAACTAGCGGCTTGTGGCGCGTAGTACTAGCCATACACCGTCACACTAACACAAAAGCCGCGCGGTACGCCTTGGTCCTTAACGGACTGTGGAGCGGAGGTTTATTTTAAACGAAAAAATAGATAGTTCTAAAGAAAGTACTAATGAGAGTTTAAGACAGATCATGGAAGATAATAGACAAATGAACGAGAATTTGGAAAATAAAATTGAGAAAATCAATGAAAAGATAGACAGTACCAATGAAAGTACTAAGGGAGAATTGAGGGAATTAAATGAAAGGATGCATAATATAAATTTAAGTATAAATGAAAGAATAGACAGGACCAATGAAATCACTGACGAGAAAATAAAAAATCATGAGATAAAATGACGAGATAAAACAGATGAGGAACTCCTAGTGTTCAGGGAAAATATAACTACTGAAACGTCCCCCAAAATTCTGTAATTTTTTTTTTTTTTTTTTTTTTTTTTTTTTTTTTTTTTTTTTTTTTTAAGGGGCGTCACTTAAAATTTAAAACTAGATGCATGGTCAAGACGGAAGATAAAATATACGGGCCCATGGTGACAGAACTTGCAATTAAAACGATGGTTTCAACATAAACAATTTTTATTAGTGTTTAATAACCAAGTCTTTACATGTGTGATAATAAGTTACAGCACTTCAGAGCATCATCAAAATATATAAGTATGTCTGTGAAATCATGTTAACAACCTGCTCAAATGATTGAGATATACAATTAAGTAGTAATGTCACAGTAGCTCTGGCTATTTCAATACATCATCAAGCTATATAAAAAATCATAAGTACTAGCTGCTCTGAATATTTAGTTACATCATCAAAATATATATTGTAATATAACGTGTGGAAGTCGTACGGTTTATCAGTCGCACGTTGGATACGTTGTTTTGTAATTAAACCGTATTCCGTTCAAGTATTATTTTAATTTATTTTTTATTTGTTATTTATTTAAGTTTAATGCAAGTTTCAGTTTTACTTAAAGTTGGTTCTGTTTTACTTATTATGAAGTCGTTGGTTTAAAGTGTTCAAGATAAGTTGTAATTGTTTAAACTGTTCGTCGTTCATCGGTCGTTGTGTATTGGACAGAGGTTGGTTCTTCTTCACTAGTAGATATAATTCGGTTGCATTGGTTCTCACTGGAATCAAAGATAATTTAGGATAACGGTACTTACTTTGAGTGACGTCCTGGTTATCAGGTAGAGTGTATCAGCTCATCTAAAAACAAAATTAATTCAAAATCACTCATGGTGCCGTCGTGTTGCCAACCGTTGCATGTCATCTACCGAGCCTTCAAATGCCTATCTACGTGAAATATTGGGCCAACTCTATCGTTAGTTTAAACATAATTTATTTCTCGTTAAAGTCTGTGTATTAATTTCCTTGAACAATTAACATAAGAAAGTCAGACTCCACAATTACTTTTTCATTTCGTAAAACTTTTCTTAAAATCTCAGGGTGGTTAAACTCCATACATGGATAAAACACTCCACTATGTTTTTGTTTACAATAATTTTAATCAACATGGGTTCTTTTAGCTTACAAGATACTAAACGTTAACACAACACAACAATTATAATTATTTAATAGGAAAGTGGTCACCTCGGATAACTAAAATTTCAATTCATTAATAAAACTTAATAGACGGCTTGCGTCAACTTCTAGATTAGACCTGGCGTGTCTTGTATAATGCCAGTTAAGTTAACTAAAATTCTAAATGATTAACAACAAATAAAATTCAGGTTTACTAAAGTTATAAACGCTTTCAACATATCCAACTATCTTTATACGACTAGATGGGATATACTTTCACAGGTATATTTCTTAATTCTAACAACATAGCAATAGGTTATGAAATGGTTGTACACTGACTTAACCTACTAGATTCAGTAAAGCATACTGTCCTTTTATAATTGGTTAACAATCATTTTATAATTAGAGTGAATAAGATTCATTAACTCTTATCCCTAATCTAATTGTTAATTGACTTTACGAGGGTTAATGCCTCTTCAAAGTTCATTGTATATCCTTAACTCTATACATTGACAGGTTATTGTTCATTTCATAAGTTTATAATAATAATATTAATTCACCATACTCCCTTTTCCTTTATATTACTGCGATTGCTGGGATTGTACACCAGCAATCGTATTTGCACTTTTTAACTTTATTAAGGCCTTTAGACATTTTGGGTTATATTAACCCAACTACAACGTTCACTACACACACAGGTTAGGTTAATTTACTTTTCTGGCATGAGGACTCTCGTCTGGTCTCCTGAGTCGATCGTACAAGAATGACGCTTAGCTCGGCGTCTCTTTTTTTGGCCAAGCCTCCCTATAATTAATTTGATTGGTGGAAAGCTCGATGACACCTCACTGGCTTTTTCCGGTGGCATCAGTCTTTGATGTCGAGAGTATGAAAAACATTTTCTTCCAATTTACACAAATATTTTAAATGCGTTTAACTTTCTTATGGTGCTTGGGAGTTCTAATTTAATCATCTCAATCGTTTGCAATTGTTCTTTAGATTAATTAGGTACCCCTTAAGCCATAATTCTGTTCATGTTTGATAATTTCTTATTTTCACAACTTATGCCTATTACAATACTTTTATTTAAAACTATCTTACTTTTATACTATTTACAATTTAACTTCACTAATAATTATTTTCACTATTACTCAGTCTTGTTCTGCTCTTTAGTTAGATTATAATCAGTTATGGGTGAAAACAACTCTAAAATTGAGTATAAACCTTTCTGTACAGATAGCATTATGTTTTAGATTTAGTTGATATAATTCATTGGTGGTATTTTATGAGTTAGTTACATTTCACAATTATTCTTAAGTCTTCCCTTCAACTACTGGTCATCATTGTCTGACTTAATTGATGTTATTTTTTGTTTATTTGCGTTATTAACATACTTAGTGTTTGGCATACCTAGGCCTTATTTTTATTCTGCTAGTAATCTTAGAATACATTGGTTATATTGATTACATTCTGATTACTACTTGTTGTCTTGTCTATCTTATGAGTTTACTACTGTTGGTTTAGTCTGATACTCTGTTCAACATAATATTTAGTATCAGTCTCTAGGCTCCTTCTAGGCCTATTATCACCCAAGTTAATTTTAACAGTGGTTTGTACATTGCTATTGGATTACTTCTGAATATTGTTACTTATTTATCTAAATTAACTATTACAACTTATGGCTATTACATTTAGTGGTTTTGGTACAATTATTCCCTTGAATTATACTCTTTGGATTCACCTATAGTTCAGGCCCTATGTGGTGTTACATCTTTTCTCTTAACTCTTAATTATTTTTAATTTAGTGATCATTCTCCTTTACAAAATAGTGATAGTATTTATTCTAAGGTGTTACAATCATTTGATTGGTAATAGGATATCACCTTTCTCTGTTACTTCAGTAAAACTTCTTGCATCTGGTCTCAAGATACAGGTATGTCTATTTTATATTATCCTGATATATTTTTAGGTTAATTACAATTGTTTTACATTATATAAGTGACTGTGAACCTTGCTGGTTCTATTGACAATAATGTGTCATCTATATTATTCCTTATTGTTAAAGTTTTTGACAGATTTGTTAGGTAACTTCAGAATGTCAATTTAATTGTTTGAATTTACACTAATTACAATACAATTCTAATTATTCTATACAGTATTTTTGTGTTGGTATTACTCTTTTAACATTTAGGTTCATTACCCTCCAACAGAAATTGGATTACTTGTCATTTAGTTACTTAATTCTTTTATTTGAGGTGCATAATTCACATTGAGTGAGGTTATGGGTCCTATCTTGGTTTGACAACAATGTGTTTATTTTATTATGATTTCAATGTCTTTCATTTCACATTATTATAGTATTACTAATGTTATTTATTACTTTAGGTTTATTAGACACCTTTCTGTCTCTATCACCCTTTTTAAAACAGTATTCATTAATATCATCCTATAAGTTATATCCCTACATTTGCTCTGGTTACAAGACTGGTCTACACGATTCATTTTAGTTATTCTTCCAGATACACAGTTAATTTATACTTAGACTAATTTTACTTCACTCTCCTGACTATTATTCATTATATCATTAATTTACTTTATAAGCTTTCTTTGTCAGCATAGTTATTTAAATTAGTTTATCAGGCTTCATTATTATTCTGTTCTTTACTCTGGGCTTTCCTTGTTATGATCTATTCATCTTGTCTAAATTCTTCTCTTGTTTAGTGTAGGACATATCTTATTTCTTCCTGTTTTTGTATCTAGTTGGGTTTTGTAGTATTCTTCTTTACTCCACTTATAGTTTCCTCTCTCTGTCTTTGGTTTTCTCATTTTTTCCTAATCTATTGGGTCAGTTGTCAGTTACTTTACATCACGTCTATGTCATTGTCATTATTTCTTTGATCATCTTCATCAGTTAGTTAAAGATGTATTCTTTATTCATTTAAAATCAATTTCTACTTATCTTTGTTATTAACATTAAAGTTTGAATGTAGTATTTCTTCTGATTTGTTATTGTTGGTTATTGTTTGTTTTGGACCCTGGTGGTCGTAATATTATGTAACATTACAATATATATATATACATATATATATATATATATATATATATAGAAATACATAAATGCATGCGTTAATAAATTATTAAATTGTTATAGACCCTTCGTACAATATAGACACAACGTTAAATTAAAGAACAAGGTAAATCTTGCATGAACATGACCTCAGCTGATACAATCATTTCTAACAGTTGTAACGTACCAAATTGGCAGTTACATAAAATAACTATCTATTACGTCAAATAAAATGATATCATGAAAATATTTCAACGTGCATAAAAGAAGGAACAGGAGAATATAAACAAAGTGTGTATCTACAAACGAATATTATTGAAACGACACAACAAATAAGAAGGAAGAGTAATAAGGATATCATCGAGTACGAAAAAAAGAGAGAAAATGACAACGAGCCAATATAATATGTTAGAATCCAGGCCCAATAGGTCCAAAATAGTGAGGGGACATGACGAAAATGATTAAAATGAAAAGGAGCCAATGGATCCAAAATAGTGAGGGGAAATGAAGAAAATAATTATTCAAATGAAAAGGATACGAATCAAGTACAACCACAATGATGATAAAACAAACAAATTTGTTTATTAGTATAAAATAATATGGAACAATGACTACCACGAACAAAAATATGGAAGAGTATGACAAGACTAAGGGAACATTGATTATCACAAATAATGTATAACCCAGGAGAACACCGATAGTGAGCAACAACTAACCAGGAGAAGAAAAGAAGAAGAAGAGGAAAGGAAACGTACCACGAAGAATGAAGATAATGTATGAACAGTACAAGACATCAACATTCACAAGGTATACAAGGAACTAAAACTAATATAACTAACTAAAATAACTAATATAGTGACCGGAAGAAGTGTAAGGATTATTCAAAGATCAATGACAAAGAAACCAGTGTTTAGTGATCACGAACAATAACAGTGAAAACTTAATATAAGTGTGACGACCTGTGATATGATAACCATTTTACCCCAAATAAACACCACAAACAATACAAGTGAAAGTGTTTATAACAGAGAAAAATGATTAACCATTATCAGTGAAAGAATCCACGATTAACTAGTTAAAATGCACAGACAATTAGTGTGACAAGTTCAATCAAGATTGTAATACCATATAGATAATCATTAAGACCACCAAAAGAAATATGAAACAGAACAGTAAATTAATTGTTCATAGGGACTAGTAATAAAAGCTTTGTAAGCCTTGAAATGAAATGTGCCTGAATGCCATAGCAAGACAGGACAAAATATAAATGAATTCCAGAACAAACAGTAGCAAACAAGCTAGTTTGTTAGGTATAAAACAATCAATGTACCAAAAACTAGGTGCAACCCACCAAGAAATGTAATATTATTAGACTAAGAATACTTGTGTTATTGTTTCAACAAATAGTGTAAACATGTGTATAACTTAATAATTAAACCATTGTAGTAGAATGCCATAATGAAATGGAAATAGTTGAGTCAAATACTGCATAAAAATATGTTGCACATTGTTGTCAGACAACTGACACATAACCTCATAGAAGGTGAACCTATAACATAAAATCATGTGTATTAGTTAAACCAAGCAAGTATCCACAATTGTTTCAAACAAAGACTAGTTATGAATAATAATGCAAACCATTAAAATACCATGTGTACTGAAATACACAGCAAATGAATCAGATTGAATATGATATCATAAAGCCAAATGAACAGAACCCCAATGTGACAAGATAGTTAGTCAAAAAGCATTATCAAAACTTATCAAAAGATTGTGAAAAATGTTACCAGTAGTTAGAGAAATGTCTAATACTGCTATGAGAACACATCACAAATGTAATACAGTAGAACTTGGCTAATTCGAAGCTGAAAGGACCAGTAAAAAATTCGAATTATCCAAAAATTCGAATTAGGAAAACTTTTAATAATGGTAGAAAAATCAAACCAAAAACTGAAATTCAGTAAAGCAATATGTTATTTTGTTAAACAATTTCCTTATACATATGTACTACAAACGTATAAACACGTTTCAGTACAAAATATAGCATTTACAGTTTTTTAAAAAAGCTAGAAACTTTTGATTGCATTTTGCAGTTAGTACACTGAGTTGTAGTAAACTCTTCAAGTTTATTAAGTGCTTTGAAAATAGCGTCACTTACGTTCTGCTGTCCTTCAACGAACCGTCTCAAGTCTTGAATGTAATTTGATGCCTGTGAAGCCGTTGGAATCGGTATCTCTGGAAGTTCTAGCTGGTCCCCTTCTTCATCTGAAGATGTACCATCATTTCTTTTGTTCATAACATCAGCCACGATCTCCGCATCTGTCTGTTCACCGCACACCGCCAAGTCTTCATCCATGTTTACAGACTCTTCGTAACGAATGCCTGCATCATGTCCAACATCTTCCCAGTTATCCGCAGTGGGTACGACTTCTCTAGCAGCTTTATTCTCCTTTTCACCTTCAATGTGACAGAAACCACCTTTACGAAAGCAATTAGCAATTGTTTTTTGCGTAACTTGGTCCCAAGCACTGTTGCACATGCGGGCAGCTTGAAGGATGTTAATCTTGACATTTTCGTGCTCATCTAAATAAGCACCTGACAGAATGTTTTGGACCACAAGCCGTCTGTAAAAATGCTTAAAATTTTTTATAGTAAAAAATAAAACCATAAAATAGTTTTTGTGATTTCCACTCGTCAATTTATTAAAAACCGATATAGGTTTTTTAATAAATTGACGAGTGGAAATCACAAAAACTATTTTATGGTTTTATTTTTTACTATAATTTACAATGGATTTTCACCAAGTAAAGGCATCAAGCATTAATTATTTAAAATTTTTTATTACACCTTGGTCCGTAGGTTGAACTACTGAAGTCATGTTTGGAGGGAAAAACACAACCTTTACATTTTCCATCACAGGAATAGTGTTGTGCGCTGTACAGTTGTCAGTAAACAAGACGATTCTTCTGTTTTGATTCCGAAATTTCCTGTTGATTTTCAAAAGCCATCTTTCGAAAATTTCACCTGTCATCCAAGCTTTATTGTTTGATTCATATTCAACTGGTTTCGTTTTTACATTTTTGAAACAACGTGGGTTGGCTGACTTCCCTATCATTAACAAAGGCAGTTTTTCCGAGCCATCCATGTTTGCTCCGAATAAAAGTGTTATGCGCTCCTTGCTGTGTTTGCCGCCACTACAACTTTCTCCTTTAAAAGCAAGTGTTTTGTCGGGGGTGCATTTGAAGAATAAGCCCGTCTCGTCTACGTTAAAAATGTCTTTAGCATCTCTATCAGAAATCATTTGCAACAAATCGTCTTTCCATGAATTTGCAGCTTCAACGTCAACAGACCCACTTTCCCCACAAGCAGTTTTGAAAGACATGCCATTCCTTTCTTTAAAACCATCGAGCCAACCAGTGCTGGCCTTAAAATCATTTTTCCCTAAGCTAGATGGGAATTTCTCAGCTTTGGCTCTGACGAGGGGCCCACTGACTGGAATTTTTTTGTCCCTTGCTTGCTTAAACCACTTCACTACACATTCATCCACGTCAGAATTTTCTGGTCCACGCGCTCTTTTCCTATCTTTGTCGCTGGCTTTACACACACTATTCAAAATCTTCTCTTTATTTTTTAGATACGTTGACAGCGTATTTGGCGGTATCCCGAATTCCTTGGCAATTTCAGATTTCTTTTTTTGTCCCTTTTCCACTTCCCGTGTAACGGCAACTTTTTCGGCAAATGTCAATGATTTGTATTGGGTACGTGTTGGTTTTGAAAGGGCCATGATGAACACAACACAATAAAACTGCACAATAAGCGTCACTAAAACACACCAATCTGTATATACAGTACTGTATAAAGAAAGGAACGGTCTTTCACTACAGGACACAGCTCGCACAGTAGAAACTCAAAAAGACTTAACACTTCTACGAATGCAGGCAGACTGAATTGAAAGCAACAGTGAGGGTGGCTTACTGACGAGGCGTGGAACAAGGGACAATGGCGGACGGTACCGTTACACGAGCCAGTCATGTGTCATCACCAGATACTGACGGCAATTCCACGAATTTGACACAAAGGACAAGCGTCTGTTCACAAAGGGCGATGCCTGCCTGTCTGTTTCCAGTCGTGTCTCTATTGTTACGTGGTCTAGCCCATATAGCAGGCGATTTTTTGTAGTTTGAGCAAAATTTTTATTTCGAATTAACCAAAAAAAGTTCGAATTACAGACGATGTTTTTGCATGGTTTTACATAGGATATTCAAGGGACCACGGTAAAAGTTCGAATTATCCACGAATTCGAATTATGCACGTTCGAATTAGCCAAGTTCTACTGTAGTAGTAGTTTAATAATTGAAATATTATAAACTAACTAACTGCACTTGTAAAACCAGATGTAAATAAACACTATACTATGAATTGCTTTCAGATAACGAAAAGTTAATAAATACATTGAACCAACAAGGTACAACAATTGTACACTATTTTAAGTACTAACATTATATCCCTGTGGTATAAAAGAATTAAATAAGTGACAAAAAGGAGAAATGAGAAGAGAGAGTATTTTGACAATACTATAAGTATATAGAAAATAACATTTTTAGCAAAATAAAATGTAAACAAATGTAAATAAATGTACATATTAGTGTTAGGATATCAAACATATGTAATAGGATAAGGAATAATAGCGTTACATGTAATTATCAACAATCGAACATGGTCGCTATGGACGCCATTAACAGATATTGTTTAAAGTGTAAATACAACTGTTTTATGTACTAACATGAAAGAGAAATGGACTCGAGATGTTTAGTAGTAAGTATTACAGTGTAATTGTAACGAAATATGGTGAAACAAACTTATTTATATTAAGAATCACCATATGAGTTTTTGAGATGGCTAAGTGAATAAATAATGAACGGATTTAATGCTTGTTTAGACTTAAAATAAAGCCACAAGTGTCCGCGATTTAATGCCACTACCCAACCGACGATACGACAAAAGATAAGAAAGTTATGACAATTATAAACTTTTCAATCATTTTGAGTATCCATGCATACGTCACTCATAATCTCGAACCCACGCGAAAAATTGTAAAAAATTAAAAGTTTTATTTGACCAAAGTGTTTTGGGGTTGAGAGTTGGACCTTTTGAACCAATCAAATAGCTTAAAATGACCAGACGAGAAAGAGACGCTTTGGCAAAGGAAGCATTCGTTCTGCATCAATCACGACGGAAGGTCCACGCAAGAAGTCAGCAAGATTATTTCAAAATGTGCGCGTCACACACAGTAATAAGTAAACATACGCTAACCTATACACCACAATATATTATCGAGTGTCCAGTGTATTAAGTGTACAGTGAAATAACACGACCAGTGTACAATAAAGGTCATGTTTTGTTTTAAATCAGGGAGTACTATATTTTAATTACTTTAAGGAAATTAATGAAAAATAATAAAATAATAATAAAAATAATAAAAATAATTTTCGTTAATAAACGAAAGATATTGTTTTGGACTGCACTAGTCAAAAACACTTGAGTGCTTAAACTATGATGAAAAATTATCAGTACTTAATAAATAAATTGTAGCACAATAATTAATTTAAAAATAATGATTTTACAATTAAAGAATAATTGAGAAAGGCGGAATTAACATAGATACTGCTCATCAGTATATAGTATATAGTCGCTTACTTGACTAAACTTTTTGAATTAACAAATGATTACTTTATTGTGTAAATATTTTAAATAACTGATAATTATACGTCAAATGTTTTATAAATAGAATGTTTGTGATCATATCATTAAGAATTTAATAAGTAACATACTTATTCTAAATAATAACTTACGTATACTAGGTAAACTAACCTAGAACTGATGAATATAATTTTGTCACAAGAAACAATTCTGTTCTTTAATAATTTTACTGAAATGAAACCTATAACAAGAGTTTTTTTCTCTAGATTTTTTCTCTTGCCAGTACATGGTTTTGCTAATTAATCAATAAATAATAATAATATTTTTAACAGTGCAAATCTCAGAGCACGTGTTTGACCACAACTGCTATATACGTTTGCATAGCGTACGATAGTACGATATATCGGTTATGGTACCGAGTTTTATGATTTTAAATTTTGTTCTTTTTTATGGTAATAAATAATTAAATATTGTTAATTAAAGTCACATCTTGTAATCTGGTATCATGTATCTTCAAAGAACTCACTAATTTGGTAATATAATTGAATAAAGTGAACCTAACCTCGTTCACCAAAAACATTGTACCATACAACAGTGTTACCAGCCTTGAGGTACAGAGATCTCAGGAATTGTTTAAAGTTGTTATTGTTTGTAAAAGATATTAATTGTTTTTAAAGGAGTTTATTGAATTTAATAATTGTTAATAAATCCCCAGTTTATTTACCAGTGGAACAGAGTTTGATTTCTATATAATAGAAAAGTAGTTTAATTTTTTCATGAACAGTTCTCTCATAAGGTGGTGGAAGTATTTGAATGACTGATATCATTCGATTTGCAATTGAACTTTTAATTTATTTTTATTGTGTATGTGCATTCTTTGTGATATTCAAAAAGAATATCTATGTATGTATGTCCAGTGTTTTTACAGTAGAAGAAGTCACCATCGGGAACATTGAAGACAGCCACATATGGTAAGTGGGGAGGTTGATACAGTGAAGTGATAAATACTCTTTTAAACCACAAACCTTTAAACGTGAACACTCATTCAATTTTATTAATAATAACCTTCTAATAATTATAAACAATAACATCACTTACTCGACTTCAGTATCTACACACATCTATATAAAATCTATATCGAAATCTATATAATCTATTATACAGTACATGTATAAAATGCCTTCACAAATTTTAATTACAACTTGGAATTACTACTCAATTCATCACATATATTTTCTAACAATTACATTAAGGATCCATTTACCTATCCATGATCAATTGCATTTAAACAGAATCTACTAGAGTAGTATGATTACAACCCACTGCATAATGGCAGAGCCAGACTTGCCTGTGCAAGACCTTGTTTAATTAAGTTATAACTATTGAGGTGTGAACACACCTTTTTAGATGGCAATATACTTGTATTCAATTTTATTTAGATTAAGTACTGATACAATATAATTAAAGAATTATAAAGTCAACAATCAAGAACATGAATAACTGATTCGCATGCGGCGAATCCGTGTATCAAATTGTCTTTTTAACATCACGGGTGTCCACTGCTGTCTCTAAGTTGTGTTTAAATAAGTAATTAGTTTGATCCCACCTGTGATCTGAAGGTAGATGATGTACGTAAGGCGAGGGTGTTGAACTGTGTTGAAGAATTCGTCATGAGCTGGGTTGATGTGAATTTGATATGAAATCATTCGTTTCTCTGTCGGCCCGACGGCGATGGAGCTTAGGTGTGTTGTTCTGCCAGTGGAGAAGATTTAGTTTTCCACATCGGAATCCATCACTCTTGGCTAGTGGGCGAGGACCCTGGGATGCTTTAGCACTTCACGAATGCATGAGAAAGATAAATAACGTCACCACCGGACCAGTTCTTCACATCAGCAAGAATGGGGTAGAAATGAGACGGAAGACTTGTGCACAGCACCCAGCTAACGGTAGCGAATTGCAAAGTTATGGTAAACAGCTGATATAGATTACTAAATTTCTTCGCTGCACGTAATATCGATAGTTGGCGCCGCTGCCACAGCGACCTTGACCGACGATCCAGCAATCGTAGCGCACTGACAAATTTAAAAACAACTCGCGGTGGCGCCGATTCAAATTAAATTCAGGCCGAGGTATTCCAATTTAAACCGTGCCTCGGCACACTACTCAAGTAAGTAACATGGAGAATAACAATAGAATTAAAATGGACAAAGTACAGAAAAAAAAACAAAAAGGAAATAGACAAGATAAATGAAACAGTATCCAACAAAGTTGAAGGCATCAAGGGTGAATTAGGCCAAGTAAAGTGACAAGTAGGCAACATCCAAGAAGAACTGGGAATCCTACAGAGTAGGCCAGTACATTGCCACCAACATTTAATTTTGGACCACAGAGAGACTATATACTTCAAAGATTACAGAAGAAACCCGACAGAATTCCTGGAAAGGGTAAAAGAATGGCTCAACAGAACAAGAGAAAACAGGTGGAGCAACATCAAAAATTTCCTGGATGAAGGATTCAAAGGGACAAATGACAACTGGTGGTCAGCCATCAGAAATGAGGTAAATGACTACAACAGTTTCAAACAAATATTTAGGGAAAAATACTGGTCGGAGTCAGTCCAAAACATAGTCAGGGACAACTTATGTAACAGAAAATATGAGGCAAACTGGGGTCAGCCACCAACTGCATACTTCCTGGGGAAGGTGTGTGTAGCCCGGAACCTAGAACCGAGGATCCCCGAAGAATGCCTAATAACAAAATTAGCATACCATTTCGAAGATGGATTAGCCAAGCCGGACTGAATGGACAGATAAAAACAATAGGGGCTATCGAGGCACTGTTAGGAAACTATGAACAGGAAGGGTATTACCGTCGCTCTAGAAGACAATACGAGAGGCCAAACGCAGACAGAGGGGACCAAAAAAGAGACCAGCGCCAACGGGTGAATTATGTGCGCAGCAGTGACAATAATAATGGCAATTACAATAATAATAATTACCATAATAATAATAACTCAAATAATAATAATAATAATCGAGGTCAGAACCGGAATAATAATAATAACTATCAAAGTAATAACAATCACAATCAAAATAGGACGAGGAGGAGAAGCTTCGATAACGGGCGAAATTCTATATACTATAATAATAGAAATAATGAAGAAAGGAGATACCCACACTGAAGCAGAAGTAGCGAAGACCACGCAAGAAATCAGGAAGTAGGACGGGAATTCCGGACAGACAACAGAAATAATGAAGAAACTCCAGCAAGCACTCAACCATAGGAAATGGTGGGAAACTTGAGTCTGCAGTGAGAACTACAATTAGCCTATCACTGCAGAGGGTAAACGGGCAGATGACCAATAATCATGTAACCAACCAAATTAAAATAATAAAAAGACAAAATTACTTGAAAAATATATGCCAAGAGCTATTAGAGGATGGAGATACAACCACAAACAAGGAAAACAACAAATAGTATTTATACAAGCTGATTTGCAGGGAGTACCGTCAGAGATTATGGTAGATACAGGGGCTAATGTGTCTCTTATAGATGTAGTGGAATTCAGCAGAATTAAGGAAGAGAGTAAAGAAAAAATATCAACACTTCCAGTAAGTAATATGGTGATAGTGGGAGCAACAGAAAGATTAAATAAAACTGTCAGGCAACAAGCCATGCTTGTCCAGTCAGGGCCAACTGATAATAATGGTGTTTATGGTAGCACAAAGACTACCATTTAAGGCGATGATGGGGTGTGACATATTACGACAACACTCAGCAGTCATCGATATGTGCAACGGAAAAATAACGTTGTACCATGAAAAAGGGGAATGGTCGAGTGAGATAAAGGGCCGGAAATGTGCCACTCACAGTCGACAAACATTCACTCTATTTAATGAGGAGAGGGAGAGTTTTAAAACACCAGGTAGAAAATCAGCCCAACTAGAAGATGACGAATGGAACCGAAAACTAGCAGAAATCGACATATTTACTACAACTAAAATGAAGGAAATCACAGAAGGACAAAAGAAACAGGTCACCAGAATATACCAGAAGTACAGAAGTGTATTTTCCAATTTCCCAGGGAAGGCAAGAAACTTCGTATGCGAACTAAAATTCCACTCACCTATTAACTTCAATAAGAAATCGGGTACGAACCCGATAGCACAATCCTTGAGACCTGCAGTCAAGAAGGAGATATTGTGACTTATTAATTCACTATTAATTAACACTCCAGTGAAAGAAAACGAACAAATAACTATTATTTCAGTAATAAACTTTATATAATTCCATTCATATTAAGGGAAATTGGTGTATGAATTTTAATGCAATAACGAACGTCTTGATGGTGGCCATGATGAAATACTTTTAGAAGTGATGCTTGCATGTCAAACCAACCCACGCGGTGCTAATGAGCTTCGGTAACTAAGTAGACATTATTTATACAATATTACTTAAACAAAATTCAGTTTCTCATCTAAATTTTGATAGAAATTAAGATTAATTTGTAAGTATTGTACTTCGCTACAGCATTTCTGACTTTTTTAATAGTTCAAAGAACCTTAGAATTAATATAAGTGTTGTAACAAAATTTCAACACAACTAACGATTGTAATTCTCGACCTTAGAGACAAAGTCGATGTAGTAAGTAACATTTCAAATTTAAAAACAAATACGGTAATTAAATAAAAACCCAAGAGTTCATGCAGCAAAAGAGTTTTATTTATTACATAAATATAATTTAATGAATTTCAGCATTTAATAACAGGAAGAAGACATAGTAAGAACTGAAATAACTTATTGAAGAAGGTGACTCACAGTTAGTCTACCATTCGGTGAATCGATTCCATAATCGAACGCAACATTACTTAATAATTATTCAAATTAGAATTTTACCACGTTCGACAGGGATTGTCTAGACTTCAACGAATTCTTAAGTTTTGAAGAACAGTGCATTAATTAATTGGGAAACCAAAATTAAACGAATAAACTAATTGAATTAAAGAAAATAAGTATACTTTCAAAAAAAAAACTAACGAAAATTTTAAACGAATGGAGGAAAAATTCAACAGAAATAAAGAAGAAACTGACGAGAACTTTAAGAAACAAGAAGAGAACTTGATGAAACAGATAAATGAGAAAATAGACAGTACAAATGAAAGTACTAAAGAAAATTTTAGACAAATAAACGAAAAAATGAGCCTCCAGGTGGTCTAGTGGCTAACGCGAGCGATTGATGCACTCGTGGTCCCGGGTTCAATTCCCGACGGAGGCTCCATACGGTGTGCACTCAGCGTCGTGAGGCAAACTGAGTAGGCGCCGAGATAACAGCGCCGCCTCCTGGCCGTGAATACCGCAACTAGCGGCTTGTGGCGCGTAGTACTAGCCATACACCGTCACACTAACACAAAAGCCGCGCGGTACGCCTTGGTCCTTAACGGACTGTGGAGCGGAGGTTTATTTTAAACGAAAAAATAGATAGTTCTAAAGAAAGTACTAATGAGAGTTTAAGACAGATCAAGGAAGATAATAGACAAATGAACGAGAATTTGGAAAATATAATTGAGAAAATCAATGAAAAGATAGACAGTACCAATGAAAGTACTAAGGGAGAATTGAGGGAATTAAATGAAAGGATGCATAATATAAATTTAAGTATAAATGAAAGAATAGACAGGACCAATGAAATCACTGACGAGAAAATAAAAAATCTAAACGAAACAATTAGTCAAAGGGTCGAAAAAACAGTTGAGGAACTCCTAGTGTTCAGGGAAAATATAACTACTGAAACGTCCCCCAAAATTCTGTAATTTTTTTTTTTTTTTTTTTTTTTTTTTTGAGGGGCGTCACTTAAAATTTAAAACTAGATGCATGGTCAAGACGGACGATAAAATATGCGGGGCCCATTGTGACATAACTTGCAATTAAAACGATGGTTTCAACATAAACAATTTTTATTAGTGTTTAATAACCAAGTCTTTACATGTGTGATAATAAGTTACGGCACTTCAGAGCATCATCAAAATATATAAGTATGTCTGTGATATCATGTTAACAACCTGCTCAAATGATTGAGATATACAATTAAGTAGTAATGTCACAGTAGCTCTGGCTATTTCAATACATCATCAAGCTATATAAAAAATCATAAGTACTAGCTGCTCTGAATATTTAGTTACATCATCAAAATATATATTGTAATATAACGTGTGGAAGTCGTACGGTTTATCAGTCGCACGTTGGATACGTTGTTTTGTAATTAAACCGTATTCCGTTCAAGTATTATTTTAATTTATTTTTTATTTGTTATTTATTTAAGTTTAATGCAAGTTTCAGTTTTACTTAAAGTTGGTTCTGTTTTACTTATTATGAAGTCATTGGTTTAAAGTGTTCAAGATAAGTTGTAATTGTTTAAACTGTTCGTCGTTCGTCGGACGTTGTGTATTGGACAGAGGTTGGTTCTTCTTCACTAGTAGATATAATTCGGTTGCATTGGTTCTCACTGGAATCAAAGATAATTTAGGATAACGGTACTTACTTTGAGTGATGTCCTGGTTATCAGGTAGAGTGTATCAGCTCATCTAAAAACAAAATTAATTCAAAATCACTTTGTGGTGCCGTCGTGTTGCCAACCGTTGCATGTCATCTACCGAGTCTTCAAATGCCTATCTACGTGAAATAATTGGGCCAACTCTAATCGTTAGTTTAAACATAATTTATTTCTCGTTAAAGTCTGTGTATTAATTTCCTTGAACAATTAACATAAGAAAGTCAGACTTCACAATTACTTTTTCATTTCGTAAAACTTTTCTTAAAATTTCAGGGTGGTTAAGCTGCATACATGGATAAAACACTCCACTATGTTTTTGTTTACAATAATTTTAATCAACATGGGTTCTTTTAGCTTACAAGATACTAAACGTTAACACAACACAACAATTATAATTATTTAATAGGAAAGTGGTCACCTCGGATAACTAAAATTTCAATTCATTAATAAAACTTAATAGACGGCTTGCGTCAACTTCTAGATTAGACCTGGCGTGTCTTGTATAATGCCAGTTAAGTTAACTAAAATTCTAAATGATTAACAACAAATAAAATTCAGGTTTATTAAAGTTATAAACACTTTCAGCATATCCAGCTATCTTTATACGACTAGATGGGATATACTTTCACAGGTATATTTCTTAATTCTAACAACATAGCAATAGGTTATGAAATGGTTGTACACTGACTTAACCTACTAGATTCAGTAAAGCATACTGTCCTTTTATAATTGGTTAACAATCATTTTATAATTAGAGTGAATAAGATTCATTAACTCTTATCCCTAATCTAATAGTTAATTGACTTTACGAGGGTTAATGCCTCTTCAAAGTTCATTGTATATCCTTAACTCTATACATTGACAGGTTATTGTTCATTTCATAAGTTTATAATAATAATATTAATTCACCATACTCCCTTTTCCTTTATATTACTGTGATTGCTGGGATTGTACACTAGCAATCGTATTTGCACTTTCACGAAACTTGTTTAATTCGTTTATATAACTTTATTACGGCCTTTAGACATTTCGGGTTATATTAACCCAACTACAACGTTCACTACACGCACAGGTTAGGTTAATTTACTTTTCTGGCTAGGGATGCGACATCGATGTCGATGTTTTGATAAAAACATCGATGTTTTTAACATCGATTTATTGGAGCCGAGGTTTTTTTAACATCGATGTTTTGTGCTCGATGTTTTACGTTATCGATGTTTTTTTTTATGAAAAAGTACCATAATAAAAAAAATTAACTACATATCATAATTAAATATCACTATAGTATTGACGACTCGGAACACTAAGTTTTTTATAAGTAAAAAAACGTAAAGTTTTACCTTACAGCCTAAACCGGCTTTCACCTATAGAAGGCTTCATGAGCCTCTGATGAAGCCTTCTATAGGTGAAAGCCGGTTTAGGCTGTAAGGTAAAACTTTACGTTTTTACTAATAAAAAACTTAGTGTTCCGAGTCGTCAATACTATAGTGATATATAGTTAAGTAACGGACACGTCATGGACGAATATCATAATTTTCACAATCAATAAATTAAAATAAACATACTTTCAGACCAAAGTGACCAAGGGTGAAGGGTCTGAGTTAGGGATTAAAAATTATGTCTTGATAACTTTTGTTTTCTTTAAAGAATACAATAAAATGAAATATTCTTACTTAACTTCACATTCCATACTTTTGCATTACATTCAGTGATAAAACCATTCACAATTGATACCCTTCTTCGTCACTGCATGGTGTATCGAAACTACTGGGCACTCAAAACATCAAAGTACTAGCGTGCGTGCGTGCGTGTGTGTGTGTGTGTGTGTGTGTGTGTGTGTGTGTGTGTGTGTGTGTGTTTTATTTGGACAGTACTCGATATTGTTTTACCTGCCTCAAGTAAGTTTTTAGTGCATCATGGAAATTCTGTGATTTGCGCTGACTCTAGCAACCAAGTTTTTGTCATTTGTGACAGCCCAATCAATGAGTAAAATTAAATGCCCCCCCCAAGCTAACATTAATGTTAGAGGTTACTAAACAGGTTTTAAAAAAAGGATGTTTAAAAACATCGATGTTTAAAAACATCGATGGTTTTTGGGCGATGTTTTATTAACATCGATGTTTTAATATTGAACATCGATGTTTTGAAACATCGATGATTTGTTGTCGATGTCGCATCCCTATTTCTGGCATGAGGACTCTTGTCTGGTCTCCTGAGTCGATCGTACAAGAATGACGCTTAGCTCAGCGTCTCTTTTTTTGGCCAAGCCTCCCTATAATTAATTTGATTGGTGGAAAGCTCGATGACACCTCACTGGCTTTTTCCGGTGGCATCAGTCTTTGATGTCGAGAGTATGAAAAACATTTTCTTCCAATTTACACAAATATTTTAAATGCGTTTAACTTTCTTATGGTGCTTGGGAGTTCTAATTTAATCATCTCAATCGTTTGCAATTGTTCTTTAGATTAATTAGGTACCCCTTAAGTCATAATTCTGTTCATGTTTGATAATTTCTTATTTTCACAACTTATGCCTATTACAATATTTTTATTTAAAACTATCTTACTTTTATACTATTTACAATTTAACTTCACTAATAATTATTTTCACTATTACTCAGTCTTGTTCTGCTCTTTAGTTAGATTATAATCAGTTATGGGTGAAAACAACTCTAAAATTGAGTATAAACCTTTCTGTACAGATAGCATTATGTTTTAGATTTAGTTGATATAATTCATTGGTGGTATTTTATGAGTTAGTTACATTTCACAATTATTCTTAAGTCTTCCCTTCAACTACTGGTCATCATTGTCTGACTTAATTGATGTCATTTTTTGTGTATTTTTGTTATTAACATACTTAGTGTTTGGCATACCTAGGCCTTATTTTTATTCTGCTATTAATCTTAGAATACATTGGTTATATTGATTACATTCTGATTACTACTTGTTGTCTTGTCTATCTTATGAGTTTACTACTGTTGGTTTAGTCTGATACTCTGTTCAACATAATATTTAGTATCAGTCTCTAGGCTCCTTCTAGGCCTATTATCACCCAAGTTAATTTTAACAGTGGTTTGTACATTGCTATTGGATTACTTCTGAATATTGTTACTTATTTATCTAAATTAACTATTACAACTTATGGCTATTACATTTAGTGGTTTTGGTACAATTATTCCCTTGAATTATACTCTTTGGATTCACCTATAGTTCAGGCCCTATGTGGTGTTACATCTTTTCTCTTAACTCTTAATTATTTTTAATTTAGTGATCATTCTCCTTTACAAAATAGTGATAGTATTTATTCTAAGGTGTTACAATCATTTGATTGGTAATAGGATATCACCTTTCTCTGTTACTTCAGTAAAACTTCTTGCATCTGGTCTCAAGATACAGGTATGTCTATTTTATATTATCCTGATATATTTTTAGGTTAATTACAATTGTTTTACATTATATAAGTGACTGTGAACCTTGCTGGTTCTATTGACAATAATGTGTCATCTATATTATTCCTTATTGTTAAAGTTTTTGACAGATTTGTTAGGTAACTTCAGAATGTCAATTTAATTGTTTGAATTTACACTAATTACAATACAATTCTAATTATTCTATACAGTATTTTTGTGTTGGTATTACTCTTTTAACATTTAGGTTCATTACCCTCCAACAGAAATTGGATTACTTGTCATTTAGTTATATATTCTTTTATTTGAGGTGCATAATTCACATTGAGTGAGGTTATGGGTCCTATCTTGGTTTGACAACAATGTGTTTATTTTATTATGATTTCAATGTCTTTCATTTCACATTATTATAGTATTACTAATGTTATTTATTACTTTAGGTTTATTAGACACCTTTCTGTCTCTATCACCCTTTTTAAAACAGTATTCATTAATATCATCCTATAAGTTATATCCCTACATTTGCTCTGGTTACAAGACTGGTCTACACGATTCATTTTAGTTATTCTTCCAGATACACAGTTAATTTATACTTAGACTAATTTTACTTCACTCTCCTGACTATTATTCATTATATCATTAATTTACTTTATAAGCTTTCTTTGTCAGCATAGTTATTTAAATTAGTTTATCAGGCTTCATTATTATTCTGTTCTTTACTCTGGGCTTTCCTTGTTATGATCTATTCATCTTGTCTAAATTCTTCTCTTGTTTAGTGTAGGACATATCTTATTTCTTCCTGTTTTTGTATCTAGTTGGGTTTTGTAGTATTCTTCTTTACTCCACTTATAGTTTCCTCTCTCTGTCTTTGGTTTTCTCATTTTTTCCTAATCTATTGGGTCAGTTGTCAGTTACTTTACATCACGTCTATGTCATTGTCATTATTTCTTTGATCATCTTCATCAGTTAGTTAAAGATGTATTCTTTATTCATTTAAAATCAATTTCTACTTATCTTTGTTATTAACATTAAAGTTTGAATGTAGTATTTCTTCTGATTTGTTATTGTTGGTTATTGTTTGTTTTGGACCCTGGTGGTCGTAATATTATGTAACATTACTATATATATTGAAAGAAAACGTGTTCTCTGGTATGTTTAATTATATTCGAGGATGTGTGAAAGCCCCACTGTTGGGTTCGCCAATTTGAAAGAAAACGTTTATTGTGTTTTATTTACTTATGTGAGACTCGCGTGTATCAATGTCAAGTAATACGTTGAAGGTGGCAATTTGTAACAATTAAAATGTTGTTACCTGTTTTTAATCAATGTGTCATTAATGAATGTATCTATTAGGTTGTTACAGATGAAACCTCCTGAAAATATATTATTAGGTAAATATAGTTATGATTATGTTCTTTTAACTTATAATCGTACTACGATATAGGTTTAACTTAGTATTCAGTAGTTGGGCAATATCAACGATATATATAGTGTATTGACTGAATGTATTGAGTATTCTTGTCAACCCTAGTCCCTCGATATTAGAGAATTCTATTCAAATTTGGTACTGAAAACAAGCTAGTTCGGCAATCTCCCGTTCCACCAGCTGTTGGCAATTAGCGCTGTTATTTGTAATAAGCTTGCTTCTAGGTTAGTCGTTCATCTGGTTTTAATCAACCTTTTATTGTAAATTATTCCACCCACAACATATAGTACCTATTCTGTAATAACATAAACAATATCTCATACAATAAAGATCCTTTATTAATTTTATACGTTATTTCACAGTAACCGTTATCTCAAAAATAATAATATTGTCGAATCGATTATACAAAGATATATCGATTATCAATTGATCAAGTTCCTTTGACTTATACAAATTAAATATAACAATAAATATTTCTTATCCCAGGGTTCGTAAGATTCTTTGAACCATTAGTAAGGCCAGGTAAAATGCAAAATTAAGGTTACTCAAGTATTACATAAGTTTATTAACTCTAAATATATTGAATTTAAAAATAGGTTGTTTTTTACCGGGTTGGCAGAACTCAAACCGGCACTGGACGTCTGTAAACAGTTGAAGATGATCGTCTCAAATCACGTTTATCCAGTAAAAAGTGTTCTGGCCCTTAATAAAATTGATAGTATACAGGGAAGCTCTCAGGAACTCTTCTAACTGCCGTTCTTCTCTTATGATCTTGATAGTTGCCAGTCACGGTGGAATGAAAATAGTATTCCAGCTTCTTCTTGCAAGTGAAAGTTAACTCTGCAAAACGAGGTCTTCGTATGTCTTCTCAATAATTCCGTTAGTTTCGGCCTTTACTTCTCTCAACTAGTCTTCTGGTTACATGGGAAATCGGTTTAATACCGAATCCAGCGGAATTATTCTGGTGAATGAAGTGAGGAGTTTTCAACTCTTTTAGAGGTATTCTGTTATAATTTGGAAGTCTAATTGGTTTTATTACTCATCAATAGTATTAGAGAATTAGGTTTCAAATATGCTTTATTAATTTAGATTCATATTTTGTTCAAATTTTATCATTCTTTCTTTTAAATGTGTCTGCCCATCTCAACTCAATAGCTTGTAACAATAGGAACGAATGATTCAATATAAACAACTCTTGTACATTTCACTTGCCTTAACAACCACTTTTTCTGTCATTGGATGAAATTAGCTATCCTAGAGCCAGAATTATAGAATATTACTACTCTTTTTCAATAAAATACTACATGCTTGGAATTCAATAAAATACTACATGCTTGGAATAATACTAAATTACCTAAAATTCTCACCTAACCTTCCTTCTTAAACAGTATATGTTTTACTATAGTTTCATTGGACTGGGCTTCTTAAAAAGGTATTAATTTCCTTTCACAAATATTAAATTTAGGCCTATAGGTTTTCTTACAACTGTTATAACATTGTTTGGTTTTTTTAACTTAATTTTCTTTTACCTGACCTACTGTACAATTAATTATTGGTAATGGTTATTTACATTAATTTTAACTTCTTGGTTTTTATTTTATTACCTTAATTAACTCGTCTTGGAACCTTCATTAGTTTACAATATAATTATCAGAACTACTTGTCAAACTTTCACCACTTATTGCCATCCTGGCCAAGTTCACAAACATTAATTAAAACAACTTCATTATTCGATTTTAGCAAATACTTAAAACTTAGTATAATGCCTAACACAGGTAACTATACTTGATTATCTAAAGACAAATTTAACATAAATACAAACATTATCACTGATTGAGTATTCCTATTAAACAACATTAGTTCACTCTTACCATACTCAAAACATAACATAAATATTCTGTGAACATTAACATGCTACAGTATAAAACACAAGTACAATTTATTATATTAACCATTAATTGGTATAGTATTTTATACTCAAAGTTATCTATTATATCTTTTGACTTGAGGTACATCTCAGATGTGCTGATTACTGAGCAACCTTAATTCGGGGTATGGTCCTTGACCATAGTTAATTCAATTTTTTATGTAACGTTGGGGACCTCAACTCTGTTTTGTTACAATATATATATATATATAAATACATAAATGCATGCGTTAATAAATTATTAAATTGTTATAGACCCTTCGTACAATATAGACACAACGTTAAATTAAAGAACAAGGTAAATCTTGCATGAACATGATCTCAGCTGATACAATCATTTCTACAGTACTTGTATAAAATGCCTTCACAAATTTTAATTACAACTTGGAATTACTACTCAATTCATCACATATATTTTCTAACAATTACATTAAGGATCCATTTACCTGTCCATGATCAATTGCATTTAAACAGAATCTACTAGAGTAGTATGATTACAACCCACTGCATAATGGCAGAGCCAGACTTGCCTGTGCAAGACCTTGTTTAATTAAGTTATAACTATTGAGGTGTGAACACACCTTTTTAGACGGCAATATACTTGTATTCAATTTTATTTAGATTAAGTACTGATACAATATAATTAAAGAATTATAAAGTCAACAATCAAGAACATGAATAACTGATTCGCATGCGGCGAATTCGTGTATCAAATTGTCTTTTTAACATCACGGGTGTCCACTGCTGTCTCTAAGTTGTGTTTAAATAAGTAATTAGTTTGATCCCACCTATGATCTGAAGGTAGATGATGTACGTAAGGCGAGGGTGTTGAACTGTGTTGAAGAATTCGTCATGAGCTGGGTTGATGTGAATTTGATCTGAAATCATCCGTTTCTCTGTCGGCCCGACGGCGATGGAGCTTATGGAGCTTAGGTGTGTTGCTCTGCCAGTGGAGAAGATTTAGTTTTCCACATCGGATCCATCACTCTTGGCTAGTGGGCGAGGACCCTGGGATGCTTTAGCACTTCACGAATGCATGAGAATAATAAATAACGTCACCACCGGACCAGTTCTTCACATCAGCAAGAATGGGGTAGAAATGAGACGGAAGACTTGTGCATAGCACCCAGCTAACGGTAGCGAATTGCAAAGTTATGGTAAACAGCTGATATAGATTACTAAATTTCTTCGCTGCACGTAATATCGATAGTTGGCGCCGCTGCCACAGCGACCTTGACCGACGATCCAGCAATCGTAGCGCACTGACAAATTTAAAAACAACTCGCGGTGGCGCCGATTCAAATTAAATTCAGGCCGAGGTATTCCAATTTAAACCGTGCCTCGGCACATTACTCAAGTAAGTAACATGGAGAATAACAATAGAATTAAAATGGACAAAGTACAGAAAAAAAAAACAAAAAGGAAATAGACAAGATAAATGAAACAGTATCCAACAAAGTTGAAGGCATCAAGGGTGAATTAGGCCAAGTAAAGTGACAAGTAGGCAACATCCAAGAAGAACTGGGAATCCTACAGAGTAGGCCAGTACATTGCCACCAACATTTAATATTGGACCACAGAGAGACTATATACTTCAAAGATTACAGAAGAAACCCGATAGAATTCCTGGAAAGGGTAAAAGAATGGCTCAACAGAACAAGAGAAAACAGGTGGAGCAACATTAAAAATTTCCTGGATGAAGGATTCAAAGGGACAAATGACAACTGGTGGTCAGCCATCAGAAATGAGGTAAATGACTACAACAGTTTCAAACAAATATTTAGGGAAAAATACTGGTCGGAGTCAGTCCAAAACATAGTCAGGGACAACTTATGTAACAGAAAATATGAGGCAAACTGGGGTCAGCCACCAACTGCATACTTCCTGGGGAAGGTGTGTGTAGCCCGGAACCTAGAACCGAGGATCCCCGAAGAATGCCTAATAACAAAATTAGCATACCATTTCGAAGATGGATTAGCCAAGCCGGATTGAATGGACAGATAAAAACAATAGGGGCTATGGAGGCACTGTTAGGAAACTATGAACAGGAAGGGTATTACCGTCGCTCTAGAAGACAATACGAGAGGCCAAACGCAGACAGAGGGGACCAAAACAGAGACCAGCGCCAACGGGTGAATTATGTGCGCAGCAGTGACAATAATAATGGCAATTACAATAATAATAATTACCATAATAATAATAACTCAAAAAATAATAATAATAATAATCAAGGTCAGAACCGGAATAATAATAATAACTATCAAAGTAATAACAATCACAATCAAAATAGGACGAGGAGGAGAAGCTTCGATAATGGGCGAAATTCTATATACTATAATAATAGAAATAACGAAGAAAGGAGATACCCACACTGAAGCAGAAGTAGCGAAGACCACGCAAGAAATCAGGAAGTAGGAAGGGAATTCCGGACAGACAACAGAAGTAATGAAGAAACTCCAGCAAGCACTCAACCATAGGAAATGGTGGGAAACTTGAGTCTGCAGTGAGAACTACAATTAGCCTATCACTGCAGAGGGTAAACGGGCAGATGACCAATAATCATGTAACCAACCAAATTAAAATAATAAAAAGACAAAATTACTTGAAAAATATATGCCAAGGGCTATTAGAGGATGGAGATACAACCACAAACAAGGAAAACAACAAAATAGTATTTATACAAGCTGATTTGCAGGGAGTACCGTCAGAGATTATGGTAGATACAGGGGCTAATGTGTCTCTTATAGATGTAGTGGAATTCAGCAGAATTAAGGAAGAGAGTAAAGAAAAAATATCAACACTTCCAGTAAGTAATATGGTGATAGTGGGAGCAACAGGAAGATTAAATAAAACTGTCAGGCAACAAGCCATGCTTGTCCAGTCAGGGCCAACTGATAATAATGGTGTTTATGGTAGCACAAGGACTACCATTTAAGGCGATGATGGGGTGTGACATATTACGACAACACTCAGCAGTCATCGATATGTGCAACGGAAAAATAACGTTGTACCATGAAAAAGGGGAATGGTCGAGTGAGATAAAGGGCCGGAAATGTGCCACTCACAGTCGACAAACATTCACTCTATTTAATGAGGAGAGGGAGAGTTTTAAAACACCAGGTAGAAAATCAGCCCAACTAGAAGATGACGAATGGAACCGAAAACTAGCAGAAATCGACATATTTACTACAACTAAAATGAAGGAAATCACAGAAGGACAAAAGAAACAGGTCACCAGAATATACCAGAAGTACAGAAGTGTATTTTCCAATTTCCCAGGGAAGGCAAGAAACTTCGTATGTGAACTAAAATTCCACTCACCTATTAACTTCAATAAGAAATCGGGTACGAACCCGATAGCACAATCCTTGAGACCTGCAGTCAAGAAGGAGATATTGCGACTTATTAATTCACTATTAATTAACACTCCAGTGAAAGAAAACGAACAAATAACTATTAATTCAGTAATAAACTTTATATAATTCCATTCATATTAAGGGAAATTGGTGTATGAATTTTAATGCAATAACGAACGTCTTGATGGCGGCCATGATGAAATACTTTTAGAAGTGATGCTTGCATGTCAAACCAACCCACGCGGTGCTAATGAGCTTCGGTAACTAAGTAGACATTATTTATACAATATTACATAAACAAAATTCAGTTTCTCATCTAAATTTTGATAGAAATTAAGATTAATTTGTAAGTATTGTACTTCGCTACAGCATTTCTGACTTTTTTAATAGTTCAAAGAACCTTAGAATTAATATAAGTGTTGTAAAAAAATTTCAACACAACTAACGATTGTAATTCTCGACCTTAGAGACAAAGTCGATGTAGTAAGTAACATTTCAAATTTAAAAACAAATACGGTAATTAAATAAAAACCCAAGAGTTCATGCAGCAAAAGAGTTTTATTTATTAGATAAATATAATTTAATGAATTTCAGCATTTAATAACAGGAAGAAGACATAGTAAGAACTGAAATAACTTATTGAAGGTGACTCACAGTTAGTCTACCATTGGGTGAATCGATTCCACAATCGAACACAACATTCCTTAATAATTATTCAAATTAGAATTTTACCGCGTTCGACAGGGATCGTCTAGACTTCAACGAATTCTTAAGTTTTGAAGAACAGTGCATTAATTAATTGGGAAACCAAAATTAAACGAATAAACTAATTGAATTAAAGAAATTAAATATATACTTTCAAAAAAAAAATTTTGAAAATTTTGAAAAATTTCAAAATTTTTTTTATAAAATAGTTTTTTGTAACAAACGTTAATAAATTTATTGAACACGAAGAATGTTTTAAAGAACAACAAGTTACAATATACATACATATATTACGTTACATATTATGCCTACATATTCTAATAGTTTTAATAACATGACAAATAGTTTTAAGAATATCAGTCAATACTCATAATATTACTTTGAATGTGGATTAGACATTCTCTGCCCCCCCCCCCTTAAAACCCACAGCCTCATTCACATATAAAATCTCCAAACTTCACAAAGATTTCAAATTTACAAACCTATTTCGTATTTACAAAATTTTGTCATCTTGGCTGAAGGTTGTATCATGGCTCTTCAATGTCTGGAGAGTCACCGTTGGATTTGTCCTCTTCTATCTGTGGGCTGGCCCTCATATAAGTCAGGTCGTAGAGGTTGTTTTACCACATTCAATTTGGCTGCATGGACTATCACTGGTGAAAATGTCCTTAGGGAATACACACTATTTCCCAGGCATTGATCTATCTCAAATGGTTCTACCCAGTTCTGGGCTAAAAGTAACTGGGGTAGATGTTGGTCCCACGTTCTATGCTCCTTGTCTACCAGGTTGATTCTCAACATTCTCTTCAGCTCTTGATTTCGCTGCTCTGTTGGGTTTTCCTTGGTATGTAGATGGGAGTTGTCCAGTGTTCAATGCCCCATGTTGCTAGTACTTGCTACCATTGATGGGGACATGAATTAACAGCCATTGTCAGTCAACAGACATCGTGGATAACTATAGTGACTGAAGACTTCAGTTCCTAATAATGTCAGAATCCATCAAGTCATGGCTTCTGGAATTGGGAAAGCCTCCACCCATTGACTGAATAGGTCTGGGTTTTCTAGGATTCCTGTCTTTCCTCGTGATATCCTTGGGTATGGGCCCATCAAGTCAAGTGCGATTACTTACCTAGGCTGCTATGACTGTCTCCCTCGTATACCGGTGTCAGCCTTTTGGTTGACTGGATTAGTACAGCCACATGTCCAGACATAGCTGCCAATATCTGGCCTCATGAAAAACCAGAAGGATCATCGACATATGGACTTGTAGGTTTCTATCTCTCCTGGAACTCCAGCCTTAGTATTGGCATGGAACATCTCCAGGGTCTGGGAGCTGCACGACCTGGGAACAACTAGAACTAGGTGTGATTGAGTCAGATGTGATGAATACATAAAAAGTTTATTCTCCACATGAAACCCTTATAGCACTTCTTGAACTCTTTTGTTATGTTTTAACAATTCATTGTTCGTTTCACAGTCCATTCCTTCATCTTCCTACAGGCCCAGTAATTTTCTTGGCACTTCTTGCCACTTCATTGTCTATACCAGTGGTGCTCAACCTTTTTTTCTTCATGGCATACTATCTGTTGTAGTTGGTTTCTGCAGCACACTAACGTATGAGATAGCAATCCCCCCCCCCAACACTGTCAGCAGGTATGACTGGGTGTACAATCCTTATGCTTTGTTCCCAGGATTCACCATTGACTTTCCCTCTGGAGAAAGAAGAACAACTCGCAGAACTTAAGTCAGACCAAACAGTTCGACTGAAATATGGTGATCTACCACTTCTCGAGTTTTGGATGTGAGCAAAGAAAGAGAACCTAATAATAGAGGTGGAAGCAATTACAATTTTCTACCACCTGCTTTTGCAAGAACGGCTATTCAGCACTAAGAAACATAAAAAACAAGAAACAGGAGAGACTTTCCTTATTAGAACAGGAAACATGTGTGTGTTTATGTTCAATTCCAACATGAATTGAAATTTTGTGTAAGAGACGACAAGCTCAAGTTTCCCATTAAGAACTCAAATCTTTTACTGTAAAGCATTAGCAAATATATCCCCTGTAAATTAAATATGTGAAGTTTTTGAATATAGTAGGTTTATTTTAATTACTTTTACCAACAATATTACAAAGCTCCAGAAGTTTCGTGGCACACTTAGTGAATCTCACAGCACTGCAGTGTGCTGCATCACACCCATTGAGAACTACTTGTCTATACTACTTTTAATAAGCCTCGTCCTCCTTACATCCCTGGAGTTGCTCAGGCTCCCTTACAGGGTGACTTGAAAGGCTATGTGCTGCTTGCTTGCCTGCCCCAGAGACATGACATACATGAAAATTGAAGTCTGCTAACAGCAAGGCCCAGCATATTGATTTTGATTTGGACCAGACAGACTATGAAGCCACTCCTCTGCTATCCAATAACATCTGGTGGGGTTAGTTTCCTACTGGCATATTCCACTATGTCTCTTCCTCCATCCTGCTTTTCTTGGAATAATACTGGCTCTAATCGCATATCACTACCTACAGTTTGCAGACAGATCTTCCGCTTGGCATCCAGGTAGGCAAATCGAGGAACACCACAGATTGCTTTCTTGACCTTATTGAAGGTTTCTTCCTCCTTGTCAGTCCATTTGAAAGAATGTTTCATATTCAACAGGTCTGTTAGTGGAGCTGCTTTTGTCTCGAAATGTGGTGCAAGCTGCTATACTACCACAAAGACCTAGGATCTGACAAATTTAGCATTTATTGTAGGGTCTCTCCATTTCTTCAGTAGCCTTGTTCTTCTCTGGCTGCCTTTCCAGACCCTCAGATTTTAAGATACATTCTAAACATTCCACCTTCAATTAAAAAGAAGACATTTATTCAGTTAGCAGATTACACCATGAATCCTGAGTCTTTCCAAAACTTGACTGAGGTGTTCAAGGTGTTCCTGTCAATCGTTACTGTATTTCAGAATGTCATCCATATAGACGTGACAGAATTCTTCAGTGTAGCCAGACAACACTTTATCCATCAGACATATGAAGGTGATCCTTCAAACTAGATAGCATAACCTTGAACTCAGTGGCGGCGCTAACGAAACGGGGGCCCCCCCGCGAAACTAATTAGGGGGCCCTATAAAAATGGTTAAATTTTGTATACGTAATAGGGGAAAACACTCAAATGAGTTTCTATTTACGTGTGTTTCACAACAATGGTTTGTGAATACAGTACTTTCTCGTCTATCACAAAGCGTTTGCAATTTGCAAAGGATGTTTTACACGTATACAAACTCTTAAAATTCATTGTTGCTAAATAGACAAAGTTCTATACAAACTATAAAAAAACCAAAATAAAAAGAATTATTTATTTTTATGTCAAAGATCTAAATTCAGACTATGAAACAGTACTGCACACAGAGTGTTAAAAATTTATTATTTAAAAACGAATATCAAAGTAACATTCTAGCTTTTTTCAAACATTTAAATTAGTTTGTAACTGAATTTGTGAAATTCTTGAATATACTCTATACACGTTCTCCTTAAGTCTAATCCAATTCAATAACACTCGAACTCAAGTAATGTAGCCTACAATATTTACAGATGAGGATCAACCAAAGTTCACTGTTTTCCTAAGCCTAGTCTTCTTTTTTCAATAGCTAAGAACTTTTCAACCACTTCGTTGATATTAGTTTTCTGTGTCTCTTCATGCTCAATGCTTAACAGTGCCAAATCACTCAACCGAGTTTGGGCCATGGCACTTCTTAAGTATGACTTAATTAATTTAAGTTTTGAAAAGCTTCTTTCCACTGTAGCTGTTGTGACAGGTATGGTTAAATAAAGCTGCAAAGCTGTAGTTAGGTCTGGGAGGCAGCTCATAAGGCAGCTGTTTTCTTCAACCAGTAAATTCATCATTTCTCGAATGCTTTTCTTGTGTACAATTTCTTTGGCCATCAGAGCTTTGAAGGATATTACTTGGTCAGGCAGTGATGTGGAAAGGTCACCAGGATACACATTTAACAGAGCCTTACTTTTCTCCACTATTGTCTCTTGTGAGAAGTTTACTAAATTCTGAGGCGTCAGGAATGAAAACCTATCATCAATGCAACGAAATCCTTCGAATCTCATTTGTAGCTGAGCTATTACAATATCTAGTGTTGGATTGAAAACTTTTACTTCAAATGATTTCACTGGGTCGTCAATTCTATGGTCAACTGATAATTCAACAAAGAAGCGTTTTACAACTCGCTTACGCTTATTTTTCATGTTACAAGTTATGTCCCATGACTGGGCCAACTGTTTAGCACCAGCAAGAAAGCCGGCAAAGTCCTTTCTTAAAACTTTTAACTCATCACAAGCGCGGCTTAGAAACTGCCACGCTCTGCCTAGGTCAACAGTTGGCCTCTGTAGTGCTTTCGAAGTTATATTTACATTCTCTAAAATCTTAGTTTCAAGGCAGAGCACAAGAATAAATTCAAAGTTTTCCAGGTGGTTTCTAATTGCTAATGCTTCTTCTGCCTCGGGTTTTTTTGAGCAGTATAGAATAATTTCTGTCAAACACTTAATCACAATTTTGAAATCATTTCTTAAAGCTAACAGACAGTCGTGTCTAGAAGACCACCTTGTTGGACATAGCTTTTTTAAAGTTAGATTTTTGGCAGAGCTGTTTGTCTTCTTTAACGGCAGTGTTAAGTTCTTGCCATCTATGTAAGCTTTCACTGAAAAACACATAAGTTTTCTGTACTATGTCATAAAATTGTCTTATTTCAGAAATATTTGATACTGAATCATTGATCACCAAGTTCAGGTTATGTGCAGCACAGTGTACGTAATCCGCGTTTGGGACTATATCCATAATTCTTTTCTGTAACCCAGAGTATTTCCTGCTCATTGTTGCTGCACCATCATAACCTTGACCTCTACACTTACTAATGTCAATTTCATTTGTTTTCAAAAAGTCTAAAATCTTACTTTGAAACCCCTCACTGTTGGGATCCTTTATTTCTTGAAATCCCAAAACGGACTCACTAATCACAGTTTTATAATTGCCAGGAGATTCTTCTACTATGTTAATGTATCTGATTACAACACTCATTTGGTCAATCTTAGAAATGTCTTGTGTGCTATCAACAATTATAGAAAAAAAAGGAGACGAGTGAATCTGTTTTAGTAAGACAGTCAATACTGATTTTCCTAGCAAGTTAATCATTTCATTTTGAATGTCATAGTGGAGGTATTTTCATCTGTTTTTTTTCATTTTCTAAGTGTGCACTAAGGAGAGAATCGTAGTGAGAAATTAAAGATAGTATGTTCAAAAAATTTCCATTTTCAGAATTTATTTCATGTAATGATTCTCTATGGCCAAGAAACGGCAATGAACACAGTGCCATGGTTCGAATGACATCCACAATCTGTATGAAAATATCTTTCCATTTTTTCCGTTCATCGGAAATTTGATCAGCTACCGTTTTACTCTTTTTCCAAGTGGCATACGTGAGACAAGATTGTAAATGAGCATTGCTACTTTCATGAACTTTAATTTTTTTACTGAGACCTTTCCAATCTCTAATATCGCCTTCACGCCAGCTTTGGGCATCAGCACTTTGGGTGAAAAGCCAACATGGTAAACAATAGACTCCATCTAGATTACGAGAGTAACAAAGCCAAAACCTGTGAACAATTTGGCCTGCTGCAGTTTTGAAAGAATAATATGCTGTACTGAAAGACCGCTTAGAAACGGAATCCTTTGGGAAAGGACCCTTTGTTTGACAAAGTTCACTTAACGTTATTAACTTTTTCACCTCGTCTGTCATTGTAGCTTGATTTTTATAGAATGCAATATCTGTCTCAAAACTTTGGCAGTTTGGATCGGAAGGGCCTGCTAAAGTAGTTTTATTTGCGTGATTACTTATAACTTCAGTTGGTTCAAACTGATTTTCTGGTCCAGGTATGTCTTCGGACTGGCGAACACATTCAATGCCTAGCAGTTGTTCTTCTTGTTCATGTTGCAGTTGCTTATTTGTTTCCGTAGTTGTATCACTTGTATCCGACGGACTAATGTTTAAATCAGGTTTATTGTCACTGTCACAATCAACTTCAAGTCCGATTTTTGTTTCTTTTTCATTACTTGCACTTGACCCGGGTTTGGGTTGTTCAACTTCACATTTTGATGATTTTTTTAAAAACTGGTCGAGTTTTGAAAGTTTACTTTTAGATTCTTCTCGTTGTTTTTGCAGTTTCCTTTTCGTAGCACCACTTAAATATTCACGCTTACTTTCCATTTTATAAGCTCTGTCTCTAACACTCTAACTCTACACAAAATACAAAAACTAAAATCAAATGTTAAGTCATTAAACTTAAACGGCACTAAATTATGAAATGAATGCAATAGAGTACTATCGCGCAGGAGATGCGACGCACTACTGAGTACTGAACTACATTGTGTTGTGTTTGTTTACGTCTCCTCAGTGCCGAGTGACTCATCGCACGGACGTACGGGCACCACAAGAGATAAGATAAGCTTCACTTACAAACTACAAACAGTAATGTGATTTCGGAAAACGTAGTTTTTTTGCATGTCTATACACTTAAATAAAACGTATATTTTGTATTTTAAATACAAATTTGCCGGTAGTCGGACCCCATTAAAACTTTTTTCCTATTATAGCTCGTTTCATATTTTTTTCTAGGGGCCAGAGTGGCGGGGCCCCCCAGAGGGTCGGGGCCCCCCGCGCCGCGGGGTCTGCGGGGGCCTTATCGCCGCCACTGCTTGAACTGATACAGCCCTCGTGCTGTAGTGAAGACTGTCATTGGCTTGGACCTTTCTTCAACTTCAACCTGCCAATAACCAGAGTTGATATCCAATGTACTGAAGACCTTCAAACGATTTACTTGCTTCAGCAGGTCCTTCAAATCTAGGTTTGGATAGTGTTGAATGATTCTTTTAACTTCCTGAAGTGTACATATAATTGATACATTCCATCCTTCTTCTTTGGCAACATAATGGGTGATGCCCAATTAGATGTTGATGATTCTAGTAATCCTTAGCATTTCATTTCGTTTATCTTATTCAGAACAAACATTTTTATCTGGGTTTATAGGATGGGGTATTTGTTTTATGGGTGTATCATTCTTACAGTTAATTGTATATTTAACTGTCAATGTGTAGCCTATCCTATCTGTAATAACTTATGGATAACTATATAGCGATTCTCTGAGCTTCATCTCCCCTTTGTTGTCCCAGGCCCTATTTGAAGATCATCCAAAACTGAGGTAGTTGTAGTTGCTTCCTTTTTAATGCTGTTGGCACACCATGCCAGTCTTAGCCATCGACCCAAGATAACATCTGGTGTCAAATCCTTGATTATTTGATAAGGTAATTCTATGTGTATACCTGAAAAGTTTGCTTTTAAGGAATTCTGGCCAACCACCTCGTAATGTATGTAGTTAACAGCTCCCTGGACCTCCTCATATTTACACCATTTCTCTGGTTGAAGTAATTTGGCTACATTTATATTAATAAAAGAGCAACTTGCCTGGGTATCAAGTACAGCTGTAAGTGACTTGTCTTTGATGTCAATGCTAATGGGTGTGTGGGGTGGTAAGAGTCCACAATAATCTGTCCAGTGCCACTGTTCTGTAACCACTTATCTCTAAATACAGGAACTGATTTCTGGAAGCAAACCACATTCCTGGTGTCATTCCTGGTAGGTCCAGCTCTAGTTTTCTGCCATAGGACATTTATCCTTTAAAAATGTCCAAATATATAACATATTCTGTGAGTGTGTTTCTCTGTAATAGGCCTTGCTTAGCAGGATGGTCCTCCTCTAATTGTCTGATGGAGTCCCATTGTTCTTTATATGTTTTGGGATGGGACACTTTTACTAATGGTCTGATGTTACCCTGGAGCAGCTCAATTATAAAAGGAACAGATTCATCACCACTCTTCTCAGGATGTGTCGTTTTGAATAAATGCAATTTGTGTATAACAACTGCACCTGCTCACACTCCTGTTTGCTGACTCTCAGTTAGGAACTTCTTGTGTATTGATGCTATGACTGCATCAGAGTCAAATCTCAGTATTAATTATTTCTGAAAGGCAAGCCAACTGAGGCTAAAACCTTTAATGTTATGCCACCAGGTGTCTGCTGAACCTTTTAACTTTTTTGATAAAATCTGAGTATAAATTTCCTGGGGTAGGTTCATTCTATTCAATAGTGATACGCAGCTCCTAACATATGACGATGGGCATTTCTCCAACCTATCTTGGAATTCTGGTAAACTTTCTCTAGTCACTTTTGGATCAGGATCTACTGGAACCTGATGACAACAGTTATAATTACTATCAGCCAGTCTTGTCTGGAGAATAGGTAAAATTTTGTCCTTAATCTGTTTTTCTATTCTGTTCACATTCTAGTCCAGTCTATTTACCATGGTGTTGGTGGTACTTAATTCATGGTCCAGTTTCTTTACTCTGGTGTTGAATGCTGATTTTGCGAGTTGACTTTTTTCTGAACATTCTGTGCTCTATTTACATGTCCAAATAACCCTGTCTGATAGAGCTTGTATCTGGGTCTCAATTTATGAGGACTGTTCCGAGTGGGCCTGAAATTGCGTCTCAATTCGTTCTGATTGTCCCTGACTTTGTTCTAACTGGGCCTGAATTTCTTCCAACTGGGTCCGTACTACAGTCATTATTTTATTAAACATGTCTGTGAAGCAGTTTTGGCTGATAAACATATTACTAGAGTGGAATATACTCCATATTTGCCAGGTTTGAAACCATGTAACTTTTTTTTGCCTAAAGTAAACACTGTGCTTAAAGAAACAAATTTTGATGCAGTAAAGAAGCAAATGGCAGATTTGTTAAAACATCTGATAGAGAGTGATCTGTTCCATACCTTCAACCAGTAGAAAACAAGATTGTACAAGATTGTAGTGGTGTATACCTGCAATTAGGGACTATATTGATTGGGACAAGCATTAAAATTGTAATATATGTAAGAAAATGAGAGTTATTGAATCATTCATGTTATTAAATAGACACACCTCATAAACATTATTTTTCCATTGCAAATTTAAAAGAATGAGAAAGCTTTATTAAGCATTATTCTCATGATTAAATTAAAAATATATATATGATATTAATGTAGGTGTGTGTGTAACAGCCTATATATATGTATTGTACATTTTTACTTTGATATAATGAACCTCCATTTTATATTGGTCATGGCACCACACACACACACACGATTTCAAAACAGTTTCATAATATGTGTGACAAAAATATTTTACAATAATGTTGGTAATGGTGATGGTGACATACCTACCTGTGGATGGTGCCCCGGTGCAGTGTACAAGCTAAAGCATTTATAATGTGTGTCCGGTAGAGAGTATTCGCAGTGTCGTTTGTTTCAATATAAAGTTGGTGCAGATAAGACCAAACTTTTTCACCTCCAAGTCGCACAGCTGTACACATTGCTGTCTCCATTAAATCAACTGGAATGCTAAACAGAAATACCAGAAGTAAGTCACTATACAAGGTGTAATCTAAAAGTATCCAGATTGGTAACATCAATGCCAAGTCATCTGACTTGGCTCCATATGTTTACTTTACAGTATACTAAACACCCAGTAAAAGTTTTATAACAGCTGATCTGGTTTGTTTACAAATCCCCATTGTGCTGTGTGTTAATCTCATTTCATGCATTTACCATATCAGAAAAAGTTAATCAGAGAATTTGTATCAGATTTTGTCAAAAAGTTGGTGATACATGTAAGTGTACATTTGAAGAGTAAAACACGTTTATGGGTAAGATTATTTGAGTCAAACACAGGTTTATGAGTGGCTTAAGCATTTTAAAGATAGGAGTGAAAGTGTTGAGAGTTACAAGCATTCAGGAAGGCCTTTAATCAGCAAGACTGAATCCAATGTCAAGCTTGTGCATGCTGCTGTGTGAGAAAACTGCTGAATCACCATTCATGAGCTAGCAGATAATTTAAATATTAGTTTTGGACCAGCTCAGATCATTCTTACTGATGAGTTGGGAATAAAACGTGTTTCTGCAAAGTTTGTACCAAAGTCCTCACAGCTGACCAAAATGATCCCCTGGTGTCAAATGCTCAAGACCTGCTTGAATGTGCTAAAAACATTGAGAACTTAATGAAAACAGTCGTGGGTGGTGAATTATGAGTATGAGTTAACCAAAAAAGGCAAAACAGAGCTAAAAGAAAGTCAAGACCATGCTCACAGTTTTCTTTTATCACAAGGGGATTGTTCATCATGGCAAACAGGCCAAACAGTAAACCAGGATTACTACATTACCGTTTTGAGGCAGTTGAGGGATGCAATTTGACAAAAAAGGCCACCGTTGGATCAGAGTTGTGAATGGTGGCTTCAGCACAACAATGAACCTGCCCACACATCACATGCTGTTCAGCATTTTCTTGCTAAACACAAAATGCCACAGCTTCAGCATCATCCATATTCACCAGATATGGCCACCTGTGATTGTTTTCTCTTTCTGAAGGCAACAAATCAATTGAAAGGTGGTCATTTCAAGACATAGAAGAGATAAAACAAAATGCGACGAGAGAACTTGAGGCTCTTAGGGCAGTTGAAAAGCACTGGAAGAAGTGTGTGGCTGTGGAACAGGACTATTTTGAATGAGATAAATTTACAAATCTGTAATGCTTGTATATTTTGAAAGTAAAATCAATCCTGATAATTTTTTATCACACCTTGTGCAGGAGGTTAACCATAGGTTTCTACCCAGTATAGCATACAATGATATTGAAGTCAGTACATTCTTGATATTTGTTAAAAAAACAACCAAATTTTTTTAATAGCATGTCAACTGGTGCATAGAGCCTGCTTCATTTATTTAGCATGCCTAGTGACTGGTTTTGACACCAAACTGCGATTTGCTCCATTTAAGTCTTCATGTTATTCCACTGGAGTATGACAAAGTGAGAAAATAACAATAAGTGTCTTGAAGAACAACAGTGAGTGTGTGTGTGTGTGTGTGTGTGCACGCGCGTGCGCACAACAACTTTACTAAGAAATTCTTTTGCTAAGCACGCAGGAAGGCAGGAAGGAAGGTTTAAGCTAAACATGTTGTTACAAGTGGATTAAGGAATTTCAAAAGGGCAGAATATCAGTTAGTGGAGATACAACCCTTTACACACACGCATGCACACACACACACACACACACACACACACACACATAATTTTCAATTTTTACAACTTTCCAAATGTTCCCCGTCTTAACATTTCACCCTGTTCACTGCTTGGCACTATGCCACTAATCTAGTGTTTCGATTAAATTTGTACATGCCAAAACATGTTTAAATGCTTCAATGAACTTAATTTTGCTTCACTGTACAGGAACATTCATGCTGTCTCACACAATGGCTAGAAATAGTCTGCTCACATCACCATGTGGCATGATTTTTTACAAGAAATTATTCCGCTGCCATACTTGTTCTCGGTGATTTCACTACAGGTTTTGTTCCATCTGTTATCTAGAAACAGCACCATTATCACAATTTTTGGCCTCCAATTTCTCACAATATAGTTTTGTTCATAAGATAAACAGTGAACTACTTTTTTTGTGTAAACACTGACCTCCCTATGCAAGTAAATTTAGGCACCACTTATATGCTGTTTTATCAAAAATAATTATTGTTTTGATTATGTAACAGTTTTCCCTAGACTATGTTGGTATGAATTTTTATGTTGCATCTTTGTTCAAGAAATTTCTTATACAATATATGAAAACTGTTTGGAAGGATATATTTGACACTTTACTCGTCCGTTTCTACCAATCCATCACTTACCGAATGTATTATTTAAATGATTCAGCAAATCACAGCAGATGGACCATCATTTAAAAACCACATCTCCACTGTATCTGCACGTGGAATAACTTCTAAGAGTTCTATCAGATTCATTTGCAAATTTAAGTAGTGTCTTCCATTAAGCCTTCCTTGGTGGTAAGAAAAAAGGGCCTAAGAGATTATCACCAAGAAGACCGAACTACACATTAAATGAAAAAGTATGTTGGTCATGTCATGGGTCTCGTGGGTTTTCGTCTGCCCAATTGTTGGTGTTTTGAAAGGTTACAATGCCATTTCTTTTAAATTGTAACACTTTTCTGGCACATTTTGGTCTGTTTTGTTTTTAATTAAAGTCAAATTTCTCAAATTTGTACTTATTTTTAATAGACAGTATACACATCAGTTTTCTCGTAATTAAATTCTCTACAAAGTTAGTTAGAAATTTGTATTTGTTTATTAGCTAATTAACGAAGTTATTTTATCCCAAGTCTAAAAATGTTTGTTTTTATACTCCAATTTTTTGTGTTTTACACAGTTTTTCTTAGAAAGTAATTAAGGTAGAGCTCTGGGACCTCTTTTTTCAGTTTTCCAGATCATAAACCATAAGAAACCACCAAATATACGCTTCACTTTATACCCCACGAACTTCAGTATGGCGTCATTTTACCGTGGGAGTAGAAATCAGGGCGAACTGAGAGGTAACTCTCTAACAAACCGTTTTTGGACCTATGTTTATATGAACTTTTTTTTAATTTTTAGCCATACCATGAGGTCCCAAGAGATTGGCATGCAATTTTGAATCATCTGTATAATAAGAAAATTATTTATCTACCTTATTAATTATGGATTCTGGATGATATCGAGTTTCGGTCTAATAAAAATGCAGTTTTTATGTGATGTTTTGAAATTTATTTTATCTCATATTCATGCCTACGACATAAAATATAAAGTAGTATAATTGTAATGATAGTTCTAATTAATTGTAGTATATAAGTTGTATGATATTAACAGTGATGTTGTGTTGTAACTTGTAACTAATTAGTTACTGTTGTAACTAATACTATACTATTAGTTATTCTATAATCAATAATCAATAAAATACCATCAAAATTAGCTGATGATGATAGTTGGATTATTATCAAAACATATGTAAATTTACAAAATAATAAAAATATATTCTTGTAAAAAGTTTTATTATTATTAAAATATAAATGTTTATAATTTTCTATTAGTATGATTTTCTTTTCAAGCATGTGATGATAGCATGATATTCATAGTAAGTTTTGTTGCTGAGGTGTTTAAACAATTTTTTTTTCGTGATACTGATCTGCATCGAAAGTTGAAATAAATATTTCTAAGAAGGGTAGCATGGCAGCGAACAGAATATAAAAATTATGTAATTTTTTACATGTTACACTATTAATAAAAATTGTGTGAGTATTAAACAAACTTTGCTGGTACCTGACATTTTCTCCAGACATCATCTGACTCACAATCTGTACTGCAGTTGACTGGCAATGGTTGTGACCTAACTTACAGGCCCATGGTGTTACAAACGACTGAGTAAATTTCTCATCCAAAGATTTCATATTTTGAAATGAATTTTTACTGTACGCCTCTGAAGCTAGTTCCAGCATGTAAGTCTACACAATTCAAATTACAATATCACTATGAATAGGTTTATTGGTTTTAAACATTAAATTTGAACATTAACTCAGAATTTAAAATGTTTGTTCTATATTGAACACAGTGTCAATGGTAAGATGAAATATGGTCTATGCTCTGTAAAAGTCATGGGCTTTATTCCAGGCTAACTGCGAAGTCCAAAGATCAAAGTACAAAATATCTAAATATAACTATTACATTAACGACTCGGAACACAAAGTTTTTTATAAGTAAAAACATAAAGTTTTACCTTACAACCTGAACCGGTTTTCACCTTTAAAAGGCTTCTTCAGAGGTTGCCGCTGGTAGCGCTGTCCATCCTGTTGTGGGCAACGGAATCGAATTTTGAAAGATCGTTGTTGTGTGTGTGGGGTGAGATATGTTCGAATAATGCATGCGATTTGAATTGTGTCTGTTCATTTAGGATGTCGTTTTTATTTGTTTTCGTGTGTTTGTATATTTCCAATTGTTCTAGAGTGTCTAGTTTTCGGGCTTTTGTGTGTACGTGTAGAATGTTCATGTTATTGTCGATGTTTTGTATGTGTGGTTTGCTTCAATGAGGTGGTTTGCAAAGGTGGATTCTGTAGTGGAGTGGAGTGCCTTTGTGTGTTCAATGTATCTCTGTTTGAAGCTACGTTCTGTCTGGCCTATGTAGAATTTGTTGCAATTTGAGCAATTTAGTTTGTAAACACCGGGTAGATCGAATTTGTTTTGTGTTTTGTGTGTGCGTTTTGATAGTTTATGTTCTGTTTTGTTAGTAGTTTTGTATGCGATTCTGTATCCTGCTTTTTTGAATTTATGGGCTATTCTTTCAGTTTGTTTGTTGATGTATGTTAGTGTTATGAATTTGTTGTTTTCTGTCTTTGTCTGTTGTTTGTTTTGTGTTTTGTGTAGGAGTTTACTGACTGTTGTTCTGTCATATCCGTTACATTCTGCTAGATATTTTATTGTGTTTAGTTCGTCTTTGTAATCTTTTTCATCTAGGGGGATGTTGTTAAGTCTATGTATCATGGTTCTGAAGGCAGCTAGTTTGTGTTGTATTGGGTGATTGGAGGAGTTGTGTATTAGTGTGTCAGTTGTAGTCGGTTTCTGTATATACTGAATTTGTGCTTGTGTTCAAGTTTTGTGATGGAGAGGTCTAATAAGTTTATGGTATTGTTGTGTTCGTATTCAGCAGTAAAGGTTACGTTTTTATGTATTTTGCCAAATATGAACACAACAATACCATAAACTTCTTAGACCTCTCCATCACAAAACTTGAACACAAGCACAAATTCAGTATATACAGAAACCGACTACAACTGACACACTAATACACAACTCCTCCAATCTCCAATACACAATTTCCAATATTAAAACTTTGGAAACTTGAGCACTACTTAATGGAGATCAATCATTAACTTATACAAGCCATTAATTTTATGCATATTTTTTATATATATGTGTACAACGTTATCGGCAACAAAGAAGTAGTTTTTGTTAAAATTCCTTCCCGGGATATTTGGCCGTAGTCCAATGTTTTCTACAAAACCAGACGTTTCGGCAATGTCATCGACTTCCATCATCAGTGAAAATCGAGTGCGATAACGTGAGGTGGTATACGTTAGTGACCACAGTACTGTGGTTAAGGCTGAAGCGGTAAGTAGAAAGAAGTAGTTTCTATGGTAATATTTCATTTCGAAAATGATTTTAAATATAAATCTTAGAATATGGAAGTCATGTATGGTTCTCCATACCGATTTTTTGTAAGTAAAATCGTATAGTTTTACCTTACAGCCTAAACCTTTTAAAAGGCATCTTCAGAGGCTGCTGTAATACAATAGTGATATTTAGTTAAGTAACGGACACGTCATGGACAACGAAATCCAAGAATTTAATAGAACCGTATGCTTCACATTTTGACCTCAGGAAAGAACTAAATGCACTTTGCACTCTTAATGGTATAAGAAAAAATCAGTTAATGAGATTATTAATTATACAAAACTTAATTAGTTTTTAGTACAGTGTGAAAACTGGTTGAATTAATATTTGCATTACCATCTACAACTGCAACTGCTAAAAGTAGTTTCTTTGTTCTAAAGAATATTAAACACAAGTCCAAATATACACAAAGGCACGTCTAATTATATTTATTGAGAAAAACATTCTGCAGGAGCAGTATTTTATGAAAATGTAATCCTGAAATTCACACTAAAAGAGAGATGAATTGAGCTCTTGTTCAAATGAAGTATTCAAGGTAAGCAGTTGATTATACAGTATTATTATTTTACTAAATATAATTATTTCATACCAACTCGGAACACAAATTTTTTATGGGTAAAAATGTAAAGGTTTTATCTTATAACCTGAACCGGTTTTCGCTTTTTAGAGGCTCCTGAAGAAGCTTTTTAAAAGCGAAAACCGGTGTTAACAAACTTCTTTATTTTATTTTTATTTGACTTACCTTTTACAATCTGGTTAACACTTCTGCTTTGTTTATACGTTGATTTCACCATGTGGCACTGTTGCCAACATAACATTTTTTGTTAGGGTCCAGGTTCTTTAAGCGAGCCAGGACTGAATTGTTTTTAGAAATAACATACTCGGATATTACTATTGCAAACTGGTGTATCAATTGTCGAAATTTTAAACATTTGAATATACAAAACCAAAATAAAACAAGATGGAGTCTCGTTCCTTTAACAAAAAACAAAATGGCTGCGCGATATTTTCGCTGTATCAGCCTTACGTGTGCCACAATTACATAATCTATATTTTGTCCTTAAGTTACTATAAAAATTAATTTAAACATACTGCAGTTTACTCTTTCACATAGTTACGTTTTCTATATCACGTAACCTAAACCAATGCTTGCGATTTTTTCTTATATATGTACCGGTACGCACCCATGCACACACACACACACACACACACACACACACACACACACACACACACACACACACACACACACACACACACACACACACACACACTACTGCAAACTGTACATTTTAACAACTTTTATTTGAGCTCATGATTTAAAGGGTATATGATTGAAATCTTGAAAATGGTTACTTTCCTGAATTTGGATGCTTGGCGATCGAGTCAGACGTCACTCACTGCTCAACTGCTGTTCTGCTGAATTGTTAACTGTCTCTCTGTTTAAACTGCTTCCACTGATTCTACGTTACATTTTTATATACTGTTAGTTGCAAATAGTTTTATTTTCACTGTTGATTACATTTTTAATACTTTTATATATTTATGCTGGCCAGCAATTTGTAGCACGTGCAGCTCGCACAAGGAGTACGAGGTAACTGGGGAAGACAATATGGCGTATATTACCCAAGTGGAAGGGTTAATGCGTCATCTAATCTATTGTTCTCTGGCGATAACGTCTTTGTTATATGGCGCAGTTATTACGTTTGGCATTATTATGACGACGTATTCTAGGAGTGGTCTGGTCGTTGTTAGCAAACTCGCTGTCGTGGGTCATGTATGCCATTTGACCTTGACGCCAACTCGTCCTGGCGAACTGCGTTGTTTCATATTTGGAAAATTTTACCCTCACATATTCGATTACATTGGATTTACAATAAAATTATATTTGTTATGTCCCTAAAACCCCTACACGGATCTATTGTACCATTACAAAACCCCCTCAATGAGAGGTTTTATGACGAAGCATAAAAACTCTCATTAACACATTCATACTTCCTAAAGGGATCAGCTAGGATATGTCGCCACAACCTCCTGTAGTGTTTATATAAAAAGATATAAATAACTTACCCTTGGTCCAGTGATTGTGAAAGCACCTGCATGACCTTACTGGACTTCTCTTTCGAGATCCCAACACCGCAAGGCCAGTCAGGCACTTGACGTTCCTGCTCTGACGCGCTGGCCAGCTCAGGACCGCCGCCACAGCATCACCAAACTCTGAAACATCCAAATAAAATCAAATCGTGGCCTTGTATAATGCCATATCCCTAACTGATCTGTTCCCCTTAGCTGCATTGGTTTACGTTAAGAAGCATTGGTTTTCCTTAAATCCTAGTATCCCTAATACAGAGATAAAACAAGATTTACTATAGAGGTCTCTTTCTCTTTTGCATTCCTACATTTTATCAAATTTTTTCGACTCCAGTCAATAATATTTTAACTCTTTCCAACACACAAGAAGAAAATAAATCTTTACTAATGCACTAATATTTAAAACAATTAATCAAATTCACAAGAATCAACAAATAATTTATCTATATATTGATTATATAGAACCAAAACACAAATTCACTATTTTAGAACAATCTATCTGTTTAAAATTCATTTATCATCTTTCATGACCCTACTCTTGTAATACGAAATCATAATTATTTTTATGCTCAACACCATTATCAACATTATATACTTAATATTTAATATTCATTTAACGTTACTATCCCCTATAGTAACCTCCTTCCACACACACTATGACCCTACAACATAATAAAACATTACCCTTGAACATTAACATTGTTACATTTACATTAAATAAACAATTCACCTTTAAACAATTTGTATATAATTTATAAACATTATAACTTGAACTTTCTCTTAACTCTGTTTGTATCAAACTTTAATTTATTTAACATATATCGTACCATTATTCTCAAAAAAAAAAATTTTAATTTATTATCAACCTTTATGTTACAGAACATTTCATTTATCATTACCTTTCTACTATGAATTTTCTATTTAACATTTTCCTCTTTAATTAGTTTGGGTGACTCTCTGTTATTCACCATGGTTTTATTTATTAACTGCGCATTTCTACATATAACCTTACTACCCTTCTAACAACCACTAACAGATTTGCATAGGGTGACACCAATCTCTCAATAATAACCCCCTTCAACACTAATTCCACTTACCTCAATTTATTCTCCTCTTATAATAAAATATCTAATACCCTCTTTGTACCTAGGATGTGTGTTCCCGACCTTGGCAATTCCACTCATCTCCTTTTGCCCTTCCCATAATCTCGGCAAACACTCTTTGACCCTTCACATTACTGTACCTGCCCAACGACGCACGTTGATCACTCCTTACCACCTCACCCTCACTACAAAATATCACCATCAACTATTTACTCTCTAATTACATTACCCTCTCTTTCTACATATAAGCACTATCGCTACTGTGTCCCTATTACTCCCTGTTTCTGTCTTATTTTCATCCCCAAAATTCTTATTTCACTAACACCCATTAGAGTTAACTTTGACTAACCTAATGCCTTATTAAAATACTCATTATTACCCAAACTCCATCTTTATAACATTTTACATTACTATGCTCTTTGACAATTACCTTCGAAAATTCATCACTTATCTCATAATAATAATGTAACTCCATATCCAAACATATTATCTGTTTAATCATATACTATTCATTATAGCATCTAAATCTCATAAAATCATTTAACTTCATTATCAAATCTCTTTTACACGACATTAATGGATTAATCTCAAATCCTTTATTTAGTCTGAAAAAAAATGTTATACCTATTATTCAATCAACTCCTATTATCTACATGGTTTACATAAAAATACATATAATACACAACATAATGTAATACACAAATACCTTGACATTAACACACAAAAATATACAATCCAACTTATTATTTGTTATCATTGACCATAAATCAGTTCACAAGACAATCCATTTCAAAACTACACTGTTCACATGATTAAATGTTCATACACAATAAAACAATTACCCTCCATCATCAAATAACAATCTAACCTTAGGTCTATACAAATCATTTTTTATTGAATACCTTATATTATGATTCTCAATGTAAAGATTATTCAATTTTTTATAATTTTCCACAATACTATTATAATCAATATGATCACTCCATATCATTATCTCATATAATTTGTCACGATTGAGTATCGTCCTGTCGCCTTTAGTATTATCTGTCCCCACCAGGTAAGTTATAAAGTCATTATTATCGTCATCATAGTTATCTACTACTACACCCGTTACACCATAAGGTAAGTGGTTGTTATCATTGTTATCATCATTTTCATCTACTACTGCTGTACTTATTACTTCACAAGGTAAGCCTTTTATATAATCAACTCTCTCGTTATTTATTTTCTCTATTAACTCTTTATAATTCCTCCCAACCTCAAACAACTCTATTTTCCCATCACCATACCTCTCTCTCTCTCTCTCAAAATATCCCTCATCATAACACCAAGTCACACTCTCTCTCTCAATATATGCAGGGGGCACTACAACTTTATTACTGCACCACCTATCAGATGCACAAAAAATCAAGGGACCACTATTTGCAGACCATGTCTCCCAAATATACTCGTGAAGCCTTTTCTTCACCCCCAACTACACCACGGGAAAAATGTACCCCCTGCAACCCCTCTACCTTTATACTCTCTCTCCACTTTCTCTCTGACTCATCAATACACACTAACATTCCATTATTACACCCTGCTTCCTCTAAAATGTCATCACCACTCTCAATATTCACACCATTATTCTCTAACAACATATTTTTACTTATTTTGTCATAATTCTCACCCCTACTTACCTTGTCGTCTTTATTTTCATTTTCGTTTAATTTATCTGTTTCTCCACCATTCTCTACCCCCATTTTAATCTCATAATTGTCATCTACTTTCTTCTTTATACAGTTATTAATTATGTTATCTATTCTGTTTATTTGTTTATCAAACTTCTCGCTAACTGACACTACTATTTTTCTTTCATATTGTCAAAACGTGCATTCATTTCATTTATTTGTTTATTAAAGTTAAAATTTTGTCTCTTAATTTCATTTTTTACTTCATCGAGTTTGGTATTGAAATTGCTGTTAATTTCTTTAATTTCGCTTTTTTGTTCTTTATTCTGTTCTTTCAATTCATTTAACTTTACACTCTGTTCATCAAATTTATTAAACTTCTCATCAAATTTATGTAATAATAATTGTATCATGGCATTTGTCTCATCTGTTTTCTTTTCAGACCGAGTTGAGATGGGTGTTACTGGTATTCTGTCTAACTCAACAGACTCGGTAGTACTAGACTCGATCTGACTTATTGGCGTTGAACAAACTCCCATCTCACTCGTAAACGTTTTGTCATTTACACTGACATCTATATTTTTATCTGCCATTTTGAAAAAAAAATTTTGTTTAAATATATTTCTTTCAAACTATTGCTCTATATATCTAACATATATTACCATCATAACATAACCTCCTTTTTACGTACTAAATACATTCCCCTTTTCCTAAACCATTCCGTCTCTATAGCAGGCTTATTTATATACAAATTTATTTATATAAGTCCCAGTTCGGGCAGTCATTTGTTAACAAACTTCTTTATTTTATTTTTATTCGACTTACCTTTTACAATCTCGTTAACACTTCTGTTTTGTTTATATGTTGATTTCACCATGTGGCGCTGTTGCCAACATAACATTTTTTGTTAGGGTCCAGGTTCTTTAAGCGAGCCAGAGACTGAATGGTTTTTAGAAATAACATACTCGGATATTACTATTGCAAACTGGTGTATCAATTGTCGAAATTTTAAACATTTGAATATACAAAACCAAAATAAAAGAAGATGGAGTCTCGTTCCTTTAACAAAAAACAAAATGGCTGCGCGATATTTTCGCTGTATCAGCCTTACGTGTGCCACAATTACATAATCTATATTTTGTCCTTAAGTTACTATAAAAATTAATTTAAACATACTGCAGTTTACTCTTTCACATAGTTACGTTTTCTATATCACGTAACCTAAACCAATGCTTGTGATTTTTTCTTATATATGTACCGGTACGCACCCATGCACACACACACACACACACACACACACACACACACTACTGCAAACGGTACATTTTTAACAACTTTTATTTGAGCTCATGATTTAAAGGGTATATGATTGAAATCTTGAAAATGGTTACTTTCCTGAATTTGGACACTTGGCGATCGAGTCAGACGTCACTCACTGCTCAACTGCTGTTCTGCTGAATTGTTAACTGTCCCTCTGTTTAAACTGCTTCCACTGATTCTACGTTACATTTTTATATACTGTTAGTTGCAAATAGTTTTACTTTCACTTTTGATTACATTTTTAATACTTTTATATATTTATGCTGGCCAGCAATTTGTAGCACGTGCAGCTCGCACAAGGAGTACAAGGTAACTGGGAAAGACAATATGGCGTATATTACCCAAGTGGAAGGGTTAATGCGTCATCTAATCTATTGTTCTCTGGCAATGACGTCTTTGTTATATGGCGCAGTTATTACGTTTGGCATTATTATGACGACGTATTCTAGGAGTGGTCTGGTCGTTGTTAGCAAACTCGCTGTCGTGGGTCACGTACGCCATTTGACCTTGACGCCAACTCGTCCTGGTGAACTGCGTAGTTTCATATTTGGAAAATTTTACCCTCACATATTCGATTACATTGGATTTACAATAAAATTATATTTGTTATGTCCCTAAAATCCCTACACGGAGCTATTGTACTGTTACAGCGGTTCAGGTTATAAGGTAAAACTTTTATGTTTTTACCCATAAAAAATATGTGTTCTGAGTCGGTAGTGAAATAATTATATTTATTTAAGTAACGGACACGTCATGGACAACGAAATCCAAGAATATTCTTTACATTTGTATGTAAGCCTACCTTAATAATGCACACCTTAGAATGTTATCTGTTAATAAATAACACTAAAATACTTGAAGTTATTTGCTTCCTTTTGCCATTCTATTTGATGCAATGTATTATTGATGTATTACTCATTATATAAATCAGAACATACTGCCATGTTCTCACAATTCAAAAAGCCTGTTATATGAACAAGGGGCTTCAGGAAATGAACTTGAATTTGTCATATTTCATTGATAGATGTATATAAAATAGAGTAGGTTTGAGCTCATGGAAAATTATAAAAGAGACAGAAAAAGTTTGTAGGTGACAGAAAAGTTATAAAAGAGAAATGTTGGTTTAATTAAATAATAGTCTAATATTACCATAAGTAAGAAATTAGACTAACATAAGTAGTTTATAAAAACCTCTGGATTCATCTACCATAGATGATATTGGACTATACAAATTCCTGTTTTGACAAGGCTATCACTGATGAATTAGATATAATTTAAAACAAACGGTTCTTAAGGTACAAGACATTTGAAAGGCAAAATTGACCTCTTAAATCCTGAAATCATTAAATATAGCGTAAAAGCCTAATGAATAATGTGTTCGAGATTGGGAGCTGCAAAATTCGGAGTTGGTCAAAATCCCATCATCTAGCAAATTCTGCTTTCACTCAGAATCCTGGCCAAAAGTTGTAAATGAGACAAACATATTTGTAATAAACAAGATAGTAAATAGAAATGATATATGAATTTCATTTCTGGAGTATACAATGCCTGTGGAAAACTCATATTTGAATAACTGTGTAAATTTAAAAGTGATATTTAGTATTGCATGCGATGAATGAGTAGAGCAAAGGAGGTAAAGGAAGGAAAGGCCAAACTCCTGTAACTCACAGTTGGTCACAAAAGTCTCCAAAGATAGAAATGGAAGTTTAGAATAAATGTGACATTAAAAGCTGATAGTTGTAGTGATAATTGAGACATGGAAGGAAAACTTAAATAGAGTCAGCTAATGTATTTGTAGACTTCAGTTTAAAAAATCCTGAGAAATTACAAAAAATTGCCCACACAAATGAAAATTTCATAAATAATATACTCCTAGTTAATCCTAAAATGGAAAAATTATTATGAAGTACTCATTATAAAACACAAATTCCAACAACATTACTTAAAAATAAAATTTTTGGAAATAAAATTTTAGATAATAATATTAAGTAAAATAATTGTAATTAAAATATGTATAGATATTAAGTAAAGTAATTTTAGTTAAAATTGTAAGTAATAATATTTTAGATATAAAAAATTATTAAAAGTTAAACGGGTTCACAAAGTGAGAAATAAGAAGGTTCTGGACACAATCGAAGAAAGGATACAAATACAAGACATTTTATTGAGGCCTTATTTGATACAATCAGGATTAATGCCCTTGATAACAGAAAGTGAAAAAAAGGAGAAAAGCACAGGGAAGAAAGAGATTGGAGCACGTGAGGCAGATTGTTAGATGTCTGCAGATAAAGAGACTGGCTCAAGATCGGAAGAAATGGAAGACATTATCAAACCAGTCAGGCAACTGATACTGATAGAAATCAAAGATTGGATTGTTAGGTTAGATTTCACACACCAACTGCCAAATCTGGTTGTCTGATATTAGATATAATTGTCTAATATTAAAAAATTGAAAGACATGTTTCACAATATCATAGTAAAAAGCATCATATTATTTATGTGTGGAAGATTTTAAGGAATAACCTGGTTGAACTGAAAGTAATTAAGATTGTTTGCTGGTGAAGAAGCTGTAGCATTACAAGGTCAGATAAAACAAGAAATTTAGAATTAGCAACTGCAACCAAAGTGGCAGTTAGCATAAATATAACAAAAATGACAGAGGCAAAACAACTCACTTGATAAGGCATATAAAAATAAATAGTGCTAAATGGAAGGTGGCAAATGACAACTGTTCTTCTGTATTTTTCTTGATCTCTATTATTTCAAAATGATGTCCTTTCAAGGCTGCCTACGGTATTGGGAACAAGAAAAAGTCTGCTGGGTCTAAGCCTGGAGAGTAGGGTGTGTGGGGCAGAACAGTATTGTTTTTTTGTTAGATAACTGACGACAAGGAGTGACGCATGAGCTGATGCGTTATCATGTTGTAACACCCAAGTCTATTCTTTCCACATGTCTGCCCTCTTCTTGCATACTGCTTCCCTCAACTGCTTTAAAACTTCTCTATAATACTCCTTATTTACTGTCTGACCACATGGAACAAATTTATGATGAACCAACCATTTCCAGTCTAAAAACACTAACATCACCTTTGTGTTTGACTGTGAAGACTGTGCCTTCATTTTGACATCGTATCTATACACCCATGTCTTGTCCCCTGTTATAATGTTTTTGATGAAGGCACTGGCATGGTCAAGCAGTTCCTGTCTGACGTTATCGCATTTCTCTTTCTGATCATCAGACAACAAACGCAGCACAAATTTTGCTGAAATACCGTACGATGCATGTTCAGTTTTCCTGTTAAAATTTTGTGGTATGAACCCACACTGATACCCAATTCCTCGGCAATCTCACATACAGTTAAACGACAATCTTCACGTATCATAGTGCGAACTTCATTGATTTTATCATCACTTATTGATGCTGAAGGGCAACCAGGTCTTGGACTTTCATTGGTCAATGTTCTTCCCACTTTGAAATGAGTAAAACAGTCGTAGCACTATATTTGGCTCATACAATCATCCCCATATGCTTGCTGAAGCACTTTGAACTTTTCTGTAAAAGTTTTACCGAGTTTGAAACAAAATTTTATGCAGAAACATTGTTCTCCAAGCTCTTTCATTTTCACTATGGGAAGAATTCACCAAGAGGTTAGAACACATATTAATTACAGCTGCTTTTAGTGAGAATCACAACAATGGTAGAAAGAAGCAGAATAATGGATGATGTTTCCGAAGTTGCTGCCAGTCAACACCACTTAGGAGTGTGGTATTGTGAAAGTTCCTTTTTTTGTAACACATCTCGTAAACTGTAGGCTAATGAAAGTTTAATGATGATTGTTTTAAACAAACTTTAATCTATGATCAGTGATTCATAAAATTTTCATAAGATGTCATCAGTGATCTCATAACTACTTTTTATACATTTAAAAAAATGGTTTGCAATGTACACTTAGTAAGTAAATATATGTACTATTAACAGTAAAAAATACAGCTTAATTAGTGTAAAAAATACATATAATTTTAAAAACAAAAATTTTTTCAACCTCACTTTGATGGCCCACACAACTGCCAGGGTCTTTAAAGCATCCTGTTACTGTTACTCACCTTAAATAAACCATAAGCCTCTGTGATGTACAGTTTGTTTAAAAGACTATCAAACACTGTTGTGGCTGTAGCCCAAGGCAGAAAATCTGTTTCACATTGTAGAAAGGCAGCCACATCAAATGCAGTTTTATAATCTACATGACCACTTGCACCCAAAGCAAAAACATCGTCCAACACTTGTGCTCTTGTTACAGCTGGTATTTCATTTGCATTACACTGGTATAAATATTTGGCTAGTAATTTCCATGTTAACATATCATAATTCACTCGATAATAACCTGTAAAATATCATGATAATAATCATGTAAACCTGGATATAGGTAAATGTAAGTATCTGGTGTGTGTGTGTGTGTGGGGGGGGTGTTTAGTTTATTTTAAGTGTATAATTTAAGCCACCACACGGTCAAACAAAATATAAAAACAAACAAATTAAAATACAGTAAATTGGGGGGGGGTGGACTTCCAGATAAGATATCCAGATAATAAAAGTCTATATTACAAGAAATAATCTATAAAATAACACACTGTACAATAGCCTAGAAAAGAAACTATATTTATTTTACAATTAAATTAACACTCATAAAAAAATCACCTGTAGGAGATAGTTTAGTACATTATTTACAGTTCATTTTTAATTTTTAATTTGTCTTTAATTTGAAGAAAGGCAGTTTTTAAATCACCTGCTGACAATACTATATATATTGTAACACCACAAAATGTTACATAACCAAAACACACACCAGAAAGGTAAATTATGACACTAAAGTTATAAAGTGAACAATTGTAATGAATGTAGCAAAGAAGAGAGGACCAGCATAGAAGAAAGAAGAGGAAGGATCCCAAGAAGCAGTGATGAATACACTGCATGACACTACAACAAACACAATGACTGACTTTAACTAATGGACATGCAAAGTTCACAATAAGCTGTCAAGCGAACCAGTTCATGACATTAATGTGTAGAGTCATGTAAATAGAAACTAAATAACCAATGACTTAAATAAAGTAATAACAATAACAGCATTTTGGCTGAAATTAGAAGAACTATGATAAATAAATAACTATACTAGCTATAGCCACAAGGCTATATAAAGACTAGCTTTACAAACCCAGATGTAACATTATTGGATAAAGATAATTATAAAAGAAAGTCTTATGTGTATAAGCAACTTCCTGATTAAACGAATGTAATTAGTAATAATAATTAAGGAATAAACATGGTGCTATGAATGTATCTAGACCATACATAAACGAATTTATGTCAGTAAGTTAATACGGAAACAGAACTCCTAATGAACATTAAATTTACTGAACAATAAATATAATTAAATGAGATGTGAAATACCACCACTCAATTATTATTGTATGTCTTTAAATTGAGTAGGCCAAGTAAAATGTATTTAGAGAATAAGGAATTTTCATAATAACGTACTGTATTATCATAATTATATTAAGATTTAATATTGTTCCGCTGTAAATAGCTTTTAATTGTAATAGTATATGAATTTTTATTCATGTAATATCGTTCTAAAGAGAACACAGTGTAAATAACAAAATGTAAAAAGATAGGAAATAGTCGAATTGTGCATTATTAGCAGACGACAATAAGAAACCATGTTTCAAAACACTATTTTTATGTATTGTCAGTGAAAGCTAGGTGCGAACCAGCATTATGCCACATCAAAATAAAGAGCAGACAATAAGCTTTAATTTGATGATGATAATTTAGAGATCGAAAGTGTAATAAGTTAATAGTGAGTGTTAGCATCATTTCTTAAACAGATTTAAGAAATTATCAGTGAAAACCAACAACAACGACACTCGGATACAGAGAGAGCGCCGGTGGCGGTTAAATAAAACAATACGTCGCTGTAACGGTTATCTGTACCAATCAAAAAAGAGTTTACTCAGCGACTTTTGTCCCTAACGGCGATGAAGACGAGGGGTATATAACCAGAGACGCTGAGAAATTCGCTATTCGCTACCTTCATCTCGAGCCATCTAGTTACCGCTCAACGGTGTCTTAAATTTTAATGACTTAATACAATATAATGTTAACTTTCTCCTCTCTTTAATAATAATAATGTATGATATTCAATTATTATGGAATTTACATAATCTATCACACATCCGGTATAACACGTGTTCAGTTTTATTGAGTGCATTAGGCTTTTGGGTCCAGAGTTGCGTTAAGCAGAAAAGGCAGAGGTTGTCGAGGTATTGAAATGACCAGTTACACAACATGAGGTTAATGAATTCTCTTTTATTCAGTTATTTACGCTATATGTTATTACACTGAGAGTCAGCAATAATGGTTAAAATTCAAAATGGCGGCGACGTCATTTCCGCCTTTGCCATACGTTTAGTGTTACATGCATGTATTTTTACTTTACTTGAAATAATTCTTTTAACTCTATACTGCAGTTAATTTCAACTCCTTTTTATCTTTATGGCTTTAATGCTTACTCTTATAATTGTTCACAAACCAACGCCTCAAGATAAAGTGTTTAATGTTGGCCAACGACAACTTTCACCCGCTCACTTTCACTCCCACTCATACTGTAATTTTGCACACTGGTTAATTATTTTGAATTGAGCTCATTCTCTTATATTTTGAAATTTAGAAAAAGAATTTATTAGGGCTTTCCTGAATATGATGTGGCGTAGATTGCTCAGCAGATTCCCATGGCGGTTGGCAGGTGTTCGGCCGAACCTTTACTGTTTGTTTTTCGTCCACTGAATTTACTTAATTCTCATTTTGGTTAACCACTGACTCTACGTACTGTTAATATTACATTCTGAACACAAATATTTCATTTTTTGTAAGTAATTACTGCATTTTTGGCATAAATCTGCCCACTGCACTAGTCGAGCGTGTATGCTCGGTGAACTGTTTTTGACGAACTGTGGCAGACGTTGTACTCTCTAACTTTCGTCTGTCCTTTGCACTGAATTTACATGGTGGTTATAATTACTTGTTAACACTATTTACTTGTGATTACATTTTGTTGATGCAAATAAAACACTTTAGCTGACTGTTTTCGGCCAGCACAATTTTAACGTGTTATCGCCATGATGATGTTCTGGAGACTGGGCGGAAGCAGACGCAATTGTTATGTAAAGTGTTGTGTCTGACGTCATTATGTATTGTTCTTTAGCCAACGCCCGGTTTAATACGTAATTGTTTCATGCCGTCATTGCTGATTTATGACGATCTGGCTTTGTGGACCAATGAAAAGTTCGTATTATTCGTTTGTTTCGCTTATACCGCCATTACACATATTAATTTCTGCTCGTACCATGATGACCTTGGCTTGTATCCCCTCTTGTTGATCTGCGTAGTTATTGGGACTTGTGCAAAACTAACTTAGCCCTTGTTAACATTTATGATCAGAGTAAAATTTACAATAAAATTATTCCTGAATCCCATAATTCTGGTAACAGGTATTTCTGTATTGTCACAATAATAGTAGTAAATACTTCAAAATTTACCAAAATAATTAACAGTACAGCGATTCATCACACGAAAAGTGCATCGACAAGTAATAGTGAAACGTTTAGACAGTGCGCGTATTCAGAACGAGAAAATTGAAATTAACCTGTAAGGTAAACAAACCAGTTTCATTAAGAAGAGGGTATATTTCTCGTTCCAAGTGCGAATAAAGTGCAGTTATATAGTGATCATTATAATCCGATCACTAAAGTGTTTAATTTTTAATCTATAAGATTAAAAAGAAGCAAGGTAGTACAGTGACCAATTTTATTGTTTATCTGTTTTCACTGATCATAATTATCAACACTCTTGTACTGACGCAAAGACAACCAAACTTTTAATAGCAAACACTGTATCAATTTATTTAGAGGATTAAATAATCCAATGTAAGAATATTTGTGTTAGAGTTAAGTATTATAATATTTGTTAGGATATAAGCATACGAAACGATCGTTAACCTCAAAAATAATTGCGAGTTTTTTTAAAAAGAGGCCAAATATGAATTATCATCACAGTAATGTCTATCAAGGCAATTAATAAATATCACTATAATATTGACGACTCGGAACACTAAGTTTTTTATAAGTAAAAACGTAAAGTTTTACCTTACAGCCTAAACCGGCTTTCACCTATAGAAGGCTTCATCAGAGGCTGTCGTTAGTAGCGCTGCTCGTCTTGTTGTCTCTGTCGACGAGATACTGTTTCGAAAGATTGAAGCTGTGTGTGTGTGGTGAGATGTGTTCGAATAATGCGTGCGATTTGAATTGTGTCTGTTCGTTTAGGATGTCGTTTTTATTTGTTTTTGTGTGTTTGTATATTTCTAATTGTTCTAGAGTGTCTAGTTTTCGGCCTTTTGTGTGTACGTGTAGTATGTTCATGTTATTGTCGATGTTTTTATATGAGGTGGTTTGCGAAGGTAGATTCTGTAGTGGTGTGGAGTGCTTTTGTGTGTTCAATGTATCTCTGTTTGAAGCTACGTCCTGTCTGGCCTATGTTAATATGGCAATTAATAACGTTCTATTTGTATTTTCAAGAACCTACCCGTGAGGTAACTTATAAAATAAAATTAAAATTTGTTAATAATTATAAGAGTTTTATATTGTTCTTAATTGAGCTAGGCCAGATAGTAGATGGGTAACTTACCATCCAAATTGTATTACTGTAACAATTGTATTTTTCATTTGAGTTGATTTTAAAGGGTATAATAAACCCGTAATGTTATACAGCATAAAATTTGGTTCCAATTATTTCATTTAGATAAGCAATACTCAGCATAGAGTACATTGAGATACTTTTGAGCAGAAATCTTACAGTACTATATCCGAATTATTTTAAATGCCATAAGCATTTAAACAAGATATAAAGTGAACACATACAATTTTAAAATTTAGCAATTTGTTTTTTCATGGGAACCTTTCATGAAGTAAACCCATATGGCGCCCACATTACATACAAGGAGTTGTATAACCTTGTTTCTAAAGTATAAGCTGGTTATAAGAGAATCTTGACAGTTTATTCTGGGTAAGTGAACGTCAGAACTTCAAGTACTACTACCAGGTACGTGAAAGTGTTTTTTATGTTAATTTATTTGTCCAGACAACACTTGACGGTACTTACACTGATGACATTTAACCAAGAAGAGGAGTTCCACTTCAACATCGACGCTACCGTTACATTCATTTACCGACCAGCAATTATTATTTTACCCATACAAATTATCACACTATAATTACATAAATAATATTTACCAATTATCATAAAAGCAAATTATTGCATACAAAATAGAGACTTCATTAAACATTTTTTGTAACCAGTAACTAAAAGAATTTACACATCATCTACTCGTTACGTTACAAATTGGCGCCCAACGTGGGGCAGAATTTACACATCATCTACTCGTTAAGTTACAAATTGGCGCTCACAACAGTGGAGCATCATCGTCATCTATTCGTTTAGTTACAAATTGGCGCCCAACAACTTCGAACCAAACAATAACAATAATAAGAAGTCACTATTTAAAAAATATCAGACAAGAACTGCTGGAAGAGGAAGAAATTGACCACCATCAGTGCAACAATGACATAGCATATGTGACTGCCAAAATAAACGGAGTGGCCTCCACATTGATTATCGACACGGGCGCAAATGTCTCGTTAATGGATAGCACGGAAATCAACCGCATCCAGGAAGAAGGCAAATCGGTAATACCAACCCTACCGATTAATAATATAATATTAGTGGGAGCGACTGGACGACAGAATAAAACCGTCAAGAAACAGGTCAGTCTTGAAGTGACCAGTCATGGAATCAAGATCCCAATGATATTTTTGGTAGCTACTGGATTACCATTTAGCAGTTTAATTGACTGCGACATCCTGCGGAAATATTCAGCAATTATTGACATGAGTAGAGCAAAAATAACTCTAAGTATGCCAGATTTGGAATGGACGGCTGAGATCATTGGGAGTAAGGAAGCTCCCCAAGACCGCACCATTTTCCACATCAGAGAAGTAAGAAATCCTAGGTATCAAACACCTATTAATGAAGTTGAGTATCAACCAAAAAATGACCTTTTGTGGGATGAAAAAATCCAAGAAATCCGACAATTCAAGTCAACCACCAGAGACCATTCACCAAGCCCAGACCAAATTGAAATGTTGGTCAGAATATACAACAGATACCGGCATGTATTCTCAGACACCCCTGGGAAGGTAAAAAATTATCAATGTGAGTTGAGATTTAAAGAACCCGTAAATTTTAATCGGAAGTCATACCCAATTGCTTATTCTTTAAAAGAAGCAGTTAGGACCGAGATTAACCAATTATTAAAGGATGATATCATTGAGTGCAGTCAGTCACCTTATACTAGCCCTATTGTAGCTATCAAAAAGAAGAACGGGAAAGTGAGACTTTGCCTAGATGCTAGGGAGATTAATAAAAACCTGATTAATAACCGAACATCTCCTGGCGAAATAGAGGAAATTTTAAAAAGTTTCATGGCATACAATTTATTAGTTCATGGGACACCGTCTGCGGGTACTGGCAGGTGGAACTGCACCCCCACAGCCGGAAATATGTAGCCTTTATTTTCGAAGGGCGCAACTACCATTTCAAACGATTGCCCTTCGGATTAGTGAACTCTGTAGCAATATTTATTCAGTGTATGGACCAAGTATTAGCTCAAGAAGCGCTCCAGTTCACTACCGTTTATGTAGATGATCTACTCATAAATCTACAAACTGGGAAGAACATTGTCATAGAATAAACCATGTGTTGAACAAATTGTCTGAAAACAACATCACATTGAAACTTGAAAAATCACAACTCATAGCCAAATAAGTACAATTTCTAGGCTTTCAATTGACAGAACTGGGAATAACACCATCTAAGGAAAAAATAGAATCTATACAACAATTCCCCACCCCAAGAAACAAAAAACAATTACAGTCTTTTTTAGACATGTGCAATTATTATCGCAAATTCCAAAATAACTATTCGGAATTAACTACAAAATTATCACCACAATTATCTTCAAAGGACAAATGGACATGGGGACCAACTCAAGATATAGTGTTCCAACAAATCAAAACCAAATTCCTAGAGACAGTGATGCTACATCACCCAGACTTCAATAAACCTTTTTACCTCAATTGTGATGCAAGTGACATCAGCTTAGGTTCTACACTGTACCAAGAGGATGAAGATGGGGACCATCTGGTTATAAGCTTCGCCAGTAGAACACTAAACAAATGCGAACGAAATTACGTGACAAAAAAAGAGCTGTTAAGTGTTGTATTTCCCTGCGGAAAATTCCGGACCTATATCTTAGGATATTCAATAACAGTATGGACAGACCACAAGTCCATATCCTTCCTAAAAAACTGTAAATTAAGCCACGGTCGTTTAGCAAGATGGACCCTAGTCTTGCAAGAATATAACATCAGTTGGGAGTACATTCCAGGCAAAAAGAATATAGCAGCAGACGTATTGTCACGCATAAATATAACCAACCAGACCTATGAAGGAGAGAAGGAAACAATTGCAAAGGTCTATCACATCCTTAAGAGTCGGTCAGACTTAGAAGAAATAATTAAAGAAATAGAGCAACACCAAAAGCAAGACAGCAAATTGATGCAAATCCATCAGAGACTAAGTGCACAAGACAATAGAGTAATACAATACTATTGTTTACACAACAATTTATTATTCATTAAGACAAAATACCATAACAATACCTGGAAATTGGTAATACCCAAAACATTAGAAAAAGATATCATAACGGATTATCACATTCGTTATGGACACATGGGAGCAGTTAAAGTGGTAAGAGCACTGGAAGAACACCTTTATATTAAAGACATAAACAGAAGAGTGCGTAATTATATCAGGAGTTGCCACATATGTTAACTGGTGAAATGCACCAACGAAAAGAAAGATGGACTAATGATACCTATAACTTCATCAAACAAGTTAGAAAAAGTTTTTGTAGACATCTGCGGTCCATTCCCTAGAAGTGGAGGTCGACGTCAATATAAATATCTCATAATAATTTTCGACCATTACACAAAATTCACGAAGTTGTATCCAATAAATCATGCCACTACAAATAAGGTACTTAATATCATTATACAAAGCTATATACCTGAAGTGGGGAGTCCGAAAACAATCATAACGGATCATGGTACCCAGTTCAAGGGCAGAAGATGGAGGGACACACTGCTGGACCATGGGGTGAAAACATATAAAACCTCAGTGTACCATCCCAGCAGTAACCCGTCCGAAAGAGTGCTGAGAGAAGTTGGAAGAATTCTCAGGACCTATTGTTCCAACCAGCAAAGGAAGTGGAGTGAGTATATCTCAGCAACAGAAGACTTTATCAATCTAGCTCACCACCAAGCTATAGAAACCACACCTTATAACGCCATGTTTGAGAAACCTCCACCATGAGAAATTTGTGACATTATTCAGTTTCCACAAAGCCAGGAATACCAATTCGACAGAATCCATTTCCATAATAAGATTGTCGAGAAATTAGCACAAAGGAAAAGAAAGTATCAACACAAGGTGCCATCAAAAATCATACAGTACCATGTAGGTGACCAAATATTGCTTAGAAATAGAGAATTACCCAGTACGATGGAGGGTATCGCTAAGAAACTGCTAGTACTGTATACAGGCCCTTATACAATAACAAAGAACAATCAGAACAATACTTATGAAATTTCTGATCCAATAAGTAAGAAGGTAAAGGGTACATATAACCAAGCATCCTTGAAAAAATATTATGTATAACGAGACTTATCATGAGATGTAGAACGTCATAATGTTTACAGTACCCTGATTTATGATACTATAAGCGGAAATCAAAAACGAATCCATGAAAATGTAATTGACCCATAATGAGCCCAACAGAATAGTGAAAGCGCAAAGACCCCCTAATATACTATTGAATGAACATATTATACTATTGAATGAACGTAACATACTATAATAGCAAACATAATATACTACAATATTACTCTAATACTCCAACATTAATGTCAACAAATGAAATTATAAACATCCAGAATAAGTGGTAAACATCTAAGAAGGAGCAGAGAAGCAAAACAACAAAGCGAGTAATACAGAAGAAGGCTATAACAAGGAATGAGAAAAGTAATTAAATGATAAAGAAAAATGTTTATCAAATTGTATATAACAAGAATGTTTATCAAATATTGTATACAACAAAATGTTTACCAAATGAATATTGTATATAACAAGAATGTTTATCAAATATGTATTGTAAACCCCTGATAATCAAAGAAGATAACGGACAAAGTGTTAAAAACCCAGTGTATAAACAGTGTTAAGACTGAACTATGGTGAACTAAAGAAGAATTTAAAGACCAACTGCATAATTATATAGTGATAAATTTAAGTGTGTAATTTAAAAACATTGAAATAACCAAAACAACGTACAACCTAGTATTGATGAATAGCAACAAGGCTGATAAATAATATAGCAAATATGTCAAGTTATAAATAAAATAATGATCTGTGAAGAGAAGTATGTTAGATAAAATGATAAAGCATGAACAGTGATAATAATGAAACCTCTAATACCTTGAATGTTATATTGAATATGATGTCTTATTGAAAAAAAATAAATGATATGTTATATTTTATGTGTTGTGATAGTGCAACTGTTGTTATGTGCAACTTTTTATTGTCCCAGACAGAGATGAAGATTCCTCTGATTCTGAGGATGTATAGTTGAGGAACGGCAGAGAATGGATGCCAAATAGAGCCCCTCTGATTCCGAATCCACTATAAATGTTAGGGAATTGAATTGTAATATGTCAAGGATTAAGTAAACACTGTGAGGTAAATGAAAGAACAAAAGAGTTTGTCACTAGAATCAAAATGTGTATAAAGTCAAGAAAAATGTGTTATTATAAAACAGGGAAATTGTTAATTTAAGAACTATGATACGATATAACTAAATGACTAAGAGTATAAAAAACTTGAACAATACTAATAAGCTAAAAATAATACTAGCAAAGAACTCAGTATAGAGCAACACACCAACAGACTATTGAACTTAATGCAGATAGAAGCAGTAATATTATGATGAAACAAAATAAAGAGATAATTTCTTCAAACTATAAAACTTTTCTCAAATTATCAATTTCGAGAGGGGAGTATATGTAACACCACAAAATGTTACATAACCAAAACACGCACCAGAAAGGTAAATTATGACACTAAAGTTATAAAGTGAACAATTGTAATGAATGTAGCAAAGAAGAGAGGGACCAGCATAGAAGAAAGAAAAGGAAGGATCCCAAGAAGCAGTGATGAATACACTGCATGACACTACAACAAACACAATGACTGACTTTAAATAATGGACATGCAAAGTTCACAATAAGCTGTCAAGCGAACCAGTTCATGACATTAATGTGTAGAGTCATGTAAATAGAAACTAAATAACCAATGACTTAAATAAAGTAATAACAATAACAGCATTTTGGCTGAAATTAGAAGAACTATGATAAATAAATAACAAAGCCTATGACTATACTAGCTATAGTCACAAGTCTATATAAAGACTAGCTTTACAAACCCAGATGTAACATTATTGGATAAAGATAATTATAGAAGAAAGTCTTATGTGTATAAGCAACTTCCTGATTAAACGAAATGTAATTAGTAATAATAATTAAGGAATAAACATGGTGCTATGAATGTATCTAGACCATACATAAACGAATTTATGTCAGTAAGTTAATACGGAAACAGAACTCCTAATGAACATTAAATTTACTGAACAATAAATATAATTAAATGAGATGTGAAATACCACCACTCAATTATTATTGTATGTCTTTAAATTGAGTAGGCCAAGTAAAATGTATTTAGAGAATAAGGAATTTTCATAATAACGTACTGTATTATCATAATTATATTAAGATTTAATATTGTTCCGCTGTAAATAGCTTTTAATTGTAATAGTATATGAATTTTTATTCATGTAATATCGTTCTAAAGAGAACACAGTGTAAATAACAAAATGTAAAAAGATAGGAAATAGTCGAATTGTGCATTATTAGCAGACGACAATAAGAAACCATGTTTCAAAACACTATTTTTATGTATTGTCAGTGAAAGCTAGGTGCGAACCAGCATTATGCCACATCAAAATAAAGAGCAGACAATAAGCTTTAATTTGATGATGATAATTTAGAGATCGAAAGTGTAATAAGTTAATAGTGAGTGTTAGCATCATTTCTTAAACAGATTTAAGAAATTATCAGTGAAAACCAACAACAACGACACTCGGATACAGAGAGAGCGCCGGTGGCGGTTAAATAAAACAATACGTCGCTGTAACGGTTATCTGTACCAATCAAAAAAGAGTTTACTCAGCGACTTTTGTCCCTAACGGCGATGAAGACGAGGGGTATATAACCAGAGACGCTGAGAAATTCGCTATTCGCTACCTTCATCTCGAGCCATCTAGTTACCGCTCAACGGTGTCTTAAATTTTAATGACTTAATACAATATAATGTTAACTTTCTCCTCTCTTTAATAATAATAATGTATGATATTCAATTATTATGGAATTTACATAATCTATCACACATCCGGTATAACACGTGTTCAGTTTTATTGAGTGCATTAGGCTTTTGGGTCCAGAGTTGCGTTAAGCAGAAAAGGCAGAGGTTGTCGAGGTATTGAAATGACCAGTTACACAACATGAGGTTAATGAATTCTCTTTTATTCAGTTATTTACGCTATATGTTATTACACTGAGAGTCAGCAATAATGGTTAAAATTCAAAATGGCGGCGACGTCATTTCCGCCTTTGCCATACGTTTAGTGTTACATGCATGTATTTTTACTTTACTTGAAATAATTCTTTTAACTCTATACTGCAGTTAATTTCAACTCCTTTTTATCTTTATGGCTTTAATGCTTACTCTTATAATTGTTCACAAACCAACGCCTCAAGATAAAGTGTTTAATGTTGGCCAACGACAACTTTCACCCGCTCACTTTCACTCCCACTCATACTGTAATTTTGCACACTGGTTAATTATTTTGAATTGAGCTCATTCTCTTATATTTTGAAATTTAGAAAAAGAATTTATTAGGGCTTTCCTGAATATGATGTGGCGTAGATTGCTCAGCAGATTCCCATGGCGGTTGGCAGGTGTTCGGCCGAACCTTTACTGTTTGTTTTTCGTCCACTGAATTTACTTAATTCTCATTTTGGTTAACCACTGACTCTACGTACTGTTAATATTACATTCTGAACACAACTATTTCATTTTTTGTAAGTAATTACTGCATTTTTGGCATAAATCTGCCCACTGCACTAGTCGAGCGTGTATGCTCGGTGAACTGTTTTTGACGAACTGTGGCAGACGTTGTACTCTCTAACTTTCGTCTGTCCTTTGCACTGAATTTACATGGTGGTTATAATTACTTGTTAACACTATTTACTTGTGATTGCATTTTGTTGATGCAAATAAAACACTTTAGCTGACTGTTTTCGGCCAGCACAATTTTAACGTGTTATCGCCATGATGATGTTCTGGAGACTGGGCGGAAGCAGACGCAATTGTTATGTAAAGTGTTGTGTCTGACGTCATTATGTATTGTTCTTTAGCCAACGCCCGGTTTAATACGTAATTGTTTCATGCCGTCATTGCTGATTTATGACGATCTGGCTTTGTGGACCAATGAAAAGTTCGTATTATTCGTTTGTTTCGCTTATACCGCCATTACACATATTAATTTCTGCTCGTACCATGATGACCTTGGCTTGTATCCCCTCTTGTTGATCTGCGTAGTTATTGGGACTTGTGCAAAACTAACTTAGCCCTTGTTAACATTTATGATCAGAGTAAAATTTACAATAAAATTATTCCTGAATCCCATAATTCTGGTAACAGGTATTTCTGTATTGTCACAATAATAGTAGTAAATACTTCAAAATTTACCAAAATAATTAACAGTACAGCGATTCATCACACGAAAAGTGCATCGACAAGTAATAGTGAAACGTTTAGACAGTGCGCGTATTCAGAACGAGAAAATTGAAATTAACCTGTAAGGTAAACAAACCAGTTTCATTAAGAAGAGGGTATATTTCTCGTTCCAAGTGCGAATAAAGTGCAGTTATATAGTGATCATTATAATCCGATCACTAAAGTGTTTAATATTTAATCTATAAGATTAAAAAGAAGCAAGGTAGTACAGTGACCAATTTTATTGTTTATCTGTTTTCACTGATCATAATTATCAACACTCTTGTACTGACGCAAAGACAACCAAACTTTTAATAGCAAACACTGTATCAATTTATTTAGAGGATTAAATAATCCAATGTAAGAATATTTGTGTTAGAGTTAAGTATTATAATATTTGTTAGGATATAAGCATACGAAACGATCGTTAACCTCAAAAATAATTGCGAGTTTTTTTAAAAAGAGGCCAAATATGAATTATCATCACAGTAATGTCTATCAAGGCAATTAATAACGTTCTATTTGTATTTTCAAGAACCTACCCGTGAGGTAACTTATAAAATAAAATTAAAATTTGTTAATAATTATAAGAGTTTTATATTGTTCTTAATTGAGCTAGGCCAGATAGTAGATGGGTAACTTACCATCCAAATTGTATTACTGTAACAATTGAATTTTTCATTTGAGTTGATTTTAAAGGGTATAATAAACCCGTAATGTTATACAGCATAAAATTTGGTTCCAATTATTTCATTTAGATAAGCAATACTCAGCATAGAGTACATTGAGATACTTTTGAGCAGAAATCTTACAGTACTATATCCGAATTATTTTAAATGCCCTAAACATTTAAACAAGATATAAAGTGAACACATACAATTTTAAAATTTAGCAATTTGTTTTTTCATGGGAACCTTTCATGAAGTAAACCCATGTGGCGCCCACATTACATACAAGGAGTTGTATAACCTTGTTTCTAAAGTATAAGCTGGTTATAAGAGAATCTTGACAGTTTATTCTGGGTAAGTGAACGTCAGAACTTCAAGTACTACTACCAGGCAGTGGTGCCCACAGGGGGGGGGGATCATGGCGCAAGTTGCGCATTGAGAATTTTTGGGGGGGATTTTTTGGGTGTATTTTAAGGATTTTTTGGGTGTATTTTTTCAAGAATAACATTTTAAATCCAACATTGATAGAAATTTTTACCGTGTTTGTGCAACAAACTAAGCTATTAGTAAAAAACTAAAGCAATTGCATATCTTTATGATTGTTTTAACGGACTGGCGGCATAAATGTCTCTACCAGTACAAGTAGTAGTAAATTTTGTTTGGAATTTGGAAAACTGACCCTGGCAGCCTGCAGCAACATCCTGTCAATAAGTCAGAGTCCTTGATCGTGAATGTAAAAATGTGTGCGTGTGCTAAGCTTGTAGACCGGCGGGCAGTGGAGTAAAGGGGGTGTGTCCTCAGTTCTTATCTCTGGTCCACCAGCCGCGTGCGGCGGCAGTCTGCCCGTGAGTTTTACTCTGTAATGCGGTGCTTTGTTTGTGTGAGTTGGGGTTGGAATGTAATCTCGTGTTTCGTGATAGTTGTCAAAATCAGTTGCGAAGTTACATGGAGGCAATGCCTACCCTAAAAAATTTGTAGAATAAAAATTATAAATACGTATGAACTACTTAACGTAAAGATTATACATTGTTACCGCGACTGTTGAATTTATTAGGCCGAAACGTGCTTTACTGAGCGACCGTTAGATGGTGACAGGTGAGACTCGGCATAGCTCGTTTAAAGCGAATGAGGAAACCTGAATTTGCCTCAGCGTTTTTTGTATACATCGTATGTAAGCAATGTGCAGGAGTGATAGGGAAGTGAAGGGAGGGGGTATTGTCCCGTGCTGTACACATAGAACGTTGAGGCATGCCTCACTTCTGTGGTCCAAACATTCAAGTTAAAGCGCGCTGTGTTGTTTATAAGTGTGTTTATTCTATGCGGTTATTAAAAGTGTCCCTGCTATTCCGCTGAACTAACAGATGATCAAGATTGTTATTAAACATATATATACATATAGAAACTAATCAAGTTTAAAAATTTGAAGTTCAATCAGTTGTATTATTGTGTATGACTAATACAAGGATTGTTCAATAGAAACACGTATAGAGCTGTAAAGCATTTTTTATTCAACGATTTAAAAAGAAGTCTCCATTAACACTAAGACATGAGTTCCACTGTTGCATCAACCTGTAGATTCCCTGCTAGTAAAATTCTTACGGGTGTTTGTGGAACCATTCGCTTACAGCAAACTCTACCTCAGCGTCCGATTTGAACCACCATCCTTTTAGTGATTCCTTAAAAGAAATTTAAGATAAGATTTTTGCCTACCCATTCATTAACTACTAGCTTCGCCACTGGTCAAAATGCCGAAAAAACTGAAACAATTGTTTAAGTATAAGTGTATGGAGGTTATGTGTAACACAACTCATCGAAAAGACAAGTGATTAGAACATTGTAAGAAGAAATACGCCTATAAATTTAGACATAACCTAAACATTAGTTTTAAAATGGTTGAAGTGAAGTCCGGTGACGGCCCGTGGGTGAAATACACTTGTGCTGAATCTTCTGCTGACCCCAGTACCAGTCAACATCATAGTTTAGATTCCAGGTATGTAAAATACAATTATTTTTGTCTCGTTCAGTTACCGTTTGAATACGCCAAAATAGAAACAACTTTATATAAGATACAAAGGAATCGCTTTATTTCATAATTTTTATTAGGGCTTATTAGCATTTTTGTACTACCGGTAACATTTTATTATATTTGTTGTTCTGTTATTTCCACTAATACGGCAAACATTAAAAATAATAAAATAAAGCAAACAACAAATAACAACTTTGGGGAGGGGAGAGTTCTAAAATTGTTGTATTTTTTTTTAGATCGAACGTAACCAGTGACGTTGCTAATGATGACCCTACAACTGAGGACATAGATGTACCATCAACTTCATGTGCGAAACCCCCAGACGAGTCCCAAGATATAAATCCAACATGTGATATCATGGAGGGTGGAAATGAAGACAAAATGCAAGCTAAAGCACCTCCTTCGTTTGTGACTTCAAATTTAAATACTAAATTATCGTTACCGCCATATGTAGAGTTAGAAATCAGTAACCCTTCAGGCTCAGATCTGAGCCCAGAAAACATTCAACCAGATAATCCAGACCCATTACCTGGTGTTCATGATGTAGAAGACCCTGCATCGTTTGCCAACATCAAACTATCGGCGGAGGAGATAAATTTGGGTCTTCGACTAGAAAATCAAGATTTGTCTTAATGAGTTTCCCTTCAACAGGCAGAAGAAAATTTAATCCAGCTTGGAAAATCAGCACTTTACCTGATGGGACTAGAAGTAAAAGAAACTGGCTAGTTTATAGTCCGATGAAAGATGCGGTTTTTTGCCTGCATTGCACTCTATTTGCTCTGCCAGGAGAAAGAACGGTATGGGGTACAACTGGCTGCAGAGGTTGGACTGAGCATCGAGGCGAGCGCTACATAGAACAGCATGAACAGTCAAAACAGCATTTATCTTCTCAAGTCGCTAGAATCCAGTGGATATCGCAGAAAAGAATAGACTCCTCACTTGCTGAAGAATCTGACCAACTCGTTCATCACAACAGAGAAGTGTTGTTGGTAATAATTGATTGTTGTCGGTATTTAGGTGAAGAAATGCTAGCATTCAGAGAAAAGAATGTTTCAGAAGGGAAATTGGTGAAACTGTTCTCACTGATAGCTAAGTATAATCCCGATGCCAGAGTGTACCTTGAAAATATAGAAAAATCAGAAACCAAAAGGGAAAATTGGGGTAAAATTTTCTCAGTTATCGAAATGTATTTGACTTGATTAATGTTATGAGTAACATTGTAGTCTCAAAAATAGTCAACAATATAAATTTAAGTAACACCTACTCAGTCATCTGGATTCAATACAAGACATAAGCAAAAAAGAATGCACAGCGGTTTTGCTCCGATATGTTGAGCACCTAGATGAGCAAGGAGCTCCCAACAATCCAGTAAAACTGGAAGAATGGTTGATCAAAGTGTTCACAAGTGGCGACACAACAGGGGAAAACCTAGCCTACGAATTAATGAACACTCTAAAATCAATAGGAATCAACCCTAATGGCATGGTGGGGCAAAGCATGGACAGAGCAGGGAACATGAGAGGTCGGTACAATGGCTTAAAATTTGTTGTGCTTAGAGAGTCCCCGAGCATTTTATGTACGGTGTTGTTCTCACCGGTTTGCATTAGTGGTAGAAAAGTCTATTGATGTTTGCCCTCAAATGCGAAACATGTTCTCCCTCCTTCAAGAGATGTATGTTTTCACGTCTGGGCATCGACGTCACCACATGTTTATCGACAATTTGAAAAAGAGCCTAGCACAAAACAAAATGAAAAGTGTAAAACGAGTGCAGACTACAAGATGGTCGAGTAAGAGTGATGCTCTCAAAACTGTGCTAACATGTTTCAAAACCATCAAAGAGACCCTCAAAGAAATCTGTCTTGACAAGAAATCTGACAATGACACTAAAGCGTCTGCGAAAGGACTGATCAAGAGTATGTCAGATTATGAAAATATATGTGCCATGCATATTGCTTCAACTATATTTAAAGTTCTTTCTCCAATCACAATTTCCTTACAAGCCAAATCAGTTGATTATGGCATGATACCAGCAGTTATCTCAGAGACAAGGGCGAAACTGAAGGCATTAAGAAGTGAAAAAGAGTGGGACAAACTTACAAGTTCAATAACACAATTTTCTGATCAGCACAACATCTTGCAAGTCCGAACTCAGCGAAACCAAAAACGGAAACGCCTCATGGACAAACTTGCGATATACGAAAAAATTGATGACCCTGTAAAGAAAATGAAGGTTGAGGTTTATTTCCTAGTCTTAGACTCGTTATTGTCTGAACTGAATGATCGTTTCCCGGACAGTTCGCTTGCCATGGTTAAACAAATGTCTTATTTTTCTCATGGAGGAATTATGAAAATCGCACATGAATTGGAGACTGGAAAAGACTTCAACCCCGATAAGATAAAAGAGCTGTGTGAGTATTACAATCTGGACATTGACCTAATTGCTTCAGAATTGGAGACGTTTTGCAATGTGTACAAAGTCACTCACGCAGACATCGACATATCAGACATGTTACATTCCCCTGAAGCTGAAAGGATGGAGATAACAGAGGATGAAGTGCGAATCCCGGCAGGGACAGAGGATCCAGATGGCAGTGAAAATGAGGAGGTAAAGAAAGAAGTGAGAAACATAGGATGATGGACCAATGGATAATGAGAGGATTCATTAGACCTTTCAGGTGTATCCTTAACCTTTCGGCTCTACCTAATCTGACAGTGATGTACCGAATATTGTTATCTATTGCCGTGACCAGCTGCTCTGCAGAGAGAACGATGAGCCGTTTGAAAATAGTGAAAAATCGGCTTCGGAACAGCATGGGAGACTCTTGGCTGCCAAGTTTGTTGCTTCTATCCTGTGAAAACAATGTACTGAGCCAGATACAAAACGAAGAAATCATTAACAAATTTGCAACAACAAATGTACAAAGACAAAAAGCACCTTTTGTACAAGACATTTAAACAAGGTGATAACTAATGTAAATGTATATTTTTGCACAAACATATTTTTCCTATCATAATTTAAACTACATTGTACGTCGTTTTTTGCGTCATTTCATTATATTGGTTTTAATAGTACAATTATTTAAAATGTATTTTTAGTTTAGCAACACATTTGTTAAATACAATTTGCTAAGTACAATATTTGCTTGGTTTTTAATTACTCCAATACCCTTTGAATCTAGCCTGTTTTGTTCAAAGTAATGACATACAAAACTTCTAAACAATATTATTAGGGCTAATGATAAAATTCTGTAAGCTTAAACTGGCCATCCACGTTCCAATATGACCAATATGTTTTAAAATATATCTCTCAAATGTCTTTGCTTCTCATCCACACCCACACCAGTGTAGCGCCTTATCTTTTAAAACAATGATACAATTTAAAACAACTTAACAAGTATAACAATTATCGTAACTGTAGTGTAGGATCTTGTTTTGTTTTTCATGACTTTTTTAACTAAAATAATTTGTATAGGCTTCAATTGGGGGGGAGTGCTGAGAATTTTTGGGGGGGATTTGCGCATTGGGCCTTGGGGGGGATGGACACCACTGCTACCAGGTACGTGAAAGTGTTTTTTATGTTAATTTATTTGTCCAGACAACACTTGATGGTACTTACACTGACGACATTTAACCAAGAAGAGGAGTTCCACTTCAAGATCGACGCTACCGTTACATTCATTTACCGACCAGCAATTATTATTTTACCCATAAAAATTATCACACTATAATTACATAAATAATATTTACCAATTATCATAAAAGCAAATTATTGCATACAAAATAGAGACTTCATTAAACATTTTTTGTAACCAGTAACTAAAAGAATTTACACATCATCTACTCGTTACGTTACAAATTGGCGCCCAACGTGGGGCAGAATTTACACACCGAATTACACATCATCTACTCGTTAAGTTACAAATTGGCGCTCACAACAGTGGAGCATCATCGTCATCTATTCATTTAGTTACAATATGTACCACTAAAAGGATGAGAACGAATTTAAAAAAAGTTTGCCAAAATTCCATTGTGGGATTTCAAAAAAAGGGAGGGGAAAGGTACAAAAAATGTTTTTTTCATAATTATCTCAGAAAAAAAAACAAAATTACAAAAAGATACAAGACACTAAAAAAGAGCATAAAATTCTCTAATTTTTTTGTTTTAAACTTTTTTCTCTCATATAAACAATTTCTGAGACGTCAACGGTCAAAAGTTGTGTAAAAAATTGATAGGCACGGCCTGCATAGACACACAAGAAGGCTCTTGTTATCAGATGCTGCAACATGTAAACTACCATAGAAACCATAAAAATGGTCTTAGAGAAAAAAAATAAAAAAGCATTTTAAAGGTGAATGTACTGACTTTCATATCATAGAAACGTATATTGTTAAAATTAATTTTAAAAATACTCAAAATGAAGTAAAATTTTTTTGTTTTATGCAACTGATATATATGTACATAGTAATATTTTGTTACAAAAGCATGTAAATTACAAAAAAAAGAAGTTTACAATAGAAATTATATAGGTATAGTTTATAGAAAATAATAATGAAAATTTCTAATATTTTATTGGTATAAAATGAGCTAACTTTAAATTTAAGTTCTTGAGTTCTCTTCATTTTTTGAAATTTACACTTCTACAGAATTTTTAAAACTAAATATTTTTGAACAAAATTTTACACAAATTAAGTTATTCTTACACACTGAAAAATGTGTAAGCCACTATTTACTTCAGAAGTTTATATTCTGCACACTTTACTTTTGGTGAAGCCTATAACACCTAGAAAATGACACAGACAGTGGATAGCAAATGCTCTCACCAGCTTGGCCCTAGGTAACCTGGCTGATTTGTGAAAATAAAATAGTCCATGCAGCTCAACAGCCAGGGTACGGTAGCTATTTTAGCTGTAGAGAAATCAGGCTATCTAAGAGAAGGGCACTGTGATATTAAAGATTAAACATCCAGGCTTGTGGTTGAGGTGGTTTACTAACTCCTTAATATTCTGAAAACTGCACTTACAGAAGGCTAAGCAATGCCTCAGAATAAAAGATCAGAATTCTTACAAAAGTGTATGAAGTCAGAAGAACCAAGTATTTCCTAGCTTGGGTGTAGAAACTTGTTAATTATTATAAGCTTAATGACAGACAATAGTTGTGTGTGTGTGAGGGGGGGGTTAGGTGTGTGTTTGTGTTTTATTTTTTTGAAGAAATGCTTTATGCATGCACACAGGAAGCCTGTATGCAATATGGGACTCCTCAGATACTGTCCTTTCTGCTAAAATTTCCATTTCAAACTCAAAGCTCATTTATGTTAACCTCATGGTCTATTACTAGACATTACATATGTAGGCATCTCACCACGCTGCCACAGTCTCTGCTAGAGACTCCTTGTAGCCTTCTGATACTGCTGAGCTCCTTAATCACATTTGCAGAAAAGTCACATGCTGTATTTTGTATGTCTGTAAATGTTAATATGCATCCCACAATGCTCTCAGAACTCAGTGGGTGTTCTGGAAAAATGTGCAACACCTCTTTCTTATGCAACTTTGAAGTGGGGCTAATAGAAAACATGAGAAACATATCATAAATCATATCATGACAGTAATGCCAACATGAATCCTGATCATCTTGATGCCTCAATTTTTCTATATAAGCTTGGAAGCATCCATGCCCCAAGAAAACTGTACTTATGGCATAGATAGTCATTGTACAATGATCTCATGGATTGTTGTATTGAACAGTGTAAATAATATAACAGACACCAATGAAGTCATTAATTACCAACTATAATTAGTCACAAATAACAAAGGTCCCTCAAAAAAGGATCTTTCATACAATAATTCAAGGTAAATTTGTCCACATGCAATAATCAATGTCACCTTATTACAGTACTGCACTAATTAACACAATAATCACTTTCCATTAATCTGCGTCAATCACTTGATCTGCACTGAATAAATCGCCAGCTGTCACTAACTGCTAAACTGGCCACTGATGCTTATATACCCCGCAAAGGTTCCAATGAAATCTACTGCTTTCCCAACAGCACACCAAGAAAATTATGTAGTTACAGGTGCTGAAACAATCCAGAAACTAGGTCAAAGCCTGACCTTCACCACCGTGCTGGCATGGTAAGCATTGGGCTAGTCAAGAAATGAGTAGACAGCCAATCTCGAATTTTTAAGAGCATTATATAATTGTCTTTTGTGTCAATGAACATAGCAGTATGAACATTGCAAGGTTAGAATAAAGAGGAATACTGAGGAAAAACTGGGATAGGCAGACTTGAGAAAGAGATTCAAGAGAGAAGACTACCAGAAGATCTACAGAAGGAGACCTGCTTAAACCAATATGTTAAGTAAAGGATCTGACACCATGTGCAGAGCATATCACGTACAAAAGGAAGTTTTTAAAGATGTCAGTAGGGATTTCTTTTAGCAGTGAAAGATAGGGCACAGTAGATTCCACAGTGTTACTAAAAGGGTGGTCTAAAAAGTTCTCAGACTAACAATGAAAAAACAAATGTATAATTTAAAAAATATTTTTAAGTTTTACCATAATCTCCTTTTAACATAACACATTTATTCCAGCTATGTTCCAATACCACTATCCCATCCCTGAAATGGTTTTCTGTAAGTTCGGCAAAATACCTCTCTACAGCTGAAATCATCTCTTCATCCAAAGAAAAATGCTGACCAGCGAGAAAGGGTTTGAGTTTTGGGAAAAGATGGAAGTCTGAGGGAGTCAAATCTGGCGAGTAGAGAGGATGTTCCAATAATTCATAGCAGAGGTCTCTTAATTTTCCCATTGCCAAAACACTTTTGTGGGTAGGTATGTCTTGGTGAAAAATGAGCAAATCAGGTCTCTTTTTCATGAATTTGTTTGTTTAGTTTCAATAAAAGGTTGGAATAATATTCCCTGGGGTTGCACCTTTTCAAGGTACTGTATGTACAAAACACCTTTAGCATCTCAAAACACGATAGCATGACTTCTCCTGTTGATGGAATTGACTTTGCCTTCTTTGGCGCTGAACAGCCAGCTTCTGTACACTGATTTGACTGCTGTTTGGGCTCTGGTGTGCAGGGCCGGCCTTAAGGATGGGCCAACCAGGCCCTAGCCCGGGCGCAGATTTTTAGAGGGCGCCAAAATAAGTTTTTCTTTCATTGATGATTGTTAATAAATGAAGTTGTTCTCTCAATCAGGTTAAACAGTTTACTCTATTATCAATGAATGCTATTGTTTCGTACATAATAAGACAATCAATATAAATCTTCACAAAGCGGTATTATTTGACATAAGCGGTACTGTATATAGTATAAACTTTAAATTTTTTAAATAATTTCATGTAGACCTACAGAATAGGTTTTTTATGTGTTATATGTGTTTTTATGTGTTATGTGTTTTTATGGCTTAACCACCGCCACTAGTATAAAATAGTCATGGTAAAACTTTTAAAGTATAATGTTATTAAATTAGTACTGATAAGAAAGTAAGCATCACAATTTTTGGGGGTGGCACAAAATTGTGTCTCGGCCCGGTCAGACCTAAAGGTTTGGGCTGGCCCTGCTGGTGTGTAGTGGTGGATCCAAGTTTCATCCATCATAATAAACCGATCAGGCCCGGCCCAAGGGCCAGGCAAGCCGGGCGACTGCCCGGGGCGCCGCTGTCAGAGGGGCGCCAAAAACAGCCTCAAAAAATAAATTTTAGAAAGCGTTTTCTACTGATTTTTTTGCTTTATATTTCTGTAAACTAGCGTCAGTTCCATCATCTTCTTTTTCCACCATGGACAAAAGCGAATTTCATAGTACTAGTGCGCGTGTTGTATGTTTAGCGCTGGATGGCGGGAACTTCGTGCAGACCATAAAGGCTCCTTGCGATTGCCGAATACAGACTACATTGCAACTGACAGTCACAATAGTACCCGTCCCCTCCCCCCATGGTGCATCGACCACTCCCCTCCCTAGAAACAAAACATGGACTCGTCCTACTGTCGACGGCAAGGCGGATAACAAAAGAGCCAGTAAGCCCATGCTACCCAAGTGTATCAGAGCTGTGGTGTGAGTCTGTGCGTAGTGCGTACCGTGTTGTTTCATTTCAGAATGTTAGTAAAGTCAAATTTTTAAAATGTCAGACAAAAAGGAACATTCGGGATCATACTACAGAAAAGAAAACTGCAAAAAGCCATGAGGAAGAAAAACAAGCAGCAGCTTTGGATGAGTTTATTAGGCATACTACTGCTGCAAGTACGTCCACAGCAATGCCTATAGTTTTAGGAAAATTTCTTGGGCACGGAACTGACAGAACTAGAAATTTCAATGAAGTCATCTGGAACATCAACGATTAAGGTAAATGTAAATTTGCATCTGAACAATTCTAATATAAATTTAAAATTTCGATATACTGTACTATTTAATATTTCATAAATAAATCAGAAATTTAATCATACAAAAATTACTGGTCCCATGAAGTTGTACTTTTTTTACAAACTGGTTTGATGTGGTATTTCTAACAATGATTGTTTCATCTAGGTGAATGAAGAATCACCACTGCAAACAAGTCAAGACACTGACAGTGACGATCCAGCAAATGAAAAGAACTTTGATTCTGACTCATTTCAAGGGGAAGCTTATGCTGATGTATTTGAGGGAGCTTCTTCATTTGAGGTAGGAACGAGGAACGATATTATTTTGTTAACATATTTTATGGTAACAAATACTGTTTGAAAGAACCGTCAACAAAAAAGTACGATAACCACGTTGACTGAGTGGTCCGTCGTCAGGTCAGCACAGCGCCTCAGTAAAGAGATTTTTGAAAAATGTTACAAACTTTTAGGGCTTGCCGGCTTCGGGTTAGGCAACCAAAAACATAAAAACTAAAAAAAATGTCTTAGTTTGGGGAGGATTTATGGGAGTTAAAATCCCCATAAGAGACCATGTAGCATGTTTTCAATTAAATAAGAATAAAAAGAAATTGGGCCTGTCAGTGGGACGGGCGGCAGAAATGTAAACTTACTGGAGATATTTCAATCTAATTTTTTTAGGCCTAAGCCTCAACGAGTTTAAAGTAAGTAATTATCTTCCGTCAAACAAAATAGAAACTTTGAGGTTAAATGCAAATTCTTTCAGATTACCTGGAGATATTTCAATATAAATTCGATTTTAAAGGAAGTAATCATCTTCCGTAAAATAAACAATGCGAGTCTGCTGAGGCCCCGAGAGCGCTGGAGTTTAAATGACAGCGTTTCAATCACACTGCGATTTAACTAACTAAATGTTGAGTAAAAATTTTGAAATTTTTAACATAGTTTAAGGATAGTCTTGTGACTTCTTGTATGATTACAAAAAAATTAAAGCTTACATTTAAACTTTTATGTCAATATAAGTAAAACTATTTTTTTAATTTTTTTCAAAATGTAGTGAAAAAAGTGACCAGCGAGGAAGTTTTTTTTCTTGGGTAGGAAAGTTTCTTAAGCGACAAAGTTTGAGATAAAGATATGAACTAAAAATTGTATTTGTAACATTTTCTCCTAAATGCAATAGGTATGCCACTATTATTGATTGAATAGCACCAAAATTAATGTGAATTATATTTAAATTATTATATTTAAATAAATACGTATGTATGCATGTACATATGTACACGTAGGCTACATGTGAGTAGTACGTGTGTAAATGAAAGAGAGAGAGAGAGAGAGAGAGACCCTGAGCTTGTCCGAACCCTGAACCTAAGTATAGTAAAGCATATTATACAGGCTTTACAAACCCGAGCTAAGCCGAGCGTTACACGGCGGAATTAGCCGAGTGTAACACATCATGTGCTCCATTCACCCCCATGTTTTTCCGTTTCCGCGAGGCGCGCCAGAAGAAGTTTACACTTCAAAAATTATTTGAATACCAAATTATAATCTTTTTATGTTAATAATAAATAATGTATCAATCTGTTATAGTTTTTGTGTACATTTTAAAATTCTTTATGCAACTGATAGTTTTGTTAAATGAGCCTAAAAAAATTACAATCACAATTTTAAAACATTTCTCATTTTTTTTACAGATTCGTAAAGAAGATACCATAGTATCACATGACCCTGGAGAGTGGCCAGAACATCTAAATGACAAAAATCATCAAATCTTAGTACAGCATGGACCAGAACAAATTTTAAACTATGAGTTCCCTTTAAATAAAGATGGACGAAGGTTTTGTGTAAATAACTATCGTAGGCACATGTGCAACGGCAAGGCTGTTTCACACTCCTGGTTAATTTATTCCATAGTGAAAGATGCGATCTACTGTTTTTGCTGTCGTGTTTTTGGCAAGATTCAAATTTCTCTTACGTCTAAATCTGGCTATTGTGACTGGAAACATATGTCCGAACTTTTATCAGAACATGAAAAATCTCCAGGACATATGAAAGCTTTTCAAGATTGGGTAGAGTTTAGCTCAAGGCTTTGCCTGGGTAAAACCATAGACTGTGAAAAACAACGAATCATAAAGAATGAGGTTGAACATTGGAAAGAAGTTTTTCGGCGAATAGTTCTAATGATTGAGTTTCTTGCTTCACAAAACTTAGCACTTCGTGGCAATACTGACAAACTCTACTCAAGAGATAATGGAAACTTTTTGAAATTGACTGAGTTCATAGGAAAATTTGATTTAGTGATGGCAGAACACTTGCGCAGGATCACTTCAAGAGAAACTTATGTTCATTATCTAGGAAAAAGAATCCAGAATGAAATCATCGAGTTGCTGGGGTCAAATATAAAAGAGCAAATTTTGAAAGAAGTACAAGAATGGACGTATTATCTTAGATTGCACTCCTGATGTAAGCCACACAGAGCAGTTGTCATTGGTAATTCGTTATGTGAGTTGCGAATCAGGAAAAGAACCTTTTTTGGGATTCATACCTATTGACTGTTCGACAGGAGAAGCATTAACAGACACACTTCTCACACAACTTGAAGAAATGAAGCTACCACTAAGAAATATGCGTGGACAAGGATACGACAACGCCGCCAACATGAAGGGAAAACACGTTGGAATTCAAAAAAGGATATTGGACATGAACCCTCATGCATTCTTCTTACCATGTAGCTCACACTCTCTTAATCTTGTCGTAAATGATGCTGCCTTATCTTGCACTGATGCTGTTAACTTCTTCAGCACTATACAGGAAATTTATAAGTTTTTCTCTACTTCGACACATAGGTGGTCTGTGCTGACAGAACATGTCAGTTCTCTAATGGTGAAACCCTTAAGTGAAACTCGGTGGGAAAGTCGTATTGATGAAGTGACTCCTATTCGGTATCAAGCCGGGGAAATCTACGATGCATTATATGCACTGTCTACTGATCCCAGAACTGATGCGTTTGGAAAAAACACAGCTAATGGTCTAGCTCGTAAGATTAAGAGTTTCAAGTTCATTTGCTGTCTCGTAGTTTGCATACAGTTCTATTCAGAATCAATCTTGTGAGTAAAATGTTTCAAAAAGAAGAAATGGACATTTCAAAAGCAGTTGAAATGATAGCAAAAGTAAAAAGTCATTTTGAAGCAATGCGAACAGATAGAGGGTTAGAAGAGCTACTAGTTGATGCAAGAGAAATTGCAGAGACTCTTGAAATTGACCCGCTAATCCCGAGTGAGTCACAAGTACGACAACGAAAAACCAAACGTCAATTTGAATATGAGACCCCCGATGAGCTCATTGCGGATCCCAAAATTTCTTTCAAAGTAACTTTTATTTTTATGTTTTGGGTCAAGACATAAGCTCACTGGAAGAACGATTTTCTCAACTAAACCACCATAATAACCTATTTGGGTTTTTATACAAAATAAAAAATGAAGACAAGGATTACCTGATAAAGAAATGTGCTGACCTGCAGATGGCCTTAATAGATGAAGACCATTGTGATATTGAGGGGTTCCAACTTCAACAGGAACTGTTGGTCTTACTCTCCCTACTGCCAGATGAAAATGCTAAAAGACCCCTTACGTATTAAAATACTTGACAAGTAACCACCTGATTGAAAATTTCCCTAATGTGTCAATTGCACTGAGAATTGCCCTCACCCTCCCTATCAGCATGGCTTCAGGCGAAAGGAGCTTCTCAAAATTAAAATTAATTAAAAATAATTTGAGATCTAACATGTGTCAGGAGCGCCTTGTGGGACTCGCCATGATGTCGATTGAGTTTGACATTCTCCAAGACATTGACATGGATGTCATTGTTAGAGACTTTGCAGATAAAAAAGCTCGGAAGGTTCTGCTGTAATCATGTCACCATTAGTAGTGTTCAATAAATGTTGTTCGTTGTTGTTTTTGTTTATACATATACATACCGGTACATAAATAAAAAATGTGTAATGGATATCATGTGCATATTTTTTAAGTCCTACGTATTCCTGTATCATGCATTTTGAGAAACGAATTTGAGTATTAATTTTACTCTTTGAAAAATGGGCTTTAAATTATTAAAACCACTGTAATAAAATGTAAACTACAGGCTAGGACTAGGTTGGGGGGGAGCACCAAAAAGTCTCTTTGCCGGGGTGAAAATTTTGCCTTAGGCCGTCCCTGAAACCGATACACAAAATCTGTTTTGTTCTTATTAAAATGCTCCAAGCACTGTTCAGATATTTTCATGCGCAGGCATTTTTAATCTGCTGTGAGCAAGCACAGCACCCACCTAGCACAAAGCTTGTTCATTTGCAATTCCTCATGTAAAATATGTCCAACTCGTCCTTTCACAACTCCTATAATCTCAGGAATTCCATGCACTTTAAGTCGGCGAACATCCAAAACAATATAATGCACTTTTTCAATGGTTTCTGGAGTTATTGCTGTTTTTTCTACATGCTTCATGTGGATCGTCTTCCAGGCTGATACGACCACGTTTAAAATCAGCAGCCCACTTTTTAACTATTGGAAATGAAGGAGAAGAGTCTTCATACACTTTAACGAACCTTGATTAAATTTTGCTTGGTGTTAAACATTCTTCCACAATGAACTTTATGAGTGCACAATACTCAGTTTTCTTCATTTTAAGGAATACAGACAACACTTCTGTTTCAAATGGCTGTATAATACAAATCATTTGGTGGAATGACCAGAAATTGCACACACATGCTAACAACAGATGTACCTAGTACAAACATAAGAAAATAAATGTTGCGATAGTGCTGCCGCCTCAGGTCAAGGCCGAGAACTTTTCAGACTGCCCTCATAATGTACAACACATTCTATACAAGTGTGTTTTATGCATGAGAATGGTATTTTTGTATTTTAAGTTGACAGTGAATGTGAAGAAAAACTGTAGTGCCAGTACAATCTAGATCTATTAAGCTGTTAAGCCTCATACAACAATAAGCCTTACCAGTATAGCCAATATTGAGAATAATCCATTCATTGTTATGGAAAGACAGGTCCATCACATGTGTTGTAGCATTTGGTGGAAACCATTCTTTTATCTTTGTATTGTTAAAATTGTTGTCTAAACTAGTTGTATATGTTAATGGAATCCACCATCTCACACCAGTCTCACTGCGTTTCCCCAAATATTTTTCCTGTCACAAAACGGAATCACAACACCTGTCACTAAATGTTCTATATGTATATAAATAAGTTAAACGTTTTCATTCACACTCACACAAAAGTAATTGTGGTATCAATGTGACATAACATGGATCACTTTTTAAGTATTGCCTCATATCTGTATATAATTTTGTACTTTAAATAATACTAATAAGCTCTCTGAGGTGCAGAACTTGTCACTATTTTCAATCAAATACCTTTATTATCAGACAAATGTCAATATTAGATAATTTTTAAATTGTGAGACAAATTAAAAAAAAAACATGATTACACTACAATGTTCTTTGGAAGATATCAATTGTAAAGCACCCTATCAAAAAATAAACACTGAAAATTCCAAACTATTACATTGATTTTTTAGTTAAATTTATAACCACAAAGCCTAACTGGCAACTAACATAGACCTAGCTTTTAAGTTTATGGTATGTTTTTTTTACCTATACTTATCTTTCACAGCTATACCTATACCTAATACTTTCACAGATATATGCCTACACTAGTAAGATCCCTGAGCTGCAGAACTCGCTCATTGTTCTGAATGGAATAGATTTATTATTAGGTAAATTTAAACATTATGTACTCAAAATTTTTAAATTCTCAGAAAAATTATGAATATCTCAATTACTTTTCTATTTTTTTAAGTAAAACAACAATTGTAAAGCACACAATCATACAATAAAAAATTCCAAACTGCTGATTCGTTTTTTGTATAGTTATAATTTAATACTACAATATCTAAATAACAAATGATTTTGGTACTGCCTTTTAAGATATGTATTGTTATCACAGAACAATCTACATGTTTGTCGAATGTGCCAGAAGAATCTCGCTCTAATGTGTGTGGCATACATGACCGTAGATGCATTTGCGAGAGTCTTCTCGAGGCCGCCAGCTGTGCGGACTGTGTCAAGGCAGTAATTAATGACGTAGTACACTGGCGCTAAGACACAATTAGGAATGTTCTCATCTGTGAGCATGGGTATAAACACATGGCGGGAGCGGCCTTAGGTTCAGTATAGCAGCGATATATTTCCAGTGCGGTTCGAGAGTTATTAACGGGCGAGATTACTGTGTACGTTCAAGTGGTTATTAGTGAAGTGTTAATCGGGTGGTATAATTGTAATACAATTGTGTTAATATTAGTGACATTTTATTGCGTGTGAACAATTTTTATTTGATCTGTTGTAAGAGACTGTGTTGTTAATTACGAACTGTTTAACTGTGAAAATTAAAGCTGGTGATTAGAGACTTAATTGATGTCTTGTATTTTGTTTCCACTGTACCAACAACGATCAAGTAGACTGTCATAACAGTATGTTTCCATAGGTACCCATATCTAATATTATTCACAAATATACATGGCTGATAAAATATATAACGTTTTTGTAAATATAGTTAACAAACACTTTGAAAGCAACTTTAATAATTTGATGACTTAGTATCTCTCAACACTGTTTGCAAATTGTTGGTTCACCTTCAAAAGTTTTTAAGCTATATTTAGCAACAACAAAAAGAAAACTATATATTGTCATCAGTTATGTATAACCTACTATCCAGTCTTAAGTAGATGACTACTGGTGAGCTTTCAGAGAGTACATGAAATTAATTTTTGTTAGGAAGGATTCAAGACGTTTATAAATTATCATCCATGAACTTTGAATACTTAGCTTTATCAGCTGGTAGGTAGGTGTTGGGAACTATTTGTTAGTGCACATTGTCAAAATGGCCACAGAGAAATTATTCTCTTAAATGTTCATTTTGTAACACCAAATATTGGTATCATTTAAATACAATGTGTGTGTGTTTTTTGCACATGTACATGAATTTTCTAAGTAACTGTGTATGTGTAAAAATTCAAACTAGACAAGTAAGGCATCATCATCTCACTAGAAAACTTCATTGTTTTCCTTCTTAGGTACATTATTTTGGAGTTTATCATACACTTTTTTTATTAAACCCAGAACCTTTTTCTTAAAACCCTAATGTTTTGCCAGTTCCCTAATAAGGCAATCTCAGTGGTTATTTACTTGCACAGTAAAACGGGTAAAATATGTTGTTTCAACAGAAATAATAAAATCCAGTTACTCTGTATTAAATCAATAACAGTTTGTTCCTATGTAGGTTGTCATTAATTTCAGTTCATTTTTGTTTAATCTCCATGTTATTTGTTTGCAACAATAACATTAAGTTCTGGTTGTTAGTAATGTACTTACATGATGAAGGTAGTTTCAACTACACTCAAATCAATAGATTAATGTTACTACTGTTCATATTAAATATTCTTGGATTTCTTGGATTTAATACAATTTTATTAAATATTGTATTAAATGATTAATAAGGAGGGAATTTAATGTGCATTTGCTTCGAGAAGAAATCAAGATTGGCAAAGCTAATGAATATGCATAATATTCCATTATTGGAAAAAACGTTCCTTAAGTTTTTTTTAATAGAAATTTCATATTTTTAGATGTATCCAGGAAGTGAACAGTGACACTGGCTAAGCAGTTTTCAAGTCTGGAGGCAATAGAAATTTGATTAAATGATTAAAGAGGAGGTTGATAAAGACAAGCTAACTGAAGAGAAAACTGAAGCTGTTGAAGAAATTGGAGAGGACAGCAAATGTGTGAAAGTAAAGGAAACAATTGAGGTATCATTATTATTTTAAACTTTACTTAGTAAAATAGAAAGATGATACCATCTGAGATGGTAATGCTTAGATTATACATAAATGTTAATGGGATATGATAATCAAGATAACTGAAAAAATGGCGGGTCTTGATGAATGTCCGAGAGAGGAAAGAGGGCCTAATGTAAATAAGCCAAGTGTTATATTGGAACAGGTTTTCCAGTGCATAAGAAAGTGTTCCAGATAATCAAAGATGTACAGCTGTGTTTTAAACATCAATTTAAAATTTTCATAACATCTCCAAGATTGCTTGATTGTAGTCTACTTAATGTTTTAATTTCATGTTTTAAACTTCAAAATATATATTTTTAAGTTTTTTTCAACTAAAACTCACTAACTATAATGTAAATTTAAATTCACTGTAAGAACTTGTTATTAAACTTGCATTAGCTGACTTTACCTGAGTTAATAAAATGGAATTATTTTCTCTTTGTACAGTGACAAGAGGGAATCCAGATTCATGGATCCAAGAATGCATTACCTCTGCAATGTCAAGTCTGTTGTCCTTTACCTTCCTTAGACTTTCCCATAAATCATCTTCTGTTACACTCCCATAAGCACTGCAGAAACACACTTATACAATTATACTTTCCTGTATATTTACTATGTTTGGAGCAGTTTTACTCCTTTATATAACATTTTCTTCAGTGTTCTTATGTTGTTACCATCAAATATTTTATAATATCAAAAATAAACTTAAAGAAAGCACTTTACTGTGATTCACCAGTTTTTTAATTTTTTTTTTCTTCAAGCCATTTATCTTAACTCATAAAATACATTTTCTCTACTTATTTTATAAAAATTTCAACACTTTTTTATGTCATTAATCACTAATTACAATTACATCAAATTTAACTGGTTAAAACTGCAGTAACAATTAAAACTACTACAGTGAATCAGAACCAAAAGAATTACCAGTAGTAACTGCACTCAAAAATTTAACTAAATATAATTATTTCACTACCGACTTGGAACACAAAGATTTTTATGGGTAAAAACATAAAAGTTTTACCTTATATCCTGAACTGGTTTTCGCTTTTAAAAAGCTTCTCCAAACTTTTACGTGTTTACCCAAAAAAAACTTTGTGTTCCAAGTCGGTAGTGAAATAATTATATTTAGTTAAGTAACGGACACGTCGTGGACAGCAAAATCCAAGAAAAATTTAAATGTTGATCTGGCTGTTCTTACTGAAACCAGAAGGAAAGGTCAAGGTATTAGAATTTGGGATCATACTATAATTTCTACACTGAAGGGCTAAACAAGGAGTATCAGTTATTGTTCACAGGAAATTAAGAAAGTATATAACAACATGAGAAACAATTAGCGAATGATTAATAAAGATAACTTTATCCATTTTTGGATATACAATGACATTCCTCAGTTTATATCCAACTTGTAAATCTGTAAATTTCTATTTATGAATCTTAATATGTAAGAATGTGTTTTTTCAACAATTACAAACAGAATAATCACTGTTGCACACAACTATAGAAGAATTATTCTGATAAGCGCTTTCAAGCAAACAAATTCAAGCCAACATATCAAATTCTGCACAGACTATAAACGCTTAGGATTAAAAATTACACAAAAGGGGACGCTGGACAAAGAAATTTTAGAACGAAGTATGCAGAGACATAAAGCTATTGCAGTGTTAATGAGTACACATTATGGGATAAACCCATTAGCAAAGAGAATAAGAAGCAGATGTGCTGTACTGTTGTCAAGAGTATAGTAATCTACAGCTTGGAAGTATGGTAAATTAAATTAAAGTGGAAAAAATGTTGAAGGCAATGGAAACAAAGGAAATAGATTTTTGGCAGAGGGCAGCAGGCAGATCAAGATTGGGAAGAAAAATGGGTGGATAGAATGAGAGAAATTATGGAGGTAACACACACACACACACACAATGGCAGATGATATTAAAAATAAACAATTAATATGGTTTGGACACATGTACAGAATGGCAGAAGAAAGACTATCAAAATGTGATGGGAGGGGAGGCAGTAGGGTCAGCCCAGAAAGAGCTAGCAAAGTGGCATACAGTAAATGAAAAGATGAAATGATGCAGATTGGAAGATGATACGTGGAATGATAGAGATGGATGGTGATTGGGTACCAGAAGACATGGAACATTATAAGGCAATATAAAGAAGAGGAAACTACAGTAGAGGTTATCATTTGGTTAGTTAAATGTAGCCTGAATTCTATAAATTTGCCTAATCTGATATAGTTTGTATTGATCAACAGCATCGTCACCTTGCTCAGAATTAACAAATACATTGTGTATGTTGATGTCGTATTCCAAATACTTGCTTAAAATTTGTTTGACAATAACAAGTTTATTGATTATTGAGCTCCACTTCAAATATATCATACTCACAGATAAAACAACATAATAAAATGGTTGGAGTCTCTAGTTTAAAGTGTACGTTAACATTTTGTTATTCATGAAAGATGAATAAGCATTTTAAGCGTTTCAAGTAATATATTTTTTAATGTTCATGTCTTTTTATAAGGAATTATCAATTTCCTAATAGGCTAACATGAACTGTGGGTTAGATGATATTGAATTGCCTCATGACATCCAGGATGGATTAGGCATACTCCACAACATATTCAGGCATGCAGGACTCATATTGGGTTATGATGCTATTTACGAACAATGAAAGTATGAAATTTGGTAACTCAACGGAAAACGGAATGAAATAGGAAAACGGAAAAATACATATTTTAATCAGATAATATGTTTTAAAGAAATACTATATATATTTTTATAAAATTAGAGGTACTCACTTGTTTTTTAAAAAGTGTGAAATGCCATTTTTTAATGTCTCCTCAGACAAAATGTTCTGTAGCATATGTACAGTTATTGCACCTGAAAATATTTGAAAAACATTTTCATACTTATCTAATATAATACAAAATCGATAGAAATGTTATATAAATATAAACAAATGTGTTCAATATTGTCAGTTCAGTCTGTAATTAAGTTTGCAGTTTACTTATGTATAAAAGCTGTCAGTAAGATGTCACGTATTAATATTATAAATACATATATAAACTAGGTATATTTATGGCAAGTGTATTAATTCTTAAAGTCAGATAAATCTGTATTCTTTTGTATTGTGAGAGTTTGTATTCTTTTACTACAGATTATGTTGTCTTATCATTTAAATATATTTGTCTATAGGTTTATATCTAGATTTATTTATAATATCTAACAACAAATTATGCTGAAGGCATTAAAGAAATTAATTTCCAGTATATCCTTGTTAATGACAAGTAAGGCATATGATTTATGGTAAGAAGGCTGATTAATGAATAAGTACAGAAATTTATTTGATTAAAAAAGAATTCATATGTGTAGGAGAGAAAGTGAATGTCAAGTTAGACAGTGAAATCCTTAGCCAGTGCCATGAACACAAATTGACTGTGAGAGTATGAATTATGACTTTATGTAGCAGTATAATTATTATCCAAGATAGAATCTGTAATAAAGGCAGGTATATAACTAAGAGGGGATATGAAAGCTACATCCATAAATTTTAAACTTTGAAATGAAAGGCTAATGGGCAAATATATGCCAAGAAAAACCATTTCTTTACAGAACGTAAATTGTCAGAGACATGAACTGCTATTGGTTGTAGGTTGTGTTCTTCCAATCAAACCAAGCAAATGAAAGTTTGAAGTTCTAGCATATGATTTTTCAGGCTGTCAGTGCTTCCAGCAGAGATTGCATGAGGTGCTATTAGTTGCAATAAACTCTGCTTGAAGTGCAGCACTGGTTCTTCTCGCTTGCGGGCAAGCTGTAATTCTGTGAATAAATATTTTCTATGGGCTGATTAAATCAAAACTCATATCAAAGAATTGTGTTTTAAGTGTCAAATGAGACAAAAAAAAATTCATTGCAATCTTTTTCAAAAGTGAAAGACCAGTGAACACATCAGAAAGTTTGGTTTCAGACGTTCATATCAATGTGAGGTGTGTGAAGACAAGTGCATGCCATCATCACTGCAATATATATACTGGTTCATCAAAATGTTCAAATAAATCAAAACCAATTGATTGTGGTAGGCTTGATATACATCTTTATAGTGGGACAGTGATAAATTTACCATCACTGTCAGACAATAACAAAAAAATTAAAAATTATTTATTGAAAAAAAGAATGGGTTCTGCCAGAACTGTACAAGTTTCCTGCTAGCAAAAGACATGAAAATTTTAAAGGAAATAGCATGTAGAATTTTCATGGTTTCTTAGTCAGAATTAAAGGACTGCTCTATTAGTCATTTTGTAAATACTGTGTTGATCCATTCTCTTCACATGCCCTAATAACTTAATAAATCGTACTATGACTCCTCCTTCAATATATTATCTATCTCATAGTTGTTCCTCATCCTCCAGATTTCTCCCCATTTACAGGGCCATTAATTTTCCTTTTTTTTTTCTTTCAATTCTTTTAAAGTAGAGATATGTGCTGTCCTAAGGGTCCACCACTAGAGCTTGATTTTAGTAGCTCGGCAGATAAATTTAAAAAAAAAGTAAGTCATTTTTAGTGTTGATATTGTGCACAGAACCTGGGTGTTAACGACAAAAGACGAACAGTATCTAAGTATATTTGAACGAAAAATACTGAGAAACATTTTTCGACCATTGCAAAATAACGACGGCTCATGGATAATACGAAGTAATAGTGAAATAAAGAATCTAATACACAGAACTGATACAGTAAGGTATATAAAGAATACAAGGGTAGCCCGGTTCGGACACACAATGAGGATGAAACAACACAGAATTCCCAGAAAAATTGTAGAAGGGGGACCAGTAGGTCAAGAGGAAGGCCAAGGAAGAGACGAATCGAGGATGTTGAGGAGGAGTGTGATGGGAAACTGGAGAAGAGTGTGTAATGAGAGGTGTGATTGGAGAAAAATCGTTAAAGATGTTAAACCCCACTCTGGGTTGTAACGCCAGTAGAAGGAGAAGAAGAAGATATTGTGTAGAGACTTTTAAACACATCCTGTAGTTGAAAGATTTGTCTCAAGTAATCTCAGATCTAACTTCCATGTTTGGTTATGAAGATTAATACTATTTGATGAGGTAAGTCGATACGTTTTATTTTCGTTTCAACGCCAAACTTCGCCCAATCAATAATGAGCAATCATCAGTGCAGTGGTTCCCAAACTTTACAGTCCGCGGACCCCCTCCCAAAAAAAATTAAAAATTTCAAGGACCCCGTCTGAGTTATGAAATAAAACTAACAGTAAATATGATACACTATTATATTTTAATTAACATGTATTCAAATCAAAATACTCTTAACTTGCAAAATTATAATATTAATTATATCAAATATAGTTTAATGTGAACAATGAAGTTGCTTTTGAACAATTAGCTCTGCAATATTAGGTTTAATGTCTGATAATTTCAATATTAAGTCACTCTCGACACCAAGTTTATTTCTTAACTTTGCCAACCTAGCTCTGTCTTTCCAGCCACACGTATCAAATCCAGCTACTAAGGCGTAAAACCAGCTTCAAGGGAAACGTTTTGCTTAGATACAGTGCTTATAGACGAGATACTGTGCTTATACGTGGATTAAAACAACGCAATCAGTTGTGCGTTGATGCGGAGTTCTAGTCGCCGACAAACAGATCTGCTACACGACATGATTTAAAGACTTGGATTTCGTTGTCCATGACGTGTCCGTTACTTAACTAAATATCACTATTGCATTAACGACTCGGAACACTAGTGTTCCTAGTCGTTAATGCAATAGTGATATTTGATTTTAAGACATTATTAAAGCCTTTAGTTTGAAATTATTTTTACAATTACAATTAGTTTTAACAAAAATAAAGTACTGGAATCTTCTACTAATTGTTATAAGATTCTAAAATTTAGTTTAGAGCATAAACAACTGAGAAAATTACTGTATATTCTAATTTTTCTTAAAAGTGTTCGCGGACCCCCTGAAACATTGTCGCGGACCCCACTTTGGGAACCACTCCGTCAGTGGGTCGTCTCAGTCAAGCCGTTGAGGATGCTTCGTCGTAGAGTGGAAGAATGTTCGGAATTAAGAAATAAAACGTGTGTTAAAACCAAAATCGACATTAATCCAAGAACTAAAACGATTCTTGTAAGCGATGTATGCTATTTGTATTGTTGATGGAAGTACTTTGTGGTTCGATTACCTCTTTGCCAATTGCTACGTTATGTCGCAAGTATTTGCATTCTCAGTTGATTTGTTCGATTCGTACATTTGTAGACCGGAATATCGTCGCAGGCTGTGCTTTCGAAAGCCCGAGTGTTACGTCGAGGTCGCCTTAACGTTGCATGCGGTTAACTATCGCCAGCGAAATCCGTGAATTTGTGTGGTGCCGACGCCGCGACGTCTGAATTAGTTGCTTTCTATTTCCTGTAAAATCGAGAGATATCGAAATCTCTTTGTGTTTTTAGATTTCACTTTTACATTCGATGTAACAGTTTCAGCAATCTCACTCGTAAATGTTCGCCGTTTTCGTTATTTAGAAAAACATTCTGGTAGAATAACTTGACGTGTGCTGAACTTTTGTTAACGCCAAATGTTTCGCCATTTTTAACAGAGATGATAGTTACAGATAGGGCATCTAGAAATCAGTTACATGTCTAAGAAAACAAAACAAAATTGTCTGTGATTTAATATTATCTGTTATAGTTTATGTGAAATGATATACGTATTGTATGATAGGTACGTTATTGTTTGATGTAATTTATTATGAGTGCGATACAACCAGGTCCGTGCTTGAGGGAGGGGGAAAAGGGCAGTGTTCCCGGCGCCACAGTTGGAGAGGCCAAGATCGCATACAAGATTTTATGGAAAATGTTGCTCTGAAATAATTAATAGGAAAATTACACTACGCGTGAAATGGTGATGTCGGCACAGTGAAATTTCCGAATATTCTAGATAGACTGTAATTATTTTTGACACGCCTAGGAACGGTCTAGTTAACCGCAGTTAACGCTTGGTCTGAATCCACATTGGTATTCTCCCAATATTTCTTCCGCATGTATACCAGCCTATTGTATATTACAACTGATGAAAACTTATTTGTAATGTTGAGTAAGCTTATAGGCCTGTAGTTGGAGCATTCTAGTTTGTTTCTCTTCTTGTATATAGGTTGTGTATTAGTTGGCTCTAAATTAATATAAATTTAGATAATGTGATATTTTTCAGAGATATTCCCTCCATACTTTAACAATTCAGCTGTTATTTAATCTGTTCCTGGAGCTATGTGCTTTTTCAAGGACTTAATGATAAGGTTAAGGTCAAGGAGGAGTATGTTACGGATCTGCTATGTAGTATGTATTCCTGTTTATATCTGTTGTATTGCCTGTAAATATGTCTTCAAAATACTCCTTCTATCTTATCAGGACCTTTTCATATCTATCAGTATCTTACCATTTTTATCTTTACATGCATGTAATCTTGGCCTGAATTCTTCTGTGATGTTCTGGCTATAATATGATGAGTTTCATTACCTTAATTAATTGCAATAAATAATATTATGCATTTGTAATACAATAGTAGCAGTATTTTAAAAAGGAAGTAACTACACGCTCGCACGCGCACATACACACACACACACACACACACGTGTATTTATATGTATATATACACTTCTCTATGGGTCTAAGAATTGGACTTTAATGAAATCCCAGGCCAGTCATACTCAAGAAGATGAAGAAAGAGATGAAATGGATACCAGTAGTCGAAATAGGTTAGATCTTGTATACTGTCCCAGTTGTATCAGGTAAGAAATAAAACTAAAGAGATCAAGGAAGTATGAAGATAAGTAATAAAGAAAACCTTAAGTGCACAGCACAGACTAACATGATTGGGCACATAATGTAGACGAATGATGACCTTTGCCCTGAAATACCATTTGATTAGAGAAATATGAAGATGCAGAGCAAGACATGAAAACCAGAAATCTTCAGAAATGATAGGGAAAACAGATTATTGGTACTGAACACGAAACATGGAATGTAATGAATTGAAACAGTATAAGTAACAAAACTATTGTAAGGTCAGACCATTTCAAATATACTGAAAATAATTGTAGTTAATATTTAATTCTTGGATTTCGTTGTCCATGAATACTTAACTAAATATCACTATTGTATTAACGACTCGGAACACTAAGTTTTTTATAAGTAAAATCATAAAGTTTTACCTTATAGCCTAAACCGGTTTTCTCCTTTAAAAGGCTTCTTCAGAGGCTCGGAGCCTTTCTGAGAGATTCGGAGGTTTCCTTTTCTGGAGAGGTTCGGAGGTTTCGGTGGTAAAACTTTATGATTTTACTTATAAAAAACTTAGTGTTCCGAGTCGTTAATACAATAGTGATATTTAATATTTAATGTTCACAATAACCACCTACATGTCTGAAACCTGGAAAATGAAACAGGCAGGTCTCAAAACAATGGAAGTCTACAGACCATGCTATGAGTGGAAAACAGAATAACTGATTCTGTATTACATGAACTGTAGATTAATATACAGTATTAAAACAGATTTAATTACACATACCAAGGCTACTTTAAACAAATAAGAGGAGCACAGGAAAAATAGAAACTTTCTAGGAAAAAGTAAATTAGAAGCTAAAAGACTTAAGAGCTAGATCTACAATGATCTAGGAAGATAAATTTAAAGACGCAATGGAGCAGGAATGTGTCACTGACTATTAACAGTACCATACTTGGTAAAACAGGGTTATAGACTAGGGTGACCAGATTTGAAATTTTAAAAACTCAACTTTTCCTCTTCTCCCCCTTCCCCTTCATCTCCTCCAGGATCACTCATCACTACTCCTCTCCTCCTACTTTGTTCACTTTTCAACTGGCCCAACATCAAATGCAAAAAAATTGTGTTTACTTTTGTTAATGCATTGTACATTGTACTTGCTCACGCGCAATCTGCCCCGCGCATTTACGTCACTGTAGCGGTGTTGCACGAGGCCACGCCGCTGCGACTAATCAGTCATCACTCAATCTTTGAACAGTGCGTTTGCACCCTTGCTTTCTCGCCAAGCCGCGGCAACCTAAATTTTCTATGTTCTTCTTATTTGATCTAGTTTCAATGCTACACATTACGTAGCCTGATAACTTGCGCCACATCTTATATTTTGGCTATGAACTAAGACGTAATTTCGCGGCCTGCGCTTCTGCCACATTTGGTCCTCCGCAACCGGATTTTATTTCAGCCTTACAGGCAACATTTTTGGTCCAACGCGACCGCATTTCTTGGTCCACAAGCGACCGCCATTCTCTGTCCACAAGCGACAACGTTTTCGGCTCGCGAGCGACCGCACTTTCGTCCAGCGACAGCATTCTCGTCCAGCGACAACATTTGGTCCTCCGACCCCGGATTTGTATTTCACGGACGTGACTAAATCCATGGACAATTCGTCTCATGGTTTAGTGCATTAAGCAGGCCTATCAGCATTTCTTTTTCTTCAATTTAAATTCAACAACTCGTCAATCAACACCTACATCTGGGAATCGTATCACACGACATTGTGGACGTCATATTTCGCCAACCGGAACATTGGAATCATCATTGCAGCATATCTAGCACGTGGCATTCAGCATCGGGAAAATCCAGAGCAGCCTATCTAGACAGGATTCCACCGCATTGGACATCACCGGACAGGCAACGACCATGTCTACATTATCCATGCTTGGGTACCTGACACGACTACGAGGGTTCCGACAGGCTTTCGATGCCTTCTAGAACATGTCGATAAGTACCATTTCAACTGACTGAACTCATGTTTTACATTAGTTTCAACTTGCATAATTCGCATATTTTTTCTCAATGCCATTAAATTAAACAAAGCAGTATAGAAATAATAATATGATTTAATAATTTAAAATATTTTTCAATAAGTTGAATATGAACTTATAATTTTTTGCGAACTCAATTAATATTCTCTTTATTTGTAAGTCATATCTTTTCAAACAGCACTCATGTCATTAATGATTACTGCTATATTGTTTGTAATGCCTAATTCAGGATTTTATTGTCACATAAATTTAGTTAAGATATATTAGTAAGTATTACCGTGTCGTTGCGTGACTTTATGATTTGGACTTCCTGCCTGGTCTGGTTCATCTCGTTGCATTAACTTGGCCTTTGTAGCATTATTTAAATTCTTGTTCTTTTTTATTTGTTCATACCCAATCATGGCGGATATGAAGGCGCTGATCAAGAAACGTGGCACGATCAAGGCTTCTATATCGCGCATAAATACTTATGCCGACAATTTCGATCATGATACCCATGACAATCATGCATTAAAAATAAAGCTTCGCCATCTTATGGAACTATCGACTAAATATGATGAGATCCAAACACAAATCGAGTCTGAGGACTCCGATTTTACTTCTGCTAGCGATAGGGTTCAAACAGAAGACGACTTATGCAGCATAGAATGCAAGCTGCAAAATTTAATAGACCATGCCGAGGAAATGACCAGGAAGGCAGCAAGTCCATCTGAGGTAGTTACATTCAGCACGCCTCCCATTCAGTTGCAACCTATTAAGCTACCCTGCTTCTCAGGTGATGTAATCGAGTGGCAACACTTTTACCACATGTTTTTGGAGCTAGTTCATGTCCGAACGGACCTGACCGGCATCCAGAAGCTTCACTATTTGCACTTATCATTAAAAGACGAGGCGCTGAATGTCATAAAATCGCTACCTATCACGCACGAAAATTACACGGTGGCCATTGAGTTGTTAAGGGCGCGCTATGACAATAAATTGATTGTAACCACTTATCACGCAGCAAACGTCCTGGGCATGAGACACATTCAACGTGAGTCCGTGCTCAGCATTTCTAAATTTATAGATGAGCTCACCGCCAACATAAATGCGCTGAACTCATTAAAACTTTCTGTAAATACGTTCGAGCTTATTTTTGTGCATTTTCTATCCCAAAAACTTGACGAACATACGTGCAGGTTGTGGAAGGAAACCTTAGGCGAAAAACAACTCCCTATTTATGATAATTTCATTAAGTTTTTAAATTCAAGACGTCAGCTGTTACAAAACATAAATGCACCGACCGGTTCGTCTGGCTTTAGACAGGTTAGCGATAATGCTTCTTATCGCAAATCAACTAAGCGCGCGGAGTTCACTGGGTCACTAGTGCACACTCCACCAAACAATAAATCTTGTCAGCTGTGTCGTGCTAGTCACAAACTACTTGAATGCCCGCAATTTATCGCCCTACAGCCTATGCAACGTAAAGAAGTGTTAATACATAATAAACTATGCCTGAATTGTACTCGCTCGGGCCATAACAGCTCGTGTTGCCCTTCCAAATTTTCATGCAAGGCATGCGCGAAAAGGGATGCACACTATGCTCCATGCTTCGATAAATCAGTCTAGCAACAGGAACAATAAGCAATGTTCCCTGAAGCTACAGACAAATAAATCAATTTTATTGTCCACCGCCGTATGCACTACTATCGATCATCATGGTAAAAGGCGCCCGGTGAGAATCCTGCTGGATTCAGGGTCGCAAGCTAATTTTTGTACTATGGGTTTCGCCCGCCGCATGGGCCTAAAACTAAACAAATCCGAGCTGCCTATCGCGGGTATAAATAACTCATCATGTCAGGCCAATTTTAGCACGCGCGTGGGCTTAAACTCACGTTATAAGGACTTCACCTTAAATGTCCACTGCGCTGTTCTACCCCGAATCACAAACAATCTTCCAACCGAATCCTTTGACATCGCTTCCTTGAAAATTCCTAGAGGGATATTTTTAGCTGACCCGCAATTTAATAATTCGTCACAAATTGACATATTACTTGGGGCACAATACTTTTTGCAGTTAATTGAGCCGACTAAATTCGTTCGAAGTCCACATTTTCCGACAATCCAAGAAACTAAACTAGGGTTTATACTCGCCGGGAATCTACCCTTCAACATGGACATGACCAAACCCGTCTCTTCATTCATTGCCCTCGACGATAATAATGCTATCTCATCGCAACGCAAGGCCTTCTGGCAGTTGGAGGATGTTTCGCGCCGTACTCCTTCAGATGCGGATTCGGATTGTGAAAATCACTTCATCGCAAACACCTATCGTAATGATAGTGGTAGGTTCGTTGTGTCGCTACCCCGCACTACAGAATGCCTCGGAGATTCCCTCACCGGAGCGGTTCGTAGATTTCAAACCCTTGAACTCAAGTTTAGGCAAAACCAGTCTTTACACAAGGATTATATTGGCTTTATGCAAGAATATTTAAATCTCGGCCATATGTCTCCGCTTGATTCATATGACTTGTCAGTTGACAAATCAAACATTTTTTATCTACCTCACCATGCCGTCTTTAAGACTACGAGCACCACCAAAAAACTTCGCGTTGTTTTTGATGGTTCGGCCAAGGCATCCAACAATTTGTCGTTAAACGACACCCTTATGGTCGCCCCACGATCCAGCAGGATCTTTTCGCCATTATGACCAGATTTAGAACCATGGGATCTAAATCATTTATCCCATCGTTACGCTTTCATTGCGAACATAGAAAAAATGTATCGCCAAATTTTGGTCTCCCCGCGTGATTCCAATTTACAAAGAATTGTTTGGCGTGACTCTCCCCACAAGGAACTCAAACATTATGCTTTAAGAACAGTCACGTACGGGACTGCCAGTGCATCATTTCTTGCAACGAGATGTTTAAAACAAATCGCCCAGGAGAATAGTACTCAGTACCCCCTGGCCTGTTCAGTCATTGCTAACGACTTTTACGTCGATGACCTCCTTACCGGTTCCGATAGCTCACCCGTTCTAATCCAATTGAATACCGACATTTCTGATTTGCTAAGCCGCTACGGCTTCACTCTTCACAAATGGTCGTCTAACGACCGGAATATAACATCTTCGTACACTAACTCGTCCCTGGACTTTAACAAGGACAAAACAGTCCGCACTTTGGGCATTCAGTGGGACGTTCTAGCGGACAGCTTCGTATACAATATACAAAGAAATTTTAAAATTGTTCATTTCAATAAAAGAAAGGTGTTATCTGCCATCGCTGGTATTTATGACCCATTGGGTTTAATTGGGCCTATCACGTTTTGGTGCAAGTACTTTATGCAAACACTTTGGTCTACGGGTACAAACTGGGACGACCCGCTTTCTGATTCCTTATCTATTAAATGGACTGAGCTCTACGCTCAATTAATTTCAGACACTCATTTTAGGATCCCGAGGGCTGTAAAGGATTCAGGTAGTTCGTCAATCATCTCATTCCAACTACACGGGTTCGCCGACGCGTCTGTAAAGGGTTACGCATGCTGTATCTATGCGCGCACGGTATATTCCGATAACAGTATTTCGTCTCATTTATTGTGCTCTAAATCAAGAGTTGCCCCTTTAAGGTAAATTTCCTTACCTCGTCTCGAGCTGTGCGCCTGTTTGTTATTATCGCAGTTGGTTTCTAAGGTCGTCCATGCCGTGGCCTACAAGTTTTGCAAGTTATATTTTTACTCTGATTCGACGATTGCCCTTCACTGGATTCATCAAACGCCGTCCAGGTGGAAGGTATTCGTAGCGAACCGTGTTTCGAAAATTCAGCAGCTCACTAGTCTGGGCAATTGGTATCATGTCTCGTCGCATGATAATCCCGCGGACATTCTATCCCGCGGTTGTTTACCCCGTTTGTTACACAGCCACCAGCAATGGTGGCATGGTCCTTATTGGCTACTAAAGAAGCCTTCGGACTGGCTTACCCGTCCCTTCGATCCCAATTCCGCTTACGCTCATCCGGAGTTGGACAAGGAAGAACGTAAACAGGCCCTGCTCGCGTTGGCCACCGCTTCACACCTTTCAAACTATGTTGAAAATTACTCTTCTCTCACTAGGCTTCTACGCGTTTTTGCTTACTGCCTGCGTTTTATTCATAACGCTAAGTCTCCCGCTTCCAGTACAAACACCTTCTTTTTGTCTGCGCATGAGTTAAACAGCGCGCTCTTGGTTTTTATTCGCCAAGCCCAGTTTTCGCATTTCAATGTTGAAATTAAAGAATTACAGGCACATCGCCCTATACCTACTAATAGTAAAAGATTCTCACTTAATCCTTTTCTTGATAACGCTGGTATATTACGTGTTGGCGGTAGCCTTCAGCAGTCTCAGCTAAGTTACAATAACAAGCATCAAATCATACTACATCCGCAGGCTCATCTTACTCGATTAATTATTGAATATGAACACATTCGATTACTCCACGGTGGAGTACAACTTACGCAGTGTTCGCTGCGCCAAAGATATTGGATTATAAACGACAAGTCGTACATACGCTCGGTCATTCACAAATGTATCACTTGTTTTCGCTTTCGCACGTCTGGTTCTAGCCAACTGTTAGGTCAATTACCCGCGCCTAGAGTCACCCCCTCCAAGCCATTTTCACAATGTGCCGTAGACTACGCCGGTTCTATGTTGTTACGCCAGGGCGGGCAGAGGGCCAAATCCTTTACTAAGGCCTATATTTCTCTGTTCATCTGCTTGTCCACCAAGGCTATTCACCTTGAATTGGTTTCAGATTTGTCGGCAGACGCCTTTTTGGGCGCCTTGAAACGTTTCATATCCCGGAGGGGCATCCCCGAACAAATATTCTCCGATAACGGTACTAATTTCCGACGGGCTGGCACTATATTACACCAGCTATACAAGCTCTTCCAGCGGGACGAATTTCAAAGGGCCACTCAGGACTTCGCCAGTCCACGCGGAATTAAGTGGTCGTTCATACCTCCCTCAGCCCCCCATTTTGGTGGTCTGTGGGAGAGTGGCGTCAAGAGTGTTAAGTTCCATTTGCGGCGCGTCATAGGCAATACGATCCTGAACTTCGAAAAGTTCTCCACTGTCTTAACACAAGTTGAAGCCTGTTTGAACTCGCGTCCCTTGTTTTCCATTTCAAATGACGCCGGGGATCCTGAGCCGTTGACTCCAGCTCACTTTTTGGTTGGCTCCCCCCTTACCGCTCTTCCGGAACCCTATTATTCGGATACAAATATGGGTCGCTTGGGGAGATGGCAGCTTTTGCAAGGGTTTAGTCGTTTGGAAGAGTTGGTCCAGAGACTATCTGCACCAGTTGCAGCAGCGAAACAAGTGGAAAAAGCAGTCTAAAAATTTATCGGTAGGACAATTGGTCCTTATTCTGGATGACAATATTCCACCATTGCTTTGGAAGCGCGGTAAGACATATATTGGGCAGGATTCGTTGGTACGTGTCGCGGACGTCCGTACTGCTAACGGCATCCTGCGTAGACCCATTCATAAGCTGTGCTCACTTCCGGTGGCATCAGACTGATTGCGCCTCGGTGTTTCATGCCCGGGACATTGCCGGTCGAGCACATACTCTACCATGCACATTTTATTGAATACTATGTTGTTTATGTAACTTATATTATGTAACTTATGTAAGGTATACCATTTATGCACTTGTATTTATTGTATCATTAATGGACGCCATGTAGCGGTGCATTGGTGAACATTTAAACGTTTTTCTTCTTCTTAGTGTGATGTCAATTATGGTGAACGGTGTGGTGCAGTGTATATTATTATACTAAATTTTTTGGGTATTTTCACTGTATTATTATACCAAATCTTTTGGGTATTTTCATTGTACTATTATACTAAATTTTTTGGGTATTTTTATTGTACATTATTATCAATATTTGTGGCATACTTCTACTGTATATTTTCATAGTGAATTTTCCAGGTATATTACCTTGTATTGTTGCGCAATACTGTTTATTACACGCTAAGTGTCACGCTGTTATTTTTAAATTGGTTGTATTTCTGTAATGTTTGTGCAAAGCCACCCACGATGTCCTTATTGCCATGTATTATTGTTTATGGTTTATCGCATATTCAAGCCTTTGGATTATTGTTGCATATTACTTATGGAGCACTGATTAATGATGTATTTAATTATATTAATGATGTACTCGTTTATATTATATTTGTATTTTTGCCAATATTCATGTATACTTGTATGCGCTAAATAACTTGTTCTTTTTTCTTACTGCAAACTATGTCCAAATCGCCGATTTTGAGGCGGGCAGTATGTTAATGCATTGTACATTGTACTTGCTCACGCGCAATCTGCCCCGCGCACTTACGTCACCATAGCGGTGTTGCACGAGGCCACGCCGCTGCGACTAATCAGTCATCACTCAATCTTTGAACAGTGCGTTTGCACCCTTGCTTTCTCGCCAAGCCGCGGCAACCTAAATTTTCTATGTTCTTCTTATTTGATCTAGTTTCAATGCTACACATTACGTAGCCTGATAACTTACGCCACATCTTATATTTTGGCTATGAACTAAGACGTAATTGCGTGGGCCTGCGCTTCTGAATGATTTCAATAAACGTTACTTAATCATAATTTACAGTCCACTAATTCATGCAAAACACTTTCTGACTTCCTACCAGCTTCCTTAAGCTTGCAAAACTAACTCAAGATAATTTCGAGAGCGTTAAGCACGCAACAACTTTAGTTAAAAAATTAACTTCCTGGATTTTGTTGTCCATGATATGTCCAATGTTATCAACTAACTATATAAAATAATACTGACGTGGAACACAAATTATTATTGATAAAAAATTTTTAATTTTTACCTTAGAGCCTAAACTAGTTTTTGCTCATCAGAGCTTGCCACTAGGAGCACTGTCTGTCCTGCTTTTGGTGACGGAACCGTCATTCGAAATACCATTGTTGTGTAATATGTTCATATAGTATGTGTGAGGTAAATTGTATCTGTTCATATAGATTGCCGTTTCTATGCATTTTTGTGTGCTTGTATATTTCTAGTTATTCAAGAGTGTCTAGCCTTCAGCCTTTTGTGTGTACATGTAGGATTTCCATGTTGCTGTTTTGTTTTTCATGAGTGGTCTGACTCAGTGAGGTGGTTTGCAAAGGTGGATTCGGTGGTGGAGTGTAATGCTTTTATGTGTTCGATGTATCTGACTTTGAACCTGCGCCCTGTCTGGCCTATGTAGAATTTGTTACATCTTGAGCAGTTTAATATGTAAGAACTGCTACAACCTAATAGCTATAAATTGTACAGAACACAGACTGTCAAAAAACACTCACAAACAGCAAAACAAATTTGGTTTCATGAAAATTTGTACATGAAATGTCTTTAAAATGAGTACTGACAATGAACATTGATTTTATTTTATCTCCATGAAATCTATTTTTCTCATCTGTCCAGACAAAGTCTTTATCTGAAAACACTGTCTCTACAGCTGAATTGGTCCTGGAATGGCTGAAATGACCGGGATGTGAATATGGTAAGATTGACGCTATAAAAGTGCAAGATTTATTATGCCTTATAACTAGAACGTGGCAGGCAGCATCAGCATTCCGACAATGCATGGAATAGACTTCAGGTTGATATAATTGAATGTAAAACATTCTAATTGTATTTAAATCTAATTTGATACCATTTTAAACATTTTGTGGATGATGTTTAATACTTCTTGAAAAAACGGTCCCTTTTCCCCCCAGAACAATTGGGACAAAGAGCAAACAAAGGGGGCAATCCCATTAAAAACAGGACATCTGGTCACTCTATTACATACAGAATAAATTTATACTACCTAAGAGTGCCACCTATCCTCTTGATATTAAAGGGACAGAGGAGAACAAGATTATTAGGTAGAGTAACCTCAGGCAAAACACTGTTGGAGCACTTGGTATAATAAGATGTTCTTGGAATGGTGTACATTCTATCAGACTGTTCCATTCATAAAGATATTTAGTCCATTTGGACTTAACATTAGCATTCAGCAGCTGCAGCTTATCACCTTCAATGAAGCTGGCCCGTCATATCATGTTGTCGTCATTATGCTGTCACTGTAGGTCTTTGCTTAAATAATACAAGAATGTGTCAACAACACGACTATATGGGTAGAGGTAAAAAATTGATTATGCCTAATAAGAGGTGCTTTTACATCTGATGTTAATGGTTTCAGTGAGACTGTAATACTAAGCCTGCCAAATAGCTCATTTCTACTTTTTCTTATTTCAAACCATTCTTTGACTATGCTAGGTTTGATATACACCATGCTCTTTATAAATATTGCCTTGATACTATCCAGTCAAACTAGATTACTTTATTGTTTGTAGCTGACCATAATGGTTATATCGCTTTCAAAAGTATGGCAAAACTAACGAAACAATCACAGCAAACAGATTCAGATCTAAACAGTGACTGTATTTGTTTAAATGAAATGAAAACAATTTCTCTTGTAAAAATTAAATTTGCTCTAATATTATACAGTAATTTAACTATTTTATATGTAGCTCTACTTAATTTTCTTATAGAAAAGCCCATTTATTACAAGTTACACCATAATTTTATTAACCTAGTGTAAGTGTCACTTAAGTTATAAGTCCACCTTTCCTACATTTAAAAGTAGACCTAGTCTTAATAAACTAGTTGGCTATGTGTGAATAATTCAGAATCTGTTTTAATAGTGGTAATTTTAATAAATACCTATTACAATTACAATTAAAAACACCATACCTTTCCAGTACATAATAATTGGAAACATGTCGTTTATTTCATCTCTGGTCTTCACTGATCGTGGAGAGACAGGCAGTGCGCTGCTTATCACATCATCATAGAAAGCTGCTTGTATGGTATTCACACAAAAATATTCCATTACCCTCCAGTTAGGTTCTATCTGTATAAAACAATATAGTATTTTCAACATACACATGAATAATATTGTACATCAACTAAAACTAGTTCTATATTTTGCTCTCAATATAGTACTAAATTTGACATTAAATTTAATTTAAATTTAAAAATTTGGATTTGCACAAAGATATCTTTTATATTATATAAAGACATCAAATTCTTTTAGTCCTTCAGGTGGCAAACAGGTAAGGTTACTGAACTATATCTTCTGCCAAGTAATACAAGAAAGGGAGAGAAAAAGAGTGACACGGAAAAGCGAGGACTGTAGAAAAAGAATGAGATAGACTTTGTTATGATTAGAGAAAAAGCAATTACTGTGAAAGGCAATGATAATTATTATTATGAGGGTGAATCAGAAAGTTACCTTAATTATTTTTTAATATATTAATTATTAAAATTATTAAATATATTAGTAACCTTATTAATAATTAAAATTATGTAAATATGTTTTACAAATATAATTGACTTAAATTTTATAGCTATTTAATATTATTTTAAAGTAATTTGAGTTTGAATATAATAAAGATAAAAATCCTAAAACACAAATTGTTGATTCACAGAAGTAAAACAGAGCTTTACAGAAATGAAGTATACAAAAGGCAATATCTTTAGGATAGGAACATCTTTAGGAAAAACGTTAAAAAATTTACAAGTTTTTACGAAAAAGAGAAGCAACAAATAAAAACTATCTGGACAGAAGAAATGAAATGGAACAGATGAAGGAAATGATAGGAAAGGGATGGAAATGAAAGAATACTGGGAGGAAAGAAAAATGAGAAAAGATGGAAAATCAAGAAGTTATTCCATATACTTCATAGTTAGCTAAAATCAAAGAGAGATAGGTAGATAGATCGAGAGAGAGAGAGAGAGAGAGAGAGAGAGAGAGAGAGAGAGAGAGAGAGAGAGAGAGAGAGAGTTGTGAACTACAGGTATTCACCTTACCTTTAGGCATACCCAACTAGTTTCTATAGTTTTTTTGAAGATAGATCTACAGTAATTTTATAATCCTGATTTTTGTTTGTTCTGGAATCTTCATTTTGAATTATTTTATTAAATTTTAAATAGTAAAATAAACATACCCACTTATGCAGATTAGGACTCCCCTGGACTATACGAATTGCTTTTCATATTATTAACACCTGGTTCATTCAATGTAAAAATTTCTTCTGTTCTGTCATCCCCCCGCCCCAAACCTGGCACCAAAGCACACCTTCACTTGCTACCTCTAGCTGTGGGACTGGACATTCCCTCCCAACCTTACAACCTGAACATTCAACCCAATCTTACCACAGAAGTGATGTAATTCTGGAAGTATGAGGCAAATCCTTCTTTTAGCCAAGTGTCATTCCACCACTTCATTGTCACCAAGTCACCAAACCACTGATGAGTTATTTCGTGTGCCAGGAATCCAGTCATTAATTGTTTCTCTTCCAATGTATACAGTGCCTCATTGTAAAGAAAATAATAATTTCTAAAAAAAAAAAAAAAAAAAAGTATTTTATTTAACTCATACTATGAAATACACCCTATAAGTACACAGCAAGCAAAGAAAACATTTTGCAACAACAAAATTTTTTTTATATTTAGTTATTACACTGATTTATTGCTTTAATGTTTCACATAGCTTCAGATTATTTTAAGTCATTAGTTATTAATATTTTTAAATTAACAAATATTTATAAAAAATATTAAATAAGTAAATGCTATTAGTATCAATTTATGTTGTTTTAATAAAATTCAGTGATGACTGAAGAAATAATATGTTTCTATATAAGACAGTAAAGTCTTGCATTTTGTTATTCAAACAACAAATATAATCAAATATAATAATTCAATAACGTGCACTATTCTTTTCCTACTGCAAAACACTAATTTTTAGATAACAATTTTTATTGTTGCCTAAGCCAGTAATCTTCCTGTCAGCTTTGTCAGAGGTACCCACTAGGAAACTGTCATTGGTAGCACTGTTGTTTGAATTGGTTATCAGATCTTTGTTTTGTATGTGATATGTAATGTTTGTTCAAAGAGTAAGTGATTTTAGAATGCCTTTTCCATAGTTTCAGTGTGTTTGCATACTTGTAGTTGTTCAAGTGAGTTTGGTTTTCAATTCTTTGTGTTTACATGCAGATTAATCACGAAAGGTCAGAACGAGACAAAAATGTAATGAAGTAAATAAAAATGGCATTAAAATATAACTCCAAAATGATGGAAGAGAAAAGAGTTTACTGTATTGAGAATCTGACAGTAAAGCAGTATTGAATACTAACAGTAGGCTACTGAGAAGCAGACTCGTTAGTCACCACACAAAAATGAAAATATATAAGACACTTATCAGACCGATTGTAGTTTATGGAGGCAAAACATGGACAGAAGCTGCGTAAAGCGTGGGCGACGTGGGCCACCGCCTACGGCCTCGCGCCTCGAAGGTTTATGCAGCTTTCTTTAACTCATGAAAAATATTTAGCTAGGACCATTAAAAGCCGTGACCGCGAGTAAAGATTTTACTCATCATAAAACGATAAATCCCACCAGCTAGCAAACATCTGGCAATACTAATCTACCACATTCGTTTTTAAAAATCTAGTCTAGAAACCAGTGTTGCCAAATTACGGGTAATTACCCGAAATGCGGGTAAATTTACCGTATGCGGGTAAGGTAGTGGGTATTTTCTATCATTGGTAACACTGCTAGCAACATTTGCTGGCGTTGCGGTGACTGTCGCGGGGAATCCCCGCCATAGAGGTATATAGATAGAGGTGGTGAACTGGCTGAGAAACCGTCCGGCTGGAAAAGAGAGATGGAATCACGCGAGTTCCACTCTCGCGCATGGGTCAGTAGACAAGGATAGAAACGAGCGTGTGATGTTTCTGCGTGGAGATTTCCACTAAGGGCTCCTTCACACGACGCCACCATGGCCGCGCCACCACGTCAACACATAGGTTCAAATGAGCAGTGGCAGGGAAAAAATGCAGTGGCAGATGAACCTATACAGTCTCCCAAAAGCCGGTACGAAACAGATTTTTTTAACACCATGATTGATTCCATAGTGAGCAATATGGATTCAAGATTTATATCTTTAAATCAACATTTTGAAAATTTTGGTTTTCTCTGTAATCTAAGCAAGTTAAAAAATATTCCAAAAGAGCATATATTAAAAAACTGTCAAGATTTGCACACAGTTCTGCGAATGGGTGAGAGCAGTGAGTTCCAACCTTACAAATTATATGAAGAATTACAAACAATGATCCCAAATTTACCCGACTTCATTAAAGATGTGAAACAGCTGCTCCAATACGTAACAGAAAATAACTTAAAAGAAATTTACCAAAACATTTATATTGTCATTCGAATATTGTTAACAGTACCAGTAAGTACAGCCTCCGCTGAAAGGAGCTTTTCAAAATTAAAACTAATAAAAAATTATTTAAGAAGTACAATGGGTCAGCAAAGACTTTCAGCTTTGGCAGTTTTATCTATTGAAGCAGATACAGCATCTAAGCTGGATTACGATACAGTTATTAAGGAGTTCAGTAAGGCTAAAAGCAGGAAATTTCTGTTTCTTTAATTCTTTACTGTTAGTTATTACTTAATAATGTTAGTTAAAGTGAAGATGTTTGCATTTTTATGAATACAAATTTGACAGTTTCAAACAATTTTTTTCTCTACATAAAATCCGTCCTCTTGCGCCACCAGAGGGTCTCGCAAAATTTATCTTGCCCACATCAAATTTAGGTATTGCCCCGCCGCTGAACATGGATGTTAGCAAAAAAGAAACAAGAAACACTAGGAAGTTTGAAAGAAAGATTGTACGTGTTTATGGGCCAGTTATGGAATATGATAAATGAAGAATAAGAAATAAAGAGAAGATAGATGATCTATTGATGCATGAGGACACTATAACATTCATAAAGGCTCGACAGACACAATGGCTACTTCACCTAAAGCGGTTGGATAATCAACATATGCCAAAAATAATCCTGAAAGCACAGATGTATAAAGCTGAAAGAGGGGTGTCCTTGGATAAGATGGTTGGATGATGTGCTGGAAAATCTCAGAATAATGGATGTGAGAGGGATGCTGAGAAGATAATGGATACGAAACATTGGAGAATACTGGTGGAAGCTAGGGCTCATATTGGGCTGTAGTGCTACAGAAGAAGAAGAAGAAGAAGAAGAAGAAGAAGAAGAAGAAGAAGAAGGATTGCAATTTGTATTTATAAATGTTTTGGCATAGTACAAATACTATCTCCATCTTTGATGCACTTTATTCAGTCGTTAACTTCTCACCAATGTTCAGCAGGGTATCAATGCTCTCACAAGTACTTGAACTTTGAACTCTTTTGATATCACCATATTTAGTCCTCATTGTCCAGTATGGATCTTTGGTATCCAGCTTCATTAAACTCTGTCTGTTCAAAAGAAATTTGTAAACTTGCTTTCAATGCTGTTTCTTTCAGGACTTCTACTTTCTGTTTGGTTGCAATCTCTAGATCCATGGCAAAGAACACTATATTCCATCTACGAAGGCAAGACATTCAAATTTAAGTCCAGTCCTTTCATCGCCTAGTCTGATTCTATTCAGAGTCTATTCTATTCAGAATCTTGTACTGACACACCACCTTTTAACGCTACTTCTGGCATTCATGGATTATTACTTTCTCCAAGACACAGTTGAACACCATTAGGGATAGATCATCTCCTTGTAGGACCTTTGTTTGATTTCAAAAGGCAAAATAGTTCTCCTAAGAATTTAACTTGTAAATATTAATATATCAATACTCGCCCATTTTGGTTCCGGATTTCAAACTTTCATTTCAATATTTTTTAGAAGTTTGGTCCCACATTTTAAATGCGCCATCTTAAATGTTTAATTTGTGACGTCATACACATAATCAGCAATACCGGAAACTCCATACGTAAAATCTTAATGACAATGGGTATAATATTTTCGAAGTTATTAAAGTTGTTTACTTTGCTGTTTACAATATGTTTAATATTGTTTGCACTAGCGAACGCACAATTTCAAGGGGGGTAACTTTTTTGTGTTTATTGGCCTTACGATAGTACAAACGACTTCATATCGATTCATTGAAAGAGGCTGGGTTCCGAGATAACGACACTCCATTATTCCCTTCCTTTCCGATTTGAGTACTGACGTCTTCTCCCATTAAAATCTTGAGACACTTATCTGCAGTCCTGAACATTATTTCTTCGAGTCGTGACCAAATCCTTCCACTTTCTCTGGGTCCTTTTTTGTTTTCACTAATCAGAGCGTGGGCATTAAAAATAGCGTATAGTTTGCTTTCCATTATTAGGGTCGGTATAGACAGTATGGCACGTAGAGGTATGAAACAATTACGGATTCTCTTAGCATGTTGTGGACAAAGAAGGCGTTTCAAGTACTGACATAATGTTCTTGGTTTTACCGAGTTTTCTTGGTAGTTTGTCGTCCCTTCAGTATTACATAATTACCCGTTATTGAAGTTTAACCCGATACGAATCTTGTTTCTTGGGCCGCTATTAGTTTGATCTTGTATTCTTCGAGAGCTTTGATCGGTTCCATTTGTGTACCTATTTGTGGGCGTTTACATTGCGAGTTCCAAAGACGTGTTTCCTTTAATAACCTAGAAGTTTCCTAATATAATATTTGTTCTTCTTTCAAACAGTTTAACTTATGTTATTTCGATATAGGCCTGTGTTTGTTAGAAAAAGTTCATGGACTGTCCGTTTTTTTTTTACATTAATTTTTTTCATCTCTCTTGTCATTCAATTAATTGTAACCCTTCTTTCGGCCATAAAACCTGAAACAAAAGCAGCACCGATGTTACTTAAAAATGTTGACACCTCTGCATATAAAAATTTTTTTTGCAAATCGTTTCTTCAAACTGCAGAAATTAATATTCTTAAATATATTTCCACATTTTATTAATGTATTTAGAGTATCATCATGTTTCATTATGTTACTGTATTTTCAGTAAACACTAAGGCAAGAAAAAAATGCTTTAAAAAGTAACAGAAAATAATGCAATTCGTTCTACATGATAGTGCCACGGCTGGAGCTCTGATTGTTGTCGGTGCGTTGGAGGTCACCATAAACGATTTAAAATTCTGTACTGTATTTTATATTTAAAAAACTCACCTGTAAGTGATGAGACCCCAGTTCTCCATGCCGTCGTGAGATGGGTTGGGGATGGGCACGTGGTCCAGTTTGGGCAGAGAGTATGGGACTCCCGTGTACTCCTGTAGAAAGGCAACTACTTTGGCCGCGACGTACAGGGGTCTGTCGGCGTACTGGGCCCATTCACCGGGCAGCCACACGGACGAGTTGGTCTGCGGGTCGGTAACGTTGACTAAGTCGCCGTCGAAGACGACAAACGCTAGCAGGTACGTAGACATGGGCGGCGTCTCCTCGAACTCGTCCCAGACCACGCCATTTGCCGTGTCCTCTCTGAAACCATAAAGCAAACTATGTGGCAATACCACTTCAAACATTATCAATAGTAACTACTTTTCAAATATCACGCATCGTGCATTTTCATAATTTCTTTTACTGATTAAAAATTTAGTGGAACAAGAGTCTAACGACATTATCGTGGGATAGATGACTTACGATAGGATAAAAAGAATAGCAAACAAAAGGGAATAGAAATTCACTGATGCCTTGCATACGACTCTGATCAACATAAGGGATTAACCGGGAACCGTGAGATGTAAAAAAGTCGGGCAAACTGAAGAAGAAAATTCAGGTAAGAGGACAGATAATGAAACGGGAACTAAAGTAACATATGAGATAAAATCGAAAGAAATATTTGGATTCTAAGTTTGAACGATCGATAGAGATCGAAACGTTTTGGAGAAAACTAAATTGCGTACAATGGGATGATATTATTGTTTAGCCGATTCATATGAGGAAGGTGAAATATAGACGTGGTGGCTGGTTCATGTGTATTACTCGCACATTGATGATTTTATGGAATCGAATTCCGAGATTTTCAGCTGTTTTTACTTTTCATACAAACAGTTGTTTAGAGACATAAAACTTATGCGTTAGGCGTTGACATTGTCTCCTGCTACCGCGGTGTACTACAGTAACGGAGAAAACCAGAGAATACGATTCACTGTCGAAACTGAAGATCTAATTCAGAAGAAGCACAATGTTAAATGTTATAGGAAATTTTAGATGATACACGGGATGGGAGACATAATGGATGGGAGAAAGAGGAGGATGAGGATTAAGAGGAAGCCAAGGCCTGTAGGACCAGAAGACAAGAAGAAGTAATTACACAGTGCTAGTGAAATTTTTTCGGTAGTTTAAGTTTAATAAAAGAGAGAGAGATTTTGAAATACTGTTTTTAGCGTATACTTACGTTACCAAAAATTAGTTAAATTACCCAGTGGCAAAAGCCAAATCTCTTGCCTGTGTATTCGAAAGCTTTACGTAAACTCGAAGTTTGAATGAAACTTATACTACAAATAAATAACGCATTTAACAGCTTATTTATATAGTTATTTAGATACTAGGTTAAACAGCACTAATATTGTAACAGACCGGGCACATGTAACTAGTGTAACGCTTGTTCAATACAAATATTTGTAAAAACTAACAGATGGTGGGAGTGTTGCCGTAATATGTAGCGTTATATCTGCGGACTGAATTCAAGGAAAACTGCAGAAGTAGACCGTGTACAAACACTTACCGTTCTGTAACAACAAACAACAAACTAACTAATTTGACTACTGCTCGTAATGTGTGCAAATTTGGAAGAGGCGGAACCAATTTGTATTACAGTCGTCTCATAGTACAGTGTTTGCACAAGTACAAATAAAGCGCAAAGTTTTGCACTCTCTCTGTCTCTGTCTGTCTGTCTGTCTGTCTGTCTGTCTCTCTCTCTCTCTCTCTCTCTCTCTCTCTCTCTCTCTCTCTCTCTCTCTCTCTCTCTCTCTCTCTCTCTCTCTCTCTTACCATCACCATTAACATCTCCAATAATCTCTCTCCTGAGCAGTTCTAGTTCAGTCCAGTCACTACGTGACAGCTGATCTACATCTTTAAAAGAAGGACAATCGTCGTGATTTCTTTATATCTCTCGATCTCCAATCTATGAACCTTCGTGACCATACGTCATCTTAGCAAAATTGCCTGCCCACTTCCAATCAATATTTTTAGTTCTGAAAACGGTATCTATTCCATGAGGGACATCCAAAAAGAAGATCTCCCTACTTTGTAATGATATATAAATAACTTGGATAAATAAAATCTGTTGCTTCAAAAACCGGAAATTTTATTATTTGACAAAACTAAAACTTCAGAAATTTTATTCCTCATATTTCCTACACCAAGGGAACAACTTTACGGTAAAACTTATAATGGTTAATTTAGCTAATCCAATTTTCTATTTCATTCACTGTGCCAGTCAATTCGGAAGATTCTTTTTCACTGAGATAAGAGCCAATAATCTGGAATTAATAACGATGACACTATTTTCTGTAACAAGGTTGAAAGGGTGAAAAAAATTTTTTAAGATAAATTGAAATTTACAATTATAGGAAAGCGTCTTTAAATATTCTGCATTGGTTACAAAATTCGATTTATTTTGTTTCTTACGTCTATTAGCCCAGTGATTTAAGTCGTTCTAAGGACCAAATTGGCCAAAAAATCCTACTGATCTCGATTTTTGTATACAGCTTTTGATTATTCTAATAGGGCGTACTCTTCCGCATCAGAAAATTTTCTTTATGAAACCTGGTAAAGGAAATATTGAAACGAAAGTATATTCTTCTGCAAGCATCAACAATTTTATTCATTGTAAAAACACATATTATTTTTACACGCGATCACCGGATGTGACACAACTTCTGCGATCTTTGGTAACGGAAAAAATAGAGTGATGAAATTATTTGAAAAACGTCCTGATTTGCACCAAGCGGCACAAGTATTTCAACAGGAAAATTGCCCCCCCCCCCCAGAAACCATATACAATAACGGCATACTTTTTCTTTTCGCCATATATGGTTCTCCAAAAACCGAAAAGTCCATTGATAATTATAGGTACTTATAATTTGCCAAGTCAACAAGGCTTAATGTACCTGTTAAATTGTCCTCTCTTCCTCCTACTGCTTCAGCCGATCAAAACATCTTCTCCGCGTCTATTACCAGGTACAGACTTGGTTAGGGGAAATAGCAAAAACCATTTCTTGTGACCTTTGACCTTTAGTAACTCAAGACGCGTACACAATTGGCATTGTGACTTTTCACCTGTTATTCAGGACGTCGAAATAAAGCTGTATACAAAAACCGAGATCAGTAGGAATTTTTGGGCAGTTTTTCCCTTAAATCACTGGGCTATATAGACAAAAAATTTACCCAGTAAAGCGTCTCATGGAAGGCCAAAGCTTGTTACAGAAAACTTGATGTATCCAAGAAATACTGAAAAGGTTTTTAATAGAGCTTAGCGATAAACATGGTACAAGAACTTTTTATACGATATAATACAGATAAAAGCACTATAAGTCTGTCAAGGGGGGAGGCAATCGGCAATAGGCAACCAAAAGTACAGCAATTGTGTGTCGAGCCTCCATTTAATTCAAAACCCAAACCAGACCGCAGCTGTCTTAGCCCGCGTTCCTCCAAAGACGAACGCTCCCCGCAGTATAGCGATAACACATAAAATGTAAATCGCTTAATCCAGAATTGTGAGAATACAAACGGAAACATCAATAATTATAAATGATCAGTTACAAATACCAATTACAGTTACAAATAACAGTTATAAAAACATAACAAATACGTATCCTGACAATAAACTTATGGAAAATATTAAAAAATAACGTCAGATTGATTTTATGATCCTCCAAATTTCATGAGATTTGCAGTGTGATTACAAGGTAATTAATTTGCAGCTTGCATTTATTTGACCTGTGACTATATTGTGGATGACTCAACGTTTATAGCGCATTAATATTTACATCCAAATTTAATTTACTTGTAGAATTAGACAAAATTATATTAAATTTATATTCTATTTCTACTAGAATTCAATTTATATTCAATTCAATGAGAGAAAAACGTGTGTACAGATGAATTATTTACTATGCAGAGCAGTCGCTATAGCTTACTAATCGCTCTAAAATCATACGAAATGGAACAAGTTTATTCTCCTACAGGGAAAATATTTGTTTAAACTTACCGTATTTTCGCGTGTATAATGCGCCCTCGTGTATAATGCGCACCTCTATTTTATCGTAAAATATCGCAGAAAAAATATAACTCGTGTATAAGGCGTATCCATATTTGTGATGAGAAATAGCTGAACAAATTTATTAGGACGCAGAAAAAATATTTCATAAAAAATAATAGAAAAAGTTTACTTACCATGCCTATATAGTTGTAAACACAAAACAGAAATATTAAAATCATGTAAAATTTAAAACTTACACAAGTCATAGTTTCTGTTCAGTTTATTATATTTGTAGTTTTTCACTAGCACATAGCATTTGCATTTATTAACACCTTTAGCTGTTTCTGAAGAAAGCAATATTGAATTACTTTCCTCTTCTGATTCTTCTGATGAACCTTAGTTTGTCGTGTTCTGTTGATCTGACGAGGACAGATTTCGCACCTTTTTCATCAATACTCGTGGCCATTGGTATCTGTATTCCCAATTTAAGACGAATCGAAATTGTTCGTATGTTTCGTTTATATAATAAATCGATGAAACTCGATAATTTTATTTTCGTACTCCGAGACAAACGTTGAGGCTGTACCATTTCAGTAGTAACGGTGAAAGCCCCAATTTTATAAAAACTCTTCTAGGTGATTTCCTAATCCTGGAAACTTAGCTTTTTTACTAAAGAAATAACGCCGATCACAAGTAGTAACACTTAATTTTTCTTTTTGTTTTCCCATTCCCGAACATTAGATTCCGCTACATCAAATATACGCGATCCGGGGCGATTACCATTTTCTGAATTTTATTAAGGATAATTTACACTGAGCCGCATAGGACGATAGAGATGTTCTTTCAATCATGATTATATAGTATGTTTCTTGACAACATGCGCAATACAGATATTGAACGACTGTAAAAAACAACAGACTAACGACGACAAAAAGTACAGTAACAAAATGCTACAACAGAGAGTGCTACATAAGTCTATAACGTGAACAACCAACAAATAACTGATCGAGAAAGGGTGAAAATTGCAAACCAAAGGACTGGTAAATTTCATTTTACTATTACCAGAATCAAGCCTGCCAGTTTTAAGCGATGTTGCCAACTCTGCCATGCACAATCTGACCATACATGTGCAGATCTACAATTTAGCATGTAAGTTATATTATACGCGTATAGTGGGCACCCCCATTTTTTGGGAAGAAAATCTAGGAAAAAAGTGCACATTATACACAAGAAAATACGGTCACTCACAATTTATGTGCCATTTAGAAAGATACCTTTACAAGTTCTTCGTACTAAATATTATTTTGTTCGCTTCATGACAGTCTAATTGTTTGTGTCAAATTCATTTAATTTTTTATAGAATTAAACAGCACTAAACATTTTCGTTAATTTTTTTGGTCTCTGGTAATTTGTATTCTATAAAATACAACTTATTAGTGCAAACGGAACAAATTAAAAATATTCAAATTTTATTTTAGTTTTTGATTCATGTTAACACGAGAGTGTATCCCGGCATACAAAAGGTTCAGTTTTTGTAAGTAGGCTATTTTGTAAGTAAACACATAGACCTATACAGTAATAAGGAAATATTATTCACTTACCTAACAGGAATGAAAATACGATACAGTGGAGTTTATAGTACCATTACTAACACTGCGCGATTCCTCCTACAAAATTCACATAGGCGTCATACTATTTCGTGAGCTTGATTTTCGTGAGATAAAGTTGCACCTTTATCCAGCGACTTAATTTAGAGTTTAGTATGCATTAAGAATTTTTCAATATTAATATACATAAGATTTTAAATATGAATAGATATGCTACATATGAAGTTAACTGAGTCGTTTAAAGTAAATAAACATGTGTAAAAACTGAAAAAATTATTCGTAACTGTAAAAATATGAACAGATTACGAGAAAATTAACAAACTGTAAGTTATATTATGTCACATCCAGGTTCACGTTAACTACCCAACATACAGAACAGTTGGTGAATAATGTTTATGTCTGTGTTTATAAATAACAATTCTGAATAACAACTGAATAAATAACAAAAACTATTTTATAAGACCAATTCTGAAGAACTGTTATGACGATGAGTGTCATGTTTTTGGTATGGCATTCACATCAGCCTGTTTCGTATTTCCTTTCTCATCTTCTCCTATCGAGTTGATCTCCACCAATAAAGTAAATGTACTGTGCATACATACGTGTGTGTGTGTTAATTATAAGAACAGATTACTTCTGCAAGTGTAACATTGGAAGTTCTATTAGCTGACGTATGTTTCACAGAGTATTGTGTATCTTCAGAGTTTCATTGTGTAAATTAACGGATTATCACACTCAAACTTAGCGAATTATCACCCTTTCAACCCCCTGATTTATCTTTAATTTCAGGGGTTCCGTAGTCATAGCTATTTACGAATATTTCTTTTGTTACAGCAACTAATGTTGTTTCTATTAATTCCAGAGCAAGGTAACAGGTTTAAAGCTGACTGCACTTGCAGAATAAAATATTGAATGTGTGAATTAATAGATTTAAAACACATATAGTTATAGGCCTATTTGAAAATTATGAGTTTGAAAATATATAAATTTTGAAATATTTGACAATTAGCAAATTAAAAGGAGTCTACGTGTTTGTATATTTTATAAAGAGTTTTTATAATTCACTTTCCTAGATTTGCTATGATTAAGTTGGATCAGTCCGGACGATCTCGCGGGCCTGGTCTTGCTTTCACACCACTCCTATGTTGGGGTGTCAAACTCAGGGGTACCTCGTAGGCGTTGTGTCTGTCCAAGTTGCTCCTGACTCAGTCCTCGTTGACAGCCATCGGTCGCTGAAGAACGCCCTGCCTGTACTCGTGGTCTAATTCAGCCGCTCCCTGACGATACATTCCAGCTTCCCAGACTTCGAGAGACTCCTTATTAGAAACTGCCACATGAAAGGCTGCATAACTCACGGCTCACCCGTGCTTTTATAGATCTAAGCACATGACGTCATTTTTACACGTTAAAATGTTCTAGATTTTACTAGAAAATCGACCTCGTGTTGGTGGACATGAACTTCCGGTTTCTAGACCTTTCCAAACCGCGAGTTTTTAACTACATGCGATTTCATGACTAATTACTTTGTCAATTTAATAAATACTGTTAACAAATTTATTTAATATTAAAATAATTAGTAATAGTTATTCCACTTTGCACACACAAATATGATATATAATTATATCTTCACACAATTCGTTACGCGCACAACACTTATTCACTTTCACTCTACACTACACTGCTGTTTTTTATTGTTTATTATCGTCTTAAACTACGTTAATATGCAGTACGTATTCTAATAACAATATCGTCTTATAGCATTGACACCCTTTTGCACAGGACACCAACTAAGGCTTATTGTAAATGTGTCACCATATATTCACATGTAGCGTAAATGTTTGTCTCATTGCAATATATATATCTTCTCACAATTATATCGTGTAATTATTATTAGTAATTATAAATAATACTTGTTTTTATTGTGTGTGTGTGTGTGTGTGCGCGCGCGCGCGCGCGTGCGTGTGTTTAAGTTATAAGCGTAGGCGTACTTACGTGCTGGACTTAAGTGGCATGTTGGAGAGGACAATCGCGTTCTGCGGCCGGCCGACACGTAGTGAGAACCTCGCCTTGTATGCAGGTTCGTCGAAGCATGGAAACATCCGCCGGGCGTAAGTCGGCTCGAACTCCGTCTGTATCATCCACCTGCGCATTCTATTAAACCATATAAAATTTAACATACAATTCTGCGAGTTACTGTTGATTACACATTTCACGTTTAATGGTGAAAGTGCTATTTTAATAATTACACACAAACGTAAGTGCGATTTTGTAGCCTAACCATTACTCGCAAACACAGTGGATGATACGTATTTCCACGAATTTATTCAAGCGGCTCAAGTTCTGAACATCTCCACTCCTGTAGACATTCAGGATGCAGAGGCGAATCCTCAGAGCAAGGAACGCAAGCAGTGGTTGCCCCAAGAAAATCAGGCAAAAGTAAATAAACTATTACGTAACCGACATTATTGTTATCACCAAAAACTGTTTCACATGCCTTCTTATATCTCATCTTTTGAAAATCGACGGTACATTTTTCCTATCTTCCAGTTAAAATAATATTGATGACTTGACTTGATCAAAGTCATTAATATCACTTCGCTTCCAGTTCTGCGCGCTGTTTTAACAGTTGACTGACCGCCACGCTTCCAAGGCAATCACTTCAAAAAATGCTTCGGTGCACTAACTATGAGTTGGCCATAATTTCATAAATCACAGCATTTATTTAGGATTTTATAACTACGCTTTTATTATCTAGCCTTCTTTTTTACATTGGGTACAGTTAGAAATACTCAAACGTATAACATAACAATGTACCCTCCGAGTACAATGATTTACTGGAGTAGAATGCTAATTGCTAAACTGTACAGCTGATGGCTGTCAGAGACCCAATAAGCAAGCACTCTTTAGCAGTGCTTTAAGCCGCTAGGAGCGGTAGCAGTGTCCCGACTAAGTGAAAATGTGCACGGTCACATGCTACTTATCACGTGAAAAAGAGTTATTGGAGGCTGTGAGAAATTTCTCGAGAAGGGTTTGAGTTGCTAAATGCCACTTTTTTAATCCTCATGCTAATTACACTTGATGAATATTTTTCTCGCTGCGACACAAACAAGTGCATACCTGAATATTTTAAAATAATTTTGTAGCATTGGAATTTCATGTACATTCTTGGATTTTGTTGCCCAAGAGCATAGAAAAATTCAGGCCACGGTACGATAAGTGCCTCAATCGAAATACCGAGATTATATAGTAACAGAGATTATATATTTTAGTCATAAGAAATGTTTCATGCCAACATACAACATATCCCCTCGTACAACGTATGGAAAGCACAAATATTCGGAGGTTAAAATTGTGGCCATTAGGCATTTCGTCTAACCTCCTGAAGGTCTCTGCCTAACTTTGTTTAATTTCTCACCATGTTGTTTAAATAGTACTGTAATCCTACTAACAAAAGATTTGGAATACTGCAGTGGTTACCCATACACAACTCACGAGGCAATTTTGTGTAAATAATAAAGCATTTCAGACCTGTTATTCAAAGTTTAAGAGGTTCGTTGTCATCATTGCCTATGACACTGTACTTGAGATCAAAGAAATATGTTTCTTTATAAAATAATTTTAAGAAATCAATAAAGTAAAATATACAATAAATAGCTTATCTTCTTGGGTCTTGAATATTAAACATACAAATGTAAGAATTAAAAAACCAAAGAATAGAAAGTACAGTAATACAAATATTAAATCGTCGTCGTCGTCCTTTATGGTTTAGGCTAGTAGCCTGTTCCAGTCTCAATGCAATTCATCTCACCATCGTTTACGAGGTCTTCTCACACTTCTCTTTCCCCTTGGATGATAGTCGTGGGCTCTTCTGCTCTTCTTGAAACTCTAGTTGTAATTCTCTGTACGTGTAACCGCCACTCTGTTTGTACCGGCAGATTTTCTCATTCAAACTTTCAGCTTTGCCTAGCTCCATTCTAATATGATAAGATCTTATAAGATCTCTCCTGGTACAACTTTACAGCCATCAAGAACCTCAATTCCGCTCCTTGTATTCTAGATATTTCTTTGGTCTTTCTAATCCAAGTCTCACTACCATACATTATAATATTATATAATGCTATAAAATATAATGAGGTATGGCCATTACAATATAATATTTTAATGTTTTCCTTGTTTTCTTTGTTTTCTTCTTTAAGTGTTTAATGATACATCCACAAATACAAAATACAATAAATAAATCCAACAAAAATGAATTAAAAATTGATTTTGACGATATGATTCATTCTCTGTTTCCAAATGTGTTTCTTTGTTAACAAATACTACGGATGTCGGGGTGTTGAACGAACGTTTAATGAATACTGACATATTCATTACTGACATCACATCACAGAGTATTACTGACATCACGCTCCAAAATGTTGCCGTTCGATTAAATTATATAATAACAATAATATTAAAAATATAATATAATATATAATTCTTATTAACGTTGCACCAGGTGAGGAGATGATCTTAGGTCCGGTTCACACGAGCGGAATTTGTGCGGAGGGGACTCCGCAAGGAGAAGCAAGGAACACAGGGTAAACTGAGGCAGTTACAGGGGCGGAAAGACTGTGTCCGCGCGGAATAATTCCGCTGTAATTCAACTATAGACGCTCTCGTTACATGTGATCAAGCGTATTCGATTCACACATGCAATTTCTGCGGAGGGGAATCCGCGCGAACAAGCAAGGATCACAGGTTAGATTGGAGGAGTTCACTGGGGCGGAATGGATTTCCCGCGACTGAGACTCATTCTGTTTTGACAGAAATATCATGAATTCCTTAAGGTTTGATTAAGACCCCCTTTTTATATTTCAACTACTGCAACTATTGTAAATATATTTCCGAAACGTGTCAAGTCTCCCTAGACAAAAGTTTTGCAATTAAATTATTTTGAGTACATTAACATTATTTAACTTTAAACAATTTTATTAAATATATTAATGATTTTTTTACTTTATTAACATTTTACATAACAGACAACATTTACTTGTTTAACATTTACATTTATTAAAAAATTATAATTAAAACGTTGAAAGGATTATAGTCATTTTGACGACTTCTAAAGTAATCATATTAAGAACATTCATAACCTAATGTTCCATATCCACCTCCCCCCCCGTAGTTGGGGGACCCGCACCAGCGGGAGTTGTTTGTTTGAGCATGGTAGTTTGTTTATTAACCCTGGTGCCATATTTGCGTATTAAGACACAATGAATTTTAAAGACACTGATATGAAAATCTTCCTCAAGAAAGACAGGGAATTTCAAATAGGAACAAGAAAAGGACGCTTGAATCGAAACTGCAATAAGAAAGGAATTCTGCGGGTAAATAGCATACATTATTATAAATTAAATTTCACATTAAAAGACTGGAGGTGTTTACAATGCATCTGTTAATTTTGTAAATAATTATATTTTTGAATTGTCATAAAAACGAGCTACAGTAACGACTTAAAAGTAATAAAAATGTAAAGGATCGTCTGTAAACTAATGAAACTTAGCTGAAACAATAATATTATATAAAATATGTGTATATATGTATTGTAATACACTTCTTGATAGGCCTTTATGAAAGAGTGAAATTATTCATTTGCATATTATGTTGGCCTACGAGCATGTGAGAAATAAGGTTTACAAACTACTTTAATCACTGATAATATTAATATTTTTACTTAATAGTCTATAACACTTACTCCAGTGTACCGACTCTTGACTGTACCTCAGGGCGCCAGTAATAATAAACACAAATTAAAATATATCAATCAACTTTTAATGAATCATTTGCATTTATATTCTACAAAATTTCTTAATATGACTTGGATAGTTTTACCTTACAATTTGAATATTATTTAGTAGCAATGAGTTCTTTTAGACAAATTGAGTCACTATATTTGAATACAAATATATATATTTATCAAACAATATAGAATCAACTGTTCATTTATTTGTTACTTGCGTGGAGAATCCTTCCGATGTGCGTAGTCCTGAAGATGTTGCAGGTCGGTGAGTCGTCAGCAGCTGTTTGTTGCGTGTTAATCCTGGTTATGAATGCACTAATTCACTTTATCACCGATGTACACTACACTTGACATATTGGTTATACATACAATTATGTCGTATAATTATACACTCTGGTTACAACGATTATTGAATTGACCTTAAGTGCATCTAACACAGTTCGCGTCGCGTGCGTCTCGATTCTCTCATACCGTCGTGACTATAACCCGAACTATTTCGCCTTTTTCAGTGATTTCACCACAACGTATCGAATTGATGGAAATTTATATGTAGTATTACTTCTTGTTGTTTGTTATTACTCCGATCATTCACACATTTACTTATTACTGTTTATGAAACTTTATAACTTTAGTGTTAGCAATTATCGCGTTCCCGTACTTCTGTTTACTTCTGCGAATTTACTTTATTCTTTACATTACTATTAAAATATGTAGTTAACGCAAAACAGCGTACGCGAGTCTCTTCCGTGTAGTTTCGCCGATATAAAGAAGACTAACTAATTTCTCTCCAAGTTCATATTTTATACTTGCTTTGAATTTCCCGTACCAACTATCGATAGCAAAACGATCCTATAGGTTTAAACTACCGCTAAATACAAAATCGCCAAATCTGCTTAGCGAAAACCTCCCGCACAACACATGATGCTTTTTCTGATTCGCCGAACGTTTTTCCGCGTTCCAAGTGCTTAAAAAACTAGCGTCTATATTTATCTCACTCACACATCGCTCTCTCTCACATAACGGTATCTATTGTTACATGCACTTAAACTTTACAACATTGGCAAACACCCTTAATATCCTAGCGAATAATACATTTTATGACAGTTATGTCCCAAAACGTGACAGCCTAAAATTACCTTCCTTATAGTCGTCGGCCCCAAGGCTGGCGTTGCTAACCTACCGCTATACTCTACAGCTTTTTTTTACAAGTTAATTTCTTTCAAGTAATGCCGCCTAACGGTTCAGGCGTCTCGTTACATCCCCGCTTTCTAAAACACACGCATTTCTTTGCGTTCAGCATAGTTGATTAAGTAAAATTAGCAATTGCTCATATTTTGCGTTACATAAGTCCCCCCATAGAATTAGCATTACAATTTTATCAAAATTGGAAACTAGTTCTATTGAAGCGTCCCTAAAGCTATTATAATTTTAAGTTCTTTGCTCATATATTCTAATAAATTGACATAATTATAAATTCATTCCTTATATTTAAAATTGACAATGTATTCAAATTAGTTACTTGCTTTACATTACTTAGACTAACTTGGTGAGTACATTATTACAATATTACTTGGTTACTACCGAATGCTATGCACCAGGGTTGGTAGCATGTTATGGTTTGTTTACTAACATACACTATCCGTCACCTCTACCTGACTTGTCAAACTACTTCTAAATGTGGCTGGTTCACTTTCCCTTTCAATAACAACTGTTTACATAAGGCAATTTCCCTTTTAACATTTTTGTTACCATTCTCATTTACTTATCTAGGGTATTATATTATTTTATACTCATGTTCAATACATTATTAATCTTTCTCTTATTATTCTAAACATTTGTGACTTCTTACATGACTAAACTTCATTATACTTTATTACATTGAACACCCTTACACTTAGTTTGATAACTTACGACTACTACATCAATATTCGGATGTGTGTTATTACATTTTGTTTCTCAATTTTCATGTGATGTTCCTGTGTGTGTGTGTGTGTGTGTGTGTGTGTGTGTGTGTGTGTGTGTGTGTGTGTGTGTGTGTGTGTGTGTGTGTGTGTGTGTGTGTGTGTGTGTGTGTGTGTGTGTGTGTGTGTGTGAATTTTGGGTTTCTTTCTCATAATAAGGCTTTAGTTGTCGTACATTGTAGTTCCCGCGGATATGTCCTGGTCTTTGTGGATCTTCCAACTGGTAGGTCGCTGTTCCGATTTCTTTAGTTACCTTATATGGACCCTCGAATAGGTTACAAAATTTTCCTATTACTTTTTTATTTAAATCCGACATCGGGTATGCCCTTAACAAGACCTGGTCTCCTATGTGAAATCTAGTAATGTGGTGAGTATTGTTGAGTTGATCTGTCCTCTTCTCTCCCTTTTCCTTAATTCTTAAGTAGATGTTGTGATAGTTGATGAGCTGGTCTGGAGGTATCATATCTTGGTCAATACATTTTATCCAATCCCGCTCTGGTTTCTTTCCCCACTGCGCTTCAAAAGGGGTGGTCTCAATTGTCTCCTGATAGCTCTGGTTTATGCACGCCTCAATGAGTTTAAGAAACTGCGCCCATTTGGTGTGCTTATCGGAGGTCATTGCCCTGAACATATTACCTAATTGTCTGTTTATTCTCTCTGCCAGATTTGTATTTGGATTTCGGATTGCCGTATATTTTGCCTTAATACCCATGTCTGTCAATGCGGTAGCCCATCTATTGCTGGTGAACTGTGTACCGTTATCAGATAAAATAGCTACTGGTTTTCCTATCTCCTCACAATACAATTGAATTCTTTTAATGGTGGCAGTTGTTGTAGCTTGCCTCAGTTTATATAATTTGACATATTTAGTAAAATTGTCAATTACAGTTAAAATATACCTCACTTTCCTTGTGGAAATCGGCAGCGGTCCATAATAGTCGACGCTGATCAGTTCGCCTTTCTTCTTTGGTATGACCGGTCGCGTCTCTCCTAACATCCTTTTAAAATGGTCCTTACTCTTTTGGCACGTGATACAGGTTTTCGTAACTGTTTTTGTGATTTTATTTATGGAATCTCCGGTGAAATTTTCCTTAAACAGCTGATATGTCCGCCGGTTCCCCCCACGTGACTCTATGCCTCGTGTAGCTCCGTGATCATGCTGTGGCACAACTCCTCCGGCAACATTAACTTCCATACTCCCTTATCCTTACGGTATAGCTTTCCATTATGTCAAGTGTATTTGCTGGCAAGTTTATGTTGTTCATTTGATTGAATGGACTCGATAATCCTCTTCAGTTTGGTGTCGGCTAATTGATAACTCTGTATGTTTTCAGTTGTTTCTTGATTTCTTTACTGATGCGTACACTGACAAGATTAATTTCAAATTCTTCGATTTGGTCTATTGCCTGCTCTTCATTTATGTCCTCCGGATGTCTGCTTAAGATGTCGGCTACAATGTTATCTCGACCTTTACAGTGCATAATCTCGAAGTCATATTCTTGTATGGCGAGGATCCACCGTGTTATACGGGAGTTATTCAGATGACATTTCTTGATAAAAACTAACGCCTTGTTGTCGGTGATGATGGTCAACGGTTTCCCTAGCACGTACGTTCTGAACTTTTGCAAACAATGGACGGTACTCAGCAGTTCCAGCTCCGTAGTAAAGTAGTTTTGTTCCCCCCTCTCACCACGCGGCTTGTGAACGCAACCACTCCGATATCCTTGTTATCGTCTAACTGATATAACTGTCCGCCCAACGCATAACGGCTTGCATCGGTTTGTAAATAAAACCGCTTGTTGGGGTCGGGATGCTTGAGAATTACCGCCTCGATAAATAGTTTCTTGACTGTCTCGAAGTGCCGGTCCATCTCGCTTGTCCACTTGAAAGTGACGTTCTTCTTTAGGAGGTTTAGGAGGTTGGGTAGCCTCGGCGTATCTACTGGTAAATCTATTGTAAAAATTGGTTAAACCAAGGAATCCTTTGAGCTGCTTCTGATTTTTTGGTGTCCGAAATTCCTGTATAGCCCTGATTTTGTCTGGTGCGGTGGTAATACCCGTGGTCGTTAACCGGTACCCCAAATAATCAATTTCCTCTCGGAATAACTGTGATTTATTAAAGTTAACAGTTAGATTGGCTCGTTTTAAATCTTGTATAATAACTTCAGGTGCCGTAAGTGATCTGCGATACTGTTCGATATGCATAAACAGTCATCGACGTACAAAATGGTGAACTCCTTTACTTCCTTCGATAGCACTCGGTCTAGTCCCCGAGTCAAGCTGGCCAAACTCGTCTTGAGCCCAAACGGCGTCACTGTGTATCGGTAGCATTTTCCTTCATATAAAAATCCTGTGAAGTCCCTACATTCCTGATGTAGTGGGATCTGCCAGAACGAACTACGTAGGTCTATCGTGGACATTACTTTGATATTCCCACATTTTGTTAATATATCGTTTATCGGAATGGCTCCCTCATAGTCAGGAACGGTAACAGAATTCAGCTTGCGCGCATCTAGACGTAGACTGACCGTCTGGTCCTTTTTGATAACTGTGACCATTGGGTTGACATACGGACTTTGCGCCCTTTCAATCACACCATGTGACTCCATCTTTTGTATCTCGGCCTTAACTTCATTCTGGTAGATTAGTGGAATCGGCCACCCTTTCTGGCAGTACGGTGTCCGATCTGTAACTTTGAATTTGTGTTGGTATTCTTGAATCCTACCGGGAGTATTTCGGAATATCGTTTTTTGTCCATTAAGATTTGCTGTAGTTCACTTTTTTCTGCCTCGGTGATTCCGACGATTGATCGCACCTTTCGTTTGATTACTTCTTCAATATCTTCTTCCCCAGACGCGATTTCTACGTGGAATATCTCTGCCGTGGCTTCCTTCTGGTCCCCTTTTCCTGGAATTATTAATTGTTTGTTGTGTAAGTCGATAACGCACCCATGTTCTTCCAGTAACCCCATGCCTACTATACAGTCCTTTACTAGCTCTGGTACCACGACGAATACGCTGTCAACTTCCGCATCTCCGATCCTGGCCGTTAACAATACCTTTGCTAAGGCTGCGTCACCCTTTTTTGATTTATTTCCAGTTGCTCCCTTGATAACAGTATTCGATAGTCTCAAGGTTTCTACGTTCCCCAATTCCTTCTTCTTATTCTTAAACCATTGCTCAGATATAGCGTTTACTTGGCTTCCAGTATCAATTAATGCGCAGATGGGCACTCCATTTAATGATATCCTGGTTTCCGAGCACTTGTGTACACGATAGGTTACATTTATGTCATCGTTACACAATAAATCGTCTCTTATATCTAAAAAAGTGTTATTAATATACTTATTAATGGTGCTTAAATCTAATTCGTATGTACAAAACTGACCTAGTTTTTTGACATTGCAGTGGCGCTTTTGTTATGCTGGGTATCGCTAGTCGAAGGGATGGGCTCTGGTTCATTTTTAAACTTGTTTGCCCGTCTATTGTAATGTTGCGTAGCTGGTCGGTTTTCACTTTCGTGTGCCCGTCCTTCCTCGACCCTTCTCCCACTCTCCTCTTCATCTCTTACCCATGGCTTATGCTCACGTCGATTGTCATAATGTGTCCGGGTCATTGTCCTTGTTTCACTTCTCAAATCCATGAATTCTGATAATACTTGCTCGAACTCATTAATAGTCGTAACCCCATGAGTAATAATGGCGATCTGTACCCTTTGAGAATAATGTTTTGCAATATTTTGATCAGGTATTGGTAGAATTAGCTGCCTGTTCTCCAACAATTTCCGTTCTAGGTACTGTATCATCCTCATACCACTCTCCATTTGATAACGTCCAAACTCGAGCTCGTTTCTTACCTTTTCTTGAATCATATCATTCCAATATTTGTTCGTGAAGGCTTCCTTAAACTCTGTGAAGTTGGTCACGCTATTCTTGATCAACCTCCACCACACTGCGGCCTCTCCTTCTAGGTGCCTTCCGATCCATGCGACATTGCCGCTATCTTGGTAATGTTCCATATAGATATCTTCCATCTCCTTCATAAACTCCACCGGGAAGTCTCCAGTCTCGTTGTACTTAATATCTTTGACTTGTTCGTTAGTAGTGTTACAGTTGCACGATTGGTTACTAATTGAGGCTAATTTATTCCTAACTTCTCGTTGTATCTGTCGTATTTGCAGGTCAGTTTCTTCCGACTTACGGTCAATTTCCTTCACTTTCTTCATTTCTTCCAGCTTTTCGGCTCGTAACTCTTTGATTGCTGCCGTATTGTCTTCGCATCTTTTGTTGTTTACATCGATTTTTTCGCGTATGATTTGAATGTTGTTGCTATGCCGTTCGTCCAACTCTATAAACTGCTGTTTAGTATTAATACTAAGCTCAGTAATCTTATCGGTATTGTCTTGGATTTTGTTGTTAGTCTCTACTTGGCAGTCTTGGAACCGTTTTTTGTTGTTTGTTCTCTCTTGTTCCATTTGTATGGCGACTTCGTTTCTTATTTCTATGTGTTGTTTATGGATTTGTTTTTTCATTTGTTGTAATGTTTGTTCTAATCTTAATTCATTTTGTTCTAACCGTTCGCCTGTTCTTATCGCATGTTTAGTAATTTGTTGTGCTATCTGTGCTTTTGTTTGTGCCAACTGTTCTGTTTGAAGTGACAGTTGTTTTTCTGTTTTTCTTGATTCTTCTTTATATTTGTTGTGAGAGCTGTTCTTTTGTATTTCTCGATTCTTCTTGTATTTGTCGTGTGTGTTGTGACAACTGTTGTTCTAGTAATTATTGTAGTATTGTGTATATATCAGTGTTTTAGCCTGTCTCTAGTGGTGTCTGACATATCGGTCTTTCTCGAATTTCTGTTACTATTGTTGGTGTTAATTGTTGTGTCTCTGCGTTTTCATCGTTCTGTCCGTTTTGTCCCCGCGTCCCTGACGCTTGATTCTCCTCCGAAATGTCTGCGAGCGTGTCTGGATCGCCTAATTGATTATTTATTTCAAATTCCGTATCGTTGCTTTGGGTATCTGTATTTGTGCTCATGTTGTTGTATAGGTTGTGAATGTTGTTTTGTGTGTCTTTGTCTCTCCTACTCCTACTTCGCTTAATCATAAACTATGTTTTATACTATTTCTATTCTTAACTTCTACTTAGTCTTAATTTATAATTTGTTTAATAATGACTCAATTGCCCCACGTTGGGCGCCACCATGTTATACACTTCTTGATAGGCCTTTATGAAAGAGTGAAATTATTCATTTGCATATTATGTTGGCCTACGAGCATGTGAGAAATAAGGTTTAGAAACTACTTTAATCACTGATAATATTAATATTTTTACTTAATAGTCTATAACACTTACTCCAGTGTACCGACTCTTGACTGTACCTCAGGGCGCCAGTAATAATAAACACAAATTAAAATATATCAATCAACTTTTAATGAATCATTTGCATTTATATTCTACAAAATTTCTTAATATGACTTGGATAGTTTTACCTTACAATTTGAATATTATTTAGTAGCAATGAGTTCTTTTAGACAAATTGAGTCACTATATTTGAATACAAATATATATATTTATCAAACAATATAGAATCAACTGTTCATTTATTTGTTACTTGCGTGGAGAATCCTTCCGATGTGCGTAGTCCTGAAGATGTTGCAGGTCGGTGAGTCGTCAGCAGCTGTTTGTTGCGTGTTAATCCTGGTTATGAATGCACTAATTCACTTTATCACCGATGTACACTACACTTGACATATTGGTTATACATACAATTATGTCGTATAATTATACACTCTGGTTACAACGATTATTGAATTGACCTTAAGTGCATCTAACACAGTTCGCGTCGCGTGCGTCTCGATTCTCTCATACCGTCGTGACTATAACCCGAACTATGTCGCCTTTTTCAGTGATTTCACCACAACGTATCGAATTGATGGAAATTTATATGTAGTATTACTTCTTGTTGTTTGTTATTACTCCGATCATTCACACATTTACTTATTACTGTTTATGAAACTTTATAACTTTAGTGTTAGCAATTATCGCGTTCCCGTACTTCTGTTTACTTCTGCGAATTTACTTTATTCCTTACATTACTATTAAAATATGTAGTTAACGCAAAACAGCGTACGCGAGTCTCTTCCGTGTAGTTTCGCCGATGTAAAGAAGACTAACTAATTTCTCTCCAAGTTCATATTTTATACTTGCTTTGAATTTCCCTTACCAACTATCGATAGCAAAACGATCCTATAGGTTTAAACTACCGCTAAATACAAAATCGCCAAATCTGCTTAGCGAAAACCTCCCGCACAACACATGATGCTTTTCTGATTCGCCGAACGTTTTTCCGCGTTCCACGTGCTTAAAAAACTAGCGTCTATATTTATCTCACTCACACATCGCTCTCTCTCACATAACGGTATCTATTGTTACATGCACTTAAACTTTACAACATTGGCAAACACCCTTAATATCCTAGCGAATAATACATTTTATGACAGTTATGTCCCAAAACGTGACTTAGCCTAAAATTACCTTCCTTATAGTCGTCGGCCCCAAGGCCGGCGTTGCTAACCTACCGCTATACTCTACAGCTTTTTTTTTACAAGTTAATTTCTTTCAAGTAATGCCACCTAACGGTTCAGGCGTCTCGTTACCTCCCCGCTTTCTAAAACACACGCATTTCTTTGCGTTCAGCATAGTTGATTAAGTAAAATTAGCAATTGCTCAAATTTTGCGTTACAATATATATATGTTAATAACATAATAAAATTTATTTTATTTATTTTGTAAAAATTTCAAAAAAGCCATGTTTATTAGGTTTGACAAAGATAGAGGCTTCAGTAAAGGCAACAGTACGAATGGACATTCCAAAGTAATTAAAAAACTTTTCACCATCTGAACGTAGTGTACAACGCACATTTGCTTGGTCTATTGGACAGACCCAGTATCTACGCCTACCTGTTTCTTTTCCTTTAATGAATGTAATAAATAAATACGGAAACAACACATTTGGCAATGCAACATATGAGTCCGCACGGGCTCCGCAGATATTAGCAAACAACAATTCCCGCTCCTCAGAAATTCCGCTCGTGTGAACCGAGTCTGAAGAATGTCGCCTCCGTGCGAAAAGGAACCTGCACAAATTTTGTTGCTCCATTTCGCCAGTCACTGTTTCCACAGCTGTGTTGAAAGAAAAAGTTCTCGTCATTCTCACGTTTCGCCATTGAACTAGAAAGGGAAGCTGGCTGTTTATTGCTACGTAACAACAATTGTTTTGTAGGTTAGTACTAATTTAGTACTTAGTCGGCTAGCCAACGTGACATCTGGTGTGCAGTCGTCTGATAATTGCTGACACTGAGCCAAATAATTGGAATCTTGCGTGCTAGGTGATTGTTGGATTCTAAAATTAAACAGTAGTAACAGTGTTTACAAATATTAAAACTAAATTTTTAGATTAAACTAAAAACTTAATTACTGACTTTTTATTACAACCTATATATCGATAAGTCAAAAGGTATCTTTAACCATCGTCATCGACAGAATTATTAATCACGTATAACCGGAATAATGTTTTCCTACGGATGCAGTCAGACTTCCTATGCGGATTGATGGTATTCAGAGTAGTAACATAGAATAAGTCTATCATGCCTATTGTGTAGAATATTATATAACCTAGTTTTTAATAGGAAAGAATTCAAAGAGAACAAAGACGATAACGTAATGTATGAATCAGTGTTGGTGCTAATAAGCCTGCTTATTTACTGTTACAGTAGTTAATAAGGTATTCTTTGAAAAGTGAATAAAAAAATTATAAAATCAGAGTGTTACGGATGATTAAATGTATTACAGGAAAGAACAAATTAAGAGCGAAACAAGTGAAATAATCTAAAGGTGAGACATATGCTGGCAACAATTGCAGTTCTGATGAGAACGGGATACGGAATGACAGGTTTAACTATTATTGGAAATGTGAAATAGAATTAAAAGAAGGCGTGGAAAACCTATAAATGTTTGGAGTAGTCATGACTGGCCAGAAGTTATGAGAGATGCGGGATACGTAAATAACTGAATCCCTCCTTATTACGTGTATCCATTAATTCTTCCAAATATCGTGGACCAACAAAGTCACAATGATGAAGTTCTACGGCGAGTAGGGGAGAAGAGTAGTTTTGTAGAAGCAGTAAGTAAAAGATGAGACCTTTATTTGGCATTTGCTGTGGTAATTTGCCTGGTCATCACAGTACTGAGAGTAAGACGCAAGGAAGAACTACGTCAAAAAGAAAGCCTCGATCTCAGTTCATTGGTGCCATTTTGTTGAAGAGAGAAACCATATGAAATCATTAGAACACCTTGCTGACCACCAGCTGTGAAGAAATGGAAGGTGGTATGTAACCAACTTGTTATAACATAAGAATTACTTTGTGCTTAGAACATTGTTTTTATTAATTTTTTAGAACGATTTGTGGCAAAACAGCGTATGGAGGGGGCACGAATTGAACAAAACACGAAGTGGTCATCGTGTCATCTACGTAAAACCATTTGTTTAGAACGGTGATTGATCGTTACGGTTACTGACCGCCTGGTCACAAATAATAGAAAAAGAGCTGCAAATGAACTTATAGGACTGACCGCTTGATGAGATGCCGGAGCTTTGCCGGTAGCCAACTTATCTCATGTTTACTGACACTATGGGAGGCTGGTTAGAACTAAACTAACCAGTTTTATTATGAATGACGTGCTAATGACGCATCACATGTGCGGATTTTTTTATTTGTTGAATCGCAGGCCTACCGGTTTCACGTCCATCCGGGGTTGTTCCAGTTTTTGAATTCGGTTGTCTTACGAGTTCATTTTAGGAGATGGCAACCCTACCTTAGTACTTTGTTTTGCGGAAACAACACAGAGAGCTTGGCCTCGGAATGAAACCACTTATATGTTGATTCCGATCAGTTTGTTGTTGATTCTAAATGACGTTCTGAGTAGTTGTACCATTACTTTACAAAACATTCTCTCCTTACTCTAAGGTGTCGCTCACGCCGTTACGAAGTGTTAGTGTAAGCATTAAAAATTTTAGTTAGCCATTTGGAGACAAATGACCTTAGTAAACTGGAATACTGGGAACGATAGGTAGGTGTTCTGCAGGCGTTTACCTATCCAGGGAGCAAAACGAAGCTAAATAATAATCACTACGCCCAAATTGATTCACTGATCCGCAATCCGCAAAAACTATTCTATCCGACCATATCGCCGCGCGCAGTTGGGATAAACGCTACGTGTATTTGAACATAAGGATAACAACAAAAAGAAAATAATAATGCTATATTAGGTATCAGGAGCTCATAGGAGAAAAGGAGAATAAAAAAAATCTATTTTTTTTTTTTACAGAATCCTATTTTCTGACATGTTAAGAACACGGTAATACCACTATCACGTATATATTCGCCCTTAGTATTTTGTAAATAGCATTGAAATATATGGACTACATAAAACCAGCTGAGAGCTTAGTGCTGTAATATTGGAGGAGTAAGGGCGAATATATTTTATATTATTATTTTTTTATTTTACTTATCATTAATTATGTAAAAATAAAAGTGTAAACTAATCAGAATCTATGTTTTTTAATACTGAAATACATATTCGCCTTTCTATCCTGAAAGTATTCACAAACTTTAAACGTGATTTCCCAACACCATGATTTTCATATTCACCCTTTCTACCCCCAGCTCCTGATATAGGCCTAATTGTGAAATAAGTGAACAATGTAGGTTCTATGGTATAGTGAGATTTATAAGAATACATTTGATTAGGTGGGCAGGGCCCACTGATGACGAAGAAGGAGTGATGAGCAGACAACAGATATAAAGGAAGGCGAAGGCTGGACAAAATACGGGAGAATACAAGGGAGTTCCTTGGGGTTGGAAGGAGACGGATGGAGGCGGAAGTTGACGGAAGTCAGGACACACTGGATTGTAGGAGAAGAAGAAGATGAAGGTGAAGAAGAAACAATAAGCGAGTCGTTGCCATACTAGAAGGTACCATCGCATTAAATCATATATTGGTACCTTAACTCTCTAAACAATGCAGTCAAAATTCGCGTCAATCATTTGTCTTCCCTAGCAGTTGGCGACCACTCACGTGGATCTGTTAAGTCGAAATATGCACTTTACTCACTGAACTTTATTTGAAGAGACATCTTCAAGTACCCACAGTGTTCGCCAGTTACCGTGATCACGTCTGATTGCGGATTTCGATCTTACTGAGCGGACGTGGTATTATCTGAACATCGAGTCGTAATAGCCTGGTCAACGAAGTGTTACATACGTCACCACGTACACTGTCTATTTTTTAAGGTGTGTCAGTCATTTCAATTTCGTATTAATAGCTACTTTTTTTTCTTTATGGGACCTTTATTTTTTTTAAATGTAAGAAAGTTCTAAACAATTACAAAGTTACACTAACAACAATACAGTATTACATAATTTTCTGCTTTTATTGAAAAATTTGTATTTTGTATTATTACTTTTGTGTAATAGGAACAATATATGATGTGAAGGATACAGAAATCTGATGAGTACAGAAATAGACCAAATATTAAAGACTAAAAATAAAGTGAGGCACATTAACGCACAAAAGATAAGAAAGTCAGGTTATGACTGTAGAACACAAGGGAAAGATGTTGAAAGAATAGAGTGTTAACCTAATTGAATGAGGACAATAGAAAACCCAAGGATAAAGTGGAAGGAGCAAGATGTGGGAGACACTAACGTGCAACGAATAGCAGAATGGAGAGGAAAAGGTGACAGAACATGAAACAATGAAAACAGGCCTAGATTATATTACCCTACATTACAAAAGAGCTCTTCAATCTATAGTATAACAAATAAAAAAGAGTGAAAAAAGGAGGCTGATCCCCCGGCAAGAAAAAATGAAGAAAGGTCTTTTATAAAGCGCCTGTAACTCTTATTATTTGCATTCCTAAACGGCTGTGATGGAATGTAAAGCTATAATATAATAACAGTAACACCAATAATAATAAATCATAATAATAATAATAATAATAATAAAAGTTAACTAAGAAATAAATTAACTTTGTATACCTTTTGCATCCTTCCTATTGCACTCCGTGTTTTATCTATACTATACTACTATTATTTAAAGAATGGTTCTGACAGTTATTCAAAGGGTGTGATTTCACATTTATTTTCGTCTCATCCTCTCTCTCTCTCTGTCTCTCTCTCTCTCTCTCTCACACACACACACACACACACACACACACACACACACACACTGCGTTTACAGTTGTGGTGAGTGCTTTGAAATGTTAGGGATGGTATAACTAGAGCAGGTTGGTTTTCTGTATAATATTTCTATATGTGCAGCTTTCCACTCATATTTTAATAGAATCTACAGAATATCCTAAACCGGACAGGAAATTAAAAAAAATAGAAATATAACATACCAAATTGTAGCAGAAAATTATTACAGTAAAAACACCGTAAGCAAAAAATAAAATAAAATAAAATTTAAAATACAGATTGGAAACACACTAAGTATAAATATATACATCATATCTAAACACGCTAACACCAATGAACTACAATCCACAAAAAACAACCAAAACCCAACAGTAGCCAGCAGCACCAATCAACTAAGACACAGTGCCTACTTCAACGGACTGAAAATTAACATGCTGCTTAATGCTCGAAACATGTTCCAAGTAAGAGAAAAAAATCTTGATTTTATTATGTAATGTGTATGTGAGATAAAATGATCGAGTAAATCTGAAGAGGCAAACAATTTGCTAATAAAATAATATTAGAAAATTTTGCACTCGTCCTTGTCATTAGATTCGATAATTTACTTTTCAATAATTATAATACTTCACTTATTCTTAAATAATCCACGAGCCGCCCTTGGTGCCTATTAAATTTCATTTTTAAAAGCCTTACTAGCTGCAAAATTACTAGCGTTACTTTTAACTGAAATTTATGTTACGAAAAGTTAAAAATAATATAATGCATATGTAAATTTACAGAGTACATAGGCCTACTTACTTCTGTGTTCCGACGGTGGTCGTGTAATATTCTTTAGTGATTCCAAGGTCGTAGTCGTATACGCCATTGAAATTCAACGCCAATACGTAGTCGGTGCGGGGCGTCAGACTCTCGGCTAGACTGAAAACGCAGCGTTGTGCATCTCTTTCGTACCCGAGTCGAGTTATCCTGACCGCCTCGCCTCCGCTACCGCCGCTGTACAACTCGCTGTGGGTAATGTTCAGTTCCTCACAGTGCAGCGTGATGCTGGCCGTTTGAGTCAATGCCGTCGCGCGTATCTCGACGCTGCCGTGAAACCGCGTCCGGTTAGCGTCCAACGCGATCGACAGGTTGTAAGCTGTCGGTTTTACCGATATTGGTAACAAGTAGCCATCGTCGTCGGGAACGCATCTAACGTCCAAAGCGAGAAACAGCGCTAACGCTGTTCCTAAGAAATAAGTCAACATTTTTTCTTAACGCTTGTTTTTTTTTTAGTAGTCTAAGAAGCTTCACATTAGTCTATGTCTTAATTAAAGTTGCTAAACTGCATAAATTCAAACACTTACTGTAAAGTGCCCTACAAGTAAACACTACGAGTATTCTTTAGCGCACTAAAACAGATTTCATTCTTCTGATACGAATAAATCGTAATTAATTAACGAATAAAAAAATTAACTACCGATAGGATCACTATGCAGTACTGACGTTTCGGATTAAGCTTATTCTCTTGTTTTAACAATTTCCGTAGGCATTCTAATTAATTAATGTTCGTTTTTTTAACATTTTAATTCGATTCAATACGTTTTTTTTTTAGATCCGAAGATTAAAAAATTTGTAATATAAATCGGATGTATTACTAGTTCTCAGCAAACAACCACAACTTTGGTACTCCTCACATTTTTACGGTCTGTGGAAATTGTTTGTTCGTTTGTCCACGTAGACGTCTGACGAAAACAGACGCAACGCCGACACAGACAGATCAGTTCAGTCAATTGTTACACGATGACACACAGAGCTTCCATCTGAGTTATTAATACTTCAAGTCGATTACTTGTCTTTCTGCGAATCAGTCGTTTTGTAACTAGAAATAGGCCTACAACGCGCGATACTAGAAATAGTGGCGTTAGGTTAGGTCACAGCCGTAATGATGACCATTCACTTATCGTCTGCTAAACTAGCCAAATAATTACACTCACACATACAAACACACACATCTAAAAAATTGATTTTGTGTCAAACGCTAAAGAAAAGCCGTGTTTACAGAGAAATTATCTGCCCCCCTCGTTTAGTTTGGAAACCCGACGGCAGAAACTAGTCTCGCGTAGTAATCGGAATAAATTATTCACAAACCAATAGAGCAATCTTGTGTTTATCCAGTCATCGATTACTGCGATTATCAACACTGAGACTCGGCTAGCTAAATCTCACGTCAATAGTCCATTAACAGAAGTAATCCTATATTGGCGACAGTAGTAATGATCGGTTGTTTCAATAACTGTACAAGCGCGTCATCGCCGCGACCGACGTGAAAAACCAATCGACGTGAAACTTTGACAATGGATTATTTTTTTAAATAGCTCCAATTTGTGTATACTCTGAGGTTCGTAACTATTTTAGAAATATGGTTTTTTAAGTAGGGAAAACTCAATTTGAAACACTTATCATTAATAGGGTAATAAAAATTGTAGATAAATTCAATGCAAGCTAGTGCATATTTATACAAACTTTTTCTGGAAAACCTTATATCTGTTGAAATCATCAAACATGTGACCTGGATTTAACCAATCGGAAGTCACTAGATTCAGTAACATTCATTCTCTGTAGAGGTATGATCGACACAGTTCTTCTGTAGCATCTGCAAGGTGAAGTTGTGCTCGACGTTCGAGAGTTTTTCTTGTACGAACATAGAAAATATAACTTAAAATAAACCTTGGTATTCTTACGAAGTTCAGCGTAAAGAACCGAGCGGGTTAATTATTTAAGTAAAATTATAGTATATTATAGTGCTTTTTCGTGTTAGTTTAAGATATCCGCATAGGGAATTAAAGACACTTTAAGCTTTCTTGGAAGGTGTAAGACCAATACACCGCATTCAAATAATACCCATATTCACTCTGAGATTGATAAAATTTAACGTATCAATTAATAATAAACTGTTCGAGTAAAAACAATAATCATTGTGAGTTTAACAATTTGTGAAGAGTCTAATTGATGTTAACAGATAGACATAATCATCAACGAGACTAATCGAAATATCGCCGCTGGAGCAACCCGCCGTAGAAGAGGACGCCAGGAAGGAGTGTGACGCTGAAGAAGAGGACGCCAGGACGGAAGCGACGATAGGAAGAAGAGGATCGCACGTACGGAGGACGTATCATCAACCAAGTAAAATCGATATATTATCGAACAATATAAACTTATTATTCCAAATATAAATGCATGACAATTTGTAATACAATATACATCTTAAAACACTATATTCTTGTGTATAATAAATAATTTTTCATCTCCTCCATAATAGACGTGTTTGTAATTTTTACACACTCACAATATCCTTATTAGATATAATTAAAATTGAACCGTTGCAATATATATACAAATTGCAAATGATATATAGGCCTATAGGCCTATATAACAACCAAAACTGAGTGAGGAAATACTGAACAAATTAAAATAATCGTGGTGACAGGTAAGGAGGTACAGTCTCACCAGAGCTGTTCAACCAGATACTGCAAGACATATTTAAAAGATCCGGGAAGAGTGTACAATTTATATAAGTGGAGAATACTTAATTCATTTAATATACGCTGATGATACAGATTAATAATATACTTACAGATTACATACAGATTAATAATATACATATTAATAATATTAATAATAAGAAAGAAAGATAGTATGGTAAAAAAGCCAATGGAAAGCTGAGAATATAGACTTACATATGTGCTACGTATAATTTTACTAGAGGTATAGTATTCGCTCCAAGACTCGGTCATAAAATTGTTCCTAAATGGTGCGGAGAAGAAGTTGTTTACCTTCATTAGGAGTTCAAACTTGTTTCTCCGTTCCACGTTAGTTTTTACGTGGCTCCTGCAGATCGCTTCAACTAAAAGAGACAAGATAGCATATCTGTAACCATTTTAATCGCAAGACTTTATGAACGTGCAACTCCGTTTTAGAACGAAATATAGAAAACGTGCGGATAGATAGTAATAAATATTGTTGTTGTTGATGTTGTGCTTCTTCTCCTACACCATACTGGGCCATAACCTCCCTTATTTCTGCTTCTGCAAAAGCCATCTCTTGCTAGTTTGTCACAGTCATTAATATTTAATCATACTCATGTATGTTATCTCGCCACAGATTTCTAGGTCTCCCTTTATTCTGCTACCAGTTGTCTCTCCGCACTCGATACTTTCCATGTGTACTGTCCACACTTATGCCGTTGTACAGTACTTTGCTAAGCTCTACTACGTTTTTGCCATTTATAGTTATTTTAGTTCATCTGATGCATATTCCTTCTTCTTCTCCTGTGGGACTTTATTTCAAAAGTGGGCAGCATATATACTGTTTTCTTTGTCAGTGCCCAAGCTTCGCAGTCATAGGTGACAATTGGTCTTATTGATGTAACAGTATTGAAGAAAACTCCTGTCTGGTATAGGGCTCAGACATTCCACGTTCCGATATCCATGTCCAAGTTCCGTTGCCTGTATCGTATATCTGAAAGTAAATACACTGTGGGGCTTAATAAGTTTACACAACACTCGAATGTCAGAATATTTAAGTCATTTGACATCCTAGTAATGTTGGGAGGGAACCGACTCACCTGATACGGCTGAACCGTACATTATGTTCCGATTTGGCCTTATGTACTGGCTACATCCATCCGTCGGTCGTCGGTTTTACCACTAGTCCAGTTCTGGCTACTAGCCACCATTCCTGAATATCGATACGTTGTACCATGCCTGGATATAGTTATACAATGTCAGTTTTCGTTAACTTTCTTTGTCAGAAACTACAAGAACTCATCTACGTTTACCACAACACACTCAGTTCACAATAATAAGACCACGGTGATCGATTTACGTCAACCGTAAGTGAAGAGATCTGGTCTTCATTTTCGTCTGAAAAAGGGAATCAGGGATATGACACGGGTAGAGAACAGAACAGAGTCAGAGCTGGGCACAAACGTGGCGTAGCGAAACATTCTAATGGGTACCCCGTTAAAGAAGAACAAGACCAAGAAAAAGCTTGAAGGATGGGACTGATGACGGCTATGGAAACGTGGGATTTGGAAAATGATCATGTGCTATGACGGAGTAATGCGGAAACTGAGAACGGAGGTACGGCGTAGGCCCTTGAAATCCGCACTATGTGTATATATAGACACCCAACGTCCGCCAACGGTTGGCGTTCAGTTGGATTCAGAATTGGATCGCTTCATAAACGGCTAGTTCACCATAACAGCCACGACCTCGTTCTCAATAACGCCGTTAGTAACAGATAATCATTGACTTCGGAGAAGTGCTCACTTACTTTTGTTATGGAGTAAATACCGCATTCGCACAAACCATTTGTTGGCCGCACCACAAAGCGTGCTCAGAACTCGTTAATACACCCTACGCGAGACGAACGATCACATTTCGCTATTTCGCGTTTTAGCATTCTCTACGCTGATGCTTCAATAAAACCTCGCTGCATAAAAGTTGCGTATGTTCAGAATGGTGTATTAAAACGATTCAAATATATACTGCCTTCATGCCTTTTGGTTGGCATCACTGGTTTAAATAGAAACGACGGATTTCCTCGGTATGTAGCTGGATTTCTAAACTTTGTAGGCCTACAGCACGCGACCGGTGATCGCTGACAAACAAACCGTAAAAGACAAAACCATTAGTTAATAATAAGCTCTCTGAAGTGCAGGACTTGCTCATTTTTTACGAAATATGTTTATCAGCAGGCACATTTCAATACAAGATAATTTTTCAGTTATCAGTAAACGTTTTTACAAATTTTTATTTTGTAAAATAACAATTGTAAAGTAGGTTTTATAAACAATAAAATAAATAGATTATAATAAATAAATAATACAATAAACACCAAAAATTTCAAGCTAATGATTTTTTTTTTTTTTTTATAAGCATAATGCCTAAATAACAAATAACATTGGGTTATCTTTTAAATTTATGTATGATTCCATAAGGTTCTAAAGCCAATATTATATACTATTCATAAATACATATAACTGTAACAATTGTAGCATGACAGATATTCCACTAAAAATTAATTCCAAAAAAATTATTAAATTCTAAAAAGTATTATTAAAAAATAGGGAGTTACCAAGTTCACTGGAAGGGATAACTAAGAAATTATTACTCTTATACACTGGACCCTATATAGTCTCCAAAGACAAAAATAATAACACGTATGAAATCAAGGAGATGGGTTCTGGTAAAATTAAGGGTGTATATAACCAGGCATCCATGAAGAAGTATCATGAAGAGTGAAAATTCAAAAATATTGTAAGATCACCTCACAAACAAAATAATTTATGAAAAAACCATTTGGAAAAATAAATAAAAAGGATTTTGTATATTGAAAAATCATAAAAATCCAAAAACAAAGTAAGTACATCTTACTACAACAATCTTGAAAGGAACATTTTGGAAATAATAAAAAGAAAAGAATTTTGAATTAAAAATAAAAATTCAAAAATATTGTAAGCACACCTTACCAACCAATTATTTATAAAAACTTTATGGAATAAAAAGAAAATGAATTTGAATTAAAAAATAATAAAAATTCAAAAACATAGTGAGACCACCTTACTACAATTATTTGAAAGAAACCATTTGGGAAAATAAAAAGAGAAGAATTTTGAAAGGTTAAACACCTACAAAATTAAAAATTAAGAAAGAGCACCTTACTACAATCTAGAAATGAAAAAACTATGGTGAAATAAAAAGAAGAGAATTCATACCATATTTATGGTACTAATACAATATATTTACCATATTTATAGAAAATCATTAGGAGATATATGAAAGAAAAAGAATTTAGAATTAAACCAATCAATTCTAAAAGAATACAATAATGTCAATTTACAACCAATAAATGGCAAAAACCTTCTATGAAATGATAAAAAGAAATAAAAACCAGTGATACGATTAACTGAATAAACTTATGTGGAAATAAAAATAATAAAACTTTGAAGTGGTATAAAGAGAAACAATGACCTCATTAACAAATAATTAAAACATTCAATTGAATAAAAAAACCAGAGAGGAATAATTTAAGAAGAGAATCAAAGTTATAAATGTAATTAAATAAATCAATAATGAAATGATCATGAATTAAGTGTCAAATGTAATAAAGACAATTGTAAGAAAGTTCTAGAACATGGAACAAGTGGAACAAATAAAAACTGAGAAACAAACAAATATATCAGAAATATATGCTACAATAAACAAAAGCAGATTGTAATAAAAACCAGAAAAGCATAAAGCATTAATAACCAAAAACTTTATATGATAATAAACATTGATAATTATATTAAGAAAAGAGCTTCCCACCATGATACCAAATGAAATAACCATCAAGTTAACAAGTCAGAAGAACAACTGAGATAGGAATATTAAAATCTCTGAGCAATATAAGAAGTGAAGTATCCAAAGATATTTTTTAAATAGTAACAAAAGTGTACTATTCTGATGTAATTTTTTTTTAATAACTGTCTGTAGATAATTCCAGCAGTATTAATATGTTTTTTGAGCAGAGATGATTTGCCTCTGTACTCAAATAGAAGTGAAGTATTGGACAGCAGAGGAAGTAGCGTACAGTGCCTCTCTGAACTGCACCAGCTCACATGTTAGGGTATGATAGGGAATAAATATCCCAAGGATAAAATACTAAGAAGAAAAATGAAAATAAAATAATAAATATGAAACTCAGATGACTATTACTATCAAGGAAGATCAAGTAAGAAGGAAAAAGATGTAAGCTCAAATATACATAAGAAAAATTTTGAAATGGAAGGAAGTCAAGAATACTAAAAAACTATAATAATTATCATAAGCAATTATTTCAGACAAACCAAGTATAGTCTGAGAAAATCACTTCTGGAGGAGGGCAATCTGTAGCATGACAGATATTCCACTAAAAATTAATTCCATTAAGATCATAAAAATAATTAAATTACATATAACCAAGAATTTCAAATGAAAATAAAATTACACTTCAAAGAAAAACACCACTATAAAAGAAAAAATGTAATTAAGTAATAAAAATACAACAATAAAATTCAGGAAAATAATTTAAAGGAAACTCATATTAAAAAATCAGGAGATTACCCAGGAGATTAGGAACAGGTGATAAACAAGACATCCCGAAATCAAGAGAGAAGAGGAAGTTTAGTAGCATGATAAAGAAGATACCCCAAACCCAAGAAGGAAGAAGAGAAGAAAGGAAGATATAGGATGAAAAAACCACAATAAAAACCTATTATTAACGACCACGAACCCCAAACCAAATGTTAATACCACAAAAGAAAGTATAACACCCCAAAACCTTATGAAATTGTAACTTAATTATAGACAAAAATATTTAGTAGTATGATAAGAAGTGAACCAACTAAAGTTATTATATGGTAAAATAAACAAATCTTCACAGTCCATTATGACAAAAGGTTTGGTCTGAGAATATAATAAAACTCAAATATAAGTCAGAACCAACAGTGAATGTGTACCAGTGGAAGTGGTTTTAAGTATAATAAACTTCAAGTTAATGTGTAACTATAACTTAAACAAGGTGCTATTAAATAACTTTTATATTTTATAATTAACATGTGATGAAATGTTGAAATGACAAATATTTCCTATAAGTAGGGGTGTTATGGGGGTTCTAACCCACTATCTTCCCCATGAGTGCGAGTGAGAGCGAATGACATGTGCAATGAGTGCGAGTGAGATGGAAGATGACACCACTACCCCCCCAATCCATCCCCACCCTCTACCGCGGAAGTGACGTCATACACCCACTTTTGGCGCAAGATTCAAAAATCGTGGTGGTGGGGGTATACATCCGGTGCAGTGTGTCGTCGTGTGCATATTTGCGGATGGACCGGGGGGGTAGTGGTGTGTCCCACGTGACCTTGTTGGGCGTGTCGAAGTAGTCGGCCATGTTGTCGTCGTCGCCGCCTAAAGGGGTTATGTGTGCGTTGATTGGCGGAGGCGTGGCCGCCGTTCGCCGTTGACGTCGTCGTTGACGTCGTCATCGTCGCTGGGCGGCGGCCTGGTCGTGGCTTGATCGTCGCCAGGAGTGGTGGGGTCGTCGTCCACTTTGTCGGCGGCGTCGGCCATGTTGGAAAAGTGCGAGGTTGTCGGGTTATGGTAGGAGTGTGCTGGTTAAGGTTCGGTCACGTTGCCGACTCGTGCGTGTGTTATAGTGTACAGGTTTGGATATATATGGTGTTTTCCGGAAGGGTGGCCATGTTGGAAAAGCGTTGTCGGCGTTGCCAACTTGTGCTGGTTTTATCGACGTTGTCGGTTCGTGCGAGTGTTATAGTGTATGGGTTTAAGATATATTTACACTGCCACCAATGTCCGTCGATGTGAAGAGGTGAATTGCATTGTTGCCAACGCGTCGGCCACGTTGTCGGCTCGTGCATGTGTTATAGTGTACGGGTTTCAGATATATTTACACTGCCACAATTGTCCCGATATCGTCGATGTCGTGTCTATGTGTTAAGTAAATATACATACAGATTGAAAAAATACGTTCGCACCAACCTGTTGGTCTAGGGCTTGCTATGTCGAGCCCTACATTTGTTGTTGTAAGAAACACACATGATATGCAGTGGTCAATTCACTTATATAAAACACACGCACACGCACACGCAATATTTATGTAATATCTGAATAATAGGACGTTGCAAATGATGTAATCGGCTCCCACCATGATTTTCACATGTGGAGTTATTTTTTACAACAGAATGCTGACAGACCATACGTTATCACTGGTGGGTATGTAATATGAATAATAGGGACAAGTGGCAGTTGGCTTCCACAAAGATTTATACACGTGCAATTTTTTTTTCCACATGGTGCAGCTGTCTGGACATCTGTTTAGCGAGTCGCTAATGGTATTAATTAATTGCCTCCGTCTGTCAGCATATAATTAATTGCCACCGACTGTATGAACATATGTTATCGTTGCGTGTGAACGAAGTTAGGGACGTACATAAATTATTGTGTGAAATAGAACACAATCCAAGCTAAGTGTACGTCTTTGATTGTGTGTGTGTGTGTGTGTGGGGCAGCTGTTACTTTTTTTGTTGATGAGCGTGCATTAGTTGTTATGATGATGTAATCGACTCCGTCTGTCTGCCCATCTGTTTATCGCAGCGTGTGAACGTAGTCGTACATACATTTTTTTTTAAATAACAGAACACACATGCTGTCTGACACCATCTGTTATCACAGCGAGTGGGAAACAGAACGCAAGCCAAGCTAAGTGTGCGTCCGTGACTTTGTGTGTGGGAGCTTTTTTTGTTGTTACCATCTCTTTCGTGTACATCCTTGAGATACTATATTATATATAAGCTGTACGAACTGCTCTCAAAGACACATCGTTCGTCGCGAGACTCAACTGGAACTCGTACAAGGTTAGTTGGTTTTTTAAATATTCTTTAATTTCTAAAGTATATTATAATCATACAATTATTGTTTAATAAAATTGATTTTTTTAAATTAGTTCTATGTAACACGTTCTATATTGAGTTATGAATATGTATATAAGTTATGTTCGAAGGAATTTTGAAATTAAAAAAACAATAAAAATATTAAAGCAATACTGTTTAATTACAAATAATTAAAATACATGTAATTAAAATACATAATATGTAAACGCACACAGTAGTGAAAATTACAAAATGTATACGAAATACATCTAAGTAAAACTAAGTACAAGTGCACTATGACATGACAAATATGTATAAAAAAATTAAATAAACACACACAGTAGTGACAATTAAAAAAAAGCAATACTGTTTAATTACAAATAATTAAAACACATGTAATCAAAATATATTACAATTGAAAATACATAATATGTAAACGCGCACAGTAGTGAAAATTTCAAAATGTAAACATAAGCAATATGACAATTGTATACGAAATACAACTAAGTAAAACTAATTACAAGTGCACTATGACAGGACAAATATGTACAAAAAATGAAATAAACACACACACACACACACAGTAGTGACAATTAAAAAAAATATACAATTGTATACAATTATATCAAATGAATTATGTGTAAGCACATTATATTTTAACATTATGTCAATATATGTAATCGTACGCGACAAATGAAGATGTCCATTCGGTCCTACTGTACAATTTCTACTATGTAAGCTTTATCCTTTTCTCCGCGATAAATTAGTTGCAGCGAACACGGTACTAAATTTTTTAATTCCTCATCTTCGGAAACGCCTGCGTATCTCTTTGGTAGATATACACGATATTTTAGTCTAGGGTCTCTGTAATCTTGGAGAGTGACGAGTACAGCTTTACCGCACTTTGCGTCTATATTCTGCATTTCTTCTATCGGATATTTTACACCGATTATCAATTCCTTTATTTTTTTATACTCAATTGCGCTAATAGTTGCAAACTTTTCAGTGAATGATGCCATTTTAAAATAAAGAATTTATAATTTCTGGCACGTCTCTCAACGAATGAAGGAATAACGCTCGTGCACAGCGGAATATATAGGGAGGTAGTTGTGGAGGTGGAAACCGGAGAGGGGGGAAACCAGTCAACGCACAGTAAGCGTTTATTTTTAACCGTGTGAACAGGACACGAGCTGATTTCTCACGGTTCGATGGGTAGGTGGGGAAGAGGGGAGTCGGTTATTTTTTATACGTCTAGACAGCACTCGTGCTTGTTCGAGCATGTCGACGACGCTAATTTATTTTTAGACAGGTGATGTATTTAACTGTGTGAACAGGATACGACTTGATTTCTCACGGTTCGATGGGTAGGTGAGGAAGAGGGGTGTCGGTTATTTTTATACGTCTAGACAGCACATGTGCTTGTTTGAACATGTCGTCGACGCTAATTTATTTTTAGACAGATGATGTAATCGATAGAAAGGCGACGACTGTTATTTTTTACGTAAGCGCTAAACAATAATGTTAGTAATTTATCAAAAACATATTGACTATTCTAAAATCTGATACAACCCACTCGCGTAAAGCGTGTACTCTAGTATTTGTACATATTTCCGGAAATAAGCGGTGCGCGAGACAGACTGTTCCGTGTATTGATTGTAATTGATCGAGTTTGGGACAACTGAAATCTTCTAAATTTATAATATTGAAATGCACGATACGCTTCTGTAGAAATCTTTTTTTTTTTGCAATCCTTTTACGAACAAGAACAAGAAGTTAAAAGGATGGAGAAACCCAACATGGTACCGATCGTGTGTTCCGTACATCCGAAATCGATATCGTATTAACAATAAATTTTACATTTCAACGTGTTGTTGTTGGGTCGTAGAGAAAATTTCGGGTCTTCTAGTTCTTTCTTCAGGTACGTTTCGATTATTGTGAAAAAAAGGTCGTTTTTTCCACTACTGGTGGTCGTTGTAAAAAGACGACATATTCAGCTCTTCTTCGATGATCCGCTATATCGATGACTTGGACGGACTGAACTTACGACAGAGGACGATATTCCTTTCCCGTGCGGTGTACGTCGGCTTCACAGTACTTGATGTCAGCAAACTGATAATGTACGAATTTCATTATCGGTACGCTGACACCAAGTTATGCAAGCCGTTTGATACAATCGTCCGGATGTTTGCGCTGTCTCTGTGCATCGAAATAATGCAAAATAACACAACTTTGTATTCAATTAGTAATTTACCAGAAACTTACTACGACTCGCACTGATGAAAAACTGAGCGAAGAGTAGGGGAGGGGGAATACCATCCAATTGGAGACGCACCCCCTCCCATCATTCGTACTGTAGGAAAGAGGGCTGCGATTGAGAGGGTATTACGAAATTAAAGTACACGAAAATTGTTATAAATGACTACATTTATTAATATAAAAAACACATACATTAAAAGTTGTGTGTACATATATAATATACTAAAAAGCAACATAGTATTTACAGTAAAAAAAACAATAATATACAGCATGCGTTTAATTCTGTCTGCGCACTGTGTTGGACAGCGGATTGTATACGTTGAGAGAATCGTGCAGTATCATGCAGTAGGTCGCAGTCTGAGCGGGAAATTGCTCGTGGACTCGAACTCCAATCTGACGTCAACCGACGAAGACTTGAGCGACACGTCCTCTCTGCTACAATCGAAGACGAATAGCGGTGCTCTCGCTATGAACTCTGTTGGTGTTAGAAGTACGTTGGGTTGAGTTCTACGGTAGTACGATTTTTGAAATCATGAAACACATCGTACAGCAGAGCGTAACGTCCGTTATCGATATCCAGGTTCAGAACATTCCCTGACCGAGGCAGGTTTCTCACCAGGTGCTGCTGCGGCTCAGGCTATGGCTGCTGCGACTGAGGCTGTGGCTGCGACTGTTGCGGATGTGACCGAAAAATAAAATATAACAACATGTACAGACGTGGAAATAATATATGTATACATAAGATGAATAAGACCCCCCCCCCAACTAGCCCATCAAAACGTTCACACGCTGTGATAACATATGGGCAGTCAGCATCTTTTTGTAAGCGAATAAAAATAACTGCATACCCCCCCCCCCAGTAAAGTTCTAATGAATTTGAACTCAGTGAATTGTAATAAATAATTTTTAAACATTAAATACGAGTTTATTCTTACCGTCAGTTACTGGTCCGTGTTGGTGTTAGAAGTACGTTGGGTTGAGTTCTACGGTAGTGCGATTTTTGAAATCATGAATACACATCGTACAGCAGAGCGTAACGTCCGTTATCGATATCCAGGTTCAGAACATTCCCTGACCGAGGCAGGTTTCTCACCAGGTGTTGCTGCGGCTGAGGCTATGGCTGCTGCGATTGAGGCTGTGGCTGCGACTGTTGCGGATGTGACCGAAAAATAAAATATAACAACATGTACAGACGTGGAAATAATATATATATACATAAGATGAATAAGACCCCCCCCCAACTAGCCCATCAAAACGTTCACACGCTGTGATAACATATGAGCAGTCAGCATCTTTTTGTAAGCGAATAAAAATAACTGCATACCCCCCCCCGTAAAGTTCTATTGAATTTGAACTCAGTGAATTGTAATAAATAATTTTTAAACATTAAATACGAGTTTATTCTTACCGTCAGTTACTGGTCCGTGTACCTCCGCCTCTTCACATTAGGACCAGCAGCGTCGTCGGATAGCGTACGTTTACGCGTTTTGTAGTATCCGTACGCGAGCTTTGACCGTGGCTGCAGTTGTATTTTACTGAAAAAATAAAATATAACAACATGTACACATAAGATGAATAAGACCTCCCACTTAGCCCATCAAAACGTTCACACACTGCGATAACAAATGAGCAGTCAGCATCTTGTTGTAAGTGAATAAAAATAACTTTATACTACACCCCCCACGATCATATGTGAAGGTCTCGATGGAAGTCGAATAAATTAATAACCACGACTTGCATCCTGTTTCACGCGGTTAAACCGCCGTCGTCTAGTCGCCTACCTCCCCCTTCCCCGTGAAGGTCAATTGAATTTGCCTGTGTGAATTGTATTACATACTTTTATACATGAAATACGAGTTTATTCTTACCGTGAGTTACTGGTCCATGTACCTCCGCCTTTTCATGTTAGGACCAGCATCGTCATCGGTTAACGTACGTTTACACGTTCTGTAGTGTCCGTACGCGAGTGTAGTTACGCCGTCGTCCAGTACGTACCTCTTATCGTCATAAGGTGACAGGGAAAGTTTCGTTACACGTTGCGTATACAGCTTATGACGATCGCTTCGTATACACTCGGCAGAGGTGTAAACCGTACGACTACCGAAAAGACACTCACTGTACAACCGATGACGTAACCTTTTTTTTATTGCCGTCCTTGGCACACCTTTCGCCACCTTTTTGTCGGTGCAGTCGGACAACAGGAGCGAGTAACATTTAGCTCTGAGTCCGACGAATTCTCTGATGGGTTTCCCATTGGTTTCATCCTTGAACTTCCCCACGACCTTTTTGTTGTCGTCGCAATGACAAGGATGATCTGCGGGATAGTCCGACGTGTCGAAAAGGTGGAGATCCTCTTTCATATCAGAGTACACATCGTCAGTCCGTATGCTGTAAAGCAAACTGTCCGTGTCAGTCATTAGTAATGTCAATCGTCGTCCGTACTTGGCGACAGCGTAACGATAATGAAAATCGTACATTATCAATTTGCTGACATCGAGTACTGTGAAGCCGACGTACACTGGACGGGAAAGGAATATCGTCCTCTGTCGTAAGGCCAGACCGACCAAGTCGTCAGTGTAGCGGATCATACGCTCTAGTCGTGGATTGGAAACAAGTTTCTGCAGCCGTCGTTCGTTAGAGACTAGTTGGAAGTCTATTCGTTTCCTCACGTTCTCCAGCGATTTACCATAGACAGCGTTGACCATCAGTTTGAAAAAATCCTTTTCAAAACTGTTGGTGGCTGCTGCTCTCTTTTGCGTGTTGAAATCGATAAACGGTTTCAACCACGCTCTCTGTTTAAAACTCAACACCCTATGGATCGCTTTCAATTCTAGACCAAGATTCAGATACAACTTTAAATTTCGAAAATGGAGAACGTATTTTTGCTTGTCGTCCAAAGTCGTCAGCAACTTGGGAACGGACGACGAAGGCGTTTCTGATCCGTTATACCCTTTTGTATAGTGTAGTCGTGTGTGGAGTCGTCGAGAGTACGGTGAAAGTATGTCAGGATTGACGCAGGAACGCACGGGCGCTAGTGGATAATCGGAGTGAAGGTCATGAAGTTCAGATGGATAGTGTAGGTCGACCTCAAGTATGTAGCCCATGTCACTGTCATCACTCAGAGTACGTACGTCCAGTGAGTCGATCTCGTTACGATCGAGCCATCTAAAGTCGCCGTAAGGGAGTGGTTGTGACATGGCTGCACCGTAAAGGTTGTTGCAGTCGGTGTACAATATGAAAGACGTCGGCTTTGAAGCATCATACTGATCAGCGATTAGCGGGTTGTTGGCCTTGGCATAGCGGTTGGGTACCATGCTAACACCGCCACGAACAGCTGATTCAATAAAAAGATGCTGATCTATATCCGTCAACAGCTCCAGTCGCACACCGGTCATCTTTAACATCGCGTGCCAAGCGACGCCGGGAAGCGAGTAAAGATGAGCCGGATCGATCTGGTAGTACCGCATGGCCATCTCACGGAACGCCTCGAAGACGTCGGCCAGCAGCAGTACGTCTGTTTTAAGATAAAGATCGTGATAATCGCCCAGCGTACGGATTCCGAAAGTCTGCCACACGTTCTGCGCGTGAGCGTAATCTTCGTCCGACACGGGCGATTCACTCAGCCTGTTGAAAAAGTGTTCGCGTGCGGGCAGACGTGTTTCGTCGAACTTCTCGCTACCCGTCATGTAATCGTAAGGGTACACCCCCTTACGTAAGAGTAGCTCGAAGTGTTCTTCGAAACATTGTTTTGTTAAAGCGAATTCCGCACCGCTCGCGCGCAAGTTTCCAACAAGTGTGTCCAAGGACGTGTTCAAAAATTGCAACGTGTCTACGAAACGCAGGGCACCCAACGTGACCGATACGAAGCGTTCACTAGTGGTAGCGATACAAGTGAGATTCTCATCGTTGTATTTACCCAACCCTTGTATCAAGTGATGTGCGTCGTAACCTCGTAAGTTATGGAAAAAGACGGGAATATGTTGGGGAGTCTTGCAGTTGAGGTTACATACGTTGTGAGCTGCGCCAAGGTATCGTCCAGTCAGATGACAATGGTTGCGCACCTTGTCGTCATCGGTCAGTGGTTTTTCACAGAGATGGCATACGACGGCATTCGTGAAAGATAATACGTCACGATCACTCATAGTCATGGGGAGAATGGTACGCATGATCCTGTACAGTTCACGCTCTTCAACGATTAGTCTATCGAGAAAGGTTTCTATCACGTTCTCACCGCGATAAACGACCTGAGGTTTGAAAATGTTACGCTCGTGGTCGACTATGAGGTAGGAGAAACCTGAAGGAAGATGTAACGACTCCGTTGTGGTGGACGATGTGTGCGGAGGAGCGTCGCAGCGATGACAAGGCACAATGAACGATTCAAAGTCTGCATATATCGCGAAAGGGACTTTATGGCAGTAAGTGTAATTTTTGAAGCACATAACCTTCTCCTTCTCTTTCGTGGGTAAACGAATTCTTTGTTCACCGTACGGTGAACAGTGGGGGACGTGTTCGGTAAGGAGTCGTTCTTCGCAGAACCTGTGCAGACAGTAATCACAATAGAATGAACGGGCTTTGTGTTTGGTTAGTGAAGACAGTAAGCGACTCATATTTTTTATTAAACAGTAATGTTTTCGATCGTCAGTGGTAAGAAGTAATAGATTAACGTGATGTCGTCTGCCTCTCGAAGGAGTTATTCGTAACGGGTAAATTTCTTTTTCTTCGTATCCAAAAACATTTATGGAAACTTCAGAATTGTCTCGTTCGAACTTCACAATGTCGCATAGTTGGGCTGGATAAGTTATACCAGAAGTGATGATACTGTGGAAATGTGATCTATATTTGGATACACGGTCGCTGTGCGAGTGTTGTGGAAACAGTGCCGCCAACACTGACCATACGAAACACATTTGATCGCCTGTATTGTTCACGTTGATGATGGATTTAGTACGAGACAATTCAGGGGGTGTACGGATGAAACTGGAAGCGGCCAGCGGTTGGTACCGTGAGAGAACGAGTTCCAAAAAGACGATGTGGTCCAACGCCCAACCGCTACCCTCGCGTGTGAATTTATAAATCGATTCGATTATTTTTTCGTACGAAGCTTCTAAACGGTCGGGCAACTCGTCTTGGTCACCGATCAGCGTCGTATGACATCGACTGTGAAAATAGCCTTGGGTCGTCACTTCTTCTTCCTCGTCCGTGTCAGCGTTTACGATGTACTTGACAAATCTCGCTTTAACTGTTATATGCCACTTTATAGTAATCAATCGTGTCAGTTCGTTTACAATGTCCGTACGTAACGTATCATGCATTTCATCGAAAAAGGTTATGACATCGTTGACACATCCTTCGTCCTCCGTAACAGGCGTGTAAACGTACGACACCAACGCGCCACGCAACGAATATTTACAATCAACAGTAAACGAGTGCATTGTTTGAAGTAATAATCAGAACAACCACATATAAGCAAAACAATTACTTGCTTGCTTGAAGAACAACAGAAGACTGAACGCTGGCGGCGATCCCCTCTCCTCTTATACTATCTATGGCGGCTGCGCGCGCAGCTATCCCCTCTCCGCCCCCACCGGCTGCGCGTGGAGCTATACTCTCTCCGCTCCCACCGACACCGATCCCCACTACCGACTGCACTCGCAGTGATTCCTTCAGCTCTCTCCAGTGATGCAGGACGGGGGAGAATGTACTGGGGCAAACGTGCATTCTTTCTGCAGATGTATTTCACTGGTGGCAGAAGAAAAATAAAATATAACATCATGTGCAGACACGGAAATAAAATATGTACGCATAAGATGATGAAGACTTACATATGTACATTGACAACAGACAGCGATGATGACGATGCGGTCGTTATTTCGTCATCAACATTGGACTCCATATCCCAGATGGATAAATTCTGAGTGTTCTGGACTCTGCTCCGTTTGTCTACAGGGCATTGGTGTACATGGAAACATTAGTAGTACCGTTATCATCGCTGAAAAGAAGGGTATATCACACAAAGTAAAATTAGAATAACAATTTGTAACACACAATTTGTAGCGCACAAGTGTTCAGCAACATATTAGTTGCAAAGTTCACAGGGTATCTAGCTCAACTGTCGATGCGCGCGCAACTGTTGTAAAAAAGCCGTTACGTGCATGCGAAAATAATTCCAATGCGCATGCGCAAAGGACTGAAAGAAGAGATGATTTACATATTAAAAGTACGTTTAAGCCGTAGTCATGATATTTAACGTATACGTGGTTTTTGATCTTGAAAAAACATTCGTCTACCTCCACGTAATACATATCGTACAGAAGAGTACCGAGAATCGGTTTGTAACTTTTGGTTAACGTTTCTTCCTCTTCAAGGATCCCATGTTTTAACGCACGGTATTTCTTCCGTATGTCATCGCTGATCGTGTCGATATCATGGGCTAGTTGTTTCTCCTTCTTTTCGTTCATCTTGATAAACGGTAGTACACCGACTACGTCAGTGACACCGAGACATCTGTATCTACCCGAACGATCGATGACTGTTTTAGTTAACGGTGAACAGCTGTTACGTGCATTTATGCGAACAGTCTGCAACTGTTTTCATTTTCCCAGAACATGTGTATTTACCCGAACGGTCGACGACTGTTTTAGTTAACAGTGAACAGCTGTTACATGCATGTATGCGAACAGTCTACAACTGTTTTTTATTTTTTCAGGACACATGTATTTACCCGAACGCACGACGACTGAGTTAGTTAACAGTGAACAGCTGTTACCTGCATTTATGCGAACAGTCTACAATAGTTCTTTTATTTTTCCTAGACACTTATACTTACCTGAACGCTCGACGACTGTTTTAGTTAACAGTGAACAGTTGTTACGTGCATTTGTGCGAGCAGTCGGGGGTTATGAGAGTTCGAATACACCATCTTCCCCATGTTAACGGACGGGAGGTGGGTGGGGGTAGTCACGGAGTTGGAGGATGTTGGCCATGCTGGAAACGTCGTCGCCCATGTTGGAAAATTCATCGACCAATCATCGATGACCTCCGGGCGGCGACCGGGCGGTGGCCAGGCGGCGGATGGCGAACGGTGGTTAGATTTGAGAGTCAGTGGTGTCATCTGGTTCGCCATCCGCCGCCTGGCCACCGCCCGGTCGCCGCCCGGAGGTCATCGATGATTGGTCGACGAATTTTCCAACATGGGCGACGACGTTTCCAGTATGGCCAACATCCTCCAACTCCGTGACTACCCCCACCCACCTCCCGTCCGTTAACATGGGGAAGATGGTGTATTCGAACTCTCATAACCCCCGACTGCTCGCACAAATGCACGTAACAACTGTTCACTGTTAACTAAAACAGTCGTCGAGCGTTCAGGTAAGTATAAGTGTCTAGGAAAAATAAAAGAACTATTGTAGACTGTTCGCATAAATGCAGGTAACAGCTGTTCACTGTTAACTAACTCAGTCGTCGTGCGTTCGGGTAAATACATGTGTCCTGAAAAAATAAAAAACAGTTGTAGACTGTTCGCATACATGCATGTAACAGCTGTTCACTGTTAACTAAAACAGTCGTCGACCGTTCGGGTAAATACACATGTTCTGGGAAAATGAAAACAGTTGCAGACTGTTCGCATAAATGCACGTAACAGCTGTTCACCGTTAACTAAAACAGTCATCGATCGTTCGGGTAGATACAGATGTCTCGGTGTCACTGACGTAGTCGGTGTACTACCGTTTATCAAGATGAACGAAAAGAAGGAGAAACAACTAGCCCATGATATCGACACGATCAGCGATGACATACGGAAGAAATACCGTGCGTTAAAACATGGGATCCTTGAAGAGGAAGAAACGTTAACCAAAAGTTACAAACCGATTCTCGGTACTCTTCTGTACGATATGTATTACGTGGAGGTAGACGAATGTTTTTTCAAGATCAAAAACCACGTATACGTTAAATATCATGACTACGGCTTAAACGTACTTTTAATATGTAAATCATCTCTTCTTTCAGTCCTTTGCGCATGCGCATTGGAATTATTTTCGCATGCACGTAACGGCTTTTTTACAACAGTTGCGCGCGCATCGACAGTTGAGCTAGATACCCTGTGAACTTTGCAACTAATATGTTGCTGAACACTTGTGCGCTACAAATTGTGTGTTACAAATTGTTATTCTAATTTTACTTTGTGTGATATACCCTTCTTTTCAGCGATGATAACGGTACTACTAATGTTTCCATGTACACCAATGCCCTGTAGACCAACGGAGCAGAGTCCAGAACACTCAGAATTTATCCATCTGGGATATGGAGTCCAATGTTGATGACGAAATAACGACCGCATCGTCATCATCGCTGTCTGTTGTCAATGTACATATGTAAGTCTTCATCATCTTATGCGTACATATTTTATTTCCGTGTCTGCACATGATGTTATATTTTATTTTTCTTCTGCCACCAGTGAAATACATCTGCAGAAAGAATGCACGTTTGCCCCAGTACATTCTCCCCCGTCCTGCATCACTGGAGAGAGCTGAAGGAATCACTGCGAGTGCAGTCGGTAGTGGGGATCGGTGTCGGTGGGAGCGGAGAGAGTATAGCTCCACGCGCAGCCGGTGGGGGCGGAGAGGGGATAGCTGCGCGCGCAGCCGCCATAGATAGTATAAGAGGAGAGGGGATCGCCGCCAGCGTTCAGTCTTCTGTTGTTCTTCAAGCAAGCAAGTAATTGTTTTGCTTATATGTGGTTGTTCTGATTATTACTTCAAACAATGCACTCGTTTACTGTTGATTGTAAATATTCGTTGCGTGGCGCGTTGGTGTCGTACGTTTACACGCCTGTTACGGAGGACGAAGGATGTGTCAACGATGTCATAACCTTTTTCGATGAAATGCATGATACGTTACGTACGGACATTGTAAACGAACTGACACGATTGATTACTATAAAGTGGCATATAACAGTTAAAGCGAGATTTGTCAAGTACATCGTAAACGCTGACACGGACGAGGAAGAAGAAGTGACGACCCAAGGCTATTTTCACAGTCGATGTCATACGACGCTGATCGGTGACCAAGACGAGTTGCCCGACCGTTTAGAAGCTTCGTACGAAAAAATAATCGAATCGATTTATAAATTCACACGCGAGGGTAGCGGTTGGGCGTTGGACCACATCGTCTTTTTGGAACTCGTTCTCTCACGGTACCAACCGCTGGCCGCTTCCAGTTTCATCCGTACACCCCCTGAATTGTCTCGTACTAAATCCATCATCAACGTGAACAATACAGGCGATCAAATGTGTTTCGTATGGTCAGTGTTGGCGGCACTGTTTCCACAACACTCGCACAGCGACCGTGTATCCAAATATAGATCACATTTCCACAGTATCATCACTTCTGGTATAACTTATCCAGCCCAACTATGCGACATTGTGAAGTTCGAACGAGACAATTCTGAAGTTTCCATAAATGTTTTTGGATACGAAGAAAAAGAAATTTACCCGTTACGAATAACTCCTTCGAGAGGCAGACGACATCACGTTAATCTATTACTTCTTACCACTGACGATCGAAAACATTACTGTTTAATAAAAAATATGAGTCGCTTACTGTCTTCACTAACCAAACACAAAGCCCGTTCATTCTATTGTGATTACTGTCTGCACAGGTTCTGCGAAGAACGACTCCTTACCGAACACGTCCCCCACTGTTCACCGTACGGTGAACAAAGAATTCGTTTACCCACGAAAGAGAAGGAGAAGGTTATGTGCTTCAAAAATTACACTTACTGCCATAAAGTCCCTTTCGCGATATATGCAGACTTTGAATCGTTCATTGTGCCTTGTCATCGCTGCGACGCTCCTCCGCACACATCGTCCACCACAACGGAGTCGTTACATCTTCCTTCAGGTTTCTCCTACCTCATAGTCGACCACGAGCGTAACATTTTCAAACCTCAGGTCGTTTATCGCGGTGAGAACGTGATAGAAACCTTTCTCGATAGACTAATCGTTGAAGAGCGTGAACTGTACAGGATCATGCGTACCATTCTCCCCATGACTATGAGTGATCGTGACGTATTATCTTTCACGAATGCCGTCGTATGCCATCTCTGTGAAAAACCACTGACCGATGACGACAAGGTGCGCAACCATTGTCATCTGACTGGACGATACCTTGGCGCAGCTCACAACGTATGTAACCTCAACTGCAAGACTCCCCAACATATTCCCGTCTTTTTCCATAACTTACGAGGTTACGACGCACATCACTTGATACAAGGGTTGGGTAAATACAACGATGAGAATCTCACTTGTATCGCTACCACTAGTGAACGCTTCGTATCGGTCACGTTGGGTGCCCTGCGTTTCGTAGACACGTTGCAATTTTTGAACACGTCCTTGGACACACTTGTTGGAAACTTGCGCGCGAGCGGTGCGGAATTCGCTTTAACAAAACAATGTTTCGAAGAACACTTCGAGCTACTCTTACGTAAGGGGGTGTACCCTTACGATTACATGACGGGTAGCGAGAAGTTCGACGAAACACGTCTGCCCGCACGCGAACACTTTTTCAACAGGCTGAGTGAATCGCCCGTGTCGGACGAAGATTACGCTCACGCGCAGAACGTGTGGCAGACTTTCGGAATCCGTACGCTGGGCGATTATCACGATCTTTATCTTAAAACAGACGTACTGCTGCTGGCCGACGTCTTCGAGGCGTTCCGTGAGATGGCCATGCGGTACTACCAGATCGATCCGGCTCATCTTTACTCGCTTCCCGGCGTCGCTTGGCACGCGATGTTAAAGATGACCGGTGTGCGACTGGAGCTGTTGACGGATATAGATCAGCATCTTTTTATTGAATCAGCTGTTCGTGGCGGTGTTAGCATGGTACCCAACCGCTATGCCAAGGCCAACAACCCGCTAATCGCTGATCAGTATGATGCTTCAAAGCCGACGTCTTTCATATTGTACACCGACTGCAACAACCTTTACGGTGCAGCCATGTCACAACCACTCCCTTACGGCGACTTTAGATGGCTCGATCGTAACGAGATCGACTCACTGGACGTACGTACTCTGAGTGATGACAGTGACATGGGCTACATACTTGAGGTCGACCTACACTATCCATCTGAACTTCATGACCTTCACTCCGATTATCCACTAGCGCCCGTGCGTTCCTGCGTCAATCCTGACATACTTTCACCGTACTCTCGACGACTCCACACACGACTACACTATACAAAAGGGTATAACGGATCAGAAACGCCTTCGTCGTCCGTTCCCAAGTTGCTGACGACTTTGGACGACAAGCAAAAATACGTTCTCCATTTTCGAAATTTAAAGTTGTATCTGAATCTTGGTCTAGAATTGAAAGCGATCCATAGGGTGTTGAGTTTTAAACAGAGAGCGTGGTTGAAACCGTTTATCGATTTCAACACGCAAAAGAGAGCAGCAGCCACCAACAGTTTTGAAAAGGATTTTTTCAAACTGATGGTCAACGCTGTCTATGGTAAATCGCTGGAGAACGTGAGGAAACGAATAGACTTCCAACTAGTCTCTAACGAACGACGGCTGCAGAAACTTGTTTCCAATCCACGACTAGAGCGTATGATCCGCTACACTGACGACTTGGTCGGTCTGGCCTTACGACAGAGGACGATATTCCTTTCCCGTCCAGTGTACGTCGGCTTCACAGTACTCGATGTCAGCAAATTGATAATGTACGATTTTCATTATCGTTACGCTGTCGCCAAGTACGGACGACGATTGACATTACTAATGACTGACACGGACAGTTTGCTTTACAGCATACGGACTGACGATGTGTACTCTGATATGAAAGAGGATCTCCACCTTTTCGACACGTCGGACTATCCCGCAGATCATCCTTGTCATTGCGACGACAACAAAAAGGTCGTGGGGAAGTTCAAGGATGAAACCAATGGGAAACCCATCAGAGAATTCGTCGGACTCAGAGCTAAATGTTACTCGCTCCTGTTGTCCGACTGCACCGACAAAAAGGTGGCGAAAGGTGTGCCAAGGACGGCAATAAAAAAAAGGTTACGTCATCGGTTGTACAGTGAGTGTCTTTTCGGTAGTCGTACGGTTTACACCTCTGCCGAGTGTATACGAAGCGATCGTCATAAGCTGTATACGCAACGTGTAACGAAACTTTCCCTGTCACCTTATGACGATAAGAGGTACGTACTGGACGACGGCGTAACTACACTCGCGTACGGACACTACAGAACGTGTAAACGTACGTTAACCGATGACGATGCTGGTCCTAACATGAAAAGGCGGAGGTACATGGACCAGTAACTCACGGTAAGAATAAACTCGTATTTCATGTATAAAAGTATGTAATACAATTCACACAGGCAAATTCAATTGACCTTCACGGGGAAGGGGGAGGTAGGCGACTAGACGACGGCGGTTTAACCGCGTGAAACAGGATGCAAGTCGTGGTTATTAATTTATTCGACTTCCATCGAGACCTTCACATATGATCGTGGGGGGTGTAGTATAAAGTTATTTTTATTCACTTACAACAAGATGCTGACTGCTCATTTGTTATCGCAGTGTGTGAACGTTTTGATGGGCTAAGTGGGAGGTCTTATTCATCTTATGTGTACATGTTGTTATATTTTATTTTTTCAGTAAAATACAACTGCAGCCACGGTCAAAGCTCGCGTACGGATACTACAAAACGCGTAAACGTACGCTATCCGACGACGCTGCTGGTCCTAATGTGAAGAGGCGGAGGTACACGGACCAGTAACTGACGGTAAGAATAAACTCGTATTTAATGTTTAAAAATTATTTATTACAATTCACTGAGTTCAAATTCAATAGAACTTTACGGGGGGGGGTATGCAGTTATTTTTATTCGCTTACAAAAAGATGCTGACTGCTCATATGTTATCACAGCGTGTGAACGTTTTGATGGGCTAGTTGGGGGGGGGGGTCTAATTCATCTTATGTATATATATATTATTTCCACGTCTGTACATGTTGTTATATTTTATTTTTCGGTCACATCCGCAACAGTCGCAGCCACAGCCTCAATCGCAGCAGCCATAGCCTCAGCCGCAGCAACACCTGGTGAGAAACCTGCCTCGGTCAGGGAATGTTCTGAACCTGGATATCGATAACGGACGTTACGCTCTGCTGTACGATGTGTATTCATGATTTCAAAAATCGCACTACCGTAGAACTCAACCCAACGTACTTCTAACACCAACACGGACCAGTAACTGACGGTAAGAATAAACTCGTATTTAATGTTTAAAAATTATTTATTACAATTCACTGAGTTCAAATTCATTAGAACTTTACTGGGGGGGGGGGTATGCAGTTATTTTTATTCGCTTACAAAAAGATGCTGACTGCCCATATGTTATCACAGCGTGTGAACGTTTTGATGGGCTAGTTGGGGGGGGGTCTTATTCATCTTATGTATACATATATTATTTCCACGTCTGTACATGTTGTTATATTTTATTTTTCGGTCACATCCGCAACAGTCGCAGCCACAGCCTCAGTCGCAGCAGCCATAGCCTGAGCCGCAGCAGCACCTGGTGAGAAACCTGCCTCGGTCAGGGAATGTTCTGAACCTGGATATCGATAACGGACGTTACGCTCTGCTGTACGATGTGTTTCATGATTTCAAAAATCGTACTACCGTAGAACTCAACCCAACGTACTTCTAACACCAACAGAGTTCATAGCGAGAGCACCGCTATTCGTCTTCGATTGTAGCAGAGAGGACGTGTCGCTCAAGTCTTCGTCGGTTGACGTCAGATTGGAGTTCGAGTCCACGAGCAATTTCCCGCTCAGACTGCGACCTACTGCATGATACTGCACGATTCTCTCAACGTATACAATCCGCTGTCCAACACAGTGCGCAGACAGAATTAAACGCATGCTGTATATTATTGTTTTTTTTACTGTAAATACTATGTTGCTTTTTAGTATATTATATATGTACACACAACTTTTAATGTATGTGTTTTTTATATTAATAAATGTAGTCATTTATAACAATTTTCGTGTACTTTAATTTCGTAATACCCTCTCAATCGCAGCCCTCTTTCCTACAGTACGAATGATGGGAGGGGGTGCGTCTCCAATTGGATGGTATTCCCCCTCCCCTACTCTTCGCTCAGTTTTTCATCAGTGCGAGTCGTAGTAAGTTTCTGGTAAATTACTAATTGAATACAAAGTTGTGTTATTTTGCATTATTTCGATGCACAGAGACAGCGCAAACATCCGGACGATTGTATCAAACGGCTTGCATAACTTGGTGTCAGCGTACCGATAATGAAATTCGTACATTATCAGTTTGCTGACATCAAGTACTGTGAAGCCGACGTACACCGCACGGGAAAGGAATATCGTCCTCTGTCGTAAGTTCAGTCCGTCCAAGTCATCGATATAGCGGATCATCGAAGAAGAGCTGAATATGTCGTCTTTTTACAACGACCACCAGTAGTGGAAAAAACGACCTTTTTTTCACAATAATCGAAACGTACCTGAAGAAAGAACTAGAAGACCCGAAATTTTCTCTACGACCCAACAACAACACGTTGAAATGTAAAATTTATTGTTAATACGATATCGATTTCGGATGTACGGAACACACGATCGGTACCATGTTGGGTTTCTCCATCCTTTTAACTTCTTGTTCTTGTTCGTAAAAGGATTGCAAAAAAAAACAAGATTTCTACAGAAGCGTATCGTGCATTTCAATATTATAAATTTAGAAGATTTCAGTTGTCCCAAACTCGATCAATTACAATCAATACACGGAACAGTCTGTCTCGCGCACCGCTTATTTCCGGAAATATGTACAAATACTAGAGTACACGCTTTACGCGAGTGGGTTGTATCAGATTTTAGAATAGTCAATATGTTTTTGATAAATTACTAACATTATTGTTTAGCGCTTACGTAAAAAATAACAGTCGTCGCCTTTCTATCGATTACATCATCTGTCTAAAAATAAATTAGCGTCGACGACATGTTCAAACAAGCACATGTGCTGTCTAGACGTATAAAAATAACCGACACCCCTCTTCCTCACCTACCCATCGAACCGTGAGAAATCAAGTCGTATCCTGTTCACACAGTTAAATACATCACCTGTCTAAAAATAAATTAGCGTCGTCGACATGCTCGAACAAGCACGAGTGCTGTCTAGACGTATAAAAAATAACCGACTCCCCTCTTCCCCACCTACCCATCGAACCGTGAGAAATCAGCTCGTGTCCTGTTCACACGGTTAAAAATAAACGCTTACTGTGCGTTGACTGGTTTCCCCCCTCTCCGGTTTCCACCTCCACAACTACCTCCCTATATATTCCGCTGTGCACGAGCGTTATTCCTTCATTCGTTGAGAGACGTGCCAGAAATTATAAATTCTTTATTTTAAAATGGCATCATTCACTGAAAAGTTTGCAACTATTAGCGCAATTGAGTATAAAAAAATAAAGGAATTGATAATCGGTGTAAAATATCCGATAGAAGAAATGCAGAATATAGACGCAAAGTGCGGTAAAGCTGTACTCGTCACTCTCCAAGATTACAGAGACCCTAGACTAAAATATCGTGTATATCTACCAAAGAGATACGCAGGCGTTTCCGAAGATGAGGAATTAAAAAATTTAGTACCGTGTTCGCTGCAACTAATTTATCGCGGAGAAAAGGATAAAGCTTACATAGTAGAAATTGTACAGTAGGACCGAATGGACATCTTCATTTGTCGCGTACGATTACATATATTGACATAATGTTAAAATATAATGTGCTTACACATAATTCATTTGATATAATTGTATACAATTGTATATTTTTTTTAATTGTCACTACTGTGTGTGTGTGTGTGTGTGTGTGTTTATTTCATTTTTTGTACATATTTGTCCTGTCATAGTGCACTTGTAATTAGTTTTACTTAGTTGTATTTCGTATACAATTGTCATATTGCTTATGTTTACATTTTGAAATTTTCACTACTGTGCGCGTTTACATATTATGTATTTTCAATTGTAATATATTTTGATTACATGTGTTTTAATTATTTGTAATTAAACAGTATTGCTTTTTTTTAATTGTCACTACTGTGTGTGTTTATTTAATTTTTTTATACATATTTGTCATGTCATAGTGCACTTGTACTTAGTTTTACTTAGATGTATTTCGTATACATTTTGTAATTTTCACTACTGTGTGCGTTTACATATTATGTATTTTAATTACATGTATTTTAATTATTTGTAATTAAACAGTATTGCTTTAATATTTTTATTGTTTTTTTAATTTCAAAATTCCTTCGAACATAACTTATATACATATTCATAACTCAATATAGAACGTGTTACATAGAACTAATTTAAAAAAATCAATTTTATTAAACAATAATTGTATGATTATAATATACTTTAGAAATTAAAGAATATTTAAAAAACCAACTAACCTTGTACGAGTTCCAGTTGAGTCTCGCGACGAACGATGTGTCTTTGAGAGCAGTTCGTACAGCTTATATATAATATAGTATCTCAAGGATGTACACGAAAGAGATGGTAACAACAAAAAAAGCTCCCACACACAAAGTCACGGACGCACACTTAGCTTGGCTTGCGTTCTGTTTCCCACTCGCTGTGATAACAGATGGTGTCAGACAGCATGTGTGTTCTGTTATTTAAAAAAAAATGTATGTACGACTACGTTCACACGCTGCGATAAACAGATGGGCAGACAGACGGAGTCGATTACATCATCATAACAACTAATGCACGCTCATCAACAAAAAAAGTAACAGCTGCCCCACACACACACACACACACAATCAAAGACGTACACTTAGCTTGGATTGTGTTCTATTTCACACAATAATTTATGTACGTCCCTAACTTCGTTCACACGCAACGATAACATATGTTCATACAGTCGGTGGCAATTAATTATATGCTGACAGACGGAGGCAATTAATTAATACCATTAGCGACTCGCTAAACAGATGTCCAGACAGCTGCACCATGTGGAAAAAAAAATTGCACGTGTATAAATCTTTGTGGAAGCCAACTGCCACTTGTCCCTATTATTCATATTACATACCCACCAGTGATAACGTATGGTCTGTCAGCATTCTGTTGTAAAAAATAACTCCACATGTGAAAATCATGGTGGGAGCCGATTACATCATTTGCAACGTCCTATTATTCAGATATTACATAAATATTGCGTGTGCGTGTGCGTGTGTTTTATATAAGTGAATTGACCACTGCATATCATGTGTGTTTCTTACAACAACAAATGTAGGGCTCGACATAGCAAGCCCTAGACCAACAGGTTGGTGCGTTCAGATATTACATAAATATTGCGTGTGCATGTGTTTTATATAAGTGAATTGACCACTGCATATCATGTGTGTTTCTTACAACAACAAATGTAGGGCTCGACATAGCAAGCCCTAGACCAACAGGTTGGTGCGAACGTATTTTTTCAATCTGTATGTATATTTACTTAACACATAGACACGACATCGACGATATCGGGACAATTGTGGCAGTGTAAATATATCTGAAACCCGTACACTATAACACATGCACGAGCCGACAACGTGGCCGACGCGTTGGCAACAATGCAATTCACCTCTTCACATCGACGGACATTGGTGGCAGTGTAAATATATCGTAAACCCATACACTATAACACTCGCACGAACCGACAACGTCGATAAAACCAGCACAAGTTGGCAACGCCGACAACGCTTTTCCAACATGGCCACCCTTCCGGAAAACACCATATATATCCAAACCTGTACACTATAACACACGCACGAGTCGGCAACGTGACCGAACCTTAACCAGCACACTCCTACCATAACCCGACAACCTCGCACTTTTCCAACATGGCCGACGCCGCCGACAAAGTGGACGACGACCCCACCACTCCTGGCGACGATCAAGCCACGACCAGGCCGCCGCCCAGCGACGATGACGACGTCAACGACGACGTCAACGGCGAACGGCGGCCACGCCTCCGCCAATCAACGCACACATAACCCCTTTAGGCGGCGACGACGACAACATGGCCGAATGCCGACAACATGGCCGACTACTTCGACACGCCCAACAAGGTCACGTGGGACACACCACTACCCCCCCGGTCCATCCGCAAATATGCACACGACGACACACTGCACCGGATGTATACCCCCACCACCACGATTTTTGAATCTTGCGCCAAAAGTGGGTGTATGACGTCACTTCCGCGGTAGAGGGTGGGGATGGATTGGGGGGTAGTGGTGTCATCTTCCATCTCACTCGCACTCATTGCACATGTCATTCGCTCTCACTCGCACTCATGGGGAAGATAGTGGGTTAGAACCCCCATAACACCCCTACTCCTATATTTCATAAATAAGGTCACTTTTTTATATCAAAACATTCATAGTAATGCCAATAATAAAGAAAGTATGTGGGGGAATGTTTACTGTACAAGGGGATTAAAGGTAATAATATAGTATAATCAGAAAAGACTGAAAGTAACTTAAGTTAAATAAAGTTTAAGAAATTTAAATGGCTAATAATGTTTACAGCCTAGGAACTCCAACTTTCAAAGAGTTCCTATAGAATACGGTTTATATTTAGTGTAAGATGTTTTAATTACATAACAGCATGCAACCTACACAAAGAAATTATTTATTTGTAACCAGAGTAAACAGGTCTTGTTACACAATATACATATTTTTATGTACAAAATGCTTACAAACTTTTTGTAGGTTATCCAAAATTTACAAGGAGTGACGAAAGTTATTAAGTCTGTCAAATTATTAAATATATTTAGTTTGTATTTAGATTAAAATTTTTTGAGATTTTGAGTTCCATTTTTTCATCCCTGATGCCCCTAAAGTTAAAATCTTTTTATAATAAAAGCTGCACGTGGATTTGTGTAAAATTGTCTTCAGTCTGACACACGATTGGATTTAAAAGGTTTTTTAAAACTTTTGAACCTTTTTTTTTGCCTCTGGTCTAAAGTTTTGAAACTTCCAAAAGTGTAGTCTATATTCACATATCGATTAAAATTCTTTTTAATTTGATACGTCATATGGATTTTGGCGATTCTGTAAAAAATGTTGCCTCGGCGTCCCAAGATTTTGAAATTTTTTTATAATGAACACTATATTCAGATTTTGGTTAAAATTCTCTATGATTTGACACTCCACTGAATTCACATATTTGTCCCTACACATGTTTACTTCCCGCTTCCTATTTTGGGGTGGGATAAATAGTAAAAACAATAGGGGTGTGTGGGGGGCGAAAGTATGGTAATGTCTCCCACGTTTTACGAAAGTAAAACTTCCATGTGTCAAAAAACCCACCATGTGTCTCCCATGTGTTCAAAAGTTATCGTGAGAACACAACTCAAAAGACAGGCAGACGAACGAATCTCAAACGTCGAGTTAAAACTGAAACTCGCTTCGCTCGTTCGACTATGTAAACCCGCACACGAGCGGCAGAAAAGTCGGAATATATATACCTCACATTATATTTCTCCACCAATTTTTTGGTGACGCGATTGTCGCTAGCCTATCGGCAGTGAAATGCGGTACGGTAGAGGTAAACTGCCCCCGATTTCTTCTGGTATAAAATGGTAAATTCCCCCGGTTCAAAATGTTATTTCCTTTACAATAGCTAAACAAAAACCTGTATAACAAAAGGTAAACTATAGAACTATGTTTAGTGCACCATCGTAGTTTAAAATGAGATAATTTAAGAAGAATGGATACTTTAAGTAAGTAAGATGATTATTTAAGTACTAAAATAATAAGGGGTAACTTAAAAAATTCATATAAATTATAGGAAACATGAAATTTATGGGTATCTTCAGACGAAAATGATACCTCACTTTGAGGTTTTGTTCCAATTCTATGTAAATTAAATATAAGGGCCAATTGGCGATTTTATGTTTACTGGCTTTAAAATTTGTTAAATGTACTGATTACATTCTCGTTTTTAGTAGTGATTACTAAAAAATGTTTCGCTTAATATTTTAATCAAAGTGGCTGTTTGTGTTAAATGAATAAATTCATATACTCGTAGTACTGTGATACTACATTATATCGATAGTCACTATCGATATAACTTGAATCGATATCTATAACTTGAATTACCACTAGTGAACGTGGACACTTGGTCCAATGAGCCGTCGTCCTTCCAAGAAGTCACGGGGGGGGGGGAGTCTACCACACATTCCTGTTAAACCCCTATTAACATGCCTTTGAAAAACGGGGGAATTTACTTCTGTTCGTGAAATAAAAGTAAAACAAACACATGCAACCTTACAAAAATTTGTGAGGGGAGTAGGGGAGTATTTGTAGATGAGAGTGCGGTCGAATGAATGCAACTAGTACACGCATTGCTGGGTCTTGTTAAGACAGTTGTTGCAGTTCACACACTAAAGAACTGAACGTGTAAATGAACAACGGAAGGAAGTTAAAGCACTTATGAGGGTACGATAGGTCTTCAAATATTAAAAGAATTTTCGCCCTTTAGAAACCCAAACAGGACGAATCGCAAACCTCCTGTTTCGCTTCCTTTCTTTGAATTATCGTTTCAGATGTTGTCTATAAATTAAAGAGTACAGGAACGTTTATGGCGCTACTAGACCCCCCGCAATCACAGCCAATTAAAGATTGACAAAAAAATTGCCCGACAATTGATCTAATTCGTCAAACTATGCTCTACAGGCCATAGGCCCTGTACTAACAGGCCTCCGTGTTTGAAGTCACTGTGTTTGAAGACAAAGAATTTACTATCAGAAAGATTTTACTCTGCTTTACCTACGAACTAATCGCCTTTCCCATCATTAAGTAAGTTGTACACCGGCTGATAGGAAACAATACCACAACTGCTCAGGATCATAAGTGGTAAATTTGTCAACTGTTAACGCAAAGTAAGAAAATTCCATGAATATTATAATAATGTAGCTCCTACTGAGAAGTTTGTATGAGTAAACAATTTCCTGCCTTTCACGGACGTTTTAGTAATTCGTTATCAAGGTTAACGCTACGGCTTATCGTAATCCAATTAATCATCGGAAACACCCAAAATGGATACGATAATCCAGCATCAAACCATATTTTGTAATGAACAATTTTTAAACGATGTTAGTGACATTTAGGAGATTACTTACTTACTGTCAAAAGTATTTTAGTAAAATTTTAATCGTGAGAAAAGTTACTCTCGAGAACAGAGGAGGAGAGATTAGCCACTCTATTTTCCAAGGTACGTTGAAAGAAATGTGGAGGATTGTTGTCACGTATGGTGCCTTTCGCTCCCATGGAATCTGTTGCACAACACCGCGCCAGAAGTTATTTCTGGTTTAAAGTAATGTAACACACGACCATGAGGCAGTGAAAATCAATAGTCATAGCTAACCATATTGTTGCTACATTTACGCTAAGATTGTTGCGCCCAAACAAAAAGCCAAAGAACGAGTACGGGAATAATTAAAATTTTATGTTTTCACGAAACCTCCTATTAAGGGTAATGGTAACTGCTTCTTTGTAATGGTAACTATGTTTGAGTGTATTTACCTATGAGTATCTATGAGTATGTTATAAAATAAAATAGGCCTTCAGATAGAAAAAGGAGTAGAGCAGGAGTAACGTACGACTACTCTAGTGTCTTCAGTTTTGTTGGGGTTTAGGTGGCAAACAGGGGAAATAAAATAGATATAGTTGTAATCTATTGTAAATTATGTTATAGGATCAACAACTTTATTAAATGAAAAGAAATAGTAAGCGTGAAAACAATTATAAAAACTAATAAATACAATGAGAATTTAATAGACAATATGTTAACTAAAATAAAGTGAAGAGAAAAAACAAAAAAGTGACGACGAAGGAAATTAAGGGAAATTATGGGATCATCAACATACGTAAAATGTGACATAAATAAATTAAAGAAGTGTTATAAAAATAAAATATTTAAATGACGGTTAAAAAGTCGAAGAAGAGTATTGGATATAATTAAGAATGCAAACGTTGAGGAGAACAAAGTATTGGAAAAAAAGCGGTGTCCGTAGTGGCAAATTTTGACCTTTCTTCTGATTGGCTGGTAGTGTCAGACAACAACTTGGTGCGGACACCAAAAGTTTGTAAATATGGGCGTCCTACTCACAGCCACTAGCCTTAACCACAGTTCAGTGGTCACTGACTACGAAACCTTTGTCAGTGTGTTGCAGCCCTTTGCACTGAAGATGGCCGTCGAAGGCACGACCGAAACGTTTGCACCAAACAACCATGGACCACGGTCTTACAGCCCGGCAAGCCGAAGTTCTCATAACATTGAAGCCGGCCGTGAAGCTCCTTATGTGGCGTTACGTGGCGTCACGATATAAAGAAACGCAAGTAAAAATTCTGTAAACTGGCTTCACCATCAACATAAAGAATCATTAGCAGGACTTGAAAAGAGATGGGAAAAGTGATGTATATGAGGATTACGCTGAAAAGTAACAAAATTCCGGGAAAGTGCAACCTTTTTCCTTTAACAGCTGTTTGTGTCTTTACTTACAGTACAGCCTCGTAGTGTACACAGTGGAGGTAGGGAAGAGAAAAGACTGGCGATGATGATGAAAGTTACTAGATTGGAGGTCAATAAACTACAACGACAAAGCTGGAACACAACGATAAATGTTGAGCAACATACATGGTGCATACATGGAAAAAATTTACATTAAAACCTCTGAGATACAGATTAATGCTGTGAAACGTGCATCAGGCTTTCTGATCAAATTTAAATACACTTGCAGAAGTAATCTCTTATTGAATAGTAACATAGAAATACTGCAAGAAATTTTAATCATCAAGAGTTACTTAAAAAGAAAAGGTGCATGCAGAAAAAATATATGCGGTGTATCCCTGCATAATATAGTATAAGATTACCTCTGAACGCAAATTACTAAAGAATGGTTTGCATTTGTTCAACAGCAAGCAAATGAGTGTAAATGATGTTGACTATAACGGTGTCTGCGAAGATAATTTTTCTGCGTTTCCACTGTTAATTGTAAACGAATAGAAAATTAGACTCGAAGGAAACTAGTTTAGTGAAAAGATTTTATAAGTAAATTTGAAATTTAGGCGTGTCATAGGATTCACATCAGCGCCTAGTTTTTGTAGTGTCAGTAATCAAACTGCCAATGTGTCGGGCGTAAAGCTTGAGCAACGAATGACGGGAGCAAAATGTGTGTGTGTGTGTGTGTGTGTGTGTGTGTGTGTGTGTGTGTGGGTGTGTGTGTGTGTGGGTGTGTGTGTGTGTGTGTGTGGTGATTTTCTGAAATGAAAAATATTCTATGATTTATCGTGGTGTGTGTCTACAGACTGATATGATTCTTGGGTTATCAGTTTACACAGTCCCCACCTTTTCTCTACCAGGAAACTAACGATTTAAGACCTCAAAACGGTGGAAGGACAGCATAACGATCTATAAAGAGATTTGTTTGGGACCTGTATCCGACAGAAGATCAAGGTGTAAGTATATTCGACAATGTAATCGACTGAATGTAGGGGCTTTACACCTTAATATATTTGACAATTCATGAAACTTGCCTCCAACGAAAGAGAGTGCCAGAAAGAGAGCTTATTTAAAAACTTATAAACAACAAAGCATTTGTAACATAATTTAACCGCTTATTTTTCACTTCAAGCATGTAAAAGAAAAAATGTATTTGTGCTAACAGAAATTCACAAATCAATACATACTTTTATTTAACGTTTTATGTATATATTTCAAAGATGGCTGACGATGGGCAGACTGTTTGATGACAGAAACACGTACCAAATAAGAAAAATATTCTGAACGTAAACTAAACAGCGAGACCAAAGAAGCCACAGACAGATCGAAGCAGTTCAGAAAAAGAAAGTAATAAGGGGATATACACTATGAAAAATAAAATCCACTTTCATATTTTGCGGTCACTTAATATTAATTAAGTATGAGTGGATTATAGAGTAGACAGAATCACTGTTTTATGTGTATAGTTAGAGTCCACGATTTAAAAACTAAAATAATAAATATCTTTTTTAACTTTTACTGTTAATAGTTTAAACAAATTTCCTGTATTGCGTATAACGACAATAATTACAGGCTTTGACTTATTTCTCAGAGTTTCTCGCAGTTCCGTTTATTACTAGTAAGCTCTCTGAGCTGCAGAACTCTTGACTGTATTTTGAATGAAATACATTTATTATTGCGTAAATTTTAATATTACAAAATATTATCAGAAAATTTACAAACACTCCGGTTACTATACTGTTTTTTAGTAAAATAATTATTGTAAATTAGACAATTACCCAATAAACAATAAAAATTCCAAACTATTGCGTTGGTTTTTTTAAATGAAGTTTATGACAATAATGTCTAAATGACAAATAATTTAGTCCTAGCTTTTATGTTACCTATGTATGTTTTCGTAGATACCTGTAGGTTTTTCACAGATGTACATAACGATAATATATCACGGATAATATATAACGTAACATATCACGGATAGCATATCACATATAATGTATTACGGATAATATATAAGATTTTTTGGTTAACATAGCGTACGAACATTTGAAGCTGATGCAAAATTATCAAGGAGTATTGATAGATATTAATTCTGTCAAATTATTAAAGATACCGAGTTTGAATTTTCAGTAAACTTCGTCATAACGTAACCCTCTGCACAGACATTTACAACTATTTTAATTTCGAAAATTTCTTGAAATTTTGCGTTTAATTATTGGCCCATAGTGCCCCAAAGTTAAAAAAGTTTTATAGTAAATGCTACATTCGGTTTATTCCCACCCTGGCCGGATTTTTATAGTTTTTTCAAATTGTTGATGCCTTTACTGCGCTCTAGTGTCCTAACTTTTTAAAAACTTCAAAACTATACAATATATTCAGATTTTTGTTAAAATTATGTTTAATTTGACGTCTCACATCCCACATTTTTGTGATTTTTTTTACAATTTTGATCCCCTTACATTTTTTCTCCTGCTCCCTATTTCTGGGGGGATCAATCTATGAAACAATAGGAGTTTACGAAAATTGGTTGATACTTTTAAAAGTTATTGCCCCAAATAGACAGATAGATAAGTAGACAGACAAATGCCAGTCTTAAATAATACCAGTATAAATGTTGACTTAATAATGAGACCTTCTTTTCTCGTTCAGATATCTAAAGCAGGTACAGTGAAAAAGAATATTCGTATAAATTGACATTTATAGCCTATGACCACCCTCTAAGAATAGAAACTATATTAGCCCACATTCACGCGCACTTCCCACTAGGGTTAACTTTAGACAACCGACAGTGAACTGTCAAATAGGCCTACTTCACAGATGCCACAAATTATACTCGCAAAGCTCACGTTACAATAAATAAAAACACAGAAGTCACTGAATACCATAAGAAAAGCCTTTCTGTGAAACGTTTACGTCTTTATAAGCGCAGCGGAAATGTACGGGTTCGAGTTTTAACATTGATTAACCATGCGTTGTTGCGTTATGACCAGGAGACACGCGTCGGTGTGAATAAAGCGACCATAAATCCGGCGACAATAAATCCGGTAGGCCTATCGTTTAAAATCTTATAAAACACAAAGCATTTGTAACATAATTTAAACGCTTACTCTTCACTAAAAGAATGTAAAAGAAATATTTACTAATTTGTCCTAACAGAAATTCACAAATTAATACATACTTTCATTTAATGTTTTATGTAGGCCTATATATTTCGAAGAAGGCTGAAGATGGGCAGACTGCTTGATGTACCAACATAAGAAAAACATTTTGAACGTAAACTAGTATTATATATCAAGTTATATTTGTATACAAGATGTTTGAGGCAAATAAGGCAATTTGCTTAACGTATTGTGTTTATCATGATTTGAGAGCTAAAAATGTAAAAAAAAAATACATGCATTCCTTGGTCTCTTTAGGAAAGGAATAACTACTTGCGATTTTGTAATTTTTTAAATTACATATTTGAACGTCTTTTGAAAAGCAGCGTTTTGGCCTTAATAGTGACTACGTTCTAAATAAGGTCAGGGTCCTAGTTTTATGTTTTAATTACTGTAACTTGATCGCAACAGGGTAAATTTTTATAATAATATAGCAAAAAACCTTTATAGAAATGTTTTAGATTTTCTCTTTTACATTTTCTATATTATAGAAATTTACATTCAGGAAATATATTACAATATTCCAGTCAACGGACAGACAGAATTGTCATAATGGAGTCCTCATCACACGTATAGAGTATAGTTTCTGTAAGCACGTTCTTGTACAATTTCGGTTGGAGTCGCCCTTTAAAGAGAACCATCGGAGTTACAGCAGAAACAATAGCACGTTAAAATCATAATGTCTTCCGGGAGCTGAAAGATGTATTTTTGCATCTCTGGGAACCTAAACACTCTGCCGGCAGTAAATAATATCAGTCGGAATCTTCTTTCATTCATGTTATGGATCAGTTTCGGTCTTGCAGCATTTCCTGGATTAAGCCGTTTTCTTGCAGGAATTTCTGGACTTCTTAAAAGTGTCGTTCTCAGTGAGGTGTTTAATTTTTATGTCCCGGCCGGGGTTTGTACTCTGTGCCTTTCTGTTGGCCATTTCAGGTTGTCTTTTGAGGGAACGGCTTAAGCATTTCTTATCAACAATAGCTTTACTAGGGTTAAAGAATGAGACATTGAATAATAGCTGAACACAGTTCGTCGTAATATTTTAGGAATCAAAGACATATTGTTATCACGCTTTAGAATATTCGTTGGCATAGCTGTTTTCTTCACCAGCCGACAAATACGTTTTCCGACCAAGTTTCCCAACTGCTGAATCGATTCTCAAGTGATTCCATAATGTCCTCATTGAGTACTGAAGAAAGGGGTATGCTCGTTGTCCCGTTGTCCATAGCTTCGTCTAGTGGCACTTAGCCACTTTGCGGGAACGGACACTAACAGAATATTAATAACAGAAGATTAATAGATTAAGGTTAAAAGTATAAGGTAAAAAGGTAAGGAATTACTATGTAAGATTTTGTTCACGATTAGTTGTAGACCAGTAAAGCCAACTGACCTTATTGATTAACATTCGGTTATTTACTTTTATTTACTATATGTTATTGTTATTTACTACATGGTCTAAGACAAACAGCCTACATACAGTGAAATTTTGACTTCTAATTTCTAAATACGTTAGAAATATGTAAGTATGAAAACGTAGTACGAGAGAAGAAAGTCAGGACTCTTTCCTAGTTTACTCACACAGTGTGATATGAAGAAAAATTTAATCATCAGGCAATATAACACCTTGAGTCATGACGAACACTTTACTAGCTCTCGCCCACTTGACTCAGTTTTCTAGTTTAACGTCTGGATATAAGCCGCTTACAAGATACACGGATTCGTTTGCAGAGAACTGCGTCGGGTTTTTATAAACACACAATTGGCCTTCTTCGGAACATAGCCTTATTTTGGTCAGGTATCTTATATGTATGTATATAATGTGTTTAATATCTACTTTTGAGTTGTGGGAATTTCTTATTTCATTGGGCTAGTTTTTGTTTTCTGCCCAACGAGTCGACATTTTCTTTTGTTACACCTTGCTCAGAAGTGTGTTGTATAAGTAGGGAGCTCAAAATAAGTAAAGTGACACACAGAAAAAACACGCTGTTGAAGAAGACGTCAAAGGGGTTGAAAGTGACACGCCAAGCAGAAGTTAAACGCCGACGTAAAGAGAACGTTCGATATAACGAACCTTGCAATAAGAATTAGGAGGAGTAAACGTATGACATATACTGTGTATATATATATTTAATATCTAATATAGAGAGTAGGTTGTAAATCGCTTGAGAATTTTTTTTTGTAATAAATTCTAGAGATGAAAGGTTTTGTAATGTTCTGTCACTAACTATATACAATTAAATAATATTTTTGTTGGCATTCTATACTTTTTTCACAAGGTTGAAAACGTATTGTCTATCATCAGGATCTATGTAGGCTACAGAGAGTACAAAAATAATGAAGACACATGTAGCAAATGTTAAGAATACTTAAATAATTAAATTCGTAGTGACCGTCAATCAATGAATTTTCCCGGTGAAGGGTTTGTGAGGATCGGTCAAAAAATATAACACAAATTTTGTAACTTATTTGTGTCAACGTTTCGACAATTTTTATTGTCATCATCAAGACCTGTGTATGAATACAAAAGAAATGTCAAACATAACAGAACAAGTATTTGAGTGAAAGTGTTTGTGTGTGTGAGTGTGAGTGTGTGTGTGTGTTTCTGTGCGCGCGCGCGAGCGTGTGCGTTCGTATGTGTGCATCCTTGTGTAGTGAAGGAGTTGAGATAGTTTGTTTTACGTCATCAACTTTTTTTCTTTAAAGACAACGAGAAAATTATAATATCACAGAACTTAATTTGTACAATATTACAATTTAATGAAAGAAAGTTAAGTATACTAGTGTATTTGTAAGTTATCGTTACAGTTACATAATTTAACGTACGGCCACACAATTACAAAAACACTCATAATACGTGCAGTATTTCTATATCGTTCGTACACAGATTCTGACTGTGACAATAATCTTGTTTATACGTTGACAAGGATGTTTTACAATTAATGTCCAGATAACGACCGAACTCTGCATCATTTTGTAATGCAGTGCCACTACTATACTAAGAAAAACTTCTTTAAAATATGGCTGCAATGGATTGTAGACAGTTGAATTTGAATCTAAATGTCGGACTTGTGCCATCACATACAAAATATAAAATAGAAAATAGAAATTTTTTCCACCGAAACAAACGGCAGCCGTCTTTAGGCTAATTTATAGTTTTGATCGTGTTGTATTATTTCATCTTTTGTAGTCTTAGTTTTGATGCTTTCAAGTCAATGAGTGGTTTATTATTAGTTTAAAAGTCCATCGATGCAAGCGCCTTGAGCGTCATTTTAACACTGGATAGATAGGAAATTCGTGCTGTGATTAAATATTTTTGTTTTAATGCTGACATAAAAAGGAGCTGGATTCAACGTTGGGGGACTCCCCTCCATCGAATACAACAGTTAAGCACTGGGTTGCTGAATTTAAATGGGTCGCTCAAACCCACGTGTTGGACGCCTTATTGAAGTGACTACGCCAGAAAAAAATAGAAAAAATCCACAAAATCGTTTTGGAACACCGTAGAATTAAAGTGAGTGAGGCTGTTGGCATGTGAATGGAATGTGTGTGCAACACCTACACGAACGTCTGTGTATGACAAAGCTATGTGCTAGATGAGTGCCGCATTTGCTGACATTTGACCAAAGGATGTTTCAACCGATTATTTGGCTCTTCATCGTGCAATCCAACCAAATTTTTACATAGATTCATAACCGTTGATGAGACGTGGGTCCACCACAACACTCCTGAGGCCAGACAACAGTCAAAACAATGGACCGCGAAAGGCGAACCAACTAACATTAGCGAAAAAGAAAGTGCGGTTCCACCAAGACAATGTACTATCTCACAGACAATTGTTACGACGGCTAAAATCAAAGAATTGAAGTTCGAATTACTTCCTCACCCACCATACACGCCCGATTTAGCCCCAAGTGACTTCTACCTCTTTTCTAACTTCCAAAAACGGCTAGGTGGAAAAAGATTTACTGACGACAATCAAATCAGTGATGCAGTATACAAATCGGCTTATCAGTCTGGCATAACCTCTTTAAAACATCGTTGAAATACGTATATAGAGCTAAATATAGATTATGTTGAGAAATAAATGGAAATTAATCCAAAAAAAGTGTTGTTTTCTTATTCAGGCCTTCCACCTACCCTCATATATCAACACAAATGGTAAACTGTACATTTTTGTACCAATCATCTACAAACTAACAAGGGTATAAGGCAGAGTTGCGGCCTATCGCCTGCATATATTCATACATATTCGGCACTACAGTTCAGGATGGACCTTGGCCTCCATAACGATTCACCTGCAGATAGTTCGGTCATGTGCCTTGGTCTTCCACGAGCCGGCACCCATTCTAAATCAGGTCTTCTTGCACGTCGACTTGCCATCGTTCTTAGCCTGCCTCGTCTTCTGAGCCCATCTACGTGCCCATTCACTATTCTTTTAGGGAGTCTTTGGTTGTCCATTCTTTTTACATGTCCTATCCAGAAGGCCTATCGCCTACTTTATTTAATATCTACATACACCATATTGTAAGAAACTGAATAGAAAACTATAGAGCAGACATTTGTTTGGAGGTAACAGCATACTAAACTGTGGCCGGCAAGGCAAAAGATGAATTGCCTATATAGGGCTTAAATTACATAAAATAAGCATTAAATATAATTAAAAAATATAAATCCCTAAATAAAAAATTATAGCTTTTTCGGGAGTGGAACCCATAGGGAGAGTTCCATTAGGACCTATAAGGACTGTCTTAGACAAGAAAACATAAGAGGAGGTAAGTCACTTTAAGTATTTGGGATGTGACATTTCCTATGATTACAATAAATGATTACCGAGTGTTCCAAGTTTTTAATAACATATGCGACACAATCGGGTTTTGTCGGAAAAATCAAACAAGAAATGTTTAAAACGCTAACAGTACCTACGCTGTTAAATCTGTGTTACAACAAAAGCACAAGAGACAAGAATACAAGATCAAGAGACGAAGTTTCTCAGAAGAGTCAAAGGGTGTGACCGGAGAAATATGATAAGGAACAGGGAAGGACTTAAAATATTTAATTTAAATAAAAAAATAAAAGAAAACAGAATTGAATGGAATGGGTGGATAAAAGAAAATAGTTTGAACAGAATAAACACTGTTGCACGCCACTACAGAAAAATTATTTCGATTAGCGCTTTCAAGCTTCACAGCTCGCCATCAGATGGGAAAAGTAATCATTATTGTTATTTCCGATCTGATGATGAGCTATGAAGCTTGAAAGCGCTAATCCGAATAATTTTTCTACAGTGGTGTGCTACAATGTTTATTCTAGTTGTGATTATAACCGCTAACGCAACTTTATGAATTAAATATAAAGAGAATAGTTTACCTTTATAAGGAAGAATGTATAAAGCAAACAGGAAAAAGGAACATAGGTCGCAACTAGTCATTATTTATTTTTGTTCTTTATTTTCAAGTTAACATTGATTTCCTTTCCTTAGTTCTCATTACGTCTTAATTTACTGATTCACATTACACGATTTTACTCAGTTATTTATAACGTGAACGTGCCTGAATTTCAGTTTTATTTATAACTCTCAGAAATGTAATGTACTTTATTTAGGGTGCGACCGGACTGTCATTACCATGGTTCGGACTATCAAAATTTCTCTGTATACTAAAAGTTACAACCTCTGTAGCCTAAGAAGACATTAATCAGTTACTTAAAAACAAGTTCACAAATGTGTAAAAGTATGATGAAAATGTTAAAAAAACATAATTATTTATAAGCGGCAAAATAAGACACGCACTAAATTGTAAAAACCCGTATACTCGTAATTTTAACTTTTTTAAAAATTTCATAATTTTAAATACTAAAATACTTACAATCACATCACTAAACTGAATTAACGAGTAAAAAGTATACAATATAAGTGGTATATAGACCAGGAGATTTGACATTGAATAACAAAGAAAATAAAGCTTTACTTGCCTTAAATAATACTTTAAATCCAAATTTATATGTCAATCCAAATGTGAGTACAGCCGTAAAGTCTCTCGCGTCCTGCTTTGGCAGTCGTTTCGTATTTCCACTCTCCTTGTTGCTAACTTCTTGTTCCGAGATTGCTCCAATTCCGAGACATTATTGCAGCGTTTTCGGCACGTAGCCTCTTTCACGGGAATACGGTGCTGGTCTATTGCCCCAAACTTAATCTAGAAGTCCAGGATTCGCTTTTGATATTAATTTTCTTGGGTAGGCTATCTTTCATTAGATAGACCTACCTGTCTTCGAGAATTGTAAAACAATGGAAACCTAATAGCTTCAGGCTTAAATAAAGAAGAGATGACGGAAGACTGACGGACAGAGAACAAGAACTGACGGTCTGATACAAATCATTAGACGTAACATCAGGGGAAGGAGAAAACCGTTAGCCAGGACTAAGCGGGTATCTCCTCGAACCATGAGAATCCCAAGTGACGTTTCGGTATCCACCACATGCAAGAATCATTCTCCCCTCCGCGATGAGAATCCAACAAACCTACTAAGAGGCAAACAGATAAGCGGCTAGTCTGATCTGGTGCAACTGAAAAGGACTACCTCAAATTTATAGGTAGGAACACAAATAGAAGAATATAACGGTCGCTGATAAGACTATTTGTCACTTTTTGTTGTTAAGCCTGGACAGTGACAAAGAAAACGGAAGGAACTGTGCCCACTTTACAAAGAAAAGTCCTAAGAAAGATATATAGTGTCATAAGAGAAGAAGAAACATAGCTTATCGGCTATAACTGTTTCATACTGTGAAACTTAGTATGCCATATAAAAATGGTAAATACAACGAATTAAGTGGACAGTAAAGAATGGATGATTATGGGGTGACAAAAATGGTAGCAGAAGGACACCTAACTGGTAGCGGAAATACATAGCAGACACAAGAAATAGCAGAAAGAGCTAGAACTCGCTGATGAGGTTACATACGTAAGGCTGCTCTAGAATTAATGAAGCCGTTGGCTAGGGATTGGTGAAAGTAGAACTAAGCAAGACCATGGGTATATATAAGGAAGAACATACGGTTGTGTAATCAAGAAAAGAAGAAGAAAAGAAGAGGAAGAAGATTATAGTTTAAATAATTTACAAGCGTTTTAATAATGTTCTAAACAAAAAAGGTTTGCTACCACTGAAATAGTAACGACCTTATATAAATATAAGTTACTATTTTAATATTCTTATTTTATATAACTATAAGTTTTTTTCATTAGTCTGGGAAATAGAAAAAAGCAGAACGAAACGAAGTAACAACTAACAAAGAACATGTTCAATATAAACAGGAGATTTCGTGGCCTCCACTGAAAGTATAAACATCGGTGTGTATTGTTTGATGGTTTGTCAATAAACATACGAGAGAATCTGCTTTTTTCCATCAAATTTTTGGTACAGCTGTTCTGCACTCAGTCTGTGTTCTTCTAATAACCGTTCTTACAACTTTCAAACAATGCGATGATTAAAAACCAATACTATTTTTAGATGGGATAGGAAGTTATTCCTAGCATTTGAAAGAACGCGATTACAGTATTCATGTTTAAGAAAGGCAATAGATCGCACTACAACAATTATAAAGAGACTAGCCTCCTATATCTAGCACAATATATTCTAATATTTTCCCAGAGTGACTCAGAAGTATCGTAAACAAACTATTTTAAAGAAGCTGAGCGGTTTTAGTCAGAGAAGATAGCTCATATTCATATACTTAAACAATTAATAGAGAACATAGATTATATAAAAGAGATACACGTATAATATTTAATGTGTATGAAAACCTTTGATAGAACGTAAAGAGATCAACTCTGGCAAATATTGGAAAAAAGAGTAATTCCAATAGGTCCTCGCACATTACACAAACAGTAATAGCAAACAACAATGTGCGCATAAGTTAATGAGATTCAAACACTATAACCAGTCTCTCCTTCAGACAATGCTGCAGTTCTATCTAATCACCTGTCTTATTTAATACATACATTGTCGAAGCTATAAGACAATGGAAGGAAACAATAAATTTTGACATGCATGACTTAAAAACTCCAGGGTATGCCAGTAACTCTTGTATGTAGGCTATGTATGCGGACGTTCAGGTCCTAGTTCCCAATTTTGAAGAAGCTCTACAAAGAGAATTCTTGAAGTTACAGAACACAATGAAAGACTGCAAGGAAGCACGTTACAGACTCCAAGGTAGCATCCAAGGAAGAGCGTTACGGTTTCCAAAGCAACGAACACGTAAGACCAGAAATAGTAATAAACAATGAAATAATAAAGTGATACCCAGCTTAGCGCTGATTCGTCTTAGCGCTTTTGGATGAAAAGTGGAAGCCAACTCAGTTTTATTTAATTATCAATACGCACAGATCATTCATTCGTTATTTAGTTAGGCAACACGTATATTATTTTTATCGGTAGTTCGTGTTATTTTTACGTGTTATTATGTTATTATTGGAAACTTTTTACTTTCTCAATTGCCAATCGTGTCGGGTTTAAAGACTGCCCCTGTAAATAAGATGCAAAGACAAAGCATCACCTTGGTTGTGAAATTACAAGTGTTAAGACGATTAGAAGCTGGTGAGCGTCAAGTGAATGTAGCCTATTCATTAAATTTAGTACCATCAACAATTAGGACAATTTAAAAAAATTCTAAAAAATAAAAACATTTGTGTTGACGTCATCAAAATTATCTAGTACTAAAAATCGGTCGAGATGCAGTATGCTTGAAGAAATGAAAAAAAGACTAAGCATTTGGATTGATGTTCAAACGTAGCGTAACCTGCCGTTAAGTCAGCTTATCATCATGGAGAAAGCGAGAAGCATTTTTACTTACACTGAAGGCGAAACATAGAGACAAATCAAGAACATTTGGAGCTAGTAAAGGATGGTTTGATAGGTTTAAGAAACATTCCGATCTTTACAACTTTAAATAACAGGTGAAGGAGCTAGCGCGGATAATCAGGCTGCGTTAAATTAAAATATAAATAAATAAAATCAAAACAACAATGAAAAAATAATAAAACAAGTAATAAACAATAAACGCTGAAAAAATCGCTGCGTAAGCGTAGTTTTGTATAGCGCTTTGTGATTACGGAACGGTCCTTCTGTACATCAACATTTTCATTATATTAACGCGCCAAATCCCAAGGTGACGGAGGGCCAAATGCAGACAAAGTATGAACATCCGAAGGAGACGAAAAATATATTTGTTACGCTTTTTACCAATGAAAACGTATTTTATTGAATGAACAAGGCAAGTCTCAGGTATAACTCGACCGTTTGATATTTGTCTGTCTGTCTGTATGTCTGATATTTGTCTGTATCAGGTATGTCTCACGTAACGTTTGAATCGATCGACCGATTCTTCGTAAAACTTGTCATACATGTCCACACTTTTGCCCAACAGAAAAACTAGGGTTTTTTGAGATTGATCTGCCCAAAAATATGGGTGAGATTTTTAATCTAAATCTGAATGTAGTGTTCGGTTTTTGAACTTTCAAAATTTTAAACGTCATAGCCTACGCCAAATAATCGATTAAAAAAACTCTAAAATCCAAGTAGGAAATAAAATTAACGAGAATTTCAACGAAAATCTGAATGTAGTGTTCTGTTTTTCAAAATGTCAAAAGCTCATGGTAACAGAGGCCAAAAAAGGAACCAAAATTTTAAAAATTAATATTGGTTATGAGATTAAGAGGAATTATAACCTAAATGCGGATATAATGTCTCCACTCTGACAATTTTTTTAATTTTATGGGCATCATGGGAGAAAAATAAAAGTTAGAATTTTAAGAAAACTGAAAATTTATAGGCAGCGCATCATGTTATGAGGAATTTTATTCAAAAAACAGGCTGGATATCTTCAATAATTTAACAAATTAATATCTGTTAACACCCGTGACAAATTTTGGACCGCCTTCAAATTTGTTTAAGCAACGTTCGCAAAAAACTTTTTATATATATTATCAGTTATGTACATTTATTTGTAAAAAGGATTAGATATGAACTTATTTATGTTATCAATGAAAACATTCGTAAATTTAAAAGCTAGCATTGAAGTTGTCATTTAGGTAATATGGTTATACATTTAACTAAATAACCGATGCAGCAGTTTCAAAATGTTATTGTTATTGTATGATTGTTGACTTCACAATTATTATTGTACTGAAAAAACAGTATAGTAATCGGAGTTTCTATACATTGTCTGATAATTAAATTATTGCAATTCATTTAAAAATAAATGTATTGCGTTCAAAATAGTGAGGGAATTCTGCTGCTTACAGTGCTTACTATTCTAATTCCATTTAGTTAAAATTAATTGAATAAAAATCAAGTTTGTAAAGGCAAGTAAATTCTAAGATAACTAGAATCAACTAAAATTGTCGCTGTCTTACAACTTATTATATAGGCGGTTAGAGTAATTTTTTGCCTGAATCTGTTTCACATGGAATGGAATTTCCATTTATAGATCTATTGGTGCTCAGTGTCGTCCAACCAATTTCTTTGTTTACATTTTATCATTCGGTGACTCGTACGCGCAGTTTATTAACGTTTCACTTGATAAGATAAAGTACAGATAGATTTTATTTCTATCTTGAAAGCCTTATGGACCACTTTTGAGATTATCGCGGACGGCTGGAAACTCACGTTTAACGGCACTATTATACTTACGCCAAACAAATAAAATCTTGACCAAAAACGAAGATAAAATTTTATAATAAAGGATCCACCCCTTCCTTTCTTTATGGAATCAAACAAAAGAAGAAATCTAAGCGCAGAAATAAAATTCTTAAAATCAGAAGCGGGCAACACAAGAAACGACATGATGAAGATCGTCGAATTGCAGGAGGAATTTAGTACAGAGAGCTTGCAAGAGAATATCGTTGTTTAACGATGCCAGTAGTTCCAGTGCGTCAATCAAATGCACCCATGGATATTGCCGACGACATGCTTAGACGTCGGACAAGAAGTCTGGTGAGAGCCCAAAAGCAACGGAGAGATCAAACTGTGAATTCATAGAAATACTATAACAGCAACACTACATAACAACATAACGGATCAGATCCGGTACATGCATACATGCAGTGAGAAGAAGAAGAAGAAGACTTTTGATTCAGTAAACATTGTAATCAACAATTCATCTGCCATGTGCATGTATTGTCGTCGTCATAATTTCCTTTGACGTTTGGGCTTTTGAGATCTAACTCCGTCTTCGCTGAGTCGCCTGTATTGTCCGCGACCCTTTCGTTATTATACAGTGCAACTCTGACACGACCTTCAACTTCGAATGCCGAAACGCCAAGAGAAATTGTTAAACGATGATGATGATGTTGATGGTGATGTCCGTATTCCAAGAACTGTAGGACCACCGGAGGCATGAGATAAGAGTTTCAAGGAAGCTCAGCATACGATGTAGCTAAGATCCCTTTCAGACGGACATCGTGAAGTGAATGCAAAGAGCAACTGCACTGAGCCGCAACCAAGATATTGAGAACCGATCGAGTGGTTGTAATGAGCTATTACAAATCCCCAGCCCCGGTACCAAGTTACCGATATGAAGTCACACAAACGTGTGGAAGAGAGAAATTTCAGTAACTCGTAACAAAGTACACAATCAGGTTGCAATTGAATACATATGGACCGAAAAGCGAAGCTATAATACATAAAAATACACATTGTCAATACTAAAACCTAAGAAAAATACTTTTTGTTGTATTCGTTTTATTATTGTCTTACAATTTCTCTTGTTTATATTTTTCCTCGGTTTTTCGAAGAGCTAGGAAAAAATTATGAAATACGTACTCGCGTTGTTGAGAAGCGACGCATAGTCTCCCGTGTACATGACCATACTCCTCAACTGAATGTAAAGCGAATAGATGATTCACGTGACAAGCAACACGACGGCTACAGAGCTGCAATCATACGACTGAACGCGAGCATACAACATAATATAAAGTGAATCGTTTCAGCTCTCCGCATCCAGCTTCTGTTCCCCGTTTTTTAAATTTATGCCCGTATTTATCTTATGCCGGAATTTGAATTTCCTAGAACCGTCAATTCTTAACAGCCTCTGTAAAAAAAAAAACTTTTAATAAGTTCAAAAAAAATGTTTTGAAGCGTATTTTTAAATTCTGACAGTGAAAATAAAAACTGTACCGCAAACATGTAAAAACGTTAATAACCAAAAATTAAACTAGATTTATTATTAATTTTAATCAGTATACTATTACAAAAAAAAAATACAACATAAACCCATTTGAGATCACAGCGAAAGGTATATCGTAGTCATGAACTAAGAACCTGAAGTTGGAATTGCAAAATTTTTAAGTGCAGACTTAATGCAAACTTAACGAACTTATTGTAAGTTCGAATCTAAAATATAAAAATCTGCCTCTACACTGATTTTTAGAAATTTGTCTGTAAATTCGTTATGAAATTATTCAAATCGGGTTCGGAACTGAAGGCTGTAGGGAATTTTGTGCAAAAAAGCATTTTCCCTGACCACGCAGTGGAAAAAATGTCCATGAGAAAAATACAAGCTAAACACAATTTTCTTGCTAGTGGATTTTATAATCACTCACTGATGACGGACAAACTTCATAAACAGAAATTTATATGTAATATCTATCAAAATATTTAAAATTTATTCTAACGTAATATTTAAAATGTATTGGATTTATTTTAATAATTATTAAGTTATATTTACGTAACTTAGTATTTAAAGTACCGAAATTGATATTTTTATCTACAAACCTTACTTTTGGTTGTTTTTTAAAGAAAGATTAAAAACACGTATTAATTTCAAGCCGGTACAGTATAAATGAGAATTTTTTCTTTAACATCTTTGAAGAATTAAAAATTATAATAATTATACTCGATCATAACACTAAAAGAACAGAATACGCAGAATACTTTTTACGGACTAAACTATTTATAAAATAATCCAATCGAGTATTTTAGGCTTAGTATATTTAGACATACAAAAGACGTCTGTTTCCGATATCTATTTTTAAAACGTATCACTTGGCCGGAAATGAAACACTAATAACATTGGCACACGCTCACTTTGACTGACACAGTGACGAGACACGCACTTAGTACAGGTAACGAGATCTCACGCACACGTATAATTGTTGCCGGCCGTGGCTACAACGCCGAGTTGTTTTGTAGAAATCCGTACTAATAGGCGTTAGGAGGTGGCGACCTGTTATTTCTATTCCAAGGCGTTTGGCCCAACTCCATCTGTTTCAGTTCATGCTATTGCTAGTATGCAAATAATGAGATCATCTTTGTTTATCCTGTTGTATAATCGTGTATACACTAATTTTGTATCAAAGTTAACGCAGTTTACTTTCTAAACAACTTTTTCTTATTTTGGCCGCACGTCCATTTAGAGTCTGTTTATCTTAAGTATACACATAAAATATAACAACAAACAAATCTTTTGACGAAAAATGACTTGCAGAGAACGATCCAGTAACATACTATTTGTTGTTTATTTGTAGTAATACTTAATTTTTTAGCCCACTGAATTTAATAGGCAAACTGTATGAGGTACTGAAACGAATCGCAAACAGATTTTATTCAGTTTGTCGGCAAGAATTTTTTTCGACTGACAAGGAAAGAGTATTATTGATTTGTACTTTAAACTTTTACTATACATATTTGCGAATACAAGGTTGCGCCCTCTGTCAATAATTTTGAATGGTTAACTTGTAATCAATTTAAAAACGTAATAAACTGCCCAAAAATAAAGTACGCGATCATAAAACCTAAGTAATTTTGTCATTATACTCCGCTCTTTTTAATTTTAATTAGAGTCCGCTCTGATAGTAAAAGCAGCAGATCAGATGATCATCCACCAAACACAAGTTAATAGTCGATCTTCCCATGCTTCCTCTTCGCCCACGCCTGCACCTCCTTGAAGAGACTCTCCGTGCAGCGACCTCGCTCTTCTTGCTCCGAAGCTCTCTGCAACCTCTCCATCATCTGGCTTCGTGCCTCTCAGTGTGCAGCTTCACCATCTACCTCCTTCTTCCTCTGAAAGACCATCTCACGTTCTTTGCCAAGAAGGTCTATCGGCTTCACTCCGGCAACGATCAAGACAGCCGCTTCGGAAACCGTGCGGTAGGCCGATGCAACTTCGTCGTTGGACCTATGATAGTTTCTTCCTGTAAGTCTTACGCTTCAGGGAGTCTACCCATACTTCCTGTCTGCTCCACATAGGAGGCCTGACTGGACAACTGCCATCAAGAGTCTTCTTCTGGTTGACTTCGGGCCGCCGATGTTGGCCATAAGCCGACTGAGCGCCATCACTCCCTTCTCCCCTTTGTTCACCGTACGTCTAATCTGCTAAAAAAAACTCGACTTGGAGTCGATCATCATTCCAAGGTACTTCACCGCTGGCTTTGATTCGATCACTTAGTCTCCGACTCGTACCAGGATTACAGTAGAAATTCTCTTCTTAGTCAAGAGCACGACTTCCTTCTAGCTGAGGGCTAACGTCAGCCCGTGCGATGCCATCTAATTGTTGACTAATCGCATTACCCTGTTGAGCTTGATCTGGGCCTGGTCGATGGTACGAGCACACCTGGTCGACAAGCACCGCCACCTCGTCGGCGTACCTCATCAAACATGACTCTTCTGGCATCTCAATCCTCAGCAGACTGTCTGGATGCGTTCCAGAGGACCCCGGCCGAGGACCAAGGACTTAACCCTGGCGACCCCGACCGTGTTAGACAACCATCCGCCTCTGACCTTCCTGCGTTTCATAAAGCTGCGCTCTGACTCTAAGGTAATCGTCCACCATTCGCAGCAGTCTTACAGTCCGCCACCATTCGAAAAATGACTTGTAGAGAACGATCCAGTAACATACTTTTTGTTGTCTATTTGTAGTAATGCTTAATTGTTTAGCCGCTGAATTTAATAGACAAACTATATGAGGCGCTGAAACGAGTCGCTTAGATAAATCGGAAACAGATTTTGTTTCCTTACCTCGGAACGCGATAGTCGTGGTCCAACGCCTTCAGCATGTCGCTCCACCTCACGGAGTTGAACGCATTTTTAAGTCCAGTGTTACCAGCAACACAACCCTTCGCGAGAAATGGTTGTGGTCCTCTGCTCTTCTGACAGCTGCACACACTTCCTGTATCGCCTCCACCGTCAATTTTCCCGACCTAAAGCCGAACTGCTTCTCGCGGAGATCTCCTGCAGTTGTGATAGCCGTTGCCAGTCTTGTCCTAATGAGTTTATACAGTAACTTCCGGCCGTATGTGACATACAAAGTGGTCGGTACGACGACGGGAGCTGTGGGTCACCTTTTTTCTTGCTGATCAGCACCAGAAGTGATGGCTTCCAACGAACGCAGAACACCCCCGATGTCAACCACACGTTGTACATCTTCAGTAACATCTCTGGCTTCTGAAGAAAGACCACCTTCAGCATCTCATAATCATATATATTATAACAACACACATATAGTGTAAATTTACGAATTTAATGCAATGAGATTTATGCATGTGTGAATTATATAACATAACAATGTTGTTAGGTATAATCGTAATAACAAGAATGCGTAATACGTTTTTCAAATATTTACATTATTTATTTAACAACCTCTTTACTTATTTCGGAAATAACAAAAATATTCATTATTCATCGCTTGTGCGATCTTATGCATGTGACTTCTGATGAAAAATTTACATTTAAACAGGTTATACAGAAATCTTATTATCTACTCTTAACTATCAATTATTTTTGCTCTCGGCTTACTCATTCAGCGTGGTCATCTTTGCAATTACTTATTAATTTATTTCAACAATGATTTTACTTTTATTTCAACTCCTTTAATCTTACTTGGCTTTAATACTTTTCTACTGCATATGAATTGTACTTTTATGAAATAAAGATTTTATTCATTACTTTAATTACTTTGATTTACTTCGATTTCAATCAGATATTGCTCTTATAGCATTTACGTTATCTTCAAATCCTAACTGCTATACATGAGATATTATTCTAAATTAACAATCTGCCTTTACACTACTATGTACAATTTAATTATTTTTATCAACAGTTCGAATGTCTTTCATTCTAGTTTTAATTATTGTCTTTCAATTGTTGGTAATTATTATGGTTTTTCATCACCTCGTTTGATGTGGTAAATTATCGGTGTGTTCTCCTCCGGTCTCGTCCGTGTCCTCCGTGTCCTCGGGCCCTCTTCCAGGATTCCACTGCATGTACTGCTTACATGTTGTCTGTCCTCACATCATGGGCTGTAGGTGTGTACATAGAACCTCTGCATATGTGCTCTGCTACTCTGCTTTGACTTCCAGTTCTTCCTGTGACTCTTACAGTAGATTCAAGACAGCGTTGTTGAATGACATAGCCTCCAGCGGCAACGGTTGAATTAAGAAGAAGAAGCTTTATTAGCGCGACCTGGTATTTATAGCCACATCACGCAAAACTCCTGTCTGAACAATATCGGTCTTGTCAGAGTTTGTCGAAAGCGTCCTTTCTCCCACTCTCGTTCGATTCACTAATTTCGCTTGACTTCGCGAATTGCGAGGTCTGTTTTACACTACACTCTGCTCAATCGATCGCTAATTCTCATATGTCTATTATGTGTAACTTACACTTCTTTACTATAATTATTCAGGGAGTTATTCACTTTTTTGTTCATTGTAATTTCACTTTACGTCACTTTTAAACGTTTTTTAACCCGTTGCACATCTTTATAAAATACATACTTTGATGCATTTAGTTTTACATTATTGTACATAGTTTTCTTATAATTAAAATAATACTTAAATTCTAACATCATTTGAATAGAGGTGGTTACTGTCCAGGAATAGACAGGTTTCACACACACAAACAAAATACACATGTACACACAGCTAGCGCCAGGTGGCCAGGTATGCGTGTACATGCCTGAACTGTGCGTTCCCTGTTTTTTAAACAATCCAGCTTAGTAGGGGGCTTATGAGAGTTCTAACGCGGAAGTGACGTTATCCCCCGCCCCCGCCCATTTTGGCGGGAAATTTTAAAATGGTGGTGGTGGTGGTGGTGTTGGTTGTTGACTTCCGGTGTAAGATGTAGTGGTGGGGGTAATTGTGTGTAGTGGTTGGTCGTTGGGTGTGTGGTGGGGGTTGTTTTCGTCGATTGGTCGTGGGGGCGGGGCGCCGTCGGGATGTCGGTTGGTCGTTGTACATGTTGGAAAATTGCGACGTTACCGAGTTGTGCTGAAAAATTGCGACGTTGTCAGGTTGTGCGGTGTGTGCTGGTTAAGCGTCGGCATGGCCAGGCCTCGGCTTGGCCGCGGCTCAGCCGTAGATTGGTCGACGTGTGTCTGTCGATGTTGCCAACTTGTGCGGTGTGTGCTGGTTAAGCGTCGTCATGGCCGTGGCCAGGCCTCGGCTTGGCCGCGGCTCGGCCATAGATTGGTCGACGTCGGCGGCCATGTTGGAAAATCACTTCACTCCCTCGAGGTTAAAAATAAATATGTGCGCTGCGTCCATCTTCCCTCGACGCATAATTGAAAACCAAATTCACTTGTAAAATTTGTATATCGCGCATCCATGTATGGAAAAATACATACATCGTGCACGTAAGATAGGAAGTACCATATTCTGATTGATATGTAATTTTTTTTATCGCATGGACATAGAAATAAGTGTAGTCTCGTCCTGCATCGGTTGTGAGAAATTCTCATGGACGCCGAACACCCCCCGCGTGTATGCACTGCATAAGTGAAAACCACTGCACTTGTAAAAATTGTCTAACACACATCATGCATGTAAGATAAATACCATTTTTATTATTCTGATGGGTATGTAATATCTCTCGAGTAGACGTAGTAAAAAAAGGGTAGTGTTTTCTGCATCTCACAAATGAAACTCTCTTTGATTTGATCTGTCGTGTATAAATGAAAACCATTTCACTTGTAAAATTGTGTAACACGCATTATGCATGGAAAACATAATTACCATTTATATTATTGTGTTGGTTATGTACTTTGTGGGGGCGCTCGTAGTAAAAAAAGTATTGTCTTCTGCTTTGATCCATCATGAAAAACCACTTCACTTGTAAAAATTGTGTAACACGCATTATGCGTGGAAAAAAATAATTGCCATTTATATTATTGCGTATGTTCATAGTTGAAAATTATTTCTAACAAAAAAAAAGTGAGTCGTAGTAGAAAGGAATATTGGCTCATATTCGACAGCGGTCGTCCTAGATTCCGGGCGTGGTTAACTATAGCATCTTTGTCGCCTTTGTCTCGCTGTTTTTTGTCATCAGGTGTGGATTACCTGATACCAGTGGCGGTCTGGCTAGGTCGGCTGGTCGGCGATCGCCGACCAAAAAATCTTCAAAGGGCCCCCAAAAGCGGATTCGTCGAATTTTAAATAAGTAAAAATCGAAGGAATCCGTAATTTCGTTTAATTTTTGGGCGATGAAGCCCAAAATGTGAACTTCAACATCATTTGCTTTTAAGCAAAAATAATAAGAATACATTTTTAATTAAAAGATATTCATTGAAAAGGAGGCTGAAGCTTTTAATTTTCATAATTTGTAATCTCGTTTAATTTTTACGCATCTCGGGCCCCTATATAATGCAAGCTTAAGAGGGGGCCGAACACCGCCAGCCAGCCGCTAGCGGCTAGCCCTGTTTTTAACATGGAGCGCAACTTAAAATCGAATTGTATAACACTTAAAATATGATTTAAAATTAAAATGTCACTACCGGAACATTAAACAGTCAAAGTTATAGTATTTCAGTCACTAAAGAACTAAAGAATTTTCTTACCTGTGCCAAACGATTTCGCCTTCATCGCTGCCGCTACGGCCGCCGCGTACGCTCTTTCGCGGATGCCCGAATTCAAAGCTTTCACTCGTTCCCACGCCTTGCCGGCTAGCACGCGATCCGCTACACGTCTTCGTTCGTTGTCCTTGTACTTGGCGTAAGCGATATCGCGTTCGCGACAGGCTTCGTCCAACTCGTTGATTCCTCGATCGCCGCGAGCCAATCTCTCCTCTAGTTTCGTTCCGGGTCCGCAGAACCTGTAGCCGGGAAGATGTAGTTCCACCGGTAATACGTCTACCGCTCGATTGATCAGCGTAGGTACTGACTTCGCGACGAATGGTACCGCGCTTTTAACTATTTTTCCGATGAGACCACGCCCCCTTTTTTATCAACGCGACTACGTAGTTCATACATGTCTACTGTTTCGACTGCTGACGATAAAGAGATCTCCAATCGTGCTCGTCCTTGGATTTGTCCAGATCACTAATCAACTCGTTCGTCTCCGCCTTGCTCGTAAGTAGTAACTCTGCCTCTTCGGCACCGAGTGAAGTACGCGCTGCGTGCGTATGCAATTTATAGATATACGATACCACTTTCTCCCAACGGCGTTGGAACACTTTTGCGAGTTTGTACATTTCGCTCTTCGCGTACCGCTTCGCGTCCTGCAATTGACGCGCGTTCACTGCGTCCGTGGGCCGTGCGCCACCGTCACCAACGTTCAGAATAGTCTTTCCTTGTGCGTTGAAATAAGTGTCGTTTACCGCGGTGATCGTGTGTCGGTTCAAAAATTCCAAGTTCACCGCGTCCTTGTTGTTGACGGGCGGCGCTAACTGCGTTATCCGCACGTTGCCGACCATTAGGTTAGAGTTCGTATCCTTCGGTATGATCTTCGAGTCCACGTATACTTTGGTCGCAGCGTCTCTCGCACGAATCGGTTCCCTCAGAGACTGTATGCGATGGTCCCGCGCGTCGACGACGGCCCCGTTCTTCTTGTTCGGTGGCAGCTGTGTGAACGCAAGCACGAGTAGTCTACGTACTGCTTGTTGACGGCGTCCCCGAGATCGACGGGAGCGGCGACGTTGACGAGCTTACGACCTTTCACATCTATTCCTTGTGCCGTCCGCGGATCGGCTAACAGACAGTGTTCGCGCATGAACCGCAGTGGAACGGCATCGTTACCGTCGTGCGGTTCGCCCAAGTTGTGTATTTTTTCCCCGCTACGTCGAAGTGACCGTCCTCGGACATCGCGATACCGATATCCTCCCGCAGACTGCGTCGCGTCTCTCTTCGCGCTCTGACTGCGCTCTGGTGTCTGCCGAACTTGTCAACGCTCCTCTCGTGAATGATGCACGTCGTATGCCGTGCACGGCATTTATACGTACTCGTGTAATAAATCGATTGGTTTTGATACGATTCTACCGTCTATGCATTTTATTCCGACAACGGAGAGTCCGTCGGTATGTTTTCCTTTTACAATCGTATTTAGAAATTCATCGTACACGTATACGCGTCCGTCTTTGAAGAAATAAATCTTTCCGTCGATGTCCACGGAACGCGCTATCAACGGCTTCTGGCAAGCCGACAAAAAGATCTTTAACGTATCCGTGTTTCTTGATCGTGAACGTGCACTCGTCTATCTCACCGTAATACATATCGTTGTACAACAGAAGTGTACGACCCATGTAGGTGTGTATCGCAGCGTTTATTTTCGTCATCGTGCAAACACCGAGCGTTGTGATCGGTCGCGGATACCCGTTCACCGGCTGCAGACTGTGTATATCGAACATGTATACGTAGTTGTCTATGAAGAGCACCACTTCTTCGGTGCGCGGTCTCTGGTACATCGCCGAAACGTTGGTGAACGTCGACGGTAAGAACGTCAACCAATCCGTCAACAGAAGCGGACTCCCGCCCGGACGCTTCGACTCGAGATCCAGTGTCCACAAAAAGTTATCGTGCACTATATACATGTGTCTGTTGATTATTAAAAATTGATTAACGTTCTTTAGTCGACATAAATCCGTCGTCGTCCGGAGGGTGTCGTTCGTCGTCGGCGTCGTCGTCGTAGCGGGCGGCGGCGGCAGCGGCGGCTTCCCGTACAAGCGTTGAATACCTCTTATATCTTATACCGTCCGACCGCGGCACGTAGAAAGGGTACATGATCGAATCTCTCTCGAGGGAATGAGACAGTCCTAACGCGTGTCCGATTTCGTGCGTTAGCACCTGAATAAAACTGGTCTGATCGTCCGGTATTTCGGTTGCGTTCGTATAATTCCACGATTCGTAGTAGTCCATGTGTATCTCGGTAGTGTTATACGGTAATTCGGGCGGGTAGTAAGCGTGAGCGAGTATCCCTCCTCGCCCGTCAAAATCGTACCCGCAGATCGTACACCTGGAGGTCAGACACCTGTGTTTAAAATATTTCATAGCGATGACCATGTCAGCGCTTATGTCGTTGGGTTAAGTCGAATTCCAGATTCGAATGTTTCCGCCAAACAGCGAATGCTTGTCGTGACGCTTCTATAGCGCTGGCGGTACCGTGAAAGAACCGACACGACAGTCGTCTCTTGGTCCACGGTGTTCGTAAGGTGTACGTCACGAAATATTCGTTACCGCATCTCCGCATTCGCATCAGATTCTATCCTGACCAGATAATCATCCTATAAACTATTAACAAGTATACACATTAAATAACCAAGTTAAACAAGGTACAAATCAGAAAATAAGTACGGTTTGATATTGAACGTTACAATATACAGTATTTAAAATTTATATTTATATTACCTCAATATGTTATTTTTCCTTATTTGGAATATGTTTCGAGAGCTCCCGTGCTCTCATCCTCAGCCTCTGCGATCTTGCGTCTCACATATATAATGCAACAGTACAACCATTTACGGTACTGTGCATGGCCAAAATAATTTAATTAAATAATATAAATAAATAAATTTTGATTAATAAACATGATTCAGATTGCAAGCTGGATCGTATTTAAAAAGGGAACGCAGAATTCCTGCATGGACACGTATATCTGGCCCACCTGTCGCTAGCGTTGTGTACACGTGTATTTTGTTTGTGTGTGTGAAGCCTGTCCGTTCTTGAACTGTAACCAACCCTTTTCAAGTATTGACAGACTTTATGTTTTATTGTAATTATAAGAAAAATATGTACGATATTGTAAAACGAAAGACACCAGAGGGTGTAGAAAATAAATGTGAACAAAGGGTTAAAAGACAGTGCCAAAGTAAAGGAAAGTGCAATTACTATAAGTAAAAAGTGAATAGCTCTTTTTGTAATTACAATAAAGAAATGTAATTTACGTATAGTAAACATATAAAAATTAGCGATCGATTAATCATCGAGTAGTGTGAAACAGACTTCATAATTCGCGAAGATAGGCGAAATTAGTGAATTGAACCAGAGTGGGGGTAAAGACGCTTCGACAAACTCTGGCAAGATGAAAATTGTTCAGACCTGAGCTTTTGCACGGCCTGGCTATAAATATCAGGTCTCGCTAATAAAGTTCCTTCTTCAATTTTTAACCGTTGCCGTAGGAGGCTATGTCAGTCGACGACGCTATTTTAAATCTACAGAGAGAGTCACGGGACACTTGCTGTGATCTGGAAGTTTAACCAGAACAGCAGATCACCTACGAAGGGGGTTCGATGGACTCACGTACGATCCATGAGAGGATACGAGACAACTAGTAAACAGCACTAGCAGTGGAATCCTGTAAGAGGACCAGAGGACCAGAAGAACGAGAAGGACACACTGATAGTATCGCATCAAATGAGGTGATGAAAAACCATTTTTGTTAATTACAGACAATTGAAAGACTCTAATTAACATAGAATGAAAAACATTCGAACAGTTAATCAATCATAAAGAAATGTACATAAATGTAAAAGCAAGTTGTAATATAGAATAATAATTCATGTATAGGAATTAGTAGTTGAATCAAACATAAATGCTAAGAGAGAAATATTTGAGTTTAAGTTAAAATCAATTAAAGTATTGAGAAAGGTTTGTTTGATATGATTTTAAATAAAAAGAAATGAGAGTAATTGATAAAGTCTTTGTTTGATAAAGTAAAATGCATATGCAATAGTAAATAATGAAAGTCAAATAAGATTAAATAAATTAAAAATAACAGTAAATTCAGAATTACAGAAAATAATATGAGATTGCAAAGATAACCACACAATGAGTAAGCCGAGACTAAAACATTTAATTAATTAAGATTAGATGATAATGTTTATGCATACCATGTTATATATAATTTGTTAGCCATAAGTCATGTGCGAATGGTTAATACAAACGATTAATAATGAGTATTATTTCAATATGCGAAATGAAAGAATTTTGTTTAATACAAAAAAAATTAATAATGGAAAAATTCTAAAACTTATATAAAGCATAATCTTCTTATTACGATTACACCCATGAAATCAAATTGTGTTGTTATGTTATATAATTTGGCGCTCCCAAAGCGTGGGGCTACCCAAATTAAATTACATTCAAATTGTGTTGTTATAATATATATTGCAACGATAGATACAGCCATATGCTGTATTGAGCATTGATTTTAAATAAATGTAAAATTTGTAAAATTATTATAAGTTTGGGGTAAATGGACATGTCTGGGATTGTAAAAATGTTTCATTGTTATACTAGGGGAGAAATTATCCTGTTCCAACAGGCAAGGAACACCTGCTTGATTGTATGTGTGTTACGCGTGTATCTTGTGTGTGTTAGTGATGCATGTACAGACAGGAATCTCAGCAACCCTCCCCAATTAATTACTAAAATAATTATTGTAATTCACTGTGTGAAAACTAATTAGTGTATAAACAAACAAAAGGCACGAAAGTGTGTGTAAAGTTTATAGTTATCCACAGAAAGAAAATGACGTTAGTAGGTCACACTATGCGAAGTCAGTGCGAAATAAATGTGCCAAAAATACGTAAATTACACTAAGACGCTCAAATTAATACAGTGAGTGCTTAAACAAACTATCTATGATTTGTGCTATCTCAATTCCGTACAAAACATTGTCATTTGCAAAAAATTGCAAATATATGAAAATGTTCGTGAGTGGGGGTTATCATGTGATCTGCAGGTCTCGACAGGACAATTTCGGAACCAACAGGTGCGGAATCTCGAGAGGGTTTAAATTAAGGGTTCGACTGGAAGCCCTTCTCTTCTTTTCAAGACACAGTTGCAGTCGGACACGCTGTCCGTCGGCAGAACAGTTTTATTTTGTTATAAGTCTCATCTACGAACGAATAAAGACGTTTTCAGTAATTATGTTTACACTCGTACGGAAAAACGTAGAGTACCGGGACCGTTTAAGTCAGCAAGAGTATCTACAGAGAAGCTACAAAGAGCGACGCGAGATGCTGGACGTTAGAAGATGCTTTTTAGACGACTAACAGCCGAACGAGATCCACCTCGCAGCCGATATTAATTCTCTGGGACAGACCACAGACCACACACTGCTGGAGAACGACGCTGGACTCTGGACATATCCAGGACTACGCCAAGCCAGGAATAACGGTAACCCAATAAGTCGTAAGGTCATCAAAACTCGAGGTGACATGCATAATGCATTTATAAATGTTTTTTTTTAAAGAGTTCATAAAAACTATATAAAGATATAATGAATTAAAACAAAAAGTTTATTATTAGGTAAAGAATGTAATAGAGTCTTATGTAAATGTTTTAGTCGTAAGAATGAACGATCGCATATAGATAAATATAGAAGAAGAAAAAAGAGTTTAATTTTTAGATAGTATTTTTTTATCAAAGAAAAATAATTGAAATGATTTGATATTTGCATTTTGTAGAAAAGAATAATTTAAATTTTGAATACGAAACAAATGTCAGTCTAAAAGTAATTAATATAATTTTAAATTTATGTTTGAAAAACATTGGTATAGACTAAGCAAGCTGAGGTCAGATCTGATTTAAATGAATTCAATTAAAATAAAACTTAATTATATTTAAATTTTATTTATTTTATTAAATCAATTTGAATAAATGTCTAGATTAAGATTATTAACATGTCTAGATATAAGAGTGTTTTAAATGTGTGTAACACCGTATAGCTTAAGAGATAAACACTTAATAATAAGTGATATCTTGATCGGAGATTATTAACAATGTTTTATTATTTATAATGCTTTTTAAACAATAAACATGAAATAAAACTTATAGTTTTACCTTATTTCCTTTCCATCTTGCGACTTCGTTATATGTCATACACGACATGTTTCGGGAAACATGTTCCCATCTTCAGGTTTAAAAACTTTTCGTTCTCACATGAAGAACTTGTCAACGTAAATAAAAACTTTTACTAACATCATTAAAAACACACTACATTAATTACGTACCGCGCGAAGAATCAGTGCGCACTGTTCGGGTTCATAATCGCAACTGTTGATTTCTCATTCGTCTATAATCTGATAAACATGTTGTAACGCAGTATCGTACAAGCTGTTCGAGTTAAACGACAATTGATCGTTGAGCACTAGGTTTTTTTGTGTTCTCGATGCTTTGTAGATTTCAAATTCTTTTGAAGCGCTCATAATTCGCCCTTTGTTGCAAATATGTAACGGTTTCAAATTTTTGGCGCAACTAGTGTATCTGTGGTTATTATTAATCAAATGTAACGCGAAGTTGGAGGTAGTATATCTAATGCTGCCCTTCGGTATGTGTTCACGAAATCTATCTTTAAATTTTCTCCCTGTCTGGCCAATGTAAAACATGTCACAATCATCACACACAATTTTATACACACCCGAGTTAATTTCAAGTTCTGAATGTTTATTATGTCTGAAGAAATTCCGCAAGTTATTCGTGGTTTTAAAAAATACATTAATGTTTAGTTTTTTAAATACGTTGTAGCATAACAAAATTATCACATTAAAATTTTAACTTAATGCAACATAAATAAAGAAGAAAAGGTCCATAGTGAGTGAGAAGAATGAATTGGTTAAAGATTAAACTAAAGAAATTGTACATTAAGTCAATAAAATGTTAATAAAAATAAAAAATAACAAAGAAAACTATTGGTCAAAATAACTTACTATGTAAAAACCCAATAAACCAGCAGTATACCCAGTAGATTGGGGAAGCAGTAAAAAGGAAAGAAAAGAAAAAGGAGATAAAAGGGTGAAAACAATGTTAATAAGGGAAATTTATAAGGTCAAGAAGCAGAGAAACCACAAGACAAGAAATTTACTAATATAATAATGAAGAAAGGACAAAATATGTCAAGATTCCTACAAAGAGCCTAGAAATAAGAAGAGCTATTCCAAAAATGTTAATAAAGGAATACATACCTTTGAACTAAAATTAAAACCAACATATTTAGACCCCGTAACTCAAGTTACAAGATACAATCCAATGAAAACCGAGTTGTAAACTAGCTATAAGTATTATATGTAACAACCAAAAGACTACCAATAGTGTAGAAACAAACCAAAAACTACCATAGTGTAAAAACAAAAGACTACCATTAGTGTAAGAAATATAAGGTGAAATACCATAATAAATACAATAAAAGTCAAAGACTACAGTGAGTGTAGAGAATAACCAGTGACACACTATAATAAAAAATAGTGTAGGAAATAAAAATTATTTAAAAGGGCTGACAACATTATTAGTGATAAGAGTTTTTTTTAATTAGATATAAGAAATAATATTACCCATAAAATGTTTTTTTTTAATTACAATTAAGTAAATTGTGAGAAGGACAATAAATACCAGAGGACAGTTCACAACTGAGGGTATAACCAATAATAAAATGTTTGTTATTTATTGTTAATCAGATAATATGTTAGATATAAGGTGATAATAGATATAAGATGTTGTTATTACAGTTAAGTTGTTACCAGAAAAAACAAATACAAAAGACAGTTAATGACTGAAAGTATTATTAGTAAAAAGATGTTTTAGTATAATTAAATTTGTTACAAAAAGAACATAAAAACACAGGACAGTTAATGACTGAAGGTATTGTTAGTAATAAGATGTTTCTATTATAGTTAAATGATATATAAAAAATAATAGGCATAAGATATTTTGTTATCATTGAATGATACAGTCAAAAATAATAGATATAAGATGTTTTTGTTAAAATTAAGTGATATATGAAAAATAGTAGATAATAAGATGTTTTGTTGTATTTAAAATCATGTTAACTAATTTTCAAGTTTGTAAGGCAGAGAGGCAAGTAGGAAATAGGAATGTTATAATTTTATTTAAAACTGTAAACCATATGAAAGGTACAAAGCAGATTAGCTAATACACCACTCTAGAAAAACAGACCAGTAATGTAAACCAAAACTATCTATCAGAGAATCAAACTACATAATATAGGGAATATAATTCAGTCCATACAAAACAGAAATTTGAAAATGTAATTAGTACGGATACAAATAATAACGAATGGAATGACAAAGGAAAGAAAATTAACTTTTTTTGGAAATAAATAATACTAGGCATATAATGGTAATCAAATCAGACCAAAGGGTAAATTAATCAATATTGAAGTGTAATAACAACAAAATTATGAACAACAAAGGATAATTACGGAGTGATTAATATTATTCCATGGAAATAAAATCAGAAAAACACTTGTAAACCATTTAAACACTAAATTTGTACAAAATATGAGGCCTACAATAATTATCAAAAATTGTAAATTTTAGGCTTATATGAACTTAAAACAAACCCAGCTATATATCCAATTATGTAAAATTAATTTAAGAACATTGCTGAATAGTTGGATTTTTGTAAAATTAAGAAATAATTGAAATACAGCAATAAATAGGAAAACTTGTTAGGTATATTTAGAGGATGAACCAAATCTGAGACATGTACTTTTATAAATAAACAATGGAAAGAGGAAAAAGACATTTCATAAATTACCCTAAAACGACGACGTTCAGAGTTTAGTCTATTGTTAATCGTTAATATGACCAGTTGAGAAATTACTAACACAAGACCGAAAAAGTATAATTTTGTGCAAAACCGTGAGTGTAGCTTTGAAAAGTGTAACAGAGGTTAACTAAATAAAAATAACACTAACAGATAATAATTAACACCTAACTAATTCAGAACAACAGCAATAACACTATCTAACACGAGCACAAGAAATCAACGGCCATTTTGAGAAGATTTTAAACCGTATTAGCAGAACACGAATACACACATTTGAACACCGGACACTTCACCAGTAAACAATCACGAAACGACATCGCAGGAGAAGAGAGAACACTCTACACTATATTCCAGGACAACTACCACCTCGCAGAGAAGGGAATACTCATTTATTTCTGTGGGAGAAGCTCAACCAGTATCAACAGTGCATAGCAGAGAAAATCGAGGTTACGGCGGCCATACTTTATTTCCGAACCAGCACAAGACACAGCCTGCTTGAAGCCAGTGACGTCATCTCGACGAATGGTTCGATATTACTTTTCATAATTGACAATTTACATAATATTTTTTTTTCAGCCATAATGATTTATTTTAAAAAATTAGTGTAAGAATTGTATCTTGTTCCTTGCCCTCTGACCATTTCGACTCGCTAAAAGAATCCTAATTAATTAATCTTGTAAAAAATATATTTTGTCAATCTTGTTCGCTACCGACTTGAGCAGATATCAACCAATGCCTGGGTCATGCGCAGCCTGAATGGCGCATAATTTTAAATGTCAATAAATGAACATCATTATTCAGTTATAAGAGTTTGTATTTATTTGTATAGTGAATCTTAGCTATTCTTTCTTCTAAAAAAATAATTTACAGTGATAAAATAAATATTTGAGAGGAAGAAGAAGAGCAAAGTCAGCAGCGAGAATCAACAGATCTAACTACACTATTAAATTATTAATAGAAATAAATAGTTTCGAACTACAAATTCATAACTATTTAATTGGAAGTAATTAAAGCACACACACAATTAATTAATTATTTATTAATTAATTGAATTAATTAATTAAACAAAAACAAAAACAAATATATAAGTAAAATTTTATAACTTACAAAAATTTTTATTATCAACAAATCACACTTTATTATCTTACATTATTTATATTTAATTTATTATTTGTAAATTTGAAATTATATTACCAATTGGCGAGATCACTAGTGAGATTTCAGTTATTATAAAATCAACTTAATAATTATAAAATCTATCTACTACTAATTAATTATATTATCACCAATAAGAAAGAAAAATATATTACAACGTTTTTTATAATGTGTGGAAGAAGATTAGTAGGCCTATATTCAGTCGCGATGAAAGCGTTCTCTGTATTATTAGATTTAATCACTTTATTTGCTTTGGATTTGTGTTTACGAATTAGTTTGTCTATAATTGTGTCTTTATATCCATTCCTTACGGCAATGAATTTGACAGTGTTTATCTCTTCCTTCAGGTCTTCTTGGCTTAGTGGGAATGACAATAATCTGTGTACGAAAGCATTGAAGGAAGCCAATTTTTGTGTGTATGGGTGATATGAATCTGCATGAATAACCATGTCTGTAGTTGTGGGTTTTCTGTATATCCCAAATTTAAAAGAATCGGTGCATTTCTTGATGCATACGTCCATAAAATTTAAGCTATTATATGTCTCTGTTTCCATAGTAAATTTAATGTTACCGTTTATATTGTTCATGTGTTTGAGCATTATATCGATTTGTCTATTTGTGCCGTTGAATATTATAAAGGTGTCATCAACGTATCGGGTGTATGAAATGATAAGTTCGTGCAATTTGTTATGAGCAGACAAAAGATATTTATTTTCGTAATATATATTTCTGCCAATAGACCACTGAGAGCGGAACCCATCGCTAATCCTTCTTTCTGCTCGAAAAACTTGTTATCAAAAGTAAAATAATTTTGTTGTAATATGACTCGTAACAATGACAATAGTTCTTGAATTTGCTGCTGGCTTAAAACTGCGGCATTAATCAAGTTGGTTTGAAGTATGTTTATAGTCTCATTTACCGGTATGTTAGTGTATAAATTGGTAATGTCAAACGAGACTAGTTTATAGTTCGGATCAAATTGACGTTCCTTATGTTGTTTATAAATTCCAGGCTATTCTTTACGCTATGAACGTTTGTTAGTTTGATACTATTTTTTAAAATGAGTTGTAGTTTTTTAGCTACTATATAACTAGGCGCAGATGTGTAATTAACTAAGGGTCGTATGGGCATGTGTTCTTTGTGTATTTTGGGCAAGCCAGTGAATATGGGGGCCCGCGGTTTCATCTGTTTAATCTGATGTCTAGTGTCTTTGTCAAACAACGTTGTGCATTCATTAATAACGGAGTTTAATCGTTTTGTGTATTTTGTAGTGGGGTCGTTCTTCAGGCGTTCAATGTTGTTGCAGGTAATGAACCCGTAACCCTTTTTTATGTAATCTGAATTATACATGATAACCAATGTATTGCCTTTATCGGCTTTTGTTATTACTGCTTCATTTAATTCCAGTTTTTGTTTGATACTTTTTGCTGTCTTAAACTCCTCTTTGTATTTTGAAGGCATTATATCGTTGTTGCTGATTCTTAGTAGTCGCGTTAGTTTGTTGTTGATTATAGATCGTGCCTCCTGTTGTGTTCCTTGATTTTTAATGTATTTTAGAGCAGCTTCGGCGTAAGTTACTTCTCGTACTAAATTATTTTTATTAAATTTGGGTAGGTTATAATTTAATCCTTTTGATAATAACTTTATCTCATCTTCGCTGAATATCATTTTAGTGTGGTTGTCTACTCGTTTGTGGAAAACATGTTTACATTTGATGTCCCTATGTGTATGTTGTTCGCGTTGTAATTTAGTGAATTTCTTATTGTGCGTGGCTATGATGACTTTTGTTGTGTTTGTTATCTGTGTATTTACGGTTCCGATAACGTTGTTGATAATAGCCGGGTGCAATGTATTTAAAACTTCTAAATGCGCTCGATATACAGTACGATTTAAACTTATTTTCTTTATATAAAGCTGTTTAAGTTCTTCTTTTAACCAAAATTCCTGAGACATAATTTTTGTCTTAATTGCACTTATGGATTTGTTGTTGATCTTAACTTGGGCGAACTTTGGTGTGATGTTATTTTGCATGCATTTTTTTAATGAATTTGATATTGAGGTTAGTCTTAAGCATCTTCAATTTAGCGTTTTTATGTTTATAGACAAGACGTGCTTGATTAGCTTCAAGATTCATAATTTGTGATTATGGTCTCCAAGTCGCGTTATTGAAATAAAACTTATAGTTTTACCTTATTTCCTTTCCATCTTGCAAATAAACATGAAATTTTAACTACTCATAAATTTACTACTCTTATTGCAGTTACACCTGGTATCGTAACTAATATAACTGTTTAAATACAAGGTATCGTTATATAAAATTGGCGTCCCAAGAACGTGGGGCTCCTAAAACAAATAAATTTGTACCGTTATAATATATATATATATTCAATCACTTTCTTCTACAGTTCGTTTCCTGATGTATATAAAATATTTAAATTTGTATTTACTTTACTTCAAGATGTTATTTTTCCTTTATTTGGAACATGTTTCGAGAGCTATTGTGCTCTCATCCTCAGCCTTCGCGATTCTGCGTCTAGTGAAGTACCTGTGTGTTGGTCTATCGCCATTGTGGTCTCTGGTATCTCAAAGTGGTATTTTTGTGTGTGATTGTGGTGTATGTATTAGTATTTTGTGTATTTTCCATGTTGAGTGCTTTGAAAATTGTGTCGTGCTTTGTATTGATTTGTATTTGTTCAGGTATTAGTTTGTTTTGTGTTTTATGTTTGTATATTTGTAAATTTTCCCAAATGTTCATTATGGTCCCTTTGTGTGGTATGTGTTTTATTAGTGTCATATTGGTTATGTCTGGGAATTCATGTCCCGTGTTTATTGCATGTGTGGCCAAATTGGATTTATATGTTTCTGGTTTTTTGTATGTATTTACATGTTCAAAATAACGTTTTTTCAGCTGTTTTTTTGTTTGTCCTATGTAACATTTATTCCAATCTTGGCATTCAATTTTGTATATACCGTTAGTTGTTGTATTATCTTTGTTGTGTGGGTTATTTAGTTTTTGTAAATTATTTTTATTAGTTTTGTATGCTATTTTCATATCTGTGTTTTTAAATAATTTTGTTAGCTTTGTCATTATATTATTTATGTACGTGAATGTGGCCCATTTTTTGTTGTTGTTATTATTTATGTGTTGTTCACAACTCATTATGTTATTTATGTATTTACTCAAATAATTTATTTACAAAGTAGTTAATTTTTATTTATGAATTAAGTTGCCCAAGTTACTCAGTAAGGGTATAAAACTAATTTAAGGAATTAAATATTACGCGACATCAAGTACCAGTTCTGCTACAGAAGTATTTGATATGAACTGTGACACCTTTCATTCATTAGAAGTTTTGTTAAAATACGACGTCACTATGTTGTCTTTAGAGGAAACCTGCTAACACAGCCGCTAAACATACTGGTAGCAAAACTCATCTAAAAATTTCTGGAATGTTCCACATGCTAGGACGTAACAAAATAGAACATTGGTTGTCGGAATCATCTAGAATTTGAGCAGTACTGGACAATGAAAATGTTGCACAAGTCGAGGAATAGTAGGCCATTTTATAGATGTTGTTTGTTATTTAGGAAAGCGAAAGTTAGCTTTTAGATGCCATAAGGAAAATGAGCAGTTTCTTAATAATATTTCTTAATAATTTATTTCTTAATAAATTATTTCTTATTTCTTTTGTGTTTATTTCTTAATATTATTTAGAAACTTTAAATTTACTGGCAATAGAAGAGTCTTTAATAAAGTAACATTAAAAACCAGAACTGTACTAAATTCAGGATGATTTAATCGAGCCCTTTTTGCATCGCTATTAATGAAAAAAATTCATGATTAAATAAACCAGGCTAATTTTGTTTCCATTCAAGCTGACGAACCAACTGATGTATTTGTTAAAGCACAACTGAGTATAATTGTCCGATATGTTCATGGTTTGAAAATTAAGGAATAGTTTTTTGTGTTTCTTCTAACAAAAGCGCAGAATGGTTGACTAACAAAAATATTTCAGTTTTAAAAGAATTTGACATCGAAAATAAATTAGTACGCCAAACATACGACAGTGAGGCATACTATGATGGCTGGTCGTTACGGTGGAGTACAAACCATTGTTCGCCAATAGTTGTCCATTGCTATGCTCACCAACTTAATTTGGTCTTGGTACACAGTGCAAAAAATACTAAAGAAGTTAGACTGTTTATTTGTAATTTTAATACATTTCAGAGTTCTTTAGTAGATCTGCTGTTAGATCTGTTTTTCTCCAAGAACAAGGGTTTAAACTTTCTCATCCAACAACACCCTTTGGACATACCATTCGCTGGCGGTTTTACAAAGAACACTACATGGAAATATTTCGTGCGGTTTCTCACATTACCGAATGTGATGATTGGGATCCTCGGTCAGTGAGTGCTGCAATTGACCTCCTAAATATTTTAAAGTCAACATCTTTATGTTGTATATGATCGTATTTTTGTATTTACTCAACACCTGTTTAATGTGTACAGGTAAAAATCTAGCAGCATAAACGCGTTGCTTATAAAATTCTTGATTCTGTGACAATGCAACTAGACGACCGATTCGTTGAATTTGGAAATCATTTTTGTCGAACTTTTAAGTGAGAAAAATTTTTTGAATCTCGGAGGATTTTTTCTCAACAGTTTGACAATCGGAAATATTTGTTTCTAAATTTGTTGACTGGGTAACACTGCGCAATAAATTATTAAACATCTGCAGCAGTGATGACAAAATGCTTTCCTGTGTTCAAGTATTATAATATATAGTGGGGAATCAACTCGATAGTGTGTATGAACAAATATTAAAGTTACTGAAATTAGTACTAAGTATTTCGGTTAAATCAGCCTCGAGTGAGCGTTCAGTGAGTAGGCTACATCGATGAGAATCAAAACATACCTTCGTAATCCTATGAAAACTATAATTGGGTACTTGTGTACCCAAAAAGGACCCTTGTGTACTTGGGTTTTTTGTGCTTTGAAAAATAATTGCATTTATGTGCACAGTGGACCCAGCTTTCAAGGAATGAGCAATAGATAATTTTGCCAATTTTTAAGACGCGGCATGTGGAACTCATTTACAAGAAAATGTGAAACGTTTGTGTAAAGCCTACAGTAATGATTTGTCATCATTTTAAATTCCACCACGTTCGATTAATTATCATTTTGGGGTAATAATTTTGTTATGAATTCATCCTGACATTATCATTTGTGACAATCATATTTTTTTGTTGGAAACGCCGAAATCGTGGGTTGTGATCGCCTTTTACCCCCCACCACCATTACCCCCCCTTTCAGTTGCCATTATATTTCTCGTGACATGCCAGTCTGTTCCCAGAAGTCTGGTTACGAACCTCTTTCTTTCTATCATCCCTTATTCTTGTCTCAGTTCCTGATGTAACTACCTCTTCTATCTTGTATTCTTCCTTTTCTATTCTTAAAATCATTGCGTTAACAGTATTCGACATCTCTAAGGCTAACAGGAATCTATTCGAAATGTGTGTGGAGCCTCTTACGTATTACGTAGTGGTCGGAATTAAGGCTTTGACACAATATTTCCGCAAACTGTTGGGTGAAAAAATAATATTAAAATCACGATTGTTTGAAGAAAGGAAAGGCCAAGCAAATGAGAATAAAATAATTCTACTCACAACGTGTTCAAACTGTACAAACCGTAAAACATAACGTGTTGTACGCGTAACGTATTAATTTAGGCCTATGTTTTGTCGATTCAGACCAGTTCACTTTAGCAAGTTATTTGCGTACATTTTTTTGGCACCATATATTCCATTTTCTTGAATTTCATCTGTTTGAAGTAGCAAAATTTCCGAACAGGTATGTGTGAAGTGTTGATTTTATAAGCAAAAGCCCTACAATTTGTTTTCTCTTTCTTTCATTGAATTAAGACAATGAATAAGATTTTTCACTTTTGTTATAGATGCCTAGATTGTTTCCGAATGATTTATTTCTATTTCCTTTCTATGTTCCGGCTTAAATTTTATATTTTATGTTAAGCAAATTATTTTTTTCATATTGAAACAGTATGTTCCTTTATAAAATATTCTGGGCCACAAGCAGGCCGCTGTCCGCAAAACATTACTAAATGAACACGAATTCACCACTTGGTTAGACAACTTTGCTTTCCGCATTGTGTCATAACATGGTCACACTCTCTGTGTATCCCTGCTGATACCTTTCCAACCCATAAAATGCTATGACGCTTAACATACGTAATTCTATTTATTGAATACTTGGCAATACTTTATTTTAGTTGTTGAAATTTTGGTCCAAAAGACGGTCTGGTCTGACCGCCTTCCACAATTACTGCCCTTTATCATATACAACATTTATATCTCGAACAATTTAGTAACTTGACTGCACGTTAAGAACAGCTAACGCTGCCAACAGCAAGGAACAGATCACTAACATTTGGTAAAAAACAAACGTTTGAAGCATGGGAGTATCCAGGGCTTCAAATTGGAAGGTGTTTTAGAAAAACTGGAAGTGACAAATATCCCCACAACACCCAGGAAGTTACCCACCTCCTGACAACATACCTGTAGATAATACAATGTGTGTATTATTATTATTATTATTAATTATTATAAATAAAATATATATATCGTCTTAAAAAGCATAATAAAATGGCATAATTCGTAATACAATTTTCAGCTGAGTGGGACATTTCCTGTCCCAAAACCCCCATCTGTCTACGCCCGTGACTTGAAGCAAAGCGCCAGGTGAACTTCATAGAAACCCATCAGCACGTTGTTAATTCTACGACAAGATTACTCGCTTAATCGTTTATCTGCGGATAAAGAAAAAAGGATACGCCAATTTTTTTTAATCTGCTGGTAAAAATTTAGTCATACAAGTGGAATTAAGTAATTAAGCTAATTAGTTATCTATGTAGGGACACTATAGTCGTTTTGCGTTTAAGAAAACGACTGGCAGTTGACCGGCAACGGCCTTCGTGTTGACCGGCAGTTGAAGCATGGTTAAATTTGTATCCCAGTTTTTGGGATATGTTGTTTTTAGCGAGTAGGAAACCCGAACGGTTACTCAGTCTGCAGTGTTTCTAACTCGGTTTGTTTGCAATATTTATAATGGAGTAATTTTTTATAAGAGAAACTTAGAAAATGTCTATATTAAACAGCTTTGTGGTATCTGTTCGAATCTTATACAGATGTAATGCCTGTGTACAGCTTCCGTGTGGCTGCAGGATGAAATGAGTAGGGGGACAAAGAACGTTGAAGTGTATTACGTTACCCAAATCTGCCTTTCTGCAAACATTACCTCTTGTGTTATCTCCATTTCTGTGATTTAGTATAGCCATTGTATTAGCCGGTATGTACACACGTTTTCACGTAGGCTAGTACAGTATGCTTTTTCTGTAAACAAGCAAATCTTATCTCGCTTTTTCTGCATAACTATCGGCCACACGGGTTGCAGTCACATGCAATACCTATTGTTGAACGTGAGATTTCGCTTTGTACGAGTATTTAATATTTTTCTCGTATTTATTTTTAATTAAGTTCTTCATTACCATTACGATTTCTAAAACAAATCACCAAATAAAATCTAAAATCGTATCCGTTATTCTTTATCTAAGACCGGACGTAGTATTCCGACCGCCGCGCGCACCGTTTACAAGCGTTCCACAGAGTTCTTATTAGTGAATTCATTTTTATGCCAACATCAACAAATTGTTGAACCAACCACCCCATGGCGCATATTGTAATTTTCGTTTTTGAGGGGTTGTAGTGGCAATTTTATCAAAAACTTTGATTCAATTCTGTGGCAAAACGAATAGATTGATTTGCTGTCAATACTTACAGATACATGCTCACTAAGGAAACCTTTAAAAAAATGTGAACATAATCAAAAAATGTCTGCAGAAAATGGGACGAAATTTTTGCTAGTTTCGTGGCATCGTTTGTCTTATTTAAGTGCGATATCATCTTTATTGTTTTAGGTCTTTGTTAATTTTAGATATCAATTCATTTAATCCGTCTACACGTATCCCCTCTATTACAACAAAACAGAGAATAAGTTATTTTTCATTCAATTTTATGGTAAACAATTGTCTACCCTCCCTATAAGCCCCCGGCAGAAAATCCTGGATGCGCTTCTAGTGGTGGGTCTATGTGGGAGCAAAGCAGCTGAATATCTCCTTCTTTAGCCTTGACCGTAGGCCTTTAGATTCTCTAATCTATCTCCACAGTGTCACTGATTTATTCTGGTTGTAATATTTTTTCCAGACCACTATTTAGTTTTATTGCTTAAATTTATTCGTTTTTAAACATTCTAGTTTAAAAAGCTATGTTTAATATTTTTCAAGTCGTAAAAGTAAAATGGAATGGGGCGGTTTTAGGGGCTACTTTTATACTACCATTTATCCTCCACCGATCCGTATAAACATTCACGGAATACGTAAAAGTTTTATTTTTAGCTGTCAATCTTTGACAGTTGTATATCGATTGTCACATATGCAGAGTTGAGGTTGAGAAGCCTTACAAGGATCGACCGCGACTGAAGGTTTATGGGCCACCACTACCTATGTACGATATCATTAGTGTGTCACTGTTGTGCGCGATGTTGTGGTGTGAGCCATCATAAACTGGAAATGATTTATTTTTGAGTTGGTTACCAGTAATTTAGTAAGCAACGATGAGCGAAAATAATACGCCAAAATGTTCTCCAGGTAACGATCCACACACACACACACACACACGCGCGCGCACACACACACACACACACACACACACACACACACACGCGCGCACACACACACACACACACACACACACACACAATATATACATATATATACTTAATTAATTATAAATATAATTATGTAATTATATATATGTATATATATATATAATTTAAATATTAATCACGCCACTTGTTACTAATTTTGACACAATATTTTTTCTCTCTTCAAACAATGTTTCCCTACCCTCCTCAAATCCTCGGTACGTGATCTGGCATCATGTTTCTAATCTTTCAAACGTCTCTCTCTCTCTCTCTCTCTCTCTCTCTCTCTGTTCCCCCCTAGATGTGTATATATCAGATACTTCACTCGAATGACTTCCTAATTTTTCCTTTCCTAATAATGTTCCCTAAAGTTAGCAACCTATTATTTTTCATATTCTTCTTCTTCTTATCCTGACCTAACCTCAAACGTAAACTCAACGTTACGCTATCCATCGGATCTTGTATCAAATCAGATTCTGATATTCAAGCACCTTGATTATTTGAATCACTTCCAGTACTTTACTATTCAAGTATTCGGATCACTTCCGTCTCCGTTCCGTTTATTCGGTATGTCAAACCTACGAAGTTTCTTAATTTGTAATGTACAGGTGTTCTGTAAGCCGTATTTTTATCCAAACCGCTTTATCACCTGCAAATCTAAACGATCTTATTGCTTTTTACCCCCTACTTTCACTTCCCCAAAATCCTGTTTTCGAAAATGATGATCTCAAGAGCAGCGAGAATACTAACTGTCTGTCTTATCTATTTGGTCATTCAATTACGTGTAATATACATCTTAAGATAAGATTCGTGTACCCAGTAGAAATCTGAAAATCCGGAAATTGAGACCGGAAATGGTTAGAATTATTAAAAAGTCTGCATTATCAAATGTCGACTCTAGCAACTGATTTATAGAAAATAAAGTCATGTACCAAATAAAGAGTAAATGTTTATTCCGTGCAAGTTCGTGTTTAAAATATTTATTAAAGTACTTCTTGATCCTTTTTCAAGTTACAATTTTATTTCTGTTTCTCAGTTTATATATTTTTTATTTTACCACTAATATACTTAAATTACACTAAACTTTCCTTATCGATTTATACGTGTCCGGTTCAAAATAATTTGCGTTCTGATTACAATGCTTTGAACTGTCAATTTTCCCAAATTTCCACTGTAAAAAGAACGAGTTAAAATTCCGAACTATTCTTACAGTCTATCTATGTGTATATACTCACTCATTTATTTATATACATCTGTATGAGTTTGATTCTGAGTAAGTATATCTCGTGAATCATGACAATGAATATCTACAGCCCAAAAGATGGTGCCAAACTTCGGGAAATGATTTTACTCGTCAAACTGAAGGAAAAATGTCCAGTCAACGTAAGCAGTGGTAAATGCTTCGTTTCCCATCGGTACTTTTTAAAATAAAATTAATTACTGCCGAACAAGATGAGGTGTAGAATTGAAAATTTAGTATAGGCTAGTATAGACTACACAGTACGTTTACCATTTCATATAAGTAATAAACAAACCAAACCGTTATCTTAACAATTTTCAAAACTGCGGCTGATTAAAATTTTTATATATTAATATATTCTAGTATATTTTAATATGAAAGGACTAATTTTTTACACGGCACTTTTTGTTTTAAGTACTCATTTTTGTCAAATTTAGAATTAAAATTTCAATCAGCTGCCAATTTGAAAATTTTTAAGATAACATTTTTATTTGCATTGTACTTATAAGAAATGGTATATACTTACTAAGTGTACCAAATTTCCACTCCACATCTCATTCCGTTCACCAGTAATTAATTTTTTTAATAAAAACACATACAGGCGGAAAACGGAGCGTTTTTCAACATACGTTTAGTAAACATTTTCCTTTGGTTTAATAAGTAGACTCATTTCCCGAAGTTTGGCATCATCTTATGGGAACACTATGTATAAACTGAAGCCCTTGCTAATGCTATCATTCCAGGACATCTGCATTGCTTCCTGCGTCATATCTTGAAAACCTCTGTTTCCCTGTTTGTGGTTCAGGGATTTGTTTCGGTCTTGTGACAACTTATCTTGTTAGTGTTCTAAGTTTATTCAAGTAGTCAGCCTCAACCTGTTTTTAATAAAAGCTACTTTTTTTATCTACTGTAAATTAGATTTCACGTCTCCAGCGAATCGTATTGTATTGTTATAAGGAAGGAATCACATTTAAAGCTACTGTTTAACATTTTAAAAAGTAATATTTTTGTATCAACACCATGCAGACTAATGTAAGTCATATGATTCTGGCTAATATGTATTGCTCATCAACAATTTACAACACGTATCTTAGAATCAATTACGAGCATATATTTTTTGTATAGAGTATTTAGGTATAGTATTTAATAATATTATTACCACTCATTTCCAATTAACATTCGTAGAATACAGTGTGTTCTATTGGAAGTCCAGCAACAAGAATGTTTAAATCGCGAATTTGGGTTATTTAGAACGTACGATTAAACGAGTTTCCAGGTAGACAACAATTTTGTTTCAGCTTTGTTTCAACTTAGTAATAAAAGCGTTTATGTGTGTCTCTGTTACAATTTTTCCAAGCTAGTAGGCCTATGTCCCTCGTCTAATTGTATGTTTGACTCAATCATTCGGGACGCTTTTCATCGGAAAAAGATGTTTTGAACTCGCACGAGCTCACACATGTTTCATGAGTACTGTTAACTTAGCGTTTGTAATGTAAATAATAATTATATACATTGGCTAATATTTGCAAGCAAAATGTGCTAGGCAACAAAACAACTGTGACAGTAAAATCGGAGCGTCAGAGAGACAAGCTGTATCCGGTATAAAGTAAACATGCTTTGTTTCAATTTTACATAACACTTTCGACAACGTGTTGCGTCATCTTCAGCAGTGCGACTGCGTTACTTTTGCAACATGGAACTGCTGCTGAATCTGTTCGTTGTCTATCCTGATATAATATACAAAACTCTTAGTCCACTTTTTTACAGTTTTCAATGATCAAGATATAATTAATTTCTTTCTCCAAGTATAAGAATTATAAATTTTTTTTTGTACAACGCACATTTCACTGTTATATCTGCGTTATTCAAAATCTCATAATGAAGATGTAGTGAATCGTGTAATATAATGCGTATGTGTGTGTTTTATTATAAGCAATTTTTAAAAATCACTTTTTTTCAAGAACTGGTTTCAGTTTGGAAAGTGCTTTCAAGAACCGGTCGAATCTCCTTCATCATTCCACTATTCTTTTTTTTCAATAACGGAACTGCAGTTCAGGCCGTTATTCTTTCTGATTTTTCGATTATAAGTGTAATCGAAATTGTTATTACAATAATGGCGTTATATACTCCATAATAACAAATTGTTATTATCGTAGTGCTAGTTAAAAAAACGTTTTTTAGTTTATAAGTACAATAACTTTGTTAAATGATTAATAAATGCATAAAAGTTAAAAACAAAAATTGTAAAGAATTTAATTCTGAGAAAAATGGTGTAAATAAAGTCAATAAAAATCAACAAAAAATTCCAATTTTGCTTAAAAACAAATTTTTCTTTTTAGGCAAAGATGTTTCTGTTTTACGTAAGATATCATGAAACGTATGGGAGATACAGTTCTGCGACCTATTTTATTCGATTTTTCAGGTCAAAAACCATAAGAAACAACAGAATTCGCCCCTTAATTTACCTTCCCAGAATTTCAGAAAGTCTTCATTTACCCGGGGGAACCGAAACCCGGGCGAAATCTTTTGCTAGCCGTAACTCGCTTACAAAACGTTTCCGGACATATGCTTATATGAACTTTTTTTCTTCTTTTACACTATAGAACCATTTCTCAAATTATTTCCCTCTCCTCCCGGGACACCCTGTATATTAAAATTTGTATTAGATAAAACAATATTTGGTATAATATAAAATAACACACACACACACACACACACACACACACACACACACACACACACACACACACACACACACACACACACACACACACACACACACACACACACACACACACGATTAGTTTAGTTTAATAAAACCAAGAACTTAATTTGTTCCAATTGTGCATAGCGCTTTCGAGAATGGAGTGGGTTTTCTTCATCAGTGCGACTCCATTACTTTTGCAGTAATCGAACTGCTGTTACGTTGGAGAGAATCTTACACTTTGATTTATACTTAGAACCTTCTACTCTCTTCCTCTTTGCAGAAGTATCTGTGTGCCCAAACAGAGACTCTTCACTGCTGAAATAAGGTGCTTAGTGTACCCAATTCTTTGTAAAATTTCCCATAACATCTTCCTGTCTACCTTGTCGAAACCCTTTTCAAAATCCACGAACGCAATATATGTAGCAAGGTTGAATTCTCTCCACTTCTCCAATATTCTATTCATTACGTGAATATCATCTGAGCAGAATCTTACTTTCCAAAAACCATTTTAAATTTCAGCCAATTTGGCTTCTGCTATAGGGTTGCAATCGAGCGTTAAATATCCTAGCGATATTTTGTAACGTTCAGGAAAAAGCTGACGTTCACAATTCACAACTTGATTATTATCAATCACATACGTGGTAAGAGACTGTACAGCACGCATTACACCCTCCGTACACTTTATTGTGGCATTTTCTGTTGAACTAGAGTAACTTTACGTTGTCTCACAACAAGAAATAAAATACTACTGAATTGTTCGTTTCAATGTTGTGTGTGCTTTTTTTATATTATTTTAGTACTGATGATTACGCAGTATTGCAGATGTTACAAATACGTGTTAAGTCAGCTGCATTTAATACGCATAACAGCCTTAAATGTAGTAGTAATAAAATAATAATTATTGTTTTATTGCAATAATACAAGCAACAGTTTTTCAATTTTTAATCTGTCGTACCTGTTTCTACAACTCTTAACGTCAACAATTTTCAATAAACATCAACTCTTAAAAAAATATTTTGTTATGATAATTAGGGTAACCAAATGTCTTGAAGCTCTTAAATAGTTTTATGTTTTGAGTTTCACATTGTTTGGTGTGAAGTAAAATATGGATGTATGTGGGTAAATGTAACAATTGAAACGTGTGGGGTATTTTAGGGGATTCGTTAGTCATTTCTTAGGACTTTTTATTATCAGTATTTTCTTCGTTGTACATTCCCTATTTGTTTGTTCTGCTATACCTGCACAGGTAACTGATTGAAAAAGTGAATCAATTATTGTAACTGATTGTATTGTTGAATGTGCATGCGAAAATACACATGTTTTAATGCGTGAGGTTAGGTATGAATGTTTTGGTTTTTTAGTCTGTTGTTTCAAGAAAAACAAAACTTACGTTTGGCAAAACCATAAGCATATATTGAAAAAAGCATAACGTTTAATAAGTACAGTGGCGTATATAGGCTTTTTGGCGCCCAGGGCAAGGAGATCGTCAGTCGCCTCACCTTTACAATTAAAGGGGGACAAAAGAGCAAAAATGAAGGCTCATCCAGTGAACAAAGTACTTAACAAATGCAAATGTGTAGATTTTTGTATGTAAAACACGTCCAGCAAACGTCTTAACAATATTTGTTAAGTGAAAATTAAGAAATTACATATTATAATATTACCGGTATTCAGTTTGTATACATTTATTATTAACAGACTATATAACAGACTTATTATTATTATAGACTATAAAAAATGTAGTACTATACAAAATTTATAACGTAAAAATGTTCCAATAAACATGCAAATTCCTTGTAGGTCTAAAGCGCATCGTCAAAACAATATCCTAAAGCAACATAAAGTTAAACAAAGAATGACATTAAAAGTAATAAAATAAATCACTTACCGTTGCAGGTAAATGGTTCCATAAACACCATTAATAAACACTTAATATTTATTTTTAATATTTAATAAATATTTAAAACGAGGCATTTTTAAATTTAAACTTTCCTGGTCTTAATTGCTGCAAAGTGGGTTATTAAATCACTATAATCTAAAGACGAAGCAATGTCGTTTTCAATTGAAAGTATCGCTAGATTTGATACCCTGTCTTGAGATATTGTTGATCGTAGGTACGATTTAATCAATTTAAGCTTAATAAAGGATCTTTCACAAGAAGACACAGACACTGGTAAAGTAAGAAAAAATTTAAAGCTGTTGCTAGTGTTTTGTAGGCTTCTAATCTCACTGAAGACATTATTGTAGCAGTCCCAGAGCAGTAAAGTCTTTTTGTTCTCCGTTAACTTTTTCCCCTTTTAAATAAAAGTATGAAGTCTTTCAAGCCACTGAACAATTCTTCACTGTTTAGGTCATGTGGATACAGTTTTGCAAGCACTGTGCACTTAATAATGATCTGGGAAAGCTGTTCCTTAAAATGTATATCCCCTTCATTTATGTAGGCCTACACCTCAAATTTAAGGCTAACTCTTTATGTTAGAGAAACGGCTTGAAATTTCAACTGACAGTTTGTCCAAATTTCTATTAGAGAACGTCCCATTTCTTGCCGAACGGTTAATGCAGAATCGTCTGTATATTCCCTTGGCATCGTGAGCTTCTTTCTTATTCTTTTTGTTATATTGACACTCCATTCATTACATACCTGCTTTGCATTAGTAACGACATTGTCACACAGCTCATTCCTCCAAACTTTTAATTTGTCCGTTAGCGTCTCCAGAAGTGTCAATGATTTATTTATCCAAAGCATAATAAAGTATTTTAACACGTTATCCACAAAGTATATTTTTATACGTTAAAAATGTATCTAAATATTTTAACAAAGCCAGAAAGTTTCCAGGATTTGGATCGTTAGTAATTGACCCCGATGTCCTATCAGTGCCAGATTTTTTTTCTGTAAGAGTTTGTATTGTGGCAATGAATTTCTTTCCATGTTTTAACTGCTTTACTCATTTGTTCTTGAAGTGGATCATCAATAAGTCCCCCTTTGTTTAAAGAACGTTTCAATTCTTTCCATTCAAAAACGCAGAGCGATGAGTAGGACTGTTTTCATGATTCTGAATACGAGGATTTAACTTTCGCCACGACGAAAACCCATTTTACTTCCATGTTCCTTAAGGAAATGGAAGTATGGTGATGGCAAAAAAAATCGTGTTCGAGATTATTGCAGATTTTTATTGTACTACACTCAAAACATGAAAAAAAGTCATTTTTCGAAAAGCGTCTGTGTGTGTGTCTGTCTGTGTGTCTATCTGTAGATTTTTTTCTATGGCAAACGATAACAGGCGGAAATTCAAACAGAATAAAATAATTTTTTGCGTACAGCCCTGATTTGTAGAGTACTCACGACCTATTGTTTTTGGTGAAGATCGGTTGAGGGAAAAAGGGGTAGTTTACCTGCAACGGTTTTTTTTTATCAAGGGTAATTTTTTTTCTATGGCAAACGAGAACAGCCGCAAATTCAAACAGAATCAAATAATGTTTCGTATGCATCCCTGAATTATAGAGTTCTCAAGACCTATTGTTTTTGGTGAAGATTGGTTAAGGGAAAGGGGTAGTTTACCCGCAACGTTTTATATTTTAAAAGGGTATTTTATATGGCAAAAAATAAGAGCCGCAAATTCAAACAGAATCAAATAATTTTTTGCATACAGCCCTGATTTGTAGAGTACTCAAGACCTATTGTTTTTGGTGAAGATCGGTTAACGGGAAGGTGTAGTTTACCTGCAACGTTTTTCTTATCAAGGGTAATTTTTGTCTATGGGAAACGATAACAGCCGCAAATTCAAACAGAATCAAATAATGTTTTGGATACCGCCCTGAATTTGAGAGTTCTCAAGATCTGTTCGTTTTGGTGAAGATCGGTTAAGGGAAAGGGGTAGTTTACTAGCAACGTTTTATGTTTTAACAAGTGTATTTTCTATGGCAAACGATAAGAGCCGCAAATTCAAACAAAATCAAACAATTTTTTGCATACAGCCCTGAATTGTAGAGTTCTCAAGACCTATTGTTTTTTGGTGAAGATCGGTTAAGGGAAAGGGGTAGTTTACCTGTAACGTTTTATGTTTTAACAAGGGTATTTTCTATGGCAAACGATAGCAGCCGCAAATTCAAACAGAATCAAATAATGTTTTGCATACAGCCCTGATTTGTAGACTACTCAAGACCTGTTATGTTTGGTGAAGATCGGTTAAGGGAAAGGGGTAGTTTACCAGCAACGTTTTTCTATCAAGTGTAATTTTCTTCTATGGCAAACGATAACAGCCGCAAATTCAAACAGAATCAAATAATGTTTTGCATACAGCCCTGAATTGTAGAGTTCTCAAGACCTGTTGGTGTTGGTGAAGATCGGTTAATGGAAAGGGGTAGTTTACCTGCAACATTTTATGTTTTAACAAGGGTAATTTTTTTTTATGACTAACGGTAACTGCCGTAAATTCAAACAGAATCAACTACTTTTTTGCATACCTTTTTGAATTATAGAGAACTCAAGAGGTCTGTTAATTTTGTTGAAGATCGGTTAAGGGATAGGGGTAGTTTACCAGCAACGTTTTATGTTTTATCAAGGGTAATTTTTTTTTTGACGAACGATAACTGCCGCAAATTCAAAGAGAATCAAATAATTTTTTGCATAATGTCCTGAATTGTAAAGAAGTGAAGGCCTGTTGATTTTGGTGAAGATTGGTTAAGGGAAAGGGGTAGTTTACCGGCCACTGTTCATGTTTTAACAAGAGTAATTGTTTCTATGACGAACGATAACTGCCGCACATTCAAACAGAATCAATTATTTTTTTGCATGCGTCCCTGAATTTTAGAGGACTGAAGGTCTGTTGATTTTTGTGAAGATCGGTTAAGAAAAAAGGGTAGTTTACCTGCAACATTTTATGTTTCATCAAGATTAAAGTACTTAATTTTGATAAACAAAGTATCCTGATAAGAAGCTCATAATAATCCACTGTAGAAACGTAGATGAAATATCTATAAATGAAGAGGCTAGTTGAACGGGGTGGGGTATTTTTCTATTAATGAAAATTACAGTTGAAGAGGGAGGGGAGAATTTTTTATATGTGTACTACGTTATCGGCAACAAAGAAGTAGTTTTTTGTTAAAATTCCTTCCCGGGCTGTTTAGCCGTAGTCCAATGTTTTCTGCAAAACCAGACGTTTCGGCAACGCCATCGACTGCCATCATCAGTGAAAATCGAGTGCGAAAACGTGAGGTGGTATACGTTAGTGACCACAATACTGTGGTTAAGGCTGAAGCTATAGAAAGAAGTAGTTTCTATGGAAATATTTCATTTCGAATATGATTTTAAATATAAATCTTAGAACATGGAAGTCATGTATGGATCTCCATACCGATAGGTTAAGGCTGAAGCAGTAAGTGGAAAGAAGTAGTTTCTATGGAAACATTTCATTTCGTAAATGATTTTAAATATAAATCTTAGAACATGGAAGTCATGTATGGTTCTCCATACCGATATTTTACTATTGAAATGGCTTCTTTGATAGTTTTGTTTTTGTGGAAATAAAGTGCAACAAAAGCAAAATAGAGATTCTTTAGTTAGAGAAAAACACATCCAAGTGTTACCTTTTCGCCATTTAAACCAATACTTGTTTAAGCTTCATCCTGTCGAGCTTCATCTTTGGAAAATGGCTGTCCTTGTTCTGCAACTGACATGTTCCCCTACTCACCATTATGTCTCGGAAGGTTGAGATTTCTCGCTTGGCCAAGCTCCCATATCTTGTAGAGAAGTACCGGGAACACGGTCTACCTTGTTGTTAGTAATGTTCTGTCGTTCATCGCCTGTAATTTCAAGACTCCACGGTGCAACATCATCCATGGTACTAGAACCAACTGAGTCTTGTAACCGTACTTTGACACTTTCACAGTTTGACCGTATTCACGTCGTTGACTTTATTGTATTTATCAGCCTCGTCGCTAATAACATCCATTTTATGATCGCTAGTTGATCCCTTGTTAAGTGTAATATTTTGACACTCAGGGTTAAATTTTCCTTGAATAAAGGACTTCATAAACTCTTTGGCACTTGTTATAGTTCTTAATCTTATATTAAGAAATTCTTATATTCCTGTAGTTCTTAAGGAATAGTCATATCAAAGAAACAAGTTGTTTTTATTTTAAAAAACTGAAAACAATTTGTTTAAGTCTATGCTCACTTTGCCGCCCTCCTGGCTATGCCGCCCGGGGCGGCTGCCCCTTTGGCTCCCCTAGTTACACCTCTGAATAAGTAAATGCAATGACGGTAAAAGAGTAAAAGTAAATGGTGGCAACCTCAACTTAAAATCAAGACAGCTGAAATCGGACAGAATTAATGATTGTTGTGACAATCCAATGTCTTCTTCTTCTTCTTCTTCTTCTTCTTCTTCTTCTTCTTCTTCTTCTTCTTCTTCTTCTTCTTCTTCTTCTTCTTCTTCAGTCATAAACATGCTGAACCTACATTTAAAACAATGTTTATAATGTTGTTATTTTATTTTGTGGCTACCAAATTTTATTTAACCCTATCCTGTCGAACCTACCCTTGCACACGGAAAACATAACAAACTTTTTCACCCAAACATACTGCGGTTAAAGCAGTAAACGTGTCTTTACCGATTGTATTGGAATAGAACCATAGACCTATGCCTATGTACACATAGTATACACAACGTGCCGACAACACTGCAAACGCAGAATTTAAAAAAGCGAACACTACAAATTTGGTTCGGCGACAAAAAAGTGTTTTCACGTTTAAATCGAAAACTGAGTTTTGTCACAAAATGTGAGACATGTACCCGCCTTACTTTGAGTTAATTTTGCTGTGATTTACGAAACAATCACAAAAATAAAGCGAATATTATTTTAAAGGCGTCTTGGTTTTTCTGTGTTCTTCAAACCTAAAGTTTGTTAGGTTTAACAACACCGTGTTTTTCTGTTGCAGGCACAGGTTAAACTATATTATTGATAGAAACGCTTCGCATAAAAATTACATCAGAATGAAAAGCGATTGCGACCGAAAACAAACAATTTAATAGCATAAAACAAAAAATTAACACGCTTCCCATAATATGACCACAATTATATGAAATGTTCACTACATATCGATACCTACTATTGCATAATCGAAGTATCGAAAATTAGGGCAAGCACCGTTATTGGGAAAGTACCCGCTTTTTAATACATCCAAACGGGTTTTTAAATTTGCTTATAAAGAAGCGGTTTGTTCCGAATGAAACAAGTCAGACTCTTCCAAGTAGGCCTACCCAGTCAATTTTTGTAAGTTTGATTTTAAGTTTTTCTCTTTTCTTTTTATTTATATTTACGTATTCCTTCCTCTAAAGGTATCGAAGTCATAACTAAAGGTCATAGTAAATATCCAAGAAAGAATCTAAGGTTATATCCAAAAAACTAATAGGCCTATAACGTATAAGTTATACTGACACTAAGTCACAAGGCTTCTTTCGTCTCTGAAGACGTTTCACCAAGACACTAATATCAACCAACCAAATAATTCCTTTTTGATGTTGGCACAGCTGCTTCTCGTCCTTTACATCAAGTCTCCTGATTTCATCAACAACTGATTCCACCTGAAGATCTCTGTGAATGCAATCACTCCGAATATACCATAAAGCATTTTAACAATTAACCGGAGAAGTTTATCTGAAATCGTCGCATCATCTTAAAGTTGCTTTTCTTGGCACAGACCCAGAGCTGAACACCATACTCTTAAATAGGTTTTGAAATGTGTTTATGGAAAGCAATTTGTTATGAAAAAACTCAGTTTTTCTTTCAAATAGCCAATTCATTTTTCTAATTTTGATATTAAGTTATCCTCTTTTTATTTTTATATGCTCCTTCCAAGGTGGTATCCAAATACTAACCAGTAGGCATTGTGAATTTATTTCTATGAGCACTGGTTTTACTTTTTTATTTATAAAAAGAAAGTGTGTCAGCTTTCCTCAATCAATTTTTTGCACCACTTTTCAGGCCAATTTTTTACTGCATTATTATGCAGTCCAATTTTTTCTTTGTATCTTCAATAGTCTTAACTGTGGCCATCCTTCCTGTATCTTCAGTAAACGTTGTCATCACTGTCCCTTCAAAACTGGGTATATTTCTACCGTATAGCAGATATCTAGTGTGTCCATGGACACCCCCCAAGTTACTTCGGCAAATTTTCTTTAATATTCATCTTCATATATAATTCTGAAGTGTGGATCTGATAGCCCCATAATAATGCCTGGGCAGGGTAACATCCACAGCAGACGTTCTTATTGTCAGTTTATTTCTCTATTATGTTTGTAATTCGATGTACATGATCAATGGTAGAATGTAACCTCTGCTGGTCTGATGGTATAAGTTGTCTTTCTTGAATCACTGGTTAAGTCTTCTCAACAATAATTTTGCGAACAGGTTAAATACCATCGGCAATAGCGATATCGGCCGATAAGATGTTCTTACATTCAAAGGTTTCCCTGTCTGTGGGATCATATTATTATACTTCACCAACGTTCCATTGACTTGGTACGTATTTGATTCGTACGAAGTCAATGGAAAGTTGCTGAAGTATAATGATATAATCACGTTAAAAAAATGCGCAATTATTAAATGCAAGAGTTTCACACATCCTTTTTTCGATAGCTCCTAAGTTCATGTCTCTCGGTCGTATCCTGGAGCTTTTGGGGCACTCAGACTCTCTTTCAGTTTGGGGCACTAAACGTATTTCTTTACTCTGCTCTTTAATAGTTACAGGACGATTTCATTACTACCATTTCCATGCTGCTTTTTGAAGATTAGTAATAAACTTATTTAATTCGTCTACCAATCGCTGAGGCACTTTTAGGGGTACTCGTACATGTTTATTAATTGATGTGATGCCAAATCAGACTCTCTTCAACATGGATATAGTTGGCCAAAACACGCTTCACCACAAAGGAGTCAATGACATCTAGGATTTTATTTGTACCTGTAGGCCAGTAAAGGTTGATATATATTTCCACTTCAGCTTCGTGTTAAAAATATTCCTTTTGCTGTTACAACCCTAAAAACCCAGCATATTTCCAATACTTTGCACTGAAGTCTTCTCCTATCATAAAGTGATTATCCTGAGGTCAGGACAAAAAAATTCAGTACAGTTCGTTTTTCTGTTAAATTATACTTTTTATTCTTTGCTTACACGCGTATATCCACTGTTGCTGCTTCTATTGCTTCTTCGATTTTAAGTTTTCATGATAAAGAATATTTTCTTTGATTATCACAACTGGCTTTATTAGAGGAGTGGATTGTGTGATAAAGAAAAATCCATATCTGTATCTATTAGGCTTGTATATGCATTTGTCCACTGCCAACCACCGTTTTCTGACCTGCAATAGTTGATCCAAGGTATCATAGATCGAGTACACAGGCTGTTCAAGTGAATCATTACTAATCGATCATTCTTCCAAAATCTTTCTTTCCCATTTGACTTTCTTTAAGCTTATCCGGGATTCTGACTTAAAACACTTCATTCTTGCCCAGTTTCTTTACATCAAGCTGAACGCGAACGTGGACGTTAAGGTAAACTCTGAAAATGGGACACGTCTCTTGAAGCTCCTTGAAGCGACCATGCCTCCGTGTGTACAGCGGGGAATAGATTGATTCGCGAAAAGAAGACACTTAAAGCGCTGGAAACTCCTAACATCTCTGCGGTACAGTGGAAAATAAACTCGAGTTCTGTGGCCCTATCCATTTGGCAGTCATCGGGGACGTCGTTTTTGAATATTTTTTACGCTTCCGCCAGACCTCCCTAACATGTTCGGCAGGGATACCTAATGCCATCTACCCATTCATCTGCCGATCGTCCTACCTATGTGCTCCCGGCCCTGTCTACAGTATTTTCCCCCCTCAAGAATACAACTCAAGTCACTCTGATTTCTAAACAGCAAAAGCCACAAATTTTCCGCGAAGCTATCTTCAATCTCTCTTTCTCTGTCTGTCTGTCTCTCTCTCTCTCTCTCTCTCTCTCTCTCTCTCTCTCTCTCTCTCTCTCTCTCTCTCTCTCTCTCGCTTTCTCTCTCTCTCTCCCCCTCCTAACAACAGGGAAAAATCTGAGGTGATCTGGTTTACACACAATTCCGATTTCCAATTTCAATTCCCCTCCCTAAAGGAAGTTCTGTCGCCTGGAAAAAGACGATGAAGTGCCTGAATGTTCAGCTAGATTGGCACCCATACTTCAGCGCCCACGTGAACGAAATTGAACAAAACTCGTGGCGTCCGGTTCCAACGGCTCTGCCCACAGAGGTCACCAGGTTCTTCAGATCGGTACTGACCTAAGAGGCACCCGTTTGGCGATCGTTCTTGTTGACTAGCAGAAGTAACAAGAGGAAGCCAGTAGTTTTTCAGAGTTTTGCTATTGTACGTATATACTTCGGCAACCAACACAACCTCGAATACCTTATATCAACCTCTAAAGATGTAAGTAAAAATTTATTTTTCTTGTTTTGCAACAATTTAGTTTTCTTATTTTACTTGTCATTCTATGTAACCGAAGCTATTAGTACGCAATTTTGTGTAATTAGTTTTACAAGTTATACGCTTAGGAAGGTTTAAATATATTTTACAGAAGTACAGATTAAACATAAATGAGAAGAAACTGAAGAGAGTGGGTGTAGAAGAAGAAAAGCTACATTAAACTAAAGAAATACAGCAGATAACAGGATTTGAACAGTACGACAACGAGTAACGGTAAAAAACAGAAGACGGAAAAAATAGGAATAAACAAAGAGAGTAGAAAAGCAACTATTCGAGTTGTTCACAGTTTGTTAAACAAAAAATCAGTTTCCAGTAATACAAAAGTAAATGTGCATAGAACAGTACGCAGGCCAATGTTGACATATTGGTTGAAATACGAATGAATGACGAAAGAATAGAAGAGTAGATTACAAGGTACAGAGACGAAATATTTGAGACGGAGGTAACGAAAAAGGTAACGATAAAAGAGTTAGAAATGAAAAATACTAATTGATTGAGACGCACTATCGATATTAGAGTGCGTAGAAAAGAGGCTTTGAATCGCCTACAAAGAATGAACTATAGCAGACAGGCGAACAGAATATGGAATGTCTAAATTAAAATAAAGCATAAGATAGAAAAGGTGGCAAAGTAATCGAAGAGAAACGAAAAATACTTGATTGAAGCAAATTTTATGGCGAAAAAAAATAAGGACCAGTGGCCAAAGTTTGTGGCCCGAATCACTGGTGTTCTAGTGGATAATAGTAAGTGAAATGGACCTGTTTTAGTATAATGTTTGTTTTAGTAAAAGAATTTACTATGACAAGTTTGTTACAGTATCGTTTCTAGATCTAATATTTGTAAACCTCGTTTGTAGGAGAATTTTATTAAATAAACACATACGTTTTTCAAATTACACGTTAATGAAGTATTTCCTGTTGAGTGTAATTTTAAAAGTAAACATAGGACATTTATTGTGTTGTTCTAGTCCAAGCATTGTTTATTTAGGCCTAATTTTTGTAAGAAACCAATTTTCCGGTTTTTGATAGAAATCAAGAAAACGATGGCGTATAATAATTAAGTTATCATAGTTTAAAAATCAGATTACTTTAACACGTACTTATAATTCAGTCTATTTTTTAATCTAATTTACTAGACTACAAAAAATAGTCTCACTATCCCAGGCTACTCTTGGCAAAATTGACTGAGCTGCAAAACATTCTCGGTTTAAATATGATATGAACTTGGCCTTAAAACCGGACACTCTACTTTGTGGTTTAGTCTCCTTAGAAACCGCAATACAATCTTGCACTATAGTTTTATGGATGCCTAACCTTGGGTTATAATTGTTATTTGGCCTGACAAAAACTTCCGTTTCTCTGCAAGTTCCATCAGCAGCGGCACCATGCTGTTTTCTCAGTGGACCGATCAGAATTTGTATTAATGAAAAATAGTCTTAACAAGGTGTAAATTATATTCTTTATTTAATCTTGTATCAGTGTACTCCCAATTCATCCCTGATTTCAGTACCCCTTCTCTGACTACAAAATCTGTATCGAGCCGAAGGCCTTAAAAGTCATTTATGCTGCCTCAATTCTTCTCGTTTGGTTTGTTGCCAAAATGCTCAGAAGCGTCATTCACTAAAGTCACTGAAGATACTTAGATATAAACCAAAGTCTACCTGATCCATGTACTTAGTTGCGTCAAAACCCTCAAGGCCAACCTAGTTGTGTCAAACAGCTGCTTTGCTTTGAAATCAAACTGGATGGAAACAGCTACGTTTTACTTTTACGTATTTCCGTAGTCTTCTGCTGATTATAAGTTATATCTCCCTGTGTATGGTCTTCGTCAGTTTTCCTTCCGTCTCCTCCGCTTTTCTTTTAACTGCGTTGTAAATGGATTGTCTGTTCACTTCGAGCTCTTCAGTGGATCATGCATGACTGTGTCCATCTTCAGATCTGGAAAAACATTTCCAGTCTCAAAAATGAATAAATTTGCCCCACACTCCTTCATCGTACAACTCCGGCGCTCCTCTTCAGTCGGTTTCGACTGATTCACTTTTCGAAATTTAAATTTATAGCACACTATTGAAACGGTTCCTTTTACACTAAACGGCCACTCTATCGTACACAATGTACACAGTCATCGAGTCACCAACTATAAACTGAAGATATTCATTTCACAATGTACAATTCACCGGTCACCGAACATAAACTACGTCTCCCATTATGTGGCGATTAATTACAACATTAACATAAACATTTCCATTGACTACAATGGACTAACACAAAGGTTAGAATTTCCGTTAAACTCGATGACACTTTTAACTGCTTAATGCTTTCGTATATTATTTTACAGTTTATTATTCTATACTGGTGTTGTGTAACCATAACACCAGCCGCCACTGGTTCCAAGAAAATGACAAGCGCTGAAGTTTGGGAGGAGAGGCGTTGAACAGAGATGCCTGGAAGAGGTCAACTGAGGAGACCAGGGCTCGATATGAAATGTAGCGTTATCAAAAATAGAAGAATAACGTTGAATAATCCAATATATTTCAAAAGTACAAAGTCTGCACAGATGCCGCACGCGAGTAGCAGCTTTCGCACGGATAACCAGGTGTTCTGCGTATATCGTCTCATTCGCCGTAAGCAGGTTTCAACCCTCAGTTCCGATGTACTTATATCCAGTCTGTTAAAAATTATTTTTAAATTCCATCTCGCATATTCTTTATGTAATTTATGTGCAGCGTGTACCATGTATGAACATTAATTACAGATGTCTGCAAAAACAGAATATTTTTTTGCCACATGTTTCAAGCACCACCATACTAGTACTCACTCACTGCACCAGGTTCATTCCTCTCGTTGGTGATAATTTTTAATTTTACTAATTTGACTGTATTAATTATTAAGAATATTAAAGAATCGAATGTGTTCATGCGCAATTTAATTTTTATTATTTAATTGTAGTAAATAGTTATATAATATCAAATTCTTTATTTTGAAAGTAGTTTTTGAAATTCGAAAATTACAGAAACAGCTAAATGAATATTTTGGTCAAATTAAAAAATATCAAACACAACTATACCTATAATTTTATTATTTTGTAAGACAGTGATCATGATTTTTCCGAAAGGGATTGAAAAAAACTGTTTGAAAAGAGGGCCAAGAGTCAAAAAAGTCTGGAAAGCAGTGTCGTAGAGCATTCTTGTAAATGTTAGCATAGCCTGTATTGAAAGATTGCCAGTATATCTAAAGCACTTAAAAGAGATTGTTTATCATTAACAACGTTTAGTCGCTACAGCCGGTTTACGTTATAGCCGATGTCTTTATAAAGCATATTAGACACATACTAAACCTTTACTCAAGTCCTCTGATATGTCTTTTTCCTACAGCTGTAAACGTTTTTCCTATTTGTATCCCTTCCTACGTACCCTTGAATACCTCAGCTCAAATGTAATCCACCTAGCTAACAATTTTTTTATTTATAATTTACTAGCTGTTACCCGCGGCTTCGCACGTCAATATTTGACTTTATTAAGTATTTTAATATAATTTTATTGTCTATGTCTGTATGGCATTCTGTCAGCTCGTACAACAATTTTGTACTCATTAGTCAAATTCTCTCCAAAGCTCTTTTCAACACTTGGTACTATTTTAACTTGTACTAAATTATTATGTTGGTGCAACAGCCTTTGGAGATTTAAAAGTACCCGTTTACAAAGCCTTTGGAGATATTTATAAAGTACCTGTTAACCAAAAACCCTAAATTCTTTATTTTAAGTGTTACTGTGTTAGAAGCATTGTATAACGCATTAAACGTTATGTTTTCCTCAACCATGGCTTTTATTTATTTCAGCAGTAAACTAAAAACCAAAAACCGTTGTCACCTAACCTCACAAATGAAAACAACACTTATTTTCGCTTTGGATTAAGTAATAGAACAATTTACAATTAGTACGCTTTCCACATCGTAATATATCGATACAATCGCACATTATATAAAACATCGAAAATGTACTGCAGTTATGGATAAATGTACAGTTCCGATGCCCCTAAATAGCTTTTGTTTATTTATTTGTTACTATGGTAATTAATTCTGGTTTCCATGGTGTTGTTTATAGGCATCAACGAAAAGGCATAATTAAAGGGCCTAAATCGTCCGAACGGGCCAAAATATCACAATCCAAGTTAGACAGTATTTTGCGCCTTGTGTCAAAGGTTACCTGTGCAAAATTTGGTGGCAATCGGTGTAACGGTGTGGATTTGTATTCAGTACCCATAAATCCTCAGACTTTGAGTTTTATATTATACTCGTATAGATTATATTTGAAATAAATATAAATTTATGTATTGATTTATTTGTAAAGAGACGTGTGTATTTATGACCGGTGACAGATGTTGAGCAGTGGCGGATTTATGGATAGGCAAAGTAGGGAATTGACTACGGGCGGCAAAATTTGAGGGGCGGCAAATTTTGAAAAGGTGAAATTTGACGGCCGTTATGTTGTTTTTATACCTAATAGATGTTTCAATTGCCGGTCCTTTTAGTCCCAATATGATAAGAAACTTTTAAAAATATATATTTTTTGGTACCTAGGCTGATTACATAAAGAGAATAGCTTGTCATTTACTTCCGATTATAGCCTACGTACATGAAGTACATTGTTTTTTTATAATTACATTTACATACATTATCTATGTGATACTTTTATTATATTATTATATTAATTAATTATTTAACTATTAATTCGTTTACATTCAAATTTATAACGTCCTTTACCGACTCTGTAATTTGAGTGAATGTCAATAGACGACCACTATTTGCCATAGTGTCATAGACTGTAAGCGTACACAACCCTGACCGGCACCGCGTAAATTTTTGGCATGGTGTGTACAAAGTGTGAGTCGTCTGAGCACTTCACTTTTCTTTACCCCACCACCGCCGAGGCAAGTCTAATAGCCTACTTAGATCACCAAGGAATCGAGACATTCTAGTGATACCGACAACTGTGACAGCAGTGAAGGTCACACCGACTACTCTTCACAGTTTTCAGCCAGAGAGGGGCGTTGTGGAGGAAACTTCATTTTTTTAAAATGAAGAGCCAGTTCACGTCAAAAATCATGATGCAATATCATCAAATCAGGTAGGGAAGGTCTTAAATTTTGATCCTACTAATTGGTAAGTCAACGAGAGCACATGGGATTATGTAGCAAAGTTTGGATTTAAACAGAACACTAGTGTGAACTTAAAAAACAAAAAACAACAAAGAGGGAATATAATGATGGCACAGTTAGATACCTTACCTGAAATATGTTTCAGCGAGGCTTGCTGACGGTGCTGAAATATTACCTCGAACCTGGTTAGCTTATTCTGAAAGCACGTTGTGTATGTTTTTTTTTTGTCTGTTTACTGTTTTCAAGTCAAACAGCTCTAGCGACAAAGTTTTTCACACGAGGGTTGAACGGCTGGAAGGACGATTTTTATAAACTTGAAGAACACGAAAATTCTATAAACCATAGGAACAGTCTTGCTAACTCTTCTCTGGGTTCCTCTTTCTGTTTCTTGTCTAGGAGGAAGTAGCCCTTAACGCTTCTCAGGACCTTCATTTCTTCAGCTTGAACTTCCGTTCCTTTTCTTCCCCAGGATCCACGTCTAACAGTTATAGAGCAATGCGGGGGCAGCCAGTATTTTATAAAACTTAATGAAAGAGGGCGTTTAACAGGCCGCATAGACAAAGAGCTGGCAGAACAGTTGAAGCGGAAACTAATTATTGGAAGAAAGTTCTTCATCGGGTTGTCGTTGTAGTCAAAGCATTAACATTGCGCGGCATGTCATTGCCTAGGCGCTAAGAAAAGTTTGGAAGTAGTCGAAATGGCAACTATATGATGTTACTTGAAGTCATAGTAGAGTTTCATACATTCCTTGCTTCTCATATAGACACGTTTGTCCACCCTGGGAGTGGTAAAACTCTTATTTATCATCAACGATTTTTTAAGAATTTTTATTTATCATAGCTAAATATGTTACAGACAAAATTATTTTTGAAATTAAAAAAGCTAAGTACTTTTCACTATAGCTGACCTTTCACATACAGACCAACTAGCTATAGTTATCAGGTATGTTAAAGAAGATGGTTCACCTATTGACAGGTTTCTCACATTTCTCCCCAATACAGCCCACAAGCAGAAGAAATGTTTGATGCTGTTTGTAAAGTCATTAACTCTCATGACTTGGACACTGAAAATTGTCGGGTAACATAACAAGTCGTATGACAGTGCGAGTAACATGTCTGGACTATATTGAGGTCTCCAAACTCTAATCAAAGAAATGAACAGTCACGCTAAGTTTATTCCTTGTTCTGCTCACTCACTCAATCTTGTGGGAACATATGCAGCTGAATGTTGTAATGTGAGCTGTAAATTTTTTCTTTTCTTGCAAGAATTGTACAACTTTTTCAGTTCGTCTACCAACAGATGGGAAATACTTCAAAACCCAGTGTCTGTCACGGATGAACCAGAACTTCAACACCAACGTTCTACACTGAAGAACGTCAGCTCTACACGATTGTCTACACGAGATGACGCTTGCCAAGCACTGCGTAACAGCTAGCAAAATATTCTTCACACTTTGCAATCAATTGAACAAGAAACGACGCAGAAACCTATCACTCGCTCCGAGGCAAGGGATCTAATTACAAAAATGAACAGCCTTGAAACTGCCTTCATAGAAGAATTATGGGAATTCATACTTCAAAGACTCAACGACACAAATAAGAAATTACAAAGTATTGACACTGACTTGAGATCCGTGGTACAGTTGTACGACTCAATGATCAAACTCCTCGAGTCAACACTTAATCAGTACGATTACGTTAAAAAAAAAAAAGGCTCAGGACCTACAAAAATAATGGCATATAAAGAGAACAAGCATCGGATCAAGAGAAAAAAAACCACGATGATGAACCACGTGGAAGGGGTAGTGTTGAAAAAGAAGTGGTTTTTAGTCCTCGAGAAAACCTAAGAGTAAACGTGTTTAGCATAATTATTGACAATCTAAGGTCTGATTTGGAAAAACGGAAGAATTCACATGATGTAATAAACGACACATTTAAGGTTGTAAGTGAAATTGACTAATTAAATCATGACAACTTGAGGAAAGTAGAAGAACATCTCATAAAACGATATCCTGATGATTTAGCTGTCTATCCCAACGTGGACATTGCTCTCCGGAAGTCTGTATATACAACGGCCTCAAACTGCTCAGCTTAGCGAGCGTTCTCGTGGTTCAGAAGAGTAAAGAATTATCTACGCACTAACATGGGAGAAGATCGTTTGAATTCATTGGTTATATTGTCCATTGTAGGAGAGTTATTAAAGAAGATGGTCCTGACAGATGTTATTAATAATTTTGCCCATAAAAAATCACGACGTAATGTTTAAAAATTATTTCAAAGACTATTATTACAACTCCCTTTATCTTTTTAATTTTGTACCAACTTGCACAAAAAATTGTATTAAATTGTTATGTTTTAAGTTTTAACTTCAGTTAAAATGTTTTGGAATAAACACGGCTACAGTAATTTATTGTCGTGTTGTACTCTTCCTAGTACGTTATGTAAAGTGTTCTGTAGAAATGTATTAAGAAAAATTGAAAAGAAAATATTAGATAAAAAACAAATTTTAGAGTATCTGAAAATATGAAGGATTTGTTTAAACCCGTAAATACACCCCCCAACCACCACCACCACCACAACAGAGTTTTGTGGGAGTGCGGCAAATTTGTACTGCCTACGGGCGGCAAAATGGTAAATCCGCCCCTGATATTGAGGAAGGCAACATCCGGTATAGTTGTTGGATAAAGTTAGATGAAAATTGATCTGATTAGTTGAGGACTTGCCAAAAATAAATAGGTAGAATTTCAATCAATTTATCTTAGTATTTGTCTCAAAATAAAATGCAGTGTTCTGGTTCCATTGTAATTACAGCTCATCCAAATATGATACAGTTGGAAAACACCTGTCCGTACGTTTCAGTAAAACAAAATTCTGACGGAGACGCGCGACCGGTAATGGAACAGATCCGGCACATGTTTGGAAATATTCCAGTGTCTCCGTGTTGGCTTCGTTGCCGTTTTGCCCCACCCACTGTCCCTTCTAATGATTTCTTTATTAAGATGATGAGGTTCTTCCGCACTGCCAAAAGTAAATTAAGACACTCACTGCTTGTCCTTATGAAGGTCGGAATGTTAGTTGACAGTTAAAACTCTGTGTGTGTGTGTGTGTGTGTGTGTGTGTGTGTGTGTGTGTGTGTGTGTGTGTGTGTGTGTGTGTGTGTGTGTGTGTGTGTGTGTGTGTGTGTGTGTGTGTGTGTGTGTGTGTGTGTGTGTGTGTGTGTGTGTGTGTGTGTGTGTGTGTGTGTGTGTTTTGCCTTATACAGTTTGGTTCATTCGCATTACCTTGTCAATGGGAATTACTGGGCTCATTAAAAGTGGTATAATTGAGGAAATCCATTTTGCCATTTCATAACATAACATATCCTATCTTAATCCAATAATAAAATTTGAAAGGCGGACGTTATCCATCACTGTCTTAGTACTTTGGCTCCAGTCGTGTATCTAGAATTTGGCCTGGGAGGGGATTCCGGCCGCATAGGTTTCATATAAAAGAAAAACAAGTTAAGCCTTATCAATATTATAATCTTCAAAGTGGCTGAAAACGTTGATAACATCCTGAAATCAAGCCCATTAAAGTAAACGGTAATAACACAATAAAAATATGATCTATTGAATCATTATTTACAAGATATTTATTGACATTTTACATTTAAAATATCGGTATGGAGAACCATACATGACTTCCATATTCTAAGATTTATATTTAAAATCATTTTCGAAATGAAATATTACCATAGAAACTACTTCTTTCTACTTACTGCTTCAGCCTTAACCACAGTACTGTGGTCACTAACGTATACCACCTCACGTTATCGCACTCGATTTTCACTGATGATGGAAGTCGATGGCATTGCCGAAATGTCTGGTTTTGTAGAAAACATTGGACTACAGCCAAATATCCCGGGAAGGAATTTTAACAAAACCTACTTCTTTGTTGCCGATAACGTTGTACACATATATATCAGTGGCGAAGTTACATGGAGGCAATTGAGGCAATGCCTACCCTAAAAAATTCTGTAGAATAAAAATTATAAATACATATGAACTACATAACGTAAAGATTATACATTGTTACTGCGACTGTCAAATTTATTAAACCGAAACGTGCTTTATTGAGCGACCGCTAGATGGTGACAGGTGAGATTCGGCATAGTTCGTTTAAAGCGAATGAGGCAACCTGAACTTGCCTCAGCGTTTTTTGTATACATCGTATGTAAGCAATGTAGTGGTGTGATAGGGAAGTGTAGGGAGGGGGGATTGTCCCGCGCTGTACACATAGAGCGTTGAGGCATGCCTCACTTCTGTGGTCCAAACAGTTAAGTTAAAGCGCCTGTGTTGTTTCTAAGTGTTTATTTTATGCGGTTATTAAAAGTGTCACTGTTATTCCGCTGAACTAACAGATGATCAAGATTGTTATTTGAATTATTTGTAACATTAAACATATATATAGAAACTAATCAAGTTTAAAAATTTGAAGTTCAATCAGTTGTATTATTGTGAATGACTAATACAAGGATTGTTCAATAGAAACACGTATAGAGCTGTAAAGCATTTTTTATTCAACGATTTTAAAAGAAGTCTCCAATAACATTAAGACATGAGTTCCACTGTTGCGCTAACCTGTAGATTCCCTGCTAGTAAAATTCTTACGGCTGTTTGTGGAACCATTCGGTTACAGCAAACTCTACCTCAGCGTCCGATTTGAACCACCGTCCTTTTAGTGATTCCTTAAAACAAATTTAAGATAAGATTTTTGCCTACCCATTCATTAACTACTAGCTTCGCCAGTAAGCAAATTGATGTCCATTTTTTCGGCTTGCACGCGTTATGTTGGTGTGGGTTTCGGCACTTTCCATTTAAAAAGCGTGCAAACGTAAGAAAATAAACATGAGTGAGGCCATAAATAACATGAATTGTGTGTGTGTGTGTGTGTGTGTGTGTGTGTGTGTGTGTGTGTGTTACCTGCCTTTTTATTGCTGTATTAAATGAAAAATATTATATTACAGTAAAATGAAAAAATTATAATTAGTAAAACAAGTCTCATCAAAGAGAAACAAAACATATTTAACGGTACACATCTTCAATTATCAGAATCTGACTCTTTCGTCTCCTCTAAATCACGCTTTATATTATATAAATTGTTTTTATATTTTTGGATATGTTTTTCTGTAAATTCGTAAGTTAAACAACATTGTTTTTTGTCATTTGCATGTAAATTATTAAAAGTAATGCGGACAGAGATGAAGGTAATATACGATTCCTTTTTTTAGTTTTATAACTTCCATATAAGAAAAAGTTCATTCGACATCCGCGTTGCCGTGTGGTAGGGATAGAATAATATGAGCTATCTTGGCAATAGTTTCAAATATTGCCTCATCATTGAAATTTTTCAAATCTTCAAGGTAGGACCAAAACTCTATAATATCGGTTTTATTTTGTAATATTTCCATCTTTTCGTCTTCACTAAAATATACTTTTAATTTTTTTAATTCCATTACTGCAAGATCACGATTTACTATGGACTAAACTTTGTTAACACTGCTTTATAGTAATCATCAACAAAACAGTTATTATATAAAGCATTTTTAGGTAATGTGAATTTTAATTCAGAATGAAAGTTATCCTTTATTGGAAATCGATGCAATGATTCTTCTACTGCTTTTTAATAGAATGATAAACATTTTAATTTAAATTGTTCTTTTGAGTTATTGTCACAGTCTCTTAGACAATCCATAGTTTGGAAGCCAACAAAAATATTCTCAACTGATAAGAGGACATGAGGGTCATAAGGGTTTAAAGTTGGTAATTTCTCGTTATTAAAGTATTCGGGTCGCACAAAATTTACACATAATTGACGAATAAACTGTTCACATTCTGTCGAAATGATATGGATCATAACTTTTTCAGACTGAAAACTGCATTAAACTGATTAAAAACTGGAAGAATAAATTTGAAAAACATTAAATAAGCTTTGACAAATGGATTTTGCAGTTCATTTAATATTAAATTACCAACTTGATTTTTGTCTTCAAAAGCGGCCAATCTGAATAAATTTATCAAAACATCCCACTGATCTAGTACTCTTTCTACACATTTTAACAATGCAAGCCATCTAGTTTTACTGGGCCCTAATATTTTCAACATTGCCTTTTTGAAATATGTCTGTATCTCTTCAAGCACAGATTGCCTCTTTGGGCTTCTTGAAAAGTAACTATATAAGTTATGTAAGAGGGTTTCTACATTACTCGTATATTGTTAGCAGCTGCTACAGCAACCAAGTGTGCTGAATTACATATTCATCCATTAGTTATTATGTGAGGATTATCCTTTAAAAGGTAGGTTTTGAAAGATTCATTTTTGCCCATCATCACACTCGCGTTATCTGAACAGTACCCAACTATATTATTTAGATCTAAATTATTATTAGTAAGACATTTTTTAAATAAGGAATAAAGGCCTTTGGCAGTACTCTCGTCTGCTTCAATTTTCATAATGTCTAACAACTGCGTTTTAAGTACATTTTTATGTACATATCTTACGAGAATACATAATAACTTTGTGTTGCTAATATCTGTACTCTCATCTAACAGAATCGAAAAAGGTTTATTTTGTAGCTCTAAAATTATTTCTTCACGAATCACAGGAGCCAGTACGTTTTTTATTATATTAACACATTTCGTTCGTTTCAGTTTCATTGTTTTCGATAGCCGTGAATCATTAAAAATCATTTTACTAATTTCTGTGACGTGATCAATTGTCCTAAAGCTAATATAATGGTTTGCGATTAAAAGAGAAAATCGTAAATCTGCGAATATTTGTAGATTTTCTATTTCAAGTGATTTTATATTTTTAAAAGTTTCATCTAAATTTTCATATTTGAGAGAGCATTTACATTTTGTAAATGTTTTTTTGATTCACGATGATTTAATAAGTCTGATTTTTTTGTACGTAACGACATACCGCAAGCTTTGCACTTTGCTTTTGTTTTAAAATTTTCAACAGGTTCCAGCCAACCTTTAAACCTGGGATCTTCTAGCCACGATGAACTAAATAACTGCGTACGACTTCTTTATTTGGGGTTAGTATCTTCCTCCTTCTCGGTATCATCAGACACTATTGTTCGCTTCCTTATACAGGTTATTCTTATCTTAGTTATTCTCAATAGGAGGTATGCCTTTTAAAGTACTTGGTTCAGGTAGTTGAAGTTTCTGTTGAATAGCAAAACTTTTTTTGCCAAAAAAATCATCAATAGTTTTTTGCTGTTTTTGACAGCAATACCAAATGATACATTTATTATGCGGTGTGACCTAAAAATTATAGAATTATATATACTTAAATATCATTACTGCTAATTCGATTAGGAGTTTACCAATATAAGAAACTATAATTGCTCTAATATATATAATAATTTTATACATTGAAAACTGTGGTTGTATTAAAATGGTATAGAAGTATTGTTTCTAAATGTAATTATCGTTTACTTCAAGGTTGACTGATAATTATTAATTTTATAAACAATTATATCAGACTATGATAATTATTAAGTTTTCCGATAGTTATCAGCTTCATAAATAAAATATAGCTTAATATTTAATAATATGAACAATAGTTTATAATATGAAACAATTTTCTATTAAATATTACAGCCTGGTTCAAAAACACAAATAGGCAGTCAAATTTACTTTAATTTCTGTCCAAATTGCAATTGCAAATAGAATTATAAATTTTCTCCCAGCCTTAAATTAAAAATATTATGGAATGACAGTGTAATAGTAATAGTATGGAACAATTAAATTGTAATAAACGTTTTGCACAGGTTAAAATTACCTCAACTTATGATAATTGGAGTTCTGATGAAATCCTTTGAAAAATCTTGTCATTAAATATTGAAGTACCTTCCTCATTTAGTCAAATTGGACATATAATCCATCTAAATCTTTGAGAAGAGCAACTTACCTTACAAACATTTGATAGGTGAAGTGTTAAACTCTTAACCTCGCGTCACACAGTTTGTGTAAATTCCAGGGTGTAATCCGGGTAATCCCCCGTGTAATATAGCGAACGTTCAATACTGATTAGTTCAGACAAGTCAAGAATGCCAACGTCTTAGAAATAAGTGCGCGATATTTAAGCAAGGGCTATATGCCCTTGTGTATGAAAATCAATGATCTTTTTTTACAACGGGTTGGTGTTTGATGAGACAAAATTAATTTATGCTGAAATAAAACTCTCTTTTTTATAATACTTTTACTTTGAATGTAATGTTGGCATCCTTTATTGTACTGATCGATGCACAATGAGTAAGCGTGATTTGAAAAATCACGCATTCTTTAAATTTCGCTAGGTCTGATAACACTGTGCCCTAAATTCCACTACATTTTGAACAATTTTGACATTCAGCCGCTACGCCGCTACAGGCTCAAAATTCCGCTACGTGTAGCAGAATTCTGCTACGTCTGGAAACACTGATCAATGGTAATCTAATTCGTAACAGTATTGTCTATTCAATATTTTTGAATATTCAATATAACAGTCATCAACTCTTTTTCTTTTACACAAAATGAATTTATTAACATTTTTAAATGAAAATTGGATGTTGTTGCTTGATATTTAGCACTGGCTGTTTGCCTCATTAGTCATTGACTTTATTACTATTTTGCTCTTAATCTCAGGGTAAAATAAAAATATTTTCGATTTAACATAACTTTTAAACATAACCTTGAACTTTGGTCAATTAGGTTTACAAATTCTCAGTAGTTCTTTTGAGACTACAAGATACAAAAAACCAGAAAATGCCTGAACTACTGTTTAACATGTGTAGTCAGAATTAATTATTAGAAATAACAATTGTATTAAAGGTTTTCTCAAATCGTCGACATCCGATTATATCTTTGATTATTGTCAACATTACATTTATTTTATGCATATACGATTAATATGTTATAACAAAATGACATGAAAAGTTTTTTAAAATTATTAACCTATGGTTATGGGTTTGACTATTATCAACATTAAATTAAATTCTGGCATTACTGAATTAGTATTCAGAAACGAAACAATGTTGAAAGTTTTTACAATTATTAATCTATGGTTATTAAATTGACTGTTGCCAACATTAAAATGATTTCAGGCATACTGAATTACTACAAAGTATTAATTATTCAAAATTCCAGATAACTCCTTAACCTATACACAAGAAAATACATAAGTGATTACAATTATAAGTTCGTTAAAGGTCATTATTAATTATCATGTCCATTGCATGCTGTACTCTAGCCAGATAAACAATTATGACCTGTGGCTTAAATAGTTTTCATCAAAATTCATTGATTGATAGGTATTGGAACACTCGAAATCACAAGTTGAGATATCCTAAACTTTGACTTTTAGAATATTTGTCAAAAACATATTTATTGCTTCTAAAAAGAATATTCATATAAGGTTTAATAATGTTCATGAATGACGGTTAATTACTTTAGTCATTCACTTTTAACCTCTGTTAAATGTCATGGATACTTCCATGTCTAAAATGAAAAATCATAAAGTTTCTGTTTTTTAAAGATGCTGCCATTCCATATAGTGAGGTCACTCCCTTCGCGGATTAATTAATTTGCAGAAAATTGTTAATGACTTTGGGTTGAGAGTATCATTGTTACGCCCTCGTTTTTGACTAAAATAAATAGAATACTTTAAAATTGGTTTAACGTCCTTGTTATATGAGGAATACTTAATATAGCCACACCATGTTATTACAATTGTTTTGTTCTTTAAAATAAGTCCTCACAAGACATGTGTGAGTGTTATAATAAAAAAGTTAATGTTTTGTACTTACGACTATGACATATTTCTTATGATTTTACCTGATTAATTATTGAAATTGAACAAATGGTGACTACATTTCAATCATATGGTTCCTCTCAAGTCTTTTTATGATAATTTCTAATACAATAATTGTTTAAAATTAATAAAATTACAATATTTGATCTATATATATAAAGCATAGGCTTTCTTTGGCCTAGAGCATGGTTAATTTGATTCACTCTATTTATTGACATAATTTGTTCTGTTCACTTTTTTACAGTGATACAGTCATTCTGAAAGGTCCATTACAACTTTTGTACAGCTCAGTTTTTCTTAAAATATAATTAGTTTCTTGTTTTTAGTCTTATTTATTATTCATAGTCTTAGTATGTCATGTGTCATTATGATTTGGTTCCTGATTAATGGTATGCCCAATTTTAAGTGGTTCTTTTATGTACAAATGGTCCTTATAATATAAAGATTGTTTTATAATGGTTGGTCTCCTATTATTATATGTTTTATTGAGCATAATTCACTAATACTTCTTACATCTAGTGTAGTCAGACAGTTACCTTAATTTTTCTTAATTCTGGTTAAATTAACATTTCATTATAATGATTTGATACTGTAATAGTAGTATTACATATTGTATGTATTGCACATTTATGTTGCTGTTCTTTTCTGGTTCACAATATTATGGGCATTATGAGTGTGTTTAATGGGTACATCTTTCTGTCCAATTTCAGTCTGTGTAATTGCATTAAACACCACACATACCACTTTTAATTAATAACTCGTATCACTAGGTTTGTCTTTATAATGTCTATTTTCATTATTGTATAACTTACACTAGTTTTACATTGTTTTATTCTTAATTTATTCTAATTACAAGTTGATTTGTACCAGAATTGAGGTTACTTGGGACCCCCTTGTCTGACAACAATGGTCTATGCTATTCTCCCTACTCTCAATGTTTTAAATGTTATTATTTTACACTCTTACTCTGGTTAACTATTATTTATTATTTTTTTGTTATTTTTTCATGTCTACTGGTGATTACTGATTACTAGTTTTTCTTTTATTTATTTTAATTGGATTTGCCTGTATTAAAAGCATACATGGTATTCTATTCTTACTGTGATAACTAATTCCTTCTTATCTTTCATTATCTTATTTCCTTGTGTTTGTTTGTTTACTAATTATATTCTCATCTCCGAATAAAGAGTTTTTGTCATGGTTTATCTTTAGTAATAGTTTGTCTATGTCTGTGTCTCTTTACTGTTTCTTACTTCTATAGATTCCTTGTTTTATTGGTTTCATTCTCTATTGGTACACTTTATTGGCACATTGTATGATATATTTGTTAATTCTTCTTCGCTTATCACTCTACTTGTGTTTATTTATTTTATCTTCAGTCTCTTGTTAGGGCTGGTTGTCATTATAATTCATTTTTGTCCTCTCACCATATCTATTGGGTCATTTGGTTAATCACATTATTATGTTGTCTTCTATATTTTCTTCTCCATCACTATTTATTATTCTTCATTTGCTGATTTAATTATTTTAATTGTTTTTAATTAGTTCGTGGACCGGATATAACATTTAGTACACAGTTATCCATTTATCATTCCTCTCTTAGGTTTTCTTGTGTTAGTTACTGAGTGTTTCATTCTTTATTTTTGTTGTTAATTGTACGGTGAAGGTATGTACTGTTACAATACTTATATTTGCATATTTACCCAGGACTGTATTTTGTAAATAATTAGTGTAAAGAGAGTAGGATAAATAGTTTTAAAAAATTTAGTGCGTGAAAGTACAGGTGTGTATATGCGAGAGCCTGTCTAAAGTGTACACAGTGTAAGTAATTGTATGTGTGTCTGTGTGTGTGAACCAGCACGAACCTGCATTGGACTACAAGGGGAAAGATGTCTTGTGTACGTATGAATTGTTGGTTTTTATTATTAAATCAGGTATTCACACGAATAAAATAAATTAATAAATATGTTTTTACCTGTTACCGAAGACATATCACAATTCTAAACACACCGTTAGAATAAGGACATTTAAACGCTTATGGTGATGAACAATTATTGCAGAAAAGTGCAATAATAAAAAGTCATACAAATTAAAGTTAATTACTACTACAATTAGCTAGTAATTAACGAGTGTGTTATATGTAAATGACGAGTGAAAAATTACAAAGACAATGCAACCACTCACCTAAAGATCAAGTTTACATGATCGCGAAAATGGGCTAAAAAGTGATTGGTTAAAAAGGGACGCTATACATGAATTAACAAAACTGAACAATATCTTACATGTCAGAATTGCTGTTGTCTACCATAAATACCTCGGGCAATTTTGGACGAGAATCAGACTCAATGAAGTTTCACATGGGGAAGCTATGTCCGTTTGCTAATCGACTTGAACTCATCATCATCATTGTCAACAACATCTACAATACAACACGATTGATGGAGGAGTGCCGGACCACCATCAACAACAAGCTATAGAATACTGAGGAAGCGTCATCATCATTATCGTCATTGTCATAATTCAGGACACACGTACACACCCAATGGTAAATTTCAACAATACGCAGATGATAAATGAACAATTATATTTCGTGTTATACAAAGAACTCACAAAGAACAGAATATAAGATAAGATAATTATAAAGAGTTAAATGTAAATAGTGTATTTATTCAGGGTAAAAGACGTAAATGTAAGTTAGTGTTAAAAAATAAATAATTTTATTCTGTTAATTTAAAACTTGGGTGTATCATTATAAATCATAATTATTCTTAAAGTAAACATTATTTTTATTAAAATTTTAATACCAAACCTTTAATTTTTAATTGATAAAGTTAATATTATTTTTATAAATGATTTGCTATGATTTAAATTTTAATAATGATTCAAAGCCAGGCACCCAACAATATAAAAGAATTTTATAATTTGTTCATCATTTTTTGTTTAGATATTTATTTCTATATGTTATTAATATGTGCTGAATAGCAAAGATATGTTATGTTTCAGAGTGTAACCTTATAAAAAAGAATATTTTGAATGTTGTAGTTTCAAATTTTAATAATCAATTAATCTTCTTTGCAATATTTAATAAACCGTTGATTGATTCTTTTACTATTTTTTAATTAATTATTTCATGTAATCAGCGTCTCACTCATATATTTAAAAATAAGGTTTATTGTGCAACCACATATTCTTAATGCAACGAACACAAAAATCCTACGACCTAGCCGGTGTCTAACACTATACAGTTGCATGGGTACATGGACTGAAGTGTATTCATTATCAAATACTTGTAACATTGCATAATAAATTGGCGCCCAATGTGGGGCTCGAAATTCTATGTTGTTGGGAAACATAATAAATAGGCACAAGAATTAGCACATTGTATTATTATTATTATTATTATTATTATTATTATTATTATTATTATTATTATTATTATTATTATTATTATTATTATTGTCATTGTATTTGAGTGAAATAAAATTGATACTTCTTTTTGTTATACAAAAATTACAAACGCTTATACTGCATTTTTATATATTGCCATTTGTGAAATATACACAGTGAGACTAATGTTTTAAACACAACCATTTCAACGTTTACACTCGCACATTCTGGTGCGAAAATCATCCACAGCATGTTCAGCATCTCAATATAAATGTTTTTATATATGTAAGGACCAGTGGCAGTTGGTGGATCCAAATTTTGGTGGTTGCAGTAGTTGTTGAGTTGGTGGGGGAGAGGATGGGGAGGGGGTAAAAGGGCACATTAAACAGGGCGCAGACAACATGTCTGCATCATACATAGTGCTGTCGTATGCAAAAAAAAAATAGAAAGTTACTGTTTTCCCCCAAAAGAGAGTTGCTAATGATAATGGAATGATTCTATCAGTATGCCTACCTATGCCAGATTCCATGTTCCCACGTACTCATGAATGATTGCTACAAGCATCACTAACTTTGCAGTAATCAAATACTAAATATGCAGAGAAAAGAAAAAGATAAACAGAATCATGCTTTTTATACCTGTAAAATAATACACTGATTTGAAAGTGATCCTTGTGTTTACGAGAACAGCAAAACAATAAAATTAAGAAATAAAAAAAAAGAACAGAAAATTTGTAATACAGGCTGGTTATTTTTAAATGACTCATTTGAGCTATAAGAACAGACTCGCGGCTTCGCCGCTCGCTGGGGGCTTCGCCCCCAGACCCCTCGGTGGACGCCCCGATCCGACGAACGTCGGGAGAGCTACGTACATATTTACAACGGCCTCCGAACGAACCTATCCCAGGAGACAATGTATTCTCGGTAATGCCTTTTATTATTTACAATATCTGAATATTTACAGTCACTTATTTTAACATGCAAACTTCAATATTACACAACTTAAACATTATTATATTACATATTTACAGGGTGGAAAGCTTATTACCGAGAATACATTATTTATAATAATTCTTTATACACTATGTTTCTTGTGTGAGGAACCCCATCTATAACCCGGTCGGGAGGAACAAGTAAGTGAATATTTTTCGGAGATCTTACCGGGCTAAGCGCGACGTAAAGTTGCCCGTGGGTAAAAGGGTCGGATCGTAAATCTAATCCCACGAAATCTATGGTTTGCCCTTGACTTTTGTGGATCGTTATCACGTAACAAAGTTGGAGGGGAAACTGCCGCCTGTACATTTCGATGGGAAGATCGGAAATTTAAAAGTTATTCTTGGGATGCCAAAAATATCATCAGAGCCTGTTCTTCGGCATGTGATAAGTCGACGAGTAATTTCGAAGATAATTACTTTTGTGCCGTTGACTAAGCCGAGACCAAAATTTAAATTTCGCGTCACCATGCAAGCCGATCCTACCTTAAGCCTGAGAATGTGTTCTGGAATTCCTTTCCCTTGAGCCTGATGTAATAGGGACTCATCAACATCTATTCCCGCTCCGTCCTCCTCGGCTACACTGTCGAAACTATATAAATTTTGAATTTCCCCGTCCAGCGCCTGTAATACTATACCGTTAATTTCTTTGACATTATTATTCAGAGTGCATATTACAACCCTTTTTGCACATTCATCAGGCTTCTGTAAAATTTCTTTGGTGAAAACAAAGTCGATCAATTCGCGAAGCTTAGTCACGTAGGACTGCTGTGGTAGTGCCACGAGTTTTTCCAAATTACACCCTTCGCCGAGCTCGCGTTTTTCGGTGGAGTCGGAACCTATCTTCATTAAAAATTCTTCATAATATCCTTCGCCGGTTAACCTATGGGCCGTTGTAAGCGTGAACGACTTAACTTTTTTCCAGATATAAGATCCGCGATCTGACCCACGAACGATATCGGCATTCCTCTTAGCGTTTTCTACTACCGGAGGAATTTGCCTGAAATCTCCCGAGAAAATCATTATTTTACCGCCAAACAACTCATCCTTTTGCATCAGGTCTCTGAGAGACCGGTCCAACATTTCGATTAGTTTTTTATGCGCCATAGCCGCTTCATCGAAAATCAGTAAAGTCGCCTCTCGGATGAGTTCAGCTCTCTGTGTCCCGTTGGTTATCGACCAGAAACCGTCATCGCGTATATCTAGGGGTAATCTGAAAAGGCTATGTGCAGTCGTACCTCCGGTGAGATTTTGAGCGGCGATGCCGGAACTGGCTACGCATAAGACGACTTTATCTTGAGACCGCGCAAAAGCTGAAATAATTTTAAAAAGGAGCGTTTTTCCCGAACCGCCAGGACCGTCCAAGAAGAGAACTTTTTCATTTTGTTCGCCGCGCATGAGCAACTTAAAGTAATCAAAAACCCTAGATTGATCAGAAGAAAGCCGCGATTCCCATTCCTCGACAAAAGCATTCTGAACTGAGACGTTGTATTGAAGTTTTTCGCGACCTAATTCCGTGGAATCATCTTCAACTACGGGAAGACCGGCCTCTAGAAGCGAAGATCCATGTCGGCGCAGACACCTATCTATGTGAATAAGACCTAACTTATACGCTCTTTCCTCATCTTCGTGAAAATGTTCCAAAAAATCCTCGCATAAATTTGCTTTATATTTCTCCCACATTTCCGGCACCGGATATCCTATCGCCGAGAGCATAACAAAAAATTGCCTCAATCTGTCGGCTTTCATGAAGCGTGCAGCCTCTTCAAGAGCGTTAAAGTATTCTTTTTTATCATCCGCGAGTCCCAATTCCCTAGACGCCTGCTGGAACGTTTTTCAATCAGGGCCTCCGAGAGCGTACAAGTCCTCATACCCACGGCATGGATACCTGCATACCAGCATTCTCAGATAATACTGCTCACCTCTGGTGGGAGCAACCCAAAAGAGTCTCGCGACACAATCACCCCTCTGTCTTCGCGTTATGAAGTGTTTCCCGTCCGAATGCCGAACCGCATTAAGGGAGGATTTTGGACTGCTCGGGTGGTTTCTGTACTGCTCGTAAAAATCTAAATAAGTGAGGTCATTCATTTCCGGAGTATCAGGGCGACCGAAGTATAAAATTAAAAGGGACGTTGATTTTTCACACGCTTCCTGTTCGTTACCGAGACGAAAAACGACGTTGTGCTTTCCTTTTAGGTGAACCGGCAAATTTATAACTGTTGGTTTGTGGCCTGTTAGATCGAATTCCAGAACCCTCCAAGCAGCATCTGAAGCTCCTATATACCGTTTTGTTACGTATTCTTCAACTTCGTCGACTTCTTCATCTTCCCGAACTACTGTCATGCGCCGAAGCGGAGAACCCTTCGAAATGTATTTGAAAACTACTTTACTACTCTGCGGGCCGACGCAATTTCCAGGTTAGCGTGGCATTTATACTTCAGCAGTAACGCCGCATTGTATGGCACTATCCACCTATCATCGACCTCTATCATTTGATGTTTAAATTGTACGGTCGTTTTGTTTTTGCTGTTCCGCTTGTAGTGTACGAATCCTCTTTCGTCTGTGTACGTGGTGTCCGTATGGGGTTTTGGATAAAATTTATTGCACTTCTGCAGTTCTCGATCCCAGCACGGCAAATCTGTTCTGTATGGGGGCCCGTAAGGTCCGTGCTTCATGTGCCGCAAGACAAGACTTCTTAGACTGCCGCCAGCCTCTTCTTCGTCCGGAATATCTGCCCTAATTATCCTGTCTATTTCCGTGTTCTATTTTGGGCCACCATCTTTAACCCTAAAACAAATATGCGCGCGAGGTAAACCAGCATTTGAAATTCTATTACCCATACTATATACGCGATTTCCCCGAATAATCTACCACTTTGAATATCGCGCATTAATTCTCGCCTTTTAAGTTCGAAAACCCGGTTACATAAGTGGGGCTCATGTCTATTGCCGGGGTGTTTGGATTTTTTAATTTCTTCCCAGCCCCCGCAAGCTGTAAAAGTTAGGAAATACGTGGGGCCGCCTAATCGGGATACGAGGGCCATCGCGTCCATGTAACAAATTTTCATATATCTCGGGCCACCGGTAAACGTGTGAGGAAGATATATTCTTCCAGCGACTATTTTTCCTTTTCCTTGCACCGTTTCGTCACGTAATATCTCTTTCTCAACCGCCGCTTGCACCTCATCCATTGGGCCAGTGCGAAGTCCTCCTGGTTTTTGTGCTTTCTTGAAAAAAGAACAATCGCTGTCCTTCGATCCGCGCATACATGTCGATCAGCCAAGTTTCCGAAAGAGGGCCGAACCTTGAAAACCTATCTTCCGAAAGAAGTAAACACCGAGTATACTTCAAGAGGGACAATTTTTGTCCCTTGTTATCTGACCTACCCAAGTGCCAACCCGGTTGGCCTTCGGGATACAGAAGAGGGTATTGGAAAGGTTCGACCAAGAAATTGTTGGCGTGTATAATTCTCGGCTCTGTTGATCCTTTTTTCCAAACGCAGAATTTTCCCTGCGGTGGTTCTGATTCGTCGCAACTGAGGACTGCCGAGACTTCAGTGGAAAGCGGCCTGTCACCTAAAACCGGTCCGTGTGTTCGTCGCGAGGTGGTTTCGAATTCAAGGCGGGCATTTTCTGAAGGTTCCTCATGTAACTTCTTGTAAAGGGAAACGTATGGGTTTCGGGATCCAAGAAATTGTTGGATTTCGCGTATTATTTCCGGTTCCAGTTGCTTCTGTTGGCCCTCAGCGATCCGCGCATTACCGTCGTCTATATAAAGAAAACTATTATTCCGGCCTCCGCAATTTAAATCATACACCAAGTGGTATGTCCGACCTAATATTTTCATAAAAGAGAGTCCTTTAGGGTGGTGATAGCCTAAGGGAACCGAAAGGGCATAAAAAGAGAAGAGGTCGTTATACCTCCGCGGATGTTTTAGGAACCGCTTGTCCGAACAAATTTTATCTGAAAGAATTGGAAAATCCATCACATTGTATTTTCCTAGTCCGCAGCACCACTGTGTTCTTCCAACTTCCTCTTCGAAGAGTCGCGTTCCACAGTGAGAACACTTGTGGGTTCCATCAAGTAGAGAAGGAGTTTTAAGACGATAGGCCTTTATTTCATCCAAAGATTTTCCCGTCCGTTCAGCAATTATTGGTCCTTTTCTAAGCACTGTCGGTAGGTGAGGTCTAGGATGAGAATCTTTGTATTTCTTGACTGCCCCTTTATTTACCTCCGGATTTTCTTTTCTATATTTCCCTACCGCCTTTCTATTTACCTCAGGATGTTCTTGAGAGTAATTTTCGACAGCCTTTCTGTGTACCTCACAGTGGCGAAGTTACATGGAGGCAATTGAGGCAATGCCTACCCTAAAAAATTCTGTAGAATAAAAATTATAAATACATATGAACTACATAACGTAAAGATTATACATTGTTACTGCGACTGTCAAATTTATTAAACCGAAACGTGCTTTATTGAGCGACCGCTAGATGGTGACAGGTGAGATTCGGCATAGTTCGTTTAAAGCGAATGAGGCAACCTGAACTTGCCTCAGCGTTTTTTGTATACATCGTATGTAAGCAATGTAGTGGTGTGATAGGGAAGTGTAGGGAGGGGGGATTGTCCCGCGCTGTACACATAGAGCGTTGAGGCATGCCTCACTTCTGTGGTCCAAACAGTTAAGTTAAAGCGCCTGTGTTGTTTCTAAGTGTTTATTTTATGCGGTTATTAAAAGTGTCACTGTTATTCCGCTGAACTAACAGATGATCAAGATTGTTATTTGAATTATTTGTAACATTAAACATATATATAGAAACTAATCAAGTTTAAAAATTTGAAGTTCAATCAGTTGTATTATTGTGAATGACTAATACAAGGATTGTTCAATAGAAACACGTATAGAGCTGTAAAGCATTTTTTATTCAACGATTTTAAAAGAAGTCTCCAATAACATTAAGACATGAGTTCCACTGTTGCGCTAACCTGTAGATTCCCTGCTAGTAAAATTCTTACGGCTGTTTGTGGAACCATTCGGTTACAGCAAACTCTACCTCAGCGTCCGATTTGAACCACCGTCCTTTTAGTGATTCCTTAAAACAAATTTAAGATAAGATTTTTGCCTACCCATTCATTAACTACTAGCTTCGCCAGTAAGCAAATTGATGTCCATTTTTTCGGCTTGCACGCGTTATGTTGGTGTGGGTTTCGGCACTTTCCATTTAAAAAGCGTGCAAACGTAAGAAAATAAACATGAGTGAGGCCATAAATAACATGAATTGTGTGTGTGTGTGTGTGTGTGTGTGTGTGTGTGTGTGTGTGTGTGTGTGTGTGTGTGTGTGTGTGTGTGTGTGTGTGTGTGTGTGTGTGTGTGTGTGTGTGTGTGTGTGTGTGTGTGTGTGTGTGTGTGTGTGTGTGTGTGTGTGTGTGTGTGTGTGTGTGTGTGTGTGTGTGTGTGTGTGTGTGTGTGTGTGTGTGTGTGTGTGTGTGTGTTACCTGCCTTTTTATTGCTGTATTAAATGAAAAATATTATATTACATTAAAATGAAAAAATTATAATTAGTAAAACAAGTCTCATCAAAGAGAAACAAAACATATTTAACGGTACACATCTTCAATTATCAGAATCTGACTCTTTCGTCTCCTCTAAATCACGCTTTATATTATATAAATTGTTTTTATATTTTTGGATATGTTTTTCTGTAAATTCGTAAGTTAAACAACATTGTTTTTTGTCATTTGCATGTAAATTATTAAAAGTAATGCGGACAGAGATGAAGGTAATATACGATTCCTTTTTTTAGTTTTATAACTTCCATATAAGAAAAAGTTCGTTCGACATCCGCGTTGCCGTGTGGTAGGGATAGAATAATATGAGCTATCTTGGCAATATTTTCAAATATTGCCTCATCATTGCAATTTTTCAAATCTTCAAGGTAGGACCAAAACTCTATAATATCGGTTTTATTTTGTAATATTTCCATCTTTTCGTCTTCACTAAAATATACTTTTAATTTTTTTAATTCCATTACTGCAAGATCACGATTTACTATGGACTAAACTTTGTTAACACTGCTTTATAGTAATCATCAACAAAACAGTTATTATATAAAGCATTTTTAGGTAATGTGAATTTTAATTCAGAATGAAAGTTATCCTTTATTGGAAATCCATGCAATGATTCTTCTACTGCTTTTTAATAGAATGATAAACATTTTAATTTAAATTGTTCTTTTGAGTTATTGTCACAGTCTCTTAGACAATCCATAGTTTGGAAGCCAACAAAAATATTCTCAACTGATAAGAGGACATGAGGGTCATAAGGGTTTAAAGTTGGTAATTTCTCGTTATTAAAGTATTCGGGTCGCACAAAATTTACACATAATTGACGAATAAACTGTTCACATTCTGTCGAAATGATATGGATCATAACTTTTTCAGACTGAAAACTGCATTAAACTGATTAAAAACTGGAAGAATAAATTTGAAAAACATTAAATAAGCTTTGACAAATGGATTTTGCAGTTCATTTAATATTAAATTACCAACTTGATTTTTGTCTTCAAAAGCGGCCAATCTGAATAAATTTATCAAAACATCCCACTGATCTAGTACTCTTTCTACACATTTTAACAATGCAAGCCATCTAGTTTTACTGGGCCCTAATATTTTCAACATTGCCTTTTTGAAATATGTCTGTATCTCTTCAAGCACAGATTGCCTCTTTGGGCTTCTTGAAAAGTAACTATATAAGTTATGTAAGAGGGTTTCTACATTACTCGTATATTGTTAGCAGCTGCTACAGCAACCAAGTGTGCTGAATTACATATTCATCCATTAGTTATTATGTGAGGATTATCCTTTAAAAGGTAGGTTTTGAAAGATTCATTTTTGCCCATCATCACACTCGCGTTATCTGAACAGTACCCAACTATATTATTTAGATCTAAATTATTATTAGTAAGAAATTTTTTAAATAAGGAATAAAGGCCTTTGGCAGTACTCTCGTCTGCTTCAATTTTCATAATGTCTAACAACTGCGTTTTAAGTACATTTTTATGTACATATCTTACGAGAATACATAATAACTTTGTGTTGCTAATATCTGTACTCTCATCTAACAGAATCGAAAAAGGTTTATTTTGTAGCTCTAAAATTATTTCTTCACGAATCACAGGAGCCAGTACGTTTTTTATTATATTAACACATTTCGTTCGTTTCAGTTTCATTGTTTTCGATAGCCGTGAATCATTAAAAATCATTTTACTAATTTCTGTGACGTGATCAATTGTCCTAAAGCTAATATAATGGTTTGCGATTAAAAGAGAAAATCGTAAATCTGCGAATATTTGTAGATTTTCTATTTCAAGTGATTTTATATTTTTAAAAGTTTCATCTAAATTTTCATATTTGAGAGAGCATTTACATTTTGTAAATGTTTTTTTGATTCACGATGATTTAATAAGTCTGATTTTTTTGTACGTAACGACATACCGCAAGCTTTGCACTTTGCTTTTGTTTTAAAATTTTCAACAGGTTCCAGCCAACCTTTAAACCTGGGATCTTCTAGCCACGATGAACTAAATAACTGCGTACGACTTCTTTATTTGGGGTTAGTATCTTCCTCCTTCTCGGTATCATCAGACACTATTGTTCGCTTCCTTATACAGGTTATTCTTATCTTAGTTATTCTCAATAGGAGGTATGCCTTTTAAAGTACTTGGTTCAGGTAGTTGAAGTTTCTGTTGAATAGCAAAACTTTTTTTGCCAAAAAAATCATCAATAGTTTTTTGCTGTTTTTGACAGCAATACCAAATGATACATTTATTATGCGGTGTGACCTAAAAATTATAGAATTATATATACTTAAATATCATTACTGCTAATTCGATTAGGAGTTTACCAATATAAGAAACTATAATTGCTCTAATATATATAATAATTTTATACATTGAAAACTGTGGTTGTATTAAAATGGTATAGAAGTATTGTTTCTAAATGTAATTATCGTTTACTTCAAGGTTGACTGATAATTATTAATTTTATAAACAATTATATCAGACTATGATAATTATTAAGTTTTCCGATAGTTATCAGCTTCATAAATAAAATATAGCTTAATATTTAATAATATGAACAATAGTTTATAATATGAAACAATTTTCTATTAAATATTACAGCCTGGTTCAAAAACACAAATAGGCAGTCAAATTTACTTTAATTTCTGTCCAAATTGCAATTGCAAATAGAATTATAAATTTTCTCCCAGCCTTAAATTAAAAATATTATGGAATGACAGTGTAATAGTAATAGTATGGAACAATTAAATTGTAATAAACGTTTTGCACAGGTTAAAATTACCTCAACTTATGATAATTGGAGTTCTGATGAAATCCTTTGAAAAATCTTGTCATTAAATATTGAAGTACCTTCCTCATTTAGTCAAATTGGACATATAATCCATCTAAATCTTTGAGAAGAGCAACTTACCTTACAAACATTTGATAGGTGAAGTGTTAAACTCTTAACCTCGCGTCACACAGTTTGTGTAAATTCCAGGGTGTAATCCGGGTAATCCCCCGTGTAATATAGCGAACGTTCAATACTGATTAGTTCAGACAAGTCAAGAATGCCAACGTCTTAGAAATAAGTGCGCGATATTTAAGCAAGGGCTATATGCCCTTGTGTATGAAAATCAATGATCTTTTTTTACAACGGGTTGGTGTTTGATGAGACAAAATTAATTTATGCTGAAATAAAACTCTCTTTTTTATAATACTTTTACTTTGAATGTAATGTTGGCATCCTTTATTGTACTGATCGATGCACAATGAGTAAGCGTGATTTGAAAAATCACGCATGCTTTAAATTTCGCTAGGTCTGATAACACTGTGCCCTAAATTCCACTACATTTTGAACAATTTTGACATTCAGCCGCTACGCCGCTACAGGCTCAAAATTCCGTATGTGAGCTACTGATTTCAATATGGAAGGGGGGAGTGAAAGTTGAATACGATCATACCTTCCGAAATTAAATTAACACTTGTCTTTGAGATTAAGACAAAATAAAGGGATAAAAATACAAATAATGTGCCCCTTTCAAACATAAGGTTTTGCATATGATATGGTGTTTATATAAAACGTAATTGAGTTAGAAATACAATTTACATTGTTGGATGTGATTGTGTTCGTCCTCTTCATTTTTCCTCTACGCTTCTGCTTTTGGCGCCTTTTTAAGAAATGTTTTTTTTCCTTAGTGCGTGCTTGTAGTAGACCTGGTCCCTGTTGTAGTGATGGTTCATTGTGAACATAGCTGCTGACAACAAGTTTGCCTATGATATTCGTCATCAAAACATTTTTCACATCACGTTAAGATGCTTGCTGTTCTCTCTGTTGTTTGGGTTCTGTATCTATGTCCCTATTTCCTCTGTTCTATTTCTTCCACCATAAATTTGATACTCGAGCAGATTGCTGTGATTTCCCTGATTCCACATGCAGTTAGACATGCAGCTATTCTGTGAAAACCACGTAAAAAAACAACTCGGACTAAAGCGGGGTGGCCCCTTTTTGTGACAGAACTCCTTTTCCAATGGTACTCGTTTTTCCACTAATTCTCGGCTTTTGAACAGATCACAGAAAAAGCAACCAGCTCGAAGTAAGGCCTACTACTATACATGTCTCCCTTTTTGTGGGAGAACTTTTTTTCTATTGCAGACTGCTGATTGAACTTGAAGCTAGGTGTCCCTGAGGAAACATCAGAGACGATTTAAAACGTAGTAGAAAGAATGAAGAAGAAGAAGAAGAAGAAGAAGAAGAACGACAACAACAACAACGCTGTCGCATCGGAAACCCTAGAATATAGAAGGCGCACACACACACACACACACACACACACACACACACACACACACACACACACACACACACACACACACACACACACACACACACAACATTCTCGTGTATTTCTATTTCTAATCTTATTTTTTTAAATTGTGTTTCTGATTAAATACATAACATTCCCTAATGGTTAGTCAAATTTTTATAAATTATAATTAAAATTAGTTTAAACAATAAGTAACTTCTATACCAGCATTCGGTAATGAATAAAGAAAAAATAAAATTATTTCAATACAAATTTATGAAAATGCAGATACAACGTACACAAAATAAATGTTCACGTTCATAGCCAAAAAAGTTTCTTTCTACTAAAAATGCTTAGCCTATAATAGTATATTTCACACTAACATTGATTTTCAAAAGTATATTTTAAATATTAAGATATGCCTAATCAATATTTTAAATGTAGGCGTATTACTTATTTTGTTATCATCACTGTCATCATCATCATCATCATCATCATCATCATCATCATCATTATTAAATTGTAAGATGTGTTACAGTTCTTTTTATAATAAACTTTTACCTGAAGTTCTAGTTTAATTTTTTTTATGTAGTTCATTACAGCTTTTGTCTTACCATGAAGAAAATAATTTACCAATTAAGATATTTTACACTCATTAACATTATTTTCTATTATTTTAGAATACCATTGTCTACGCTTTTTTCAGTTTTTTTAAACGAAAAATAACATATGTTCACATAAAGTGATTTTGTAAGAAATTATATTTATTCTTCTTCTTATTTCAGATTATCGTGTTCTACTATTAAACGTTTTTCTTCTTCTTTTAGAATGAGTTTCATCTCCATACATTATGTCTTGCTATATTAAACATTCAGGTACTGTCCCAATAACCGTACCCACACTCATTTTCGATATTTCGATTATGCGATTATTGGCATCGATATGTAGTGAATATCGCATATAATTTTAGTTAGGTGAAAGAATTCGTTAAAATTTGTGTGCGTATGCTATAAATAGTTTGCTGACGATTGCAATCATTTTCCTTTGTCGTATTTTTTATGAAAAATGTTGCTAGCACCAACATCGATATGTGCCTGTGACACCAAAAGTTGATGCTCTTATGTTACAATGTTAATTTGAAAACACATGTAAACCAATATGCCTTTAATGTAATACTCGCTATTTTGTGAAAACCATGTGAAAAACAACTCGGAGTAAGGTGGGGTGGCCCCTTTTTGGTGACTTCCCCTAATACAGATTCTGACTTTCCCCTATTTTTGTGACTTCTCCTTTGAACAGATCATAGAAAAAGCAACCAACTTGAAGTTAGGCGGGGTGGCCCATACAAGTATCCCTTTTTGTGGCAAAACTTGTTTTCCTCTAATAATCTTTTTTTTACAAATACTCGGTTTTTGCACAAATCACTGAAAAAAACAAAAAACAACTATAAAAGCGGGAAGCTATAGGCCTACATGTCTCCCATTTTTTGTGTTTTGGACAAAATTCTCTCACAGTGAAGTTTTCAAGATTTTACAAAGTAACATAAAAGAATATTGGCCATCTAACGAATAATAATTTTTTCCATTCATTAATACTTTTTTTTTCAGTCTTACTATTCATAATAATTGTATTTTTCACTTTACATTTTCTGTCCTTTTTTTTTTGAAAATGTTACGTTCTGTGTTTTTAATGTTAATCTCTCCAAAGCATAGTGTATATACATTAAACGTCATATTTTTGCTAACCATGACTTCTGTTTCTTTAATGAGTAAGCTAAAAACCAAAAACCATTATTACCTAACCTCACAAATGAAAGCAACACATATTTTCACTATACATTAAGAAATATAGAATAATTTTACAATTTGTCACTTCTTCTTTACATCGTGGTATATAGATACAATTGCATGTCCAAAACTGAAAATGTAGTGCGGGTACAGATATTGTGAGAGTATCAACATTCAAAACCATTCATTTCGGTTATTTATATTATTTTATATATTAATTCACACTAACTGTGCCCTCTTCCCGTCAAATCAACTGTTGCTGATGTATTCACGTTTCTGTTTGTATGCACAGTACCTGAGCGCCGCTCCAGTTTACAACATACGCCGAAGGAAAACCAACAGCTGCGCGTGCACTTCCCGCCCGAAGCGTCTCTAACGAAAGTCATCACCATCATAAGGCCCGAGGTGAAAGAAAAGTCGAGCCCCATCCTGACAATACGAAGGATGATCTGCTGCTGTTTGTGCTGCCAGAAGTCGAGATAAGAGCGCCACGCCGTCACCATGGAAACCACATAAACGTGACAATTGTAAATACAAAGACTGTTTGTTTGTTCGTCTGTTCGTTACAAAATGTTTAGTATGTAAAATGTAAATTGTGTGTTTTGTATTTGTATGGATTCGTTTAAATAAAAAATAACTACAAAAAAACATTATTTCCTCACTATCATTGAATAGCATCCTCCAATCGTCCTCTGTTTACATGGCTGACAGTTAACACCTTTTTTCAATTTTCCTTCTCAGATTATTATCTATTCACTTTCATATCTCTTCTTTTTTTTTCACTTGAATATTTTCTTAAACAGCTTGGTTATTAGGCCTATCGCTATCACAATTATTCTCACGTGACAACACGTTTGATTGACATTATTATCGCTAAAACTTGGACCAAATATTAATGGTCGGAAAGCAACCATTTCGCCAATTATGTGTCGAGAGGCGTTCTCAACGACGATGTAGCAATATTTTCTGCCTTTCAAACATTAGGCCTAACACCAAATCGATATAGGCATCTGCAGTTTCCCCAAGAAAGATTGTTTTGAATTGAGACTGAGAACGCATTGTTGTTTTGTTTGTCAATAGATGGCGGCTTGTTACTAACTCAAGGCACCCTGCCAAGATTGTAACGTATTTTTAGCCTCGATAGTAAGGTTCCCCTTCCTGCTTTGAATGGTAACCTGTCTTCGACCATTCTCTTTATGTGCTCATTCCATCTCTGTCGACGATTCCGCTCAGCGCATTCATGAAAGCTGAATATTTTGTTGTTTCCCTCGTTTGTTAATCCGTTCCGACCAATACACCATTTCGCCCTTGGTAGAAATTTCTTTCTTGAGCATGTATTCGACTTTCAGTCGCCATCGTTGTTACCCACGCTTCGCTTCCGGCTTCCCTATATACTAGAAACAGTAAAGACACTGCAACGTCTTATAGAACGAAAGCATAGTTCCTTGCCGTACTTTATTCATTAAAATTTTACTCAAAGTTCCGCAAGTGTGAATAAATTTATTTTTTTTTTCGCGCACTAACCTTATTTTAACCGTAGGTTATTTCACAGCCTAGATAATTAAAGTGGGTGGTCTGCTCTAGAGTTCTGTTGGCAATGGCAATCTTGGTTCAAACTGGCTCTTTGCTTATAAATACCATCGTTTTGGTACTTTGGGTCGACTGTTGTCACATATCTGATTAATACTGAAAATTCTCCTGAGGAATTCGTTTCCAGTTTCTCTCATTCACGTGAAGTCATGCATGAGTATATTATGTTCATGAGTGAATGGGGCTCGTCCGGTTGGAGGCTTACGATACCGAACGGGAAACTTAGTTTTGAATTTACAAGGTGTAATATTACGAAAATTCCTTAATTTCGATAGTTACACGTTTTAATTTACAATATTTTTTTCACATTGGTACTGCTCTCCGTGACATACGTGTCAATTTTCGCAATATTAGACACTTAGTTTGTGTTTAACAAGTGAATATTGATGACACGTTTAGCACGCTTGGTGATTTTTGTATTTTCGAAATGACAGAACAAAGAATTTGCATTAAATTTTATGTTTAAAAAAAAATATTAAGAGCAGCGAAGTAGTCTAAATTTTGGAAAAGGCTTTTAGCGAGAATGCTATGCGCAAAACAAGGGTTCGTGAGTGGTACAAGCGTAACCAAGAGGGTCGTGAAGACCTTGAAGATGACAAGAGAACTGCACATCAAGAACCGACGAAAACGTAGAAAAAGTTACGGAAAAAGAGAAACTGCTGAGAAAATTGATATGTTGTACGAAAGCGATGGAAAGCGATTTTTACGAGGGATATCCAGAAAGTAAGTTCCGTTTTATATTTCCGCGATATCGATGCCGTCACGCGCGCATGCGCGGTCCTTTTGTTGATTCGTTGGCAAGCCAACAACGGCATTTGTAAACAACTGTGCACTGAGTAAGCTTCGTTGAACGTGTTTATTATAGTGTCGAAGAAAGTATAATGTGAAAGTAGATATGTGATTTGGTTGTTGAATGCGAAATTAAAACAATTTAAATTCGATGTTTGTGGAAAAGGAGCAGTGAGTGATTCAATAGTACCAGATGAATACGACTTTTTACTTCCATGTTCCTTAAGGAAATGGAAGTATGGTGATGGCAAAAAAAATCGTGTTCGAGATTATTGCAGATTCTGATTGTACTACACTCAAAACATGAAAAAAGTCGTTTTTCGAAAAGTGTCTGTGTGTGTGTCTGTCTGTGTGTCTGTCTGTCTGTCTGTCTGTCTATGTGTGTGTCTGTAAATTTTTTTTCTATGGCAAACGATAACAGCCGCAAATTCAAACAGAATCAAATAATTTTTTGCATGCAGCCCTGATTTGTAGAGTACTCGCGACCTATTGTTTTTGGTGAAGATCGGTTTAGGGAAAGGGGTAGTTTACCTGCAACGGTTTTTTTTTATCAAGGGTAATTTTGTTTGTTTGGCAAACGATAACAGCCGCAAATTCAAACAGAATCAAATAATGTTTCGCATACAGCCCTGAATTGTAGAGTTCTCAAGATCTGTAGATTTTGGTAAAGATCGGTTAAGGGAAAGGGGTAGTTTACCTGCAACGTTTTATGTTTTAACAAGGGTATTTTCTATGGCAAACGATAACAGCCGCAAATTCAAACATAATCAAATAATGTTTTGCATACTGCCCTGAATTGTAGAGTTCTCAAGATCTTTTGGTGTTGGTGAAGATCGGTTAAGGGAAAGGGGTAGTTTACCTGCAACGTTTTATGTTTTAAAAGGGTATTTTCTATGGCAAACGATAAGAGCCGCAAATTCAAACAGAATCAAATACGTTTTTGCATACAGCCCTGATTTATTGAGTACTAAAGACCTATTGTTTTTGGTGAAGATCGTTTAAGGGAAAGGGGTAGTTTACCTGCCACGTTTTTTGTTTTATCAAGGGTATTTTGTATGGCAAACGATAACAGCCGCAAATTCAAACAGAATCATACAATATTTTGCATACTGCCCTGAATTGTAGAGTTCTCAAGACCTTTCGGTTTTCGTGAAGATCGGTTAAGGAAAAGGGGTTGCAGGTAAACTACCTGCAACGGTTTTTTATCAAGGGTAATTTTTGTCTATGGTAAACGATAACAGCCGCAAATTCAAACAGAATCAAATGATGTTTTGCATACAGCCCTGTATTGTAGAGTTCTCAATACCTATTGGTGTTTGTGAAGATCGGTTAAGGGAAAGGGGTAGTTTACCAGCAACGTTATAAAAGGGTATTTTCTATGGCAAACGATAAGAGCCGCAAATTCAAACAGAATCAAATAAGTTTTTGCATACAGCCCTGATTTGTTGACTACTAAAGACTTATTGTTTTTGGTGAAGATCGGTTAAGGGAAAGGGGTAGTTTACCTGCAACATTTTATGTTGTAACAAGAGAAATGTTTCCATGACGAACGATAACTGCCGCACATTCAAACAGAATCAAATATTTTTTTGCATGCATCCCTGAATTGTAGAGGACGGAAGGTCTATTGATTTTGGAGAAGATCGGTAAAAGAGAAAGGGGTAGTTTACCTGAAACATTTTATGATTTAACAAGAGTAAAGTACTTAATTTTTATAAATAAAGTATCCTGATAAGAAGCTCATAATAATCCACTGTAGAAACATAGATGAAATATCTATAAATGAAGAGGTTAGGTGAACGGGGTGGGGGTAATTTTCTATTATTTAAAATTATAGTTGAAGGTGGAGGGGAGAATTTTTTATGTGTGTACTACGTTATCGGCAACAGAGAAGTAGTTCTTTGTTAAAATTCCTTCCCGGGCTCTTTAGCCGTAGTCCAATGTTTTCTGCAAAACCAGAGTTTTCGGCAGTGCTATCGACTGCCATCATCGGTGAAAATCGAGTGCGAAAACGTGAGGTGGTATACGTTAGTGACCACAGTACTGTGGTTAATGCTGAAGCAATAAGTAGAAAGACGTAGTTTCTATGGAAATATTTCATTTCGAATATGATTTTAAATATAAATCTTAGAACATGGAAGTCATGTATGGTTCTCCATACCGATATTTGCTTAGTCCGATGCAGAGTACGCGACATAGGATGCTTACCCGGGACATTGCGATGAATCATGGCAATGCTCCCCCACACACTGCCGCTGTAACGCAACATCTCAAAAGTTCGGCTGGCAACAATTCGATCTTTGAATGCGAAATTAAAACAATTTAAATTCGATGTTTGTGGAAAAAAACAGTGAGTGATTCAATAGTACCAGATGAATACGACTTTTTGCTTACAACCTAGACTTCACACAAAAACAAATATCACCTTTTCAAGTACCGGGAATCCTTCCTTGGTGGCCAGCGGTTCATAACGACGACGATGTCAAACAAGCTGTTAATAATACATGGTTCAAATCACAGGCGGGAAAATTTTTATGACGAAGGTATACAAAATACAAAGCCTGGTGCCTCGCTATGAAAAGTGTTTCAAAAATGGCGGAAACTATATAGAAAAGTAGCGTAAGGCGTGTACTTTAAATAGCAATAAAAATGTTTTGTAAAGTTGTTCTTAGTTTCCTTTAATACCCTATCGGAACTTACTTTCTGGATAGCCCTCGTACTAACGTTTAGGGCGTGAAATGACTAGCAGCCAACTTTGTTCTAAAACTGTTAAATTATCAGCAAAAGCAGCATCGCAAAAACATCGCTGAGCAAATGTTGGCAGATTTACTCAAACACTTCATAACAGGCGACCAAACATAAGTGTACAGCTATGACATTGAAACAATCATTTAATTCGATTTATATGATTACATTTTTACCTGAACAATTTTTTTAATTTTTGACATTTCCTTTTCCCTTAACCCTCTAAGAGGAGGGGAGGGGTTAACCCTCAAAAGTCCCTCGCTGCGTCACTGAATAGTAACATTAATAAAACCGTCTCTATTTGTAAATCATCTACAAATACAATTCTTATTGCTATATATGGTTAGCAGTGGACAAAGCAGCTGTGAATGGTGTATAGCGTGATAAGTGGAGTGGATTAGATTGGCGGGTGTGTGTATGACAAATTGGATGACGCACATAGGCGGTAGCAGATTTGATGGAGCACAGTCAAAGAGAAAGATGTTAAGTGGAAAATGACAACGGCACCAAGTAATCTTCCTATTAACTTGTGTCAGTAACATCCCGAGCTAAATCCCTACTAGTATGCAAATACACTAGTATGCTCCCTAACTCGCTCACTATTTTGAACAAAGTACGTTTATTATAACATTAATTTCCATATAAGATAATTTTCCAATTATCGAAAAAATGACAAAAACCTGACTTCTCTATTATTTCTTTAGTTAAACACACAATTGTAGAGCCTGATATAACAATTGTATAGCACACAATAGTACGATAAACAGTTTTACAATTTGAAACATTCGGGTTTTGGGTTACAATTCCTTGTAGTCAGACTCCCTGCTGGATTTTCACAAATTTTTTCAAATTCTGAATCCCTTTTTTGGTCTCTGGGATCAAAATATTTTGAAATTTTCAAAATTTAACTCAACATTCAGATTTTAGTTAAAGTTGTCTTTAATTTGAAACCGCACATGAATTTTTCCATTCTATCAAAATTTTCACCCACTTTTTGGCTCATGTTGTCCAAAAGTTTTAATATTTTCACAAATGAATACTATATTCAGATTGTGGTTTAAATACTCTTTAATTTGATACCCCACATGGGCTTTTGCGACTTTTTCACAATTTTGACTCCACCTAGATTTTTGACTCCCACCCACTAGTTTTTTTAGGGATCAGCCTCAAAAACAATACGGTTCTGTAGGGTAAAAGTATACAGAAGCATGCCAAGCTTTATGAAAATCAGTTGATGTGTTGAAAAGTTATTGTGGGACATACCCCAAATAGACAAATGTCAAATTCGTTTTGCTCATTCAGTAATATTTTACTTAAGAAGTGATTTATTCTGCTAAAGTTTTTAAAACTGTTTATTTCATGTAGGCACAGGATTTCAAAATGTTTTGAGAAATTACCAGGAAATCTTTTTAAACCATACTATTGACCACAACTATAAACAAAATGGAACTCAGCATATGAACACAATATCACACTGTATAATGTAATGCTTCTGTGTGAGTGTGTGTCCATACTTACATACACAATTAATTTACAATTTGTTTTTCTTCATGCAAGTATTTATTTGCTATTAGGCCTGCCTTACTTATGAACATTTTGTAAGCAATAATATTATGTACAGTATCAACAATATTATAAAAAAAATGTAATATTAAGAAACTAAGTCTTATTACTTCAGCAGGCTTGTGATCCATGATTAGTATGGGTTTATAATAATGAGAATAACTCTGATTGAAAATAACAGTTTATATAAATTAATGAAATCAGAAGGTGGAATAATGTCACTGAACCATCTACTGAAACTGAAACATCCACTATCTTGGGTGTGCTACAAAACCATCAGAATCTATTAAATATCACTGTTGTATTGATGACTCGGAACACTAAGTTTTTTATACGTAAAATCGTAAAGATTTACCTTACAGCCTAAACCGGCTTTCACCTTTAAAAGGCTTCTTCAGAGGCTGCCGTAGGTAGCGCTGTCCGTCTTGTTGTTGGCGACGGGATAGATTTTCGAAAGATCGATGCTGTGTGTGTGTGGTGAGATGTGTTCGAATAATGCGTGCGATTTGAACTGTGTCTGTTCGTTTAGGATGTCATTTTTATTTGTTTTTGTGGTTTGTATATTTCTAATTGTTCTAGAGTGTCTAGTTTTCGGCCTTTTGTGTGTACGTGTAGAATGTTCATGTTATTGTCAATGTTCTTATATGTGTGGTTTGCTTCAATGAGGTGGTTTGCAAAGGTGGATTCTGTAGTCCACACATACACGGCAGCCTCTGAAGAAGCCTTTTAAAGGTGAAAGCCAGTTTAGGCTGTAAGGTAAATCTTTACGATTTTACTTATAAAAAACTTAGTGTTCCGAGTCGTCAATACGATAGTGATATTTAGTTAAGTAACGGACACGTCATGGACAACGAAATCCAAGAATCTATTATGTGGCTTCATGAGAGGAGTTTCTATTTAATAACATAGCAACGAGGATTCAAAATGTTTTGCACTTGTGAAGAATATCCTAACATGTTCAATTGTAGAGAAATGCAAAATATACCAATCACACGCAAATACAAGGTTCCAGCCATGCAGTCACATGTTATGAGCTACCCACTTGTTAAAGTATCTAGTGGTATGTAGTGATGTTTTCACAAGTGCTGTAAGACTAAACTGTGTAAACATGGTAAATAGTCAAGTCTGTATCAGATGTCATTTTAATAAATGAAATCACATGTCAAAATACCAGGAAAGCCCTTGATAATACAGATATCTTACAGTAGGTGCACAGCCAGGATTCCTTCGGACGGGTGGTCTTGCAGGCTCTGGGGGGAGGGGGCTTTAAATAAACTACAAAAATTAAAACAAAAAGTTAAGTGCGGAAACATACAGTTTACATTAATAGATGTATAACACTTAACAAGTTATGAAATGATAAAATTGACAGCTTATATTAAAATATAAATACAATGGACTATACCAGAATACTGCTACACATTATCTCAATCTTTCTCAGACACTGATAACGTTAAACGTTTTGTACAATTGTTTTAAAACTTTTTCTCTCTGATTATGTCTGAAAATATATGCACAAAATGAAAATAAATCAGTCTACTTGTTTTGCGACAGAAATGAATCAGATTTTCATAAAATGGAGTGCTTGTAAACAGTGTTCCAAACTCCACGTTTGGTCTTTTGTAGAATTATTGTTGAAAAATCAAGAGGAGGTACGGGGGGGGGGTTCTTGCAGGTTCTGGGGGTTTGGATTTTTGTGAATAAAACGACAAAAATTAAAACAAAAAGAATGCCCTAGGTTTACGTATCTACAGAATAACAAACACGTTTTAATATTTTAATTGTTTATTTGTTTTCAAAATGGTAATAAGCATTAAATTAAAAAAAAAAACAAAAAAGTTATTAAATAAGATTTGAAAAAGACTGGAAATTGAAATAAGCTGCATATTAGTCCTATAATGTAGTCCAAGTATGAAATTCTTATTTTATAGTAATGTAAACATAACATAAATGTGCTGTGAAAGAAGATGATGAACAATCAAGACAACTAACACAAATGTATACAAAACAGTTTTTTGTGAATTGAAATAAATCGCGTTAATGCAAGTTCACAAAAAATTAAACTCATATAACTTGATTTATTACTGTAGTTACGGCCAACGAGCTTGTATATGCTTGTACAATTTGAGTCTCTAAAAATCAATTCATTTTCACCATATTAATGCACTAATCGTCACCTCATCAAGGACTGTAAGGCATGCACTTGATCAACATATATAAATAATATCCAAGAACGTAGAAAGAATCAAGACCAGGATTTCTATAGTGTAAGTTATAGGGAATGTAAATCCATAACTCATACTACAAGTACAGATTCTTGTAATTATAATACACAATGCATTCACAAACAAAGCAATCTACAAAAGACGAATGTTAAAAATTACAAATTTAATGACAAATTTGAAATAAAATTAAATTAAAGAATGGCTTGAAAAAATGTAAAAAAAATGTTGCAAAATTGTAGTCAACAACATAAGGCCAATGACAAAACATGATCTGGTCAAACAACTGTAACAATTCCACTTCACTTGGTTGACATCAAGTTTCCTTAAAAACAAAACTAATTTTTACCCATGTTCTACTTTCTCATGTTCGAATAGCAGCTAAGACTTACATAATATGACTTAAGTTCAGTAAGAGAATTGAATCATGTTATCCACACAGACGTGCAACTCTCGTCACAGTAGTTGATTGTCGTGCCCAATAAGGACCAGCTAGCCACAAATTTGAATCACTAGTAAGTAGGCAAGCTTTCTTTGTGATAGCATCAGTCGTTTACTTTATTCTGTTGGTCTTTTACAGAATAGTAAAGTTTAATCTCTATAATTTTATCCCAATTTTATTTAAGAGCTTTTTATAACTCACAAGTAACAAACAGAAAAAAAATAAGGTCAAGAATAGAGAACAGTTTTGAAAAAACTAAGTTAACAAATATTTTCTTGTCTTAAAGGGTTCGAGTCAGAGAAGAAGTACAGTAAGTTTGCATTTACATGCCTGTGTCTTATAAACACAGGACTCTATTGAGTTTTAATTTCTAGATATCCAAATCAAATGACTTTTAATCTGTTAAAAGTTAAACAACTTCAGAAAGAAAAGGTTATCACAAGTTAACAAATTAAAATACAGCATGTAACTTGCTTGATACTTTATCGACAGCTGTCTTTTTTATTCTGTAGTGTGATGTCATTATCAAACATTATATATTTTATGTTCATCAATCAGCTTCTCCATTCAGTTAGCATAATAAGTGATAATATTAATAACACATATACTGTGTAACAGTAAAGCATAAGTAGATTTTGTATACATTTGTTACCCACTATGCAAATAAAAGAGCATTGTTGGTTGTAATGTTTGTCTGCACATTCCTCCATAGTCCAAAATGACTGAACTGATTTTGGTAGAACAGGTCTCAGTTGATTCTTTTCAATGGCATAAGTGTCTCACACCACATAGTGTCTTGAAAAAATTGTTGAGAAAAAAAATTAAACATTTTTAATACCCACTAAGAAAAATGACTTGATCTTGGCAGTGACCTTAGGTACAGAGACATATTAACATTAAGTAAATTATAGTGGAAACAATCTGTTTTGATCTAGCCAACAATTAACCAACTATACTAAGATTTGTGTTTTCCTATTACATGTGTGTTCATATATCTATCTGTGCTCCTATAATCTCAAAACCGATGACTCAAAACTATTGCATTCATTTTGACAACATGAGTGAATTATATATCCAAAATCTCAGTAAATTAAATGGTTAACACTTGATGATTTATTGTTGAAAAATCAAATTGAAATATTTTAATTTTTTTCTCATTCCTTTCATTTCATTAAGTTATTCAGATCATGTGAACAGTTATTCTATTGTTGCTCTCTACAAAAGTTTTTGTCATATAACAACAAACAAGCTTTGATTTTCAAATAATGTGTGCTTTTCAAGGTTTTGATAATAATTATAACTTGGTAAGTGTTCATAATTAGAGTATCACTAAGGCTCTCAAAAGTGAAGGTCCTGTGATCAAATCTTACTGCAAACAGATTTTTGAAGTCTTTTTTTTTCATGGCTAATTAACAAGATACACATTAATGTCTGTTGTCTCTGTTCCTTCATACAGGATTAGATGACAAAGAAAGAAAAAGTAATTGAAAGCAACAGCTAGATTAACAATTTGCTGATAATATATCACACTGTGCGCATGATAAATAATCAAATTGTGTAAACATTTACTTGAGAAACTTATATTTAATAATGAAAAACCTAGGTTGAAAACCAACAATCTAGAATTTAAGAGTATTAAAATCTAGAAGGGATTGTGCAAAATCACAATATCCATGATCCATGACCATGTACCAAAGTACATATTCTATGACCACATACAAGATAGTTTTATTTGGTGTCCTGGAAATATTTCAAGTAGAAAGGACAAAGTTCATGTCAATATGTCACTTTTTTCTACATTTGTCGAAAAAATGTGTATAAGGAATTCTTCTTCATATATTTTTAACAAAATTCTTCTCTAATTACACAAACTGAGATAATTTCACACACAAAAATCGCACGATTGAGACTGTTAAAATTAAATATCACTATTTTTAAATAACGGACACGTCATGGACAACGAAATCCAAGAAGTTAAAATTAGTTGGGTTTTAAAATCAGGACAATATACATTTGATGTTTAGATAAAAAGACCTAATATAAAATCAATAAATGAAAAAATTGATTCTTATATAGGGCATGGAACTCTCTAGTTCTGTAGTGGTAAACAAAATACACTGATTGTTAAACCTTCCAGCTTGTATCTATAAAAGATATTAATAACTGTAAAATCATTTATACAAAATTTTACAAACCGAAAGTGGTGATTTTTTCAGTGAATACAACTGAAAAAGTTGTGCCGTTCTAAAATAGATCGGCGAGTATTCGGTATTTAACGTCAAAGTGACGTTAAATGCTGTACGGTATTTAGCGGTAGCGGTTGAGATAAACAATCTACAGCTGTGTGAATCTAAAGCGCTTGATCGGTGCTGCACTCTAGCTCGGTAATGATGGCGAGCAAACAAAAGCAAGTTTGCTTTCTAACAGGCTGTCTCTGGCTGGCTGACTAAGTGTTCGCCTTGTGGCATTTCTCCCTCCGGACAGAAAGGAGTTTTTAGTTTACCATCTTCTTCATCTATGGCAGGCTAAACCACTACAGATCTGCGGGTTGCTCGATGAAGACGGGGACAGCTCCACCTTGAACTTGTAACATCCAGATTCTCTCTCTCAAATTCATCTGCCGGAGGAGAATGGTGAAGACTAACACAAACACCCTATCATGAAAGCCAGATGTTCACCACTTCACACCCATGGAAAAATTAAGGTGAACTCAATCCATGTTATATATTCTTTACACATTGTGATGTAACTCACTAGAGCCAGTGGACATTCAATCACTCAACAACATGACTTTAAGTTTTAAACATTTTTAATTGGGTCCCCGATTAACGGGACAGAATAGTGCGTGAACTGGGATGGGAATCTTTTGTAAATTTTATTAATTTGTTTGTATAATCTGTGAGCTCAGGGGCTGACATGCTTCTGTGGCTGCTCACCATTCAAACGTGCAATTCCTTCTTATTTTCAGTATAAGGGTTTCATTACTGCTACTAATTAATTCAATCAACTTGTAATTTCTCTGTTTCAATTTAGTGTTCATTTTATATATTAATTTCTCATTTTTAAATTCAGTTTGGATTATATAGGGATAGAAGTTTCTGTGGTAGTTAAGTCGGGTCACAAGTTTAATCCTGTACAGGTGCATGTCCATGCAGAGTTAAACATGCTGTTGGGACAGGTTGAGTTATGCACTGTCATGCCTATGAACATGTCGGTCTTTGGGCCAAACTTACTTTTAAAAGGGTTATAAGGTTCATGACACATTACTATTTCCAAACTTAACAATATTTCTCAATATATAAATTCTTTTAATTAATTATGATCACTGGGGTGTTCACTGTATTCTAAATTTTATTTCTCCCAGTATAAGTGCCCAGTGTGGCAGCATTTTATAATAGTATTAGGCACTTGGCCAAATTTTGAATTTATTATGTCCTGGGGACTACTGGTGTTGCATATATAATCAGATACACATGTAATGTGTTATGCACATATTAAGAATTAAAACCTGACACGGATTTTCGTAAATTATTAATGATGTACCTCATGGGGGTAGAAAAGGGTGTGGCAAGAGATCTATGTTATAATTGTCCTGTATTGTGGAACATGTAGATGTATTGTATATTCGTGTGTGTATTTTTGTGGGGTTCTATATGTATTGTACATTTGGGTGTAATTTTGGGGGAGTTAGATATAGGGCTTATAAAAAGAAAAGATAAAACATAGGGTTATATATATACTTTTAATTTCTGATGACAATTAATTAATTCTATCTCTATTAATTTTTAATTAATATTTTTTTTTGAAGAGAATTAATTTATTTTAATTAACTTTAATAAGGAGTATTGAAACCCCTACTTCATTTTGAGTAGTTAAAACAAAAAGAATATTTCTTTTTGTAAAGAGGGGTTACAAGTTAATTAAAACTAGGCTAAGGCCTAGAGAAGCTAAAAATTGCGCCGGATCCAGTAAGACGGGACTTGCAATAAAAACTCAAGAATTAAATAATTAACAATCCCATTTTATTATTCTATCTCATAATATTAATAACAAAAAACAACAGTGATTTATAATTCCCCTTTTAAATGGTTAACTAAAGAAGTATACCCTCTCAACAAGGCCACCTGAAAAATATTAACTGAATCCACGAAAATAATTGCTATGTCACCATCAATGAATTGAAAATTTAAAATAATCATTAACCTCAAAATAAAACTCCCATTAAACTATTTATTAAAATATAAAATTTATATCATATGTTTCTTTTAAAATGCAGTATATAAATTGATGAAGGTAAATGATTTCATTCACAGTTACTATTAATAATTAAAATAATTACTCATCCAATTTAAATGAACTTTAAAGGTGACACTTACTATACTTGTTAAATAAAATAATTAATTTTCATAAAGAAATGATCAGCCACGATTATTGAGATAGAATACTCGTCTACTGGTGTATATAAATTCTAATAATAAATTCCCTATATCCCACCAAAAGTACAGCAATGCATAATATATATATATATATATATATCCCCCAAAATGTACACAGAAATATACAGACATAACATGTTCCACAAGACAAATTACATATACAATAGTATACAAATACATAAAGGTCTCTTGCCACGCCCTTTTTTATATTACCCTTCTGGTGTATATAAATTCTAAACTTCTTCTTTATAGGAATCCCAATTAGGATTAAAGATTTATTTCTATAAATGTACCCCCATGGTGTGGGTTAATTGCACATCATGTGTATCATAAACTATTGCATACAAATGTCCCCAGGACATTAAAAATTTAAAAGCAAGTGCCTAAGTGGCTAAGTGCTAAAATACTTAATTAAGGTGAGAAATAAAAATCGTTTAAAATAATTAACGCCCCCCAGTTACCATGATTAATATAAAGAATTTATATAGACTAAAATAGGGCCAATTAATGAAAAGAGAAAAATTGCATCATATTAGCACCTTATATAAAAAAATACATTTGTGTGTCAGAGACGGACATGTTTCTTCAACTTATAACCAGTCTCAACAACCTTGTTTCGACAAACAAGTTGAAAAGTGTTTCGACAGGCACAGCTTGGTTGAAACTAATTTAAAATAACACCTACCTCCCCAGTAATCTTTTATACAAATGACATAACCTGATTTTAAAAATAAGAGAAAATATATGTTTTTATGCCTAGTAAATTAAACTTGAGAAAATTACTAATAACAAAACTGACTTTAAATCTGTAGCGAAAGCCCTATAAAGAAATGAGTGGAAATCTAAGTTGGATGCTGTGTTGTAGACATGTCAGTCTCTGAACTGACAATTTACTATACATGTATTGAAATTTTACAATTAATTCTTAGTGTTCACACTAAACTGTCCCATCAGTTGGGGATCCAAATGAATGTATACTTGAACAGTAAAAACTGATGATTATGTATAACTGGTGCCATGTTGATTCTACGTGTGAATAATAAATGGATATTTTTCACCTGCTTATATGCCCAGAAGGATGATCTCTTATTTGTAGCGTGGCGATCTCATGATTGGCATGTTGTTGTGGTCTTATTCTCTTCGGTGTCGAGTGTGGAGCTTTTAGGATGTCATTCTTTCAGTATGTAGCAGGACTTGTCTCTATTCGGTGAACCAGCAGTCGTTAAGAAACTTATCTCTCCATAGTAGTTAGAGGATGTTGGAAAATAATACCTCTCCACCGAAGAGAAAAAGCGTCCGTCAACCCTGAAGTATATTGTTAGACAAAAACTTAGATAATTCGGCTCGTCTCGTTTGCGTGCCGCAATTAACGCCAGGGAGCAGCACGGGAATTTTCGTACCACCGAGAGTCGGCAAGTGCCGCCCCCCGACAGCCGTTGTCTAAACTATTAATTTTTCCTAAACACAGGTAGAGCGCAGCACTAATTACTGCCTTAAATTTCGTACTGTCCTTACCGTCAAAACTGCCAAAAAAAATTACTGAACTCGCGCTGAATCTTTTGACTCAGCACACCCTCACCCCAAAAGGGCAACATAGTTGCCCCAACGTTAAAGGCCAGGAGGGTACCCTGCAGTGTACCTCTCTCCAAAAGATACCAGTGGACATCGTGGTTGGGTTGGCTCAGCTGAGCATGCTCTCAGGAGAACAGAAATCAAAAAGGGAAAATGAAAGAGACGAAAGAAGATATGTATTATGTAAGTGTGCGGGTGTTGCATGCTGACCTGATCAGAGTCCGCATACAGCACAAGAGAGAGAGACAGCAAAAGACAAAAGAAAGATTCCTACCATGGTAGATCTGACCTCCTGAGGCTCGCCCACCGACTGAGCCCCAACTTGATACCTACTCAGGACAACAACAAACCCCCCCCTTTTCTTAGTGGATTGGAAATCTCAACGCCAATGCAACCATCCTCATGCGACCCTCTCCGCCAGACCAACCCCACAGGACCGCCCCAATACGTCACACTCTCTGGTGACCACCACCTACTCCTCCTGCTGCCACTCACACACGCGTCCGAAGACCAAAACAAGGTAACTAATACCTTGGTATGTGAGCGCCCATAACTTTATTGTCCACATATGGACTGACCAGCCATATGCTAAAACAAGGCATCACATATCCTTGACATATCTAACTGGTTGTTAAAAAAAAACATCCCTATACTAGGGCGGACGGCCCCTATTAGCCGGACAGAGAAAACCGCATCGAGGGCACGCGAACATCAATCCCATTACTTGGTCTTCAATACTGCAGAACTAACGAGGGGGGTTTTACTTCAGCACAGCAACTTCGAACAACCTACACTTAATCAAAAATAACTACAATGGAAATCAACTAGGGAATGCGGCATGGCCAGGACTCTACAAAAAATCAACGACAACCTACAACAAAGAAAAATGAAAACGACACTAAACTTACTACCCACGTAGTCACCACTCTTCCAACTAACTTCTCTCTAACTCCTCTCGGATATTTTTTTTTTTTTTCTAATTTTTTTTTGCTTTTTCCTTTCTAATTTTTATTTGTTTTTTGGTTTTTACTTTGTTTTCTGAGGGGAGGGGTAGGAAAATTGGGAAGATGATAAGGGCAAGGATCATTGAAAGTTCAACAGCTAGGACTAAGGTAAAGGACATGGTTCCCTCCGGTAATAAGGATGGGTGGAGAAAACCAAGGCTCGCGGAGGCAGGGGCGCAACCCTGAAGTAGATGTACACCACTGGGATTGTGGGGAACATCTACCCGCTACCCGTTGATCGCTTTGTCTCACCCTTTTATGACGAACTTTAGGAACCCGTTCCTTGTGGACATCACTCTCTGAGAAACTATCTTGTGTTGAGCAGTACTGATTTGTTTCATGTAATTTATAATCAAGGTAACTTACCTTTCTACGTTTACCCCGATTTGGATTATCCTCAACCTCTAACTCCTCTGCTTCTATCTTCTTCTCTTCTACCATTGCTTCTGGTTCTATTTCTTCCACCTCTTCCTTTTCTTCCTCTACATAATCCAAATCATCATCTCGACACTGCACATCTTCATCTTCTAGTTGCTCACCTGGTCCCCCTGGAACTTCTTTCCACTCCTCGGAATCCTCAACAATACTTACAGAAAGCGTCTGCACATCTTCACACACTACATCATTCTCACCCCCAAACTCTACAACGCTGCCACCCAGTTTCTCCCCAACTTCTACCTCATCTACTTCTACCACACTTGCAGACTGGACATCCCCTAGTCCATCCGCGACCTCAGAAACACTTGCAGCCTCCCTAACACTTACACTTATACTCCCCTGCGTAGCATGTGCAGACCACTCTTCTGCCTCCTCCTTCGATTCCTCTTCTTCACCACTCTCAGCAACTACAACTTCCTCAACAGTACTCAACCTGGAATCCAGCTGTCCAGGTCCATGTGCATTGTCTAAATTAACTTCTACTGACGATGGTAAAGCTCCACCATCAAGTGACTTATCATCTTCCGGCGTAGGCGATGATGATGTTATCGGCTCTGGATCCACCTTGGGCAGAAATGGATTTACCGGAACAATTACTGCGACCTTTGGTCGGACCGTATTTGAAGCAACACAACACCGGGCCATCTCCGCGAAATTATTTGGACGATTCCCAAACCTTCCCAAACGGGAACCGTCTTGGGAATTCAGTCCTCCTATAATTATATCTAGGACTTCGGTGTCGGTCAACCCTAATCTTAATACCCGGGCAGCTTTTCGTATGTCCTGCACGTAGTCCCCCAACGGCTCTCCGTCGGCCTGATAACGATAGAACCAATCCAGCCTAAGCTGGGAACGTCGTGGAGGATACATGAAGTAATCCAACACTTCCGCATGAAAAGTGTCGACCGTGCCGCCCCGACGCCAAGTGTTGGTAACCTTCTGTTGCAACGTACCCTGGCAATACGGGTATATAAGGCACAAGACCTCCCCATCGGATATACCCGGATAGGCGGCCAACTGCAGGACAAGGTCCAAGAAAACCAGCAGCTGGTCCTCCTTAAATCCATCTACCACCGAGAATTTCTGGAGAACTGGGGTGAGAGGGTGGGGCAATTTCTGGTCCTCCCGGTGGTCGGGGGAAGACAATTTCTGAAAGCATAGCGCCGCCAGAATTACACAATTCCCAAAACACTATCAACAAAACACAACACCCTACAAATACCTAACACCTATAAACATAATGACAATAATAAGATTAGAATAAGAAAAACTCACGTACTATACTTCCAAAGAGTAGACTGCGGGTCCACCTACCGATGCGAGAACTAGCCCACTACCTGAACAGCTCACACTCGATTACACCAGACAAAAGGAACGCGACACACACACAACACAAAAACAAAATACCGACCACGAAAATTTATTTTAACCATTTCTTAGGTTACCTCCGGCTACCATTTATCGGCAGAAACCGACTGCCGATCGGGCCATACCGCCTAATCACAAAAACAACCGCATCACCTCCCCAAACATGGGTAAGGTAAACTCAAACTAACCAAGCACCGACTGCGATAAGTCTTGCCCAGGGATTTCCCCTTCTAAAATTTCCTACCACGTGGCACTATTCACTCTGCAAGGCGGGCAAGTACATATACATATGTTCAAACCTTAAAACTAACAAAATATTTTCAACCTTGGGGTATAGGGCCTTTAAAATTTTTCTAAGTTCACTTTGAACTTACCATTGTGAAAATTCCAAAATATTTCCTAAGTTTGCAAGCCCCGTCACACCCACAGGACCCTCGTCGTAACCACGCTCTGCTACCAAATGAAACCCCTACTTCATTTTGAGTAGTTAAAACAAAAAGAATATTTCTTTTTGTAAAGAGGGGTTACAAGTTAATTAAAACTAGGCTAAGGCCTAGAGAAGCTAAAAATTGCGCCGGATCCAGTAAGACGGGACTTGCAATAAAAACTCAAGAATTAAATAATTAACAATCCCATTTTATTATTCTATCTCATAATATTAATAACAAAAAACAACAGTGATTTATAATTCCCCTTTTAAATGGTTAACTAAAGAAGTATACCCTCTCAACAAGGCCACCTGAAAAATATTAACTGAATCCACGAAAATAATTGCTATGTCACCATCAATGAATTGAAAATTTAAAATAATCATTAACCTCAAAATAAAACTCCCATTAAACTATTTATTAAAATATAAAATTTATATCATATGTTTCTTTTAAAATGCAGTATATAAATTGATGAAGGTAAATGATTTCATTCACAGTTACTATTAATAATTAAAATAATTACTCATCCAATTTAAATGAACTTTAAAGGTGACACTTACTATACTTGTTAAATAAAATAATTAATTTTCATAAAGAAATGATCAGCCACGATTATTGAGATAGAATACTCGTCTACTGGTGTATATAAATTCTAATAATAAATTCCCTATATCCCACCAAAAGTACAGCAATGCATAATATATATATATATATATATATCCCCCAAAATGTACACAGAAATATACAGACATAACATGTTCCACAAGACAAATTACATATACAATAGTATACAAATACATAAAGGTCTCTTGCCACGCCCTTTTTTATATTACCCTTCTGGTGTATATAAATTCTAAACTTCTTCTTTATAGGAATCCCAATTAGGATTAAAGATTTATTTCTATAAATGTACCCCCATGGTGTGGGTTAATTGCACATCATGTGTATCATAAACTATTGCATACAAATGTCCCCAGGACATTAAAAATTTAAAAGCAAGTGCCTAAGTGGCTAAGTGCTAAAATACTTAATTAAGGTGAGAAATAAAAATCGTTTAAAATAATTAACGCCCCCCAGTTACCATGATTAATATAAAGAATTTATATAGACTAAAATAGGGCCAATTAATGAAAAGAGAAAAATTGCATCATATTAGCACCTTATATAAAAAAATACATTTGTGTGTCAGAGACGGACATGTTTCTTCAACTTATAACCAGTCTCAACAACCTTGTTTCGACAAACAAGTTGAAAAGTGTTTCGACAGGCACAGCTTGGTTGAAACTAATTTAAAATAACACCTACCTCCCCAGTAATCTTTTATACAAATGACATAACCTGATTTTAAAAATAAGAGAAAATATATGTTTTTATGCCTAGTAAATTAAACTTGAGAAAATTACTAATAACAAAACTGACTTTAAATCTGTAGCGAAAGCCCTATAAAGAAATGAGTGGAAATCTAAGTTGGATGCTGTGTTGTAGACATGTCAGTCTCTGAACTGACAATTTACTATACATGTATTGAAATTTTACAATTAATTCTTAGTGTTCACACTAAACTGTCCCATCAGTTGGGGATCCAAATGAATGTATACTTGAACGGTAAAAACTGATGATTATGTATAACTGGTGCCATGTTGATTCTACGTGTGAATAGTAAATGGATATTTTTCACCTGCTTATATGCCCAGAAGGATGATCTCTTATTTGTAGCGTGGCGATCTCATGATTGGCATGTTGTTGTGGTCTTATTCTCTTCGGTGTCGAGTGTGGAGCTTTTAGGATGTCATTCTTTCAGTATGTAGCAGGACTTGTCTCTATTCGGTGAACCCGCAGTCGTTAAGAAACTTATCTCTCCATAGTAGTTAGAGGATGTTGGAAAATAATACCTCTCCACCGAAGAGAAAAAGCGTCCGTCAACCCTGAAGTATATTGTTAGACAAAAACTTAGATAATTCGGCTCGTCTCGTTTGCGTACCGCAATTAACGCCAGGGAGCAGCACGGGAATTTTCGTACCACCGAGAGTCGGCAAGTGCCGCCCCCCGACAGCCGTTGTCTAAACTATTAATTTTTCCTAAACACAGGTAGAGCGCAGCACTAATTACTGCCTTAAATTTCGTACTGTCCTTACCGTTAAAACTGCCAAAAAAAATTACTGAACACGCGCTGAATCTTTTGACTCAGCACAGTATGTAGATTTGTCTCTATTAATTTTTAATTAATATTTTTTTAAAGAGAATTAATTTATTCTAATTAACCTTGTCAAGAAGAATATAAATTTTATCTCAATTAAGTTTCAATTGATTTTTTTTTAAGAGAAGATAGAAAATAAATTTTGGATTTATTAATAATTTCAAGTAACATTTTAAAGAAAATAAATTATTTTTAATTAATAATTTTAAGGGGAAAATAGATTCTGAATGTTATATTTATTGTTTCTGTAGGTAACAGAAAGGAGATAGAATAATAAAAGGATTTTATTGATTGTTAATTTTATGAGTTTTAATTGCAAGTCCCGTCTCACTGGATCCAGCGCATTTTTGGCTTCTCTAGGCTTTGGTCTAGTTTTAATTATCTTGTGGCCCCTCTTAAAAAAATAATAAGAATAATAATAATTTTTTTTTACCAGTCAAAGATAAAGAGGGGTTACATTTGGTAGCAGAGCGTGGTTAAGATTAAGGTGAACCCTTGAGTCCTTTGGGTGTGACGGGGCTTGCAAACTCAGGAAACATTTTGGGGGTTCCAATGGAACTTAGAAGAATCTCTAAAAGGCCCTATATCTAAAAGTGACTATGTTTTGTTAGGTTTAAGGTTTTGTGTATAATATGTCTATGTACTTGCCCGCCTTGGATAGTTGAACGGTAGGTTGCCACGTGGTGTGAAATTTTAGAAGGGGACATTCCTTTGGAAACGCGAATTATCGCAGATCTGTGCCTAGGTGGAGATGGTTTGTGTATTACCTTGCCCATAATAGGGGAGGTGTATAATTTATGCGGTATGGCCCAATCGGCAGTCGGTCTCCTCCGACATACGGGAGCCGAAGTTATTAGAAATATTTTTTGAGAATTGTCGTTGGTCGGTGATTTTGTCGTGTTGTGTGTTAGTGTATGTGTCGCGTTCCTTAATGTGTAGAGTTGTTGAGAGAGAGCAGTTCAGGTAAGTGGGCTGGGTCCTCGCAACGGTAGGGGGACCCTCAGTCTGCTTAATGGAAGAACAGTACTTAAGAATTTCCTGTGTTAATTGTCATTTGTTTTTCTAAGGTGTTGTGTTTTGTTTTGTGTGCCGACCGCGAAGCTCGACGATGAGTGTACTACATCCCGAGCAAGTCAGGTAATGCTTACCTGCTTGTTTGTGTGGATGCTTTTTCAAAGTTTGCCTGGCTACTGCCCTTACGGCAGGCAACCGCTCGTTTAACCATTAACGCGCTCCAGAACAATGTGTTTCAGCATTTCGGTCTTCCGACCATCATTGTCTCGGACAATGGCCCGCAGTTCATTTCGGGTGAATTCCGGCGAATGTGTTTCGCCAGTGGGATCAAACACGTAACCACTTCCCCTTATTACCCACAACCGTCCCATGCGGAGAGATTCAATCGGAATCTCCAGTCCGCCCTGATTGCTTATCACGCAGAGCAACAAACCACCTGGGATCAGAATCTGAAGTGGTTACAATTAGCTTTTAACACGGCCCGACACGATAGTCATCAGGCCATGCCCTTTGAAATCCTGTTTGGATTCTCGCCCGCACTCCCGTTGACCAATTTGTGGAATATCGAAGATCTTCTACCACGGGAGCCCGATAATAAAACAGCAGAGAGGTGGAAGGAAGCTCGGAAGAATTTGCTGCGAGCGCACGAGCGGGTCCGTCGACGTTATAATCAGGGGCGAATTCCAAACCCCTTCCGAATTGGTGACTGGGTGTATTGCCAAAGCCACCCACTCAGCTCAGCAGCGGACAAACGTGCCGCAAAGTTGTGTTACCGCTGGTCAGGGCCATATCGCATCCTGGGGTTCACGTCACCGGTGACGGCCCGGCTGGGCGTACCGGGGGACGATTCTAAAATCATGGTAACTCATATTTCTAAATTGAAGCGCTGTCGGGGGGGGAATCGCGGACTTTTGAAGGGGGTTAGTCCCCGTAGAGATAGGGCAGATGCCCTGTTAAGGTGGCAGTCGTGTTCTGGCTTTAGTGGACAAGCCTCAGGAGGTCGGAACTCAGGGAGCTCCCGAACTTTTCTTTCGTCTTTTCTTCGCTGTCCCTCTTTGCTGTTGGCTGGCCCTGATCAGGTCAGCGTGCAGCACCCGCACACTTACATACTACATGCCTTCTTTCCTCTCTTTCGTTTTCTTTCTGAGCCTCTGTTCTCCTGAGAGCAAGTGCTGCTGGGCCGACCTAATCACGAAGGCCACTGGCTTGTTTTGGGAGGGGGTACACTGCAGGGTACCCTCCCTGCGTTTAACTGTGAGGCAACTATTTTGTCCTTTTGGGGTGAGGGTGTGCCGATTCTAAAAATTTATCGGCGCGTGTTCGGTATTTAAAGTCAAAAATAGACGTTAAATGCGGTACTGCGTTTAGCTGTTGAGTTGCGTATCAACACTGCAACTGTATTACCATTAAGAGCGGTGCTTGATTAGTGCTGCACCCTGGCGGGAGCCGATGTTTCCAAGCGACGAGGCCGGAAATAGTCTGGTTAAAAAATATTCTCTGGCTGACCGTCCACCTGTTAGCTTCGGTTGAATTTTTCCTCCGGACAGAAAGAAGTTTTTGTTGCACCATTCTTCCACCTATGGCAGGCTAAACGATTACAGATCTGCGGTAAGTTACGGCAATATTATTATATATATCTATTTAAAGTTTTACAAATGAAAAATTGTTTAATAAGGCCACAGTAAGTTGATTCAGATAACCTTTTACGCCACCACGTGTTGAGTGGTGCAATACGTAATTTAAAGGTAATTTCTTTTGGTAATATAGTAATACTATATTAAATTCACATGTCTTAACTAAGGCACCAACATTGAGAGTTATGTAAATGCAAAAAGTATTTGTTTAAATAGTATAGACATAAATGTAATCTGATAACCTTATTACGCCGCCTCGTGGTGAAAAGTAAAATGCGTAATTCTGAGTAAGTTACATGCAACCTTTATTAGTAATTATAGTAACACTATATCAATTTCAGAAAGCTTACTAAGGCATCAGAATTGAGAAGAATGTAAATGCCAAAAAGTAGCCTATTTATTTAATCGGTATAGAAATGATTGTAATCAAGTAACCTTTCGGACCACGTGGCAAAATTTCAGACTATGTGTAAATTTTATTAAAAGTGTAACAAGCCGAATAATTAGCTAATCAAAATTGAATTATGTTAACTCACATGGGTAAAGTTTATTAATATGAAATTTAACAGACCTAAATGTTTTCAAATAGGGCCTGTTGGCCATATAACCTTGCCAAGTGTGTCAAGTATTATATTTAAATAGCCCTAAAGCTGTGTTAAGTTTATATGTGGGTTTTGGGAGTGTGTGAGTGAAAATGATGTAGTGTGTGAAGATGTGCAGACGTTTTCTGTAAGTAGTGTTGAGGATTCCGAGGAATGGAAAGAAGTTTCGGGCGGACCAGGTGAGCAACTAGAGGATGAAGATGTGCAGTGTCGTGATGGTGATTTGGATTATGTAGAGGAGGAAAAGGAAGAGGTGGAAGAAAGAGAACCAGGGGACGAAGAAGGGGAAATTGTAGAAGAGAAGAAGGTAGGAGGAGAGGAGTTAGATGTTGAGGATAATCCAAATCGGGGTAAAAGTAGTCAGGTAAGTTGCCTTGATTCTAATTTAGAAGAAACAAATCAGTAAAGCTCAACACGAGATAGTTTCTCAGAGAGAGGTGTCCAGAAGGAACGAGTACCTAAAGTTCGTCATAAAAAGGTGAGAACAAGCGGTTAACGGGTAGCGGGTAGATGTTCCCCACAGTCCCAGTGGTGTTCGTCTACTTCAGGGTTGCGCCCCTGCCTCCGCGAGCCTTGGTTTTCTCCACCCATCCTTATTCTCGGAGGGAACCATGTCCTTTACCTTAGTCCTAGCTATTGACCTTTCAATGATCCTTGCCCTTTTCATCTTCCCAATTTTCCTACCCCTCCCATTAGAAAACAAAATAAAATAAAATAAAAAACAAATAAAAATTAGAAATGAAAAAAAATTAGAAAAGGAAAAAAGAAAAATATCAAAAGGGAGTTAAAAAAGAAGTTAGTTGGAAGAGTTGTGACTAGGTTGGTTGTCGTTTTATGATGGAGTGTGATAGGTTGGTTGTGGTTTTCATTTTCTTTGTTGTAGTTTGTGGTTGATTATTGTAGGGTCCTGGCCATGCCGCATTCCCCGGTTGATTTCCCTGGTATGTTATTTTTGGATTAAGTGTGGGTTGTTAGACGATGCCGTGCGGAAGTAAACCCCCCCTTGCTAGTTGCGCAGTATTTAAAGAGTAAACGAAGGGATAATGTTCGCGTGCCCTCTATGCGGTTTTCTCTGTCCGGCTAAGCGGGGCCGTCCGCCCTAGTGTAGGGATGTGGGCCAGCCATATGGCAAGGATGGAGATGCCTTGTTGGTGCATGTGGCTGGTAGGTCCGAGAGGTGGACAAGAGGTAGTACGGTCACTCACATACCAAGGTGGGTGTTACCTTGTTAGGCCTTCGAACGAGTATGTGAGTGGGACCAGAAGAAGTAGGTGGTGGTCACCAGACAGGGTGACGTGTTGGGGCGGTCCCGTGAGGTTGGCATGGCGGAGAGGGTCGCGTGGGGATGGTCGCAGTATGTTGAGAGTTTTTCGGTCCTCGGAAGGGGGGGATAGAGTTGTCCTGAGTAGGTATCGGTCTTTGGGTATCAGTGTGTGAGTTGGGAGGTCAGAACTTAGGAGGGTGCCAGATTCTTGTCTTTCGTCTTTTCTCCTTCTATCTCTTGTCGCTGTATGCTGACCCTGATCAAGTCAGCATGCAGTACCCGCACACATGCATACACACTACACTTCTTCTTCTTTCCTCTTCCTTCGTTTTCACCCTGAGCCTCTGTTCTCCCGAGAGCGATTAAGTTTCTGAGATTTCCCAAGACAGCCAAGTGGCTGTGAGTTAGCTTTTAGGCAACTAGGTTGCCATTTGGAGTGGGGGTGTGCCGTTCTAAAATAGATCGGCGAGTATTCGGTATTTAACGTCAAAGTGTCGTTAAATGCTGTACGGTATTTAGCGGTAGCGGTTGAGATAAACAATCTACAGCTGTGTGAATCTAAAGCGCTTGATCGGTGCTGCACTCTAGCTCGGTACTGATGGCAAGCAAACAAAAGCAAGTTTGCTTTCTAACAGGCTGTCTCTGGCTGGCTGACTAAGTGTTCGCCTCGTGGCATTTCTCCCTCCGGACAGAAAGGAGTTTTTAGTTTACCATCTTCTTCATCTATGGCAGGCTAAACCACTACAGACCTGCGGGTTCCTCGATGAAGACGGGGACAGCTCCACCCTGAACTTGTAACATCCAGATTCTCTCTCTCAACTTCATCTGCCGGAGGAGAATAGCGAAGATTAACACAAACACCCTATCATGAAAGCCAGATGATCACCACTCACACCCATGGAAAAATTAAGGTGAACTCAATCCATGTTATATATTCTTTACACATTGTGATGTAACTCACTAGAGCCAGTGGACATTCAATCACTCAACAACATGGCTTTAAGTTTTAAACATTTTTTATTTGGGTCCCCGATTAGCGGGACAGAATAGTGCGTGAACTGGGATGGGAATCTTTTGTAAATTTTATTAATTTGTTTGTATAATCTGTGAGCTCAGGGGCTGACATGCTTCTGTGGCTGCTCACCATTCAAACGTGCAATTCCTTCTTATTTTCAGTATAAGGGTTTCATTACTGCTACTAATTAATTCAATCAACTTGTAATTTCTCTGTTTCAATTTAGTGTTCATTTTATATATTAATTTCTCATTTTTAAATTCAGTTTGGATTATATAGGGATAGAAGTTTCTGTGGTAGTTAAGTCGGGTCACAAGTTTAGTCCTGTACAGGTGCATGTCCATGCAGAGTTAAACATGCTGTTGGGACAGGTTGAGTTATGCACTGTCATGCCTATGAACATGTCGGTCTTTGGGCCAAACTTACTTTTAAAAAGGGTTATAAGGTTCATGACACATTACTATTTTCAAAACTTAACAATATTTCTCAATATATAAATTCTTTTAATTAATTATGATCACTGGGGTGTTCACTGTATTCTAAATTTTATTTCTCCCAGTATAAGTGCCCAGTGTGGCAGCATTTTATAATAGTATTAGGCACTTGGCCAAATTTTGAATTTATTATGTCCTGGGGACTACTGGTGTTGCATATATAATCAGATACACATGTAATGTGTTATGCACATATTAAGAATTAAAACCTGACATGGATTTTCATAAATTATTAATGATGTACCTCATGGGGGTAGAAAAGGGTGTGGCAAGAGATCTATGTTATAATTGTCCTGTATTGTGGAACATGTAGATGTATTGTATATTCGTGTGTGTATTTTTGTGGGGTTCTATATGTATTGTACATTTGGGTGTAATTTTGGGGGAGTTAGATATAGGGCTTATAAAAAGAAAAGATAAAACATAGGGTTATATATATACATTTAATTTCTGATGACAATTAATTAATTCTATCTCTATTAATTTTTAATTAATAATTTTTTTTGAAGAGAATTAATTTATTTTAATTAACTTTAATAAGGAGTATGTAGATGTCTCTCTATTAATTTTTAATTAATATTTTTTTAAAGAGAATTAATTTATTCTAATTAACCTTGTCAAGAAGTATATAAATTTTATCTCAATTAAGTTTCAATTGATTTTTTTTTAAGAGAAGATAGAAAATAAATTTTGGATTTATTAATAATTTCAAGTAAGCTTTTTAAAGAAAATAAATTATTTTTAATTAATTTTAAGGGGAAATAGATTCTGAATGTTATATTTATTGTTTTTGTAGGTAACAGAAAGGAGATAGAATAATAAAAGGATTTTATTGATTTCTAATTTTATGAGTTTTAATTGCAAGTCCCGTCTCACTGGATCCAGCGCATTTTTGGCTTCTCTAGGCTTTGGTCTAGTTTTAATTATCTTGTGGCCCCTCTTAAAAAAAAAATAAATAAAAAATAATAATAATAATTTTTTTTACCAGTCAAAGTTAAAGAGGGGTTACATTTGGTAGCAGAGCGTGGTTAAGATTAAGGTCAAACCTTGAGTCCTTTGGGTGTGACGGGGCTTGCAAACTCAGGAAATATTTTGGGGGTTCCAATGGAACTTAGAAGAATCTCTAAAAGGCCCTATATCTAAAAGTGACTATGTTTTGTTAGGTTTAAGGTTTTGTGTATAATATGTCTATGTACTTGCCCGCCTTGGATAGTTGAACGGTAGGTTGCCACGTGGTGTGAAATTTTAGAAGGGGACATTCCTTTGGAAACGCGAATTATCGCAGATCTGTGCCTAGGTGGAGATGGTTTGTGTATTACCTTGCCCATAATAGGGGAGGTGTATAATTTATGCGGTATGGCCCAATCGGCAGTCGGTCTCCTCCGACATACGGGAGCCGAAGTTATTAGAAATATTTTTTGAGAATTGTCGTTGGTCGGTGATTTTGTCGTGTTGTGTGTTAGTGTGTGTGTCGCGTTCCTTAATGTGTAGAGTTGTTGAGAGAGAGCAGTTCAGGTAAGTGGGCTGGGTCCTCGCAACGGTAGGGGGACCCTCAGTCTGCTTAATGGAAGAACAGTACTTAAGAATTTCCTGTGTTAATTGTCATTTGTTTTTCTAAGGTGTTGTGTTTTGTTTTGTGTGCCGACCGCGAAGCTCGACGATGAGTGTACTACGTCCCGAGCAAGTCAGGTAATGCTTACCTGCTTGTTTGTGTGGATGCTTTTTCAAAGTTTGCCTGGCTACTGCCCTTACGGCAGGCAACCTCTCGTTTAACCATTAACGCGCTCCAGAACAATGAGTTTCAGCATTTCGGTCTTCCGACCATCATTGTCTCGGACAATGGCCCGCAGTTCATTTCGGGTGAATTCCGGCGAATGTGTTTCGCCAGTGGGATCAAACACGTAACCACTTCCCCTTATTACCCACAACCGTCCCATGCGGAGAGATTCAATCGGAATCTCCGGTCCGCCCTGATTGCTTATCACGCAGAGCAACAAACCACCTGGGATCAGAATCTGAAGTGGTTACAATTACCTTTTAACACGGCCCGACACGATAGTCATCAGGCCGTGCCCTTTGAAATCCTGTTTGGATTCTCGCCCGCACTCCCGTTGACCAATTTGTGGAATATCGAAGATCTTCTACCACGGGAGCCCGATAATAAAACAGCAGAGAGGTGGAAGGAAGCTCGGAAGAATTTGCTGCGAGCGCACGAGCGGGTCCGTCGACGTTATAATCAGGGGCGAATTCCAAACCCCTTCCGAATTGGAGACTAGGTGTATTGCCAAAGCCACCCACTCAGCTCAGCAGCGGACAAACGTGCCGCAAAGTTGTGTTACCGCTGGTCAGGGCCATATCGCATCCTGGGGTTCACGTCACCGGTGACGGCCCGGCTGGGCGTACCGGGGGACGATTCTAAAATCATGGTAACTCATATTTCTAAATTGAAGCGCTGTCGGGGGGGAATCGCGGACTTTTGAAGGGGGTTAGTCCCCGTAGAGATAGGGCAGATGCCCTGTTAAGGTGGCAGTCGTGTTCTGGCTTTAGTGGACAAGCCTCAGGAGGTCGGAACTCAGGGAGCTCCCGAACTTTTCTTTCGTCTTTTCTTCGCTGTCCCTCTTTGCTGTTGGCTGGCCCTGATCAGGTCAGCGTGCAGCACCCGCACACTTACATACTACATGCCTTCTTTCCTCTCTTTCGTTTTCTTTCTGAGCCTCTGTTCTCCTGAGAGCAAGTGCTGCTGGGCCGACCTAATCACGAAGGCCACTGGCTTGTTTTGGGAGGGGGTACACTGCAGGGTACCCTCCCTGCGTTTAACTGTGAGGCAACTATGTTGCCCTTTTGGGGTGAGGGTGTGCCGATTCTAAAAATTTATCGGCGCGTGTTCGGTATTTAAAGTCAAAAATAGACGTTAAATGCGGTACTGCGTTTAGCTGTTGAGTTGCGTATCAACACTGCAACTGTATTACCATTAAGAGCGGTGCTTGATTAGTGCTGCACCCTGGCGGGAGCCGATGTTTCCAAGCGACGAGGCCGGAAATAGTCTGGTTAAAAAATATTCTCTGGCTGACCGTCCACCTGTTAGCTTCGGTTGAATTTTTCCTCCGGACAGAAAGAAGTTTTTGTTGCACCATTCTTCCACCTATGGCAGGCTAAACGATTACAGATCTGCGGTAATTTACGGCAATATTATTATATATATCTATTTAAAGTTTTACAAATGAAAAATTGTTTAATAAGGCCACAGTAAGTTGATTCAGATAACCTTTTACGCCACCACGTGTTGAGTGGTGCAATACGTAATTTAAAGGTAATTTTTTTTGGTAATATAGTAATACTATATTAAATTCACATGTCTTAACTAAGGCACCAACATTGAGAGTTATGTAAATGCAAAAAGTATTTGTTTAAATAGTATAGACATAAATGTAATCTGATAACCTTATTACGCCGCCTCGTGGTGAAAAGTAAAATGCGTAATTCTGAGTAAGTTACATGCAACCTTTATTAGTAATTATAGTAACACTATATAAATTTCAGAAAGCTTACTAAGGCATCAGAATTGAGAAGAATGTAAATGCCAAAAAGTAGCCTATTTATTTAATCGGTATAGAAATGATTGTAATCAAGTAACCTTTCGGACCACGTGGCAAAAATTCAGACTATGTGTAAATTTTATTAAAAGTGTAACAAGCCGAATAATTAGCTAATCAAAATTGAATTATGTTAACCCACATGGGTAAAGTTTATTAATATGAAATTTAACAGACCTAAATGTTTTCAAATAGGGCCTGTTGGCCATATAACCTTGCCAAGTGTGTTAAGTATTATATTTAAATAGCCCTAAAGCTGTGTTAAGTTTATATGTGGGTTTTGGGAGTGTGTGAGTGAGAATGATGTAGTGTGTGAAGATGTGCAGACGTTTTCTGTAAGTAGTGTTGAGGATTCCGAGGAATGGAAAGAAGTTTCGGGCGGACCAGGTGAGCAACTAGAGGATGAAGATGTGCAGTGTCGTGATGGTGATTTGGATTATGTAGAGGAGGAAAAGGAAGAGGTGGAAGAAAGAGAACCAGGGGACGAAGAAGGGGAAATTGTAGAAGAGAAGAAGGTAGGAGGAGAGGAGTTAGATGTTGAGGATAATCCAAATCGGGGTAAAAGTAGTCAGGTAAGTTGCCTTGATTCTAATTTAGAAGAAACAAATCAGTAAAGCTCAACACGAGATAGTTTCTCAGAGAGAGGTGTCCAAAAGGAACGAGTACCTAAAGTTCGTCATAAAAAGGTGAGAACAAGCGGTAAACGGGTAGCGGGTAGATGTTCCCCACAGTCCCAGTGGTGTTCGTCTACTTCAGGGTTGCGCCCCTGCCTCCGCGAGCCTTGGTTTTCTCCACCCATCCTTATTCTCGGAGGGAACCATGCCCTTTACCTTAGTCCTAGCTATTGACCTTTCAATGATCCTTGCCCTTTTCATCTTCCCAATTTTCCTACCCATCCCCTTAGAAAACAAAATAAAATAAAATAAAAAACAAATAAAAATTAGAAATGAAAAAAAATTAGAAAAGGAAAAAAGAAAAATATCAAAAGGGAGTTAAAAAAGAAGTTAGTTGGAAGAGTTGTGACTAGGTTGGTTGTCGTTTTATGATGGAGTGTGATAGGTTGGTTGTGGTTTTCATTTTCTTTGTTGTAGTTTGTGGTTGATTATTGTAGGGTCCTGGCCATGCCGCATTCCCCGGTTGATTTCCCTGGTATGTTATTTTTGGATTAAGTGTGGGTTGTTAGACGATGCCGTGCGGAAGTAAACCCCCCCTTGCTAGTTGCGCAGTATTTAAAGAGTAAACGAAGGGATAATGTTCGCGTGCCCTCTATGCGGTTTTCTCTGTCCGGCTAAGGGGGGCCTTCCGCCCTAGTGTAGAGATGTGGGCGAGCCATATGGCAAGGATGGAGATGCCTTGTTGGTGCATGTGGCTGGTAGGTCCGAGAGGTGGACGAGAGATAGTACGGTCACTCACATACCAAGGTGGGTGTTACCTTGTTAGGCCTTCGAACGAGTATGTGAGTGGGACCAGAAGAAGTAGGTGGTGGTCACCAGAGAGGGTGACGTGTTGGGGCGGTCCCGTGAGGTTGGCATGGCGGAGAGGGTCGCGTGGGGATGGTCGCAGTAGGTTGAGAGTTTTTCGGTCCTCGGAAGGGGGGGATAGAAGTGTCCTGAGTAGGTATCGGTCTTTGGGTATCAGTGTGTGAGTTGGGAGGTCAGAACTTAGGAGGGTGCCAGATTCTCGTCTTTCGTCTTTTCTCCTTCTATCTCTTGTCGCTGTATGCTGACCCTGATCAAGTCAGCATGCAGTACCCGCACACATGCATACACACTACACTTCTTCTTCTTTCCTCTTCCTTCGTTTTCACCCTGAGCCTCTGTTCTCCTATGAGCGGTTAATTTTCTGAGATTTCCCAAGACAGCCAAGTGGCTGTGAGTTAGCTTTTAGGCAACTAGGTTGCCCTTTTGGGGTGGGGGTGTGCCGTTCTAAAATAGATCGGCGAGTATTCGGTATTTAACGTCAAAGTGACGTTAAATGCTGTACGGTATTTTAGCGGTAGCGGTTGAGATAAACAATCCACAGCTGTGTGAATCTAAAGCGCTTGATCGGTGCTGCACTCTAGCTCGGTACTGATGGCAAGCAAATAAAAGCAAGTTTGCTTTCTAACAGGCTGTCTCTGGCTGGCTGACTAAGTGTTCGCCTCGTGGCATTTCTCCCTCCGGACAGAAAGGAGTTTTTAGTTTACCATCTTCTTCATCTATGGCAGGCTAAACCACTACAGATCTGCGGGTTCCTCGATGAAGACGGGGACAGATCCACCCTGAACTTGTAACATCCAGATTCTCTCTCTCAACTTCATCTGCCGGAGGAGAATAGCGAAGACTAACACAAAAACCCTATCATGAAAGCCAGATGATCACCACTTCACACCCATGGAAAAATTAAGGTGAACTCAATCCATGTTATATATTCTTTACACATTGTGATGTAACTCACTAGAGCCAGTGGACATTCAATCACTCAACAACATGACTTTAAGTTTTAAACATTTTTATTTGGGTCCACGAATAACGGGACAGAATAGTGCGTGAGCTGGGAGGGGAATCTTTTGTAAATTTTATTAATTTGTTTGTATAATCTGTGAGCTCAGGGGCTGACATGCTTCTGTGGCTGCTCACCATTCAAACGTGCAATTCCTTCTTATTTTCAGTATAAGGGTTTCATTACTGCTACTAATTAATTCAATCAACTTGTAATTTCTCTGTTTCAATTTAGTGTTCATTTTATATATTAATTTCTCATTTTTAAATTCAGTTTGGATTATATAGAGATAGAAGTTTCTGAGGTAGTTTAGTCGGGTCACAAGTTTAATCCTGTACAGGTGCATGTCCATGCAGAGTTAAACATGCTGTTGGGACAGGTTGAGTTATGCACTGTCATGCCTATGAACATGTCGGTCTTTGGGCCAAACTTACTTTTAAAAGGGTTATAAGGTTCATGACACATTACTATTTTCAAAACTTAACAATATTTCTCAATATATAAATTCTTTTAATTAATTATGATCACTGGGGTGTTCACTGTATTCTAAATTTTATTTCTCCCAGTATAAGTGCCCAGTGTGGCAGCATTTTATAATAGTATTAGGCACTTGGCCAAATTTTGAATTTATTATGTCCTGGGGACTACTGGTGTTGCATATATAATCAGATACACATGTAATGTGTTATGCACATATTAAGAATTAAAACCTGACATGGATTTTCATAAATTATTAATGATGTACCTCATGGGGGTAGAAAAGGGTGTGGCAAGAGATCTATGTTATAATTGTCCTGTATTGTGGAACATGTAGATGTATTGTATATTCGTGTGTGTATTTTTGTGGGGTTCTATATGTATTGTACATTTGGGTGTAATTTTGGGGGAGTTAGATATAGGGCTTATAAAAAGAAAAGATAAAACATAGGGTTATATATATACATTTAATTTCTGATGACAATTAATTAATTCTATCTCTATTAATTTTTAATTAATAATTTTTTTTGAAGAGAATTAATTTATTTTAATTAACTTTAATAAGGAGTATGTAGATGTCTCTCTATTAATTTTTAATTAATATTTTTTTAAAGAGAATTAATTTATTCTAATTAACCTTGTCAAGAAGTATATAAATTTTATCTCAATTAAGTTTCAATTGATTTTTTTTTAAGAGAAGATAGAAAATAAATTTTGGATTTATTAATAATTTCAAGTAACCTTTTTAAAGAAAATAAATTATTTTTAATTAATTTTAAGGGGAAAATAGATTCTGAATGTTATATTTATTGTTTTTGTAGGTAACAGAAAGGAGATAGAATAATAAAAGGATTTTATTGATTTCTAATTTTATGAGTTTTAATTGCAAGTCCCGTCTCACTGGATCCAGCGCATTTTTGGCTTCTCTAGGCTTTGGTCTAGTTTTAATTATCTTGTGGCCCCTCTTAAAAAAAAAAAAATAATAATAATTTTTTTTTTACCAGTCAAAGTTAAAGGGGGTTACATTTGGTAGCAGAGCGTGGTTAAGATTAAGGTCAACCCTTGAGACCTTTGGGTGTGACGGGGCTTGCAAACTCAGGAAACATTTTGGGGGTTCCAATGGAACTTAGAAGAATCTCTAAAAGGCCCTATATCTAAAAGTGACTATGTTTTGTTAGGTTTAAGGTTTTGTGTATAATATGTCTATGTACTTGCCCGCCTTGGATAGTTGAACGGTAGGTTGCCACGTGGTGTGAAATTTTAGAAGGGGACATTCCTTTGGAAACGCGAATTATCGCAGATCTGTGCCTAGGTGGAGATGGTTTGTGTATTACCTTGCCCATAATAGGGGAGGTGTATAATTTATGCGGTATGGCCCAATCGGCAGTCGGTCTCCTCCGACATACGGGAGCCGAAGTTATTAGAAATATTTTTTGAGAATTGTCGTTGGTCGGTGATTTTGTCGCGTTGTGTGTTAGTGTGGTGTCGCGTTCCTTAATGTGTAGAGTTATTGAGAGAGAGCAGTTCAGGTAAGTGGGCTGGGTCCTCGCAACGGTAGAGGGACCCTCAGTCTGCTTAATGGAAGAACAGTACTTAAGAATTTCCTGTGTTAATTGTCATTTGTTTTTCTAAGGTGTTGTGTTTTGTTTTGTGTGCCGACCGCGAAGCTCGACGATGAGTGTACTACATCCCGAGCAAATCAGGTAATGCTTACCTGCTTGTTTGTGTGGATGCTTTTTCAAAGTTTGCCTGGCTACTGCCCTTATGGCAGGCAACCGCTCGTTAAACCATTAACGCGCTCCAGAACAATGTGTTTCAGCATTTCGGTCTTCCGACCATCATTGTCTCGGACAATGGCCCGCAGTCCATTTCGGGTGAATTCCGGCGAATGTGTTTCGCCAGTGGGATCAAACACGTAACCACTTCCCCTTATTACCCACAACCGTCCCATGCGGAGAGATTCAATCGGAATCTCCGGTCCGCCCTGATTGCTTATCACGCAGAGCAACAAACCACCTGGGATCAGAATCTGAAGTGGTTACAATTAGCTTTTAACACGGCCCGACACGATAGTCATCAGGCCGTGCCCTTTGAAATCCTGTTTGGATTCTCGCCCGCACTCCCGTTGACCAATTTGTGGAAGATCGAAGATCTTCTGCCACGGGAGCCCGATAATAAAACAGCAGAGAGGTGGAAGGAAGCTCGGAAGAATTTGCTGCGAGCGCACGAGCGGGTCCGTCGACGTTATAATCAGGGGCGAATTACAAACCCCTACCGAATTGGTGACTGGGTGTATTGCCAAAGCCACCCACTCAGCTCAGCCGCGGACAAACGTGCCGCAAAGTTGTGTTACCGCTGGTCAGGGCCATATCGCATCCTGGGGTTCACGTCACCGGTGACGGCCCGGCTGGGCGTACCGGGGGACGATTCTAAAATCATGGTAACTCATATTTCTAAATTGAAGCGCTGTCGGGGGGGGAATCGCGGACTTTTGAAGGGGGTTAGTCCCCGTAGAGATAGGGCAGATGCCCTGTTAAGGTGGCAGTCGTGTTCTGGCTTTAGTGGACAAGCCTCAGGAGGTCGGAACTCAGGGAGCTCCCGAACTTTTCTTTCGTCTTTTCTTCGCTGTCCCTCTTTGCTGTTGGCTGGCCCTGATCAGATCAGCGTGCAGCACCCGCACACTTACATACTACATGCCTTCTTTCCTCTCTTTCGTTTTCTTTCAGAGCCTCTGTTCTCCTGAGAGCAAGTGCTGCTGGGCCGACCTAATCACGAAGGCCACTGGCTTGTTTTGGGAGGGGGTACACTGCAGGGTACCCTCCCTGCGTTTAACTGTGAGGCAACTATGTTGCCCTTTTGGGGTGAGGGTGTGCCGATTCTAAAAATTTATCGGCGCGTGTTCGTTATTTAAAGTCAAAAATAGACGTTAAATGCGGTACTGCGTTTAGCTGTTGAGTTGCGTATCAATACTGCAACTGTATTACCATTAAGAGCGGTGCTTGATTAGTGCTGCACCCTGGCGCGAGCCGATGTTTCCAAGCGACGAGGCCGGAAATAGTCTGGTTAAAAAATATTCTCTGGCTTACCGTCCACCTGTTAGCTTCGGTTGAATTTTTCCTCCGGACAGAAAGAAGTTTTTGTTGCACCATTCTTCCACCTATGGCAGGCTAAACGATCACAGATCTGCGGTAAGTTACGGCAATATTATTATATATATCTATTTAAAGTTTTACAATTGAAAAATTTTTTAATAAGGCCACAGTAAGTTGATTCAGATAACCTTTTACGCCACCACGTGTAGAGTGGTGCAATACGTAATTTAAAGGAAATTTTTTTCGGTAATATAGTAATACTATATTAAATTCACATGTCTTAACTAAGGCACCAAAATTGAGAGTTATGTAAATGCAAAAAGTATTTGTTTAAATAGTATAGACATAAATGTAATCTGATAACCTTATTACGCCGCCTCGTGGTGAAAAGTAAAATGCGTAATTCTGAGTAAGTTACATGAAAACTTTATTAGTAATTATAGTAACACTAAATCAATTTCAGAAAGCTTACTAAGGCACCAGAATTGAGAAGAATGTAAATGCCAAAAAGTAGCCTATTTATTTAATCGGTATAGAAATGATTGTAATCAAGTAACCTTTCGGACCACGTGGCAAAAATTCAGACTATGTGTAAATTTTATTAAAAGTGTAACAAGCCGAATAATTAGCTAATCAAAATTGAATTATGTTAACCCACATGGGTAAAGATTATTAATATGAAATTTAACAGATCTAAATGTTTTCAAATAGGGCCTGTTGGCCATATAACCTTGCCAAATGTGTCAAGTATTATATTTAAATAGCCCTAAAGCTCTGTTAAATTTATATGTGGGTTTTGGGAGTGTGTGAGAGAGAATGATGTAGTGTGTGAAGATGTGCAGACGTTTTCTGTAAGTAGTGTTGAGGATTCCGAGGAATGGAAAGAAGTTTCGGGCGGACCAGGTGAGCAACTAGAGGATGAAGATGTGCAGTGTCGTGATGGTGATTTGGATTATGTAGAGGAGGAAAAGGAAGAGGTGGAAGAAAGAGAACCAGGGGACGAAGAAGGGGAAATTGTAGAAGAGAAGAAGGTAGAAGGAGAGGAGTTAGATGTTGAGGATAATCCAAATCGGGGTAAAAGTAGTCAGGTAAGTTGCCTTGATTCTAATTTAGAAGAAACAAATCAGTACAGCTCAACACGAGATAGTTTCTAAGAGAGAGGTGTCCAAAAGGAACGAGTACCTAAAGTTCGTCATAAAAAGGTGAGAACAAGCGGTAAACGGGTAGCGGGTAGATGTCTCCCACAGTCCCAGTGGTGTTCGTCTACTTCAGGGTTGCGCCCTGCCTCCGCGAGCCTTGGTTTTCTCCACCCATCCTTATTCTCGGAGGGAACCATGTCCTTTACCTTAGTCCTAGCTATTGACCTTTCAATGATCCTTGCCCTTTTCATCTTCCCAATTTTCCTACCCCTCCCCTTAGAAAACAAAATAAAATAAAATAAAAATTAGAAAAGAAAAAAAAATTAGAAAAGGAAAAAAGAAAAATATCAAAAGAGAGTTAAAAAAGAAGTTAGTTGGAAGAGTTGTGACTAGGTTGGTTGTCGTTTTATGATGGAGTGTGATAGGTTGGTTGTGGTTTTCATTTTCTTTGTTGTAGTTTGTGGTTGATTATTGTAGGTTTTGGCCATGCCGCATTCCCCGGTTGATTTCCCTGGTATGTTATTTTTGGATTAAGTGTGGGTTGTTAGACGATGCCGTGCGGAAGTGAACCACCCCTTGCTAGTTGCGCAGTATTTAAAGAGTAAACGAAGGGATAATGTTCGCGTGCCCTCTATGCGGTTTTCTCTGTCCGGCTAAGGGGGGCCGTCCGCCCTAGTGTAGGGATGGTGGCCAGCCATATGGCAAGGATGGAGATGCCTTGTTGGTGCATGTGGCTGGTCGGTCCGAGAGGTGGACGAGAGGTAGTACGGTCACTCACATACCAAGGTGGGTGTTACCTTGTTAGGCTTTCGGACGAGTATGTGAGTGGGACCAGAAGAAGTAGGTGGTGGTCACCAGAGAGGGTGACGTGTTGGGGCGGTCCCGTGAGGTTGGCATGGCGGAGAGGGTCGCGTGGGGATGGTCGCAGTAGGTTGAGAGTTTTTCGGTCCTCGGAAAGGGGGGATAGAAGTGTCCTGAGTAGGTATCGGTCTTTGGGTCTCAGTTTGTGAGTTGGGAGGTCAGAACTTAGGAGGGTGCCAGATTCTTGTCTTTCGTCTTTTCTCCTTCTATTTCTTGTCGCTGTATGCTAACCCTGATCAAGTCAGCATGCAGTACCCGCACACATGCATACACACTACACTTCTTCTTCTTTCCTCTTCCTTCGTTTTCACCCTGAGCCTCTGTTCTCCAGAGAGCGGTTAATGGTCTGAGATTTCCCAAGACAGCCAAGTGGCTGTGAGTTAGCTTTTAGGCAACTAGGTTGCCCTTTTGCGGTGGGGGTGTGCCGTTCTAAAATAGATCGGCGAGTATTCGGTATTTAACGTCAAAGTGACGTTAAATGCTGTACGGTATTTAGCGGTAGCGGTTGAGATAAACAATCTACAGCTGTGTGAATCTAAAGCGCTTGATCGGTGCTGCACTCTAGCTCGGTAATGATGGCAAGCAAACAAAAGCAAGTTTGCTTTCTAACAGGCTGTCTCTGGCTGGCTGACTAAGTTTTCGCCTCGTGGCATTTCTCCCTCCGGACAGAAAGGAGTTTTTAGTTTACCATCTTCTTCATCTATGGCAGGCTAAACCACTACAGATCTGCGGGTTCCTCGATGAAGACGGGGACAGCTCCACCCTGAACTTGTAACATCCAGATTCTCTCTCTCAACTTCATCTGCCGGAGGAGAATAGCGAAGACTAACACAAACACCCTATCATGAAAGCCAGATGATCACCACTTCACACCCATGGAAAAATTAAGGTGAACTCAATCCATGTTATATATTCTTTACACATTGTGATGTAACTCACTAGAGCCAGTGGACATTCAATCACTCAACAACATGACTTTAAGTTTTAAACATTTTTATTTGGGTCCACGAATAACGGGACAGAATAGTGCGTGAACTGGGAGGGGAATCTTTTGTAAATTTTATTAATTTGTTTGTATAATCTGTGAGCTCAGGGGCTGACATGCTTCTGTGGCTGCTCACCATTCAAACGTGCAATTCCTTCTTATTTTCAGTATAAGGGTTTCATTACTGCTACTAATTAATTCAATCAACTTGTAATTTCTCTGTTTCAATTTAGTGTTCATTTTATATATTAATTTCTCATTTTTAAATTCAGTTTGGATTATATAGGGATAGAAGTTTCTGTGGTAGTTAAGTCGGGTCACAAGTTTAATCCTGTACAGGTGCATGTCCATGCAGAGTTAAACATGCTGTTGGGACAGGTTGAGTTATGCACTGTCATGCCTATGAACATGTCGGTCTTTGGGCCAAACTTACTTTTAAAAGGGTTATAAGGTTCATGACACATTACTATTTTCAAAACTTAACAATATTTCTCAATATATAAATTCTTTTAATTAATTATGATCACTGGGGTGTTCACTGTATTCTAAATTTTATTTCTCCCAGTATAAGTGCCCAGTGTGGCAGCATTTTATAATAGTATTAGGCACTTGGCCAAATTTTGAATTTATTATGTCCTGGGGACTACTGGTGTTGCATATATAATCAGATACACATGTAATGTGTTATGCACATATTAAGAATTAAAACCTGACATGGATTTTCATAAATTATTAATGATGTACCTCATGGGGGTAGAAAAGGGTGTGGCAAGAGATCTATGTTATAATTGTCCTGTATTGTGGAACATGTAGATGTATTGTATATTCGTGTGTGTATTTTTGTGGGGTTCTATATGTATTGTACATTTGGGTGTAATTTTGGGGGAGTTAGATATAGGGCTTATAAAAAGAAAAGATAAAACATATGGTTATATATATATACATTTAATTTCTGATGACAATTAATTAATTCTATCTCTATTAATTTTTAATTAATTTTTTTTGAAGAGAATTAATTTATTTTAATTAACTTTAATAAGGAGTATGTAGATTTGTCTCTATTAATTTTTAATTAATATTTTTTTAAAGAGAATTAATTTATTCTAATTAACCTTGTCAAGAAGTATATAAATTTTATCTCAATTAAGTTTCAATTGATTTTTTTTTAAGAGAAGATAGAAAATAAATTTTGGATTTATTAATAATTTCAAGTAAGCTTTTTAAAGAAAATAAATTATTTTTAATTAATTTTAAGGGGAAAATAGATTCTGAATGTTATATTTATTGTTTTTGTAGGTAACAGAAAGGAGATAGAATAATAAAAGTATTTTATTGATTTCTAATTATATGAGTTTTAATTGCAAGTCCCGTCTCACTGGATCCAGCGCATTTTTGGCTTCTCTAGGCTTTGGTCTAGTTTTAATTATCTTGTGGCCCCTCTTAAAAAAAAAATAAATAAAAAATAATAATAATAATTTTTTTTACCAGTCAAAGTTAAAGAGGGGTTACATTTGGTAGCAGAGCGTGGTTAAGATTAAGGTCAAACCTTGAGTCCTTTGGGTGTGACGGGGCTTGCAAACTCAGGAAATATTTTGGGGGTTCCAATGGAACTTAGAAGAATCTCTAAAAGGCCCTATATCTAAAAGTGACTATGTTTTGTTAGGTTTAAGGTTTTGTGTATAATATGTCTATGTACTTGCCCGCCTTGGATAGTTGAACGGTAGGTTGCCACGTGGTGTGAAATTTTAGAAGGGGACATTCCTTTGGAAACGCGAATTATCGCAGATCTGTGCCTAGGTGGAGATGGTTTGTGTATTACCTTGCCCATAATAGGGGAGGTGTATAATTTATGCGGTATGGCCCAATCGGCAGTCGGTCTCCTCCGACATACGGGAGCCGAAGTTATTAGAAATATTTTTTGAGAATTGTCGTTGGTCGGTGATTTTGTCGTGTTGTGTGTTAGTGTGTGTGTCGCGTTCCTTAATGTGTAGAGTTGTTGAGAGAGAGCAGTTCAGGTAAGTGGGCTGGGTCCTCGCAACGGTAGGGGGACCCTCAGTCTGCTTAATGGAAGAACAGTACTTAAGAATTTCCTGTGTTAATTGTCATTTGTTTTTCTAAGGTGTTGTGTTTTGTTTTGTGTGCCGACCGCGAAGCTCGACGATGAGTGTACTACGTCCCGAGCAAGTCAGGTAATGCTTACCTGCTTGTTTGTGTGGATGCTTTTTCAAAGTTTGCCTGGCTACTGCCCTTACGGCAGGCAACCGCTCGTTTAACCATTAACGCGCTCCAGAACAATGAGTTTCAGCATTTCGGTGTTCCGACCATCATTGTCTCGGACAATGGCCCGCAGTTCATTTCGGGTGAATTCCGGCGAATGTGTTTCGCCAGTGGGATCAAACACGTAACCACTTCCCCTTATTACCCACAACCGTCCCATGCGGAGAGATTCAATCGGAATCTCCGGTCCGCCCTGATTGCTTATCACGCAGAGCAACAAACCACCTGGGATCAGAATCTGAAGTGGTTACAATTACCTTTTAACACGGCCCGACACGATAGTCATCAGGCCGTGCCCTTTGAAATCCTGTTTGGATTCTCGCCCGCACTCCCGTTGACCAATTTGTGGAATATCGAAGATCTTCTACCACGGGAGCCCGATAATAAAACAGCAGAGAGGTGGAAGGAAGCTCGGAAGAATTTGCTGCGAGCGCACGAGCGGGTCCGTCGACGTTATAATCAGGGGCGAATTCCAAACCCCTTCCGAATTGGAGACTAGGTGTATTGCCAAAGCCACCCACTCAGCTCAGCAGCGGACAAACGTGCCGCAAAGTTGTGTTACCGCTGGTCAGGGCCATATCGCATCCTGGGGTTCACGTCACCGGTGACGGCCCGGCTGGGCGTACCGGGGGACGATTCTAAAATCATGGTAACTCATATTTCTAAATTGAAGCGCTGTCGGGGGGGAATCGCGGACTTTTGAAGGGGGTTAGTCCCCGTAGAGATAGGGCAGATGCCCTGTTAAGGTGGCAGTCGTGTTCTGGCTTTAGTGGACAAGCCTCAGGAGGTCGGAACTCAGGGAGCTCCCGAACTTTTCTTTCGTCTTTTCTTCGCTGTCCCTCTTTGCTGTTGGCTGGCCCTGATCAGGTCAGCGTGCAGCACCCGCACACTTACATACTACATGCCTTCTTTCCTCTCTTTCGTTTTCTTTCTGAGCCTCTGTTCTCCTGAGAGCAAGTGCTGCTGGGCCGACCTAATCACGAAGGCCACTGGCTTGTTTTGGGAGGGGGTACACTGCAGGGTACCCTCCCTGCGTTTAACTGTGAGGCAACTATGTTGCCCTTTTGGGGTGAGGGTGTGCCGATTCTAAAAATTTATCGGCGCGTGTTCGGTATTTAAAGTCAAAAATAGACGTTAAATGCGGTACTGCGTTTAGCTGTTGAGTTGCGTATCAACACTGCAACTGTATTACCATTAAGAGCGGTGCTTGATTAGTGCTGCACCCTGGCGGGAGCCGATGTTTCCAAGCGACGAGGCCGGAAATAGTCTGGTTAAAAAATATTCTCTGGCTGACCGTCCACCTGTTAGCTTCGGTTGAATTTTTCCTCCGGACAGAAAGAAGTTTTTGTTGCACCATTCTTCCACCTATGGCAGGCTAAACGATTACAGATCTGCGGTAATTTACGGCAATATTATTATATATATCTATTTAAAGTTTTACAAATGAAAAATTGTTTAATAAGGCCACAGTAAGTTGATTCAGATAACCTTTTACGCCACCACGTGTTGAGTGGTGCAATACGTAATTTAAAGGTAATTTTTTTTGGTAATATAGTAATACTATATTAAATTCACATGTCTTAACTAAGGCACCAACATTGAGAGTTATGTAAATGCAAAAAGTATTTGTTTAAATAGTATAGACATAAATGTAATCTGATAACCTTATTACGCCGCCTCGTGGTGAAAAGTAAAATGCGTAATTCTGAGTAAGTTACATGCAACCTTTATTAGTAATTATAGTAACACTATATAAATTTCAGAAAGCTTACTAAGGCATCAGAATTGAGAAGAATGTAAATGCCAAAAAGTAGCCTATTTATTTAATCGGTATAGAAATGATTGTAATCAAGTAACCTTTCGGACCACGTGGCAAAAATTCAGACTATGTGTAAATTTTATTAAAAGTGTAACAAGCCGAATAATTAGCTAATCAAAATTGAATTATGTTAACCGACATGGGTAAAGTTTATTAATATGAAATTTAACAGACCTAAATGTTTTCAAATAGGGCCTGTTGGCCATATAACCTTGCCAAGTGTGTTAAGTATTATATTTAAATAGCCCTAAAGCTGTGTTAAGTTTATATGTGGGTTTTGGGAGTGTGTGAGTGAGAATGATGTAGTGTGTGAAGATGTGCAGACGTTTTCTGTAAGTAGTGTTGAGGATTCCGAGGAATGGAAAGAAGTTTCGGGCGGACCAGGTGAGCAACTAGAGGATGAAGATGTGCAGTGTCGTGATGGTGATTTGGATTATGTAGAGGAGGAAAAGGAAGAGGTGGAAGAAAGAGAACCAGGGGACGAAGAAGGGGAAATTGTAGAAGAGAAGAAGGTAGGAGGAGAGGAGTTAGATGTTGAGGATAATCCAAATCGGGGTAAAAGTAGTCAGGTAAGTTGCCTTGATTCTAATTTAGAAGAAACAAATCAGTAAAGCTCAACACGAGATAGTTTCTCAGAGAGAGGTGTCCAAAAGGAACGAGTACCTAAAGTTCGTCATAAAAAGGTGAGAACAAGCGGTAAACGGGTAGCGGGTAGATGTTCCCCACAGTCCCAGTGGTGTTCGTCTACTTCAGGGTTGCGCCCCTGCCTCCGCGAGCCTTGGTTTTCTCCACCCATCCTTATTCTCGGAGGGAACCATGTCCTTTACCTTAGTCCTAGCTATTGACCTTTCAATGATCCTTGCCCTTTTCATCTTCCCAATTTTCCTACCCATCCCCTTAGAAAACAAAATAAAATAAAATAAAAAACAAATAAAAATTAGAAATGAAAAAAAATTAGAAAAGGAAAAAAGAAAAATATCAAAAGGGAGTTAAAAAAGAAGTTAGTTGGAAGAGTTGTGACTAGGTTGGTTGTCGTTTTATGATGGAGTGTGATAGGTTGGTTGTGGTTTTCATTTTCTTTGTTGTAGTTTGTGGTTGATTATTGTAGGGTCCTGGCCATGCCGCATTCCCCGGTTGATTTCCCTGGTATGTTATTTTTGGATTAAGTGTGGGTTGTTAGACGATGCCGTGCGGAAGTAACCCCCCCCTTGCTAGTTGCGCAGTATTTAAAGAGTAAACGAAGGGATAATGTTCGCGTGCCCTCTATGCGGTTTTCTCTGTCCGGCTAAGGGGGGCCTTCCGCCCTAGTGTAGAGATGTGGGCCAGCCATATGGCAAGGATGGAGATGCCTTGTTGGTGCATGTGGCTGGTAGGTCCGAGAGGTGGACGAGAGGTAGTACGGTCACTCACATACCAAGGTGGGTGTTACCTTGTTAGGCCTTCGAACGAGTATGTGAGTGGGACCAGAAGAAGTAGGTGGTGGTCACCAGAGAGGGTGACGTGTTGGGGCGGTCCCGTGAGGTTGGCATGGCGGAGAGGGTCGCGTGGGGATGGTCGCAGTAGGTTGAGAGTTTTTCGGTCCTCGGAAGGGGGGGATAGAAGTGTCCTGAGTAGGTATCGGTCTTTGGGTATCAGTGTGTGAGTTGGGAGGTCAGAACTTAGGAGGGTGCCAGATTCTCGTCTTTCGTCTTTTCTCCTTCTATCTCTTGTCGCTGTATGCTGACCCTGATCAAGTCAGCATGCAGTACCCGCACACATGCATACACACTACACTTCTTCTTCTTTCCTCTTCCTTCGTTTTCACCCTGAGCCTCTGTTCTCCTATGAGCGGTTAATTTTCTGAGATTTCCCAAGACAGCCAAGTGGCTGTGAGTTAGCTTTTAGGCAACTAGGTTGCCCTTTTGGGGTGGGGGTGTGCCGTTCTAAAATAGATCGGCGAGTATTCGGTATTTAACGTCAAAGTGACGTTAAATGCTGTACGGTATTTAGCGGTAGCGGTTGAGATAAACAATCCACAGCTGTGTGAATCTAAAGCGCTTGATCGGTGCTGCACTCTAGCTCGGTACTGATGGCAAGCAAATAAAAGCAAGTTTGCTTTCTAACAGGCTGTCTCTGGCTGGCTGACTAAGTGTTCGCCTCGTGGCATTTCTCCCTCCGGACAGAAAGGAGTTTTTAGTTTACCATCTTCTTCATCTATGGCAGGCTAAACCACTACAGATCTGCGGGTTCCTCGATGAAGACGGGGACAGATCCACCCTGAACTTGTAACATCCAGATTCTCTCTCTCAACTTCATCTGCCGGAGGAGAATAGCGAAGACTAACACAAAAACCCTATCATGAAAGCCAGATGATCACCACTTCACACCCATGGAAAAATTAAGGTGAACTCAATCCATGTTATATATTCTTTACACATTGTGATGTAACTCACTAGAGCCAGTGGACATTCAATCACTCAACAACATGACTTTAAGTTTTAAACATTTTTATTTGGGTCCACGAATAACGGGACAGAATAGTGCGTGAACTGGGAGGGGAATCTTTTGTAAATTTTATTAATTTGTTTGTATAATCTGTGAGCTCAGGGGCTGACATGCTTCTGTGGCTGCTCACCATTCAAACGTGCAATTCCTTCTTATTTTCAGTATAAGGGTTTCATTACTGCTACTAATTAATTCAATCAACTTGTAATTTCTCTGTTTCAATTTAGTGTTCATTTTATATATTAATTTCTCATTTTTAAATTCAGTTTGGATTATATAGAGATAGAAGTTTCTGAGGTAGTTTAGTCGGGTCACAAGTTTAATCCTGTACAGGTGCATGTCCATGCAGAGTTAAACATGCTGTTGGGACAGGTTGAGTTATGCACTGTCATGCCTATGAACATGTCGGTCTTTGGGCCAAACTTACTTTTAAAAGGGTTATAAGGTTCATGACACATTACTATTTTCAAAACTTAACAATATTTCTCAATATATAAATTCTTTTAATTAATTATGATCACTGGGGTGTTCACTGTATTCTAAATTTTATTTCTCCCAGTATAAGTGCCCAGTGTGGCAGCATTTTATAATAGTATTAGGCACTTGGCCAAATTTTGAATTTATTATGTCCTGGGGACTACTGGTGTTGCATATATAATCAGATACACATGTAATGTGTTATGCACATATTAAGAATTAAAACCTGACATGGATTTTCATAAATTATTAATGATGTACCTCATGGGGGTAGAAAAGGGTGTGGCAAGAGATCTATGTTATAATTGTCCTGTATTGTGGAACATGTAGATGTATTGTATATTCGTGTGTGTATTTTTGTGGGGTTCTATATGTATTGTACATTTGGGTGTAATTTTGGGGGAGTTAGATATAGGGCTTATAAAAAGAAAAGATAAAACATAGGGTTATATATATACATTTAATTTCTGATGACAATTAATTAATTCTATCTCTATTAATTTTTAATTAATAATTTTTTTTGAAGAGAATTAATTTATTTTAATTAACTTTAATAAGGAGTATGTAGATGTCTCTCTATTAATTTTTAATTAATATTTTTTTAAAGAGAATTAATTTATTCTAATTAACCTTGTCAAGAAGTATATAAATTTTATCTCAATTAAGTTTCAATTGATTTTTTTTTAAGAGAAGATAGAAAATAAATTTTGGATTTATTAATAATTTCAAGTAACCTTTTTAAAGAAAATAAATTATTTTTAATTAATTTTAAGGGGAAAATAGATTCTGAATGTTATATTTATTGTTTTTGTAGGTAACAGAAAGGAGATAGAATAATAAAAGGATTTTATTGATTTCTAATTTTATGAGTTTTAATTGCAAGTCCCGTCTCACTGGATCCAGCGCATTTTTGGCTTCTCTAGGCTTTGGTCTAGTTTTAATTATCTTGTGGCCCCTCTTAAAAAAAAAAAATAATAATAATTTTTTTTTTACCAGTCAAAGTTAAAGGGGGTTACATTTGGTAGCAGAGCGTTGTTAAGATTAAGGTCAACCCTTGAGACCTTTGGGTGTGACGGGGCTTGCAAACTCAGGAAACATTTTGGGGGTTCCAATGGAACTTAGAAGAATCTCTAAAAGGCCCTATATCTAAAAGTGACTATGTTTTGTTAGGTTTAAGGTTTTGTGTATAATATGTCTATGTACTTGCCCGCCTTGGATAGTTGAACGGTAGGTTGCCACGTGGTGTGAAATTTTAGAAGGGGACATTCCTTTGGAAACGCGAATTATCGCAGATCTGTGCCTAGGTGGAGATGGTTTGTGTATTACCTTGCCCATAATAGGGGAGGTGTATAATTTATGCGGTATGGCCCAATCGGCAGTCGGTCTCCTCCGACATACGGGAGCCGAAGTTATTAGAAATATTTTTTGAGAATTGTCGTTGGTCGGTGATTTTGTCGTGTTGTGTGTTAGTGTGTGTGTCGCGTTCCTTAATGTGTAGAGTTATTGAGAGAGAGCAGTTCAGGTAAGTGGGCTGGGTCCTCGCAACGGTAGAGGGACCCTCAGTCTGATTAATGGAAGAACAGTACTTAAGAATTTCCTGTGTTAATTGTCATTTGTTTTTCTAAGGTGTTGTGTTTTGTTTTGTGTGCCGACCGCGAAGCTCGACGATGAGTGTACTACATCCCGAGCAAATCAGGTAATGCTTACCTGCTTGTTTGTGTGGATGCTTTTTCAAAGTTTGCCTGGCTACTGCCCTTATGGCAGGCAACCGCTCGTTAAACCATTAACGCGCTCCAGAACAATGTGTTTCAGCATTTCGGTCTTCCGACCATCATTGTCTCGGACAATGGCCCGCAGTCCATTTCGGGTGAATTCCGGCGAATGTGTTTCGCCAGTGGGATCAAACACGTAACCACTTCCCCTTATTACCCACAACCGTCCCATGCGGAGAGATTCAATCGGAATCTCCGGTCCGCCCTGATTGCTTATCACGCAGAGCAACAAACCACCTGGGATCAGAATCTGAAGTGGTTACAATTAGCTTTTAACACGGCCCGACACGATAGTCATCAGGCCGTGCCCTTTGAAATCCTGTTTGGATTCTCGCCCGCACTCCCGTTGACCAATTTGTGGAAGATCGAAGATCTTCTGCCACGGGAGCCCGATAATAAAACAGCAGAGAGGTGGAAGGAAGCTCGGAAGAATTTGCTGCGAGCGCACGAGCGGGTCCGTCGACGTTATAATCAGGGGCGAATTACAAACCCCTACCGAATTGGTGACTGGGTGTATTGCCAAAGCCACCCACTCAGCTCAGCCGCGGACAAACGTGCCGCAAAGTTGTGTTACCGCTGGTCAGGGCCATATCGCATCCTGGGGTTCACGTCACCGGTGACGGCCCGGCTGGGCGTACCGGGGGACGATTCTAAAATCATGGTAACTCATATTTCTAAATTGAAGCGCTGTCGGGGGGGGAATCGCGGACTTTTGAAGGGGGTTAGTCCCCGTAGAGATAGGGCAGATGCCCTGTTAAGGTGGCAGTCGTGTTCTGGCTTTAGTGGACAAGCCTCAGGAGGTCGGAACTCAGGGAGCTCCCGAACTTTTCTTTCGTCTTTTCTTCGCTGTCCCTCTTTGCTGTTGGCTGGCCCTGATCAGATCAGCGTGCAGCACCCGCACACTTACATACTACATGCCTTCTTTCCTCTCTTTCGTTTTCTTTCAGAGCCTCTGTTCTCCTGAGAGCAAGTGCTGCTGGGCCGACCTAATCACGAAGGCCACTGGCTTGTTTTGGGAGGGGGTACACTGCAGGGTACCCTCCCTGCGTTTAACTGTGAGGCAACTATGTTGCCCTTTTGGGGTGAGGGTGTGCCGATTCTAAAAATTTATCGGCGCGTGTTCGGTATTTAAAGTCAAAAATAGACGTTAAATGCGGTACTGCGTTTAGCTGTTGAGTTGCGTATCAATACTGCAACTGTATTACCATTAAGAGCGGTGCTTGATTAGTGCTGCACCCTGGCGCGAGCCGATGTTTCCAAGCGACGAGGCCGGAAATAGTCTGGTTAAAAAATATTCTCTGGCTTACCGTCCACCTGTTAGCTTCGGTTGAATTTTTCCTCCGGACAGAAAGAAGTTTTTGTTGCACCATTCTTCCACCTATGGCAGGCTAAACGATCACAGATCTGCGGTAAGTTACGGCAATATTATTATATATATCTATTTAAAGTTTTACAATTGAAAAATTTTTTAATAAGGCCACAGTAAGTTGATTCAGATAACCTTTTACGCCACCACGTGTTGAGTGGTGCAATACGTAATTTAAAGGAAATTTTTTTCGGTAATATAGTAATACTATATTAAATTCACATGTCTTAACTAAGGCACCAAAATTGAGAGTTATGTAAATGCAAAAAGTATTTGTTTAAATAGTATAGACATAAATGTAATCTGATAACCTTATTACGCCGCCTCGTGGTGAAAAGTAAAATGCGTAATTCTGAGTAAGTTACATGAAAACTTTATTAGTAATTATAGTAACACTAAATCAATTTCAGAAAGCTTACTAAGGCACCAGAATTGAGAAGAATGTAAATGCCAAAAAGTAGCCTATTTATTTAATCGGTATAGAAATGATTGTAATCAAGTAACCTTTCGGACCACGTGGCAAAAATTCAGACTATGTGTAAATTTTATTAAAAGTGTAACAAGCCGAATAATTAGCTAATCAAAATTGAATTATGTTAACCCACATGGGTAAAGATTATTAATATGAAATTTAACAGAACTAAATGTTTTCAAATAGGGCCTGTTGGCCATATAACCTTGCCAAATGTGTCAAGTATTATATTTAAATAGCCCTAAAGCTCTGTTAAATTTATATGTGGGTTTTGGGAGTGTGTGAGAGAGAATGATGTAGTGTGTGAAGATGTGCAGACGTTTTCTGTAAGTAGTGTTGAGGATTCCGAGGAATGGAAAGAAGTTTCGGGCGGACCAGGTGAGCAACTAGAGGATGAAGATGTGCAGTGTCGTGATGGTGATTTGGATTATGTAGAGGAGGAAAAGGAAGAGGTGGAAGAAAGAGAACCAGGGGACGAAGAAGGGGAAATTGTAGAAGAGAAGAAGGTAGAAGGAGAGGAGTTAGATGTTGAGGATAATCCAAATCGGGGTAAAAGTAGTCAGGTAAGTTGCCTTGATTCTAATTTAGAAGAAACAAATCAGTACAGCTCAACACGAGATAGTTTCTAAGAGAGAGGTGTCCAAAAGGAACGAGTACCTAAAGTTCGTCATAAAAAGGTGAGAACAAGCGGTAAACGGGTAGCGGGTAGATGTTTCCCACAGTCCCAGTGGTGTTCGTCTACTTCAGGGTTGCGCCCTGCCTCCGCGAGCCTTGGTTTTCTCCACCCATCCTTATTCTCGGAATGAACCATGTCCTTTACCTTAGTCCTAGCTATTGACCTTTCAATGATCCTTGCCCTTTTCATCTTCCCAATTTTCCTACCCCTCCCCTTAGAAAACAAAATAAAATAAAATAAAAATTAGAAAAGAAAAAAAAATTAGAAAAGGAAAAAAGAAAAATATCAAAAGAGAGTTAAAAAAGAAGTTAGTTGGAAGAGTTGTGACTAGGTTGGTTGTCGTTTTATGATGGAGTGTGATAGGTTGGTTGTGGTTTTCATTTTCTTTGTTGTAGTTTGTGGTTGATTATTGTAGGTTTTGGCCATGCCGCATTCCCCGGTTGATTTCCCTGGTATGTTATTTTTGGATTAAGTGTGGGTTGTTAGACGATGCCGTGCGGAAGTGAACCACCCCTTGCTAGTTGCGCAGTATTTAAAGAGTAAACGAAGGGATAATGTTCGCGTGCCCTCTATGCGGTTTTCTCTGTCCGGCTAAGGGGGGCCGTCCGCCCTAGTGTAGGGATGGTGGCCAGCCATATGGCAAGGATGGAGATGCCTTGTTGGTGCATGTGGCTGGTCGGTCCGAGAGGTGGACGAGAGGTAGTACGGTCACTCACATACCAAGGTGGGTGTTACCTTGTTAGGCTTTCGGACGAGTATGTGAGTGGGACCAGAAGAAGTAGGTGGTGGTCACCAGAGAGGGTGACGTGTTGGGGCGGTCCCGTGAGGTTGGCATGGCGGAGAGGGTCGCGTGGGGATGGTCGCAGTAGGTTGAGAGTTTTTCGGTCCTCGGAAGGGGGGGATAGAAGTGTCCTGAGTAGGTATCGGTCTTTGGGTCTCAGTTTGTGAGTTGGGAGGTCAGAACTTAGGAGGGTGCCAGATTCTTGTCTTTCGTCTTTTCTCCTTCTATCTCTTGTCGCTGTATGCTAACCCTGATCAAGTCAGCATGCAGTACCCGCACACATGCATACACACTACACTTCTTCTTCTTTCCTCTTCCTTCGTTTTCACCCTGAGCCTCTGTTCTCCAGAGAGCGGTTAATGGTCTGAGATTTCCCAAGACAGCCAAGTGGCTGTGAGTTAGCTTTTAGGCAACTAGGTTGCCCTTTTGCGGTGGGGGTGTGCCGTTCTAAAATAGATCGGCGAGTATTCGGTATTTAACGTCAAAGTGACGTTAAATGCTGTACGGTATTTAGCGGTAGCGGTTGAGATAAACAATCTACAGCTGTGTGAATCTAAAGCGCTTGATCGGTGCTGCACTCTAGCTCGGTAATGATGGCAAGCAAACAAAAGCAAGTTTGCTTTCTAACAGGCTGTCTCTGGCTGGCTGACTAAGTTTTCGCCTCGTGGCATTTCTCCCTCCGGACAGAAAGGAGTTTTTAGTTTACCATCTTCTTCATCTATGGCAGGCTAAACCACTACAGATCTGCGGGTTCCTCGATGAAGACGGGGACAGCTCCACCCTGAACTTGTAACATCCAGATTCTCTCTCTCAACTTCATCTGCCGGAGGAGAATAGCGAAGACTAACACAAACACCCTATCATGAAAGCCAGATGATCACCACTTCACACCCATGGAAAAATTAAGGTGAACTCAATCCATGTTATATATTCTTTACACATTGTGATGTAACTCACTAGAGCCAGTGGACATTCAATCACTCAACAACATGACTTTAAGTTTTAAACATTTTTATTTGGGTCCACGAATAACGGGACAGAATAGTGCGTGAACTGGGAGGGGAATCTTTTGTAAATTTTATTAATTTGTTTGTATAATCTGTGAGCTCAGGGGCTGACATGCTTCTGTGGCTGCTCACCATTCAAACGTGCAATTCCTTCTTATTTTCAGTATAAGGGTTTCATTACTGCTACTAATTAATTCAATCAACTTGTAATTTCTCTGTTTCAATTTAGTGTTCATTTTATATATTAATTTCTCATTTTTAAATTCAGTTTGGATTATATAGGGATAGAAGTTTCTGAGGTAGTTAAGTCGGGTCACAAGTTTAATCCTGTACAGGTGCATGTCCATGCAGAGTTAAACATGCTGTTGGGACAGGTTGAGTTATGCACTGTCATGCCTATGAACATGTCGGTCTTTGGGCCAAACTTACTTTTAAAAGGGTTATAAGGTTCATGACACATTACTATTTTCAAAACTTAACAATATTTCTCAATATATAAATTCTTTTAATTAATTATGATCACTGGGGTGTTCACTGTATTCTAAATTTTATTTCTCCCAGTATAAGTGCCCAGTGTGGCAGCATTTTATAATAGTATTAGGCACTTGGCAAAATTTTGAATTTATTATGTCCTGGGGACTACTGGTGTTGCATATATAATCAGATACACATGTAATGTGTTATGCACATATTAAGAATTAAAACCTGACATGGATTTTCATAAATTATTAATGATGTACCTCATGGGGGTAGAAAAGGGTGTGGCAAGAGATCTATGTTATAATTGTCCTGTATTGTGGAACATGTAGATGTATTGTATATTCGTGTGTGTATTTTTGTGGGGTTCTATATGTATTGTACATTTGGGTGTAATTTTGGGGGAGTTAGATATAGGGCTTATAAAAAGAAAAGATAAAACATAGGGTTATATATATACATTTAATTTCTGATGACAATTAATTAATTCTATCTCTATTAATTTTTAATTAATAATTTTTTTTGAAGAGAATTAATTTATTTTAATTAACTTTAATAAGGAGTATGTAGATGTCTCTCTATTAATTTTTAATTAATATTTTTTTAAAGAGAATTAATTTATTCTAATTAACCTTGTCAAGAAGTATATAAATTTTATCTCAATTAAGTTTCAATTGATTTTTTTTTAAGAGAAGATAGAAAATAAATTTTGGATTTATTAATAATTTCAAGTAACCTTTTTAAAGAAAATAAATTATTTTTAATTAATTTTAAGGGGAAAATAGATTCTGAATGTTATATTTATTGTTTTTGTAGGTAACAGAAAGGAGATAGAATAATAAAAGGATTTTATTGATTTCTAATTTTATGAGTTTTAATTGCAAGTCCCGTCTCACTGGATCCAGCGCATTTTTGGCTTCTCTAGGCTTTGGTCTAGTTTTAATTATCTTGTGGCCCCTCTTAAAAAAAAAAAATAATAATAATTTTTTTTTTACCAGTCAAAGTTAAAGGGGGTTACATTTGGTAGCAGAGCGTGGTTAAGATTAAGGTCAACCCTTGAGACCTTTGGGTGTGACGGGGCTTGCAAACTCAGGAAACATTTTGGGGGTTCCAATGGAACTTAGAAGAATCTCTAAAAGGCCCTATATCTAAAAGTGACTATGTTTTGTTAGGTTTAAGGTTTTGTGTATAATATGTCTATGTACTTGCCCGCCTTGGATAGTTGAACGGTAGGTTGCCACGTGGTGTGAAATTTTAGAAGGGGACATTCCTTTGGAAACGCGAATTATCGCAGATCTGTGCCTAGGTGGAGATGGTTTGTGTATTACCTTGCCCATAATAGGGGAGGTGTATAATTTATGCGGTATGGCCCAATCGGCAGTCGGTCTCCTCCGACATACGGGAGCCGAAGTTATTAGAAATATTTTTTGAGAATTGTCGTTGGTCGGTGATTTTGTCGTGTTGTGTGTTAGTGTGTGTGTCGCGTTCCTTAATGTGTAGAGTTATTGAGAGAGAGCAGTTCAGGTAAGTGGGCTGGGTCCTCGCAACGGTAGAGGGACCCTCAGTCTGATTAATGGAAGAACAGTACTTAAGAATTTCCTGTGTTAATTGTCATTTGTTTTTCTAAGGTGTTGTGTTTTGTTTTGTGTGCCGACCGCGAAGCTCGACGATGAGTGTACTACATCCCGAGCAAATCAGGTAATGCTTACCTGCTTGTTTGTGTGGATGCTTTTTCAAAGTTTGCCTGGCTACTGCCCTTATGGCAGGCAACCGCTCGTTAAACCATTAACGCGCTCCAGAACAATGTGTTTCAGCATTTCGGTCTTCCGACCATCATTGTCTCGGACAATGGCCCGCAGTCCATTTCGGGTGAATTCCGGCGAATGTGTTTCGCCAGTGGGATCAAACACGTAACCACTTCCCCTTATTACCCACAACCGTCCCATGCGGAGAGATTCAATCGGAATCTCCGGTCCGCCCTGATTGCTTATCACGCAGAGCAACAAACCACCTGGGATCAGAATCTGAAGTGGTTACAATTAGCTTTTAACACGGCCCGACACGATAGTCATCAGGCCGTGCCCTTTGAAATCCTGTTTGGATTCTCGCCCGCACTCCCGTTGACCAATTTGTGGAAGATCGAAGATCTTCTGCCACGGGAGCCCGATAATAAAACAGCAGAGAGGTGGAAGGAAGCTCGGAAGAATTTGCTGCGAGCGCACGAGCGGGTCCGTCGACGTTATAATCAGGGGCGAATTACAAACCCCTACCGAATTGGTGACTGGGTGTATTGCCAAAGCCACCCACTCAGCTCAGCCGCGGACAAACGTGCCGCAAAGTTGTGTTACCGCTGGTCAGGGCCATATCGCATCCTGGGGTTCACGTCACCGGTGACGGCCCGGCTGGGCGTACCGGGGGACGATTCTAAAATCATGGTAACTCATATTTCTAAATTGAAGCGCTGTCGGGGGGGGAATCGCGGACTTTTGAAGGGGGTTAGTCACCGTAGAGATAGGGCAGATGCCCTGTTAAGGTGGCAGTCGTGTTCTGGCTTTAGTGGACAAGCCTCAGGAGGTCGGAACTCAGGGAGCTCCCGAACTTTTCTTTCGTCTTTTCTTCGCTGTCCCTCTTTGCTGTTGGCTGGCCCTGATCAGATCAGCGTGCAGCACCCGCACACTTACATACTACATGCCTTCTTTCCTCTCTTTCGTTTTCTTTCAGAGCCTCTGTTCTCCTGAGAGCAAGTGCTGCTGGGCCGACCTAATCACGAAGGCCACTGGCTTGTTTTGGGAGGGGGTACACTGCAGGGTACCCTCCCTGCGTTTAACTGTGAGGCAACTATGTTGCCCTTTTGGGGTGAGGGTGTGCCGATTCTAAAAATTTATCGGCGCGTGTTCGGTATTTAAAGTCAAAAATAGACGTTAAATGCGGTACTGCGTTTAGCTGTTGAGTTGCGTATCAATACTGCAACTGTATTACCATTAAGAGCGGTGCTTGATTAGTGCTGCACCCTGGCGCGAGCCGATGTTTCCAAGCGACGAGGCCGGAAATAGTCTGGTTAAAAAATATTCTCTGGCTTACCGTCCACCTGTTAGCTTCGGTTGAATTTTTCCTCCGGACAGAAAGAAGTTTTTGTTGCACCATTCTTCCACCTATGGCAGGCTAAACGATCACAGATCTGCGGTAAGTTACGGCAATATTATTATATATATCTATTTAAAGTTTTACAATTGAAAAATTGTTTAATAAGGCCACAGTAAGTTGATTCAGATAACCTTTTACGCCACCACGTGTTGAGTGGTGCAATACGTAATTTAAAGGAAATTTTTTTTGGTAATATAGTAATACTATATTAAATTCACATGTCTTAACTAAGGCACCAAAATTGAGAGTTTTGTAAATGCAAAAAGTATTTGTTTAAATAGTATAGACATAAATGTAATCTGATAACCTTATTACGCCGCCTCGTGGTGAAAAGTAAAATGCGTAATTCTGAGTAAGTTACATGAAAACTTTATTAGTAATTATAGTAACACTAAATCAATTTCAGAAAGCTTACTAAGGCACCAGAATTGAGAAGAATGTAAATGCCAAAAAGTAGCCTATTTATTTAATCGGTATAGAAATGATTGTAATCAAGTAACCTTTCGGACCACGTGGCAAAAATTCAGACTATGTGTAAATTTTATTAAAAGTGTAACAAGCCGAATAATTAGCTAATCAAAATTGAATTATGTTAACCCACATGGGTAAAGATTATTAATATGAAATTTAACAGAACTAAATGTTTTCAAATAGGGCCTGTTGGCCATATAACCTTGCCAAGTGTGTCAAGTATTATATTTAAATAGCCCTAAAGCTCTGTTAAGTTTATATGTGGGTTTTGGGAGTGTGTGAGAGAGAATGATGTAGTGTGTGAAGATGTGCAGACGTTTTCTGTAAGTAGTGTTGAGGATTCCGAGGAATGGAAAGAAGTTTCGGGCGGACCAGGTGAGCAACTAGAGGATGAAGATGTGCAGTGTCGTGATGGTGATTTGGATTATGTAGAGGAGGAAAAGGAAGAGGTGGAAGAAAGAGAACCAGGGGACGAAGAAGGGGAAATTGTAGAAGAGAAGAAGGTAGAAGGAGAGGAGTTAGATGTTGAGGATAATCCAAATCGGGGTAAAAGTAGTCAGGTAAGTTGCCTTGATTCTAATTTAGAAGAAACAAATCAGTACAGCTCAACACGAGATAGTTTCTAAGAGAGAGGTGTCCAAAAGGAACGAGTACCTAAAGTTCGTCATAAAAAGGTGAGAACAAGCGGTAAACGGGTAGCGGGTAGATGTTTCCCACAGTCCCAGTGGTGTTCGTCTACTTCAGGGTTGCGCCCTGCCTCCGCGAGCCTTGGTTTTCTCCACCCATCCTTATTCTCGGAGGGAACCATGTCCTTTACCTTAGTCCTAGCTATTGACCTTTCAATGATCCTTGCCCTTTTCATCTTCCCAATTTTCCTACCCCTCCCCTTAGAAAACAAAATAAAATAAAATAAAAATTAGAAAAGAAAAAAAAATTAGAAAAGGAAAAAAGAAAAATATCAAAAGAGAGTTAAAAAAGAAGTTAGTTGGAAGAGTTGTGACTAGGTTGGTTGTCGTTTTATGATGGAGTGTGATAGGTTGGTTGTGGTTTTCATTTTCTTTGTTGTAGTTTGTGGTTGATTATTGTAGGTTTTGGCCATGCCGCATTCCCCGGTTGATTTCCCTGGTATGTTATTTTTGGATTAAGTGTGGGTTGTTAGACGATGCCGTGCGGAAGTGAACCACCCCTTGCTAGTTGCGCAGTATTTAAAGAGTAAACGAAGGGATAATGTTCGCGTGCCCTCTATGCGGTTTTCTCTGTCCGGCTAAGGGGGGCCGTCCGCCCTAGTGTAGGGATGGTGGCCAGCCATATGGCAAGGATGGAGATGCCTTGTTGGTGCATGTGGCTGGTCGGTCCGAGAGGTGGACGAGAGGTAGTACGGTCACTCACATACCAAGGTGGGTGTTACCTTGTTAGGCTTTCGGACGAGTATGTGAGTGGGACCAGAAGAAGTAGGTGGTGGTCACCAGAGAGGGTGACGTGTTGGGGCGGTCCCGTGAGGTTGGCATGGCGGAGAGGGTCGCGTGGGGATGGTCGCAGTAGGTTGAGAGTTTTTCGGTCCTCGGAAGGGGGGGATAGAAGTGTCCTGAGTAGGTATCGGTCTTTGGGTCTCAGTTTGTGAGTTGGGAGGTCAGAACTTAGGAGGGTGCCAGATTCTTGTCTTTCGTCTTTTCTCCTTCTATCTCTTGTCGCTGTATGCTAACCCTGATCAAGTCAGCATGCAGTACCCGCACACATGCATACACACTACACTTCTTCTTCTTTCCTCTTCCTTCGTTTTCACCCTGAGCCTCTGTTCTCCAGAGAGCGGTTAATGGTCTGAGATTTCCCAAGACAGCCAAGTGGCTGTGAGTTAGCTTTTAGGCAACTAGGTTGCCCTTTTGCGGTGGGGGTGTGCCGTTCTAAAATAGATCGGCGAGTATTCGGTATTTAACGTCAAAGTGACGTTAAATGCTGTACGGTATTTAGCGGTAGCGGTTGAGATAAACAATCTACAGCTGTGTGAATCTAAAGCGCTTGATCGGTGCTGCACTCTAGCTCGGTAATGATGGCAAGCAAACAAAAGCAAGTTTGCTTTCTAACAGGCTGTCTCTGGCTGGCTGACTAAGTTTTCGCCTCGTGGCATTTCTCCCACCGGACAGAAAGGAGTTTTTAGTTTACCATCTTCTTCATCTATGGCAGGCTAAACCACTACAGATCTGCGGGTTCCTCGATGAAGACGGGGACAGCTCCACCCTGAACTTGTAACATCCAGATTCTCTCTCTCAACTTCATCTGCCGGAGGAGAATAGCGAAGACTAACACAAACACCCTATCATGAAAGCCAGATGATCACCACTTCACACCCATGGAAAAATTGAGGTGAACTCAATCCATGTTATATATTCTTTACACATTGTGATGTAACTCACTAGAGCCAGTGGACATTCAATCACTCAACAACATGACTTTAAGTTTTAAACATTTTTATTTGGGTCCACGAATAACGGGACAGAATAGTGCGTGAACTGGGAGGGGAATCTTTTGTAAATTTTATTAATTTGTTTGTATAATCTGTGAGCTCAGGGGCTGACATGCTTCTGTGGCTGCTCACCATTCAAACGTGCAATTCCTTCTTATTTTCAGTATAAGGGTTTCATTACTGCTACTAATTAATTCAATCAACTTGTAATTTCTCTGTTTTAATTTAGTGTTCATTTTATATATTAATTTCTCATTTTTAAATTCAGTTTGGATTATATAGGGATAGAAGTTTCTGAGGTAGTTAAGTCGGGTCACAAGTTTAATCCTGTACAGGTGCATGTCCATGCAGAGTTAAACATGCTGTTGGGACAGGTTGAGTTATGCACTGTCATGCCTATGAACATGTCGGTCTTTGGGCCAAACTTACTTTTAAAAGGGTTATAAGGTTCATGACACATTACTATTTTCAAAACTTAACAATATTTCTCAATATATAAATTCTTTTAATTAATTATGATCACTGGGGTGTTCACTGTATTCTAAATTTTATTTCTCCCAGTATAAGTGCCCAGTGTGGCAGCATTTTATAATAGTATTAGGCACTTGGCAAAATTTTGAATTTATTATGTCCTGGGGACTACTGGTGTTGCATATATAATCAGATACACATGTAATGTGTTATGCACATATTAAGAATTAAAACCTGACATGGATTTTCATAAATTATTAATGATGTACCTCATGGGGGTAGAAAAGGGTGTGGCAAGAGATCTATGTTATAATTGTCCTGTATTGTGGAACATGTAGATGTATTGTATATTCGTGTGTGTATTTTTGTGGGGTTCTATATGTATTGTACATTTGGGTGTAATTTTGGGGGAGTTAGATATAGGGCTTATAAAAAGAAAAGATAAAACATAGGGTTATATATATACATTTAATTTCTGATGACAATTAATTAATTCTATCTCTATTAATTTTTAATTAATAATTTTTTTTGAAGAGAATTAATTTATTTTAATTAACTTTAATAAGGAGTATGTAGATGTCTCTCTATTAATTTTTAATTAATATTTTTTTAAAGAGAATTAATTTATTCTAATTAACCTTGTCAAGAAGTATATAAATTTTATCTCAATTAAGTTTCAATTGATTTTTTTTTAAGAGAAGATAGAAAATAAATTTTGGATTTATTAATAATTTCAAGTAACCTTTTTAAAGAAAATAAATTATTTTTAATTAATTTTAAGGGGAAAATAGATTCTGAATGTTATATTTATTGTTTTTGTAGGTAACAGAAAGGAGATAGAATAATAAAAGGATTTTATTGATTTCTAATTTTATGAGTTTTAATTGCAAGTCCCGTCTCACTGGATCCAGCGCATTTTTGGCTTCTCTAGGCTTTGGTCTAGTTTTAATTATCTTGTGGCCCCTCTTAAAAAAAAAAAAAAAATAATAATTTTTTTTTTACCAGTCAAAGTTAAAGGGGGTTACATTTGGTAGCAGAGCGTGGTTAAGATTAAGGTCAACCCTTGAGACCTTTGGGTGTGACGGGGCTTGCAAACTCAGGAAACATTTTGGGGGTTCCAATGGAACTTAGAAGAATCTCTAAAAGGCCCTATATCTAAAAGTGACTATGTTTTGTTAGGTTTAAGGTTTTGTGTATAATATGTCTATGTACTTGCCCGCCTTGGATAGTTGAACGGTAGGTTGCCACGTGGTGTGAAATTTTAGAAGGGGACATTCCTTTGGAAACGCGAATTATCGCAGATCTGTGCCTAGGTGGAGATGGTTTGTGTATTACCTTGCCCATAATAGGGGAGGTGTATAATTTATGCGGTATGGCCCAATCGGCAGTCGGTCTCCTCCGACATACGGGAGCCGAAGTTATTAGAAATATTTTTTGAGAATTGTCGTTGGTCGGTGATTTTGTCGTGTTGTGTGTTAGTGTGTGTGTCGCGTTCCTTAATGTGTAGAGTTATTGAGAGAGAGCAGTTCAGGTAAGTGGGCTGGGTCCTCGCAACGGTAGAGGGACCCTCAGTCTGCTTAATGGAAGAACAGTACTTAAGAATTTCCTGTGTTAATTGTCATTTGTTTTTCTAAGGTGTTGTGTTTTGTTTTGTGTGCCGACCGCGAAGCTCGACGATGAGTGTACTACATCCCGAGCAAATCAGGTAATGCTTACCTGCTTGTTTGTGTGGATGCTTTTTCAAAGTTTGCCTGGCTACTGCCCTTATGGCAGGCAACCGCTCGTTAAACCATTAACGCGCTCCAGAACAATGTGTTTCAGCATTTCGGTCTTCCGACCATCATTGTCTCGGACAATGGCCCGCAGTCCATTTCGGGTGAATTCCGGCGAATGTGTTTCGCCAGTGGGATCAAACACGTAACCACTTCCCCTTATTACCCACAACCGTCCCATGCGGAGAGATTCAATCGGAATCTCCGGTCCGCCCTGATTGCTTATCACGCAGAGCAACAAACCACCTGGGATCAGAATCTGAAGTGGTTACAATTAGCTTTTAACACGGCCCGACACGATAGTCATCAGGCCGTGCCCTTTGAAATCCTGTTTGGATTCTCGCCCGCACTCCCGTTGACCAATTTGTGGAAGATCGAAGATCTTCTGCCACGAGAGCCCGATAATAAAACAGCAGAGAGGTGGAAGGAAGCTCGGAAGAATTTGCTGCGAGCGCACGAGCGGGTCCGTCGACGTTATAATCAGGGGCGAATTACAAACCCCTACCGAATTGGTGACTGGGTGTATTGCCAAAGCCACCCACTCAGCTCAGCCGCGGACAAACGTGCCGCAAAGTTGTGTTACCGCTGGTCAGGGCCATATCGCATCCTGGGGTTCACGTCACCGGTGACGGCCCGGCTGGGCGTACCGGGGGACGATTCTAAAATCATGGTAACTCATATTTCTAAATTGAAGCGCTGTCGGGGGGGGAATCGCGGACTTTTGAAGGGGGTTAGTCCCCGTAGAGATAGGGCAGATGCCCTGTTAAGGTGGCAGTCGTGTTCTGGCTTTAGTGGACAAGCCTCAGGAGGTCGGAACTCAGGGAGCTCCCGAACTTTTCTTTCGTCTTTTCTTCGCTGTCCCTCTTTGCTGTTGGCTGGCCCTGATCAGATCAGCGTGCAGCACCCGCACACTTACATACTACATGCCTTCTTTCCTCTCTTTCGTTTTCTTTCAGAGCCTCTGTTCTCCTGAGAGCAAGTGCTGCTGGGCCGACCTAATCACGAAGGCCACTGGCTTGTTTTGGGAGGGGGTACACTGCAGGGTACCCTCCCTGCGTTTAACTGTGAGGCAACTATGTTGCCCTTTTGGGGTGAGGGTGTGCCGATTCTAAAAATTTATCGGCGCGTGTTCGGTATTTAAAGTCAAAGTAGACGTTAAATGCGGTACTTCGTTTAGCTGTTGAGTTGCGTATCAATACTGCAACTGTATTACCATTAAGAGCGGTGCTTGATTAGTGCTGCACCCTGGCGCGAGCCGATGTTTCCAAGCGACGAGGCCGGAAATAGTCTGGTTAAAAAATATTCTCTGGCTTACCGTCCACCTGTTAGCTTCGGTTGAATTTTTCGTCCGGACAGAAAGAAGTTTTTGTTGCACCATTCTTCCACCTATGGCAGGCTAAACGATCACAGATCTGCGGTAAGTTACGGCAATATTATTATATATATCTATTTAAAGTTTTACAATTGAAAAATTGTTTAATAAGGCCACAGTAAGTTGATTCAGATAACCTTTTACGTCACCACGTGTTGAGTGGTGCAATACGTAATTTAAAGGAAATTTTTTTTGGTAATATAGTAATACTATATTAAATTCACATGTCTTAACTAAGGCACCAAAATTGAGAGTTATGTAAATGCAAAAAGTATTTGTTTAAATAGTATAGACATAAATGTAATCTGATAACCTTATTACGCCGCCTCGTGGTGAAAAGTAAAATGCGTAATTCTGAGTAAGTTACATGAAAACTTTATTAGTAATTATAGTAACACTAAATCAATTTCAGAAAGCTTACTAAGGCACCAGAATTGAGAAGAATGTAAATGCCAAAAAGTAGCCTATTTATTTAATCGGTATAGAAATGATTGTAATCAAGTAACCTTTCGGACCACGTGGCAAAAATTCAGACTATGTGTAAATTTTATTAAAAGTGTAACAAGCCGAATAATTAGCTAATCAAAATTGAATTATGTTAACCCACATGGGTAAAGATTATTAATATGAAATTTAACAGAACTAAATGTTTTCAAATAGGGCCTGTTGGCCATATAACCTTGCCAAGTGTGTCAAGTATTATATTTAAATAGCCCTAAAGCTCTGTTAAGTTTATATGTGGGTTTTGGGAGTGTGTGAGAGAGAATGATGTAGTGTGTGAAGATGTGCAGACGTTTTCTGTAAGTAGTGTTGAGGATTCCGAGGAATGGAAAGAAGTTTCGGGCGGACCAGGTGAGCAACTAGAGGATGAAGATGTGCAGTGTCGTGATGGTGATTTGGATTATGTAGAGGAGGAAAAGGAAGAGGTGGAAGAAAGAGAACCAGGGGACGAAGAAGGGGAAATTGTAGAAGAGAAGAAGGTAGAAGGAGAGGAGTTAGATGTTGAGGATAATCCAAATCGGGGTAAAAGTAGTCAGGTAAGTTGCCTTGATTCTAATTTAGAAGAAACAAATCAGTACAGCTCAACACGAGATAGTTTCTAAGAGAGAGGTGTCCAAAAGGAACGAGTACCTAAAGTTCGTCATAAAAAGGTGAGAACAAGCGGTAAACGGGTAGCGGGTAGATGTTTCCCACAGTCCCAGTGGTGTTCGTCTACTTCAGGGTTGCGCCCTGCCTCCGCGAGCCTTGGTTTTCTCCACCCATCCTTATTCTCGGAGGGAACCATGTCCTTTACCTTAGTCCTAGCTATTGACCTTTCAATGATCCTTGCCCTTTTCATCTTCCCAATTTTCCTACCCCTCCCCTTAGAAAACAAAATAAAATAAAATAAAAATTAGAAAAGGAAAAAAAATTAGAAAAGGAAAAAAGAAAAATATCAAAAGAGAGTTAAAAAAGAAGTTAGTTGGAAGAGTTGTGACTAGGTTGGTTGTCGTTTTATGATGGAGTGTGATAGGTTGGTTGTGGTTTTCATTTTCTTTGTTGTAGTTTGTGGTTGATTATTGTAGGTTTTGGCCATGCCGCATTCCCCGGTTGATTTCCCTGGTATGTTATTTTTGGATTAAGTGTGGGTTGTTAGACGATGCCGTGCGGAAGTGAACCACCCCTTGCTAGTTGCGCAGTATTTAAAGAGTAAACGAAGGGATAATGTTCGCGTGCCCTCTATGCGGTTTTCTCTGTCCGGCTAAGGGGGGCCGTCCGCCCTAGTGTAGGGATGGTGGCCAGCCATATGGCAAGGATGGAGATGCCTTGTTGGTGCATGTGGCTGGTCGGTCCGAGAGGTGGACGAGAGGTAGTACGGTCACTCACATACCAAGGTGGGTGTTACCTTGTTAGGCTTTCGGACGAGTATGTGAGTGGGACCAGAAGAAGTAGGTGGTGGTCACCAGAGAGGGTGACGTGTTGGGGCGGTCCCGTGAGGTTGGCATGGCGGAGAGGGTCGCGTGGGGATGGTCGCAGTAGGTTGAGAGTTTTTCGGTCCTCGGAAGGGGGGGATAGAAGTGTCCTGAGTAGGTATCGGTCTTTGGGTCTCAGTTTGTGAGTTGGGAGGTCAGAACTTAGGAGGGTGCCAGATTCTTGTCTTTCGTCTTTTCTCCTTCTATCTCTTGTCGCTGTATGCTAACCCTGATCAAGTCAGCATGCAGTACCCGCACACATGCATACACACTACACTTCTTCTTCTTTCCTCTTCCTTCGTTTTCACCCTGAGCCTCTGTTCTCCAGAGAGCGGTTAATGGTCTGAGATTTCCCAAGACAGCCAAGTGGCTGTGAGTTAGCTTTTAGGCAACTAGGTTGCCCTTTTGCGGTGGGGGTGTGCCGTTCTAAAATAGATCGGCGAGTATTCGGTATTTAACGTCAAAGTGACGTTAAATGCTGTACGGTATTTAGCGGTAGCGGTTGAGATAAACAATCTACAGCTGTGTGAATCTAAAGCGCTTGATCGGTGCTGCACTCTAGCTCGGTAATGATGGCAAGCAAACAAAAGCAAGTTTGCTTTCTAACAGGCTGTCTCTGGCTGGCTGACTAAGTTTTCGCCTCGTGGCATTTCTCCCTCCGGACAGAAAGGAGTTTTTAGTTTACCATCTTCTTCATCTATGGCAGGCTAAACCACTACAGATCTGCGGGTTCCTCGATGAAGACGGGGACAGCTCCACCCTGAACTTGTAACATCCAGATTCTCTCTCTCAACTTCATCTGCCGGAGGAGAATAGCGAAGACTAACACAAACACCCTATCATGAAAGCCAGATGATCACCACTTCACACCCATGGAAAAATTAAGGTGAACTCAATCCATGTTATATATTCTTTACACATTGTGATGTAACTCACTAGAGCCAGTGGACATTCAATCACTCAACAACATGACTTTAAGTTTTAAACATTTTTATTTGGGTCCACGAATAACGGGACAGAATAGTGCGTGAACTGGGAGGGGAATCTTTTGTAAATTTTATTAATTTGTTTGTATAATCTGTGAGCTCAGGGGCTGACATGCTTCTGTGGCTGCTCACCATTCAAACGTGCAATTCCTTCTTATTTTCAGTATAAGGGTTTCATTACTGCTACTAATTAATTCAATCAACTTGTAATTTCTCTGTTTCAATTTAGTGTTCATTTTATATATTAATTTCTCATTTTTAAATTCAGTTTGGATTATATAGGGATAGAAGTTTCTGAGGTAGTTAAGTCGGGTCACAAGTTTAATCCTGTACAGGTGCATGTCCATGCAGAGTTAAACATGCTGTTGGGACAGGTTGAGTTATGCACTGTCATGCCTATGAACATGTCGGTCTTTGGGCCAAACTTACTTTTAAAAGGGTTATAAGGTTCATGACACATTACTATTTTCAAAACTTAACAATATTTCTCAATATATAAATTCTTTTAATTAATTATGATCACTGGGGTGTTCACTGTATTCTAAATTTTATTTCTCCCAGTATAAGTGCCCAGTGTGGCAGCATTTTATAATAGTATTAGGCACTTGGCAAAATTTTGAATTTATTATGTCCTGGGGACTACTGGTGTTGCATATATAATCAGATACACATGTAATGTGTTATGCACATATTAAGAATTAAAACCTGACATGGATTTTCATAAATTATTAATGATGTACCTCATGGGGGTAGAAAAGGGTGTGGCAAGAGATCTATGTTATAATTGTCCTGTATTGTGGAACATGTAGATGTATTGTATATTCGTGTGTGTATTTTTGTGGGGTTCTATATGTATTGTACATTTGGGTGTAATTTTGGGGGAGTTAGATATAGGGCTTATAAAAAGAAAAGATAAAACATAGGGTTATATATATACATTTAATTTCTGATGACAATTAATTAATTCTATCTCTATTAATTTTTAATTAATAATTTTTTTTGAAGAGAATTAATTTATTTTAATTAACTTTAATAAGGAGTATGTAGATGTCTCTCTATTAATTTTTAATTAATATTTTTTTAAAGAGAATTAATTTATTCTAATTAACCTTGTCAAGAAGTATATAAATTTTATCTCAATTAAGTTTCAATTGATTTTTTTTTAAGAGAAGATAGAAAATAAATTTTGGATTTATTAATAATTTCAAGTAACCTTTTTAAAGAAAATAAATTATTTTTAATTAATTTTAAGGGGAAAATAGATTCTGAATGTTATATTTATTGTTTTTGTAGGTAACAGAAAGGAGATAGAATAATAAAAGGATTTTATTGATTTCTAATTTTATGAGTTTTAATTGCAAGTCCCGTCTCACTGGATCCAGCGCATTTTTGGCTTCTCTAGGCTTTGGTCTAGTTTTAATTATCTTGTGGCCCCTCTTAAAAAAAAAAAAATAATAATAATTTTTTTTTTACCAGTCAAAGTTAAAGGGGGTTACATTTGGTAGCAGAGCGTGGTTAAGATTAAGGTCAACCCTTGAGACCTTTGGGTGTGACGGGGCTTGCAAACTCAGGAAACATTTTGGGGGTTCCAATGGAACTTAGAAGAATCTCTAAAAGGCCCTATATCTAAAAGTGACTATGTTTTGTTAGGTTTAAGGTTTTGTGTATAATATGTCTATGTACTTGCCCGCCTTGGATAGTTGAACGGTAGGTTGCCACGTGGTGTGAAATTTTAGAAGGGGACATTCCTTTGGAAACGCGAATTATCGCAGATCTGTGCCTAGGTGGAGATGGTTTGTGTATTACCTTGCCCATAATAGGGGAGGTGTATAATTTATGCGGTATGGCCCAATCGGCAGTCGGTCTCCTCCGACATACGGGAGCCGAAGTTATTAGAAATATTTTTTGAGAATTGTCGTTGGTCGGTGATTTTGTCGTGTTGTGTGTTAGTGTGTGTGTCGCGTTCCTTAATGTGTAGAGTTATTGAGAGAGAGCAGTTCAGGTAAGTGGGCTGGGTCCTCGCAACGGTAGAGGGACCCTCAGTCTGCTTAATGGAAGAACAGTACTTAAGAATTTCCTGTGTTAATTGTCATTTGTTTTTCTAAGGTGTTGTGTTTTGTTTTGTGTGCCGACCGCGAAGCTCGACGATGAGTGTACTACATCCCGAGCAAATCAGGTAATGCTTACCTGCTTGTTTGTGTGGATGCTTTTTCAAAGTTTGCCTGGCTACTGCCCTTATGGCAGGCAACCGCTCGTTAAACCATTAACGCGCTCCAGAACAATGTGTTTCAGCATTTCGGTCTTCCGACCATCATTGTCTCGGACAATGGCCCGCAGTCCATTTCGGGTGAATTCCGGCGAATGTGTTTCGCCTGTGGGATCAAACACGTAACCACTTCCCCTTATTACCCACAACCGTCCCATGCGGAGAGATTCAATCGGAATCTCCGGTCCGCCCTGATTGCTTATCACGCAGAGCAACAAACCACCTGGGATCAGAATCTGAAGTGGTTACAATTAGCTTTTAACACGGCCCGACACGATAGTCATCAGGCCGTGCCCTTTGAAATCCTGTTTGGATTCTCGCCCGCACTCCCGTTGACCAATTTGTGGAAGATCGAAGATCTTCTGCCACGGGAGCCCGATAATAAAACAGCAGAGAGGTGGAAGGAAGCTCGGAAGAATTTGCTGCGAGCGCACGAGCGGGTCCGTCGACGTTATAATCAGGGGCGAATTACAAACCCCTACCGAATTGGTGACTGGGTGTATTGCCAAAGCCACCCACTCAGCTCAGCCGCGGACAAACGTGCCGCAAAGTTGTGTTACCGCTGGTCAGGGCCATATCGCATCCTGGGGTTCACGTCACCGGTGACGGCCCGGCTGGGCGTACCGGGGGACGATTCTAAAATCATGGTAACTCATATTTCTAAATTGAAGCGCTGTCGGGGGGGGAATCGCGGACTTTTGAAGGGGGTTAGTCCCCGTAGAGATAGGGCAGATGCCCTGTTAAGGTGGCAGTCGTGTTCTGGCTTTAGTGGACAAGCCTCAGGAGGTCGGAACTCAGGGAGCTCCCGAACTTTTCTTTCGTCTTTTCTTCGCTGTCCCTCTTTGCTGTTGGCTGGCCCTGATCAGATCAGCGTGCAGCACCCGCACACTTACATACTACATGCCTTCTTTCCTCTCTTTCGTTTTCTTTCAGAGCCTCTGTTCTCCTGAGAGCAAGTGCTGCTGGGCCGACCTAATCACGAAGGCCACTGGCTTGTTTTGGGAGGGGGTACACTGCAGGGTACCCTCCCTGCGTTTAACTGTGAGGCAACTATGTTGCCCTTTTGGGGTGAGGGTGTGCCGATTCTAAAAATTTATCGGCGCGTGTTCGGTATTTAAAGTCAAAAATAGACGTTAAATGCGGTACTGCGTTTAGCTGTTGAGTTGCGTATCAATACTGCAACTGTATTACCATTAAGAGCGGTGCTTGATTAGTGCTGCACCCTGGCGCGAGCCGATGTTTCCAAGCGACGAGGCCGGAAATAGTCTGGTTAAAAAATATTCTCTGGCTTACCGTCCACCTGTTAGCTTCGGTTGAATTTTTCCTCCGGACAGAAAGAAGTTTTTGTTGCACCATTCTTCCACCTATGGCAGGCTAAACGATCACAGATCTGCGGTAAGTTACGGCAATATTATTATATATATCTATTTAAAGTTTTACAATTGAAAAATTGTTTAATAAGGCCACAGTAAGTTGATTCAGATAACCTTTTACGTCACCACGTGTTGAGTGGTGCAATACGTAATTTAAAGGAAATTTTTTTTGGTTATATAGTAATACTATATTAAATTCACATGTCTTAACTAAGGCACCAAAATTGAGAGTTATGTAAATGCAAAAAGTATTTGTTTAAATAGTATAGACATAAATGTAATCTGATAACCTTATTACGCCGCCTCGTGGTGAAAAGTAAAATGCGTAATTCTGAGTAAGTTACATGAAAACTTTATTAGTAATTATAGTAACACTAAATCAATTTCAGAAAGCTTACTAAGGCACCAGAATTGAGAAGAATGTAAATGCCAAAAAGTAGCCTATTTATTTAATCGGTATAGAAATGATTGTAATCAAGTAACCTTTCGGACCACGTGGCAAAAATTCAGACTATGTGTAAATTTTATTAAAAGTGTAACAAGCCGAATAATTAGCTAATCAAAATTGAATTATGTTAACCCACATGGGTAAAGATTATTAATATGAAATTTAACAGAACTAAATGTTTTCAAATAGGGCCTGTTGGCCATATAACCTTGCCAAGTGTGTCAAGTATTATATTTAAATAGCCCTAAAGCTCTGTTAAGTTTATATGTGGGTTTTGGGAGTGTGTGAGATAGAATGATGTAGTGTGTGAAGATGTGCAGACGTTTTCTGTAAGTAGTGTTTAGGATTCCGAGGAATGGAAAGAAGTTTCGGGCGGACCAGGTGAGCAACTAGAGGATGAAGATGTGCAGTGTCGTGATGGTGATTTGGATTATGTAGAGGAGGAAAAGGAAGAGGTGGAAGAAAGAGAACCAGGGGACGAAGAAGGGGAAATTGTAGAAGAGAAGAAGGTAGAAGGAGAGGAGTTAGATGTTGAGGATAATCCAAATCGGGGTAAAAGTAGTCAGGTAAGTTGCCTTGATTCTAATTTAGAAGAAACAAATCAGTACAGCTCAACACGAGATAGTTTCTAAGAGAGAGGTGTCCAAAAGGAACGAGTACCTAAAGTTCGTCATAAAAAGGTGAGAACAAGCGGTAAACGGGTAGCGGGTAGATGTTTCCCACAGTCCCAGTGGTGTTCGTCTACTTCAGGGTTGCGCCCTGCCTCCGCGAGCCTTGGTTTTCTCCACCCATCCTTATTCTCGGAGGGAACCATGTCCTTTACCTTAGTCCTAGCTATTGACCTTTCAATGATCCTTGCCCTTTTCATCTTCCCAATTTTCCTACCCCTCCCCTTAGAAAACAAAATAAAATAAAATAAAAATTAGAAAAGAAAAAAAAATTAGAAAAGGAAAAAAGAAAAATATCAAAAGAGAGTTAAAAAAGAAGTTAGTTGGAAGAGTTGTGACTAGGTTGGTTGTCGTTTTATGATGGAGTGTGATAGGTTGGTTGTGGTTTTCATTTTCTTTGTTGTAGTTTGTGGTTGATTATTGTAGGTTTTGGCCATGCCGCATTCCCCGGTTGATTTCCCTGGTATGTTATTTTTGGATTAAGTGTGGGTTGTTAGACGATGCCGTGCGGAAGTGAACCACCCCTTGCTAGTTGCGCAGTATTTAAAGAGTAAACGAAGGGATAATGTTCGCGTGCCCTCTATGCGGTTTTCTCTGTCCGGCTAAGGGGGGCCGTCCGCCCTAGTGTAGGGATGGTGGCCAGCCATATGGCAAGGATGGAGATGCCTTGTTGGTGCATGTGGCTGGTCGGTCCGAGAGGTGGACGAGAGGTAGTACGGTCACTCACATACCAAGGTGGGTGTTACCTTGTTAGGCTTTCGGACGAGTATGTGAGTGGAACCAGAAGAAGTAGGTGGTGGTCACCAGAGAGGGTGACGTGTTGGGGCGGTCCCGTGAGGTTGGCATGGCGGAGAGGGTCGCGTGGGGATGGTCGCAGTAGGTTGAGAGTTTTTCGGTCCTCGGAAGGGGGGGATAGAAGTGTCCTGAGTAGGTATCGGTCTTTGGGTCTCAGTTTGTGAGTTGGGAGGTCAGAACTTAGGAGGGTGCCAGATTCTTGTCTTTCGTCTTTTCTCCTTCTATCTCTTGTCGCTGTATGCTAACCCTGATCAAGTCAGCATGCAGTACCCGCACACATGCATACACACTACACTTCTTCTTCTTTCCTCTTCCTTCGTTTTCACCCTGAGCCTCTGTTCTCCAGAGAGCGGTTAATGGTCTGAGATTTCCCAAGACAGCCAAGTGGCTGTGAGTTAGCTTTTAGGCAACTAGGTTGCCCTTTTGCGGTGGGGGTGTGCCGTTCTAAAATAGATCGGCGAGTATTCGGTATTTAACGTCAAAGTGACGTTAAATGCTGTACGGTATTTAGCGGTAGCGGTTGAGATAAACAATCTACAGCTGTGTGAATCTAAAGCGCTTGATCGGTGCTGCACTCTAGCTCGGTAATGATGGCAAGCAAACAAAAGCAAGTTTGCTTTCTAACAGGCTGTCTCTGGCTGGCTGACTAAGTTTTCGCCTCGTGGCATTTCTCCCACCGGACAGAAAGGAGTTTTTAGTTTACCATCTTCTTCATCTATGGCAGGCTAAACCACTACAGATCTGCGGGTTCCTCGATGAAGACGGGGACAGCTCCACCCTGAACTTGTAACATCCAGATTCTCTCTCTCAACTTCATCTGCCGGAGGAGAATAGCGAAGACTAACACAAACACCCTATCATGAAAGCCAGATGATCACCACTTCACACCCATGGAAAAATTAAGGTGAACTCAATCCATGTTATATATTCTTTACACATTGTGATGTAACTCACTAGAGCCAGTGGACATTCAATCACTCAACAACATGACTTTAAGTTTTAAACATTTTTATTTGGGTCCACGAATAACGGGACAGAATAGTGCGTGAACTGGGAGGGGAATCTTTTGTAAATTTTATTAATTTGTTTGTATAATCTGTGAGCTCAGGGGCTGACATGCTTCTGTGGCTGCTCACCATTCAAACGTGCAATTCCTTCTTATTTTCAGTATAAGGGTTTCATTACTGCTACTAATTAATTCAATCAACTTGTAATTTCTCTGTTTCAATTTAGTGTTCATTTTATATATTAATTTCTCATTTTTAAATTCAGTTTGGATTATATAGGGATAGAAGTTTCTGAGGTAGTTAAGTCGGGTCACAAGTTTAATCCTGTACAGGTGCATGTCCATGCAGAGTTAAACATGCTGTTGGGACAGGTTGAGTTATGCACTGTCATGCCTATGAACATGTCGGTCTTTGGGCCAAACTTACTTTTAAAAGGGTTATAAGGTTCATGACACATTACTATTTTCAAAACTTAACAATATTTCTCAATATATAAATTCTTTTAATTAATTATGATCACTGGGGTGTTCACTGTATTCTAAATTTTATTTCTCCCAGTATAAGTGCCCAGTGTGGCAGCATTTTATAATAGTATTAGGCACTTGGCAAAATTTTGAATTTATTATGTCCTGGGGACTACTGGTGTTGCATATATAATCAGATACACATGTAATGTGTTATGCACATATTAAGAATTAAAACCTGACATGGATTTTCATGAATTATTAATGATGTACCTCATGGGGGTAGAAAAGGGTGTGGCAAGAGATCTATGTTATAATTGTCCTGTATTGTGGAACATGTAGATGTATTGTATATTCGTGTGTGTATTTTTGTGGGGTTCTATATGTATTGTACATTTGGGTGTAATTTTGGGGGAGTTAGATATAGGGCTTATAAAAAGAAAAGATAAAACATATGGTTATATATATATACATTTAATTTCTGATGACAATTAATTAATTCTATCTCTATTATTTTTAATTAATTTTTTTTTTAAGAGAATTAATTTATTTTAATTAACTTTAATAAGGAGTATGTAGATTTGTCTCTATTAATTTTTAATTAATATTTTTTTAAAGAGAATTAATTTATTCTAATAATCTTGTCAAGAAGTATATAAATTTTATCTCAATTAAGTTTCAATTGATTTTTTTTTAAGAGAAGATAGAAAATAAATTTTGGATTTATTAATAATTTCAAGTAAGCTTTTTAAAGAAAATAAATTATTTTTAATTAATAATTTTAAGGGGAAAATAGATTCTGAATGTTATATTTATTGTTTTTGTAGGTAACAGAAAGGAGATAGAATAATAAAAGGATTTTATTGATTGTTAATTTTATGAGTTTTAATTGCAAGTCCCGTCTCACTGGATCCAGCGCATTTTTGGCTTCTCTAGGCTTTGGTCTAGTTTTAATTATTTTGTGGCCCCTCTTAAAAAAAAAAATAAATAAAAAATAATAATAATAATTTTTTTTACCAGTCAAAGTTAAAGAGGGGTTACATTTGGTAGCAGAGCGTGGTTAAGATTAAGGTCAACCCTTGAGTCCTTTGGGTGTGACGGGGCTTGCAACTCAGGAAACATTTTGGGGGTTCCAATGGAACTTAGAAGAATCTCTAAAAGGCCCTATATCTAAAAGTGACTATGTTTTGTTAGGTTTAAGGTTTTGTGTATAATATGTCTATGTACTTGCCCGCCTTGGATAGTTGAACGGTAGGTTGCCACGTGGTGTGAAATTTTAGAAGGGGACATTCCTTTGGAAACGCGAATTATCGCAGATCTGTGCCTAGGTGGAGATGGTTTGTGTATTACCTTGCCCATAATAGGGGAGGTGTATAATTTATGCGGTATGGCCCAATCGGCAGTCGGTCTCCTCCGACATACGGGAGCCGAAGTCATTAGAAATATTTTTTAAGAATTGTCGTTGGTCGGTGATTTTGTCGTGTTGTGTGTTAGTGTGTGTGTCGCGTTCCTTAATGTGTAGAGTTGTTGAGAGAGAGCAGTTCAGGTAAGTGGGCTGGGTCCTCGCAACGGTAGGGGGACCCTCAGTCTGCTTAATGGAAGAACAGTACTTAAGAATTTCCTGTGTTAATTGTCATTTGTTTTTCTAAGGTGTTGTGTTTTGTTTTGTGTGCCGACCGCGAAGCTCGACGATGAGTGTACTACATCCCGAGCAAGTCAGGTAATGCTTACCTGCTTGTTTGTGTGGATGCTTTTTCAAAGTTTGCCTGGCTACTGCCCTTATGGCAGGCAACCGCTCGTTTAACCATTAACGCGCTCCAGAACAATGTGTTTCAGCATTTTGGTCTTCCGACCATCATTGTCTCGGACAATGGCCCGCAGTTCATTTCGGGTGAATTCCGGCGAATGTGTTTCGCCAGTGGGATCAAACACGTAACCACTTCCCCTTATTACCCACAACCGTCCCATGCGGAGAGATTCAATCGGAATCTCCGGTCCGCCCTGATTGCTTATCACGCAGAGCAACAAACCACCTGGGATCAGAATCTGAAGTGGTTACAATTACCTTTTAACACGGCCCGACACGATAGTCATCAGGCTGTGACCTTTGAAATCCTGTTTGGATTCTCGCCCGCACTCCCGTTGACCAATTTGTGGAATATCGAAGATCTTCTACCACGGGAGCCCGATAATAAAACAGCAGAGAGGTGGAAGGAAGCTCGGAAGAATTTGCTGCGAGCGCACGAGCGGGTCCGTCGACGTTATAATCAGGGGCGAATTCCAAACCCCTTCCGAATTGGTGACTGGGTGTATTGCCAAAGCCACCCACTCAGCTCAGCCGCGGACAAACGTGCCGCAAAGTTGTGTTACCGCTGGTCAGGGCCATATCGCATCCTGGGGTTCACGTCACCGGTGACGGCCCGGCTGGGAGTACCGGGGGACGATTCTAAAATCATGGTAACTCAAATTTCTAAATTGAAGCGCTGTCGGGGGGGAATCGCGGACTTTTGAAGGGGGTTAGTCCCCGTAGAGATAGGGCAGATGCCCTGTTAAGGTGGCAGTCGTGTTCTGGCTTTAGTGGACAAGCCTCAGGAGGTAGGAACTCAGGGAGCTCCGGAACTTTTCTTTCGTCTTTTCTTCGCTGTCCCTCTTTGCTGTTGGCTTGCCCTGATCAGGTCAGCGTGCAGCACCCGCACACTTACATACTACATGCCTTCTTTCCTCTCTTTCGTTTTCTTTCTGAGCCTCTGTTCTCCTGAGAGCAAGTGCTGCTGGGCCGACCTAATCACGAAGGCCACTGGCTTGTTTTGGGAGGGGGTACACTGCAGGGTACCCTCCCTGCGTTTAACTGTGAGGCAACTATGTTGCCCTTTTGGGGTGAGGGTGAGCCGATTCTAAAAATTTATCGGCGCGTGTTCGGTATTTAAAGTCAAAAATAGACGTTAAATGCGGTACTGCGTTTAGCTGTTGAGTTGCGTATCAATACTGCAACTGTATTACCATTAAGAGCGGTGCTTGATTAGTGCTGCACCCTGGCGCGAGCCAATGTTTCCAAGCGACGAGGCCGGAAATAGTCTGGTTAAAAAATATTCTCTGGCTGACCGTCCACCTGTTAGCTTCGGTTGAATTTTTCCTCCGGACAGAAAGAAGTTTTTGTTGCTCCATTCTTCCACCTATGGCAGGCTAAACGATCACAGATCTGCGGTAAGTTACGGCAATATTATTATATATATCTATTTAAAGTTTTACAATTGAATAATTGTTTAATAAGGCCACAGTAAGTTGATTCAGATAACCTTTTACGCCACCACGTGTTGAATGGTGCAATACGTAATTTAAAGGTAATTTTTTTTGGTAATATAGTAATACTATATTAAATTCACATGTCTTAACTAAGGCACCAAAATTGAGAGTTATGTAAATGCAAAAAGTATTTGTTTAAATAGTATAGACATAAATGTAATCTGATAACCTTATTACGCCGCCTCGTGGTGAAAAGTAAAATGCGTAATTCTGAGTAAGTTACATGCAACCTTTATTAGTAATTATAGTAACACTATATCAATTTCAGAAAGCTTACTGAGGCACCAGAATTGAGAAGAATGTAAATGCCAAAAAGTAGCCTATTTATTTAATCGGTATAGAAATGATTGTAATCAAGTAACCTTTCGGACCACGTGGCAAAAATTCAGACTATGTGTAAATTTTATTAAAAGTGTAACAAGCCGAATAATTAGCTAATCAAAATTGAATTATGTTAACCCACATGGGTAAATTTTATTAATATGAAATTTAACAGAACTAAATGTTTTCAAATAGGGCCTGTTGGCCATATAACCTTGCCCAGTGTGTCAAGTATTATATTTAAATAGCCCTAAAGCTGTGTTAAGTTTATATGTGGGTTTTGGGAGTGTGTGAGTGAAAATGATGTAGTGTGTGAAGATGTGCAGACGTTTTCTGTAAGTAGTGTTGAGGATTCCGAGGAATGGAAAGAAGTTTCGGGCGAACCTGGTGAGCAACTAGTGGATGAAGATGTGCAGTGTCGTGATGGTGATTTGGATTATGTAGAGGAGGAAAAGGAAGAGGTGGAAGAAAGAGAACCAGGGGACGAAGAAGGGGAAATTGTAGAAGAGAAGAAGGTAGAAGGAGAGGAGTTAGATGTTGAGGATAATCCAAATCGGGGTAAAAGTAGTCAGGTAAGTTGCCTTGATTCTAATTTAGAAGAAACAAATCAGTACAGCTCAACACGAGATAGTTTCTCAGAGAGAGGTGTCCAAAAGGAACGAGTACCTAAAGTTCGTCATAAAAAGGTGAGAACAAGCGGTTAACGGGTAGCGGGTAGATGTTCCCCACAGTCCCAGTGGTGTTCGTCTACTTCAGGGTTGCGCCCCTGCCTCCGCGAGCCTTGGTTTTCTCCACCCATCCTTATTCTCGGAGGGAACCATGTCCTTTACCTTAGTCCTAGCTATTGACCTTTCAATGATCCTTGCCCTTTTCATCTTCCCAATTTTCCTACCCCTCCCCTTAGAAAACAAAATAAAATAAAATAAAAATTAGAAAAGAAAAAAAAATTAGAAAAGGAAAAAAGAAAAATATCAAAAGGGAGTTAAAAAAGAAGTTAGTTGGAAGAGTTGTGACTAGGTTGGTTGTCGTTTTATGATGGAGTGTGATAGGTTGGTTGTGGTTTTCATTTTCTTTGTTGTAGTTTGTGGTTGATTATTGTAGGTCCTGGCCATGCCGCATTCCCCGGTTGATTTCCCTGGTATGTTATTTTTGGATTAAGTGTGGGTTGTTAGACGATGCCGTGCGGAAGTGAACCACCCCTTGCTAGTTGCGCAGTATTTAAAGAGTAAACGAAGGGATAATGTTCGCGTGCCCTCTATGCGGTTTTCTCTGTCCGGCTAAGGGGGGCCGTCCGCCCTAGTGTAGGGATGGGGGCCAGCCATATGGCAAGGATGGAGATGCCTTGTTGGTGCATGTGGCTGGTCGGTCCGAGAGGTGGACGAGAGGTAGTACGGTCACTCACATACCAAGGTGGGTGTTACCTTGTTAGGCTTTCGGACGAGTATGTGAGTGGGACCAGAAGAAGTAGGTGGTGGTCACCAGAGAGGGTGACGTGTTGGGGCGGTCCCGTGAGGTTGGCATGGCGGAGAGGGTCGCGTGGGGATGGTCGCAGTAGGTTGAGAGAATTTCGGTCCTCGGAAGGGGGGGATAGAAGTGTCCTGAGTAGGTATCGGTCTTTGGGTCTCAGTTTGTGAGTTGGGAGGTCAGAACTTAGGAGGGTGCCAGATTCTTGTCTTTCGTCTTTTCTCCTTCTATCTCTTGTCGCTGTATGCTGACCCTGATCAAGTCAGCATGCAGTACCCGCACACATGCATACACACTACACTTCTTCTTCTTTCCACCTGCTTCGTTTTCACCCTGAGCCTCTGTTCTCCAGAGAGCGGTTAAGTTTCTGAGATTTCCCAAGACAGCCAAGTGGCTGTGAGTTAGCTTTTGGGCAACTAGGTTGCCCTTTTGGGGTAGGGGTGTGCCGTTCTAAAATAGATCGGCGAGTCTTCGGTATTTAACGTCAAAGTGACGTTAAATGTTGTACGGTATTTAGCGGTAGCGGTTGAGATAAACAATCTACAGCTGTGTGAATCTAAAGCGCTTGATCGGTGCTGCACTCTAGCTCGGTACTGATGGCAAGCAAACAAAAGCAAGTTTGCTTTCTAACAGGCTGTCTCTGGCTGGCTGACTAAGTGTTCGCCTCGTGGCATTTCTCCCTCCGGACAGAAAGGAGTTTTTAGTTTACCATCTTCTTCATCTATGGCAGGCTAAACCACTACAGATCTGCGGGTTCCTCGATGAAGACGGGGACAGCTCCACCCTGAACTTGTAACATCCAGATTCTCTCTCTCAACTTCATCTGCCGGAGGAGAATAGCGAAGACTAACACAAAAACCCTATCATGAAAGCCAGATGATCACCACTTCACACCCATGGAAAAATTAAGGTGAACTCAATCCATGTTATATATTCTTTACACATTGTGATGTAACTCACTAGAGCCAGTGGACATTCAATCACTCAACAACATGACTTTAAGTTTTAAACATTTTTATTTGGGTCCACGAATAACGGGACAGAATAGTGCGTGAACTGGGAGGGGAATCTTTTGTAAATTTTATTAATTTGTTTGTATAATCTGTGAGCTCAGGGGCTGACATGCTTCTGTGGCTGCTCACCATTCAAACGTGCAATTCCTTCTTATTTTCAGTATAAGGGTTTCATTACTGCTACTAATTAATTCAATCAACTTGTAATTTCTCTGTTTCAATTTAGTGTTCATTTTATATATTAATTTCTCATTTTTAAATTCAGTTTGGATTATATAGGGATAGAAGTTTCTGAGGTAGTTAAGTCGGGTCACAAGTTTAATCCTGTACAGGTGCATGTCCATGCAGAGTTAAACATGCTGTTGGGACAGGTTGAGTTATGCACTGTCATGCCTATGAACATGTCGGTCTTTGGGCCAAACTTACTTTTAAAAGGGTTATAAGGTTCATGACACATTACTATTTTCAAAACTTAACAATATTTCTCAATATATAAATTCTTTTAATTAATTATGATCACTGGGGTGTTCACTGTATTCTAAATTTTATTTCTCCCAGTATAAGTGCCCAGTGTGGCAGCATTTTATAATAGTATTAGGCACTTGGCCAAATTTTGAATTTATTATGTCCTGGGGACTACTGGTGTTGCATATATAATCAGATACACATGTAATGTGTTATGCACATATTAAGAATTAAAACCTGACATGGATTTTCATAAATTATTAATGATGTACCTCATGGGGGTAGAAAAGGGTGTGGCAAGAGATCTATGTTATAATTGTCCTGTATTGTGGAACATGTAGATGTATTGTATATTCGTGTGTGTATTTTTGTGGGGTTCTATATGTATTGTACATTTGGGTGTAATTTTGGGGGAGTTAGATATAGGGCTTATAAAAAGAAAAGATAAAACATAGGGTTATATATATACATTTAATTTCTGATGACAATTAATTAATTCTATCTCTATTAATTTTTAATTAATTTTTTTTTTGAAGAGAATTAATTTATTTTAATTAACTTCAATAAGGAGTATGTAGCTTTGTCTCTATTAATTTTTAATTAATATTTTTTTAAAGAGAATTAATTTATTCTAATTAACCTTGTCAAGAAGTATATAAATTTTATCTCAATTAAGTTTCAATTGATTTTTTTTTAAGAGAAGATAGAAAATAAATTTTGGATTTATTAATAATTTCAAGTAACCTTTTTAAAGAAAATAAATTATTTTTAATTAATAATTTTAAGGGGAAAATAGATTCTGAATGTTATATTTATTGTTTTTGTAGGTAACAGAAAGGAGATAGAATAATAAAAGGATTTTATTGATTGTTAATTTTATGAGTTTTAATTGCAAGTCCCGTCTCACTGGATCCAGCGCATTTTTGGCTTCTCTAGGCTTTGGTCTAGTTTTAATTATCTTGTGGCCCCTCTTAAAAAAAAAATAATAATAATAATAATTTTTTTTTACCAGTCAAAGTTAAAGAGGGGTTACATTTGGTAGCAGAGCGTGGTTAAGATTAAGGTCAACCATTGGGTCCTTTGGGTGTGACGGGGCTTGCAAACTCAGGAAATATTTTGGGGGTTCCAATGGAACTTAGAAGAATCTCTAAAAGGCCCTATATCTAAAAGTGACTATGTTTTGTTAGGTTTAAGGTTTTGTGTATAATATGTCTATGTACTTGCCCGCCTTGGATAGTTGAACGGTAGGTTGCCACGTGGTGTGAAATTTTAGAAGGGGACATTCCTTTGGAAACGCGAATTATCGCAGATCTGTGCCTAGGTGGAGATGGTTTGTGTATTACCTTGCCCATAATAGGGGAAGTGTATAATTTATGCGGTATGGCCCAATCGGCAGTCGGTCTCCTCCGACATACGGGAGCCGAAGTTATTTGAAATATTTTTTAAGAATTGTCGTTGGTCGGTGATTTTGTCGTGTTGTGTGTTAGTGTGTGTGTCGCGTTCCTTAATGTGTAGAGTTGTTGAGAGAGAGCAGTTCAGGTAAGTGGGCTGGGTCCTCGCAACGGTAGGGGGACCCTCAGTCTGCTTAATGGAAGAACAGTACTTAAGAATTTCCTGTGTTAATTGTCATTTGTTTTTCTAAGGTGTTGTGTTTTGTTTTGTGTGCCGACCGCGAAGCTCGACGATGAGTGTACTACATCCCGAGCAAGTCAGGTAATGCTTACCTGCTTGTTTGTGTGGATGCTTTTTCAAAGTTTGCCTGGCTACTGCCCTTACGGCAGGCAACCGCTCGTTAAACCATTAACGCGCTCCAGAACAATGTGTTTCAGCATTTTGGTCTTCCGACCATCATTGTCTCGGACAATGGCCCGCAGTTCATTTCGGGTGAATTCCGGCGAATGTGTTTCGCCAGTGGGATCAAACACGTAACCACTTCCCCTTATTACCCACAACCGTCCCATGCGGAGAGATTCAATCGGAATCTCCGGTCCGCCCTGATTGCTTATCACGCAGAGCAACAAACCACCTGGGATCAGAATCTGAAGTGGTTACAATTAGCTTTTAACACGGCCCGACACGATAGTCATCAGGCCGTGCCCTTTGAAATCCTGTTTGGATTCTCGCCCGCACTCCCGTTGACCAATTTGTGGAAGATCGAAGATCTTCTGCCACGGGAGCCCGATAATAAAACAGCAGAGAGGTGGAAGGAAGCTCGGAAGAATTTGCTGCGAGCGCACGAGCGGGTCCGTCGACGTTATAATCAGGGGCGAATTCCAAACCCCTTCCGAACTGGTGACTGGGTGTATTGCCAAAGCCACCCACTCAGCTCAGCCGCGGACAAACGTGCCGAAAAGTTGTGTTACCGCTGGTCAGGGCCATATCGCATCCTGGGGTTCACGTCACCGGTGACGGCCCGGCTGGGCGTACTGGGGGACGATTCTAAAATCATGGTAACTCATATTTCTAAATTGAAGCGCTGTCGGGGGGGAATCGCGGACTTTTGAAGGGGGTTAGTCCCCGTAGAGATAGGGCAGATGCCCTGTTAAGGTGGCAGTCGTGTTCTGGCTTTAGTGGACAAGCCTCAGGAGGTCGGAACTCAGGGAGCTCCCGAACTTTTCTTTCGTCTTTTCTTCGCTGTCCCTCTTTGCTGTTGGCTGGCCCTGATCAGGTCAGCGTGCAGCACCCGCACACTTACATACTACATGCCTTCTTTCCTCTCTTTCGTTTTCTTTCTGAGCCTCTGTTCTCCTGAGAGCAAGTGCTGCTGGGCCGACCTAATCACGAAGGCCACTGGCTTGTTTTGGGAGGGGGTACACTGCAGGGTACCCTCCCTGCGTTTAACTGTGAGGCAACTATGTTGCCCTTTTGGGGTGAGGGTGTGCCGATTCTAAAAATTTATCGGCGCGTGTTCGGTATTTAAAGTCAAAAATAGACGTTAAATGCGGTACTTCGTTTAGCTGTTGAGTTGCGTATCAATACTGCAACTGTATTACCATTAAGAGCGGTGCTTGATTAGTGCTGCACCCTGGCGCGAGCCGATGTTTCCAAGCGACGAGGCCGGAAATAGTCTGGTTAAAAAATATTCTCTGGCTGACCGTCCACCTGTTAGCTTCGGTTGAATTTTTCCTCCGGACAGAAAGAAGTTTTGTTCCACCATTCTTCCACCTATGGCAGGCTAAACGATCACAGATCTGCGGTAAGTTACGGCAATATTATTATATATATCCATTTAAAGTTTTACAAATGAAAAATTGTTTAATAAGGCCACAGTAAGTTGATTCAGATAACCTTTTACGCCACCACGTGTTGAGTGGTGCAATACGTAATTTAAAGGTAATTTTTTTTTGTAATATAGTAATACTATATTAAATTCACATGTCTTAACTAAGGCACCAAAATTGAGAGTTATGTAAATGCAAAAAGTATTTGTTTAAATAGTATAGACATAAATGTAATCTGATAACCTTATTACGCCGCCTCGTGGTGAAAAGTAAAATGCGTAATTCTGAGTAAGTTACATGCAACCTTTATTAGTAATAATAGTAACACTATATCAATTTCAGAAAGCTTACTAAGGCACCAGAATTGAGAAGAATGTAAATGCCAAAAAGTAGCCTATTTATTTAATCGGTATAGAAATGATTGTAATCAAGTAACCTTTCGGACCACGTGGCAAAAATTCAGACTATGTGTAAATTTTATTAAAAGTGTAACAAGCCGAATAATTAGCTAATCAAAATTGAATTATGTTAACCCACATGGGTAAAGATTATTAATATGAAATTTAACAGAACTAAATGTTTTCAAATAGGGCCTGTTGGCCATATAACCTTGCCAAGTGTGTCAAGTATTATATTTAAATAGCCCTAAAGCTGTGTTAAGTTTATATGTGGGTTTTGGGAGTGTGTGAGTGAGAATGATGTAGTGTGTGAAGATGTGCAGACGTTTTTTGTAAGTAGTGTTGAGGATTCCGAGGAATGGAAAGAAGTTTCGGGCGGACCAGGTGAGCAACTAGAGGATGAAGATGTGCAGTGTCGTGATGGTGATTTGGATTATGTAGAGGAGGAAAAGGAAGAGGTGGAAGAAAGAGAACCAGGGGACGAAGAAGGGGAAATTGTAGAAGAGAAGAAGGTAGAAGGAGAGGAGTTAGATGTTGAGGATAATCCAAATCGGGGTAAAAGTAGTCAGGTAAGTTGCCTTGATTCTAATTTAGAAGAAACAAATCAGTACAGCTCAACACGAGATAGTTTCTCAGAGAGAGGTGTCCAAAAGGAACGAGTACCTAAAGTTCGTCATAAAAAGGTGAGAACAAGCGGTTAACGGGTAGCGGGTAGATGTTCCCCACAGTCCCAGTGGTGTTCGTCTACTTCAGGGTTGCGCCCCTGCCTCCGCGAGCCTTGGTTTTCTCCACCCATCCTTATTCTCGGAGGGAACCATGTCCTTTACCTTAGTCCTAGCTATTGACCTTTCAATGATCCTTGCCCTTTTCATCTTCCCAAATTTCCTACCCCTCCCCATAGAAAACAAAATAAAATAAAATAAAAAACACATAAAAATTAGAAAGGAAAAAAATTAGAAAAGGAAAAAAGAAAAATATCAAAAGGGAGTTAAAAAAGAAGTTAGTTGGAAGAGTTGTGACTAGGTTGGTTGTCGTTTTATGATGGAGTGTGATAGGTTGGTTGTGGTTTTCATTTTCTTTGTTGTAGTTTGTGGTTGATTATTGTAGGGTCCTGGCCATGCCGCATTCCCCGGTTGATTTCCCTGGTATGTTATTTTTGGATTAAGTGTGGGTTGTTAGACGATGCCGTGCGGAAGTAAACCCCCCTTGCTAGTTGCGCAGTATTTAAAGAGTAAACGAAGGGATAATGTTCGCGTGCCCTCTATGCGGTTTTCTCTGTCCGGCTAAGCGGGGCCGTCCGCCCTAGTGTAGGGATGTGGGCCAGCCATGTGGCAAGGATGGAGATGCCTTGTTGGTGCATGTGGCTGGTCGGTCCGAGAGGTGGACGAGAGGTAGTACGGTCACTCACATACCAAGGTGGGTGTTACCTTGTTAGGCCTTCGGACGAGTATGTGAGTGGGACCAGAAGAAGTAGGTGGTGGTCACCAGAGAGGGTGACGTGTTGGGGCGGTCCCGTGAGGTTGGCATGGCGGAGAGGGTCGCGTGGGGATGGTCGCAGTAGGTTGAGAGTTTTTCGGTCCTCGGAAGGGGGGGGGTAGAAGTGTCCTGAGTAGGTATCGGTCTTTGGGTCTCAGTTTGTGAGTTGGGAGGTCAGAACTTAGGAGGGTGCCAGATTCTTGTCTTTCGTCTTTTCTCCTTCTATCTCTTGTCGCTGTATGCTGACCCTGATCAAGTCAGGATGCAGTACCCACACACATGCATACACACTACACTTCTTCTTCTTTCCTCTTCCTTCGTTTTCACCCTGAGCCTCTGTTCTCCCGAGAGCGGTTAAGTTTCTGAGATTTCCCAAGACAGCCAAGTGGCTGTGAGTTAGCTTTTAGGCAACTAGGTTGCCCTTTTGGGGTGGGGGTGTGCCGTTCTAAAATAGATCGGCGAGTATTCGGTATTTAACGTCAAAGTGACGTTAAATGCTGTACGGTATTTAGCGGTAGCGGTTGAGATAAGCAATCTACAGCTGTGTGAATCTAAAGCGCTTGATCGGTGCTGCACTCTAGCTCGGTACTGATGGCAAGCAAACAAAAGCAAGTTTGCTTTCTAACAGGCTGTCTCTGGCTGGCTGACTAATTGTTCGCCTCGTGGCATTTCTCCCTCCGGACAGAAAGGAGTTTTTAGTTTACCATCTTCTTCATCTATGGCAGGCTAAACCACTTCAGATCTGCGGGTTCCTAGATGAAGACGGGGACAGCTCCACCCTGAACTTGTAACATCCAGATTCTCTCTCTCAACTTCATCTGCCGGAGGAGAATAGCGAAGACTAACACAAACACCCTATCATGAAAGCCAGATGATCACCACTTCACACCCATGGAAAAATTAAGGTGAACTCAATCCATGTTATATATTCTTTACACATTGTGATGTAACTCACTAGAGCCAGTGGACATTCAATCACTCAACAACATGACTTTAAGTTCTAAACATTTTTAATTGTGTCCCTGATTAACGGGACAGAATAGTGCGTAAACTGGGAGGGGAATCTTTTGTAAATTTTATTAATTTGTTTGTATAATCTGTGAGCTCAGGGGCTGACATGCTTCTGTGGCTGCTCACCATTCAAACGTGCAATTCCTTCTTATTTTCAGTATAAGGGTTTCATTACTGCTACTAATTAATTCAATCAACTTGTAATTTCTCTGTTTCAATTTAGTGTTCATTTTATATATTAATTTCTCATTTTTAAATTCAGTTTGGATTATATAGGGATAGAAGTTTCTGTGGTAGTTAAGTCGGGTCACAAGTTTAATCCTGTACAGGTGCATGTCCATGCAGAGTTAAACATGCTGTTGGGACAGGTTGAGTTATGCACTGTCATGCCTATGAACATGTCGGTCTTTGGGCCAAACTTACTTTTAAAAGGGTTATAAGGTTCATGACACATTACTATTTTCAAAACTTAACAATATTTCTCAATATATAAATTCTTTTAATTAATTATGATTAATACTGGGGTGTTCACTGTATTCTAAATTTTATTTCTCCCAGTATAAGTGCCCAGTGTGGCAGCATTTTATAATAGTATTAGGCACTTGGCCAAATTTTGAATTTATTATGTCCTGGGGACTACTGGTGTTGCATATATAATCAGATACACATGTAATGTGTTATGCACATATTAAGAATTAAAACCTGACATGGATTTTCATAAATTATTAATGATGTACCTCATGGGGGTAGAAAAGGGTGTGGCAAGAGATCTATGTTATAATTGTCCTGTATTGTGGAACATGTAGATGTATTGTATATTCGTGTGTGTATTTTTGTGGGGTTCTATATGTATTGTACATTTGGGTGTAATTTTGGGGGAGTTAGATATAGGGCTTATAAAAAGAAAAGATAAAACATAGGGTTATATATATACATTTAATTTCTGATGACAATTAATTAATTCTATCTCTATTAATTTTTAATTAATAATTTTTTTTGAAGAGAAATAATTTATTTTAATTAACTTTAATAAGGAGTATGTAGATTTGTCTCTATTAATTTTTAATTAATATTTTTTTAAAGAGAATTAATTTATTCTAATAATCTTGTCAAGAAATATATAAATTTTATCTCAATTAAGTTTCAATTGATTTTTTTTTAAGAGAAGATAGAAAATAAATTTTGGATTTATTAATAATTTCAAGTAACCTTTTTAAAGAAAATAAATTATTTTTAATTAATAATTTTAAGGGGAAAATAGATTCTGAATGTTATATTTATTGTTTTTGTAGGTAACAGAAAGGAGATAGAATAATAAAAGGATTTTATTGATTGTTAATTTTATGAGTTTTAATTGCAAGTCCCGTCTCACTGGATCCAGCGCATTTTTGGCTTCTCTAGGCTTTGGTCTAGTTTTAATTATCTTCTAGCCCCTCTTTAAAAAAAAAAATTTCTTGTTTACTGCTTCTATTAGTTTCTGATGGTTGTTATATTTAGTGCTATGTAATTCTTTTATTTTTTCCTATCCGAGTCACATAGCTACATAGTCAACCTACATATATGTGGCTTTAAATGTTGAGATAAACCAACTTTTCTTTCTGCATATGTCATTACAGCTACAAAAAAATGTAAGCAGTGAATTAGTATTGAATATCAGGTAACAACAATGTTGTATTTAGATTGGTGTATGCACTGTGTTTGGGCATAGGGTTAACAACCCACCCCATAAAATAATATTGTTACGAAACCAAGAGAAAAAGGAAAAGCTGGATGGATTAATGGAATTGGGACTGGATCGTGGAAAAAGGACAAAGATTTTAAACTTGCGACGTGGAATTTCCGTTCCTTATACAGACCTGGAGCCTTGAAGATATTAATAGGAGAGGTTCTCAAATATAAGATAGATGTTTTGGCTATGCAGGAGATGAGATGGACTGGTGCTGGAATCATGGATCGAAGGGACTACTCGGTGTATTACAGCTGTCAGAACCGGGACCATGTGCTTGGAACTGGCTTCTTGGTAAGCCATAGAATGAAAGCAAATATCGTTGATTTTAAACCCCTTACACCTAGAATGTGTAAAATAAGACTTAGGGGAATCTTCTTTAATTAAACTATAATAAACGTGCATGCCCCAACTGATGGGGAGAGATGATTTTTATGACTTGCTGGAGAATGCGTATGCTAGCAGCCCTAGACATGACATAAAAATAATCATAGGTGACTTAAATGCCAAAGCGGGAAGCAGCCATGCTTGTAGTAATATAGGAAAGTATAGTTTACACTCTGAACACTCAGACAATGGTTTCCGACTATTGAACTTCGCAGTTGGTCAAAATATGATCATAGGAGGGACTTTCTTCGACCACAAAGACATACATAAGGGCACATGGATCTCTCCAGACAGGAGAACGGTCAATCAAATAGATCATGTCCTATTGGATGGCCGCCATAAGTCAGACTTACAAGATGTTAGAGTTTATAGAAGTGCCAACATGGATAGCGATCACTATCTCGTAGTTGCAAAACTGAGAGCTAGAATCTCCAATATAGAAATGAAAAAGGAATAAAGACTGTTAGATACAATACAGAAATACTAAAGGAAGAAGAAATAAAACGGAGGTTCGAGGAAGTTACTAATGAGAAAATTAGACAGTGGAGACTTGAATGCCATGAGGAACAAGATATAGAAAACCACTGGCTTAATCTAAAAAACATGTTAGTGACCACGGGAGAAGAAATCGTTGGTTGAAGAAGAGACATGGGTGAGATGAGTGGTTTGATAAGGAGTGTGAAGAGGCAACGACTTCAAAAACAAGACATACAAATTTATGATCCAAAGGAAATGCACTAGGGCTGTTCAAGAGGAATACAGGAAGGCCAGGCGGAGGGAAAAGAAGATTCATAGAGGAAAAAAGAGGGAGTATATGATGGGACAGATGAAAAAGATAGAGGAATATAAGAGTAAAAGGCTGAGCCGAGATATGTACAGGAAGGTGAATGATATGAGACAGGAATTTCAGCCTAGAACAAATGCTTGTAGGGATAATAATGGTGGCCTTGTGAGTGATAATGCTGGCGTAATCAGGAGATGGACAGAACACTTCGTAGAGTTGCTAGGCTCAGTTGGGGAGGCTTCGATGGAGGCATCTGAGAATGAAGAGGAAGCAGGAGAATTCGAGGATGATAGAGAGGAGTTGGTGCCATCCTATGACGAGGTGTATGAAGCTCTAGAAAAGCTTAAAAATAACAAGGCAGCAGGTTCCGATGGTTTACCAGGGGAACTATTAAAGAGCGTAGGAGGAGATTTCATAAAGGAATTTGCCCATCTCATAGAGCGAATATGGCTGGAGGAGGTAATGCCTGATGAGTGGAACAATGGGGTGGTGTGTTTAATACATAAAAAGGGTGATCCGCTCATATGTAAAAATTATAGGGGCATCTCTCTACTTAATACAGCATATAAGGTATTGTCCAACATCATATTTTCTAGGCTGCTTCCCTACGCTGAGGAAAACATAAAAGAATATCAGTGTGGATTCACTAGGAATAGGTCAACAACAGACCAAATATTTATACTAAGGCAAATCCTGGAAAAAACGTTGGAATATGGAGTGGCCACTCACCAGCTCTTTGTGGATTTCCAGTCGGCATATGATTCAATCAACTGGAAAATGCTATATAGAGCTATGAAGGAGTTGAATATACCATCTAAGTTGGTGCGTATGGTTGGAGTAGTTATGTCCAATTCTAAGTGCCAAATCAGAATACAATCAAATCTATCTAACTCCTTAAAAACATTGAATGGGTTGAAACAAGGAGATGCCTTAGCGTGTCTGTTGTTCAACATACCTCTAGAAAAGGTCATCAGGGATTCAGGAATTCAAACTAGCGGACACATATTTCACAAGGAGGTACAGCTTCTGGCCTATGCCGATGACATTGACGTCATACGTAGGTCTGAATCTGGCTTAAAGGAAGCCTTTCAGGAACTGGAGTTGTCCGCTAAGGCTATGGGCTTGGTTATAAACCAAAGCAAAACCAAATATATGGTTGTAGGTGCCAACACTCATGCCCTGTCCTTGCGCATTAACGATTATGAATTTGGTTTTCCATATCTCGGGTCATATGTGGACTCTGGAAATGACTCCTCTAGAGATATTGAAAAACGGATATTATCTGCTAATAGGTGTTACTATGGACTGGTGAAACATTTTAAGTCAAAGTTAATAAGTAAAGATACAAAAGCCACCCTATACAAGACCTTGATTAGACCAGTCCTGATGTATGGCTCGGAATGCTGGGTGTTAAAAAATCTAGATGAGCAGAAACTATCTGTTTTTGAGAGGAGGGTACTGAGGAGAATCTATGGACCTGTGAGGGAAAACGAAATTTGGAGGCGACTGCATAATCGAGAGTTGTACGAAAGGTTTAAAGATCTTCCGATCGTGCAACTCATACAAATTAACAGATTGCGTTGGGCTGGTCATGTGCAGAGAATGGCGGAGGATAGAATCCCAAAAAAGTTATGAATTATTTGCCGATGGGAAGGAGAAGGAAGGGAAGACCGCGTACAAGATGGCTGGACCAGGTTGGTAAGGAGGCAGTGAGGCTGGGTACAGCAAACTGGTGGACATTGGCCGGGAGTAGAGACCAGTGGGGAAGATTTCTTTTGGAGGCCAGGGCCCGGACTGGGCTGTAGAGCCGAGGATGATGATGATGATGATGATGTATGCACTGTGTTGGAATTTCTTCTTCAACAAAGTTGTCATGGAGTACTGCAAAATTTTAAAGTATTAAAATGATGGTAAGGTAGCTTAGACATATGGAGAATTCACTTTGCAGGCATTCATTTGTCATGTTGTGGTGTGGGTTTAGCTCAGAGTTGACCCACTCTAACTCTGTCTACCTGCTGTTAGGGCAAAAGGGCAGATTGGCTGCGGGCCTAGGTCAGTAACAATACAACATTCACACATGAACAACATTTAACACCTCTCCTCACTCTATGGCTTGTCACTACATGTAGTTAAATGGAAAATGATTTTTCTGTGGTGGTGATGTGGAGTGAGTCATACAACAGCTGGAGGGCATAACAGGCCATGGGCCTAATGCTTGCTGGATATGTTGAAATAGCATAACTTGCAGGCTACAATACAAATTTAAAAATTTTACTGCCTATGATTTTACTTATTTTTTTAAAGTAATACATTTTCTTTATCATCATGTATCTTTATTATAACATAAAAAACTGAGACTGACAGTTTCTGGAAGTACCTACCGTAGTGTATCCTGTAATTCTGAAAGGATGCTGGGAAGCCAAAAAATTATGGGAATCACTGGTCTCAATTTTTATTTGAAACAAATCAAACAGGCCTAATAATAGAAACTCATAAAACTTAAACTTATGGTAAAGTTTAATGTATTCAAAATTTATTTATGTACTGTTACTGGTGCTGGTTTGCTGTGAGTCGTACAATCCAAATCACTAAATGAGTAAAAAATGTGTATTTTTTCTCCAATATTCATGCAGAAAAATAATTATGTAAAATCGTGCACTTTTCTGTTTAATACACAGTAATGATAAACTGTACAGTATGTTCATATGCATAACTGTTAACAAATCATATAGAAATTGTACAGATAAAAGTAAAGTGTATTTCATAAAAATAAAAGGTGGGAATGAAAAGACAGCTGGTGTCATACTAAAAAGTTGGAAGTGAAACATAAGTGTAAAAATAATTACGGAAAAACAATGCAAAATTTAATTTACTTCTTAACTCAGTTTTACATCTTAGGAAAAGAAAACTTGAATATTACTGCATATATGATTTCTGCACAATTGTAAGGTGGCTGCAACAAATGGAGGGTATTGGCAAAGTCTATTACAACAGGCCAGACATGTAGCATCTTTAATGATGTTATACTTTCTACAACTAGCAAGACCATCCACAGGTTTAATGTGGTTTAATTTTCTGTGAGGCTTCCCTAACAATTTATATTGATAACTGTTTTTTTTTGTTTTTTTCTTAGCCCAAAATTAATCTGTTTTTTCTCGATCAATGATAATTTACTTAATCCTCTAATTTACAAAGCCTTTGGAACAATGAAATCCAAAATTCCTGTGACTTTGGTCGTTAATTTAATTTTAATGTTTTCTTCTCCAAGTTTAAACTATAGAAAATAAAAATTTGAAACCTTACAGAGCTTATCTTGATTAGCATCGCCAGCACATGATCAACAGGTAGGGCAGCATAAATTTCAAATTTACAATGATAAGACATACAATCATAAGACCTCTACTTTAGGTAAATTGTTATGTTTGCCTACTGGCCACCAACTGCCAATGAGTTCACAATGCATCTACAAACAGAATTATTGTTAATTATAAATGTCATTTTTACAGTGAGTTTGCCTTATTCATTAATAACACACTGCAGTATCTAAAAAAACTGAATTAATTTTCTGTAAGTTTAAATCCCTAAAGTTCTCCCAGGAGTTACATCTGATAACAATAAAGTAGCATTGTTTATTGTACTGTTATATTCGGGAACATTTCTATTAACAAATGTCTCCAGTAATTTCGTTTATAATATAACAGTTAGTGAAGTGTCGTGTCAGCAATTGCAACACCACTGTGGGAAGCACAGCCACGTGTGATGCTGTAGTGACGTTGGACACAATAATCCGCACTTACCATATTCTCAGTCAGCTTGATTGTACTAGACTCAACAATTTGCATTCAGCAGCAATTCAGTCTTGTGGTGGACCTGCTGCTCATCTTTAGCAGTGGCGTGTTATTGCAACATACAAGAAACATATCTTGGTAAGCTAATCATGTAGAATATGAACATAAATTTATTGAACTATTTTCATAGTCAAATAATATAATGGGAAGTATTAGTGATTAACATTTATAAAATGAATTATTAGGAAATCAATAAACACTGATGTTATCAAAAATTAAACATATTAAACTTTTTGATTAAAAAAAAATCAATCATCAATTTTTGAGGTCCTTCTGAGGTACATTGCACTTTTTGTCTAAAATAACAATTGGATGAAATAGGTTAAGCTATAATTAAAATTACTCTTACAGGCATTTCATGTATAACATAAATGCTATTTTTGAATAAGTGATTTTAAAAGATGGTGTTTTTAACATATTGGGCTATCAGACCAAATTTGTTGAATTTTCAGTTGTACTTGCAAAAACATTACATGTTAATAATTACAAACTCATGAAAATAACTATCACTAATGCATTAATCATTTTAACAACATGCTCTAGAATAAAGAATAAATGAGCACTTGTGCACATCATGAAAACACTATTGAAGATTTTTCAGTGTTTTTGAAAAACTAAAACAGAAATTAAATAATCTACTTACCAACTATCTCTTAACAAGCAATGAAAACAAATTTTAAATATACATAAGATAGTCAGAAAACATCGATTAAAAAATATATATATATATATATAAAAGGATGCAGGACGTATTTGGATATGTCTTGGACTCGTTTTTACAGTTAAATTAATTATTCAACAGAATGTAGTGTACTATAAGGCATTTTTATTTTCAATTATCAAATTGTTTGATATTCATAATTATTATTACTAATTATTAAGAGAACATTCGAATCAAAATTCAAGTCTTTTTCACTATCTACACAAAGAATTTATCTATTTCCCTTGTGTTAAATCCTTTGTTCAGATTTTTCTTATTTTTCTTCTTCTTCTTAAGCACTACAGCCCAATGTGAACCCTGGCTTCCAACACCAATCTTCTCCAAATTCTCCTATCCATTGCCATCTCAGTGTAACCCCCTCACATCCATTCTTCTAAGATCTTCTAGCACATCATCCAACCATCTTATCAAAGGTCACCCCGTCTTCCTGCTTTTATAGACTTGCTTTTTTTCTTATTTTTAATGATACTTAAATTGTTAATAAATTAATTAAAATTTTCCGCATATCATAACAGTCATAAAGCAGTGCAGCAAATCTTTTATGAGTCCAAGCAAGACTCTTCTCTGCCAAAGATGTATGTAATAAACTTATAATATCAAATTAGTTATAAAAAGTATACACAAAAATAAAGGAAACCAATGAGTTAAGACGCTCTAGAATTGATTAAACAGTACTGAATGTGGGTTAAACATTTGAAAAAACTTTGTATTACTTTTTTAAAATTTTGTAATAAGTAATATAATAATTCTTACTAATGCTAGAAAGGTTTAATGATTTTCTTGTACTTATACATAAATAACAGTTATACCAATATAATTATAATTAATACATTTATCAATTCAAGCACACTATTTGAAAAAGAGGACCTGGGAAAACTTTTTATTTAATACAATTAAATAAAATATTCATTTTTATATTTTTAATTTTTATTTTTAACCCTTCCTACAGTGCTAAAAATCAGACTCTGTTATTAAAATAAATTAGACTTAATGAACATAAACTTTCAGTTAATTACAGCACATACACTTTTTAGTATAATAATATAATACGAATTAATGAACCTCTTACGACAACAAACTGGATTAAAATTTTGGCTTTTTAAGAAGTACGTAGGTAGCAACTATTAATACAATTAAATTACATATTCACATTTATAATTTTAAATTTTACTTTTAACCCTTCCTACAGTGCTAAAAAATCTTTCAGTTAATTACAACGTACATAGTTTTAATATAATACTCACTAACGAACCTCTAATACAACAAACTGGATAAAATTTTGGCTTTGTAAGCATTATGTATTTTAATGTAGTATGCAGTATGTAGTAAAATTGTTGTATTTGTACCTGCCAAATCCAATCGTTACCAATTCCAATTACAAATAAAACTATTACCATTGATTTGAAATAGCCGGTAGCAATTTTTTTGTCTTTTATAAGCTACTATGTTTTCTGATTCGAATGTCTTATCGTACTTCTGAAATTATATAGGTTAATTTAAAGAATAAAATTTTTCCTTTTTTATTATACTTTAAATCTTTTCATGAACAGATAGTAAAATTATATTTAGTGAGATCCATAATTGGTTCCATAAAAGTAAACCCAAGTCATCAAGTTAATTAAAAGTCAAGTTTTAACTTTCAATTACAGGTTAAAAATTTATTTTTAAAACAAAAACAAATTCCCTATTACTAACAGGAAAAAATAGGTTAGCAATCATAAAGAAAATGAATAATTTAAAAATACGCCTACTGTATATTAGAGTCACATATATTAAACAACTATTAAAAATTTCTCAATCAAGCTACTGAAGATAGTGTGTTGAATGTAGCTAGAGAAATCTGGCATTTTAGTCTGTAAAAATTGTGTTTCATCAAACTAGTTCTTTAATTAAAAAAAAAGCTTGAAAACCTGTTCATAATTTTACATCCTTTAAATCTGCTACTTGTGTAGTAAATGAATACACTACAATTCCATAAAATAATCATACTTGAAACATTTTGCTTGAGGGTAAAGATGATTTCACCAGTGTGTTTACAAAAGTTATCTCTGTTCTTCATAATTATCATTTTGATTCTACAAATGTAATTTTTATATAAACTGTATAGGACAAATATCTTTACAAACATCTTGTTTACTTTTGGACTCTGAAAAACCTGAGGCTGGAAAATAGAAAAAGAAATATAACATAACAAAAATTGATTCTATGTTTTATATACATCTAAATTACTAAGTATGAATTTTAAATAGTAATGTACCACTTAATCTATATATTTATCTAAAATAGAAGACACACTATATGCAACTTAAAAGTAAAAGTGAATTTTTTCAAAATAAAATATTTTTGTTTCAAAGAAAAACTGTAAATTTTTCATATATTTTTTAAAAAGTTAAAATCAAATATGTAAACTTTTTCTTATTCATATAACAGTTCTTAAAACATATGATCTCTTTGTTTCTAGCCATCTTCTTCACATATAAATTTATTTAAAAATTACAAAGCTTTTACTGTTGATATGCGTAAACTCATGATTTACTACCTCCTGCAAGCTGGCAACTACATATATTATTGCAAAAATTTTGTTTTAAAATTTATAGAATCTTTTATGAGTGCTTCTATCTTTGATTTGTTATTTCATTAAGCCAACAAAAAGTCAATCATACTATTGATATGATTGAGACACACGTCAATCAGTTTCTCAGTCACTCCAAGTTTCTGTGGTCTATATGCATGAGTCTTCACTACCTGTCTGATCAAAAGCATAATCTAGATTCATTTGACACATATAGGTCTACTGTGTGTTTTACTTGTTTACTTTGAATGTTAATTAAGACGTTGAACTCTTAAGGCTTGCACTCTTAACTATAAAATACTAAATTTCCTAGAAAAACATTTAGCTGCTGCAAATAAGAAAAACTAGTTTTTTCCTACCATATCTTAGGTTCAAAGTCTGCTGTACAGAAATCTGAACTTTAATTTTCATATTTTTTTATATTTAATAACAGGCAAAATGTTAATGATCAGAAAATACAAAAATTCCATGATTAATATGACATAATAAAAAAAATGTATACCAAGCAGTGTTTGTTTATTGTGACAGACTATACAGTTTGATTTTACAAGAAAACTTATCACCTGCATTTCTGAACTCGTTTTTCCTTACTGGCTGTGTAAATTTAATATAATGAAAATCATATTACACTACCACTACAGTAACAGAAGAAAAGTTTTTTCTATCTATGCTTAATACATCATAATTTTCATGAATTATAAAATACAAAAAGTGTATCATATTTACTAGTAAAATGTTAACATACTCTTCAGTATCCTGCTGTTTTGGGAATGTTATGTTATTTATAACGAAACAGTAAATACAAAATTCTATATTCACATAATTTTAAAAAGTATCACAACTTTTGATACTGAAATATGTTAAACTATAAATATTTATTGCATAACTTTAATATAAAATTATATACTTATTGTTTTTAATATAAACATTTTAAATTAGATTGCAGTCAGGAAAAGAGATGAACTAAGCTCAAAATGTATGTAAGGGCATACAATAGAAGAACCCCTCTAATAATAATAACTCTTATATTAGATAATTTCCACTTCAACATTCTTGTACTATAACTACATACAATTATTCCACACAACTACTGCACATTCTGGAATCTATGATTCAATTTCTTACTTCTTCTGAAGTGTAAGATTGTTGAACACAGTGTAAATGCTGTAAAAGAAACACTGCCAGCAGAACATATGAGTAGGTCTGTGTTCTGAACTTCACTGCAAATATTACAAACATGATGTAACAATTTTTGTATCTTGTACAAGACTTCTTTGATACAATTAAGTTAAAAGTTACTTCTTTATATCCTTTATTGTCAACTACATTAAGATAAGAAGGACGTTGTGGCTAGCACAGAGATGTCATGATACCTAATCATAGGTACAATGTATAATCAATATAAACTGTTAATAATTTTAGATACATTACAACTTACAATTACAACAAAATTACATTTAAATGGTCCAACTAATATTTCATGTAGTCCAGAAAACAGCATTAATTAACGAAAGAGACAACTTCTAAAAACATTTCTAAGTAGATTATGATTTTCTTTTTTATTTAGAGCGAAAGGTCAATGGATATAAAACTTCTCATAATAAGCATCAGCTTGTTGGCATCAGTTCTGGGGACAGGACCAAATATTGTGCCCAGAGGTTACCGACTGGATCTTTACCCATACCCTGGTGACGGAGTCTTCAAAGGTCGAGTTCGTATTGATGTGGTTTACACTGGTGTTGGAGAGACAAGCAACAAGATTCATCTGAATGCTGATCCATCGCTCAATGTTGTAGACCAAGAAGTCAAAGTGACTCGCCTGGCAGACTTGGATTCCTCTGAAGAAGAAGATAATGAGGGTAATGAGGAGGAGAGGTAAGATTAAGTATAGTAAATTGTATTAGTGACTGTACTATTAGTTATATCTTCAGAATGTTGATTTCAGTTACTTATAAATACAGTAGTAACAGCAGTGAGTCATATACTTTTTATAATACATAACATGACAAGTTATACTTAATAGTGCAGGCTTACTATCTGTCAACATGCAAACAAACCATCACACACACTTATTAAACGCTTTTATTTAACTTGCTTTTCCCGTCGGTCTAAAGTGGATTTTTCAAATTGAATTTTCCCATACTTCCCAATGTGATACCGACTTGAAATTTTGCATACACACACGAATCACGTGACAATACAATATTATAAAAAAAAATTACATACATTTACCAATGTACAGATTATAAGTTAAATGTAGTCATAAGCGAAGTTTTATATGTGTACTATGTTATTGACAACAAAGAAGTAGTATCTATGGAAACTCACCATTCCCATTTTCGATCACGCACAAATGTGCGACACGTCCTTATAAACATTTTCAATGTTAAAACTGTCTACGTGATTACAAATAACGGTAAGTAATTTTACTTTGTACAAAATGTTTCGTGTTGAATTTTTCTCTTTTAAAATTAAAATAAATAATTAATTCTTAATATGAATTACCCTGGCTTGGTATTTTTTTGAAAATATTATTGAATTACCCACTATTGAAAGTTTTGGATCTCAGATACGGTCTTTTTTAGGTTAATTAATACTACACTTCTTAAAATTAAACACACAAAAATAATGATTAACAACTAACAAAAAAAATTACAACAGTCTTATTGTGTGATAGTTCAGTGTTTGTGAAAAAATAGTTCGCTAGTATATATAGTGTCACAGGTTAGTTTATAATAACTGTTAAAATTTTTTAAAATTTGATTAATATCACAATACTTTCCTTTTTAAATTCACATTTTTATATTCCTTTTTGGTTGTTTCCACTATATAATTCATTTATTATAATTTTAATAATTCACTATATAGTTTTATCACTCGAGTATAATTTAACTCCGGTTCACTGTACACCTAACCCGTCTGATGTTCGATTCCAAGTCCTTAATTTTAAACAATGCGTATAATTAAAGACTTTAACCTCCAGTATCAACCGTTGGAAATATGTATGTGAAATGAAAAATGAATAATGGCAGTTGGTTTTTGACTTGCTGTATCTACGTTAATACAAACTTACTGTGTCATCTGTACCAGCGGCCAGCAAACATTTTTGTAAGGGGGGCAGGATACTTTTAGGCTTAGTGGAGCAATCAAAATTAAAATCAGTTTGGTGAAACTGTCTACGTGATTACAAATAATGATAAGTAATTTTACTTTGTACAAAACGTTTCACTTTGAAATTTTCTAATGAAAGAGAAGTTATGTCATTTTGCCTATTGTAAGAAATATTTAAATAATAAATTTACAATAAACTTACAATTTTACTTGTAAACTCAAGTTAGCTAAAATTTACTTTTACTATCAAACTGTGTACAAAATATTTAATGAATAATTAAATAATAATTAATTAATAATGTAATTTATCTATAAAATTTGACTAAAAAGTGTGAAAAAAAAGTAAAAAAATAAAAAAAATTAAAATTAACAAAATGAACAATGTACTAAAAAGGATAAAATAATTTATCGTATACCAAATACATTAACAACAAATAAAAATAACGTTTATTAATAAAAATTTTGGTAACATTAAGTATCACTGATAATAAAAGCGTGGGCGCCTAAGGAATGATATTATACCATGTTTAAATCAATCTTCAATAAAAAAGATCTATAACTGATACTATTTGTTCTACATTTACTATCACTGATAATAAAAGCACGGCCGCCTTCATTTAGACAATGTGATCTTAAACATGAATTCAAAAATATAATTAATCAATATCAAAATGAATTTTGTATCTCAAAAATATTATAAAAACTATTTGTTTATATTCAGTGCATTGGGTATTTTTTTTTTTTTTTATTTAAAAATATAATCCTTGACAATCCTAATTTCAATGTCCCCTCTTAATAATAGTTTGTAATGTGAAGTATAATGTTATAACTTAATTCAATGGAAAGGAATCTTCAAATATCTGCTATTTTTTCCAAATTTAGTTATACTATGATTCTCTTTATAGAATGTAAATTTTGGAATTGTGCACGATTGTACTTGTAAGACAAATATACACATATATGCATACTCTGAAAAATTTAATTCCTCAATCATCAAATAAATGTAGAACAAATAGTATCAGTTATACATCTTTTTTATTGAAGATTGATTTAAACATGGTATAATATCATTCCTTAGGCGCCCATGCTTTTATTGTCTGTGATACTTAATGTTACAAAAATTTTTTATTAATAAACGTTATTTTCATTTGTTGTTAATGTATTTGGTATAAGATAAATTATTTTATCCTTTTTAGTACATTGATCATTTTGTTAATTTTAAATAAAAGCGTTTTTTTTTTTATTTTTTTTTTACTTTTTTTTATTTTCCTTATTGTGTTGAGGGTTGAGCCACTCGATGTAAGCTATCGTGTTTTTTGATAACATTTTTAGTTGCCCTAAGATCTTTCTTCTTGGCCACTTGTATCATGTTATCTTTCCACACTTTCTTTGATCTATCTTGGATTTACCTTTCTTCATATCTGATGTCAAACACTTTCTTAGAACCATTCACGCCATATCATTTACATAATTTTATTTCTCAGTTTTCTGTACCATAAAACTTGACTTTTTATAACGACTTACTCCTGTATGTATATTTTAAATTTAGAAATTGTCTTTTCTAGGCTTCTTTCCAACACATGCAGCAATTAAAATTTGAAATATAGACAATGACAATCAGTGACATAATGGATGTTGCGTCTTAGAAGCTCTCGATGAATCTTGAGTTGTTCTTACGAACGCTATTTGGAGTTAGCTGGTCAGAGATGAAATAATTGAGTGGACTGTATAATGTTTCTAGAAATAATTGTTTATTGAGAGTTAAAGAGACATACTTGATTGCTGGCGCGTGTAGTTTTTAACGCGGCATAAGTGCCGGAGAATTAATATAGAAATAAAATATTGGCGTACATGACAATGTATGAGCTGAACTTGTCTAAGTAAATTGTAGCATGGTGAGCATGCTACTAGTATTAAATATTGAAAACCTTTAAGTAGCCGCGGCTGACGATTGAAACGAGTGGCCAGCTCGGAGTCTGGAGAAGAATCTGATTTAATTTTGACTGCAGTCAGCCTGTCTCAAGACCAGCTGCAGAAAGCATTGAAAAACGTGACATCACCTACACGGCGCCGCAATGCAGTATTTTATAATACAAAGTTCACATACATTCAAAGTTTATATAGATACAAAGTTTGTCCATACTGCCCGCACAAAATTGGGGCGATTTTGTAACTTAATTAAGTGTGTGAAAAGTACATGGTAATTGATATTACATGATAATAAATTCAATAATAAATAACAATTGCTAATACAATAACAACGACATAAAAAATTGATGACCTGTATAACAGTAGAGCAATGACAACCAGAAAATTAATAGTAGATAACAATATGATTAACATACCAAATTCATGTAAGGATTACAAAATACATAATGATTTACGTTACATGGTAATAGAACAATAATAATAAAATTCCATAACACATAAAAACATGGCAATGATACATGAGAATACAACAATCAGGTATAATAATTCAGTGCCGGCTTTACCCATTTCAGCGCCCCGGGCAAGAAATGTTGGCACCCTATGTAAGGCCAGAGTTTCCTACTAAAAATTTTGATGACCGGGGGGGAGGGGGGGGGTTAAGACATTACACTTTATAGGGTCCAAGCGCCAAAAACAGCAGACAGATAGGTTTAAACCGAAATACCGAGGTGGACTGCGAGGTCCAAGCGTTAAAATTAGTAGACATCCAACCTTAAAACGAAATACCCGGAGGAGTGCAGGGTCTAGGTGCCGAACCCAGCAAACAGGCAAGTTTAAACCGAATACCTGGGGAACTGCAATGGCGGCTGACAGCAAATTGCTTTAAAGTCAATATTTTCGTATGTGTAAAAAATAAAACACCTCTAACGCTTCTACATCAAATGTTTATTTTTTATGTTTCTATGTATACAAGTAGAATATTTTTACAAAAATGTTACATTATAGGCTTCATTTAAAAAAATTAATTTTTCTCGCTTTGGCGTCTGCAAATGTTTTAATAATTTTCTTATAATTTATATTGGCAGCTATTTCATGTTCAATGGATAATTTTGCTAAATAATTTAGTTGACTTTCACTCATCGTAGCTCTCAAGTACATCTTAATTAGTTTTAATTTCAAAAAACTCCTTTCACCACTTACGACCGTTACTGGCATGGTTAAAAGTATTCTGAGCGAGATGTATATATTTGGGTACAAATCTTCAAGCTTCCTTTTTTTTATAAAATTCAAAACAGCTAATGGACTAGATTCTTCAACATTTTCAAAAAAATATTGAATACTCGTGAGCTCATCACACAGACTAATACCATCAATATCTACAACTGACTCATTCGTTAATCTTTCTTGTAAAACGTTGCACTTTTTTAGTAATGTCTGTTTGTCAGAAGGCAATTTTTTGGTGTCATATAAGAAGCTCCAAACTTTAGAATGTTCATGAAGCAAAAGAAAGCGTTCTTTGAAAGACGTTAATAGTGTATCAAGTAGAGTATTGAAAAATTCCGTTTCAAATTTTTTTTCAGGATTCTCAATAGGTTGATCTTCAGATTCGTAATCGAATTGACGTTTACCCTTTCTAATCCTTTTATCGTTTTTGAAAATTGCTTCAGATTTTAGCTCGAGAGCTAGTTCCTTTGCAGTTATTATGGCATTCTTGAATCCTTTCTCTTTATAATTTTTTAGAAACTCATAACAGTCGTCAGCTAATTTCTGACCATCTTGAATATCAATTTTTTGTTTTTGCATCGACTTACTCACAATATTAATTTGAAATAAAATATCGTACCATGCAACAAGTGATACTAAAAATTTAAAATCTTTTAGCTGCTCAGCTAGAGTTAAGGCTTCATGAGCCGCAAGAGAATCAAAATTTTGCTCTGATTCTGCGAGAGTTATTAACGCATCATGCACGTCAGCGATTTGATAACGAACAGCCTTAACACTCTTGACTTTTGCCTCCCAACGTGTATCACTCAAGCGTTTCAAAGTAAAAGTATTTATATGTGCAAGTAAAATCTGCCAACGCTTGACTGAAGCAGCAAAAATAGAAAACAGTCATCCTACGATTCCAAATAAGTTAATAGAAATTACTGAACTTTTTGCTGCATCACACAATACAAGACATAAATTATGGCATCCAAATGGCAAATAGAATGCTAGCGAATTCTTATCCAAAATTCTTTTTTGTACTCCACTGTTTTTACCCTTCATGTTGGCTCCGTTGTCATAACCTTGACCTCGGCAATTCGCTAATTCTAGCTTATATTCTACTAACAAATATATATTGAGTTAACCCCTCTCCAGTAGAATCTGTTATGGGCTTAAAACCTAAAAAGCTTTCACAAACTTCTATCCTCATATAAATTAACATATCTTATTGTTAGAGATAATTGTTCTGTATGGCTGATATCTGGAGTACAATCAGCTATAATTGTAAAATACTTAGCTTTCTGAATACGTAAAATAATTTCAGAGTCAACCTCTTTAGCCATCAATTCAATAAATTCGTTGGCTACATTTTTTCCACAGTAATGATCTTTAATTTCTCCTCTTAAGATACGATTCACATGTTCCGTCATAACCGGATCAAATTTTGCAAATAATTCAATAAGTCCTAAATACTTTCCATTATTCAGTGTGAAAAGTTTATCTGAAGATCCACGAAACGCCATGTTATTTTTTGTCATATATAAAATTATATTCAATAATCTATGTACTACATTATTCCAATGCTCCACTTCTCTTGCAATTAGCGATTGTTCTAAATGATCAATCGTTGTTTTATTTTTTAATCTTTTTTCTGCTTCAGACCATTGAACATACACTTTCTTATGATTTGCACTGTTTTCGTGCACAACTATAGTGGCACTTAAGTGTTTCCAATCACAATAAAATTCATTACTCCACGATGAATCAAGATCTGTTTTAAAAATAGAGCAGCAAAAGCAAAATACTTTATCTGAATTTTTTGAATAAACTAACCATCGACACAAGATTAGTTCATTATTTGGCAATTTACGAGTATAGTGAGTGTCAGAAAAATGCCGACCCTTGTCGTCGCATGGATACTGTTTAACTAAAGCTTTAACTGGCCCTTACATAATGAGAAAATCAACTTCATTTCTGCTCACTTTTTTTGGCCAGTTAGCTGGGTCTGTTGAATCAATATTTAATATGTGTTGAAGAGCTGGATCTGTTAAATCAATTAAAGAATTTTCTAATTTTTTGGTAATAACGATTTCAGATTCTTCTTGTTTTGCTAGGTTTCCGTTTTCCTCAGATGTACTTAAAGAGCTTACCGGTATTCCCGAGTTGTTAGCAGTTTGAAAATCGTTAGCTTTTGAAGAAGTAATTAGTTCCAAATTTTTCAAAACATTGGAAGAATTTTGCGGTTTTAATGTCACGTTTTCAGAATTAATTTCAGAATCTCTTACATTTTCTAAGCTATTAGAAAATACAGATTTGTTTTGCGAATTGCCTACACTTTCTGAGCTTTCAATATTTTGAGAATCAATGATGCTCGGTTGAGTGGAGGGTGGAGCATCTATATCTATTTTTTTATTATCAATTTTTATGTATTTTCAAGACTCATCAACTTCATTATTTCTTGAACAGCTCGATCCTTTTTCTATTTTCTGCTCCTGATAGTTTTTTTGTCATTTTTTAGTTCTCTGACTAAGTTAATCTATAACGCAAAGGTAAAAATAATAGTAATAAAACTAGAGAAAACATTTATTTGCTATTAAAACTTATGAAAGCAACACATGAATACGCGGCGTCATCGAAATATATACTATTTAACATTAAGGATACTCGATCGACTTCTTATAAAAAGATATTAAGACTTTAGACTTGAACTCAATGTAGTCTAAACCTTTAACTTTCGCATACTGCCTCGAATAGGTGGGATAGCCGACCAAAATCAGCAAAAAAAGTGTTAGAAAAATGTTTGTTTTAACACGTGCACGTATCCATATGGGACCGTGGTCTATATTGACTTCGTACTTCTATATAAAAAGATTTTTCTGGATAAAATAACCAAAGCCATTTAGAATATTGTATAAGAATGAAATGATATATCAATATTGTTGAGTTGCCGATTAAATAATTGTAAAAATATTTATGAAACTTTGTCAATTTACGATTACTCTTATTAGATTTATTTGTGCATGCGCGCGCTCCAAGTAACTTTATACTGACTTTGCAGACGGCTAACATACATATTATACATACACCTATAACACTGCTACAACATGCTGTGTAGTAAAGAAAATGTAAACCAATTGTTTGTTTCTACATTTATTTATATTACTCAAATCGATTTATGGTAAAACGTTTTGTAAAAAGTGTAATGCATTCGGTTACAACAGTTTATTCTTCGATATAATATAACATAACCTATAACCTCATGAAGTGCCCCCAAAATGTTACGCTCGATGATACGTTACCAAACGATCGAGTATCCTTAAGTAAGAATTTTGAATCGCAATTGAAAAAAAGAAATCATATATTAATGATTATTCTAATTGACTAGGTGTTCCCGAGCATGGACAAAAAGGGGCGAAGTTCTAGACAAATGTGAAATTTTCCATTAAATATAGAAATGAATGTTTTCATATCTTAAAAAAGTATTTGGGAAATGTGTTCAATAATAAGAATACAAATTGATGCAAATGATCAGTTATCCACTATATTTTATAACAAAGTATTTACATATAGCATGTAACAAAAAAAGTAAGACATTTGAACATAGTATACAATAATAACAATAACTTTTGAATATAATATACAATAATAATATATTTAATTAATAATAACAATATGCAGTAAATGGAAGTAGCATCTTGTTAAGATGACATATATTTTTTATAAGTAGCATCTATTTTGTCACAGTCTCTGTAATTCATTTCGACGTGCATTCATCGAATGACTACTGATAATTTTTTTCAAACGATCGAAGTTAAATGATGGTTTCAACAGCAATCCACTCAAAGTTTTTACTCTCGATAATGCGACATAAGTTAGACCAACTTGGAACTCGTTATCACCAATGTCGACAATTGCTTTATCCAGAGTTATTCCTTGAGATCTGTGAATACTGATTGCGTATCCAAGCATAACAGGAAACTGCTTACGTGTACAACTGATTCCACGCTGTTTAAACGAAGACATAATAGCCACAATAGGAACTGAGTTTCCATAAATAGTCAGACCAGTATATTTTTCAAATTGAACGAGAATGCATAATGGCATACGTTCACTATAAGCCTCGTATTCAATAGAAGGATCATAAATTATATCAGTAATTGTGCCAACTGATCCATTCGCGAGACCCTTGGCCACCCAAAGATTTCGTCTTAAAATAATTCTGGCTCCTTTACATAGACGTAATTCAGCAGACAATCCTTGATCTTCATCAGAAGATGCAGCAAGGGCTTCTGAGAAGTTATGTATAGCTTTAATCAAGGCGATCGGTTGTTCATTTTTTTGTAACTTTTCATAATTAAATTTATCAATATCAGTATTTTTTGCCATTATGCACACTGCATTTTCAAAAGACTTATCCCCAATATTATTGACAAAAAAATCGAGAAGATAACAGTTGATGATCAAGCTCAGTAATACTTCCATTCGAAATCCTATTAAGAGTTTCTCGGAAAGATCGTTGTTCATCTCCCATTTGTCTCATTATTTGTGTTAAAAAAAAATACCTTTTTGAACTGTAAATATAATAAACTTGACTGAATAGTTTTAGCGTTTTTTCCAATAGTGTAAAGGCTATAATCACATACTGGAGGAAGTTGTGACCAATCGCCCACTAAATAAATGCAAAGACCTCCGAATGGCAGGTTGGCTAATTGTGGTTTAGCGTCTCTGAGTCTTTGATCAACTTTGAAAAATAAGTTCAACCCAAGCATACTGGCTTCATCTATAATAACAAATTTAATGTCTTTGAATTCATCTTCAAAAGAAATTTTAGCATCACTGTTTAATTGTGGTAGAGCGTTTCTCGAAGGAGGTATTCTAAGAGCCTCTGCAATATTTCAAATCTAGACCACCTTGTTTGAGCTTTTCAGCGATACTTTCAAAAAGACCCTCACCTGTCTTTCCACTCACAGTGAAAAAATCCAAAAAACTTTCACAAATCTCAGGCCCTTCCTCATTAAATTTAATGTATCGAATAACTTCAGTCATCTGTTCATTTTTACTCACATCAGGAGTACAGTCGAAAATCAAAGAAAAATATTTAGCTGCTTTAATGTCTTTAATAATGTCTTCCCTAATTTGATGTGCAATGAGATCAAGAAACTCGTCTTGTACTTTGTGGGAAAAATAACTGAGCTGCCCTTTCTTGTGGCGATCAATATGTTGGCGCAAGTTTTCGTTGTAGTGGGAAATTAAATCTATAGTGTTGAGAAACTTGCCACTATCTGGATCTCCAAAGTTACACGTTTCATTCGTCCCCCTAAACGAAATACCCTGTTTTGCCAAAAATAAGTTAGCATCTACTATACAGCGTAGCACTTCCCTCCAATGGGATTCCCCTTTTTTTATTTGATCTTGCAATTCCCTGTCGATCCCTCCTTTACCAAGGGAAGCTTCTAAGGCCTTCCATGAAACAAACGACATCTTATGACTCTGTGAGTTTTCATGTTCTGGTAACTTTTCATTAAGTTTTCTCCAATTTATGAAGCCCTCCTTTCTTGCTAAGTAAGACCGTTTAGATTCATGGTCTGTGATCAAGTGGGAAAAAAGCCTACATGGAACACAATACAAGGCATTCATTGTCTCGCTGTAAGCCAAATAAGATCTTTTAACCTTTGAACCATTTTTCAAAATTTTAAAGAACCAATCCTTTGTAAGATTTCGGCCCTCCCTACAACTTTTACTCAAGTCAGGATCATGATATTCTTTTTCATAGCTATTTTGTGTTATGTAACATCTTTGATTATCACTAAGTCTAGCTGGCCAAGTTCCAGGATCATTAAAATTGAAATTATACTCACATTCAGTTTCCTCATTATTAGGCCTTTTCCACTTCACACCAGGTAATGTTTCTTGAAGTGACATTGAAGTGTCAGTAGCATGGGACGTACTTGGTTTTTCACAAAGTAAGTCATTTTTATTCTTTTCCTCTGCACAAAATTCCATGAAGTCTTCTTCTCTAACACTGCTCTCATCCTCTTCCAAAGATTCCTCTTGAATGGATGGCTGATCGCTCGTGGCTTCGTCTGCAAGCAACAAACATAATTGTATACATGACTGAATCATTACAATGTTAAGTATTAGTCCAGACTTATTTTTAAAACTCAAGTATGTAACTATAAATAAACACTAAGTTAATAAAGCATAAGTTTTATGAAAGGTTTATAAGGAGAAAAAAGTTAATGCTTAATAAGCATATAAGATTTTTTTTTATTTTTACTTTAAAAAAGTAAGACACCCAGCATCAGTAGCCTACTTATAAAGTGTTCCATCATGAAATAAATAATTAGGCAAAATAAATAGTTGTGAATTTAAAACATTATTTTATTTACAAAGGTATTGTCAAGCCAACATTGCATAGCTAATAAATTAATAGCAACATGGAAAGTTAACAGGCCTAGATTTAAACTCTATTTTGCGATACTTCGCCTCTACAAAATTTTTAATTACTTTTCCATCAAAATTTATTCTTTTTGGAACTGAGTTATCATTGAATTGATAATAATAGGCTCCATAAATTACACAATGACGGGCGAGGAAGGTTACTGCCGCGGAGTGGATGGGTGTTGGCGGAGGAGGGGGCGAGGGGCAGGGTGAGTCAGTAAGTCACGTGTACAGGGAGTGAGGAGTATGTCGCCGACTGCCCCCGCGGACCTGCCGCCCGCTGCACGCATTGGCTATCGCTCAATTCGCGTCCGCTTTCCTTCCGTTCAGTGTTTGTATCGAGACAAAGAAAAATAAAACATTAAGAACAACTGATAGCCTATTAGAAAGTAAAAACAAAAAACAAAACAGTTTAGTTTTTAAGCAGCTATTATGTCTCTCTTTAATATAAATATTGTTCTCAACAAATAATAACAAATTTTTATTTACCTTTTTCTTGTTCTTGGATATTTTGCAACCATGATGACATCAAACTTGACAACTTCTCTGCCTCTTGTTGTCTTGCTTTCGCTTTCTTTCTGTTGAAAGCTCCTGACGCCTTTTTTGACATATTGATATAGTTTTATTTTTTATAAATACAAACAAACAAGATAGTCACTGTTAGAATATTCAGTCAGTCACTGAATGTAACCCAACCTCAGCAGACTCATTGCTGACTGAGGCGAGACTGGCGACTGACAGTCAATCAAAACACACAGAGTTGCCAACAGCAACTCATACTGCGAGAATATCCCCACCCTGTTTAAGTATTTCTTACTATATTTAGGTAGATGTGGCTACGGACAAATGTAGCTTATTGGGAATTTGCACTAAAAATTTATAATTTATTGTTTCTGGAACAATATTGAGTAATTTAAACTTGACACTAAAACTTATATTTTTGGTTATGAACCAGTTACTAATTTTTATAAATAAATTATTTTTTGGCGCCCCCCAAAACCTGGCGCCCAGGGCGCGTGCGCCCCTTGCCCCATGGATCTGGCCCTGAATACAACTTTAAAAGACCAAAGACCAACAAGCTACCTTAATAACACCCAGCAGCCAACACACAAATACTTCACCAGAAACAAGATGGCGAAGGCTGAAGATGAGAGAACAGGAACTCTCGAAACATGTTCCAAATAAGGAAAAGAACATCTTGAGGTAAAATAATTACAAATTTTAAATAATATTATAATAACAATTCCCAAAAAATTCAAAAATATATAACCATAAAATGGCACCATAGCAAAAGACATAATAATTAATACAATAATATTAGAATAATAATCCCCAAAAAATTCCAAAATACCCATAAACATGATAGTGATACACAATATCACAATAGAAATAATAATAGTGTAGTAATCATAACAATATAAATCATGTGATCGCCCCGGGAATGTCCCGGGCGTGAAGCAAGGTAATGCGATAAAGTTCACATTGCTGCTACGTGTCGCATGATGCTCATGCGGCTAGTCTAATGCCACCGGAAGTGGACATAATTTATGAATGGGTCGACGTAGGATACCATGTGTGGTGCGAACATCCGCGACGCGCACTATTGAGTCCTGACCCGAATAAACATTCGTGACTACCCCGCGTTTCCACTGAAGGGGGGGAATTGTCATTTAGAATAAGGACGAGTTGTCCAGGAGTCAAATTTTTTGACGTAATGTGCCATTTGTTGCGCTGTTGCAACTGGTGCAAGTAATCTTTTGACCACCTGTTCCAAATGGATTGGGTGAATCTTTGGAGCAGCTGCCATCTGCCCAAACGACTGATATTCACTTGGGAATAGTCAGGTTCCGGGAGTGCAGTGAGTGGAAAACCAACCAGGAAATGAGCTGGAGTTAAAGGTTCGGGGTCCCTAGAGTCATTGGAGACGGCGAACAAAGGGCGTGAGTTGAGGCAGGCCTCTATCTGAATTAAGATGGTGTAATACTCCTCGAAAGTAAGAATGGTTCCGCCTACCACGCGCCGTAAATGAAACTTGACGCTCTTGACTCCGCTTTCCCACAGGCCGCCGAAATGCGGTTCTGAGGGGGGAATAAAGGACCAATTAATGCCTTGGGCACTGGTAAAATCCTGGACGGACTGCTCAAAACCCTTAGACTGCAAAAGTTTACGCCATTCGTAAAGTGTGCTACTTGCACGATGAAAATTTGTTCCATTGTCAGAAAATATCTGATCAGGGATACCTCTACGTGCAATGAACCGTTTTAAGGCCGCTATAAAGGCGTCTGATGTCAGATATGAGACTAGTTCCAGGTGAATGGCCTTAGTGGTCATGCATATTGTAACATGACATAAGATGGTGAAAATACACTGATGATTAATAATAAACAAAAAAGCTGAAAATGAGAAGAAAGGCCAAAAACTTATAAATCAAAGATTAATGACCAAATTACGATAACAAATGACTGAGAAACTGGCGATGACTTGACCCAATAGATTGGAAAACAACAAGGAAAATATAATGTAACAAGGAAGAAGGAATAAGAAACTAATTGTAACCAAGAATGTAACAACGAACATTGTAATCTCCGAATTATGACTATAATATTTATGTAAACCAATGCACTAAAATAGTTAGGGCATAAATAAGAGATAACCATATTAACAATAACAAGTAAGATAATGATGTTGTATATATATTGTGTGAAAGGAGAAGAAAGATGTACTTATAAATATAAGGTAGGGAGTTAAAAAAGAACCATACCCAAATTAATAGTGATAATCATAGTCAAAGCCAATAAAAGATGCTTTGAGCCAAACAAAGGCAATAATTAAATAATAACCAAAAGTGATCAAGGTGATTTGAAAGTAAACTAATTATTCATGACCCATAATCACACAGTGATATCAAAATAATCAGACAAACCGTGTGAATAAATAAGTGAGTGAAATAAAAAGTGTATAAAAATAAATAAGTGGTGGAATGCTATGTATAGCATGTAAAAAAAAAAGTGATAGTGATAACAGATAAAGAAACCTTCTATGAAGGGAAAAGTGCAGTGGGTGTGCAGAATAAAGTATTTTATAAGCAGACTATAATAAAATAGCTAAACAATATTTGATAAACTTTATGTTAGCAAGTAAGATTAAACTGATTGTGCTATTATGAATTTAGGTAATAGGAAGTAAGAATTATAAAATAAGGTAAAAATTAAGTTATTAGAATGAATAGTAAAATAAGAAGGACAGACACTGTATTTAAGTGAAGGGATTAGTAAGTAAGACATATTGTGTAAGGTACAGTTTAACAGTAGTATTATAAGAGTTTTGTTATTGTTCAAAAAACCATAGAATGTAGTAAATTATAAGATAAGCAAGATAATAGTAAAAAACAGAAAACTAGTTAGAAGTTTAATTTCAGGCTTGAACCTGGCAAGGAATATTTTTATAATAGGAGGTGTAGTTAGAATAACCAATGTTTTATTATCTGTTTATATAAAAATTGTTTTAATGTACCATTTATAAAGTTCATAAGTTACAAAGAATGTTAAATGGTAGTATGGGGAAGTCTAGGCTCTAGGCCTAACATTTAGTGAAGGAACTTTGTAAATTTAAAAGCAAAACAATAGCCCAGTATCAGAGTATACCAAGTGTTTAAACAGTTAAGTAAGTATACCTAATACAAAAATGTATAAATAATATCCAGTTTTAGATTAAATATATAAGAAAATAAGGAAAATGTTATTAACTATTCGAAAGTAACCATGAGGGATATCAAAATAATCCTTAACAAAAAATAAGAACAATGGTATTCATGTAAATAATATAACTACTAATATAAGAAAGAAATCTTAATTTGAAGATATTTTATAGATTTAAACCAAAACGTTAGAATATAACAATGACATAAAATAACGACCAATGAGAATTAGCATAATTTAATAGGTAACCATAGCAACTGAGATTTATTACCAAAAAACCGTTGGAATTCTAATGACTTCATTTTTGACTGACACGGAGGGCGGATGTATGCAGCTCTCAATCCGAAATTAACTATAAAAACTTAAATTTTTTATAAACCAAGAAGGAAGAAGTATTGGAGAAGCATTCCATACGACACCTGATGGAATAACCAGTAATAAAATATTTAAAAAATAAAAACAACTGTAAAAGAAGAATACTCCGAAGGAACGTAACGGACGACTCATCCCGAAGGAAGAAGGGGATCGACCTACTTCAACCTGAGGATACGAACGACTACGGAACAAGAGGGAAGCCGAACTTTAATTGAAACCATCTGAATGGGAATTGAGAACCATCCGAGGAAGAGAAGACGACTAGACCTATCCGGAAGAAGTAGACGAACATCGAAGAAGCCACGACGAGAACCCGATGAGTATAAACTAATAATTCCACTTAAAAATAAAGTCCCCTTTATCCATAATAACGAGGTAAAATTTTCACTTCACCGATCACAATTTTGAAACAAGAACTGAAGTTAATTAAAATATCACTATTAATAAAACTTAATCAATTAACAACCTTTGAAATTGATTTATAATAAATTGTTAATGAACATAACTTGTTCTGACAAAATTCTAACCAAACACTATTCTAATTCTCATTGCCGATAACTTACTTGTATGTATTAGTGTATTAAACATTGTGTACCTAGTTTTAAGAAATATTATAATTTTGTGCATTTTAGCCGATAATCCAAACTTCTGTAGTCAAAAGGACTTAACACCTTGAGACGAAATAATAATTGTAAACAAACATTATAAGCCATGCTGGCGTCTCGATATATGACTGAGCGATACCAACTGAGGAAATTGTAAAAGCCGGGATTAATAAAAAAAAAACCTGTACTATTCATTAAATGTAATTGAAGGGATAATAGAAAGAAGGGTTAAAAATTTTCATGTTCTTCAACGCTGTATGTTTGATTCATAGAAAATAAAGTAATATAAACAAAATCTAAACTGAAAACGCCTACATACGGTAGTTAGCGAAATCGACACTGCAAGACAGCGTGGGCCAATCAGGTAACGAGGCGGCAAGATTCGAATCGAACCACGAGAGATACGGTTTGCCCGTAAGTATTAAGAAAAAGTATATCCCGACTCGTTACCTACGATTAACTCTTCACATAGTATTTGACAGACTATTACCCACAATTACACACTTATACTACGAACGCAACGAGCGAAATAAAAACGCTCGTTACACATTTTCGTTACTAATACAAAGACGAATATTACGGGGAACATTTACAAATCTACGTAAATACCCCATACGAAGGTTCATTACAAAGTGGCGATCCCAACAGTGGGGCTTTTCGTATCTGTCAGAAGGACGATACTACGGGCGGACATTACACAAATAACACCCCGTAAAACGTCGTTATTACAATATAAATAAAGCAATATAAGCCTTTGACGTTGATCTTGAACGCTGCCCGCCATGACGTACAAATGCCGGACCGGCATAATCGACTGCAGACTGGGAAAATGGCTTAGCAGGCGTGACACGGGGGGGGGGGTAATTGTCCTAACAATTGGTTTGCGCCCCTAGCACGGAATCTAAAACAGGTGATACATTTATGTATCACCGAACGTATATAAGATTTGTCATTAATTATCCAATATTTCCGTCGTAGAGAGAACTGAGTCAACTGTACATCAGCGTGTAATAAACGAAGGTGCTCGCTTTGTATAATTAATTTGCTGAGATGAGAGTGTGGGTGTATTATGATTTGGTGTTTGCTCTCGTAGTTGAGCTGGGAGTGCTGAAGGCGTCCTCCTACGCGTAATATTCCTGACTTGTCCAGAAAGGGGTTAAGTGAAAGAATTTTACTGTTATTAGGGATGCAGCGTTGCGCCTCAAGCTCCTTGACTTCGATGCCAAAGTGCAACTTCTGGGACTGGCGAATAAAAACCAAAAGTGTACCATCTAACTCATGGGAGGTTAAAAAGGAAGTGTTCCTATCCTCTGTGGGAAGCCTAGAGTTCCGAATGAATCGACGGCAATACGAAAACACGCGAAGGAGTTTTGAGAGCGATGAGTAGTTTTCAAAATAATTAGATGTGGATAATGCGACAATCAATGAGGTTTGGACCTGTTTCCGTTGTTCCTGCTCAAGCTCGGGATGAGTGCAGGGAGAATGGGCATCGAAGGCACAGATAGGCCATGATGACGACTCGTGGGATAACCAGGATGGACCATGCCGCCATTGTGGGTGACTGTGTAAATCCGAGGGAGACAAAACCACGCGATAAAATGTCGGCAGGGTTGTCCAGTGACGATACATGATGCCAGGTACCCCTTGTAGTGAGACGCTGTATCTCAGCAACACGGTTGGCGACAAATACCTTCCATCTGGAAAATTGCTGGTGGATCCAGTGTAAGGCTATCATTGAGTCCGAGTAAAAATATAATTCGTCGAATTTGTAATTCACGGCGTCCATAACCTTGGAAGCTAACTGAGCCAACAATAGACAGGCGCAAAGTTCAAGTCTCGGTAATGTTATCTGCTTCAATGGAGCGACTCTAGATTTAGAACATAACAGGTTTGATGAGATGGCGTAGTTTGAATAGACCGTACGCACGTAAATACAACACGCGTAACCCTTAACTGACGCGTCGGCAAAGCCATGGAGCTGGAATGTAATGATTTGTGAATTGTTTAAACTCTTTACAGACCTCGAAATTTTAAAGTGAGTGTCTGAAACCAGCTGAGAATAAAGTTCTAACCACTGATTAGATAATGAATCGGATAAGGGTTCGTCCCAACTTGTACCCGTTAACCACAATGGCTGCATAAAATGCTTACACCAGAATGTAACAGGGCCAATGAGTCCCAAAGGGTCGTAAATTCCTGCGATGACTGATAATACATTTCTCTTGTTGAACACCTCTACATTGACATGTCTCTGGACACTATATAAGAAACTATCTTCATCCATGTTCCATTGAATGACCAACGTACGCACAGTTTGATTTTTGCTAAAGTCGTGGGAAGAATGAGCGTGCGAGGCTATAATGGTCCGATCGTTGGAGAACCATTTGTGCAATGTAAAACCGTATTGGCTTAATAAATCTGTGATGTCGGATTTCATTTTGGATAGGATGTGCGGGTTGTCTGAACCGGTCATAAGATTGTCCACATAAAAATCGTTCGCGATAGCTGCACAAGCTATAGCGTGTTTAGTTTTATTTTCCTGGGCTATTTGAGCCGGACATCTTGTAGCAAGAAATGACGCACTTGCAGTCCCATATGTGACTGTCCTCAAGGAGTAATGTTGGAGTTCCCTATGGGGGGCGTCGCGCCAGACAGTACGCTGCAAATTGGAATCCTTCGGATTGACTAAAATTTGCCGATACATCTTCTCAATGTCCGAAATAAGGACATATCGGTGAGTGCGAAATCGAGCCATAATAGAGAACAGATCCTGCTGGACCGTGGGACCAACCATCAGGGTGTCGTTCAAGGACAAATTATTTGTCGTTTTGGCAGAGCCGTCGAAAACAACTCGCAATTTGGTAGTTATGCTAGAGACCTTAAAAACTGAATGGTGCGGCAAGTAAAAGGTGTCTGACTGGTCTACCGACAAATCGTACGCATCAAGCAAAGACATGTGACCAAGAGTTAAATAATCATGCATGAATGCGCTATAGTCTTTGTGAAGGCCAGGGTTCTGCTTGAACTTGAGTTCCAGTGATTGGAATCTGCGGATAGCGCCGGAGAGAGAATCCCCTAAATGACAATTATGTAACCTGCGTGGTAGGGATACCACAAATCTGCCATCCTCATTACGGACAGTATTAGATACAAAATGATTTTCGCATTCCGAGTCCTCAGCGGAGGGAGCACGAATAGCAACGTCCTCTAACTTCCAAAAGTCCTTTAGTTGCGAGGAAATGGCATTATTATCTTCACATACCATGAATGATGAAACCGGTTTTGTCATATCGACATTAAATGGCAAGTTACCTACGAGAATGAATCCCAATTTTGTCTCCTGTATTATGGGGAAATGTGGGCTACGGATAAATTTGACAGGTTCAATTAAGTGTAAGTAATACTGAGCACCGAGCAATATGTCGATTTGCGAAGAAAAGTTCAGCTGCGGGTCAGCTAGAAATATGCCCTTTGGTAAGTTTAGGGAGGAGATGTCAAATGATTCCGCAGGGAGATTATTTGTGATACTGGGAAGCACAGCGCAATGTATGTTCAAATTAAAATTCTTATAGCGTGAATGCAACCTTACCCTAGTACTGAAATCAGCTTGAGATAATGAATTATTTATACCCGTGATGGGTAATTGAGATTTAATCAGTTTTAGACCCATTCGGCGGGCGAAACTCATGGTGCAGAAATTAGCTTGCGATCCTGAGTCCAATAAAATCCTAACTGGGTGCTTCCTACCTGCATGGTCAGTTGTCATGCAGACCGCGGTGGATAATAATATAGACTTGTTTGTTTGCAATTTTAACGAACACTGATTGTTCCTGAACGAAGCATTATTGCTAGATATATGGATCATTGTGTGGTGGCGTTTAGCACAAGTTCTGCAAGAAAATTTGGAGGGATAGTGTGCAAAATCATGGCCTGGGCGTAGGCAATTTAAGCAAAGCTTATTTTTAATTAGAATATTTTTTTGCTCCAGGGGAGTAATCGCTACAAACTGTGAACACTCAGCAAGGCGGTGTTTTTCCTCTGCACAGCTGACATATGTTATTTCCGATATGAGCATGGAATGTCGTCCTAGAAATATTAACCGGCTTAATTGCTTTGCGATATGGACTCTTATCGCTAACGTGCTTCTTGTTTACGGAGCGCCGTCCAAGTTTTGTAATAACTGCCTTCGGTTATTTAAAAATTTTATAAAATTACTGAAATTAGGAAATCGTTCGTCCGACAAGCTTTCTTTCCAAAGCCGACATGTATGATTATCGAGTTTCTGCGTTAAGTATTGAACTAAAATCATTTCAAATGTATTTACGGGTAGATTTAATGAATTTAAGGCATTTATATTCGCAGTGATCTCGTCAATGAACCTGGAAATGCTAACCCTGGACTCTTGTTGTACGGACTTGACGCCCAAGACATTCCCTATGTGATGGGCTGATACAATTAATTTGCTGTCGTACCTGTTTTTTAATAAATCAATGGCTACCGCATAATTTTCATGGGTGATTGGAAGAGATTTTATTACATTTAACGCCTCGTCACTCAATGAAGAGTGCAAGTAGTATAATTTTTGAATATCCATCAGGTCAGTTCTGACGTGTATTAGTTCCACAAATATATTATAATAGTGTTGCCAATCAATAATGCTGCCTGAGAAGGAAGGCAATTTAATCGGTTCTAACTGTATCAAGGGGGGGGGTTTAATTGGCGTAATTTCGGTTTGAACAACGGTTTCTGGTTCACCTCCTCTACTTGCTTTAATAAATGGTGTAACTTGCATTAGATATTGCAGAGATCATCCTCTGTTTGAACTCTGTCACTGACTGACGCGAAATCTGAATCGTCAGCCTCAATTTGAGTCTGAATATCGTCATATTTAGCGAACAATTCCATCAAATGGCGGAGTTTAATTTTTAATGCATGATGATCGCGCGAGATATGGACGCCTTAATGGTGCCCCGTTTCTTTATTAACGCCTTCACATCAGCCATGACCGAAATTTTAAAATGTGATTTGAAACCGATAATTAGATATAGAGAAGGTGAACAGTTGTTGTAATTTTGAATAATTTGCTACAATCTGATATAATGCAGGAGCCAGTGATCTGTGTACACCTTAATATATGACTGACTATAATAGGTACTTAATTTGCTTAAAACTAGTTTTGAAAGTTATCGAAAATATAAATCATTCGACATGACAATATACCTATAGCCTTATCACATCACTTAAATTTCTTAATGCGTCATTGCACAACTGCGTAAAGGAGAATTTATGTACATATGAAAATCTAAATAAAAATATAAGCTTATGGCCACTTAAAAATAATATCTGTTTCTGTAAAAATTATTAATAATGTTGTATTAAATGTTATTAACTCTGTGCAAAAATATTACTTAGATTGCCATAATTATATATGAAAAGATTATAAAAAAAAATGAAAGTTTATAATCACGTGGATGTTGAATCCCGGCGTGCTGAAGCTGACTTCGATCCCGCTGCTCGATCCTGTTAGAAGCTGTTGCACCTCTTGTCTCTACCGGTCAGATGACGCCTGATGTTGTAGCTCTCCATAATTTTAAAGCTGTGGAACCTTTTCGTTGTAGAATAAATGATGCTGTCCTGCCGTGTCCCGTTGTCTTTAGTTTGCTGCTCTGCAGAATCTTGCAGTGTTGATTATGAAGCAATTTTTAGAATAATGGAGGCACGCAACTGCCAGCAATCTGAAGTTAAAAATGTTGGGGCTTGAACCAAACGCCGTTTGGTTCCATTAAATGAAATGTTAATGCGGTCGCAGTGGACCAAAATGTGCTGTCCCGTGAGGACCAAAATGTTGCGTCTTAGAAGCTCTCGATGAATCTTGAGTTGTTCTTAGGAACGCTATTTGGAGTTACCTGGTCAGAGATGAAATAATTGAGTGGACTGTATAATGTTTCTAGAAATAATTGTTTATTGAGAGTTAAAGAGACATAATTGATTTCTGGCGCGTGTAGTTTTTAACTCGGCATAAGTGCCGGAGAATTAATATAGAAATAAAATATTGGCGTACATGACAATGTATGAGCCGAACTTGTCTAAGTAAATTGTAGCATGGTGAGCATGCTACTAGTATTAAATATTGAAAACCTTTAATATGCCGCGGCTGGCGATTGAAACGAGTGGCCTGCTCGGAGTCTGGAGAAGAACTGATTTAATTTTGACTGCAGTCAGCCTGTCTCAAGACCGGCTGCAGATAGCATTGAAAAACGTGACGTCCCCTACACGGCGCCGCAATGCAGTATTTTATAATACAAAGTTCACATAGGTTCAAAGTTTATATAGATACAAAGTTTGTCCAATGGCTAAAGTAAGATACCAGCAATACCAGAAGCCAGTGGCTGTGTTCACGCTAAAATAATTCTAAAACATAAAAAATAAGAACTTACATTCATATTATTTTACCACTCCAGTGACAGAAAATCATGTAAACAAGAGTTACATGTGATATTAAGTACATATAAGTAAGAGACAAGACTCAAGTAAGTAAGCAGAGTATCCTCTTCAAAAACAGAAACATGTAATTATGTAATGCATAACATAAAAGAGTTTCTTATTGCTATGTTTTATGATAACATAACGTTTTTAAAATTGCTGTTTTAGAATTATTTTAGACTAATGACAGCAACTGATTTCTGGAAATCCAGCTCCCAGATTGCTACTTTCATTTAATCGCTAGCTTTCTGACGTAGAGGACCTTCTGTGTAAGAATAGATGACCACGTCTCTTCCGAGAGACGTATTACAACCGGGGTATCTCAAGGTAGCGACCTAGGACCACTTCTGTTCTCAGTCTACGTCAACGATGTACATAGAGAGCCTGGAGTCTCGTGGTTTATACCGCCGATCGGAACGCGGACAGAGCTACCATACGACTCCAGCGCACACTCATTTCGTACACGACCTGGACGGAAAACTGGAAAGTTGCCGTCAACGATACCAAGAGCTCTATTCTCCAAGCGGCGGAAGAAACCGCGAGGACGAGTGAGACTCGGTCGACGTACCTGCCCTGGTCAGGAGAAGTTAAGTACCTCGGTGTCCTCCTTGATCGTCGGCTCACCTGGCGTGCCCGCGCCCAGATGATGAAAACTAGAGCGTCCGCTCGTCTGGCGTCCCTGTTTCCGATACTTGCCAACAAGGCTATGACCCGCAAGCTAGGTAAGTTGATCTCAACGCGTACCTGTTGCCGATCATCACCTGTGCCATCCCCGTCTGGGGCTACCTTGCCACTGTTCATAAAAGAAAGTTTCAAAGCATTCTCGATAGAGGTCTTCGGCTAGCGGCCAAAGCCCCCTATCGGTTCCCTCCTCGTCTTTTGAGAAGTGGACTCGGTGTCCGCTCCTTGGATGACAGTAGCGGCGACTTGCACGTAAATTTTACGTCCGAGCGGCAAGAACCCAGACAAACCCCCTCATAACCGGCCTTGGCAAGTACCGACCACGTCCAGGTAATTCTTGGAAACGGCCTCGGCAAATATTGTACTAGAACGACCTAGTACGAGCATGCCGTTGTAACGGTCCCTAAAATTTAATTAAAAGTATTCCGACTGCATCGGACCACTAGGCAGGAGCTTCTTCCGGAAGCTCGGAACTAGAAAACCATATGGACGTCTCGGACGCGCATCCTTACAGCGCTGGCGGGTGTGTCACGTCTATTCATCCCCAAGACTCCATGCTTGAATATCTTAACCACCTCCATCTGCAACCGAGCCGAGAGAAGTACCAATGCAAACAACAATGTATGGCCTTCACTAGACAACATATGTTCCACTACAGCCGACTTCTCAGGCTGACAAAGACAGCAATGTCGCCAGTGTTCAGTTATGCAGATATTGACACTACGCTTCATAGTGCCGATATACATTTTCCTGCAGGAGCAGGGCATTCTGTACACACTGCACGAATCAAGTGGAGTCCCTGGCATCCTTCACCAATTGCAGATATTGTCGGATCTTCTGTGTCAGCATGAAGACAGTGTGCACCCTATGCCGCTCCAGCAACTTCCCAATATGGTCCATCACACTTCTGACGTAGGGTAAGAATGCCATGGTGACCACCTGCTGCTCCTCTAACACATCCGGCACCCAGATCTTCACAACCTCATGCACTCTCATGTCATGACTCTCCTCACCTCTGCAGCAGAATAACCATTTAACTGCAGCACCACCTCAAAATGGGCATGTTCTTCCTGTAGATGCTAGGGCTCATATATACGACAGGCTTGGTCAACCAGTGTCTTAATCAAGGTGTGCATCTGTCTTGGATGGTGATTTGATTTGTGATGCAAACAGCTATCAGCAAGCGTCGGCTTCCAGTTTGTTTGGACCACAGCCTAATAGCTTGGATAACATGTTGTACAGCTATGAAAACTCTGGCCATGAGAGATTCCGTTCACTTATTAAAGTATATTCCTTTTACTTTAAATTCATAGATAAAGTCTCACCACTCAATTAAGAAACATTTAATCAGTCACAACACTATGTGAACTATTTTGCTGGGGATACTAACCAAAACCTTTATTTAAATTAAAAGTTTCAATTGGGCTAGGAGATTTAATTAACTATTCACTGATGCCACACAATATAAAAGTTATAATTTGTATACAATATGGTTTAGCCATCTCATGATTATGGTACTCCATGTTTTACAATAATGTAAATGTTAAGATTACCCAGGGACAAAACAATCATGAACGGCATGGTGAAAGATAGTATGATGAATGGATAAAATAAGAGATAATATAACTGGAGATATAAATTTGGTAGATGTACATTTGCTAAGACATTACATTGAATTGGGCAAGAAAAAATGGAATTGAGCAAGCTGTATTGCTAAGAATGACCAAGTTGATTATTAAATGGTAACCACACTAATATTTACAACACAATCCTGAGAGGCTACCCTATCTAGTGAACAGATGAGACACTAATTATGTGGGATTCTTCTGGAAACATAACTTGGATTCTTACGGGAAGTAACACAAGCCAACAGACAACAATGGGCAACACCTTTACTCAGCACTCAGAACTCTTTCTAGTTCTCAAAGTAGAAATGTTATGCCCTATATTATGTATTTATATACATATCTATACATTTATAGAAATATATTTATATGATTCTATTTATATATAGACATTTGTTACATTATACATATTTGTTTATTGAATGAGAACAAGTTCCAAGTTTTAACTCAGCAATTTGGCATTTGTCTGTCTGTCTATTTGGGTTATGTCTCACAATCACGTTTGAATGCATACACTGATTTCATAAAACTTGGCATCCATACAGATATTTTTATCCCCTACTGTTTTTGAGACTGATCACCCCCTCCCCAAAAATAGAGCAGCCAAGGACAAAAATGTGAAGGGTCAAAATTTTGAAACGATCACAAAATCCATGTGCAGTATCAAATTAAAGAGTTTTATCCAAACTCTGAATGCAGTGTTCAGTGTTGGAAACTTCAAAATTTTAGATTATCAGAATCTAAAAGTGTATTGAAATTTCAATAAAATAGCAAAAACTGTGACTATCAAATTAGAGAGAATTTTACCAACATCTGAATATAATATCCAGTTTTATAAATTTCAATATTTTAGGATACCAGAACCTAATAAACAGTGAAAATTTTGAAAATCTCAGACAGGTATTAGACTAAAGGGAAATTCTAATCCATATCTACATGTGGTTACTTTGCGAACTTTTTAGCTTCAGAAGCACCTTTAAAAAAATTGTTACGTCTATGTAGCACATCAAGTAGGAATTTTATTTAACATACAAACTTAGTATCTTTAATAATTTAACAAAATTAATGTCTTCAACACCCTGTCAGTTTTGAACTGCTTTCAAAAAGTGTGTAAGCTATGTTTGCAAAAAAACTTTACATATTTCCAGTTATGTTATACCTGTGAAAATATTAAATACAGCCCTATAGATGTATACACAAACATACATAAACTTAAAAAAGTTAAGCATAAATTATTTGTTATTCAGGCTTACAGTTATAAATTTGACTAATAGTCTATTACGTGAGGAATTTTCTGCCGATTTTGAGTTAGTGTTCATGGATACTTCTGATTTTTTTGTAATGTCTTCATAAAAGGTTATAGAATAAAGTTAAGGACATTTTTTTGTCCGCTCTTAAATTTTAGGGTTGTTTTCACCTCTTTTTCGGGGGGTTAAAAAAACAAAATTTAATTAACCCCGGTATCCGATAGACAATTGAATTCTAAGCAGAAAGATGGTATACACTTTTTCAAAAAAATGCGTTGTTTGCGAGTTACAAGTGTTCAAAGTTTTGCCAAAAAAAAACGCGTTTTTTAAACATTAATCTGCAATTAACTCAAAAACAACGCCATTTTGCAAACAATTTGTATAAATCAAAATTAAAGCTTATTAACAGGCGAACATTCTACTTTTTTTTTTTCATTATGTCAAATGATTCTTGAGATACAGCCAAAACAAGATGCCAATTCACCGTTTTTTGATCAAATCACATGATTAAAACTTATATAATTCGGCGAAAAATGGTTAGATTGTAATTAAATTAGTATCAAATTAAAGCTCTGCTAATTTCCTAAACAATGGTGGGTTAATCACTTGTCTAGCTTAAAAAATAATGACATTCTGTAGGAAAATATCATAATTTCTGCAAATTTTTTCCAAGAAATTTAAAAAGGAACGTCAGCCATTTTGTCAAATATGTATATTAAGCCCAGATACTGTACTTTTCGGTTGTCTATTATATTAGCAATGTTCTCAAATTTTTTAAGCATATATGTATTGCTGTACAGTAACGCGTAACGTTTTAAGAAAATTCAAGGTTTTGGATTTTCGCCAAAATTCGCCTTTTTTATTAAATATCTCAGTAACGATATGTTTTATCAAGAAATTGATATGAACCACAAATGAAGCTTATAAAAGACTAAAAATTTCTAATTTTGTTTCATTCCTTTATGACTAAAATTCGATGAGTTACAGCAGTTTAAAGGTGTATTTTGCCAACATCGTGTAAAACATTTTTGAATTCTAGGCAAAATATCTAGTGTACAGTAAACTTTTTGACAATAGTGTATAAGAAAAAAGTTTTAGCTCTTTAAATGTCCTACAAAATGCATTTTGTTTAAAATTTTTTTCTTAAAAATTGACCAAGTTATGATGAAAAATGTAAACAATTTTATTAAGGGCCAGAACATTTTTTACTGGATGAACGTGATTTAAGCCGAGCATCTTCAACTGTTTACAGACGCCCAATGCCAGTTTGAGTTTCGTCAACTCGGTAAAAAACAACTTATTTTTAAATTCAATACATTTAGAGTTAATAAACTTATGTAATACTTGAGTAACCTTAATTTTGCATTTTACCTGGCCTTACTAATGGTTAAAAGAATCTTACGAACCCTGGGATAAGAAATATTTATTGTTATATTTAATTTGTATAAGTCAAAGGAACTTGATCAATTGACAATCGATATATTTTTGTATAATCGATTCGATAATACTATTATTTTTGAGATAACGGTTACTGTGAAATAACGTATAAAATTAATAAAGGATCTTTATTGTATGAGATAATGTTTTATGTTATTACAGAATAGGTACTATATGTTGTGGGTGGAATAATTTACAATAAAAGGTTGATTAAAACCCGATGAACGGCTAACCTATAAGCAAGCTTATTACAAATAACAGTGCTAATTGCCAACAGCTGGTGGAACGGGAGATTGCCGAACTAGCGTGTTTTCAGTACCAAATTTGAATAGAATTCTCTAATATCGAGGGACTAGGGTTGACAAGAATACTCAATACATTCAGTCAATACACTATATATATCGTTGATATTGCCCAACTACTGAATACTAAGTTAAACCTATATCGTAGTATGATTATAAGTTAAAAGAACATAATCATAACTATATTTACCTAATAATATATTTTCAGGAGGTTTCATCTGTAACAACCTAATAACCTAATTTCATCTGATATATTCATTAATAACATAAGTAAATAAAACACCGAAAACACACGGATTGTTACAAATTGGCGCTCAACGAGTGGGCTTTAGTTAAGTAAAAAATCATATTAATTATTACTTAACTTGAGCAGGCAACCATTAGAGGCACAGGAATGCATACGAGAGGTGTTACTAAAAGGATGGAGAAGGAGCAGGAAACAGAAGAAGATAGATGGGAAGAAGAAACAGAGGTAGTTACAGACACCGAAATGGAACAACAGGCGAGCAATACTGAGGATGCCCAAGGGGACCAACCAGATAAAACAGTAGCCAGAGAAGAACCAAATTGGCAAGATATGATGAGATTTATGGCCGAACAATTTAGGAAACAGGAGGAAAACTCAAAGCAAACCAAGGAGGAAACTAATGAGAGTTTAAAACAAACTAATGAGAGTTTAAGACAAATCAAAGAAGATAATAGACAAACTAATGAAAAAATAGACAGTATCAACGAAAACTCAAAGAAACAAAACGAAATTTTGAGTGAGAATTTAATCAAATTAATGAATGAGAAGTTTGACAAAAATAAGGAGGAAAATGATGAGAATAACCGGAGGATAAATAAAAGCTTGAACCAAATTAATGAAAAGTTTGACAGGAATGATGAGAGATTAAAGCAGATTCTGGAAAATACCAAACAAATAGATGAGAAAATTGAAAACCATAATAAGGAGTTGCGGCAAATCATCAATGAACAAGGCCTAGCGTTGAGGGAAGTCATCAATGGAAGTATTATAATTGTCAATGAAACACAGAGCAAAGGAGTTGATAGCTATGAAGTAGAAGTAAGACAGAAAATAACCGAAACTGAGGTGGGTCTGGAAAAGACAGATGAACCCATCATGCAACTCAGAGTGGAAGTAGAGACCAAAATTACTCAAATAGGAAACCTACAAGCGAAGACCCAAGAAAAATTTGACGGGATACCAATTAATATAACCGGAAGAATAGAACGGGTTCATAATGAAATAAAGACACTGAAAATAAGACAAACGCGTAAAAAGAAATTAATAAATACACGGGAAGGATTGGAGATGATTAAAAGGGGATTGGTTCAGCTACATAATATACCAATTACGGAAAACAGAGAAGTAAGGCAAGTGAGAAACTTTAAACGAACCACACTTGAATTCCCAGATGGACTAGAAGGACCAAAAAGGCCAAAACTAACCGAGGAGCATGGAGGACTTATGGAATTTATGTATGAACCATTAGAACAGTTAAGAAACAGTACAGAAGAATCAGTTCGAAAGGCGATAGTAAACTTGAACATAAATGACAATTTTATAGCGACAAGATGCAAGAACCAGATGATAGGGAGATACGTCACAAGGACAGAAATAATTCTATACGCTAGAGAAATCCGAACAATCAGTACAGAGGAAATAATGGACCACGGTTAAACAGATTCCAAACAGAATATAAAGAAAAGGGACGGATTTTATGGATACAGGATCAAGCAAATCCAAGGAAAATAATGAAGAAACAATAAAACAACCAAATTCAAAAAATAAGTAAGAACACCTTACTATATAATTCAGAAGAAATTACTTTAAACTAATATAAAAAAAAAACAAATATTTAAGAATTATCCGTAAGAAAGCCAATTAATAAATGTCAATAAAATAGCCAAGTATTGGAGAGGAGAAGTGTATAATAGAAGGAAGAATTAATATGAAGAAATAATATGATCTGAGTTAAAGTACAGTGAATAATCCCTAGAGTATTATTATTATTAATTATTTTATTGAAGGTCACATGATGACTACCTTGCGAGGTTTATTAATGAAGATTGACTGTAGAATATTCCAGCAATCATTTAACTGGGCAGAGATGATGTTCCTCTGATCCCAGAAGGTATGTAACGGACGACGGTATTTGGTAAGCCGATAGAGCACCACCGATTCGATTCCAGTTATAATGTTAGGGAGGTTTAGGAAAATTAAATATTAGAGGGAAAACTCACAAATAAATATAGATAAATAAATAAAACCAGATCCAAAATGTATAATTAATAAAGAATGTCACAAGAATGATTATAGAAGTAAGATTTAAACTTGGGAAATAATTGATTTTAAGAAGAAAAGAAGAAATAATAGTAATACAATGGATAATTCAATACGTAAATAATAGGGTGAAAGGTACACACAACCAGTCTGAAATAAAAAGTATTATGAATAGGAGAACCAATTGGTCAGATACGAGTTACGAGTTTATTTTTTTTACTAAACTTTGTTAAGACAAAATAAACTTCTTTCGAAGGGGGGGTGTTATGTAACGTAACAGAGTTGAGGTCCCCAACGTTACATAAAAAATTGAATTAACTATGGTCAAGGACCATACCCCGAATTAAGGTTGCTCAGTAATTAATGCATCTGAGAAGTACCTCAAGTCAAAAGATGCAATAATTAACGTTGAATATAAAATACTATACCAATTAAGGGTTAATATAATAAATTGTACTTGTGTTTTATACTGTAGCATGTTAGTGTTCACAGAATATTTATGTTATGTTTTGAGTATGGTAAGAGTGAACTAATGTTGTTTAATAGGAATACTTAATCAGTGATAATGTTTGTATTTATGTTAAATTTGTCTTTAGACAATCAAGTATAGTTACCTGTGTTAGGCATTATACTAAGTTTTAAGTATTGTCTAAAATTGAATAATGAAGTTGTTTTAATTAATGTTTGTAAACTTGGCCAGGAGGGCAATCAGTGTTTAAGGTTTGACAAGTAGTTCTGATAATTATATTGTAAACTAATGAAGGGTTCCAGGACGAGTTAATTAATGTAATAAAGTAAAAACCAGGAAATTAAAATTAATGTAAATAACCATTAACCAATAATTAATTGTACAGTAGGTCAGGTAAAGAAAATTAAGTTAAAAAACCAAACAATATTATAACAGTTGTAAGAAAACCTATAGGCCTAAATTTAATATTTGTGAAAGGAAATTAATACCTTTTTAAGAAGCCCAGTCCAATGAAACTATAGTAAAACATATACTGTTTAAGAAGGAAGGTTAGGTGAGAATTTTAGGTAATTTAGTATTATTCCAAGCATGGAGTATTTTATTAAAAAGGTGTAGTAATATTCTATAATTCTGGCTCTAGGATATCTAATTTCATCCAATGACATAAAAAGTGGTTGTTAAGGCAACTGAAATGTACATGAGTTGTCGATACTGAATCATTCGTTCCGATTGTTACAAGCTATTGAGTTGAGATGGGCAGACACATTTAAAAAGAATGAATGATAAATTTTGAAGAAAAAATGAATCTAAATTAAAAAACCCTATTTGAAACTAATTCTATAATACTACTGATGAGTAATAAAACCAATTAGACTTCCAAATTATAACTGAATACCTCTAAAAGAGTTGAAAACTCCTCACTCCATTCACCAGAATAATTCCGCTGGATTCGTTATTAAACCGATTTCCCATGTAATCAGAAGACTAGTTGAGATAAGTAAAGGCCGAAACTAACGGAATTATTGAGAAGACATACGAAGACCTCGTTTTGCTGAGTTAACCATCGCCTTCAAGAAAAGCTAGAATCCTATTCTCATTCCAACATGACTGGCAACTATCAAGATCATAAGAGAAGAACGGCAGTCAGAAGAGTTCCTGAGAGCTTCCCTGTATACTCCATCATCAATTTTATTAAGGGCCAGAACATTTTTTACTGGATGAACGTGATTTAAGCCGAGCATCTTCAACTGTTTACAGACGCCCAATGCCAGTTTGAGTTTCGTCAACTCGGTAAAAAACAACTTATTTTTAAATTCAATACATTTAGAGTTAATAAACTTATGTAATACCTGAGTAACCTTAATTTTGCATTTTACCTGGCCTTACTAATGGTTAAAAGAATCTTACGAACCCTGGGATAAGAAATATTTATTGTTATATTTAATTTGTATAAGTCAAAGGAACTTGATCAATTGACAATCGATATATCTTTGTATAATCGATTTGATAATATTATTATTTTTGAGATAACGGTTACTGTGAAATAACGTATAAAATTAATAAAGGACCTTTATTGTATGAGATAATGTTTTATGTTATTACAGAATAGGTACTATATGTTGTGGGTGGAATAATTTACAATAAAAGGTTGATTAAAACCCGATGAACGGCTAACCTATAAGCAAGCTTATTACAAATAACAGTGCTAATTGCCAACAGCTGGTGGAACGGGAGATTGCCGAACTAGCGTGTTTTCAGTACCAAATTTGAATAGAATTCTCTAATATCGAGGGACTAGGGTTGACAAGAATACTCAATACATTCAGTCAATACACTATATATATCGTTGATATTGCCCAACTACTGAATACTAAGTTAAACCTATATCGTAGTATGATTATAAGTTAAAAGAACATAATCATAACTATATTTACCTAATAATATATTTTCAGGAGGTTTCATCTGTAACAACCTAATAACCTAATTTCATCTGATATATTCATTAATAACATAAGTAAATAAAACACCGAAAACACACGGATTGTTACAATATATATATTTTTACTGAATTTTGAATTATGACCGCTCAAAACACGGACCATCTAGCGGAGACCAGAAGAGGTTTGAAATGCTACCTGATGCTCACTGCTTACAGCTGGCACGTGTTTTATGGAGCATCAGCTGAGCATTGGAGTTGTTTGTTATTGTGCAAGGGTTGTAATATTTTGTTAAATATTATTAATGTTGTGATGTTTAAGTAAATATAGGTTAAACATCCCCCCAAAACCTGTAGGTACCCAATTTAAGGATTTCAAAATACATCCTCGCGTTTTTAATGTTTTCATCACTTTAGGGTGGTTTTCAACCATTGCGTCGTATGTATCCCCTGACGTCAAAATCGTAATCAGCACCCCCAAAAACCTATAGGTACTCACTTTCGAGGCTTTGACCGGTACTCTCGCGAAGTTTAATACCTACTTATACCCCCTGATTATAGTCTGCTTCAACCCTTTAGGAACTACCCTTTGCATCAAAAATAATTTTAGACGTCAGAATCGTAATCAGCACCCCCAAAAACCTATAAGTACTGTACCTAATTTCAGGGCTTCAAAATGCACCCTCGTTTTGTTTCATATTTTCAAGCTTTTAGGGGTAGTTTCAACCCTTTATGGGTTAGAACGGGCCAAAATTTTTCCTTAACTTTGTTCCAAAACCTTTTAGGAAGCGATAGCAAAAGGAATAAAAAAATTACATGGACACTGACTCAAAATCGGCAGATAGACCCTTTGTCACGCCTCACGTAATAGACTATAAATTCAGTAGCTCAGAATTTTTAGTATGTATGATTTTCATATTTACAGTTGTTATTCTACAAAAAAAGAGTAGAGTAATTGAAAGTTTATGTAATTTTTCTGGTAACTGATAATTGTTTAATATTGAAATTTATCCAAAAATGAACAAATTTAATTCAAAACAATGAGCAAGTTCTGCAGCTGAGGGGGCTTACTATTTTATACTCGAAGAATTACTTATTATTATAGAAAATATTTAATCACAATCTGTATGAACACAGCAAATAAAGTATTATAATATACAGGGTGTTTCAAGTACTAAATAGTGCTAATTACAGTGTTAATAGTGCTTATTACCAGTGTGTATTTTTTTTACTAAATACAGTAATTTGAATAAATATCACTATTGTATTGACGACTCTGAACACTAAGTTTTTTTATAAGTAAAATCGTAAAGTTTTACCTTACAGCCTAAATCGGCTTTCACCTTTAAAAGGCTTCTTCAGAGGCTCACCTTTTAAAGGTGAAAGTCGGTTTAGGCTGTAAGGTAAAACTTTACGATTTTACTTATAAAAAACTTAGTGTTCCGAGTCGTCAATACAATAGTGATATTTAGTTAAGTAATGGACACGTCATGGACAACGAAATCCAAGAAAGTAATTTGAAGTATTCACAAAACCAAAAAACTTATACAACTTAAAAAATATTAGAACACAAAATTATAAAAATGTTTCATATATCGTTTTTGCCTTCCTTTTCAGCCCATTAACAGTGAGTCATGTAGAAAGAAACAACCAGTCATATACAGTGCATCTGTCGCACAGTTTACGGACAGACTGTACATATCAACTAGACCTGCAGTTCGATGGAATACTTGGTACTGATCCCTCCCATGCTTTCTACCAAGATAGCTATAGTGACCAAGCTACTGGAGAGAAACGGTAAGTTATTCTTTTCCACAAAATTTTGGAATAAGTAATCTAAGTCCAGATTATAATCTGATCTGTTGTCCTCTCACTCAAGACTTCCTTAAACTCACTTACCTTATGATTTTGTGACATATTATCGACTTTAAATAACTCGCATTTTGTGATCCACAAAAACTTCCACATTTCTGATTGTTTCTATATAAATTATTATTTAGTTTCAGACAATTTAAGTTGAACAAAAGTACAATGGAAATAACTGCTTTGGGACAAACAATACTACTACTTAAAAAAAATTATTATGAGACAATATTTAGAAGTATCAAAACTTTGACTGTTGTACATCAACACATTGTTGTAACAAAAATACCTTATCTGATTTTCATATGTGTTATGTTTGTTATACAATGAGTTAGGTCTTAAGTTTATGTCTGTATGGTATAGTGGACACATTTTACGATTTTAATTGTTGATTTCCTTTCAATTAAACACGTGCAACAACAGGCACATCTGTTTAAATTCGAATAACAAACAGAAAACTATTTAATATAAAAAATTTTAAGGCACTGTGAAATAAATTTTGGCAGCTTATAAATAAGCTAAATAAATAAATATCTTATAGCACCTTGTAGGTCTGTTTATAAATATTGTAAAATGAGTCAAAGACACTGCAGGTTGAATAAACATTTTAAGGCTACCTCTTTCATACTCACTAAGAAGACATAACTTCAAAAATGAAGATACAAATTTTAAGCATCCCTCAACCACCAGACAACTAACAATGTTTACATGAGCAGTACGGCAGTTAAAAATTTGTACTCACATAAGTAATTAGCTTATGTATGAACTTGTATGACCCTTTTTTTAATCTTTGACATTCCTTTTTCCTTAACCCTCTAAGGAGGGGGATTTTATTCACTCAAACCATGTTCTGTTATTCACTTCCTCCTTAACACACAAAGTTCATTTAAGGGGATTAGAATTGGCCAAGTTTATGATCCATACACAAGTAATAAAACTGTCATAACCTTAAAAATATAGGTTGCTTAATAACTGAACAATAAGTTTGAAGCATAATATCAACCTATTTGATGGCAAACAGACTACATTTACCTTTCAGAAATTTTTTTTGTTTCAACTTTTCTTTCAATTTACCGGTACATGTTTTTTATAGCATTTTTTAAATATAGGTTTAAGTATAATTTATCATAAATATCTGTCAATATCAGCACGTTCATTTTGTTTTAATTGTCTCCAAGTCACGTTACTAAATATTTAGAATTAATATTAGGCAATTACCTATATTAACTTCCGTCTTGTGACTTCTTTAGTTTTTTCTTAAAACAACGCGTTTCGAGAATAAATTCTCATCATCAGGTTTAAAAAATACTATAAAAACATCAAATTCACCCTAAAGGGGTCGTCAACTATTTAAAATACACAAACACAAAAACACCACACATAATTAAACACTGACACTGTGCCGGTGCCGACTGTGCCGGTGCCTGTGCCGACTGTGCCGTGACTGTGTCGGTGTTTAATTATGTGTGGTGTTTTTGTGTTTGTGTATTTTAAATAGTTGACGACCCTTTTGGGTGAATTTGATGTTTTTATAGTGTTTTTTAAACCTAATGATGAGAATTTATTCTCGAAACGCGTTGTTTTAAGAAAAAACTAAAGAAGTCACAAGACGGAAGTTAATACAGGTAATTGCCTAATATTAATTCTAAATATCAGCACATTGGTATATCCCAAAGTCATACTGGTCCCATCTGTTATGCTTACAAATTTCTGTCACTATTTGTACATACAAGTGACAATTTTGACAAGCAATTTTGGCCAGAAGACGGCAACCAACTCACTGATTGTGCTCAGTGTCAGTTTAAGAGACAAAATCATTTATTAACCACAGGATTTGTGCGGTTGGACAGACACCATGGATGTCACAGAACATATGGGTAAACTTAAATGGGATTGGGTAAGGCATGTTGGAATACTATATACAATTGTTAGACACGTAAGTTACTGGAATTGAAGCCAAGGACTGAAAAGCACAGAAGATGAAATACAACAATGCAATGAACAGAAAATATTAAAGGAATCATCATTTTCTGACTCCAAACATCACAACATCAACAAGAATGGAAATTCCTAGAGAATACCTAGTGCGCAGAAAGATAACATTTGAAAGCAAATAGCCACCACTGTCTCTTTCTTTCACAAGTCATAGTCATATAACTACTTGTTAAGTTTTATTTATTTTTATTAATTTACTTAATTTTATTAATGTACTTTGTGTTTACAACTTTCGACTCTGATAGCCGCCATGTTGTCTACTACCAACTTAATTTTACTTACCAGGTCCAGGATTCGAAATAGACGTGCTGAAAACAAGATGGTTGCTGGAATAACTAATAATTCAAATTTAAATGTTCAAATCAATCTTACTTTATTAAATTATAAAAAATCCAATTAAATTTATCTTTTCAATCAAAATAAGAACTTTATACATTTCTTTCAACCCCATCATTACATAGAAAATCTTCCTCCCTCTCTTACATTTTAGTTTCAGTAATATTCAACAAAATAAAATAACTAGCTGCAAACTTAATTTGATATACGGAAACCAGCGCTTGCATTCACACACACACCCATACATCCCAAGACTTTAAGAGATCTCCATTTGTATTAAAATAGTAAAATTGAAATTTTATGAGCCCTAGTTGCAAAATTTTTGGTTTTACTCTTGTTGGTCACTTAGCTGATATTTGAGTCCAGAAGAACTGTCCCGTATTTTCGGTCATTTCGTACACTTCTTGTTGCTTTCACTATAGAATGCCAAAACGGTGATTACATAAAAGAGAGAAAACTGTTATTCACATTACTTATGTGTAAATTTTGATTTATAGTACATTTTCGAACTGCGGGCACCCGCGATTTACGTTCCGGAACTTATATGTGCTATTCGCACGAGTTGTTATTGCAGACTGGGGCGAGATGAACGGCTTTAAAATCTGAGATGGGAGAGGGGTCACGTGACCACTTTCATTGTTTTCTGAATATGACGAAGCCAATTCTGATGCGAAGTTGACTACGCATTGCATTCCACGTGGCGTATTTAAAGGCTTGGCCGTTATGTAACTGGTGACTTCATCGGTCAGAGTTCATTTGGCTAAATATAACTGTTGTTTTGTGTCTGGAATGTTGACCTTGACTCCCTTTCAATCGCTGGCTTACTACGTCTTATTAAATTTTACAATTATTATTTATGTTGTTACCCCAAAATTATTATTTATACTTTTGTTTCCCCTTTCCCAAATTAAACCTGGTATACCCAAACTGTCCCGTTACAATACCCCCTCAATGAGAGGTTTCATGCCGAGGCATAAAAACTCTCATTGACACTCTCATACTTCCTAAAGGGATCAGCCAGGATATGTCGCCACAACCCCCTTTACGTTTTAAAATAAAAAATCATGGTAAACTTACCCCTGCTCCAGTGACTGTGACCGCACCTGAATGACCTTACTGGACGTCTCTCTCGAGATCCCAACACCGCAAGGCCAGACAGGCACTTGACGCTCCTGCTGTGACATGTTGGCCAGCACAGGACCGCCGCCACCACATCACCAGACACTGAAACATCAAAAATAAAAATATCAAATTGCGACCTAGTATAATACCATATCCCTAATTGATCTGGTTCCCCTTAGCTGTGCGCTGGTTTGCGTTATGAAGGACTGGTTTTCTTGACCTAGTAATATATAATCTTATATCTACTACATAGACTTTTCATTCCCTTAATTTGTTCCACATTTCATAAAATTTTTTCGATTCCAATCGACAATAATTAAGCCTTTCCCATTTTACAAGAAGAAGTATAAAACCTTACATTAACACAATAATATTTCAAAATATTTAAATGCATTATCAAAAGATTAATCAATCAAATACAATTTATCTATGTCTCCCTTTTTCTACAATTCTTAACCATTTCCCATTTATATCTAAAACAATTCAAAATCATTTAACACATTATAAAATATTATTATTAACAGAGAGGTTGGAGCGACAGGTAGATACCGACAAGTCGGCCTGCCTTCGTAGTGATAGTTTTGTTGTTATATTTGTTTAAAAGTTTGAATTATTGGCAAGATAAGGATAATAAACGACGGTATAGAGATAAATGTTGAAGGCTGAATGTGGGTGTTCAGTCTATTGGAAGAAAAGAAAGTTTTGTGAATTGGTATAGTGATATAAATCAGAATGTAGGTTATGTGCCATGATTAGAGATATTAATGAGTTTGCAAGATTTGTTGGTTAATTGGTATAGGGAGTGTACGTTATTTAAGTGTTAAAAATATATATATTTAATAGGTGTGGTATGTTTAAGGCAATAAGTAAGAAGTAGGATTTAATTGAAATAAACTTAAGAAGTAGGGCAAAAATTAAGTACAACAGATAAGGTTGTTTTGTTATGATAAGTGTTGATAAAGAGTAATATGTAGGAAGGGTGGCTTGCAGTATAATCAAGATAAATAGTGACATCAGTAGCGCAGCGGATTTCTGTTTGGAGTTTTGGGGGTTCAATTCCGACTGAGGAATTAAAAATTTTATTTGGGATTTTGTTGTTTTTGTCTTTTAAATTATAGTGGAACTTGTTTGTGATATTTATTTATTTTTTTTTTTATATTATTATATTGTATTTGAATTTAACTTATTGTATTATTTAATGGTGTAGACGAGTTGTTATATAGTATTATTGTATTGTATTGTTATGGTATGTTATTGTATTGTTACGACGGTCTACTCGATCGTCGTAGGTACAGTGGAAACAAAATAAGTACAAGACACCAATTAAGTCACTAATCACACCTTTAATTGTTATAGTAAAACAGTTCGTAATTAACAACACAGTGTCTACAACAAATCAAATGAAATTGTTCATACGCAATAAAATGTCCACTAATATTAAAACTCAACTGTATTACAATTATACCGTCCGAATATAAAACGCAACACTTCACTAATAACTACTTGAATGTACACCGTAATAACTCGAACCGCTCTGTAAATATATCGCACTAATACTCTCGAACCGCACAGTCAAAAATCTCGCATTGAACTGAAAACTAAGGCCGCGACGCGATGTATTTATAGTTACGCTCACACACCAGAAGCTTCCAAACTGCGTCTTATCTCTCGCGAACTACGTAAATTGCTACGGCCTTGACACAGTCCGAGCGCCCGAGCGGAGCCTGGCACAGTCGAGAAAATTCTCGCAAAATGCGTTTAGTAGCACGTACACCACACGCTTACGTCGAGATCTTTCTGGCGCATTCGATAAACGCGTAGACTGTTCTGTGCTGTCGTAGCACTTCCCCCTCCTTAAGCCTGTTCGTCCCGAACTGGCAAAGCGTCTCTAAATTTGTATTTAGCCAGGCGATCTAGGTGGACGACCTTGAACTTTCGCTGTCCTTCCTGTTGAATCCGATAAACAACATCGTTAATCCTTTTTTTTACAGTGTAGGGTCCTTCCCAGTTAGACTGAAGCTTAGGTGAGCGACCACGACGGCGCTTTGGATTGAACAACCAGACCTGATCTCCTTCTTGGAAACCCACACTATTGCTGCGAATGCCATACCGAGTTTTCATTTTATCACTGGCAATCTTGAGCCGTCCTCTTACCAAGCGATTCATTTCTCGCAGTTGGTTTTCTAATTGCGAGGAATAGTTCTTTGGCTCTTGGGACTGAGTCTCAGGTGATCCAAACATCAAGTCCCCAGGAAGACGAATCTCCCGCCCAAACACCAATTTTGCTGGAGTCATGCCGGTTGTGTCATGTACTGATGATCTATACGCCATAAGGAATAGTGGTATACGTTGGTCCCAGTCTGTTTGGTTCTCGTCAACAACTTTCGAAAGATGCTGCTCAAGTGTCCTGTTGAATCTCTCAACCATCCCGTCCGACTGAGGATGCAGAGGCGTTGTCAGGGTCTTTCGAATTCCGAGTAGACGGCATAATTCTTTAAACACTCCTGATTCGAAATTTCTCCCTTGATCCGTATGGATTTCCATAGGGGCTCCATAACGGCAACAGAAGTTGTGAACTAACTGCTTTGCCACAGTGGTAACCTCCTGATTTGGAATTGCGTAGGCTTCCACCCACTTATTAAAGTAGTCACCTACAACCATGATGTACCGGTTTCCATCGTCAGTAACTGGGAATGGTCCAGCAATGTCTATGGCAATTCTCTCGAAAGGTTGTCCAACGTTATACTGTCTCATTTTTCCCCTGCTTCTGGTTTGTGGGCCCTTGCTTGCAGCACATATTTCACACGTCCGAACCCATTCCTCTACGTCGTGGCGAAGATGAAGCCAATAGAATCGCTTCCGTATTTTATCAAGGGTTTTGTTAACGCCAAGATGGCCTCCAGATGTTCCATCATGCATCTCCTTCAAAACAGACTGCACTTTACTTCGGGGAACTATCAACTGCATGACCACGTCTCGTCCATCTGCACTTTCCCAAGCCCTTTTCAGCAATCCGTTTTCTAAGGTGAGAGATTCCCATTGTGCCCAGTAGCCCTTCAGCACTTCAGAACCATGGCAGATATCTTGCCAATCCGGGCGGCGACCTTCCTCTTTTGCTGTCAAGATCGGTCCAATGTCTTCATCAGTCATCTGTTCTTGTCGACAGTCTTGTGTTGTCCAGCCATCAGCCAGGAAATCTACAGTGATGGCTTGAACATGTTCGCTTGAGTTTTGTTCTTCCTTTCTGTGGCAATGTCGGCAGTCTTCCGGGCATGGTCTTCGTGATAAGCCATCTGCATTACCGTGCAGGCGCCCCCGCCGATGTTGTACCTTGAAGTTGTACTCTTGCAGACGTTCGAGCCACCTTGCCAACTGTCCTTCCGGATTTTTAAATCTCAAGAGCCATGCAAGTGCAGCATGGTCGGTACGTAGTGAAAACTCTCTCCCATAGAGGTATTTATGGAAGTGCTCCAAAGCTCTGACAATTGCCAGCAACTCTCTTCTTGTAATACAATAATTTCTCTCTGGTTTAGAAAGCGTCTTGCTGTAATACGCTATTACTCGTTCTTCACCGTTCTGCACTTGAGACAAAACTGCTCCTAGACCAGTATTGCTTGCGTCTGTGTCTACGATGTACTTCCCTTCGGAAGCTGGAAAAGCGAGAATTGGCTGCGAACATAATGCAATCGGTCAATCTGGCAGATGTTTTTATAAAAGATTTCTAGAACATATTCCTAAGCCAAGTAATAATAAGTCCAACTTTGCACAACATTTAATATCAAGCGGACATAAATATACGAACTTCGAAGAAAATTTAACAGCGTTGCATATTTGTAAAAAGGGTAGACGGATGGATAGTCTGGAGGAATTTGAAATTTATAAAGCTTTAAAAGATAGTAACACCAAAAACAGTTTATTAAATGACCAGGTAAATTTTGCGTCAAATTACCTGTTCGACACTGCAATCAGTTTGTCTTAATCTTTGACCAGTCGCGTGAAAATCGCGGTTGCGGGTGAACGCATGCGGGAGCTCCAGCCGTGGTTAGCAAAACTTATTACATGCGATTTATAATTTATTTTATTTATTTTGACTTGACCAGTATCATGGTCGTGATTTTAATATTTTAATTTATTAATTATGTATCTGAGGATGGGACTTAGTCCCGAAACGCGTCATCAGTGACGAAACTGTGTATCGCTAAAGTGGATATTAAGGTAATTATATATCATATAATAAGTGATACGGTACGCAAACAAATAAGTAATTAATAATGCAATCTTCAACGTTCTAAATGCTTGTTCACACTCTCTCGACCATTGGAAGTTTCGTTTATTTTCCGTTAGCTCATGTAGTGGTTTAGCAATAGTAGCGAAGCCTTTCACAAAACGTCGGTAATATGAGCATAACCCCAGGAAACTCCGAACTTCGTGTTTATTCTTCGGAACTGGCCAGTCTCTTACGGTGTCTACTTTATTAGGATCCATGCTAACGCCCGCTGCCGAAACCAGATGGCCCAAATACTGTACTTCCTTCTGGAATAGAAAACACTTCTTCGGGCTCAGCTTCAGTTGTGCACCGTGAATTCTAGTTAGAACTTCCTTAAGGTTTTCCAAATGATCTTCGAAAGTCTTCCCGATCACTATGACATCGTCTAAGTAAACAAGGCAAGTTTTCCACGTCAGGCCTCGGAGTATCAGGTCCATCAATCTCTCAAATGTTGCCGGTGCATTACAGAGTCCAAATGGCATGACGTTAAATTGGAATAAGCCACTTGGGGTCGAGAAAGCGGTCTTTTCCTTGTCTTCTTGATGAAGACCCACTTGCCAATATCCACTCTTCAGGTCCAATGTGGAAAACCACTGTGCTCCGGACAACGTGTCGAGTGTATCGTCAACGCGAGGTACTGGATAGCAGTCTTTCTTTGTAACGTCATTTAACCTCCGGTAGTCTACGCAGAAACGCAATCCACCATCCTTCTTCGCTACCAGCACTACAGGGGAAGACCAAGCACTTGACGAAGGTTCAATTACTCCCTCCTTCAACATGTCCTGTACTAACCGAGACATCTCCTCTTGTTTAGATAATGGAGGCCTTCGAGGAGGTTGGCGTATCGGTGTTGTGTCCCCGGTATTGATGCGATGTTGCACAAGAGAGGTTCTTCCCAGTGACTGTCCCCGAACTGCAAAACAATCTTTGAATTCGTGTAAAAACTGTCCGAGTTCTTTTACCTCACCACTTGAGAGGTCGTTAGAAGATCTGTTCAATAATTCTTGCAGTTCCTCTGGTAATTTAGAAGTATCCGAAGAACTGGGTCTTCGTTGCGTTATTCCGGCTACCCAGGCCACAGGAGTCAATTTGCCTAGGAGCGTATTGCTTTGTAAAGTGATAGCTTGATCCAAAATATTCGCCACTCTAATAGGTACATTTCCGGTTGCGTCAGGTTTTACTAAACTTCTGGCAATTAGTATGCCCGGTGTGCTGACTACCTGGGGTTCGAATATAGAGCACTGATTGCCCCTAGTATCTACCGCAGTTCTAACCATGATGATCTTTTCGGAGTTTGGCGGAACAGTTACGGCCACTTGGTTTATGACGTCCATCGATTTTTCTGCTGTCGTCATTGTTGATAGCATTACCTCTTCGCCTCCGATTCTCAAGACATTGTTTTTGAAGTCGACTATAAATCCGTATGCGTTCATAACGTCCACACCAAGAATTGCTTCATCCACAATGTCTGCAACAAGTACTTGATGATTAAACTCAAGTCTACCGAGGCGTAGGTGTATCTCCACTTTTCCATACACTTTTACAGGCCGTCCAGTAGCTGTTCGCAAGCTGCAAGAGCACCAGATTGGCTTGAGATCTTTCACCACGTCGGGGCGCACAATAGAAACTGTTGCGCCTGTGTCAACTGTAATCGAGGTTGGCCTTTCTTGAACAAATCCGGTAACTACCAAGCTCCCGGTGTTTTTCTGAAGCGTAGAAATTGCGTATTCTCTAGGGGCTTCGTTCCTCCAGTTAGTCAACACACGCCCCGTTGCACCGACTATTGCTCGTTTCCCTGCTGCTGAATTCTAACCCGACAATCTCGTTGTAGATGTCCAGGTTTCCCACATCGATAACACTTCGGTCTTCCATCCTTTCTTATTTTATTCTGTGGCGCCGACCGTCGAGTCTCTGTTCCTTGTTCTTCTTCCTCATCGTCTGTGCCGTCGCGATCTTTTAGCTCGCGCACTTTATGACTTGTCCAACCAGACGCTGATTTGGCGGCCTCAAATTGCAAAGCATGTACCAGGGCGTCCGCACTGTTCTGGTGTCTTGCCATTCGTAACACTTGCTGTAGTTCGTTATCTCGGACACCGGCAGTAAATGTCTGCATCGCAAAACGTGTTCGAAAATCTTCTGGCGCTTCAGGATAGGCGTCTAATTAGTCTGTCGATACTTGCTTCAAACTCTTGAAGACTTTCCCCGGAATGCTGTCGCCTTGCTCTCAACTGGGTGCAGTACACATCTCGCAAATGTTTATCACCGTAGCGTAATTCTAGAGCTTTTATCAACTCGGCATAGATGTTCTGGCTGTCAGGTGGTACTTTCTGTAGCAATTCTGCCGCGGGTCCTTTTAATGCAAGAACAAGTGAAACAGCCTTGTCTTTCTCTGTCCAATTATTTGCGCATGCAGCAGCTTCAAATTGGCGGAGGTACGTTGCCCAGTGACTGTTTCCGTCAAAGGTTGGAGCTTTGACATGAACTGTCCCTACTGCAGGCAAAGTGACTTTCTCTATTAACTTATTTTCTGTGTCTTTTTCTGTCTTTATCAGTGGTACAGTCTGTTCAGAAATTTGTTTTGGTTGAATCTTCATGCACTGTTCGACTTCACTTTTAATTTGTTCTCTTATGTTTGCCATTGAGTTTTCTACTGCAGATATTTTTGTTGACATAACTTCTTCCACAGTCAAGACAGATTTTTCTACTTTAGCTATTTTATTTGACATGGATTCTTCTACGTCAGATATTCTGGTAATCTGATTATTGAGCTCACCTCGTAATTCACCTACGTCACCACGTAGGAGACCCAATTCTGCGGTAGTATGTTCTTGTAACTGTTTCTGCATAGTTTCAAAGAGAGCTTCCGTTTTATCTTTTTGTCTTTCTTCTGTCTCTAGCATTAGTGCTTTCTGACGTTCCTCAGCTTCTTCTCTTTCCTGCCTGCGTTTTTCATCCTGTCGTTTTTCTGCTTCTTCTCTTTCTTGTCTTCGTTCTTCTTTTTGTCGTCTTTCTGCTTCCAGCAGGAGGGTTTTCTGTCTCTCTTCCGCTTTCTCTGCATCCTGTCGTCGTCGTTCTTCTGTCTGCAACAACAGCGCCTGGAAATTTTCAATCATCTGACTGGCATCCATCGTTTTTCGATTAATTACGAATTACACTCGTCTTGTACAAAGTATCCACTGTTTCCACTGTTAACCGTTCTATCCCAGTTCTGACACCACTGTTACGACGGTCTACTCGATCGTCGTAGGTACAGTGGAAACAAAATAAGTACAAGACACCAATTAAGTCACTAATCACACCTTTAATTGTTATAGTAAAACAGTTCGTAATTAACAACGCAGTGTCTACAACAAATCAAATGAAATTGTTCATACGCAATAAAATGTCCACTAATATTAAAACTCAACTGTATTACAATTATACCGTCCGAATATAAAACGCAACACTTCACTAATAACTACTTGAATGTACACCGTAATAACTCGAACCGCTCTGTAAATATATCGCACTAATACTCTCGAACCGCACAGTCAAAAATCTCGCATTGAACTGAAAACTAAGGCCGCGACGCGATGTATTTATAGTTACGCTCACACACCAGAAGCTTCCAAACTGCGTCTTATCTCTCGCGAACTACGTAAATTGCTACGGCCTTGACACAGTCCGAGCGCCCGAGCGGAGCCTGGCACAGTCGAGAAAATTCTCGCAAAATGCGTTTAGTAGCACGTACACCACACGCTTACGTCGAGATCTTTCTGGCGCATTCGATAAACGCGTAGATTGTTCTGTGCTGTCGTAGCAGTATATTATATCACTATTATCAATAAAGCGTGGACAAGTGTAGACATACCAAGAGAATGGGAGGAAGCATTGATAGTTCCTATTTTTAAGAAAGGTAACGCAAGAGATTGTAATAAGTATAGGGGTATCAATCTGTTAAATACAATTGTTAAGGTTTATGAGCAGATAATTAATAATAAATTGGTCCCAATTTTAGAAAATAGTTTGGAGGAATCACAGAGTGGCTTTAGATCAGGTAGAAGTGCGCAGGATCACATTTTTACTCTGCAACAGATAGCTGAGAAGTCGATACAACAAGATAAATTGGTATGTTTAGCTTTTATTGATCTTGAGAAGGCTTTCGATAGTGTGCCTAGAACAAAAATATGGGAAAGTTTAAAAAATAGAGGAATAAGGAGTAAAATAATTAAGGTAGTACAGAGGTTATACAAAAATAATGTTAATTATGTAATTGGTAAAAATATGAGGTCGTTAGGATTTACAACAAACTATGGATTAAGGCAAGGAGGTGGACTGAGTCCGACATCATTCAACTTGTATATGGACGACATTATTAAGAACTGTTCACTGAAGGTTAAGAAAATGCATGTTGGATACAGGAAGTTGCGAAGTATAGAAGTAGCAGAAGGGGCTTTTGCGGATGATGTAGTGCTAATGGCTACAAGTGAAAGGGCGTTACAGGGTAATTTGAATATATGGAATGAAGTTCTCCAGGAAAAAGGGATGAAAATAAATAAGACCAAAACAAAGGTAATGGTAATGGGGGAGAAAATAATAAATATAGAGATTGGAGGAGTGAAGATAGAACAAGTCAAACAATTCAAATATCTAGGGGTTATAATAGACAGTAATGGGAAACAAGAAGCCGCATTAAATGAAAGAATTGAAAAGGCAATAAAAGTATATTATGCATTAAACAGTAGATTTATAAATAAGAAGGAGATATCAAGAAAAACGAAAATGAGTGTGTATAAAACAGTATATAGACTGGTTTTAACATACGGCTGTGAGACGTGGGTGCTATCCAAAAGCCAAAAAAGTAAAATCCAGGCGGCAGAAATGAAATATCTTAGGAGAGTAGTGGGAGTAACAAGGAAAAACAGAGTTAGGCATACACAAATAAGAGAGGATCTGGAAGTGATATCGATTCTGGATTTTATTGAACAGAGACAACTATGCTGGTGGGGACACATGCAGAGAATGGATAGTGATAGAATGGTAAAACAGGTTTGGGAGGCAAAATCAGGGGGGAGAAACAAGAGAGGAAGACCGCGACTGACTTGGGATGGAATGATGGGAAACATTTTGAGAGAAAGAGGCTTGGGCTGGAGGGAAGCGAAGACATTGTCAATGGATAGAGTAAGATGGAAAAAATTTGTATATAGAGTGTAGTTGATGTACTTATCATATATTGATGTAACCCGACACCAATATGGTATAAGGGTATTTTGATAATAAATAAATAAATTATTAACAGAAATTCTATTTATCCGGTGCTGTTAATAATAATCATCCCCTTTTCTACTCCACACACACTATTACCTCCCTGGACTGTTGCGTCCAGTTGCCTCCACAAGGACTGAGGCGGAAGAAGTGAGCACTTTTTTCTTTTCTCTCACTCCCATCCTTGCTTCAGCGTTACAAGAAACTTCAGGGTAAGTACCCCTACTCATTATTTTACTATATGCCCCTAAGGTCTACCACCCCTATTTGGGTGAAAATAGACTGTGTTCAAAATAATCTTAGATTCCCTGATTAAACCCCATTAAATTTCCAAATTTACACCAATTTCAAAGGCAACCAACTATGGTCAGTTTTACAATAATTCTGCCCACAGCTGATTGTCATCCAAAACCACGATCTGGGTTGGTAAGGTCGAGATCGCCCGAAATGTAGGGAATCACATTTAAAACCTGTTACACACAATACACAAAGACATGTTTAGATTCCTACACACATACATAATCAACATAATAAAACACAGTACACTCGTAATTAACATTGCGATTATTACATTAAAATAAACAATTCACTTTTAAGTTTGACTAAAAATTACATACCTTACAGCTTTACTTCAGTTTCAAATTCTATTAAATCTTTCACTTGTTTCATTTATTATTACATTTCAACTATGATTTTCTATTTAACATTTTCATCATTAATTGGTTCGGGTGATTCTCCGTCATTCACAATGATTTGATTTTATTGAATGGGCATTTATACATATAACCTTATTCACCTTCCTCCTTCTAACAACCACTAACAGATTTGCACCAAGTGACACCGATCTCTCAATTATATCTACCTCCACTAATTTCTCTAATTTTACTTAAATCCTTCCCCTCTTATAATAAAGCATCTGATACACTTTTTGTACATAGGATGTGTGTTCCCTTCCCTTATACTCACTCCCTTATTAGTTCCTGGCCTCTCCCAGGTAACTCTGCCAAACCTCATTTAATACTTTTCACCCCCCGCCACAACGTCTTGCGTTGAGGACTCCTTACCACACCACCCTCACTACAAAATGTCACCACCACCTATTTACTCTCCATTTACATCACTCTCACTTTCTCTACCTACATGCACTCTCGCTACTGTGTCCCTACTACTGACCCGTTTCTGTATTACTTTTATTCCAAAAATTCTTATTTTGTCTAACACCCATTTAAAATTAACTGTGACTGACTCAATGCCTTATTGAAATAATTATTATCACCCAAACTCTATCTTTTTCCACATTTTACATTAAGTTAACCATTGAAAATTACATTAGAAAATTCATAATTACCTCAACTAATTTAATCACCCAATTTAAAACCTTTTAAACTCATTTAATTGCATTTACCAGCACATGGTATTTTTCATCATTTACTATTTATTATAAAGTTTAAATATACAACATTAATTAATTAATTAATTCCTCTCAAATTATTTAATTCAACCTTTCTCAAGAACACTCAGTTTTTTAATTACAATAGTCCAAACAATTCCAATTCAGTTATTTGCATGATAAACTTCACCATGATTTATTTAGTCTGATCAACTATTATTATTATCATTTTTATACAATCAATTCCTACTACATATATACATTGTTTACCTAGAATACAAGGTACAACATAATGTACTACACAAATACATTTAACATTACTACACAACTATATACAATCCAAATTATTATTGTAACATAATGAGTATTGGGGTGTTTCTGCCACACGTTGGATGCGTCAATTTGTAACAGCACGTTTATACAGTGTGTAAATTCTTTTAGTTACTGGTTACAAAAAATGTTTAATGAAGTCTCTATTTTGTATGCAGTAATTTGCTTTTATGATAATTGGTAAATATTATTTATGTAATTATAGTGTGATAATTTTTATGGATAAAATAATAATTGCTGGTCGGTAAATGAATGTAACGGTAGCGTCGATCTTGAAGTGGAACTCCTCTTCTTGGTTAAATGTCGTCAGTGTAAGTGCCGTCAAGTGTTGTCTGGACAAATAAATTAACATAAAAAACACTTTCACGTACCTGGTAGTAGTACTTGAAGTTCTGACGTTCACCTACCCAGAATAAACTGTCAAGATTCTCCTATAACCAGCTTATACTTTAGAAACAAGGTTATACAACTCCTTGTATGTAATGTGGGCGCCACATGGGTTTACTTCATGAAAGGTTCCCATGAAAAAACAAATTGCTAAATTTTAAAATTGCATGTGTTCACTTTATATCTTGTTTAAATGCTTAGGGCATTTAAAATAATTCAGATATAGTACTGTAAGATTTCTGCTCAAAGGAATCTCAATGTACTCTATGCTGAGTATTGCTTATCTAAATGAAATAATTGGAACCAAAGTTTATGCTGTATAACATTACGAGTTTATTATACCCTTTAAAATCAACTCAAATGAAAAACTCAATTGTTACAGTAATACAATTTGGATGGTAAGTTACCCATCTACTATCTGGCCTAGCTCAATTTAAAGACATTATAAAACTCTTATAATTATTAACAAATTTTAATTTTATTTTATAAGTTACCTCACGGGTAGGTTCTTGAAAATACAAACAGAACGTTATTAATTGCCTTGATAGACATTACTGTGATGATAATTCATATTTGGCCTCTTTTAAAAAAAACTCGCAATTATTTTTGAGATTAACGATCGTTTCGTATGCTTATATCCTAACAAATATTATTATACTTAACTCTAACACAAATGTTCTTACATTGGATTATTTAATCCTCTAAATAAATTGATACAGTGTTTGCTATTAAAAGTTTGGTTGTCTTTGCGTCAGTACAAGAGTGTTGATAATTATGATCAGTGAAAACAGATAAACAATAAAATTGGTCACTGTACTACCTTGCTTCTTTTTAATCTTATAGATTAAAAATTAAACACTTTAGTGATCGGATCATAATGATCACTATCTAACTGCACTTTATTCGCACTTAGAACGAGACATATACCCTCTTCTTAATGAAACTGGGTTGTTTACCTTACAGGTTAAAATGCTTTCGCTCGTTCCGAACACACGCACTAATTAAAAATATTCACTATTACTTGTCGATGCACTTTTCGTGTGATGAATCGCTGTACTGTTAATTATTTTGGTAAATTTTGAAGTATTTACTACTATTATATTGTATTACGTCATCAAAATGTAAGACCCTGTCGAGCGGCAACTGGATGGCTCAAGATGAAGGTAGCGAATAAGCAAATTTCTCAGCGTCTCTGGTTATATACCCCTCGTCTTCATCGCCGTTAGGGACAAAAGTCGCTAAGTAAACTCTTTTTTGATTGGTACAGAGAACCGTTACGATGACGTATTGTTTTATTTAACTGCCACCGGAGCGTATCTTTCGCCTAACTGTCGTTGTTGTCCGTATTCACTGACAATTTCTTAATTTTGATAAAAAAATGATGCTAACACTCACTATGCATTTATTATAATTCCGATCTCTAGGTTATTATTATCAAATTAAAGTTTAGTCTCTGCTCTTTAATTTGATATGGCTTAATGCTGGTTTTAACCTCGCTATCTCTGACAATACATACAAATAGTGTTTTGAAACATGGTTTCTTATTGTCGTCTGCTAATAATGCACAATGCGACTATTTCTCATCTTTTTACATTTTGTTATTTACGCTGTGTTCTCTTTTGGAACGTTATTATTTGAATAAAATTACATACATGATTACAATTAAAAGCTATTTATAGCTGAACAATACTAAATCTTAATATAATTATGATAATACGTTATTATGAAAATTCCTTATTCTCTAAATACATTTTACTTGGCCTACTCAATTTAAAGGTATACAATAATAATTGAGTGGTGGTATTTCACATCTCATTTAATTATATTTATTGTTCAGTAAATTTAATGTTCACTAGGAGTCCTGTTTCCCTATTAACTCACTGACATAACTTCGTTTATGTATGGTCTAGATACATTCATAGCACCATGTTTATTCCTTAATTATTATTACTAATTACATTTCGTTTAATCAGGAAGTTGCTTATACACATAAGACTTCCTTTTATAATTATCTTTATCCAATAATGTTACATCTGGGTTTGTAAAGCTAGTCTTTATATATCCTTGTGGCTATAGCTAGTATAGTCATAGGCTTTGTTATTTATTTATCATAGTTCTTCTAATTTCAGCCAAAATGCTGTTATTGTTATTACTTTATTTCAGTCATTGGTTATTTAGTTTCTATTTACATGACTCTACACATTAATGTCATGAACTGGTTCGCTTGACAGCTTATTGTGAACTTTGCATGTCCATTAGTTAAAGTCAGTCATTGTGTTTGTTGTAGTGTCATGCAGTGTATTCATCACTGCTTCTTGGGCTCCTTCCTCTTCTTTCTTCTTTGCTGGTCCTTCTCTTCTTTGCTACATTCATTACAAATGATTCACTTCTATAACTTTAGTGTAATAATTTACCCTTCTGGTGTGTGTCTTGGTTATGTAACATTTTGTAGTGTTACATTATTCGTTATTGTTTACCATTAATCATTTCACAATACAGTCCATGTCGAAACCACACTATTCACATAATTAAACATTCATAAACAACTGTTTAACCACCATCATCGAATAATAATCTGATCTTACGACTACACAAATCATTTACAGTTAAATACCTATTGCTATTATAATTATAATAGTCATCATTACTTTTTCCCATTGTATCAATATAGTAACTACAAATATTATTGCATACTATCAATTCAAAATTCCTGTCGACATTGGGTATGTTAAATTCTCCTTTAGTATTTTCCGTTAAAGTCAGGTAAGTTATAGTATCATCTACATTGTTGCTAAACACACTAAATCGAAATAAATAAATAAAATAAAACTGCCAGAATCTTACCTGCGATCTTTTCTTGCTTACTTACCTTTTATAAATTTCAATCAGAAGTCCAGAGTTGCCACGACGTTTTAGGCTATACATCGAAACCTTTACACTCTTCCTTAATAAACCAAAAGGTATAATTTTGCAATCTGACTTCCCCCCAATTCAGAAGACACCCGGGAACGTTAGACGAATTTTTCAGCACAGAACACTAGGAAGTGGTAACGACGAAATAACTACAACTAACACATTGTTATATTTAGAAACAAATAGGTTTACTGTTATCTTACTTTTCTTCGAGAATGTTATATTTAGAAACAAATAGGTTTACTGTTATCTTACTTTTCTTCGAGAAATACACAAAATAGAAAAATTACAAACAATTATTTCGGTGAAGTGATATAGTCAATAATATTTTACCTTAGCCTAACGTTTACTTATATTATATATATATTTTTTTTTTTTAAGACAGGCCAGTATTTGCATACACACACATTCATTCATACAATATTTAAATTATTCCCTTTATATAATATTTAGAGCTCTGTACATTACAATGGTTAATAATTATCTGGTTATCTACTTAACTCCCTGCGTCTCCCCCGTCACTTGCCGCACCGTGTACATATTTGAATATACTTATACTGTTAATAAATTTTCGGCTCGCCAGCCCGTTATGTTCAAACGGCCGCCGCTGCCTCGCAACAACACCACTGCTTGATTCACATCTTGTTATGCAGGTGAGATGAAAACTTGTGCCCAGCCGGCGGACGCACCACTGCTCGTGTCCGGCACTTAGAGATGTTATTTTCCGACTGACTGACGCCATGCTGAGCGTCGGTAAATTTTACTTCCGCCCGCTCGCTCTCTCATTGGTTGATTTTGTCATGTGGCTGGTTTTATGAGCCATGAGTTGGTAACTTCCGTCATCCTAAAACCACATGGCAAGAAAAATTTTACACTTTGGCCATTTTACTTGGGATGGTTTCAATCTGCGTAGCGTCATCTGCGCGCGTTGATGGTGTTGCGCGTACTCTGGGTGTAACACAACACTTTATTTCTCGGAATTGTACTGCGTTCCATTACAACATCTCACTCACACATCTATTCCAACGTTCATTGTTTGAATAAACTCCTTTTATACATGGGCCTAGTCAAACTGATACAAATAAATTTATCTGATTTTAACAAAATAAAGACCCCCCTTTTTGTACCATCACAACATTATCATCTACTGCTGCTGCATCAGTTTCAACACAAGGTAAGATTTCAATATAATTATCCACTCTCTCTATACCTAACCTCTCTACTAACTCTTTATAATTTCTACTGATCTCAAATAACTTTATCTCCCCATCAACACACAACTCTCTCTCAAAATATCCCTCACCATAACGCCATTTCACACTTTCTCTCTTAATACATGCAGAGGGTATTGTTACATTAAAACACCTCCTGGTCCTTCCTGGAACCTCATTAAAACTCAAGGGACAACTTGAAGACACAATGCCTTCCTCTAAGGGAAATTCGCCCTTCAACAACAACAGTGAACACCTTGGTTCACAATAAACCTGGGGAAAATTTACCCCCTGCAACCCCTCTACCTGTAAACTCTCTCTACACTCCCTCTTTAACTCATCATCACTCACTAACATTCCATTATTAAACTCTACTTCCCCTAAAAATTCATCAGCACTCTCAATATTCACAACCTTACTCTCTAACCCCACATTTTTAATTATATCATCATCACCACTTACCTGTTTTGATTCACCTGTATTCTCCTTTAATCGATATCTATCTCCTTCCCGCTTCTCGTCTCGTTTATTCATTGTAAAGTTATTAATCATGTCATCTATTCTTGCGTTTTGTTCATCGAACTTATGATTTATTGATTCAACTATTTTATTTTGTGTTTCAATTTCATTTCTTATTTCCCTTTTGAAATCATTAAAATTTTCGTTCTGTTTGTCACATTTACTATCTATCTTTACTAGCAATTGCATCATTGCCGTTATTTCATCTGTTTTGTTTTCATACCGAGTTGAGATGGGTGTTAATTGGACTGTATTAAATTTGACTGATTCAGTGGCACTAGGCTCATTGATCTGACTAATTGGTGTTGAGTGAACACCCATCTCACTCGTAAATTTGTCGTCAGTCAAGCTGACTTCCACGTTATTTGCCATCTCAAAAATATTTTTTTTTTTTCAAAATACTAATATATATTACACATACTTATTACCTAACAAGGTATTCTATTTACCCATACTACACATGATCACAACATAACCTTATCCTTGTACGTCTATTTTCACGTACATCAAAAAAAATTTTTATTTCACTTCAAACAACCATCCTGTTCCTCAAGACAGGTCTACATTTGCATAAATTTTATTTGTGCAAATGGTCCCTCCGTTCGGGCGCCATTGTTAAGTTTTATTTATTTTATTAATTTAATTTTATTAATGTACTTTGTGTTTACAACTTTTGACTCTGATAGCCGCCATGTTGTCTACTGCCAACTTAATTTTACTTACCGGGTCCAGGATTCAAATTAGACGTGCTGAAAACAAGATGGTTGCTTGGAATAACTAAGTTGTTTATAAGTTTACTAAACATTAAATTTTATTGATCTTTCTTTGTTTTTTTTGGTTTTTCTTACTCAGCCCCTTTTAACTTCTTAATTTTTTACATAGAATTAATTTTCTTCTATTTCCCCAGAAGAAAGTCATTTTAGACAAAAAACTTGTTACTGCACAAGGATTATTTACACACTTAATTTTCTTATGCAGGTCATCTACCCTCTAAACAAAATAATAAGTTCTTAAAATTCTAATCAAAATTTATTATTGAGCACAAACCAGCGCTTCACACACACACACACATATACTTTTCATAACTTACATGATTTTTGTTTAAAAGCCCCTTTGTGAGCTCACTATTTTTAAGTTAAATGTATATTCTATTGCCTTTTTTTTTTTAGATTTCTTCTTATATTTCTTTTCAAGATTTCAATATTAACTTATCTGCAATTGAGTTCCAAAATCAGTCCATCCTCTGTACGTCTCCTTTCATCACTCCGCACATTTCGTTCTTTGGTTTTAGCTCTCGCCCGATCACTCGAAACTGTTAATGAAACACAACGGTTCCTTCATTTTGTTTATTTAATACTCCGGTTGTTGATTCATGTATTTTTTTACATTTTGGATTATTACAGGCGCCCGTATATTTGTTTTCGAGACTTTTACGTGTTATTCGCACGAGTTGTTATTGCAGACTGGGGCGAGATGAATGGCTCTAAAATCTGAGATGGAAGGGGGGTCACGTGACCACTTTCATTGTTTTCATTTATGTGATGAACCAATTTCCACAGCAAGGATAACTACGCATCGCATTCCACGTGATGTATTTACAGGCTTGGCCTTTACGTAACTGGTGACTTCATCGGTCAAAGTTCGTTTGGCAATGTTTAACTGTTTTTTGCTGGCGTCGGAATGTTGACCTTGACTCCCTTTCAATCGCTGGCTTACTACGTCTTATAAAATTGTACAATTATTATTTATGTTGTTACCCCAAAATTATTATTTAAACTTTTGTTTCCCCAAAATTACCCCGGGTAGGCCTAAATGTCCCGTTACATACTCAGCATCAGTAGCAGATTTGGAAAGGTAATCTGGGACGGGAAATTTTTGTTGTGGTACTATAATACATCAAACATTACAGTTCTCTTAAAAAAATTACAATAAATTATTCTTAAATTAAAATAAAACTATGATTGTCAGAAAAAATAAAATAATGTTCTGTCAATGAAGGTAAGGAAGATGTGTTTTTTTTAGTTGAAAGGAATTTCCCTGATCGACTTGCTTATGGGCATGTACTGATTGACCTAAAGACATGTTACCATGGAGTAAAAACATTGTTCAACATGTACCATATTCTTCTTCTTTTTCTTCTTCACTGGTTCAACAGGTATATGAAGCTGTACATGAATTACTACAGTGGATGCTGAATTTTATATCATATCTTTCTACATGGATACTGAATTAGTAGTCTTGATAGCCATCAAATTGTGGGGAGAGAGGAGAGTTACTGAATTTCTTCTCTAGAGGCGGGGACTTAACATTGTCTACCTGTTCACAGTGATCTTGCTTAAGTTTGTGTGCTGGTGTAAACATACCTGCCACCACACTCAATATCTTGTAAAACCACAATCATCTAGGCTGTTCTTGCAGGAACACCTTCTGCCACAAGTTCAACGTACTGTAGTGCACCTACGGCGAGAGGACCATTAATTATAAAATTATCATTATTCTGAAACAGGTTTACAAGCTTAACAACTAGATTCAGTCTGGCTAGTAAGTGAGTTAAAGAGGCCAACTATTTTCTTTTCAATGATAAATTCATATTCATCAGAAATAAACCAGATACAAACATACCAAAATCAGACATAAATACATTATGTCCATTACATTAGACCATAAGTTCAGTTTTGCAGAATTCACAATACTGAAAAACAAAGGTAAATTCTCATTTAAATGTATACTAGAACATATATATAACACTAATATAAAAATAATTTTTCAGATGGTTTGTTCTGCTGAACCTGAAGCCATATCAAGCACGGTACGTGTTCCCATGTTTTGATGATCCTCAGTTTAAAACATGGTTTGAACTTAGCGTTCCGCACAAAGGACATTACCATGTGCTGTCATCTATGCCTGTCACGGATGTCACAAACATGTGAGTTTACAGTTTACCTGTGCATACTTAGTGAGAGTGTCACAATGATCTGTGTGACACAGTGGGTATTATCCCCCATAACCACACTGTTGAAGTACTTAATTTGTGAAGTTTAAATTCATTGTTTCCATCTGGTTAGCACTACGAACTTTCTACACTATGTAATATATGTATAGAGATATAGACCTTTCCTCTCCAAACATTCCTTTGAACACTAACTTTACAATTTTTACAATCCTAATCTGCTATAATATTGTCTAATATAAAAATTCTTAACACACTCATACATATATGTTCCATAAGTTAAAATAGAATTAATCTACAACCCATACTCAGCAAAAGCAAATGAAAACCACGTTTTGTTGTTGTTGCAGCACGGCTGAGGGAGTATGGCAACGGGATCACTTTACTCGAACTCCATTAATGTCGGTCAACTCATTGGCTCTACTGGTGTCAGACTTCCAGCAACCAGTTGTAGACTACCTACAAAAAGGTAACAAACCGACATTCTGATAAAAACAGTAATAGGTAGCTGATCACACTGTTTTGAATACTCAAATAGAACAACTTATGAGGTTTGACAATTGAGTTCACAAACTCACCACTGTTTAGCACTGAGGCCAGCACTATACAAGCAGCTCTGTAAGATTTCATAACCTTGGTATTTCAGTGTCTCACAGCAGTGTTTGTGTTGACATGTGGTGGATCTGAGCTGAGTGGCGAGTATTGTTGTTTGTGCTTGTGCTTGTGCTTGTGTGTGTGTGTGTGTGTGTGTGTGTGTTAGAGCATCAAACATCCAATTTCTGGTGAAACTGGGCAAGAGTGGGAGTGAATTCGGGAAATGTTAGTGCAGGTGTACGGCGAGAATGCCATAAAGAAAACAGCAGTGTATAGAAAACAGCACTGTATAAATGGATTAAACGGTTTTCTGAGGGGAGGGAACAAGTGACTGATGAAGAAAAGGTAGGGTGGCCAGTAACGAGCCGAATGGATGAAAACATTGCCAATATTTGTCAAATTTTATGTGCAAATCAGCAACTGACCGTGAGATCCATAGCAGACCAAGCGAACGTTGACAGGAAATTGTGCGGAAAGTTTTAACTGAAGACCTTGGCATGCGCAAGGTGTTTCCCAAAATGATCCCAAACGAGCTCACCAAAAAGCAAAGGAGGGTTGAACTGTGCACAGACCTGTTGGAGAGGGGCAAGACGATATTTTGGGTCGAATAATCACAGATGATGAAACCTGGATCTTCATGTATGACCTTGAAACAAAGCGACAAACTGCCCAATGGAAGTCACTTGATTCTCCACAACTGAAAAAGTTCCGTCAATCAAAATCAAAAATCTATATATTGTTGATACTTTGATAACATTTTATGATATCCGAGAGATTGTGCACTATGAATTCATATCACCAGGAGAAGCAGTTAATGAAGTGTACTATTTGCGAGTGCTGCAAAGTTTGTGTGAAAAAGTGAGACACAAACGACTCGAACTTTTCACCAATAACTCATGCCTTGTCCATCACGACAATGCACCTGCACAGACGGCATTGTCTGTTCAGGATTTTTTTGGCCAGGAAACAAATAACTTTGGTCGACCACCCACCATACTCACCTGACCTTGCCTTGAATGACTTCTGTCTTTACCTGAAGATCAAAGAAGTTTTGAAAGGAAGACATTTTTATGACATTGAGGACATTAAGCTCTCAAGGCATACAACACCAGCTCTGAAGGCATTCCAGAAAGAGTTCCAAAATACCTTCAAAGGGTGGAGTAGGCACTGACATTGATGTATAGCTTCCCAAGGGGAGTACTTTCAAGATGACCATAGGTACTTTCAAGATTCAATAATAAGGTATGTAGCATATTTTCTAGGGTGATTTCAACAACCTTATTGTTGAGTATCGCTGTGATCGTCTTGAAAGTACTCCCCTTTGTGACTTTAAACTTTAATTAATAAAATTTGGATACATAAAATACTTAAAAACTGTCAACTTCCAAAAATTCTTACCTTCAAGTGGTCCAGGTCGTATATGCGAACTCGTGACCTGTAAGAGTGGTTACTGGGTTTTGTTACGTAATAAATATTAACTCTCATTTACTACATTTAAACAACTTTGTTTATTAAAATTATCTCCCACATACTTTCTTTCTCTTTAGTTTCTTTACCTTTAATTTTATTACATAGTATTTTATTATAATAAACCCTACTTCTACACCAGTACTTTTACATTTTATTTTCCCCTTTTATTCTTTATACATACACACATTCTCTCACTCTTTCTTTCTATTTATATTTCTTTACCCCCATTATTTGAGCTCATCAATTTAAATATTCCACCCTTTTGGCCAATATATACATATTGTAACAACTATTATCTGATGTTGTTTTATGTTGAGACTCCTTATACTCTTCGAAACTCTCACCTAATTAAGCCCCACGTTATGAGCGTCAATTTGTAACAACTAATAAAATAGATGTGTGCGTGACTCCCGTGTATCTATGTTAAGCCCCACGTTGGATGCGGCAATTTGTAACAACTAATAAAAGATGTGTTACTTATTTAATTACTGTTGCGGGTTTATAGTTAATTTAAAATTTTAAATTAACAAATTCAATCTATTTATAAGGAAAAATATTTATTATGTTGTGGATATTATTCGGTTGTTGATTATAGACCTGTGTTAATTAGTTATCAGGTGTTTTACCAGAGAAAAACGCTATTTTACGGTTATTATAATGAATAATTCAGTATTTTTCTCCAACCCTAGTCACTATGTATTATCTAAATTGAAAAGAGCGGAGTGTGAAGAGAATAAGTTAGTTCTCTATTCTCCCGTATTCACCAGCTGTCTGCAATCGAGCGCTGTCATTAGCTAATAACCCGTTCTTATAGGTTAAGTTGTTCCACTTGACGCTTTTATCGCTTTCTTTCCCTGTAAATTACACCCTATTCGAAATACAATAACTATTCTACAATAACACAGACTCGTCAAATACAACAAGGATTCTCTATTTTATTATTATTTTAAATTTCCAACAGTTGCTTTCTTCGGTTATTAAAGCATAATATCGATCATACAATACCGAATCGATTTGTTACTGAACTAGTGGTTTATGTTACAATTTAAATATAATTTTCAGTTTATCTCTTATCCCAGGGTACATGTAATTCTTTTAACTATTAGTAAGGCCAGGTAATGCAAATTCAGGTTACTAGGTATTACAATTTAAATTAAAATCTTATTATATAAAGTATTAACATAAGCAGGTTTTTACCAAGCGTTTACAAGGTACTCATCCAGGCCGTGTTCCACTAACAATGTCAGATCGACGGGTGATGAAGAATGGCTAGAATTTATTCACCTCCAGCTTCTCAATAAAGTTGTTGTTAGTGTCCCAAGATGTAACAGAAAGTTCAGTTCTTGATCTTCACTGATTTTTTCGTTTCTGGTGGTCACAGGTCCCGATGGAATTAGTGTAGTATTAAGTTCTTGCTCTGCAGTCAAAAGTGAGGTTCAGTAGGTAAATTTAATTCTCTTTAATTTTTGTTGTACGGTATTTATTCAATTCGACTTCTCCCAGTCTGGATTATCTTCATTTATTTATGGTTTCTGTTATAACTCATTTAGTAGTAAGTTTAGTTCATTTTTCTTAAGGTTTTTGATGTGAATTTTGTAGATAGGTTGTTTATTCTCAAAGTGATAATTTAGGAAGTCGTCCAATCCGTCTTTTTAATTAGTGTTTATATTTTAACATTGATTTGTAATAATTTTATTCATGAGGTTTTTTGGTTTTCTTGCGATTTTTAATGACTGAACTGTCCTCGTTTACATATAACAATTGAATGTCTAAATCAACAACATTTACTGCATTTTGTTGCCTTAACAACCATTGCTTCTTCTGTCATTGGATAATATCTGTTATCCTAGAGCCAGAATTAGGAAATATTCTTACACTTATTTAATAAAATACTCCCTGCTTGGAATTACATTAAATCACATAAAACTTTCAATTAATCTGCCTTATTAAACCGTATACATTTTACTACATTTTCTTCTTAATTGACTTATTTTAAAATGTATTAATTTAAATATCACTATAATATTGACGACTCGGAACACAATGTAGAGTGAAAGCCGGTTTAGGCTGTAAGGTAAAACTTTACATTTTTACTTATAAAAAACTTTGTGTTCCGAGTCGTCAATATTATAGTGATATTTAGTTAAGTAACGGACACGTCATGGACAACGAAATCCAAGGTATTAATTTCCTTTTACATAATACTGAGTTTAGGTCTATTGGTTTTATTACAGGTGTTATAATTTTTTGTTTTTAATTTAATTTTTCTTACCTGACCTACTGTACAAAGAGTCACTGGCTTATGGCCAATTCTATCAATTTTAATTTCCTGGTTTCAATTCATTATTATTATTTAGTTCATCATTGAACCCTTCATTGGTTTTTAACATAATTATAATGACCACTTGCCAACTTATTAACACTTTTTGTCTTCCTGGCCAAGTTTACAAATATTGTTTTAAACATCTTCATTAATTATTTAAAGTAAATACACTTAACATAATACCATACATAATAAATATACTTGTATTTAATTATTTAAATACAAGTTTAACATGAATGAAATGAGTACCCATTACTTAGTACTTCCTTGAAGCAATGGCTCCACACTTACTACATACAAAACATAAAATGAATATCATGTAAACACTATATCATGATACAGTACAACACCAAGTACATTTTATAAAACATTAAATATTAATTAAACAGTATCTTATATTCAAACTCCTACACAGTAAACTCATACCATTAGACACAGTGTTTCTAGTTTGCATCTTACACAGCTCATTACATATTTTATATTTAGGTACACCTTCAATGTTTTATTACCTAGTAACCTTACAAGGTATCACCAATGCATTTTTTTAGGTGAGATTGGCCCTCTTGTACTTAATTATGGCATACCTTGGGCATTGTTTTCAGTTATTTTGACAAAGTTCTTTATGTAACGTCGGGAACCTCAACTTTGTTACGTTACAATATTCACAGTACTTAACTGTCCGAGTTATTCCAAAATGATTCTGCCGGCTTTCAGTTCACGTTCACTAACACTGTTCTAATGTTTCACATTTACATGTTATTTAGATTCAACTGACACCACTTTTCCTCCTGGTTTTCTTCTTTGACACTATTACATATTTCGGTAGACCTTGGCTACTCAATTCACTTCGGTCTACCGAAATTCCGAGGCTGCATTTTATTACGGCTGTACTGTGTGATGCATTGTGACGAACTGCCCGGCGACGACTCTGAACATTGTGCGCGCGGTTGCCTACCCGCCAGGCATTAGGCATTGCCATCAACTCGTACTCTGTGATTCGTTGTTTCTGTTGCATGTTCGGCTGTGGAATTTTCTGTACGTGACTTTCACGTTGTGAAAAAGCGGCACACTCGCGCGCTCGTACACATTCCCAGACGCTAACAGCTTTTGTGCCTTGTACGGCTTGGCATGAGGTGGACTACAGGGTGTTCAAAAATGTCAAGCGTTTGTGATCAAAATGTTGTTCAGCTTGGGTTGCTACTGCTTTTTACAATTATTATGAAAAATAACATAAACCCCTGGGTTTTCCCCGTTACAATACCCCCCCAATGAGAGGTTTTCTGCCGAAACAGAAAAACTCTCATTGCCTAAAAGCCCAAGAGAATCAGCTAGGATATGACGCCATTGACCCCTGCATTGACCAATGCTCCTCACAAGCTGACTCGTTATTAATAGGTGCATTATCAGGGATAGTTTCTGTCTCCCAAAATTTTTCGAGAGACTCCAGAATTTGACCATCGTTGTTCCAAGCTAGGAACGAAACAGCAGGACCCTTATGACGGCAGTGTTAGGGCAGATTGCCTGCAAGAATGTAGCCTAACTTTGTTTCCTGTATAATAACAAAATGAGAACCGCGTACGTATTTGTTAGCTAAGATTAAATCTAGGTAGAATTGCGCTCCTAAAAGTATGTCGATGTCAGCTGATATGTTGAAATTTGGATCAGCAAGGAAAACGTGATCTGGAATGTTAAATTGATTTATGTCAAAAGATTGTGCTGGCACTTTATGGGTTAATGCAGATAAGACCGCACATTTTGCCTCGAAGCTAAATCTTTGATAGCAGGAAATAATCGGTATGTTAGATTTAGTCAAGTTAAGCCATAATTTCTTGGCAAATGATTCCGTACAAAAATTTATTTGTGAACCCGCATCCAAAAGAACTCTTGCCAGTTGTCTGTTGCCAGCCTGGTCAATGACAAACACAATTGCTGTTGATAAAAGAATATTATTTGTAGATTGTAATTTGAGTGAACAATAATTACTGCTGCTGGCAGGAACTGGCTTCGACACATTGTTTATGTGCAACAATGTATGGTGTCGTTTTGAGCAGATCTTACATGATTGTTTAATCTTACAATTAGATGAGAAATGATCTGATCTTAGACAATTGGTACAGCATTTATGATTTAATATAAATTGTCCTCGTTCTGATATGCTTAGTGCACGAAATTTATCACACATGTAAATTGGATGATTAGATTTACAGCATAAGCATGAATAATTATTTGACGCTGAGTGATAACTTTTAAATGCAGTGCTGCCAGCAGCGTTTCGTGATTTATGTTTGTCAGATTTATTATTGAATCTTAAACTTAGCTTGTTGAGTTGCTGTCTGGCATTGATAGGCAGTGTATTTTCTAACAACTGTCTACGTGCGTTTAAAAACTGAGTAAAACCTTGAAAGTTAGGAAGATTATCGGGGTCTATAGACTCCTTCCTTAATTTAAACGTAGTATGGTCGAGTTTTGCTGACAATAATTGTACAGTGATAAGCTCGAATGAATCCACTGACAGTTGCATGGCCGCCAGTAAATTAACGGAAGACGTTATCGTATTTATGAATTCTGCCAAACTTTGGACAGAGTCTTTAATTGTTGACTTTACTTCAAGTAAATTTTGAATATAGTATTTAGCTAGTATGAATTTGTTGTCATATCTAGCGGACAGCAGACTCAACGCTATCGAATAGTTTTCGTTACAAATAGGCAATGACTTAATTAAATCTAGCGGCTCATTTTTTAGAGACGAATACAAATAGTGTAATTTCTGCACTGACGTTAGATCAGATCTGGCATGCACCAAGTCCAGAAATATTGAGTAGAAATGCTGCCATTCTAAGATATTGCCTGTGAAGCAGGGCAAACTTATCGGTTTTAGTTGCATATTGCTTGTTAATATGGGAGATACAGTCCGAACATTAAAGGTTTCTATCAATTGTAAGATATTGGCTTCTGTTGAATATAACAGCTCTTCGACCTCAACTCGGTCTTCTTGAGCAGCGTTTAGGTCTTCAGAAATAAGTTCAATTTCGGACTGTACCTCATCGTATTTTGTTGCCAAGCTTTTTAGACTTTCAAGTCTAACTGTTAAAAAATGTTTGGTGTTAGTGTTTTTGTCAGAGTTACTGATAGCCGAATTAATACGCACTATGGCAGACTTTAAGCCGCCTCTCTTTCTGACCAACACTTTGAGGCCTTCTTCAGCCATTGTACGCACCTGTTAATGATGTGGTACCTGGTATGCGATGTCCTGAAGCGTCGAGGCCATGGAGAAGTTGGCAAACACACGGACCGGAGAGATGACTGCTTACACTGGAGAACTGACGCTAGCATATGGATGGTCTTGCAGTGATGTCGTCAGGAGGCTCAAAGGCGACGAAAGAAATGCTGGTTAAGTCATGACACGGTCGGATCAGCGAATATGCTGAGTCACCCGTGATGGCCAGAAATTGGGGCAGAAAAATAATGAAAAGGTGAATGACGAATCCAGGCACGGAGCGACCAAAAAAAAAATGGTTAATAAGAAGAATCATCCATCACGTGAGGACCAAAAAGGTTATGTTGAGATTCGGTCCGAGTGGAACAAATAAATGTGCGTTGAATGTCGGCACGTGTGCTCTAAGATTTTTTCCATCAGAACGAATGAAGCTTGGTGTGTTATCGCCAGGATGCAGAATGATAAAGCTAGCGGACTGTATTAATACATTTATTAAGTTTCCCTTTTTTTTACACTCAACTTAGTACTAAGATTGGCTAATTCTGAAGATTAATTTTGAAGAAACCGATTTGTAAATGAAGCTACATTTTGATGAGGCACAAATGCGTGCCACACAGCTACATTGAAAAACGTTGAGGCCTAAGGCCTAAATAATTGTCGCGACAACAAGAAAATGAAAAGGACAGAATCAGGCAGCAAACGTGATGACGTCCGCTGCCAGCCACGGCTCGTAGCACTGTATCGTTGTAAAAACATGATAAGAACGATTTGAAAGCGTACAGATTAGCCAACCTATGAATGCGAAAATTACCACACCATTGTCCATAACTGCCCACAAAAAATCAAAAGATTTTTTAATACATTTTAATAACTTATTGTAGAAAAATACAGATTTCTTAATAATAAAGGTTAATCTCAGTAGGCTGCATTGAACCTTGAGTTGTAATCTTAGATAACAGTTATGACATTAACTGCTTAGCGATAAGCTTGAGTGATGATAAGAGTTAAGCAGGCCAAAGTTGGCGTGCAATTTGATTTGAGCATGAGTATAAATGCAAAAGTTAGCAATGTATTGCCAATATATATTGTATGTATACAATATTGAACGATATAAGACATGAAAATACATAATTTGACAATGTTTAATGATGAATAATCGGTGACTCATCACATGATGGGCCCGATAAATTGTAACATTTATGCAAGTCATAGTGGTTACCTTGAACCAGTTAAGGCCAGTAGACCTATACAAGTAGTATTGAATACAATGAACAAACAAAATTATTATAAAATTATACATGTAAAGACATAAATTTAGCATGACGCCATATAGTTTGAACGATGCATGCTATCCTGAAGTTTCAGGAATATACAATAAATTATTATGTGAAAACAAGCTATACATAGTTGACTGATTGCAAGCACAAAGTGTAATGACATGTATGTCATAATTAAAGCATGAATAATAATTGTGCAATGCGTGATCACAAAATGCAAAATACAATATAAAATACAATACAAAAATAAAAATATAGGCGTGGCGTGGTTATAGACAGTAGATGCGAAAAACAATGTGTTTTACATAAATACAAGTTATATAATAAATACAATACAAATCAGTTTAGTTAATTACAAACATGAATAAGGCACAATAGCATAAGTGACAAGTACAACAATATGGTTATACAAATGTAATACATGAGTTGAACAATTGCGAGAAATACATTCATAGAATAATAAATATCACACATATTGACAAATGTGCAAGAAAATGCATACATGGTTGCACAACTGCAAACCATGTGAATATTATGTAACAAATTTTTATATAAAACAATACCACCTATGACATGACACATACCCAATACCAATATCAAAAATGTAAATGTGTAGGACATAGTATGCCTCACAAATTATTAACAAGTAATATACAAAAATAGCAAGTATACCACCATGAAACTATGATAAGTATAGACATACTAGCACAGTGCATGGTTGTGAAATTACAAGTCACATGCAAATTTAGTATAAAAACACGCAATGATGCAAGTTAACATGAAAATGTTGTGATGATACATATCACAATTAAGTTGACCAAATGGTCATACAATAAAGTAATGAAAGCCAGTGGCCAAGTAAAATAGCATTGTGCTAAATAATTATAGTAACCTTGTGTCTAAGTCTCGTCCCGCGCTGGCAACAAACATAGCTTATGAACTGGTCTCCGTAAAATACCAGTAGGCGTGCGAATGTCTACAACTCTAATTAAGTTGTCTGGGCCGGGAAATGTGGCGGTAATTACACCAAATTTCCATGCTAATGGAGGTAAGTTATCCTCAATCAGTAAAACCAGGTCACCAATGGAAACATTATCCTTGGCGACTTTCCATTTGTGACGTTGTTACAATTGATGTAAATAATCGTGAGACCAAGGCTTCCAAATGACTTGGACAAACTTCTGGAGAAGTTGCCAACGTCCAAGACGAGAGATGAGAACGTGAGATAAGTCTGGGTCAGGTATCGCCGTTAATGGTGCGCAAATCAAAAAATGGCCAGGTGTAAGTGGCACTGGATCATTTATATCCGATGAAATGGCAAATAATGGGCGTGAGTTTAGACATGCCTCTATCTGAGACAAAACTGTCGTAAACTCCTCGAAGGTAAGTATAGACTTGCCTACCACGCGGCGCAAATGATACTTTAAACTCTTTATACCGCTCTCCCAAAGACCACCAAAATGGGGTAACGAGGGCGGAATAAATGACCATGAAATACCCTGATAGGTCGTAAAGGATTTGATTGATGAGGTAGCATCCTTATTATGCCAAAGATTGTAAAGGTCATGTAAAACATTGCGGGCCTTCCTAAAGTTCGTGCCATTATCAGAATATAACCGGCTGGGTATGCCCCTACGGGACATAAAACGACGTAAGGCAGCTATAAACGCGTTGGCTGTAAGGTCGGAAAGCAATTCCAAATGAATGGCCCTGGTTGCTAAGCAGATGAACAAAGACACGTACGATTTTGAGAGAGTCCTAGATTTCTGCCCGCCATGACGAATCATGAAGGGACCACCATAAACAACTGCGCAGAATAGAAACGGCCGCGAAGGAGTGACTCTAGGAGATGGTAGAATACCAAGCCTCTGAACCTGTTGTTTGGCACTAAACCTGAGGCACTTGACGCATCTACGAATGATGGAGCGAATGACTATCTTGGCGTTAATAATCCACCAACGTTGACGAAGTGAGTGATGCACGAGTTGAGCACCAGCATGAAGTAGTGAATGTGTTCGCGTTCGATAATAAGGCGAGTAATATGAGCCGATGGATGCAAGACAATAGGATGCTTATTGTCATAAGGTAGTTGCGACTGCTGTAAGTGCCCGCCGACGCGTATTACGCCAGACTCATCAAGAAACGGATCCAGAGAAGACAACTTACTCCTAATAGAGACAGAAGACCCATTACGAAGACAATTAATCTCGGCAGTGAAGTGGATCGACTGAGATTGTTTTATGAAGAAATTAAGAGTGTAATGAATTTCAACGGGGGTAAGAGCGCTCGAACATTTCTCAGCACTGGAGAGTCTAATATTTTTGATGAATCGAAAGCAGTAAGCGTATACGCGTGTCAGACGGTGCAACGAAGAAAAGTCCTTTGAAAGATCAATAGCCAGGGTAGACATTAGAGAAAGGTTGGGGATTTGTTTCTTCTCCGCAGTGGATTCAGAAGACGACAGATTAGAAGGTAAAAAGGGTGGAAAAAGATTGGACTCGGAAAATTGAGACAAACAGGCGGAACCATGCCACCAAAGCGAACAATCGTGCAAAGCGTCGGGGTGACATCCCCTAGAAATAATATCAGAAGGACTATGTCGAGAATTGATGTGATGCCATGTGTAGGCTTGCGTAAGACGCTGAATCTCGGCAACACGATTAGCGATGTAGGTTTTCCACCTCGAAGACTGGGCATGAATCCAGTAAAGGGACACCATAGAGTCAGAATATAGATGAACACTATTAATAAAGGAATGAAGAGCAGGGACGACCTTGAATACGAGTCGCGATAACAACAATCAAGCGCAGAGTTCAATGCGAGGTAATGACACCTGTCGTAGGCGGGCCATGCGAGATTTAGAACACAGAAGGTGACAAGAGGCCGATGAATCTTGATAAATGACTCTAATGTAAACACAACACCCATAACCCTTTTCAGAGGCATCCGAAAACCCATGTAATTCAACTATCCTTGCCTCAGACTTGCAACGAATAGAACGTGGGACAATAATTTTACTGATCAGACATAATTTATCGCATAATGAATGCCAATGCAAGCGTAATTGCCCGGAGATTGGCTCATCACAACCGAGATTGCACAGTCAGAGTTGCTGCATAAACTGTTTGTACAGGAAAACAATGGGACCGACGAGTCCGAGTGGATCGTATATGCCTGCGATAATCGATAGGATTTTCCTCTTGGAGATGCTTGATTCAACGGGGAATGATTTGATGTCAAACAAAAATGAATCGGTAGTGTTATTCCAGAGAATGCCCAAGGTACGCACATTACCCTGTTTGTTTAAAGGGAGTGATAAATTGTCATGATTTGCGACCACCTGGGGTTCATTTGATGCCCATTTATGCAACGTGAGACCGTATTGACTCAACAACGTACCTAAGTCAGATTTCAACTTGGTCAGATCAGAAATGGTGTCTGCACCCATTAGCAAATCGTCGACATAGAAATCATTGGTTATAGCTGACGCTGCGTCAGGAAAAGAAGCTTCATGATCCTTACCAAATTGATTAAGACAGCGAGTAGCCAAAAACGAAGCACTAACAGTGCGTAGGTTACAGTTCGCAATACAAAGTGTTTAAACTGTTCGAGGGGAGAGTCACGCCACAGAATACGTTGATAATGACAATCCTTCTCAGCTACCAGAATTTGTCGATACGTCTTCTCGATGTCGGCGATGAGAACATAGTTATGCATACGAAATCTTAAAAGAATAGAAAAAAGGTCTTGTTGGACGTTCGGGCCTACCAACAAGATGTCATTGAGAGAAAGGCCATTGGTAGTTTTGGACGAACCGTCAAAAACGACACGAAGTTTAGTCATAGAACTAGAATGCTTAAAGACGGCATGGTGTGGCAGATAGTAGGTATTTGAAACCCCAGAATTGATAGAGCAATTGTCGATAAGCGTCATGTGGCCAAGATCCTTATACTCCTGAATAAAGGTTGAATATTCGCGCGCAAGCTTAGAATCACGCATGAACCGGCGTTCTAAACTCAAGAATCTTGCTTCAGCGCTGGCATAGGACTCACCCAACTGGGGATGGTCAGACTTAAATGGTAGCGAAACAACGAACCTACCCTCTTGATTGCGATGAGTACACCTAACGAAATGCTCCTCACAAGCTGATTCGTTATTAATAGGTGCATTATCAGGGATTGTTTCTGTCTCCCAAAATTTTTCGAGAGACTCCAAAATTTGACTGTCGTTGTTCCTAGCTAGGAACGAAACAGCAGGACCCTTATAACGGCAGTGTTTGGGCAGATTGCCTGCAAGAATGTAGCCTAACTTTGTTTCCTGTATAATAGGAAAATGAGAACCGCGTACGTATTTGTTAGCTAAGATTAAATCTAGGTAGAATTGCGCTCCTAAAAGTATGTCGATGTCAGCTGATATGTTGAAATTTGGATCAGCAAGGAAAACGTGATCTGGAATGTTAAATTGATTTATGTCAAAAGATTCTGCTGGCAGTTTATGGGTTCATGCAGATAAGACCGCACATTTTGCCTCGAAGCTAAATCTTTGATAGCAGGAAATAATGCGTATAGACGCAAGATTAGTGGCACAACACGCGGTATTATTTATACCTGTAAGCGGTATGTTAGATTTAGTCAAGTTAAGCCATAATTTCTTGGCAAATGATTCCGTACAAAAATTTATTTGTGAACCCGCATCCAAAAGAACTCTTGCGAGTTGTCTGTTGCCAGCCTGGTCAATGACAAACACAATTGCTGTTGATAAAAGAATATTATTTGTAGATTGTAATTTGAGTGAACAATAATTACTGCTGCTGGCAGGAACTGGCTTCGACACATTGTTTATGTGCAACAATGTATGGTGTCGTTTTGAGCAGATCTTACATGATTGCTTAATCTTACAATTAGATGAGAAATGATCTGATCTTAGACAATTGGTACAGCATTTATGATTTAATATAAATTGTCCTCGTTCTGATATGCTTAGTGCACGAAATTTATCACACATGTAAATTGGATGATTGGATTTACAGCATAAGCATGAATAATTATTTGACGCTGAGTGATAACTTTTAAATGCAGTGCTGCCAGCAGCGTTTCATGATTTATGTTTGTCCGATTTATTATTGAATCTTAAACTCAGCTTGTTGAGTTGCTGTCTGGCATCGATAGGCAGTGTATTTTCTAACAACTGTCTACGTGCGTTTAAAAACTGAATAAAACCTTGAAAGTTAGGAAGATTATCGGGGTCTATAGACTCCTTCCTTAATTTAAACGTAGTATGGTCGAGTTTTGCTGACAATAATTGTACAGTGATAAGCTCGAATGAATCCACTGACAGTTGCATGGCCGCCAGTGAATTAACGGAAGACGTTATCGTATTTATGAATTCTGCAAAACTTTGGACAGAGTCTTTAATTGTTGACTTTACTTCAAGTAAATTTTGAATATAGTATTCAGCTAGTATGAATTTGTTGTCATATCTAGCGGACAGCAAACTCAACGCTATCGAGTAGTTTTCGTAACAAATAGGTAATGACTTAATTAAATCTAGCGGCTCATTTTTCAGAGACGAATACAAATAGTGTAATTTCTGCACTGACGTTAGATCAGATCTGGCATGCACCAAGTCCAGAAATATTGAGTAGAAATGCTGCCATTCTAAGATATTGCCTGTGAAGCAGGGCAAACTTATCGGTTTTAGTTGCATATTGCTTGTTAATACGGGAGATACAGTCTGAATGTTAAAGGTTTCTATCAATTGTAAGATATTGGCTTCTGTTGAATATAACAGCTCTTCGACCTCAACTCGGTCTTCTTGAGCAGCGTTTATGTCTTTAGAAATAAGTTCAATTTCGGACTGTACCTCATCGTATTTTGTTGCCAAGCTTTTTAGACTTTCAAGTCTAACTGTTAAAAAATGTTTAGTGTTAGTGTTCTTGGCAAAGTTACTGATAGCCGAATTAATATGCACTATGGCAGACTTTAAGCCGCCTCTCTTTCTGACCAACACTTTGAGGCCTTCTTCAGCCATTGTACGCACCTGTTAATGTTGTTAATGATGTGGTACCTGGTATGCGATGTCCTGAAGCGTCGAGGCCATGGAGAAGATGGCAAACACACAGACCGGAGAGATGACTGCTTACACTGGAGTACTGACGCTAGCACATGGATGGTCTTGCAGTGATGTTGTCAGGAGACTCAAAGGCGACGAAAGAAATGCTGGTTAAGTCACAACACGGTCGGATCAGCGAATATGCTGAGTCGCCCGTGATGGCCAGAAATTGGGGCAGAAAAATAATGAAAAGGTAAATGACGAATCCAGGCACGGAGTGGCCAAAAAAATGGTTAATAAGAAGAATGATCCGTCACGTGAGGACCAAAAAGGTTATGTTGAGATTCGGTCCGAGTGGAACAAATAAATGTGTGTTGAATGTCGGCACGTGTGCTCTAAGATTTTTTCCATCAGAACGAATGAAGCTTGGTGTGTTATCGCCAGGATGCAGAATGATAAAGCTAGTGGACTGTATCAATACATTTATTAAGTTTCCCTTTTTTTTACACTCAACTCATAGTACTAAGATTGGCTAATTCTGAAGATTAATTTTGAAGAAACCGATTTGTAAATGAAGCTACATTTTGATGAGGCACAAATGCGTGCCACACAGCTACATTGAAAAACGTTGAGGCCTAAGGCCTAAATAATTGTCGCGACAACAAGAAAATGAAAAGGACATAATCAGGCAGCAAATGTGATGACGTCCGCTGCCAGCCAAGGCTCGTAGCACTGTATCGTTGTAAAAACATGATAAGAACGATTTGAAAGCGTACAGATTAGCCAACCTATGAATGCGAAAATTACCACAATACTGTCCATATTACATTCCTAATCAAATAAACATTCCTATTTCACAAAAACCTAACCTCAAAATAAACATTACCAACTTTAGGTTAACATTTCATCTTTGAATCTAACTAAAATTCACTACCATTATACAACTTTTTATTTCAATTTCTATTAATTAAACATTTTAACTATTTATCTTGCATTATCATTTCAAATCAAAAATTAAATTATTCAAAATTCAATCATTGCATTTTCATCAGTTATCATTTATTTTATAATTCAAATCAAAATAAATCTAAGTTCATTACCAAAATTCACATTTTAATTTAATTAGACCATCTCTTTCAATTAATTACTTTAATGGTATTATTCAAAAGAACTTCACTTCATTTAATTTCTTCTTGCATTTATTTACTTTGATAATGAAATTTATCTATCATTTTCTATAACCTCCAAATCAAAACTAATCAAAACAATTCACTACCGACATTTCTATCTTTTAAACGAATTAAATGAATTTAATTTTCAGAATTATATATATTGACAATTATTAAAAAATAAAAAACTTATTACTATCATAAAATCAATTACAACTAAAATTGATCACACAAAATACAATACATATAACACCATGCATCAGCTGATATCTTATCAGCATATGAACATAACCTTACTCTAAGTACCTTTAACATATGTAAACCAAATACAGAATTATCTACAATATAAGTCATTAAATGTTCTTGTTAACCACACATCGTTACAGTATTAAGCCCAGGATTTAAAACCATTAACTCTCATAATTGAATGTTCATTAATTACAATTTAACCATCATCATCGAAAATTAATTTTCTTTTAATATAACACAATATATAACCATTACAAAACAGCAATTGAGTCACAACAACATCTCTAATCAGAGCAAAGCAAACTCGATTTCACAGTGTTTACGGTCAAGTAATCCCTAACTGAATATTCAGTTATACATCTTCTTCCACATCATTTTATCATATTCCCCCCCCCCTAACCCAGTTACAATTGGGCAAATCACCTTCCGGGTAAACCGGTTGAGGCATTTACCTCCCTGCATAGATGCTATATCTACGCCCCTGGCTTGTAACGGCCAGCTCCTTTCCACACACTCTATTGCTTTGTGATGTTGGACTGTAGCGCCCACTTGCTTTCATAAGAACTGAAGTTTTTTAGGATGTAGACGCTGCCTACACCGTTCTTGCTTCCGCGTTACAAAACATTCGGCATTACTGATATCCGAGGACACCAGTAATCCTACTAAAAATTAGTTATATGCCGTTATACGGTCTACCATCCCATTCGATGGCTAGCCGCTGTTCCATAGTTATGGTTCCCCTTGATTTACCCCCCTGTTAATTTCTAAAGTCACCAATTTTGAAAATAATAACAAGTATGGTTAGGGTACAATAAGCCTATCCACACCTTGTTACCAATAATCCAAATCCACGGTCAGGATTCGGTGACGCCGTGACCGCCCGAAAATGGGGAATCGCATTTACAATACACAATACATGTTAAACATTAATACACAATTACATAATGAACATAATACAACATAATAAACACTCATACTGAACATTGCTATTATTACATCAAGACAAACATTTCAAATTTAAGTTTGATCAAAAATTACACACCTTACAGCTTTACTTTAGTATCAAATTCTATTAAATCTTTCACTTGTTACATTATAATTTCAACTATGAATTTCAATTAAGCATTTTCATCATCAATTGGTTCGGGTGACTCCCAGTCATTAATAATGATCTGATTTATTAAAGGGGTATTTAGATATAACCTTACTCACCTTCTTCCTTCTAACAACCACTAACGGATTTGCACAGGGTGACACCGATCTCTCAATAATAACCCCCTCCAACCCTTTATCTAACTCTATTTAAATCATTCTCCTCTTATAACAAAGCACCTGATACCCTCTTTGTACATAGGATGTGTGTTCCCTTCCCTTATACTAATTCCCTTGTTAGTTCCTGCCCTTCCAGGTAACTCCGCCAAACCCCATTTAAAACTATTCACCTCCCGCCACAACCCCGTGCGTTGAGGACTCCCTACACCTCTACCCTCAATACAAAATTTATGTACCCTGCTCTCACCTATTTACTCTCCACTTTCTCTTCATACATTCACTCTCGCTACTGTGTCCCTCTTACTGGCCCGCTTCTATATTACTTTTATTCCCAAAAAATCTTATTTTGTCTAATACCCATTTTAAATTAACTCTGACTGACTTAATGCCTTATTGAAATAATCATCACCCAAACTCCATCTTTTACAACCTTTTACATCAGGTTAATCATTGAAAATTACATTCGAAAATTCATAACTACCTCAAATTAATTTAATCACCTAATTTAAAAGCTCTTAAACTCATTTAGTTTCATTATTAAAACATTTTACTTTACTTCAATTACATTATAAAATTCATACTTATACATGGTCAATCATTCAATCGAATAAACCATGATTACTGTCATAGACTCAAAACTATAAACATTTATCGCAACAAATATAACATACATAACCTTACGTACCTTCTGATACATTATAATAACAATATGACTCCATACCTAAACACATTGTAGGTTTAATCATTTACTATTTATTATAAAATCTAAATCTCAGAATCAGTTTCTAAAACACTAAGTTACTTTTATTACATTATTCAACACCATTTCAATTCATTTACTTGCATTATAACATTCACAATTACTCTCGTTATTTATTTAGTCTGGCAAAATATTATTATTATTATAAAATCAATTCCTACTACATACATACATTGTTTACATAAAATACCGAGTACAACATAATCTATTACACAAATACATTCAACATCAACACAAAAGTATATACAATCCACATTATTATCTGTTACTGGTTACCACAAATCATTTCCTAATTCAGTCCATCTCAAAAACCACTACACTCACATAATTAAATGTTCATGAACAATACTCTTTACCCTCCATCATCAAACAATAATCTTTTCTTAATATAACACAATTCATTTTTAATTATCTTGTTGTTGCATCCTCTTCGTTCACTTATTAATTTAATAATATATATAATACTTTCACTTATGAACTTACTATTGTCACTTCCCAAACGTTTCAAGATGTTGTTTCTCTTCTTCAGTGGGTTGAGTACTAACTGTCGATTACAGAATAACCGTTACGGAATGGAGTGTGTGGTGGGGGTTGATGGTGGGAAGGGGTTGGCGCTGAGGTTCGAATTATGTGTGTGGATCAGTGTGTCAAATAATAATAATTACGGTCAAGTAATCCCTAACTGAATATTCAGTTATACATCTTCTTCCACATCATTTTATCATATTCCCCCCCTAACCCAGTTACAATTGGGCAAATCACCTTCCGGGTAAACCGGTTGAGGCATTTACCTCCTTGCATAGATGCTATATCTACGCCCCTGGCTTGTAACGGCCAGCTCCTTTCCACACACTCTATTAGCTCCTTTCTAACACTTACCTCGTTATTTATTTCTTCGTTATTATTCGTCATACCGCTAACACTGTCACTTACCTTCTTATTCACTATCTGATTTAATTTACTTTCTAAATTGTTATTCATTTCGTTAGCCTGTTCCTCTATTGATTCTATCACTTGTTCTTTAAATGTCATTAAATGTTCGTTAATTTCATTCATGATCTCACTCTTTACTCCATTGACTCGAGTATTTACTTCGTTAATATTACTACTTAGTTCATTGAATCTGGTATTTTGTTCATTTAATTTGACATTTACTTCATCGAACTTACTGTTTTGTTCATTAAACTTCAGGTCATTAATATCAAAGCGTTTATTTAATTCATCAAACTTGCTTTCGAATTTATTACTTTGTTCATCAAATTTACCATTTACTTCATCAAATTTGGTATCATTTACATCAAAACGATTAGTGAAATTACTTTTTACTTCATTAATATCCCTCGATATTGCTCGTAAAATACTCATTATATCATTACTATCGTCTTTCTTATTTTGGATTGGCATTGAATGAATTTCAACTTCATCCATTATTTTTGATTCGGTTACATTACTTTCATTTGTTAGGATTAAAGCTCTTTGGATTCCCAAGTCGCTAATATCGGCTGACTCGGTTGACATATTTTCTTTGTTTACACTCATTGACTTATTTTCAGATTCATCGCTGATGGTTACGTCAGTTTTATTTATTTTACTCTCTGCATTTTCCATATTTTATATTATGAAATTTTCATATACAAAAAAACTCACACTTAAGATTATTTTATCAATCACTTAACATAACATCATTTATTTGTACGTAATTTACACGTAATCTGCCTTAACCTCTCTTACATTCATGAGTAGGCATAGTCTGTACCAAATAAATTTGTACAAATCGTCCCTGTTCGGGCGCCATTGTGACTTTAAACTTTAATTAATAAAATTTTGATACATAAAATACTTAAGAACTGTCAACTTCCAAAAATTGTTACCTTCAAGTGGTCCAGGGTCATATATGCGAACTCATGACCTGTAAGAGTGGTTACTGGGTTTTGTTACGTAATAAATATTAACTCTCATTTACTACATTTAAACAACTTTGTTTATTAAAATTACCTCCCACATACTTTCTTTCTCTTTAGGTTCTTTACCTTTAATTTTATTACATAGTATTTTATTATAATAAACCCTACTTCTACACCAGTACTTTTACATTTTGTTTTCCCCTTTTATTCTTTATACATACTGTGACGTAGCGAGGTGAAGATCTGCTCTCGGCGCCAGCCGAGACGTGACACGAGAAGGCAAGGCGAGCCAATCAAGGATCAGCAGCAGCTTGATTGGCCTCGACGTGACCAACTAACGTGCTCGAGGCGAGCCAACCAGGGACCAGCGGCACTCTGATAGGTTCATGGCACACGACCTGTCAGGGCATAAAAAGAGCGCCACTAGAAATTTTGGCGCACTCCATTGGACGTCGTGAAGCCAGCTGGAAGACAAGGAAGAAGGAAGAATGGAGAACACAGGATAAGCAGTGATGGACATCGACTGGGACAGCAGCGGGCTCTACATACCGCTGCCGAAAGAAGAGAACCGCAGCACGCCCGGAACAGCGGACGCAGCCGCAGAACATCACAGCGCGGCTCGGGCAGCGTACGCAAATGATTTAGCGTACCCGACAAACGGTCCTTTTAAGGGCCTAAAAAACGATAGTGTGTTCGATTGGTGCCATTTGTCCTGTGACAAGTGGCTACAACGTGGGGCGACGATCATCTTGCAGATGCAAGATCCAGCCACGCCAGAGAGCTACCAGCCGGCACACAAAACAACATGGCGCCCAAAAGCTACACCCAGCGTGACACCGGGTTCGAGGTAGAGCAAGGCTTTGCGCAATTCGCCGCAGCTCTGAGGTGCACGTTGCCAACGGTGATCACCGTTACATACCATGGCCTCAAGTACAAGGATCCAGAACGATATCTTCGCCAACTAGAGCGACAGCTGCGGGATTACAGAGTCCCACCTGAACAGTGGGCACATTACGCAGTGCGGCAGCTCCGAGGAGAAGCTGCCACGTGGGCAGAGAGATACACGGGATTGCAAATAAATTGGCCCGAGTTCTGCGACCGCTTCCGGCATCTCTTCTGCGGGACGCAACGCGACGCAGAGCTGCTGGCCGAGCTGTATGGACAAACGCAGCGGCAGGAATCGGCGGCAATCTTCATCCTGAGAAGAATCAAGCTGTTTCGCCGTCTGTACCCCGGAGGTGACGAGAGGACGAGCATAGCCATGCTTACACAATAGCTGCAGCCACGCCTTCGATCCGCGCTGAGGTTCCCGCCGCCTACGACTTTAGAGGAACTTTTACAACGGGCAATGAGCATCGAGGCCGACTTGGATCAAGATAGTCGTGCGCGAGGTCGGGATGACTCTGCTGAAAACTCCCTGGATCGAGTAGGGGGGTCGAAGCAGTGTCGATCGGCCTCAAGCACGAAAGAGGAACAAAGAATTAGCCTAACGCCCAAGTGCCGCTACTGCCCGGGAAGACACTTCCATCGGGACTGCCCTGTGAAGAACCGGCAGGGAAACGACCAAGCGCCCCGGTAAATAGCCCACCGGGGCGCGTGAACCAACTAGGTGCGGACATACCGCGCATTCCAATAGAGATCGCCGGCCGAAAACTGACCACAGCCTTGGACTCCGCCGCAAACTACGACTTCGTACGAGCCGGTCTGCTGCCCGGAGGAAGGAAGACGGAGCCCCGAGTTGTCCAGCTAGCGCTACACGGTCAGCAATGTCACTCAACGGCCGTCGTCGTCGCAGACATTATAATTGGAAATCTCGCGACCACCACCAGTCTGCTAGAAGTGCCCGGACTGCAAGAAGAAGTTTTACTGGGCCACCTTTGGCTCACGGCCAACCAAGCAGTTGTGGACTACCGACGGGGCTGCCTTCACATTGGCAGCGAGAACCGACAGACGGTCTTCTGGAATGTACGCGCGGAGCCCGAGGAAGAGGACATTGAAGAAGCTAGCCTTCAAACCTCAGTAGGTGGCCAACACCACTAAACGGCTTCTGGAAATGTTACACCGTCATCGCAGTTTGTTCTCCCGTGGCCCGCTCCGCACCACATCTGCGGCCAAGCACGAGATCTTGCTGAAAGAAGGTAGCCAGCCATTCCGGCTCCCAATGTACCGGTACTCTGACGAGAAGAAACGCACCATCCGGGAACAGGTAGAAGAGATGCTGAGGCAGCGTATCATTGAACCGGCCACCTCGCCATACAGCTCTCCGGTGGTGATTGTGAAGAAGAAGGACATCACACCCCGGTTCTACGTGGACTTCCGGAGGCTGAACGATCAGACCGAGAATGTGGACTCACCACTGCCGCTGATATACGAAACAATCAAGGACCTCAGCAGGGCCAAAGTCTTCTCGGCCCTAGATCTGAAGAGCGGCTACTGGCAAATCCCACTGGAGGAAGAAGCAAAGAAGTACACAGCATTCTCGGTGCCCGATGGAGGTCGCTACCAGTTCCGGGTGATGTGCTTTGGGCTGAAAAACGCGCCCAGCACCTTCCAACGGCTGATCCAGGATGTTCTCACGGGACTATTACGGGAGTGCTGCCTCGTCTATCTGGACGACATCATTGTCTACCCCCCCGACTGGGAAACGCACCTGCGACACCTGGATCAAGTCTTGGAAAGGCTGCAGATGCACCAGCTGACCTGCTCGCTCAACAAGTGTCACTTCGGCCGGGAAGAAGTCGCCTTTCTGGGCCATCAAGAAATACCGGCCATACTTGGAGGATCGTCATTTCATCCTAAGGACCGACAACAAGGCGCTAACCTGGCTGAAGCAGGCGACGGGGCAGAAGACAAAGTACGCTCGCTGGGCTCTACTGATACAGAGCTTCAAATTCACCGTCGTCCACTGCCCGGGCAAGGAGAACGAGTTGCCGGACTTCCTCTCGAGGGAACCTGGGCTTGAAGATACTGCCGGCGTCCAAGAAGAACCACGGTTGCAGCCTGAAGAGAGGCCACTTCGCAGTGTTGCGGCAGCTGCACCGCGACTACAAGAAATCACAGCTGTCGGCATCCATTAGGCAGTGCAGGAGGCGCAAGAAGGCGACCAAGAGTGCCAAGCGTGGAGAAACGACCCTGCGGCGGCTACAGCGAGAGGATACCGGGTGGACAACGGCCTGGTTTGGAAGGACAGACGCAACCAGGAACCAGGATTGTACGTGCCACCGAGTGTCCGCATGGAGGTCATCAGGCACTTCCACGACTCCCCTGAAGCCGGTCATCCGGGGGCCGAAGAAACGTTTCGGGCCATCGGCAAGGACTTCGTCTGGACCGGCCTAACCATTGATGTCCGCAGATACGTCCGGAGTTTCAGAATATGCGCCCTACACAAGCGCGGCGCAAATCCCGAACAGGACCAACAGCGACCTCACCAACCCAGGAGATGTTGGAATACTGTCGCCCTGGACGTCATGGGACCATATCCGCTGACTCGAGCTGGCAACCGGTACATCGTAGTGCTCACGGATATGATGTCGAGATGGGTGGAAGCAAAGGCCGTGCGCAAGGCGGACGCCGACACCATTATCCGCTACCTGGAGGAAGAAGTGTTCCCTCGTTGGGGATACCCAGAGGCGTTACTCACCGACAACGGAAAGCCGCTCACGGGCCACAAGTGGAAGCAGATGTGCGACAAGCTGCACATACGACCGTGGACTACAGCCAACTACCATCCCAGGGCGAACCCGACTGAGCGGCGCAACGGCGAGATCAAGAAGGCGCTGCGGATCCAGCTCCATGACTGCAAGGACCATGGCGACTGGGACAAGCGTTTGCCGACGGTTCTGTTCTCGCTGCGGAATCGTGCAAACGCCGCCACTGGAGTGACACCGAGCGAGCTTCTGCTGGGCAGAGACCTACGCCGACCCAGCGACTGGAGTCGGCCACACGCAGAACAGGACGTCCGGCCAATTGAGGAACGAGAAGAGACGGCCAGGTCACACCAGACCAAGTATCAGCAACGGCGGTATCCGGAATGGAGGACACAGGACCCTACACTGGCCGTAGGGCAGCGGGTGTACGTCAAGAGCCACGCCAGACCAGCCAAAGGACGGAGGTACCCTGGATGGGAGCTAGCCTGGGAAGGTCCCTTTAGCATTGCCGCAACCCTCGGCGGGCAGATTTACACCGTGGAGAAGGACGGACGTCCATACAAGGTTCACCGCCAACGGCTCAAACCCGCCGGAGAAGAACAATGGGCTGGCCACCGGAGAGCAATCAAAACCAGGGGGAGTTGTGACGTAGCAAGGCGAAGATCTGCTCTCGGCGCCAGCCGAGACGTGACACGAGAAGGCAAGGCGAGCCAATCAAGGATCAGCAGCAGCTTGATTGGCCTCAACGTGACCATCTAACGTGCTCGAGGCGAGCCAACCAGGGACCAGCGGCACTCTGATAGGTTCATGGCACACGACCTGTCAGAGCATAAAAAGAGCGCCGCTAGAAATTTTGGCGCAGTGACTGGGCTGGGAAGGTACCGTATACGCCCAGGTGATTCGTGGAAACGCCCTCGGTGTATACTGCGCTAGCGTAGGCTAGCACAACAGCCGAGAATCGGCCTGCTATAGAGCACGCGCCCTACTTGGGCAGGGCCACGAGGCAGGAGCTCCAGAAGGTAGCTCGGAACTCAGTTACCGTGCGGTTCGTCTCTGCGACGCACAACCGCAAAGCCCAGAGCGAAAAAAAAAAAAAAAAAAAAAAAAATTTTGGCGCAGGCAGAAACACTTCTGCTCCAGCTTCGGACTGAACAGGACTGCTCTTCTTCAGCTCTCTTCGCTGGACGATCTACGGCTTTGCTGCCTTCGGCCACCTCGCCTTCGGACGAGGAATATTTCTTCTCTTCGTGGGAACAAAAAGGAGCCAGCTGCTGCCGGTGAATTAAGTAGCCGGTACAAGTGGTAGCTGGCCGAAGTTGACCTTTTAAGGACCACCTGCGCCGGATAACATCTGCTGGCGGAGAATAGAAGAGGATTGCTCTGGGCTCACCTGGTGAGTGCCGCATCAGTGCATAAACCCTAACTTGCTCACGACTGTTAGGTAGCGCTGCCCCGGACGATTCTTGCAAGCCCCCACCAGTGGTAAGCGAGCTCGGATATCGCCGGGGTAAAGGGGCCAGTGGACACCAGTCTTGGTAAGGACTGGTATTCAACGAAGCTGGTCGTTAGCCCAGCTCCTCCCGCATCGTCGTGAGCAAGGAAGACGCGCGGGTAATCCGGCTTCGGCCGGACCCGAGATCCCTAACGTCTGGCAGTGACTGCCTAGCACTCTCTGCCCGGCAGCCGTCGCACCTGGCCAGCATGCCTTCCACAGGCAACGGCTCAAGTGCCGAGTCGCTCGGCCCTGCCTTGCTGCCCCATCTGGGCGACTCGCCTCGGGCGATGGAGACGGATGATCCTCTCCCCAACCCGCTTCCTCCTCTTCCGGCTGACGAGTCGGGCGAGTTCGCGACCGTTGGTCGGCGTAATCGCCCGGCTAAAAAGCCCAAGAGGACACCCAACCGCTTCCTCTCAGACCTCGGCCATGGACATCGGACCTTCTCAGGGCCCACAGGCCGCGGCTCCGACTGCTTCGACAGCAGCTCCGGATGCTGCCGCTGTTGGTCGTGCGCCGCCCCTGTATGTCCACAGCGTGTCCAATGTCGCCGCCTTATACAGACGGCTGATCGCGGCCCACGGCCTGTCGGCCGACAAGCTTGACCTGAAGCTGCTTGGCGGTGATACGGTCAAGATTGTCGTCCGCCAGCTCGAGGACCATCGCCTGGTCGAGGCCTTCCTCCAGGCGCATAACCTTCAATACCACACCTTTTCTCCTAAGCGAGTCAAGCCTTTGTCTGTAATTTTGCGAGGGCTTGACGCGCACACCGATCCACAGGAGATCCTCTTGGAACTCCGAGACCTCGGGTACCCGGTGCAGGCAATTTTCCGCCTGTTCACCCACTCAGAAACCCGAGTACCTCTCCCACTCGTTCGTCTCCAGCTCGAGAAGGACGAGGCAGCTGACAAAATATTCCAACTGACGCGGCTGTTTGGCTTCCGCGTCAGGGTGGAAACCAGTCGTCCCCAGGGCAAGCTCGCGCAGTGCCACCGGTGCCAGAGGTTCGGCCATCACACCGACGTCTGCCGCAATGCCCCGGCCTGTCTACGTTGTTCTCTGGGACATTCAACCCAGGCCTGCACTGTGGCAGACAAGACCAAATTCCGCTGCATTAATTGTGGCCAAGGCCATGCAGCAAGTAATGTAAACTGCCCGGTCTACAAGGCGGAGCTCCTGCGGAAGCAAAAGCCGCAGGGGCCCCTCCCGAAGCCAAGGCAGCCAGCTGTGCAGCCCCAATCCCAGAGACAGCCTAAAACTCAGGCAAGGCCTCAACCTCAGGCACAACCGGCACGGCGCGCGCCCTCTCCGGCTCCACCTCCAGCCCCTGCAAAGGCAAACAAACGTACCGCGTCTCCTTCCGAAGCAGAGACACGCCCAGTAGCCGTCATCTCGGTTATGGAGCCGGAGAATCAACCCTCCACCTCCGCGGAACCTCCAACTCCCGCCTCTGAACCAGAGGTAGCCTCGCCTCCACTGCCACCTCCGCGATTTCCGCGAGCAGGCATCACAAAACCCAGGAACAAAGGGGTAACCACACCGGATGCTCGGCCCCGAGCTCCTGCCTGCCCACAGCCCAAGAAAAGTCCTGCTTCCCGGTATAAGTCCGACGAAGCGCAACAGCGTACTTTTCCTGCCGCTGATTCAAAACCGTCTGGCCCTGGTCCTGTGGCTTCCACCACGACCCGATCTGCCGTTAAACCTGGTCGCTCTTACGCGGCCTCAGTTTCCAGGCAAACCGCCCAGTCCGTCATTTCCGATGACGCACAGTTCGTCCGCGACTTTCTGTCTGGCTACGACCTCAAGAAAGTCGCATCTACCTTCAGGTCCATCCGAGACCGCCTGGAAACTGCCGACCCAACTGAGAGATTTATGCTCTTGGTGGAAGCCTGCGAAGTCATAGGTCTTCTATGAACCGAGCCCTTAGACGAGATCTCTCGCTCGTAGCCTGGAATGCTAACAACATCGGTTCCAAGCATTCCGACCTTCTTGAATTCCTGGCTCGGTTCAAACCCGACGTACTTCTCCTCGGGGAAACCCACCTGACCCCGGCGAACCGGTTTCGATTACCAAATTACGTGGTCTATCGGGATGACCGAGTTGGCCGACGAGGAGGCGGCACGGCGATCGAGGTGAGGACCTCCATAGGTCATCATCGTGTCGCTTTGCCGCAGCTTACCAACCTAGAGGCCACCGCCATTGAGGTCCACGGAGCTCTTGGCGGCGTCCTCGTGGTTTCAGCATACAAGCCCCCACAAGCTGAACTCCTTGTCGGCGACCTGGACGTCATCTTCGATTCCCATCGAAGGGTAATTTTGGCCGGCGATCTGAATTGCAAGCATCGCGTTTGGAATAGTCGCCTGACTACTCCGAACGGGAGGCGCTTGCTCAGTTTTGTTGAATCGCGCCGGGCGATGGTGTTTGGTCCAGCGCAACCCACGTTCTTTCCGTCAAGGCCTAACGCGGCTCCCGATGTTCTGGATATCGCGGTGACCCAAGGAGTTGTCTGTCCGGTCGAGGTATTCTCACTTACGGAGCTGACATCCGACCACAACCCTATCTTGGTCCACGTCGCTACCCAGCACGCCTATGCACGTTCTGACAAGAAGAACGTTATCGATTGGGATCGCTACGGCCCGGCCTTGTGCCGTAGATTGCCGCCAGCGGCCCCACTCGATTCCGTTCGCCTCCTAGACGAAGCAGTTGCGGGAATCGAAGAGGCAATCATCTCGGCTATAGGCGTGTCTTCACGTACGCGAGCTGGCTTCACGCCTGACTACCAACGCATCCCTGAGGAAGTCTCTCTTCTCGCTCGCGAGAGGAATTACTTCCGGACACGTTGGCAGAGGACCCGTGATCCGGCCGATAAGGCAGCATACAATCGGCTCACCGGACGACTGCGCGGCAGTCTGAAGGCGTTCCGACGTAGCTGTTGGGAACTCGACGTGGCCCGAACGGGGGATGCGGACCCACAATCTCACCCGTACAGAATACCTACCGCATTGACGGACGGAGGCGCCGACCTCCACTTCCCGCCATTGTTGGACCGTTCGGTCGACTCCTGGGTCGCCCGGAGGAGAAGGCCGAGTACTTGGGCTTGTGTTTCGAGCGTCAGTTCGCTCCCAACCCGCCCATGGACTGAGACTTCGACGAACAAGTCGAGATGGCTGTGGAAGACTTTCTGTCTCTTCCGATCACGGCGGAGCCCGAACCCATCTCTTTGGAAGAGGTCTCAGATCGGCTCGCTGAACTTCAGCCAAGAAAGGCTCCAGTCCCGGACGGTGTTACCAACACCGGGAAGCTCTACGACTTCTTCCCGAGCCTGGAGTTCAATTCTTGACTGATTTGTTCAACGCATGTCCTAGACTGGCCTACTTTCACAAGAAATGGAGAAAGGCGACGGTTATCGTGATCCCGAAGCAGGGAAAGGATACCACCCGCTCGGAAAACCTCCGGCCTATCAGCCTACTCTCCGCTACGTCCAAGGTTTTTGAGCGCCTCGTACAGCGTCGTGTACGAGAACATCTAACCAACTTTGACGTGCTGGTCCCCGAACAGTTCGGCTTTCGTGTGGGGCATTCGACCACTCATCAACTGATGAGACTGGTGGAAAGCATCACGCAAGCCGGGTGTCGGAGAGAACGGACCGTTGGCTGTTTCTTAGATGTTGAGAAAGCCTTCGACAGCGTATGGCATGATGGCCTGTTATTCAAACTTAGGGAAGTCCAGCTCCCGGACTGCTACCTCCATCTGGTTGCTAGCTTTCTGACGGAGAGGACCTTCTGCGTGAGAGTTGGCGATTCTGTCTCTTCCGAGAGACGAATCACAGCCGGCGTCCCTCAAGGTAGTGTTCTAGGCCCCCTTCTGTCCTCGATCTACGTCAACGACGTGCCGAGACAGCCTGGAGTCCAGATGGCCCTCTTCGCTGACGACACGGCCGATCGTCATGAGGAAAGGGCCGTCCTACGACTGCAGCGCCAGCTCGACACGCTCGTGGACTGGACCGAGAGTTGGAGGGTGCAACTCAACGCCACCAAGAGTGTAGCCGTCGAATTCTCTAAGCGACGGAAGAACCCCGTTAGGCAACTACGTATCGGCAGAACGTACTTGCGCTGGTCCAACGAGGTCAAGTACCTCGGCTTACACCTTGACCGTCGGCTCACCTGGCGTACCCACGCACAGACAGTTCTTAAGCGAGCATCCACTCGCCTGTGCGCACTGTTTCCACTCCTGATCAGCTCAGCCATGACCAGGAAATTGGGTAGGATGATCGTCGGCGCGTATCTGCTGCCGGTCATTACCTACGCCTGCCCGGTCTGGGGTTACCTCGCCGCAATGCATAAAAAGAAGTTGCAGAGCGTCCTCGACAGGGGGCTTCGGCTAGCGGCCAAAGTCCCCCGTCGCTTCTCATCTCGCCTTCTAAGGAGAGGACTTGGCGTCCGCTCCTTAGACGACACTTTCAGGCGGCTTGCACGCAAATTTTATGCACGTGCGGCGAGGTTCCCACGCAATCCTCTAGTGACTGGGCTGGGAAGGTACCGTATACGCCCAGGTGATTCGTGGAAACGCCCTCGGTGTATACTGCGCTAGCGTAGGCTAGCACAACAGCCGAGAATCGGCCTGCTATAGAGCACGCGCCCTACTTGGGCAGGGCCACGAGGCAGGAGCTCCAGAAGGTAGCTCGGAACTCAGTTACCGTGCGGTTCGTCTCTGCGACGCACAACCGCAAAGCCCAGAGCGAAAAAAAAAAAAAAAAAAAATTTTGGCGCACTCCATTGGACGTCGTGAAGCCAGCTGGAAGACAAGGAAGAAGGAAGAATGGAGAACACAGGAGAAGCAGTGATGGACATCGACTGGGACAGCAGCGGGCTCTACATACCGCTGCCGAAAGAAGAGAACCGCAGCACGCCCGGAACAGCGGACGCAGCCGCCGAACATCACAGCGCGGCTCAGGCAGCGTATGCAAATGATTTAGCGTACCCGACAAACGGTCCTTTTAAGGGCCTAAAACACGATAGTGTGTTCGATTGGCGCCATTTGTCCTGTGACAATACGCACATTCTCTCACTCTTTCTTTCTTTTTATATTTCTTTACCCCCGTTATTTGAGCTCATCAATTTAAATATTCCACCCTTTTGGCCAATATATACATATTCACGGTACTTAACTGTCCGAGTTATTCCAAAATGATTCTGCCGGCTTTCAGTTCACGTTCACTAACAGTGTTCTAATGTTTCACATTTACATGTTATTTAGATTCAACTGATACCACTTTTCCTCCTGGTTTTCTTCTTTGACACTATTACATATTTCGGTAGACCTTGGCTACTCAATTCACTTCGGTCTACTGAAATTCCGAGGCTGCGTTATATTACGGCTGTACTGTGTGATGCGTTGTGACGAACTGCCCAGCGACGACTCTGAGCATTGTGCGCGCGGTTGCCTACCCGCCAGGCATTAGGCGTTGCCGTCAACTCGTACTCTGTGATTCGTTGTTTCTGTCGCATGTTCGGCTGTGGAATTTTCTGTACGTGACTTTCACGTTGTGAAAAAGCGGCACACTCGCGCGCTCGTACACATTCCCAGACGCTAACAGCTTTTGTGCCTCGTACAGCTTGGCACGAGGTGGACTACAGGGTGTTCAAAAATGTCAAGCTGTGATCAAAACGTTTTCAGCTTGGGTTGCTACGGCTTTTTACAATTATTATGAAAAATAACATAAACCCCTGGGTTTTGCCCCGTTACACCTTGGGAAGCTACACGTCGATGCCAGCACCTACTCCACCCTTCGAACCTATTTTGGAACTCTTTCTGGAATGGCCTTCAGAGCTGCTGATTAGCCTGAATATCCTCAATGTCATAAAAATGTCTTCCTTTCAAAACTGTCAGACCTCGTAGATATAAAAACGTTGGCTAAATTAATTTCTTCTATTATCATTTAAACAAAAATTTAAATTTGTAACAAACTTTAATTTCATATTTAACACAGTTCCTTACAAAAAGTTAACTTCCCCCATACACTGTTTCAGAATATAAATCAGAGGGGGTACAGGTTGGCGTCTGGGGCAGGAAAGACTTTGTGACAGCACTGACCAAGAGCCAGCAGCTATTGCCAAGTGTTATGGTCTCGCTTGAAATCTACCTATCCAGGCCGTATCCACTGGAACATTTGAACTTCATTGCTCTGCCAGGGTACAACAATGACTCAACAATCAGTGCATGGGGACTACAGTTTTTCAAGTAAGATTATTTATACTGACAATTTATAGAGTAGCTGAAATAACAGCATCAGTTTTCCCCAACTTCAATGACAGAGGACCAACAATTACTTTATAATTTCTTTTAGCACCCAAATAAGGCACACATTTATAAAACATTAACATTTAAACCTTAACTGTTATATTCTTTAACTATAATTTGTAATATATAACTACTTTAATTAATATAGACATTTAGATTTTAAAGGATGTCAGAAAAAATAACCAACACAATACTAAATATCACTATAATATTGACGACTCGGAACACAATGTTTTTTATAAGTAAAAACGTAAAGTTTTACCTTACAGCCTAAACCGGCTTTCACCTATAGAAGGCTTCATCAGAGGCTGTCGTTAGTAGCGCTGCTCGTCTTGTTGTTGGCGACGAGAAAGTGTTTCGAAAGATTGAAGCTGTGTGTGTGTGGTGAGATGTGTTCGAATAATGCGTGCGATTTGAATTGTGTCTGTTCGTTTAGGATGTCGTTTTTATTTGTTTTTGTGTGTTTGTATATTTCTAATTGTTCTAGAGTGTCTAGTTTTCGGCCTTTTGTGTGTACGTGTAGTATGTTCATGTTATTGTCGATGTTTTTATATGTGTGGTTTGCTTCAATGAGGTGGTTTGCGAAGGTAGATTCTGTAGTGGTGTGGAGTGCTTTTGTGTGTTCAATGTATCTCTGTTTGAAGCTACGTCCTGTCTGGCCTATGTAGAATTTACTGCAATTTGAACAATTTAGTTTATATACACCGGGTAGATCGAATTTGTTTTGTGCTTTGGGCATGCGTTTTGATAGTGTGTGTTCTGTTTTGTTAGTAGTTTTGTAAGCGATTCTGTATCCTGCTTTTTTGAATTTGTGGGCAATTTTTTCTGTTTGTTTGTTGATGTATGTTAGTGTTATGAATTTGTTGTTTTCTGTCTTTGTCTGTTGTTTGTTTTGTGTTTTGTGTAGGAGTTTACTGACTATTGTTCTGTCATAACCGTTAGATTCTGCTAGATATTTTATCGTGTTTAGTTCGTCTTTGTAGTCTATTTCATCTACGGGGATGTTGTTAAGTCTATGTATCATGGTTCTAAAAGCAGTTAGTTTGTGTTGTATTGGGTGATTGGAGGTGTTGTGTATTAGTGTGTCAGTTGTAGTTGGTTTTCTGTATATACTGAATTTGTGCCTGTGTTCTAGTTTTGTGATGGAGAGGTCTAAGAAGTTTATGGTGTTGTTGTGTTCGTATTCGGCAGTGAAGGTTATGTTTTTATGTATTTTGTTTATGTGCGTTAGTAACTGTTCACATTGTCTTTTGTTTCCCCTGTATAGTATTAGAATGTCATCAACGTATCTGTGCCAATATAGTATTTTATGTGAGTGTCTGTCATTGTTTGTGAGTATTTTTGTTTTTTCTAAGTGTTGGAGGAAGACTTCTGCTAGAATGCTGGATATGGGGGAGCCCATGGGTAGGCCGTCGTTCTGTGTGTAGTATTTATTGTTATAAGTAAAGTAGTTTTGTTTTGTGATAATGTTCAGAGTTTCTGTTATTTCATTGATAAGTTCGTCTGGTGTGTTGTTCTGTTTGAGTTTGTTTTGTAGGATGGTGATTGTTTCAGAGATGGGGATGTTTGTGTACAGGTTTTTAATGTCAAAGGAGGCTAATGTGGCGTTATGGGGGATGTGTATGTCTTTTATTTTTGTTACTAGGTCAGTGTTGTTTTTTACTGCAATGCTGTTGTCTATTTGTGTGTGTTGTCTAATAATTTTGTCTAGATATTTTGCCAGTTTGTGTGCAGGGGCATTACGGTAGTTGATAATGGGGCGGATCGGAATGTCTTCTTTATGGATTTTGGGAAGCGCTTGGAGTGTAGGTGCTGATGGTCGGATTTGTTTCATGTAGGCCTTTTGTTTATGTGTCATAATGTGTTTGGCTTTGTTGACTATTTGTTTTACTGAGTTTTGGTATCTGTCGGTGGGGTCGTGTTTTAGTTCTGTGATGTTGTTCTGTTCTATGAAGTCTTGTACTTTTTTGTGTAGGTTGTCTGTGGGGTAACTCAGTAGGTTACCAAAACTCAGTAAAACAAATAGTCAACAAAGCCAAACACATTATGACACATAAACAAAAGCCCTACATGAAACAAATCCGACCATCAGCACCTACACTCCAAGCGCTTCCCAAAATCCATAAAGAAGACATTCCGATCCGCCCCATTATCAACTACCGTAATGCCCCTGCACACAAACTGGCAAAATATCTAGACAAAATTATTAGACAACACACACAAATAGACAACAACATTGCAGTAAAAAACAACACTGACCTAGTAACAAAAATAAAAGACATACACATCCCCCATAACGCCACATTAGCCTCCTTTGACATTAAAAACCTGTACACAAACATCCCCATCTCTGAAACAATCACCATCCTACAAAACAAACTCAAACAGAACAACACACCAGACGAACTTATCAATGAAATAACAGAAACTCTGAACATTATCACAAAACAAAACTACTTTACTTATAACAATAAATACTACACACAGAACGACGGCCTACCCATGGGCTCCCCCATATCCAGCATTCTAGCAGAAGTCTTCCTCCAACACTTAGAAAAAACAAAAATACTCACAAACAATGACAGACACTCACATAAAATACTATATTGGCACAGATACGTTGATGACATTCTAATACTATACAGGGGAAACAAAAGACAATGTGAACAGTTACTAACGCACATAAACAAAATACATAAAAACATAACCTTCACTGCCGAATACGAACACAACAACACCATAAACTTCTTAGACCTCTCCATCACAAAACTAGAACACAGGCACAAATTCAGTATATACAGAAAACCAACTACAACTGACACACTAATACACAACACCTCCAATCACCCAATACAACACAAACTAGCTGCTTTTAGAACCATGATACATAGACTTAACAACATCCCCTTAGATGAAATAGACTACAAAGACGAACTAAACACGATAAAATATCTAGCAGAATCTAACGGTTATGACAGAACAATAGTCAGTAAACTCCTACACAAAACACAAAACAAACAACAGACAAAGACAGAAAACAACAAATTCATAACACTAACATACATCAACAAACAAACAGAAAAAATTGCCCACAAATTCAAAAAAGCAGGATACAGAATCGCTTACAAAACTACTAACAAAACAGAACACACACTATCAAAACGCATGCCCAAAGCACAAAACAAATTCGATCTACCCGGTGTATATAAACTAAATTGTTCAAATTGCAGTAAATTCTACATAGGCCAGACAGGACGTAGCTTCAAACAGAGATACATTGAACACACAAAAGCACTCCACACCACTACAGAATCTACCTTCGCAAACCACCTCATTGAAGCAAACCACACATATAAAAACATCGACAATAACATGAACATACTACACGTACACACAAAAGGCCGAAAACTAGACACTCTAGAACAATTAGAAATATACAAACACACAAAAACAAATAAAAACGACATCCTAAACGAACAGACACAATTCAAATCGCACGCATTATTCGAACACATCTCACCACACACACACAGCTTCAATCTTTCGAAACACTTTCTCGTCGCCAACAACAAGACGAGCAGCGCTACTAACGACAGCCTCTGATGAAGCCTTCTATAGGTGAAAGCCGGTTTAGGCTGTAAGGTAAAACTTTACGTTTTTACTTATAAAAAACATTGTGTTCCGAGTCGTCAATATTATAGTGATATTTAGTTAAGTAACGGACACGTCATGGACAACGAAATCCAAGAATTCAACACAATACAATTCACAGGCTTAAAAACAAACTATAAATTCTATTTTCTCCATAAAACTCTGTAAAATAGGGTAATAAAAGTATTGTTCACCTGATTCAAAATTATTATGCTGTAAATCTAAAAGCATAATACTCACTTTTTATATGGGAAGTCATATCCATAATTAATAGGGAATATTAAGAGGGAAAAACGAACTTGATACCCTGTTCTTAGCATTTTCTTTGCTAACATCAACCATTCAGATAAGGTATGTATATATTCATACACATCAATAAGTATGTATATTTAGTATAATATATAATGTGTATACTAATCTATAGTTATTTGTATATTTAGTGTAATATGTATGTGTATATTTCGCACATCATTCTAATACTACACGCAATTATAACAAATTTTAATGATGCTTCTAAGGCCCAAAAGAAAACTTTTTTTTAAGAAAAAAGGAAAGAGAAAAACAGGAGGCTCTATGTTTCATTTATTTTAAAAATGTTTATACATAAAAATATATTAAATTACATCATATGTTTTTCAGTAAAACAGTAATACTGTGTAACCTCCAGACTTCTTCGTTTGTTATCGAATTTTTCTGAAACAATCAAAATTTAATAGATTACAGATCATTACATATGTTTCTAGACCACTTTGAATGTCAGTTAATTTCACCTAACATATTTTATTTCTATATAATTATAGCACCAGTCAGGTACTAATACAATTATTTTGCTTTCTTTTTCTACCAAAACGGGACTGTTCACTCTACTTTTAATACAAGTTTCAGGACATGTTTATGGCTCAATATAACATTTTCACTCATGCACAGTGGCATTTTGGTGCCCCCCTTTCATTCCACCTCTCCAATAAAAACATTATACTATTTTATATTTTCATAATGGCAATCTCAATTTCAAACTTTAAAGCTTGTTTGTTTAATTTAATTTGAAAAAAATAACACATTTCCCCATACACATATTTATTTTTGTATTTGATATGTGGATGTGGGTGGCAGTGAATTTCAGTCTGCTGAAATTCAGTCTTAAACCTCTCAATACATATCCACTTGATGTTTCAATAAGTTATACTAAAAAATTTGAAATCACATGCATCCTGTACATAGGTCAAGGTTTTTAAAAATTTATTTAAAGTCAATTTTTTGCATGTGTTTACAGATCAGTCCATGGACCAATTATGTCAATCAGAAATTGCCAATTATTTCATATGTCTTGGTATACACTTATCTCACTCCAGTATGTTTACAGCCATATTATACAATACATTCAAATTAAAATTTAACAACATTAGGTATGATGCTGTTGACTGCATAAGTTTTTTAAAGGGTCTGTATATTTCAAACTCTTGTAGTACATCCAAGTGCCTATCTTTCTTGCAATATGTGAGAATTTAAGGTAAGAGTTAATAGTCACAATCATTCAATACTATTTTACACGCATTGGTTGTTTCTTCCAGTGATTTAGGTTGTTTTGTTACAGATGTTTTTATTCATTTTAAAAACAATATTAATATATTTGGCATGAAAGTAATGTATATGATTTGAATAAACAACTTTGCTCTTTGTTTTTTGAGGATGTTATATTTTGTTAAGATGTTTTTATGGAGTTTTTCTGTCACTGAACTCTTGTATCCAGTTGACACAGGTATAAATACTTTTTCTTCTTTTTTTAATTGTTTCATCCATTGACTATTTACAATAGCATTCAAGATCAAAGATTTCCAATGCAAATTAACTATACAGCTGAATATATACTTACCTGTTGATAAATTACCACAAATATACAGATTTTAATACCAACCTTGAATAAATCCGTACATGTCTGGCAAAAATGGATGCTATAAGAATGCTATAAGATCAAAATGCTGCCTTAATAATGGATGGAATAGAATTGTTTGCACCATACAGACCTTTAAAAACAACAATGCAGACAATAGGACAACAGCATCATACATTGAGTTAAAATTTTAACTCAAATGCACTGTAAATGGCTATAAGCATACTAAAGTGAGACAAGAATGGCCTAAGACAGATGAAACAAGCAGTTACCAACTGACACAACTGGTACATAAATACATGCATGCAGTAAGGTACTGGTGCCTCATGCATGCAGTGACAATACATGTGTAAACTAACTTTTTAAAATGTTTATAAAACCATGATTCATGTGACTTTACTTTTATTTTATTTTAACGAAATATCAAAGGTATATGTACTAACAGTAGCGTGGCATCCATGTAACTGATGTTGCCCGCGGCAACAGTACTGGAAATAAGAGAAAATAATATTAATTATATCACAGAAAAAATACTTTAGTTATTGAATAATTTGAAATCTGAACAATATTAGCAGGGAAACTTGAAGAAAAGCGTAGCATTGGTTTCTCGAACTACTGGGCACTTGCACTGTCTTGTGTTGCTGGCTCAGACATCGGCAATGTTTTATTGTATACAGTCATGACCTTGTTCTAGTTGACACTGAGTACAAACTGTCAAGGGGGGGGGACACTCGTCCAGTCCATCCAATGTGTTGCCACTGCATAAACTGGCAAAACGCTCAATTAGCAGCTATGTTCGTTTTCGGAACTGACATGCAGCAGATACTACGAACCTATTTGTGTTTTGATCGTTTAGTCATGTGTTTCTCTGTTTGTCATTATTATTATTTTTAATTTGATTACTTGTGTTCTGATTTATTCTGTGTAAGTATAAAGAGAGTCAGATCCCACTTAACCGGGACCCTCTTCATCTGCCAGCGAATGATAGAAAATGCTCTAAAAAGAACACTTGGTACAAGTAAAAATTCTAATTAATTTTTAGGTTAAATTTTAGGCCTATCACAACCGGCAACAGGTATTATGTAGCCACGCCACACCATTCTGTACTAAGTATAAGACATTATGTTCTAAAATGTGTACACAAAGATGAGTGAACAGAATCAGGTGATGGTACAAAATAGAAGGTAAAAAATCAACTATCATAAATGTCACAGAGGTAGTCTCACTTGATTTTTGATAACATACATATTCTTCTTTAAAACGTTTATTTTTGAATATACAATTTATGTCTTAAATTGTATGTAATTTACACATAATACATACATGCTTATTCTTGACACTTGTGTTTAACTTTTACCTCCAAAATAAGAATTACTAGCATCCATAATTTTTTCACATTCTTTAATGATATGAACTCGATATTTTCACCATTATCAAAATTTAAAAGAACATCCAAGAAAACATGGTAAATAAAAAAAAATGTAAGTTAAACAGAACTTGAATTTCTTATTAAAAGTATAAAATACTGTGGAACCTTGAGCACCTGAATCAATTGGGATCGGGTGGTTAAAATGTATGATATTGTTACGACATTACACAACAGTCTCCGTGTTTATAGAATGTTCCAGTGGAATCCGGCTGGAATGTGTGTGCGTACATGATTCTCAACGCGTTAGCTAGACTGTGCCAGAAAAGCCGCGCACACTGTGTCAAGGCTGCAATGAATTACGCTCTAATGTTTTCCTTTATTGCGTAGTATGGAATATTCTGGTATTTCGGTAGGGTATAAATACAATACTCCATGACGTTCAGTTCAGTCTGAGTTGCGATATATTCCAGTGCGGTTCGAAGTATTGTGGCGAAGTATTATGTGTTTTATAATTGTGCGGGACAATTGTAATACAATTGTGTTTTATATTAGTTGACATTATTATTGCGTGTGAACAATTTTTATTTTTATTTGTTGTAAGAAACTATCTTGTTGATTATAACTGTTTAATTGTAATAATTAAAACTGGTGATTATGTAACGGTACAGACCTATAGGGCTTTGTAAGTTAAATCTTTTCAATATGATTTGCAACCAAGTATGTGTGGTGAATTGACTTTTGCATCGAGACTGGTATGGCTCTGCCCAGGAATGTGAAATTGGTAACGAGGGGGTGTACACATGGGCACTCAGGCGGCGAACGTTCTCACGCTAATGGCACGAACAGGTACTTACTTTCGCACTGTGTGCGCAGAAAACTGTCTGTTGCATCCCAGCAAGGGAACCGCACGGTTCTCCGTAAAAGGCTTGCGGGCCAAAACTTATTAAAACTTCCAAAATATGGACTAGAGAGTGATACAAATAAAAGTAGAAGCAGTGCTAATTCAATGAAGTAATAATTTTAAATGCAGATTTTTTTTGGACAGAATACAGTGAAAGTTTAAAGTGAGAACGTGACTAAATTTTAATTACGAAAACTTTTTTGGACGAAACAGTAAACCATCAAAACGACAGAACCACAACATTTGGCGTCTGGATCCACATTAAGGAAGTAGCCACACGTAAATCCATTTTAATTGATTATAACATTTTTTTTTGTAAATGAGCTCATTAACATAAATGGGGTGTAACGGAATGAGTGTGTGTGTGTGTGTGTGTGTGTGTGTGTGTGTGTGTGTGTGTGTGTGTGTGTGTGTGTGTGTGTGTGTGTGTGTGTGTGTGTGTGTGTGTGTGTGTGTGTGTGTGTGTGTGTGAGCAAAAAGCTGGGTTGTCTTTAATTAATTTGTTAATAATATAATCTAGATATAAGGAGTAAAATATGTTAAAATTTGTTGTTGGTTAAAAGGGGCTTCACCTCAATATTGAATATAGTTTAATTTAAATGTTGGAGAATCGAGTGAGAAGTCATAATTGTAGTTGATTAGAAAAAATGGAGAACAAAGAATGTCACAACATAAAATAATAAATTAATATTTTATTTCACTTGATATATGTGTGTTAGAATAATCATTTCAAGTACCTAATTTTATTTTCTGTGCTGGTAAATTCGCTATACGAAATAGGGTTACACCACTAGACGATCTGGCCAGAGAGTTAACAAATTAAAGGTAAGTCGGAAGTTTGTGATTATTTAATTATATAAAAAATATGAAACACGACAAATGGTGCGGCGTGACCAGGATTTGGAATAAATAGTGTATTTATTCCAAATTGGCCTATTTTAAAGCACAGAGAATGGAATAGGGTTGGCGGAAGCCGAAAATAACTTACATAAAATGTACGTAACATACGCAAAATAAAATTACGATGTGTTGATCAATTGTGCATGTTAGATTACAAGTAAAATTTAATAAGTATTTAATAGAACAGTAAAATAGAACAATAAAAATGTCTGATAACGAAAAAGAAATTAATTTGATAGAATCAGTTATGAGTGAGAGTGGCCTTGGGTCAATGAACCCGTCACCGAGTGTGAGTGAATTAAGTCGGCCAATGCCAACAGCTGACTTGAGCATTCAATTAGTAACTAACGCTGACCTAACCGAGTCAATAATAATAGATAAGGCTGAAGCAAAATCTACTCCCGTAGTGACAAAAACTAAAGAAAAAGAGTTGTCAATGAATGATCTATTTAACCTTATCAGTAAACGTTTTGATGCAAATGACGAAAAGTTTGATACCAAATTTGATAAACTGAGTAATGATATTAATGAACAAAAAATAAAATGCGAAAGTAGTTTCAATGAAATTAAGAATAATTTTGATGAGAAGTTTGATAAAATAAATAATCGTTTTGATACAAACGAAAGTAATTTTCATGAAATTAGAAATGAAATAATGCAAATTAATAAGCGTTTAGAAAATACAGAGGAGATATTCGAAAGTAAATTTAACGATTTAGTACAAAGTATAGAGGGTATGGGAGTGTGGAAAATAAATACAGGTAAGTACAATACAAACGAAAATAATGAAGAAATAAATGACAAGGTGAGTAATCATGATAATAATAGTAATGAGTTAACAAGTAGTAGCAAAATAAAAAGTGATAACAACGAGATAATTAAAAATGTGTTAGAAAATAAAGTGAATAATAATAGGGGAGATGAAGTTTTAGTGGAAATAGAGAGTAGCAATAAGATAGTGGTTGAAGAGAGGTTGGGTTTACAAAGGGCAAATTTTTCCCGTGATTTAAATGGAGTAAAGACTCCAATAGTGAGTTATGAGGACAGAGTTTCCTCCCGTGGTTATAGAGACAAGGTGTCTCTAAGTAGGTCCCCTTTTGTGTATCATGAGATGAGTTACTTGGAAAAGCCGAGATGGGTCATGATAACGCTGTGTTGCCTTTTGTGTGAGAGAGAAAAAGTGAGAAGGTGTTATGATGAGAGGTATTGTGAGAGAGTGGTTGAATTATTGACACAGAGAGAGAGAGATAATATTATTTGATGTTGTTAGAAGTTACGAAGAGCTACTAGAGAAAATAAAGAGAGAGAGAATTAGTAATATTGTTGACTTACCTTGTTATGAAGATAGTGCAGAAATAAGGAATAATAACATTGATAATTATATGGGAAGCTTACCTATGCATAGACGTGGCGTATTAATAATAGATGATTCTGAAATTGAGAGGTTAAAATACTTAGGGGTGATAGATAATAATACAGATGGTGACAAGACCAAAATCAATTATGTAGACAGGGTATATGATTTAATAATAATGTGGTATAATCCAGTAGATTATTATGTGGGTTTTATAGAACAATTTGAAATATTAGAGAATTATTATATAAATAATAATAATAAAATGAGTGTGAGTAAAGATGAGAACTGTTGTGTAAAAGTAAGGCTAATTTACAACAATGGGGGTTAAATAAAAAATCAGTGAATGGACATTTTAAATATTTTAGTTTATGGTAATGACCTTGCTAACTTATGAAATGAGGTGTGGTAAACAGAAAAATAATGACAAGAAATTGTAAATAAATGCATAGTGAAATTAATTGTGTTTGTGTTGTAAAATGTATTTTATGTAAACAATGTGTGTATGTAGTAGAAATTGATTTAATAATAAGAATAATATTTTAGCAGACTAAATAAATAATGAGAGTTTGTAGTAAATAAATTGTAATTGTTTTGGAAGAAGGTAATTAAAATAACTTGTGTTTTAAATAATTTATGAATTAAATAATTTGAGATGAATTAATTGATTAATTTAAAATGTTGTATAAAGAAATTTTGAAAATGAATGTAAATGATTTAAACTTGATAATAAATAGTAAATGAATAAATGTAAAATGTATTTAGTTGTGGAATCATATGATTGTTATAATGTTTCAGAAGGTACATATGGTTGTACGTGATATTGGTGGTGATGAATTGTTTATAATTTTGTATCAATAACAGGAATCATGTGTTTTGAGTGATGTACTGTAAGTATGAAGTTTATAATGCAGTTTAAATCAAATAAAATGTTTTAATGTTTGAATAATAAAAATTAAATGAGTTTAAAAGGTTTTAAATTAAATGATGAAACTAATTTGAGGTAGTTAGGAGTGTTCTAAAGTAATTTTCAATAGTTAACTTGTAAAATGTGGTAAAAGATAGAGTTTGGGTGATAATAATCATTTCAATAAGGATTTGAATCAGTCAAAGTTAATTTTTAATGGGTGTTAGAGAAAATAAGAATTTTGGAATATAAATAATACAGAAACAAGGTAATAGTAGGGACACAGTAGTGATAGTGGATATATGTAGAGTAATGAGAGTGATGTAATTGGGAGAATAAATAGATGGTGGTGAAATTTTGTAAAGAGGGTGGTGTGGTAAGGAGTCCTCAACGCAAGGCGTTGTGGCGGGAGATGAACAGTTTTAAATGGGGTTTGGGGGAGCTACCTGGGAAAGGGTCAGGAACTAATAAGGGAATGAGTATAAGGGAAGGGAACACACATCCTAAGTACAAAGAGGGTAACAGGTATTTTGTTATAAGACTAGAAGGATTAATGGTGAGTTAGAGTAGAGAAGTTAATGGAGGTAAATGTTTTTGAGAGATTGGTGTCACCCTATGTAAATCTGTTAGTGAGTAATAGAAAGGAAAAAGGGGGTAAGGTTATATTGTAATGCCATTTTAATAAATCGAATTATTATGAATAAATAAGAATCACCCAAACCCATTAATGACCAAAATGTTAAATAAAAGAAAATTCATAGTTAAAATGTAATAATAAATGAAATGTGATGTAACATGAAGGTTGATAATATATTTGAATGTGTTTTTGGCGAATTAAATGATAAATTTGTTGTAACATATAATGGTTTTTACTTTTTGTGAATTGTAGTAGCAATGTAATTGTAAACGAATTGTATGTCTAAGTATATTCCTCACTTTCGGGCAGTCCCGGCCTTACCAGCCCAGACCGTGGTTTTGGATGACAATCAGCTGTGGACAGAATTATTGTAAACTGACCGCAGTTGGTTGCCTGTGAAATTGGTATAACTTAGAAATTAACCGGGGGAAAAACAGGGGAATCTACATAACTATGGAACAGCGGCTACATCGAAGGTGGTGATAGTGCCGTGTTAAGGGCGTATGAATCATTATAGTAGGACTACTGGTGTCCTCGGACATCAGTAATGCCGAATTTTTATATAACGCTAAAGCAAGAACAGAGTAGGCAGCGTCTACACCCTTATAACAATTCAGTTCTTGTGGAAGCAACTGGACGCCACAGTCCAAGGGGGGGCCATAGTGTGTGTGGTAAGGAGGTTACTCAGGGGAGTAACGAATTAAACCCTTAAACTGACGTAAACTAAATAAGCTGATAAGCTGATTAAATGATTTTATTCTTGATCCAAGAGATGATTACAGTAGATAATTTGTATGAAAGTAATTGATTTAAATAGGTGTGGCTCTCTATGATATTTTATAAATGAATTTACTGATTTTGAAAGGATTATTTTGAGGAGAGAAGGTGTTTATTATGTTTTATTATGTTATTATTTTACTATGTTAGAGTGTAATAATTGTAAACATGTGATGTATTTTACATTGTATAATTTTTTTTTGGAGTGTCTAGGGTAAGGTCATTCACCTGACCAGGAGACATCAGCTGATGACTGGTGGTAGATATGTAGTATATTCCTTCTAATTGATTTGTAGATTTTTTTTGTTAATCAATGTAATTAAATAATTTTGTTTTTTTTTTTGGAATCGTTAAAAGAGATATTTTGGGGAAAAAAATTTCTTAGTTTGAGTGAAATGCAGATTGTGGTCAATATATCTTGATTGTGTGTATTGATAATGTATTAATTGATTCGTAGTGCCCATATATGTTTTGTAAACAGATGTGATAAGAACATTTATAATAGAAAGTAGTTGTTCATTTTATTTTGTTTATTCTGATTGTTAGTATCTAGATAAGAGTGAAGAAATATAAGAGATATAAAATAAATTAATTTGAAGGCTTTTGGAGTTTTAAGAATTATGATTAAAATCAATTAATTGAAGTAGATAATATGAATTATCTTAAAAGGGAATCTTTGATAAGGGATTTGGGTTTATTGCATTATCGAACAAAATTTACATAATTGAGTTGATATGAACCATACGTACAGCCAATTAAATTGAGAAATGAAATATAAAAATTTTTTGTGAATTTTAAACCAAGAAGTAGGTGGAGAGGTTGTGTTTAAGAAATAATAATGAGTATGTGTAAGCACCCAGTATTTTGCTAAAGGCAACCCAGTATGTATGTAAGGGGAGACATATTGGTTGAGGATCTGGTATGGTATAAGGCTAGTTTTTGATTTTTGGGTGGAATGATACAAGGCCAGGTGGTACTGTGGTGAGTATCTGTCCAACTTTACGGTGTTGGGATCTCGCACAGAGAAGTCCAGTGATGTCGTTCAGGTGCTGCCATGGTCGCCAAGCTAGGAGGGTAGTTTACCCATGATGTGGCAAGTACTAAAGGGGGGTTGTTGGCACCATATCCTCACTGATCCTCTTAGGGGTTAGCAATGAGAGTTTTTCTGTTTCGGCAGAAAACCTCTCATTGGGGGGGGGTATTGTAATGGTACAGACCTATAGGGCTTTGTAAGTTAAATCTTTTCAATATGATTTGCAACCAAGTATGTGTGGTGAATTGACTTTTGCATTGAGACTGGTACGGCTCTGTCCAGGAATGTGAAATTGGTAACGAGGGGGCGTACGTGCCTCCACACGCGCACTCAGGCGGCGAACGTTCTCACGCTAACGGCATGAACAGGTACTTACTTTTGCACTGTGTGCGCAGAAAACTGTCTGTTGCAGCCCAGCAAGGGAACCGCACAGTTCTCCGTAAAAGGCTTGTGGGCCAAAACTTATTAAAACTTCCAAAATATGAACTAGAGAGTGATACAAATAAAGGTAGAAGCAGTGCTAATTCAATGAAGTAATAATTTTAAACGCAGATTTTTTTTTGGACAGAATACAGTGAAAGTTTAAAGTGAGAACGTGACTAAATTTTAATTACGAAAACTTTTTTGGACGAAACAGTAAACCATCAAAACGACAGAACCACAACATTTGGTGTCTGGACCCACATTAAGGAAGTAGCCACACATAAATCCATTTTAATTGATTATAACATTTTTTTTTGTAAATGAGCTCATTAACATAAATGGGGTGTAACGGAATGAGAGAGAGAGAGAGAGAGAGAGAGAGAGAGAGAGAGAGAGAGAGAGAGAGAGAGAGAGAGAGAGAGAGAGAGAGAGAGAGAGAGAGAGAGAGAGTGCGTGCGTGCGTGCGTGCGTGCGTGCGTGCGTGCGTGCGTGCGTGTGTGTGTGTGTGTGTGTGTGTGTGTGTGTGTGTGTGTGTGTGTGTGTGTGTGTGTGTGTGTGTGTGTGTGTGTGTGTGTGTGAGCGAGCAAAAAGCTGGGTTGTCTTTAATTAATTTGTTAATAATATAATCTAGATATAAGGAGTAAAATATGTTAAAATTTGTTGTTGGTTAAATGGGGCTTCACCTCAATATTGAATATAGTTTAATTTAAATGTTGGAGAATCGAGTGAGAAGTCATAATTGTAGTTGATTAGAAAAAAAGGAGAACAAAGAATGTCACAACATAAAATAATAAATTAATATTTTATTTCACTTGATATATGTGTGTTAGAATAATCATTTCAAGTACCTAATTTCATTTTCTGTGCTGGTAAATTTGCTATACGAAATAGGGTTACACCACTAGACGATCTGGCCAGAGAGTTAACAAATTAAAGGTAAGTTGGGAGTTTGTGATTATTTAATTATATAAAAAATATAAAACACGACAATTAGTGACTTAATTGTTGTTTTGTATTTTGTTTTCCACTGTACCATACAACGATAAGTTAGACCGTCGTAACAATATGTATAAAATGTATGATTACTGGAGCTATATACAATGCAAAATAAATATTAACATACTGTTAAGTACTAAATTAAGCCTAAAAGAATGAAACAACAAAGTACAAAAATCCTAAAAATAATTTATTTTGGTAAACAAGATAATTTCACTCACCTAATTGAAAATGTATTTTGAATATATTGAAAAAATTATTTAAAGTGAAATAAGGACCAAATTTTTTCCTGGACTGAATAAGTTTCCACATTTTACAGAAATCAGATATTACTGAAGTTCTGCATCATAAAGAATGCATATAGTTTGTTTCCATTCTATTACACAGTTTTGTTATAATATGATTACTATATAAACATTTATACTTTTTATGACTTTATTGTTACAAAAATTAGCTGCAATTTCTAAAATATACAAAAATTATCAAAAATTGTTCAAAAAAATAATACTAAACCATAATAGGCCTAAAAATCACCATATTCTCCCCTCAGATTAGTACTGCCTAGGCCCAGAGCTGTCAACTAGTTAACTGCACTAATGTTAATAACTAATTTCCTGCCAACAAACATGTTGTTAACAACTTTGCAAAATAACAATAGTTCGACTATACTTACTATTATTACTAGCTATACATTTTCAATCTATTAATTATTCACGTATTTCTGCTTCATTTTTAATTTATAAAATATCTTCATTTTTATGAATTTATATTATTTCTTATTTTACTGACTAAATTTAAAAGACCAAATGTTAAAAGTTAACAGGCAGTAAAATGCAAGAGAGAAGAGCGCCCCTGGTAATTGCAGGGCACAAATTTCAAACAGTTGAAAAATTTAAATACTTGGGCTCACTAGTTACTGAGGACAACATTATGGCCGAAGAAGTAAAAGAAAGGATATCTGTTGGAAACAGATGTTCTCCCTACAAGGAATATTTAAGTGAAAAAACATAAGCAGAGCAACCACGATTTGTCTATATAAAACAGTTCTTAAGCCAGTGGTCATGTATGGGTCTGAAACTTGGACAATGATAGTGACAGAGGATGAGTGGTTGTGGAGGTGGGAAAGAAAAGTCCTCAGGAGGATATTTGGTGCAGTGAATGTCCAAAGAACATGGAGAATAAGGACAAATGCAGAAATCCAGCAAATCTATGGAGAATCAGATGTCATCACTGACATAAATAAAAGCAGAATCAGGTGGGCAGGGGATGTCCACAGAATGTCATACATCCACATTGAAGACAATTTTATGGGGAGACCTGGTGGAAGAAGAAGGAGTGGTCAGCCCAAAAAATGATGGTTTGGATGGTATTGAGAATGACCTGCGCAAGCTAGGTGCAAGAAGATGGAGACATTGAGAGCAGAGGATCGAGACAACTGTAGGCGGATTGTCCAGGAGTCCGAGAGAGAGAGAGAGAGAGAGAGAGAGAGAGAGAGAGAGAGAGAGAGAGAGAGAGAGAGAGAGAGACTGACTAAATTTACATAAATTGCACTAAACTTTCTTAATCAATTTTATAGTGACTTTTGATATATTTCGTATCAGATACTTGGTAGATTACAATGGTTTAGATTATCAAGGTTCCACTCTATACAGAAAACTAGAATCCATACCAGCATGGAACTAATGAATTCTAAATATTGAATAAAACAAAAATGTATACACATTACAGAATCTGATTGTTCACAGATAAGATATGAATGTATTATTTTGCTGAACATTATGCCACTGATTTGTTATATTATTATATACATACCACCAAAATCAGTAAACTTTTTACTGATTTTGGTGGTATGTATATAATAATATGAATGTATATTTAAATTAGTATACAGTCAGTCTATATGCTACAGTTAAATTCAGTTTTAAAGACAGACTGTTTTTTATACATTTTTCTTCTTCTTCTTCTTCTTCTTCTTCTTCTTCTTCTTCTTCTTCTTATTATTATTATTATTATTATTATTATTATTATTATTATTAATAAATAAAACTTTTCATACAAGAATATCTTTTTATATTTTTTTAATAATACACTGTTTCGATAATATCTGATAATCATCATCAGAAATTACAAATTAATAAATCTGTTTTTTTTTTTACATTAATACTGAACATAATGTATTATAATTGCATTTAGGGAAAGTGATCTCATGAATGGCAACACATTCTGGCTGTCACATCGCCTTGCAAAAGCAGCACTTACCCAGTGGTTCAACCACTTGGCAACCCCATACAATCAGACTGACCTGAGCAGTGGACTTGTCAGCTTTCTTGCAACAACTGTTGCTAAACAGGTAAATGTACCCTCCTCCCCCCACAGGCACTACAGGCATGCTCGACACTTTTTCATAAAATATACATATAAAGAACATGACACTATTTGCTTAAAATGCTTCAGAGACTGGATTAAACTATAAAGTGTGATAGAAAAAAATGATATGCAAAAAGGGCTATTTAAAAATTAACTTACAACTGTTAAGTAAAAAAATAAATAAATGTATAGGCATTTTATTTAAAAGTTATTTTTATATCAATACTGTTTTGCCACACAGTCCCAGCTCATTCGTGCTCTCAACGAATCACAACCCTAGTTTTTTGCTTTGCCTCACCAAAGAAGGTTGGGGTATGCAGCCAGTAATTAAGACCATCTATAATCTCCTTCAACTAACCACCCAGTGTCAGCTTAGGTGAAGAAATGATTCACTAGATTCAAAGTCTGAATCTAGACTGTAAATTCAAAGTCTGAATTGTTCATGTAAACCCTTTCTGCTATCTGCAGTGTCAAGCCAATTCTGCTCATGCAGAAGAAGTAGCAGAGACCACACACTGTATTCTTCACAGCTGGCAGGAAGGTGACAACATGATCCATATTTCATCTCTTGTCGCTACTGGAATAGTGCCAAACAAGACAGGTGGCAGAACAAAATTTGTTGGTGGTTACTGTGCTTTGTTGGTAATTAATACACCAACCAGTCTATTTACACGGCCTACTGGAACTAAATTTTGCAGTCGTTTTATAGCCCCCCATACTCACACACATGCACAAGCACACACACAAATATACACAATAATATTTAAATTGTACTACTTAATGAATATAAATGTTTTATAAATAATCCATAAATATTTTACAACTTTCATCTGATTATACTTGCAGCTAGAACAACCAGCATACAATTGGTACATCACAAACCTACATAACCTCTATTTGGAATATGGTAAACCAAAACCATTTTATACAGACCAGAAACAGCGTTGCAGTCTGGCGGTCACTCAGGGTAAGTTCTCATTATAATTCACTATTATATTACAACGCAGTTTCAAACATCTTTTTTTCACATTTGAACAAAAGCTCTTCAAAAAATTTGTTATATTTTTGGTTTAAAAAAATACACATACTATCCACATTAACGGTGTGATTATTATTTATCATTTCGTACCAGTGAATAAATTAAGTTTTTTATATTAATGCCGACTTTTTCTCTTTTTATTTTAAACAGCTCAACTGTTCTACCAGATGATTGATTATGTGATTGGAACACAAACCTTCAAAACTGGAATACAGAACTTTTTGACAAAGAGGTGAGTGAGTACTGTATATATTCTAAACAATCAAGTCTGCTATAGTTACAATATTACAGTTATCTAAATTTTTATACATAGAGTAACATTATTCCTCTCCTGGTTAAATGCAGGCTGGTTTTTCTCTCTTTGGCAGGTATTGTGTGTGACCTGAGCCACGGGCCATGGGCTTTAAGGAAGATGACGAATATCTATACTTTTGTATAGATAAATAATGATTATTTTCTGTAGTTAATTACTATAATTGGTTCTAAATAATATAACATTATTAACAGTTAAAATATTAACAATTGTGTACACATACACACAATTCTAGCTTTAATCTATTCTACAGACAGTTGATAGAAGCAAACCAATGCTAAATGCTGTCTCCTGGTTTGAGCTATTCATATGAATGATCACTTTTTGTACAATTTTTTATTTTTTAACATGTTTCCTAGTGGATTAAATCAAGAGTGCATGTACCTTTAGAAGGAAGTTTCTTTTCTCATAAATGATACAGTAGTATATTTTCCAAAGTTATTATGGTATATGTTGATAATTTTCTAATTTTTTTAGTACTTCAGTCACTTTCATAAGTTTTAATATATCCAAGAAATATAAATAATATTACTGGTTGAAATTAAGTACTTAAAGTTTATACATTATTGTTTATATAAAATAATTTTGCTGAAGTGTGTTGAACAAACTATTCAGCTTTTTTTGAAAATTAATAATTCTGATACTGTGAGGTACTTCTCAAAACAAGGAAAAATGTAATGAGATTTTTCATTTGTCTTAGCACGTGTTTTCTGTTGGAACAGACAGTACACTCTACCAGCATTCTTCTTTTTATCTGTCAAAGGAACTATGGAAAGTATCATTTTGACAAATGAAGCAGCATTTCCTTGGAGGAGGGTCTACCACCTTCAAGTTTTGTAACATGAAATTTCTTTGCAACATGAATATTTACTGTCTGTATAAATATTTCTAATGACAGATTCCCGTCAGTTTGTATTTGGCATTTTTTTGTAGATAATGGTGTACGCTACTAATTAAAGAAATCTTTACTACAGAATTTTTAATGCTGGACTTTTTTACATGTGATACAAGCATCAAAAGTACTAAAAACCAAAGCATTTTGCTACAGCAACATCAGTGTCTTTCCATATGGTCAATTTACCACAATCTGTGATGGCTATAGGATTTATAATTTGAGCATAGTACCTACATGTCTTGCCAACAATATACCCCCACCAAATAGATGCAAGAAATAATAAACTCTATTAGTTTATCCCTATCATTTATTTTTTCCTAAATTATTTCATTTGCACTATCAAACTTAAAACAAGTAAGTGTTGAAGGACCTACCTGATACCACTCAACACAAAATTATTGGTGTGGTTATCAGATTGTGTTAACCAATATTAGATCCTGCTACCGATATTTCTTCATCACTACTGACACTTTTGTCATTTCCAATATCAACATCCTCGCTCCCATTTTCAGACAAGTGTGACAATTCATTCGACAAAAAGGCTCTAAAACACTTTCCTCTGTATGTTTCCATCACAAAAACATGCACATCCATGGTCCAATAAAACTTATAAAACTTACACAGGTTTGTATATTTATTCACAATAAAATGTTTTAAAAATTCAGAATAATTTCTCAGCACTAACAATGTCTTCCATGTAACAGAAACTGGAAGGAAGCCCACATCAGCTTCTTACAACACATGCCACCTTGATTACATTGGTTACAAAGAAGTTCAACAAACGTATGTAAAACAGTTTAAAATGCCACTGATAGGTGGCCGCACACATAAAGCTCAGAATTAAACCAAACATATCATTACTGTGTAGCTTCTGCAGCAGTAAATTTGAAAATATACTTATACATTAGTGCACTTGGAATTCACTGGGAGAAAAACTTGTGGGGGGGTTGTCGGTGAAACAGGTTAAAAACTAATTTCAAATAAATACATTGTAATTTTATTAGTGTAATCTTTAGTAGAATACTTTAATAAGGTTAGACTTTACTTTGTATCTAACATCTGTATATTTGTGAAAGATATTAAAAAATTAATGTAAGGGAAATTCAGAAAACTGACCAGACTTGAAAGTGTTAATACACTATGCTACCTTCTCTCCGCAAATAATGTGATTTGTCTTATCTAAAGACCTGATACCATTTTATAGATTAACTTGCTTTCTTCAACAATTAATTTTTTAAATATTTTGTGTTGAAAATGTAGTATGCTTTATTTTTTGGATCAAATTTGCATATTACAACATGAAGAGCTGTCTACTTCATGAGACAGGAGATGGCTGAGTTAATCTGTGAAGAGGTACACTGTAGTTTTTGTTTGTGTCAGTTCATGAATACTAATGTTTTGTGGCACTATCCCACACACAATGCAACCCACGGACAACTTGCTCCAGTTCACAGACACAGTACAATTTTCTGTGTACAAACAGAGCCCAAAAACCTACAAATTACACAACCATTACTTCCTTAATTAACAAAACTGCTGTCCTTCAATCAACATATGATTCACACATCCTGAACACACTGTTCTCTTTTTGTTGTTCTTGTAAATTTGTAGGTTTGTATAAGTCAGATAACAATGAAACAATTACCTTCTGAGAAATGGTTTAGTTTTGGAGAAAACATTTATTTAACTTTGTCTATGTTTTCATGATTACGAGTGAATCAGATTTTGTCTTCTTCGTCCAACCTCATGTATTACACACACTGCTTGTTACACTATGCAATGCTTTCTCACTTGCCCCACATTTCTGCAACTCTCATTAAGAAAGTACCGTAATTTCCACTAGTGTACTGGAATACACATGGTTACATAAAATTATATTTTATTACATTTATGAGACTCAACTTATTTCTAACATTATAAATCTTTTAAAAGTGTGTTTTGTAGTGTAGAATATGTGGCTTTATCCTCTTTATGAAGACGTTTGTTGCTATACTTCTGATGTCACTAATGATTGTGAAACTCCATATTGCCAAGAGATTTTTCAGAAGCTTAATAAGGTAAAAGTCACTGAAAGTTAAGGTCACGCTGTACAGAGAAAAGAAAAAAGTCTTCCTTTTGAATTTGGGAGTAGTAACACTAGTGTGTTATGAACAGTAGACCTTTAAGACAAAAGGCCTATTTGCCACAGATTTTTTTAAAAAGTTTATGATATTTGTGGAAAATAGCCATTCAGTTTACTCACTACGAAACATCTTCTTCCATGAACTTTTTTATTGTTATGATGCATTAACGTCTTCTCAACAATTAAGCAACAGTAGCTAGTCTTCGACCTGAATGTTTCTACAGCCATTACTGGAGTTATAATACCATTTGTGCACTCATACCATTTTTACTATATACCCTTAGTAATTTGCTAATGAATATCCATTGCATTAATTTTTACTTCCATGTTCCATAAGCAAATGGAAGTATGGTCATGACGAAAAAAATCGTGTTCGAGATAATGGCAGATTCTGATTGTACTACCATCACAACACGAAAAAAAAGTCATTTTACTTCCATGTTCCATAAGGAAATGGAAGTATGGTCATGGCGAAAAAAATCGTGTTCGAGATAACAGCAGATTCTGATTGTACTACCTTCAAAACATGAAAAAAAGTCATTTTTCAAAAAATGTCTGTGTGTGTGTCTGTGTGTAGAATTTTTTCTATAGCAAACGATAACAGCCGCAAATTCAAACAGAATCAAATAATTTTTTACATACAGCCCTGAATTGTAGAGGACTCAAGGCCTATTGTTTTGGTGAAGATCGGTTAAGGGAAAGGGGTAGTTTACCTGCAACGTTTTACGTTTTAACAAGAGTAAAGTACTTAATTTTGATAAATAAAGTATCCTGAAAAGAAGGTCATAATAATCCACTGTAAAAAGGTAGATGAAATATTTATAAATGAAAAGGGTAGTTGAAGGGGGAGGGGGTAATTTTTTTTATAAATTAAAATGGTAGTTGATGATGGAGGAGGTAAATTTTTATAACTAATTAGAATTAATATTATGCTAATTACCTGTATTAACTTCCCGTCTTGTGACTTATCTGTTTTAATTTCTAAAACTTTAGAAATTAAAACAGATAAAGTCACAAGACGGGAAGTTAATACAGGTAATTAGCCTAATATTAATTCTAAGTAGTTAATAAATGTGACTTAAAGACAAATAAGGCAAAATGAATTTTTATAAGTTTTATATGTGTACTACGTTATTGACAACAAAGAAATAGTTTCAATGGAAACATTTCACTTCACTTTAACAAAATTCTATATTTTTCATTTTAATTTAAATCACGTATGAGTGAAAATATATCGTTCCTGGCAGGCAAGCACATCTCAATTATGTAATGTTTACTTTTCCAAAGTTTTATTATTGTGATTACCGCAATAAAAAGGCCGGCAGGACACACACACACACCACACAAAATTCGTGTTATTTCTGGCCTCACTCATGTTTATTGTATTGTTTGCACGCTTTTAAATGGAAAGTGCCGAAACCCACACCAACACAATGCGTGAAAGCCGAAAAGGTGGACATTGATTTGCTTCCTGTGGATCGCTGGGCAGTGTTGTTGTATTAAAGCAATTAATACAATCTGTGTACTTATTTCTATTATGATATGAGAATTATAAACTAATATGTACATGTGTGTATGTATGAAAAATATATAAATATTTTTTCCTTTGGAAAATTGTTTGCCCCTACTTGAAATTATTTTGACCTCCCTGATGGCTAGTTATTTACTAGCCTGTGTGGAATATAATGTTATGACATGGTTTAGAATGGTGGGTGTTAAACAGGAGACACAAACATATTAAGGAAGAAATGTTTTGCTGGGAAATTTATAATTATACGGGTGATCAGAATAGTCATTCAGGAAATCAGAAGACAAATGGAAAGAAAGAAATCAAGACTCGGTTTTAAAAAAGAAAAATGACTAGAATAGTATTGACAGGAAAGACTTTGATAACACTATAGACATCCCTCGGCCCCTCGCAGCGAGAGTCCAATTTCATTACAGGAATCAGATCGCAGCTACCTTTAGCTAGCTCTTCGTTTGACCTACAGACATTTTATCCAAAAGTACAGTCCTTCCTCACGAAGGCTGAGGATAGTCTTAATCCACCTGACATGGTGGTACCATTTTAGCTGATACGTAATTTTTTCAGAACTCAAGCATCCACTTATTTAATTAATATTTAAATGATTTTAAATATAAATTTTAGGACATGGAAGTCATATTTGGTTTTCCATACCGATTTTTTATTAAACAAAAGAAATAATACACAAAGGCTACTAGAGGGCTGTGTGTAAGATTACTCATTTTTTTAAACTCACAGTAACTATATACAGAGCAACAATCTCACACTGATGCTTGCTATACTCCCAATAAATGGAAATGACATACTGTGCATCTGTGAAGTTGATCAGACCACATGCACAAACTTAAATACAATCAGACCTTACTTTCCAAATGATCTTCATATAAAATCAGACATTTGAAGGTAAATTTTTATCCCTCATCAGCCCTAGATATTTAACCAGATTGCTTCTTAAGGCTCCTAATTTACTGTATAAGTCAAGTTATTAACTCATACCCAATCTCAGTGTTACTCTTTCTCAATCTATCACAAAACACAGAAGTACTGTATATATTTTTTGTGGTGTGTCTATCATGACTTTCACTATAAAAAGGACATCATTCCAAGCTTTGCCATTTCAATATTCAAATGTATTCTCTATTACACAATAGTTCTAAGACAGCTATAATTCGTAAACTTCATCATAGTATTCAGACACTACTGACTTCCTAGGAATCTATTTATCATTTCACAAATGGCTATATTAAATTAATATTAAATATATATTAAATCCCTATAATAATTATGACTCATCTCTACATCACATAATAATAATTATAAAAACTGTTTACAGAGAATTCAAGATGTACACAGAGGAAGAACTCTTGTCCGCTCTGACTGAACAAGCGTATTTAGATAAGACATTGCCTGAAAACTTGACAATTCATGAGATTGCATGTTCATGGTTAGTGCAGCGGCTACCACTGGTGACTGCAATACGAAACTATAAAGATAACACCATCACATTTTCTCAGGTAATGTATACACTATGTAAATGTATTTATAAAGTGTTTGTTAAATCTCTGCGCAACTACTCAGTCACATTGGTCACTTAAATTTAATTTACAATCATATGCCCAATATTAAAAAATGAATTACAGAGTGTATTTCTATTTTGATAGATTTTTCAACAGATTTACACACATTTAATGGTCAGTAACAATCCTACCAACAGTAAACACAAAGCAAATTCAAAGTAATGGCATCTGCGGCTTTTCAATTGATAAGGGAAGACAATGTGTATAAGCAAAATGGCAATACCGTTATTTGAAATGCATTATAACTGTCACCTCTGCTTCATACATTAATCACATTGCCTGTTACAGCCCCATCTTTTCATCTTCTTGCCTATTTTTGGCAATTAGTTTCTTGAGTATCCCAAGATGCTTGTTTCATATATGATTTAATCTCTCCATTCTGAATGAATATCTGAAGCTTTTCTACTACTACTTCATTTCATATCATGTATCTACTACTGAATAGTTTAACTATTCTTACAAACCTTATCTCTTATTCTTTGACCCTTATTTTTTCTTGTACTGTAACTCATGACAAATATCAAGTATGAGCACCACCGATGTCTTGCAGAAGTTTAATATTGTCCCTTTCCACACTATCTTTAATAAAAATTGGTTAAAATTGCATTTTTTTTTTTTTTTTTTTTTTGCCAGTCAACTTATACAATAACTTTTCAGGAACAACCAAAAAACGAACCAAAAAAACCAAAAAACTTTGTTAGGCTCTTTTCTTTGCTTTTTGTTCTTTTAAAACTTCTTCATACTTTCTTCGACCTTAAGGTGCTAGCCGCATCCTCCCAATTAAATCACAGCAATAAATAAACAATTATTACTTTTTAAAAGCCACTGTATCTTCCAATACTACCAACAAGAAAATGTTTTTGGGTTAGATAATAGCAGGAAATGTTCATGAAACAGCGTGCACCTTGGCACTGATCCAGGAGTGCCAATGATCCATGCCTACACCCCTCTCGGAAGATGTGAACTCAGCTTTTGTTTAGTGTTTCGAGTTTAGAATTGCAATTTTTTAATAACTACATGTATAATTTTGGCAAACACTGTAGTATAAAGTTACGCAGTTTCAACATTTTTACACAAAATGACTAAAGCAGAGCACGTGCATAAGTCGATTATATTTTCAAAGAATAAAACTTGATTTTCAAAAATCATGTTATTACTACTACTACTCCACAGCACTACAGCTCATGAAGAGCTCTGGCCTCCAGAATGACGTACCTCCAATCCTCTCTAGCCTGTGTGACTCTTCGCCACCCTCTGCCCACCAGTCTACTTATATCTTCATCTACATCATTCATGTTAGCAGGTTCATTATTCAGACTGAATTCAGGTTCAGGGTCTTCACATGTTGTGTGTGTTATTAATTTCATTTGATTAATCAATTATTTTATAAAATACCGCTCAATTCATGTATGAAATTAAACACTAATCATAAATTGTTCTTCTTCTTGCTTCTTAAACGACCATGTTCTGTGCCCGCTATTACCACTGCCTAATCCTTCTTGATTTCTCCTTTCCTTCAAAATCAGCTACCCAGTAGTCCTTCCTTCAAAATCTTCTCAGCCTAGTCATCTCTTTCTCTTTCTTCATTAATCTTTTTAATAAAAAGATTTTATTGTTAATCCAGCTTGTCAATATGTTTGTTCAATGCTCTTCTTCTCTTTCTGGTCCATCTGACTATATATTGAATTTCACACATATTTCTGATTCTTCTGTTGGGTATTGTTTAAATTTAGTACTTGTTTATCAGCTGTACGCAGTGTACTACTGCAATGCAGCACGAGCGGATGACGTCACACGCTTATCAAATGCTGCCGCCGGTCATCTCGGCCGTCGGGAGACGAGTTTAGTTTAGTTTCTAACAAGGCTCCGAGCGGATCTCTCGTAAAACATTCTCTTCCAGCCGCGGCTTCTGGACAATTTTTAAATATGTATTCATAAGATTTAATTTAATTCAGACTACCTGCGTCCATCTTCAATGGACCACGACTTCTTTTAAAACTAATTTTTGGGCGTTATTGCCTCAAATGCATCCGCACATGCCGATCATAATCAATACGTTAAAATTTCAATAAACGCATGTCAAATATCCGTAATACAATCCACTTCTTTTCTTACATACAATCCAGCCTTTCCTGCATAGCGTCTTTGGAATAACTCGAGACTCATCAAGAGCTTCCAAACCGCAACATTTTTGGTCCCACCGGGCAGGATTTCTTATTTTTGGCCCAAAAACGAAAACGTTTTTGGTCACCACGGGACGGATTTCTTATGTTGGGTCCACAAGCGACAGCATTTCTTTGTACGCATCATTTCTGGCCCAACTGATCTGAATTTAGTCACGCCCTACGGGCATCATTCTCGTCCTGAGCGACACCATTGTTGTGAATCACATCGCAGTCATCTCGACAAGATTCGGCCAAGCAGTAGACCAGAGACGACGGGACACGGCAGGACAGCATTTGCGAGGTCATCAAAAAAAGATTCTACAGCTTTAATTCATGGAGGGTTACAACATGAGGCGTCATCTGACCAGCAGAGACAGGAGGTGCAACAGCTCTTAACAGGATCGAACAACGGGATCGAAGCCAGCTTCATCACGAATGGACCAACGGCCACGTGACTATAAACTTTTTACTTATATTTGATGTTTAACAATATTTCACTTTTAGCAGTTATTTCTTAACACATTTGTATAAACAAACACCGTCATTACACAATACAGCTTAATAAATGGTTGGCAGCTCATTATCAGTTAAAACTTCAAAGATAAAGATATATGTTGCTATCATTTAAATTCATAATTTTAATAATTTTAATTGCCAACAAAGCTTGATTAGTAGAGAGAGTAAGCCTATGTTCTAAACAACGATCGCTAGCTACCGAAACGTATTCAAATTCATTGAAACTTAAGTTTATGGTTCACATGCTCTATGCTCAAATTCTGTCAAGATATTTTTCCTTTTTCTCTTAAACTGTAATAATGGCAGATGTCAGGGCTCTAATAAAAAAACGAGGCACAATTAAGGCCTCAATATCACGCGTAAATACTTTCGCGGATAACTTCGATTTGGTAACCAGCGATCCTCATGCGCTGAAAATAAAACTGCGTCATTTGATGGAATTATCCACCAAATATGATGAGATTCAGTCCCAAATCGAAGCTGAGGAAGCGGACGTTGCTTTAACGAGTGATAGGGTACAAACGGAAGACGATCTTTGTAATATAGAGTGTAAATTGCAACACCTGCTGGAGCAAGCTGAGCATATGAACCAAAAACCAGTAATTAATGTTGAAAGTAAACAGCTTAAAACACCTCCCATTCAACTGGAACCAATCAAATTACCACGGTTTGTGGGTAGTATTGTTGAGTGGCAACATTATTACCATATTTTTCTTGAATTAATTCACGTCAGAGCAGATCTGACGGATATACAGAAACTTTACTATTTGCACTCGTCATTACATGGCGAGGCACTTAACGTAATAAAATCGTTACCAATCACTCATGAGAATTACGCGGTGGCTATCGATCTGTTGAGGAATAGATATGACAGTAAGCTAATTGTTTCCGCCCATCATGTAGGGAATGTCCTGGACGTACCATTAGTTCAACAAGAATCCCAAGTCAGCATATCGAAATTCATTGATGAAATCTCTGCCAATATAAACGCTTTAAATAATCTCAAACTGCCAGTCAACACATTCGAGATTATTGTCGTAAATTATTTAGCTAAAAAACTTGATAATTACACTTTCTGTTTGTGGAAAGAGAGTTTGTCGGAGCATAAGTTCCCTGATTTTAATAATTTTATGAATTTTCTAAATTCACGAAGAAAATTACTACAAAATCTTGATGACGCGACTACCCCAACGAGCAGGTTGAATAAAAGCGATAAGTCTCCTTAGATAAGCGCTCCAAAGGGCGCATTCCATTCTCATATCAGAAACAATTTATGTAGACTGTGTAACGGTGAACATAGAATGACCGACTGCTTACAATTTACATCGCTGTCTATCCCTGACAGAAAAAACGTGTTAATAAAAAACAAACTTTGCTTAAACTGCCTCCGTTCGGGACACGAAAGCTCAAAATGTCCCTCAAAATTCTCATGCAAAAAATGTTCTAGGCGTCACCACACCACGATTCATGTCCCCATCAGGGACGTAGCTTCTATTAACAACCAATGCTCACTGAAATCACAGACCAATAAATCGGTATTGTTATCCACCGCCGTCTGTATGACCGCTAATAAGGTCGGTAGGAAATTTCCCGTTAGGATATTACTGGATTCCGGTTCTCAAGCGAACTTTAGCACAATGGATTTTGCCCGCAGAATGGGCCTCCAATTGGTTAAATCGCAACTACCCATCACAGGTATAAACAACTCGCTTTCCCAGGCTGACTTTAGTACGAAGCTAAGGCTACATTCTCGCTATAAACCCTTCACGTTAAACGTGCATTGTGCTGTATTGCCCAGTATAACTAATAATTTACCGGCGGAGTCGTTCGATCTTGCCTCTTTTAATTTACCCAAGCGCATATTCTTGGCGGATCCTCACCTACATTGCTCGGCGCAAGTCGATATATTACTCGGCGCTCAATATTTTCTCCAACTAATTGAACCTATGAAATTTACGTGCGGACCACACTTTCCTATAATTCAGGAAACCAAGTTTGGATTTATTTTGGCCGGTGACTTACCCTTCAACGTCGATATAACTAAAACAGTTTCTTCCTTTATGGTCTGCAAGGATGATAATCAGATTTCCTCGCAACTAAAAGAATTTTGGAAGTTGGAGGAGATCTCTAGTCGCGAAGCCCGCTCTGAAGACTCGCCATGTGAAAAACATTTCATGGAAAACACTAGCCGTAACCGCGATGGGAGATTTGTGGTATCCCTACCCCGCAGATCCGATAAATTTCATTTGGGAGATTCTCTCCACGGAGCCATCCGCAGATTCCAATCATTAGAGTTCAAGTTCAAGCAGAACCCTATCCTTTATAAGGATTATAGCGAGTTCATGAGTGACTACTTGAAACTTGGCCACATGTCGCCACTTAATGACTACGATTTGTCGCTTGACAGCTCAGAGATTTTTTATCTGCCCCATCACGCAGTCTTCAAGGACTCTAGCTTAACCACTAAATTGCGCGTGGTATTTGACGCCTCCGCTAAAACCACAAATAATCTGTCCCTCAACGATACTCTAATGGTCGGTCCTATGATCCAGCAGGATCTGTTTTCGATAATGGTTCGGTTCCGTACCCACCGATATGTACTTATTGCGGACATAGAAAAGATGTATCGCCAGATCATTGTTAACCCTAAGGATTCAAACCTGCAACGCATCGTTTGGCGTGATGCGCCGCATAAGGAATTGCGACATTACGCTTTAAGGACGGTTACATATGGCACTGCTAGTGCCTCCTTCCTTGCTACACGTTGTCTGGCTCAAATAGCCTACGAAAATAAATCCGACTACCCTACAGCTTCTAGGGCCATAGCAAATAATTTTTACGTAGACGATCTCATAACGGGTTCGGATGATCCGAACGTCTTAGCTGAAATGAAATGCGAGATCGTGAAGTTGTTGAGTAGGTATGGTTTCACGTTACATAAGCGGTTCTCTAACCACCATAAGATTATGACCCTTCGCGCCCAAGTAACCTATGACTTCAGCAAAGGTCAAAACGTGCGTACATTGGGAATCCAATGGAACGTTGAAAGGGATAACTTTTTATACACCGTTAGGGGTGATGATAATTTGACCGTGTTCAGCAAAAGAAGCGTGTTGTCGGTCATCGCCGGGATTTATGATCCATTAGGTCTTATCGCACCCATCACATTTTACTGCAAGCATTTCGTGCAACAGTTGTGGTTGGCGGGCACAGATTGGGACGAACCCCTATCTGGGTCATTAGCCAATCAGTGGTTGGAATTATACGCTCAATTAGTCACCGACACTCATTTTAAGATTACGTGGTCGGTTAAGAGTTCGAACAATTACCCAATTAGTTCATTACAGCTGCACGGATTCGCCGACGCTTCGGCTAAAGGTTACGCGTGTTGCATTTATGTGCGGGCGGTCTATTCGAACGGCGCCATATCGTCAAACTTGTTGTGTGCTAAATCTAGGGTCGCGCCGCTGAAACAGATAATGCTACCACGTCTTGAGCTTTGTGCTTGTTTATTGCTGGCGCAATTAACGTCCAAGGTTTTAAACGCCATCAATTACAATTTTGACGGACTATATCTCTATTCGGACTCGATGATAGCGTTGTATTGGATACATCAACAATCTCCCGCTGGTGGCCAACCGTGTCGCGGAAATACAGCGTCTTGTTAGCAGCAGGGGAACCTGGCATCATGTAGTATCAAATGACAACCCTGCCGACATTTTATCGCGCGGTTGCCTCCCTCGTAGTTTGCACTGTCATACTCAATGGTGGCATGGTCCGTCCTGGTTAGCGCATGAGTCAGCATCATGGCCAGTCAGCGCTTTCGACATTAATACTCCCTGTACTTATCCCGACCTTGAGCAGGAACGTCGCAAGCAGGTTCAAACCTCACTAATTGTCGCGTCCTCAACACATAGTTATGTTGAAAATTATTCATCACTTACTAGGCTTATTCGCGTCTTCGCATATTGCCGCAGATTTTTTCGCAATTCTAGGCTCGCGGTTGTTGACCGAGACACGTCCTTTTTGTCAGCTCAAGAATTGTCTGACACGCTCTTGATTTTTGTCCAGCAATCTCAGCAGTTGCATTTCGGCGTAGAAGTTATGGAACTTGAGGCACACCGGTGCCTTCCTCGCAGTAGTAAAATTCTTGCTCTCAACCCATTCCTGGATGAATCAGGCATTTTAAGAGTGGGTGGACGCTTGCAATTCTCCCCACTTAGCTACGCGAGTAAACACCAAATAATTTTGCTCCCGCACTCTCATCTCACGCGATTAATAATTGAGTATGAACATATCCGTTTGTTGCATGCTGGGGTGCAATCAACTCAAGCTTCGCTTAGGCGAAAATATTGGATCATACACGACAAATCCTATATCCGCTCAGTGATACATAAATGTGTCACTTGTTTTCGTTTCCGGGCTAGAGGCGCGAATCAACTACTAGGTCAGTTACCCCCTTCTAGGGTCACGCCTTCTAGGCCATTTTCACAGTCGGCCGTGGACTACGCCGGTCCTGTACTTTTGCGCCATGGCGGGCAGCGCTCTAAGTCCATGACCAAGGCATACATCGCGTTATTCATATGCATGTGTGTGTGTGTGTGTGTGTGTGTGTGTGTGTGTGTGTGTGTGTGTGTGTGTGTGTGTGTGTGTGTGTGTGTGTGTGTGTGTGTGTGTGTGTACGGATTATCTGCACCAGCTGCAGCAGCGCAATAAATGGCGCACCCCGTTAAGGAATTTGAATGTCGGACAGCTTGTCCTCATTTTGGATGACAATTCCCCCCCTCTAGAATGGAAGCGTGGGGTAATTACCAATGTTTTTCCGGGTCAAGATTCCTTAGTACGCGTCGCAGAAGTTCGCACCGCGCTAGGTATCTTACGCCGACCCATCCACAAATTATGCCCCTTTCCGGTGGCTACAAACTAATCGTATGCGTGCCATACGAGACATACTAGGATTGTGAATTTGTCATTGCCTGGACCACGCCCGGGACATTCCCCGGGCGAGCATACAAGTCAATTGTATCATAAACACTGTAAGTATCATAGGCATTGTAATATTGTTTACATGCCGCTAGCTATTACTGCAATAGTGACTGTGTTTCATATGTACTATCAATTTTTATGGATGTTGTGTATTGTCATATGTTTATATAATTCAAGTTCTGAGAACTACACGTGTTACTTATAGTGTCAATTATTCTACGTATGTATTGTATTTTCTAATGGTCATATATTATGAAATTTATTGGGGTTGTTGTGTCAATATCATGGGGAAATTATTATATTTTTTATGGTGTTATCATTTGTTATTGTAATGCTTGGCAAATATCGATGGGTATTATTTGGGAAATATAAATATCTACTTAATCATTGCATTATTGTGTGTATTGTGCTACTATTATGTTTTGAGTAATTTTACTGTCAGTTTGCCCTTGCTATTAGCATAAGGGTCAATTTATTGTATACCTTGTGATTGTTAATTGAATTCATATTATGGTTATTATGTCATTGCACTGTGGCCAATACGCCAATTATTGTATCGTTTTCGCCATGTAAGTCTAATTATTGTATTATTAAATTTAACGTTTAATGTACAAAATCGTCCCGATTTTGGCGGGCAGTATGTTTAAACTTTGTACTTGTTTATCAGCTGTACACAGTGTACTACTGCAATGCGGCACGAGCGGATGACGTCACGCGCTTATCAAACGCTGCCGCCGGTCATCTCGGCCATCGGGAGACAAGTTTAGTTTAGTTTCTAACAAGGCTCCGAGCGGATCTCTCGTAAAACATTCTCTTCCAGCCGCGGCTTCTGGACAATTTTTAAATATGTATTCATAAGATTTAATTTAATTCAGACTACCTGCGTCCATCTTCAATGGACCACGACTTCTTTTAAAACTAATTTTTGGGCGTTATTGCCTCAAATGCATCCGCACGTGCCGATCATAATCAATACGTTAAAATTTCAATAAACGCATGTCAAATATCCGTAATACAGTCCACTTCTTTTCTTATATACAATCCAGCCTTTCCTGCATAGCGCCTTTGGAATAACTCGAGACTCATCAAGAGCTTCCAAACCGCAGCAGGTATTCTTTTGTATAACATTTTATTCTGTATAGTTCTAAAAACATTTATTCCTTGTGTTTAGTTCTTGTTTTGTCTTTATTGTGTCTGCTCTAGTATCTATCACATACGTTAATGTCAGTCAAATTACTACTTTATAAATGTTTTCTTCGCTTTTCCAGACCAAACCATCCATGCATCCTTTTACTCAAGATGCTTTACTAATCTGTGAAATAATTTCTTCATTGCTGTTTCTCAAGCTAGTTAAATAGTTAAATTTCATAACCTGTTCTGTTATTTTGCCAGTTACTTCTAATTTACATCTAATTTGTTCTTTTACATTATACATTTCACAACCAATATTCATATTGATCATAACCTAACGACATAATCTTTCTTTCGGATATTCACATTTATACATATTATTCATCTGAAGTTACCCAAGCATGTATGACAGTTAGTATTATACCCTGTAAGCCTCTTTCATCACCAATCTTTCCTATTGTCAGAGCATATATGTATAAAATTACATTATACGAGGTGCTATCAGAAAGTTCCCGGACTGTACTTGGCACGGCTGTTGGATGTGACTGTACAACCTGGCGTCCCAGTGTCTGATTCCGTAATAAGTAATGAGTCAGTCTGCCGAGTTTCGTTGCATTGTGAGGTTGTGTTCGATCTACGCGTTGCGTTTTGTAATCGTGTGTTAACGTTCATTTGCTAATTTTATGATGGCTGATAAATTCGAGCAACGCGCGATCATTTGGTTTTGTTTTAAACTTGGTAAATCGCCTACTGAAACTTTTGCAATGCTTCGAGAAGCTTTTGAAGAACATTCCCTACACAGAACACAGGTTTTTGAGTGGTACGCTCGTTTCAAGGCCGGCAGAATGTCACTTGAAGATGATCACCGTTCAGGATGACCTTCCACGAGCAAAACGGATGAAAATGTTGAAAAAATTCGACAACTCATTCACGAAGACCGTCGTCAAACAATCCATGAGTAGTGTACAAGTGCCGGAATAAGCTATGGAAGCTGTCAAGAAATTCTAACTGAAAATTTAGGCATGCGTCGTGTTGCTGCGAAATTCGTCCCTCGGCTTTTGTCTGTGGATCAGAAACAGCGCCGTGTTGATGTGTGCAGTGAACTCAGAGAAACGTCTGAAAATGACCCTACCTTCATCTCCAGGGTCATAACCGGTGATGAAAGCTGGTTTTATGGTTATGATCCAGAAACAAAACAGCAGTCGTCACAGTGGAAAAGTCCACAATCACCGAGACCAAAAAAAGCACGGCAGGTCAGAAGTGCAACAAAAACCATGCTCATTGTGTTTTTCGACATCAAAGGCATTGTCCATCGCGAGTTCGTGCCAGCTGGTGTTACAGTGAACTCAGATTTTTATTGTGACGTTTTGAGGCGGCTGAGACAAAATGTGCGACGAAAAAGGCCCAAATTGTGGGAAGACCAAAACTGGCTGTTGCATCACGACAATGCACCTTCTCATGCTTCACTGAAAACAACAGAGTTTTTGACCAAAAACAATATGGCCACCGTCCCACACCCTCCATATTCACCAGATTTAGCCCCCTGTGATTTTTCTCTGTTCCCGAAAATAAAAATTCACATGAAAGGTCACCGTTTTGACACTGTAGAAGACATTAAGACAAAAACGCAGGAGGTGCTTGACAGCCTTCAGCAAAAGACTTTTTTTGACACTTTCCAGGCATGGAAACAACGCTGGATTCGTTGTATCAATTCACAGGGAGACTACTTTGAAGGAGATGGGAGCCACTAATGGCCTAGGCAAGCAAAAAGAATTTATTAGACCTAGTCCGGGAACTTTCTGATAGCTGTGGTATTACAGTGGTGACATATTTATTTAGGTAAATGCTACTTCTGTAATACTTTTTAATCTTTTGAGATAACAGAGTTGTATGAAATTAATGTAACAATATAATTTTACTATCCAGATACTCTTTGTACTTACCTACATTACTTACTTATATTGACAATGGTGTGTGTGTGTGTGTGTGTGTGTGTGTGTGTGTGTGTGTGTGTGTGTGTGTGTGTGTGTGTGTGTGTGTGTGTGTGTGTGTGTGTGTGTGTGTGTGTGTGTGTATGTGTGTGTGTGTGTGTGTGTGTGTGTGTGTGTGAAAGAGAGAGGGAGGTAGAGAGAGACAGGCATAGACAGATACCATACACAGTTAGGCAGACAGTAGAGCAGGAAAGTGAAAAAGTGTACATATATTATCAAACTGTAAGTAGATTGTATTAGTTTTATACCACTTTAATTAACCTGATGCACATTTCACTGACTGTACCACTATCTTCAGAGGTTTCAAATGAATTAATGAATAATCGTTCTGATTTGATTTCAATATAAAAATAATACAATCTACTTGCAGAAGCAACTATAATTTGATAATATCAGAATCATGAAATAAAGCTGCTTATAACACGAAGAGTTGCTTATAAAGAAATTATATACATTTCCAAATAAAGAAGTCTACATTTTCTGTATAGTTAAAGGCTTTAATCTCTGACCCACTTTATTAGTCCTAACAACATGAGTTTTCTGTTCTCCATTAGGAACCATTTATAAACCAACTGGAATCCCGATGGGTATCATCTAAAGTGGTTAAAAAACCATCTGCTCCAGAAGGTGGTTGGTGGATACCATTGGTTATCATTCCAGAAACAAAGGATCAAAAGGAATTGGAACTTGGAAATGACACAAGACCAGCTGCATGGCTTAAACCTAACCAACACCATTTTACACTTTCCAAAGTTGCTGACAGTAAAGATTATGTAATAATCAATCCAGCCAATATAGGTAAGAGTTGCAGTGTTCCATTAACACATTCATGTTCAACTCCTACTACCTACAATCCTCTTTCCTGAAAAGACTCAATACAAGCTTTTGAACAGCAACAATCATGACACATACGTTGCCTGATTACTTTCCTTACCCATGTTGACCTTAGAGATATCCTTTCATATAGTGTACACAAAATGTCTTTAAATATATTTTTTATACAGATGGTCAATACTGTTCTGTATAGTTTGGCTGTTACATTTATCCAGCTAGCACAGAATAACACAGACAGGGCGTTGCCACTTAACTGTACGCAAGGTCATGAAGCTCTGCCGTACTGGTTAATCATACAATTACAAAATCAACATCAAAAAGGTGAAACTTTCATTCAAATGTAGCGCTTCAAATGTACTGTGAGGTCACTAACTCACAATTGTAGTAAAGTCTTCAAATTTCACACATTTCTAGAGAAATAATGTAATTATTATAGTGTTATTTAAATGTTACAGTTAATTTCCTTCATATATAAATAAATTACGGGAGTTAGAATGGTAAATACTTTACAGTTGTTACATCAAACTTTAAGAGTAACTGAAAGGTTTTTTTACAATATGAAGGTATTTTTTTATACAATACCTAATTGGCAATAGAAGTGCACAATGTTTCATGTATGAATACTGCCAGTGTGACTGCCCAGCACCAAGCGCTACTGGTTGTTCTGTTCTACAAAATACAATACTTGGCGCTCACACTCACAATTTCTTAATCCACATTAATGTGTAGTTTCTACATGTAAATGTTTAATGTAAAATTAAGTTATTTAAATAATTTATTCATCACCTACAAAATTTAAATGTAACAGTAGTGTTATTAGATGATACAAATTAACATAAGAAATTCCCACATTCCTACAATAATTACCTTTATTTTCATATGACCAGGTATTACATACATACAGTAGTAATAGATATCTCCCCCCCCTCTCTCTCTCTCTCTCTCTCTCTCACACACACACACACACACACACAGGTCTATCATAGGTTTATCATTCATATAGGTTTTCATCATGTATTATTAACATATAACATAGATTTCACAGTTAGGGCTAAGTGTGAAAATCCTTATCATATTTTACTAAAGTTGTCACTAAGAGGGCTATTGCAAACTATGTTTTCAATACTGTACTTACTAAAAAAAAGTGAAAATTGACACAGTACATAGATTCACACATAATTACTGATAAAAGTAATAACAATAATAAAATGATAATAAGGTTTACAATAGTAAAAAATAAAATTATCTTTTGCAAACCTAGTAGGCCTATTATTAATGGAAGTAGTTATTGTTTTAAAAATACAACTTTTGTTTATATAATTCATTATTTTATCCTTGCATAACATTTCATTAAATATTTTACAATAGTTTTCCTACCTTCACCATGAACCAATCAACTGCTACTTTCAAAATGGCCATTTGAATTTGATTTTTACAAGATAAAAGACACAGAAAGCTCAGTTTTCATATATTTTAATGCAAATTTTTTATGTACTGTTTTATAAAAATTATAGAATTTTGAATTTGCACTAACTGACAAACAAGTTAAAAAAGGGGTTGGTTACATGCATACTCTGTCATACAGATTTATTCCAAACATATTACAAACTACTTCTCAAAATGTAGAAAAAATTAGCTTTAATAAGGTGTAAAGCTCAACTTTTCCTATCAAACAATTCTAATTTTATGACTCTGCAAACGTACACAGACTTTTTAGCAGGCTTTTTTTCATGGCACAGACTTTTTAGTTATACTTATTCATCTCACCTAATACTGTCAGCATGTTTCTTGTAACTGCAGCCACGTGCATTGCAACTGGGCATAGTTTATCCAAGTAACAGCTAAATCCACAGTGTAATAAAACTGTTTTACAGACAGACAGCATTTGTTTAAACAAGAATATGTTTCTGGTTTGGAAGTAAACTAGTAGTTTACAAGGACCACATGTTCTGTTTCAAATATAAATCGCTTCCCTATCATAATAATATGTACTCATTTCAGTAGGGAGATAAAATTTATAGTACAGCTAAAGTGAGGTTTCCATTTTAAAGTATACACTCAATAACAAAATGTATTTTTTGACAAAGTTGTACATTATTCTAGAATATACAATACAAAGACTAGAGGAAATGCTACAATATGCAAACTGTTATGTGATATTTTCCAGGAACTTCAAGGAAGTTTAAATGGAACACACTAAATTGTACTAACAGTAAAGCAACAGAAACAACAACAACAAAATTAACAATAATACTGTTTCAGGTCCATTTCTGGTCAACTATGACAATGAAAACTGGCACTTGTTAAGTGAGAAAATGTCAACATTACCTGAACTGATTCGAACTCAGCTACTCCATGATGCCATGACACTATCTCTGGCTGGACACCTGAACACTGTTGTAGCTCTGAATATGACTAACTTCTTGAAAAAAGAACAGAGCCCCGTCGTGTGGCGAACTTTCTATCCGCTCGCTGACCGTCTCAGAAAGCAATTTGAAGGAACGGAAGCTGCAAAAGGCATTGATGTTAGTTCTGTATTCAAATTTTCACAATTCATTCAATAATTGGTGTCAACTGTATTTGTGCTTCTTCAAAAAACTGTTAACTGTATCAGCTTTCTACAGTTTGGCAAAGAAATATACATTATGCACTAAAAGGATCATTAAAGTATCACTTTTAGTTAATTTTTCACAGAAAACGAAAGTATTATAAGTTAAAAAAAATTAATTTGGATTAAAAAACAATAAAATAAAACCTAATTTGGTTTCTGAATTTTGTTCCTAGAAAAAAAGCAAAGTTTAATGTTTCCTTATGTATGAGCTTGGTGCGTGCGTGCGTGCGCGCGCCAATGCGCACGCGCGTGTGTGTGTGTGTGTGTGTGAAGGGGAGGAAATATTAAAACAAATGTTTAAACGTTTAAACAAATGTTTAAAAGTTAAATTACATAACATTAATTACAAACAATGTTTATGAAACACCAAGGTAGATTCTGCATCTGGCTCACCCTCAAATAACCCCCTCCCCAATAACTACAATACATAATATGTAATACAGTACAGCACACAACACACACACACACAAAACCCTTTTAGCCTGATTCAAATTTGAGCCTGAAGCAGTTTTAATGTTGTACTAATAAAAATAAATAATATGAATATAATAAATAATATAAATAAATAGATTAACAAATAAATAACAGAATAAATAAATATATAATATTAAAAAATAATATTAATTGTTCCTCACATATACAGCTGGTTACAATACAAATTTTAATTTGTTAATGATTGTCAAAGACAGTAAAACTGATATATTCCAAAGAATCCAAGAAATATTACAAGATTTTGCAAATTCTTCCTTCAATCCAGAAATGATGAAGACTGGTTTCCAACCTCCAACTTTCTTGGTCATCCTTTAACCTATTCTCATTGTTCTTTTCACCATGTCTTTACCTTTGTTATTCTCCAACTTTTCCTCTGTCTGCTGGCTTTCCTTTTTCTTTGATTAACCAATACAATAACTGCATTGAGTAACCACTTTACATTTGGCTATTCAATACATGTGTCTGTGCCAAATAAACCATTTATTTTATAATTCCGGATCCTTCAGATGGTAATTCTGTACCATAAAACATTTCAATGACGTTGCAATTTAAAAAAATAGATTTGAATTTCAATATTATAAAATTTAGATATAGAAAAAATTTGTAGACAAGAAAAAATTACAAACAAAAAGGAACACTTAGGAACAAATCACAAAAATTAATGACTCTGTGTTTAGGCATACATTCAAGCACTAATAACACCTGTGATGGAAGCACTTGGAGAAGAAACAGACAAAAGTCCAGTTTGGAAGGCAGACTTCAGAGTTAAAACACGTTACCTATTGTGTTCATCTGGTTTCAGCGGTTGTGTTGAACATGCACGCACACATTATGCCAAGTGGTTGAACAGTTCTAAGCCAGATGCCGGAATGCCGTATGTAAAAATATATAAAAATAAGAACACCGAAGAAAAAATTGTAAAAAAAAAACATTATGACCATAACAGCTGGTAATTTACTGTGATGTTTATAGACCATACAGTACAATATGAAAATTACAACTTTTAATACCCATAAATAATCAAAATATCTTTTTACATGCAATGTGCATGTGTATGTAATGCGTACCGGTATTTTTATCATTCTCTATAGGTTCACTTCAAAATTGAAGAACATGTATTTTTTAACTAAGATGCTAATGTACCACAATAAAACGGACCACTTGAACACACTAAACTGTCTAGAGTTCCAGTGTCTAAGGGATCAAAATATTTTTAATCATTTTTTGCTGAAAATATATTGATTTGTGACTATGAATTCATTATGAATTTAATGTATGTAATTACTATTCAAATGTAATGAGGGGAAAGCAGCCACATAAAAATTGCAAGATTTATTATTATTTTATTAAGACACACTCCATTAAGTTTAAATCATATTCTTAAATGGTTGTGTGTCTTTCACTGCCAAAAATATTGTTTTTATATTTTTCTGATACAGGGTCGTTTATGGTTGCATACTTCACTTTGACCTTCTATTCTTTTACTTCAAGTGTTCACCAGAAAATGTGTTCTCTTTGTGCATAATTTCTGTTATCCAAGTATGATGTTCTCTTACCTTGATGTGGAGAATAATTACGCTCCTTGTTCAGTCTACTCAAGGAGACGAAGTCCTTACATATTGCAACTAAAAATGTTTTAATCTTTCTTTTGTACAATCACATTTCAGAAGCTACAGGATGTCTTACTGAACTACTGAACCTGCTGTAAGCATCCAAACTTCTATTCCATCACACACAGTATAATATTTTAAAACATCTTCATCCTTACTTACTTAAAAATCCCTATTTTTCCTTAGATGATGGTATGCCAACCAGTGATTAGGAACTTCTACCTTCATGAGAGGAACTGCTAGGTATAATCTGATTAGGAAAAAATAGAATAGATGAAATAGATTAGATGATACATGATTGAAATTTTACAATGATATACTCACATGCTACAAGTCATATAAACAAAACACTGGACAATACCCTTAAACCCTTAGGGTTTTATGGAGCAAAAAACTGATTTAATAAAGAAACATACTTTGTTAAAAACATATTTGATCAAAAATACAGATTCAAAGATGAAGTGATAACTGAGGGTTTTAACATTTAATTTTGATAAAAACTCATTAACATAAAAATATAAAACTATTTTTTTATTTTTCAGAAAATTAATTTTTCCCAATATTATTACCATTCACTTAAAAATTTACTGTTCTGTATAAAACCTGATTTAGATAAAGCAAAAAAATTAAATGATATCTGAAATTAAATCTTTTTTATATCTAAATTAGTTTTTTATGCAGCTCTATTTTATACTAAGCAATAGTAACCACACGTTACATAAAAAAAAGTTAAAAGGACTATTTGTAATCAATTCTAACTTAATCAACATTTGGACACGAAATCTATCAAATTATCAAACAACAAATCAAATTTAAATTTATAACTATTGACAAAGATTGCACATTTTTTAAAACGTTGGCAAAAATGTTTTTAAACCCTTTACAATCTAACCTGAGAGAGGACTGTCCCAGAACTTTTTGGTGCAACCTTTTGTACAGATTAAAAGAATAGCATTACAGCAGTCATATCTCCTATTCTGTTTTTACTAAACTAGTCTCAGAAAACAACAAATCTTTTTTTAGCATCACCACCATTCAAGGAACCATCAGTTCTGGAATGCATACTCCAGCCATCTTTTTTACAAATTTCTCCTTCCTGATAGTCTGTGTTCTTTAACCAATACATTCAATCTACATTCTTCAATCCTTGCATGCACAGAGAATAATCCAGACGTTATTATATTGTTTCTAAATCTGCAAATCTTACTGACAGATCGTTCGTCCTTTCACATAGCTCAAAAATTTAATTTTATAAGAATTTACGTCTTAATCCTTTCTTTTTTGATTTATTTATTTATTTTGTTTACATACTTCCCATCATCTTGACCCACATAAAATAATTAGAATGGCTATAATTTAATAGACTTTCACGTTTTCCTTCCAAAAATTCTTCGAACATTTCTGCAAATTCTGTGAAATCTTTTTACTTCTCTCTCAATGTCCTCATCAGTCTGGTACGTTGTATAATACCTTTGGTATTACAAATAGGTTACTTGCTCTAGTATTTTAATTAATAAGCGTGCAATGGACTGATAATCCACTCATGTTAAACTTTATTTACTCATAAGTCCCAAAGGATATATTTTTCTTGTTATTAACTGTTATCCAGATTCGCACAAAGTTACCTGTGCACAGTATTCAGTCATGGAACAGATGAAGAATGGGAATTTGGTCTCGAAAGGTTGATAAATTTCTCTCCAAATCGATCACAGGCGGAAAGAAATTTCCTCCTCAAGTCTCTTGCTGGCTGTCCGCACAGTTCCGATACGTATTACAAGTAAGTATATAGAGTTTATAACATTCATAGTGTGTGCGTGTGTGTGTGTTGTAACAGCAGCAAACACAAGTAAACACCACATGAACATTGTCTGTTACATTTGTGTGAACTGGCTTTACATTTTATCAATCATATCTTTTAACAGTTTCAAATGTATTCATACTGTGATATATTTACTTTTACTGAACTGTAATCTAGACTGAACTGAACATTTACATGTGTGTGCATGCGTGCACACACACACACCACAGAAATATGAAAACATATTGAATAAATCAGTGATTTATATAACATATGGACTTCCTGCAATAAGTAATAAAAAGTGCTATAAATAGCTCAATGATATTGTTTACATAAAGAAAATTTTTATAATGATACTGTTCTTTATGCACCAATTTCTGTAACACCGGTGAACAGTCACTTGAAAAGTACCATACCATAAAGTACACATTTTGACACTGAACTTACCTTACTGTCTGATAAAACGGAACTATTCTATGATTGAAAAATCAATTACTTAATCAATAACAACACATGCTTGCCTTGATTTCATCTTTCTGTGCAATGTATGTGTGTTTTGAATATATACTGTCACAAACTGTAATTCAAGAGGTATTTGCTGTTTGTATACAATAATTATAACGTAATAATTTAATTATGCAAATTCAGGGCATGCCCTGGACAGCTGAACCCTTGGTAATCTGACATACAATAATTCAAACACATCACAAGAAACTTGCTCTGAATAAAATGAGTGTTACAAATAAAATTAAAACAAAAACATGTACAAATTAGTAAAGAAACTATAATTGAAGTAAATGAATCAATAAAAACAGAAATAATGTAAACTGAGAAAATGAAAGTTAATTATAACTTCAAAAGAATCAAAACATTCTTATATGAGGGCTATTCGGAAAGTAACCTCTGTTGCCGCGTAGCGAGAGAAGTAGTGGGGGAAGTGGCGTGATTCCTGTCCCAACTTGTATAGTAGCTCAGTACGCGTCCAGTTGTATGGTGGGAAGGTCGCACTGCCATTCTTTCATTCGTTATACCCTTTCAAAATGAGCACTGCAATAGAAAATCCTGCCAAATGTGAAGTGTGTGCTATGATAAGAGTTCTGATGGCAAAACAGCTTTCAGCGGCGGCAGACATTAATCGTGAATTGTGTACTGTATACGACTAAAATGTTATGAGTGCAGGTGTTGTGCATCAGTGTGTTCGTTTGCTTAAAAGTGGAAGAACAAACATTCATGATGAAGAAAGGAGTAGCAGGCCATCAGTAGTCAGTGATGAACTCATTCAGAAAATTGATGAAAAAGTCCGTGAAAACTGGCGGTTCATAATCTCTGAACTTTCTGAACAATGCGTGCAAATTTCTCGGACTGCTTTGTATGAGGTAGTCACAAAAAAGTTAGCCTACCGGAAGTTCTGTGCTCGGTGGGTACCAAAGGTGCTTTCTGAGAACCAGAAAATACAATGAATGGGCTCTGCCTTAGACTTTCTGTTACGGTATGACGCAGAAGGAGAAACATTTCTCAGAAAAATTTTGACTGGCGATGAGACTTGGGTGTCATACATAAGCACTGAAACAAAACAACAGTTAATTGTGTGGAGTCATACTGCCTCACCAAACAAACCAAAGAAAGCCCGGTAAACTTTGTCTGTCAGGAAGGTTATGGCAACCATTTTTTGGGATGTGAAAGGAATGAGGCTTGTGGAGTTCATGGAACGTGGAGCGACCATCAATTCTGAAGTCTACTGTGAGACCTTATAAAAACTAAGAAGAGCCATCCAGAACAAACGCCGAACCTGCTGACTTCTGGTGCCGTGTTTTACACAACAACGCTCGCCCTCACACCGCTCGGAAAACACAAGATCTGTTGCATAAGTTCAAATAGGAAATTCTTGATCATCCACCATATAGTCCAGATTTGGCTCCCAGTGATTTTCACCTATTTATGAAAATGAAGAAGTGACTTGGGTCCCAGTGCTTTGATGACAACAAAGAACTTCATGATGTTGTGACAAGCTGGCTGCGATCCCAGGCGGCAGAATTTTATGAAGACGGGATTTCCAAACTGGTTAAGCGCTATGATAAATGCTTACATTTAAATGGCGATTATGTAGAAAAATAGTGGAAAGGTGTAGTTTTAAGATGTATATAATAACATTTATGTATCTACATACGTGTTTTATTTACGGTCAAATGGAGATTACTTTCCGAATAGACCTCGTATATTTACAATATTTTTACAACATATTCAAGTTTATAGTCCTCAACAACAACAAGTATGTAATAAAAATGTACGACAATCGTGGTAGATGGCATGGCACAAACTGTTCCATGTGTCACAGGTAATCCACGGGAGGAAGTAAATTATACAATTAGCTAATTGACGACACCACACCTAGATTAGCAATTATTTTCAGTGAGCTATGCCAGTTATGTTATACTTGATTTTTCAAGTTTATAAAAAATTAAAATGAACTAAACAAATCTGTAAAAATGTGTAAAGATGAATAATTGAATTTCCTTTCTACATTTAAATAAGTAATACAGTAATCTGATAATATAATTTTTTTTTTTTAATTTAAGCTAGTTTCTTTGAAGTTTTTGCTTTAAACTTAATCAGATATACGAATGTACTTTAATACTTACTTTAAATTTATTCTGCAAAGGGGAATCCTGCATGTTTGATAATCTGAACTACCCACTTTTCCAATTAGCTCATATTATCAACATTCAACTGTGTTAATTTTTTACATAGAATGACGTATGTTTCAAGGAATTAACTTCTGTGCCATTGAAAACTGAATATTTTGTAATCTGATTTTATTGACAATACACTCACTTACTGAACACACAAATTTTTCTGTTACACACTGGCTATATCAAAATTTACTAAAGGCATAACATATTTTTTTATTATTATTGCCTATATATTTAATAATTTACTTGTTTATATTTTGACTGTTAACAATTGTTTATTACATGTTTTGTAAATTTTTGTAGGTTGCTGAATATTACATTCTTGGGTGACATTACAAATGAGACATTTTCAGAAGCAGACAAGTTTACAACACTGACAGCGATGTCTTCAGAAAATGTTGGTTACAATACAATCTTCAAATTCCTTTCTGATAACTGGGTTGCATTAAAGAAAAGGTACAACTGACTGCATTTGACACTCGTTTTAATAAACTACAAGAAGTAACTTTTTTTATCAGAGAAAAACTAACTTGGAAAGTTTTGATAACACCAAATGTTGTGTGATCTCTGTTGTCAATAATTTTAACATTAATTTTATAAAATGACTGTGGTATTCAAAGAATGCACAAAAAGTCCAAATATACCTGTAGAGAACATAGAGAACATACTTGCATGACTGGTACATATAGAAAGTGATGCCGATGGCTTTTCTAACCAATCAAAATTATCATAGATAATTCTAGTTAATACAGAATATTATTTTAAAATCCTCTACTGTGTTCAAAACACAATTTTTACTCAATGTCATAAAAACAGTATCAATTGTTATAATTTACTTTAAACATCTAAAACAATAATTATAACTACGAAAATACTAATCAACTGTCTGTTGATAAAATATGTCTGACATAAAATGGTTGAATTTAATTAACATTATGTAAGATTTAATTCACATTTTTTTGCCTGTCACCCAGGACCTACTTGAAACAAATTTTTTTCTGCACTGGCTTATAGAGAGGCCAAACTGGTAATAAAGACATATATGGCAGGCTGGACATTTACCAAATAAACAGAATGTTGAAGATTTACATAGTACAGCAGGCATATGCCACAAGATCACAGTTCATTTCATATAACATGATGTCATAAATTCTGGGTTACAAATATCTGCTAAGAAGCACTACGTGAGAAATACCACACTGCTTTACTGTCGTCAAAATATTGGAAGTATTGAAACAATATATGGAAAAATTGGATTAACAAAAAAAAATAACTTGTTACCAGCAACTCATGGTGTTACATCATAACAGTTCATCTGTTCAGACGGAACAGTGAGTTTTAAACTGGAATAAAAATTACTGTGTTGGAATATCCAACCTATTTACTAGATCCCACATCATGTAACTCTTTTCTTTTTCTAAAGATAAAGAAAGTGACAAATCCTTTAAAGGAAGATAGTGCCTCCTTGTCTCTTTGGGTCTGATGATGAGAATACTTCTAAGATCCCCTGAAAGTTGTCCCCTACGGCTTCACCACATGTTGACAGGCTATATGGACAAATAACACAGTGATTCTAGACAGTAGTGTGTGAAGAAGTAAGGGCTGTAATAACATCTATTTCACATAGCTGAAGTAAGACAAGATCACAACATATAACTTGTGATAATGGTTTACAATGTGTGTGTGTGTGTGTGTGTGTGTGTGTGTGTGTGTGTGTGTGTGTGTGTGTGTGTGTGTGTGTGTGTGTGTGTGTGTGTGTGTGTGTGTGTGTGTGTGTGTGTGTGTGTGTGATCCAGCCTTGTCAGACATCTTGACAACACACACTCCTGGGAAACACACAACATTCACCAGTGATGATCTGATATCAAAGTGAAAATGGTTTACCAGACCATATCCTGGCATTTTACGATGTCACAGTTCTGGCCTGTCAAGGTTATGTTGGCAATTGTCAAAACAATACTTGTTTTTAATTCATCAAATTCTACAATTCATGCGAGTTTTTTAGTTATTTCGTAAGTGTTCATATAACAGAACAATAAACAAATAATTACTCTGTCACCTTATCACACACAAATGTTCACCACTGTGAGTCCACAGACGCATAACATTCTGCACAACTAGCTGACACACACTGTTTTCGCATGCATTAACAAGTTTTCTGTAATTTCATAAAACTTATAATTTTACGTGCATCTAGTTTTCAAGACTGTACCGGTTTCACACACACACTACTGTGTAACAATGTATACAAAGATTTCACCCTTGATGACGCACATCTGATGATATATCATCTGAGATTGTTATTTTTAAAAACTACAAGGTGTACAATAGGTTTTTTCTATTTTATAATATATTGCAACAGTACAAATGTATAGGGTACTGTGCACTGCACAAAGTAATTAAAATAATTAATTAAAATAAATTCATATTGTTAATAATAATAATTCAGCTTGCAATATGAACGACCAAACTTTCAGGTTGGAACAGGTGGATCACGCCAGCTGCTCTGTCTGTGTGTACAGACGTATGTTAGATGTGTGCGTGAGACCTGTCCATTCCTGAAAAGCGTCAATCCTTAAGGAACGCTATCAATTAGTTGAATTTATTTAATTTGTAAAGATTGTGTGCATAATAGCACAAAACCAAATACACCAAAATGTGTATAAAAATAAGACGCATGTGTATAAAAAATAGTGTAAAAAGGATAAAAAGAGTAATTACAGGAAAATAAAAATAAATAGAACTTATGTTAATTAAGATAAAGAAAAACGGTTTGTACATGGTGAACACATAAAAATTACCGACAGAATGAATATCGGGTAATGTGCAAAAGACTTCGCAAATAGCGAAGACAGGCGAATTAAGTGTGACAATAATCATGTGTGAGAAGTGACGCCACGACTGTCTCTGACATGCAGAATATTGTCGAAACATGATTTTAGCGCCCTGTGTATAAATACAGGTGATGCGCTAATATCATTCTCTTTCTCGTTCGATCATCGTGGCAGCCGGAGGCTCTGCCCAACAACTACAACTCTTTCTCGTTCAACCATAGTCGCAGCCAGAGGCTCTGCTCGGCAACTACAACTCTTTTCTTGATCGACTACTATGGCAGCCAGAGACTCTGCTTAGAGACAACAACGTTTATATCTCAACCACAGCAGCAGTCAGGGACTTCACGACTACTCATCATTTCGTGTGAACACTTGCAACCTGAGGCCATGACGGGAGACGAGGGAGCAGCCAAGTACATGCAGTAGAATCCAGCGTACGAGAATCCGACGGACGAATGACCAGGACTCCAGGACGACAAAGGAGCATCCAGTATCAAGGACCTAGGACCGAAGACGACACGCAGCCGATTTACCACAACAATAAGGTGACAAACAACCATGTACTTGTAAACCGAGACTCACTCAAAGACAATAATTAACGAAGTAAAAAGAGAGAGACAATTCATTTCAAATATGAATTAATAATTTTTACAATTGTAAATATTCTTTGTATAATAATTAATGTAATGTTAAGAATGTTTAACTATAATTTTGATCAGTAACTTAGAAGCTACAATTTGGAATCTATAATTTTTTATATTTAAATTGATAAAGTAATTAGTGAATTTTATTAGAAAGCAATGCATATGCAGTAAATTCAAAAGAGATAAGATCATTCAAAAAATTATATAATCTAATCAGTATGATACTAATGAGCAAGCTGAGAGCAATATTAGATAATTATAAAGATGTATTAGAATATAAGGTTGTATAATATGTCTATGTGTAATATGAGAGTATCAATTATATGTAATAATTAGATGGGTGTTAAGACTACACACACATGCAAATAATAATGATTTTAAACCAAATTGCATAGTTTATTATTATTACGATTACACCTATCATCATATAAACACATGAATTTAATGTGTTGTAATGTTGTAAAGATTTGTCGCCCAAGAAGTTGGGGGTTCGCACATTAAATAGCGCTGTATAAATGGCTTCCAAAAACGTGGGGCTAACACATTAAACTCGTTAACAGTGTTGTATAAAATGTCGCCCAAGAACGTGGGGCCCGACCATGCCATTTAACGATTTTAAAAGATTTTAAAGTTAAATGTATGCTCTAGAAAAATGTGTTAAATGCAAAAATATATTATATGTAATAACTAAAATTATATGAAATATTATTTGAATGTTATTTCAATATGTTGTGTATTATAATAACACAACTGGCGCTCAACAGGTAATTGTAAATGGAAGTGTAATCGTAATGGTACTATAATAAACAATATACTAAATAAAAATTAGTATAACCGGGATCACCAATAATAATTATTTTAAAATATAAAATAAATAAAAATAATTCAACATGGCAGTACCAGGAAGTTTCGATATGGAGGCACTTCAAAATATGATGCGACCCATGTTAGAAGAATTTTATAGAAAACAAACGGAAAATTTAAATGCTAAACTAGATAAACAAAGAGAAGAATTAAAAGAATTTAATGCAAATTTCAGACAAGAATTAAAACAAGATAATGGAAAACAAAGAGAAGAAATAAAAGAAAAATAGAACAAAATAGAATAGATAATACTACTCAATTAGTAGATACAAGTATAGATACTAATACGCGCATAGATGCACGTGAAAATAAAGTTAAACCAGCACTTTATGAACAAGCTATAAAAATAGAAGATAAACTCAAAGAAACATTGATAATTAATAAAGATGATTCTAATGAAATAATTAATACTAAAGAAGAGTATAAAATGAAATCGAAACAATCGTACCTAGTTATTCGATGTTTACACACACAGTATTAAAACAATTGAAGAATTAATACTTGTAAAACAATCGGAGCACATCACTCGCGATGAGAGTACACAACATAATTATCAACCGAACAATAATCACAATAATTAGAAACACTACAGTGATTATTATTATACAAGACGATGCGCGAAAAGCGCTCAGCTGTGAATGTAACACACACGCCAACGACGCAAAGCGGGGAATACTGTCATCAAGAGAGTAGAAGCAGTGAGAGGGAGAAGAGAGAATCCGTTTGGTCGTCTCCACGAAAAAAATTCTCACCGTATGAATGAGCAGTTTACATGGTCAAAACAAACAACAAGAAGGAAGGAATGCAAAGTGGAAATTGCTGTACAATTCGGCTACTCAACGACAAAGGTACAATGCACATTTCCTGTCAACGGACAAAGCATTGTTTAGCCTAGACTAGGGTGTGAATTAGGGGACACACACAAGGCTACTGTAAATAATAATTTTTTTGAAATACTACGATTTTACTTAGTAATAAGATGTGAAATAATATGTGAATAATATGTCAATATGTCAAGAATTGTCATTTCTACGGAAATATAATGTAATGAACTCTTGTGTAATGAAATGAATTTAGCCAGAAGAGTGTGAGGAGATTTACAAATAAAGAAGAACTCAGTACATTACAAAAGAATGTGAGGAGATCTGCGATAAAGAAAATAATGAAGTACGTCTATTACCTATTCAATTTGAAGCTAGCAATGAAGTAAGAAGAATGCTACAAAATTTAGCAGAACAGAATCAAGATGTTACCTTAACAAATCTAAAAAAATCAATCTCACCTACCAGCTCAATATAAGATACATAACAACATTCTTTTCAAATTAATAAGACATGATTGGAAAGTTGTGTTGACAAACGAGATGTTATTTAAATTGATAACACTAACTCATGAGAGCTTAGCTCATGCATCAGCATTAAAATGTTATTTATCCCTTAGAGAAGATTTTACTATCAACAACATGTGGAGAAAAATTAAAAATGAATTGAAGATATGCTATGATTGCCAGATTGCTAAGCAACCTAATCTTCACACATATGTGGAAATGCAAAGTATACAGAAGGAAGTGAAGGGGGAGTTAATTGCAGTAGACTTCTTAGGCCCATTACCATGATCAAGTCAGGGGGTTAAACACATACTAGTCTGTATAGATGTGTTTTCTAAGGCAGTTCATCTGTATCCTATTATGCAACCCACAACGAAAGCTGTCCTAAAAATTCTGTTCCAAAAATATATTCCAATACATGGTAAGATGAAGAGGATTCTTAGTGATCAAGGAGTGCAATTTCAAAGTGAGGTACGGAATAGAATATTAAGAGAAAATGGAATACAACCCATACTCACATCCATCAGACACCCACAGGGAAATTTAGCCGAGAGAGTGAACAAAGAATTGGGTAAGTACATAATACGAATCTACTGCCATAACTAACATAATAAATGGGCAGAGCATTTACCATTCTTTGAGGAAGCCATTAATGAGAATTACAGCGAAGCTACGAGCTACACACCAATAGAGATTGAAGATGATCGTCAGCCCAATAGATTTTGGAAAAGGTATGTTCAGAAATCTGCTAATCAGAACTTACCAATACCATTGAGCATTAAGATTGCACAAGCGAAACGAAGAATAAGGGAAAAAAGTAATAAGAGAATAGAACGATTCAACAGAACTCACAAGTTGCAGAAGTTTAATGTTGGAGAGAAGGTATTATTAAAGACTTATCCAGTGGGAAAGCGTATTGATAATTCTGCGAAAAAATTCTTCAGATTATATGATGGACCTTACACTTTGCCAAGACAAATTGGCAAACAGACTTTCATTGTGTATGATGACACTAGACAGAAAGAATTGGGCAAGTATCATGTCTTTAATTCCAGTTTAATTTAGTTCCAGCTCTTTAAGAAAATTCTATGAATAATTAACTAGGTCACTGTGACAAAGTTAAAGCGGAACGTATATTAAAGTTAATACTACGAGCCACACTCCAAGTCAACAAGCATGGGAAGGGAATAATTGTTCAGCCCACCAAGTAAGGATAAATTGAATAATATTCTATTCATTATTATTTGAGCACAATGTAAATAAATGTGTTTGTAAAAATGTACTATACTATTTGTCTAATGTAAAAAGGCAAAAATTTAATAAACCTGTTATTTAATTTTTTTTTATTAAGCAGAGAAATAATGCAACAGTACAAATGTATAGGGTACTGTGCATTGCACAAAGTAATTAAAATAATTAATTAAAATAAATAAATAATTCATATTGTTAATAATAATAATTCAGCTTGCAATATGAACAACCAAACTTTCAGGTTGGATCAGGTGGATCACGCCAGCTGCTCTGTCTGTGTGTACACACGTATGTTAGATGTGTGCGTGAGACCTGTCTATTCCTGAAAAGTGTCAATCCTTAAGGAACGCTATCAATTAGTTGAATTTATTTAATTTGTAAAGATTCTGTGCATAATAGCACAAAACCAAATACACCAAAATGTGTATAAAAATAGGACGCTATAACTTAACTGGCATTTGCACCACTTGGTTGGCGACAAATATAACTTATTTGGGTTTCAATTGTAATTATTATTTTAATTTTTAGTATAAAATGCTGAGCGCCAGAGATAATTAGGAATCTCAGGGCACGGTGTTCTTAATAACAACTCTTATGTTCAGATGCTAAGTAAAAGATATTATATTTACCATTTGAATACATTTAAATATACATAACATATAATATTATCATCTGTAACGGGACATTTTGGCCTACCTGGGGTAATATAAAAAAATCAGTGTATTTGGATACATATTGTGTGATGTAACGTAATTTTGGGGAGACATAGACATAAATTGTGATATGGTAAATTTTGTTGGGACAAAAACAGAAAAGTAATTTAAAATACTCTTCATGAATTATAACGATGTAGAAGACAAACAAGCGACAATGTGTCAAGGTCAGCTCCAGTGACTTACAAGTTATGTAACAGATTATGTAACATCAGACGATCTTACGTCAGAGACAATCCCAGCTTTGGAATTCGGGTGCGCCAGACCAACATTATACTGGCGTAGTGATACGAGAACTCAAGACAATGAAAAGTTGGTAAACAGCCGCGGCCGCTTCACAATGTAGTGCCGTTCGACTAGGCAGTCGGCCATGAACAACTAACAACTACGGACGCGAACAGTCCGCGCGTCTGCCGACCGGGCGTAATTTTCGTCGTGCCTGCAACATATAAAATGTGAAAATTTTGATATTTGATAATCTAAAACAGTATTTTAGAAACCGCGTAGATACAGTGAGAAAATAATAATAATATAACAGTTCGGCGATAAGTCAGTGCGTGTATACGAGGAAACATTGTAAGAGAGTACCTTCAACATGATAAAAGGGAAGTAAACTATCAAATTTTATTATTTTTCATACAATACAAGAACAGATAGGGAAAATTAATTTGAAATATGAGCTCTAAGGGGAATATAACTTGTCTAATGTGAAAGCGTGTGTGAGTGTATGGGTGAGTTTGAATTACGTAATTAAAAAGGCACTGGTTTATGTTAAGAGAAGTTAGTTTAGTATTTTTTACAGCATTTGTTTTAATGACCAACAATTTAATTATCAGTAATATCTTGAAGAAAGTTTGTGGTTAAAATAAATCATGTATACTATTAATGTTATAATAGTAAAAGTGTAAAAGATAGGGGGAGTAATTTTGTCATTGTCATTAATATGCAACAGTAAAACTAAATCATGAATAAACACAAATTTGCATGAATACAGTAGATTGAAGTAATCATTTCCAAGCAACCATCTTGTTATCTTTTCAGCTCGTCCAACGAGACCACGGACACGGTGAGTATAAAATTTGAGTTGGTACTAGACAACATGGCGGCTGCACTAGCCGAAAGTATATAGTTGTAAACAAAGTTTATTAATAAATTAATAAAAGGTAATAAAACTTAACAATGGCGCCCGAAGCAGCTGGACCGTTTGCATAAACAAAATTATGCAAATGTGGACCTGTTGAAGGAGCAATATGGTTGCGGGGAACTGATATATAATTAGAAACATAGAAAATAAAAGATAAGGTTATGTTACAGTGTTAGTGATGAATGTTTATAATAGATAAGTAAGAATTAAATAGTAATGATGAATACTAATGATAATATTAACATTGAAGTCAGCTTCACTGACAGCCAGACAGAAAGTCAAATAAATAGCGATTCAGGTATTCAAACAGAGTCACTGTCAATAAGTGACCGTAATGTAGACGGATCTGTAATGATTAGTAAGGCGGGAGCAAATTCCACTCCCATAATGACTAAAACAAAAATAAAAGAAAAAGAATTGTCATTAGAGGACATATTTGATTTTATGAAAACTAATTTCAGTAAAGTGAATAGTAATTTCAATAAACAAAGTAATGATTTTGATGAAAAATTCGATAAAATTGATCGTAGTTTTGACGTTCAAAATAGCAATTTTAATGAGAAATTAAATGAGCAGAATGATAAGATTAAAAGTAATTTCGATTATAGATTCAATGAGATCAGAAACGAAATTAAGCAACATACTTTCAAGTTTAGTGAGCAAGTGAATGAAATTAATACACGTCTTGATACATTTGCAGAACAAATATTAGAATCAATAAGTAGCAGTTGCGAGAAAAAGATTGATGAAATGAATAAAAATTTAGAACGTAAATTCAATCAGATACTGAATAAGAAGTTAGATGACAATGTTATAGTTATGACAAATATTAATGATGACAAAATAGTGGAAGAGGTAGTGTTAGATAGTAAAGTATTGAATAGTGATGATAATGCTGTTAATTACAATGCTGAGGTAAGTAGGAGTGAGAATTATGACAATATAAGTGAAAATATGATGTTAAAGAATAATGGGGTAAATATTGAGAGTACTGATGAAGTTTTAGAATGTAATAATGGAATGTTAATATGTGTTTATGAGTCAGAGAGAAAGTGGAAAGATAGTATAGAGGTAGAAGGGTGGCAGAGGGTAAATTTTCCCCAGGTTTATTGTGAACCAAGGTGTTTACAAATGTTGTTGTTGAAAGGCAAGAGTCCCTTATTATTGGAAGACATGAGGTCTTTGAGTTGTTCCCTGAATTTTTATGAGTTAGTGCCCTCTGTGTGGGATGGTAGAGAAAGTGTGATATGGTGTTATGGTGAGAGAGATTTAGATAGAGAGTTGTGTATTGATAGAGAGATAGAATTATTTCAGTTAAAGAGAAATTATAAAGAGTTGAAAGCGAGGTTAGAATTGAAGGAAATAGATGATATAAAATACTTACCTTGTAAAATAGAGATGGATAATTATTTTGATGATGATGATGATAAAATAACTGATTTTATGTTGAATAAAAATACTGATGGAGACAGAACTAAAAGCACAAATGTAGACGGGTTTTATGAATTGATAGATAAGAATGGTGTCAAATATTATGTCGATAATGGTCATAATAATAATAACAAATTGTATGTGGATAACAATGATGTATGTTATAAATATATTAGATATTTACATGATGATGGAGGTTGAATTAAAAAATCAGTGTACGAACATTTTTAAATATTTTAATTTATGGTTCTGACTTTGCTAACTTAGAAAATGAAGTGTGGTAAACTGAAAAATAATGATGAAGAATTGTAAATAACTTAATAGTGAAGTTTATTGTGTCTATGTTGTAAAAGGTATTTTATGTAAACAATGTGTACGTAGTAGAAATTGTTTTAATAATAATAATATTATTTTGGTAGACTAAATGAATAACAAGAATTTTGTAATTGTTTTGGAGCAATGTAATTAAAATGTTGTGTTTTCAATACTTGATGGAATTTAAATAATTTGAGATGTTTAAAATATTTTGATTGATTTAAAATGTTATATAATTGAATTTTGATGATGAATTTAAATTATTTTATGAGATTTAAATTTGATAATAATTAATAAATAAATAAATGTTAAATTGTGTTTAGTTTGGGGAATAACATGATTGTTAAAATGTTTCAGAAGGTACATGGAGTTATTGGTGTTGGATGTTTATATTTGTTTGTCTATGATAGTGTATGAGTGATGGACCATATGTAAGTATAAATTCGATAATGACCTTGAAGTAAAATAAAATTCTTATAATGGCACTAAATGAGTTTGAAAGAAGCTAACTTGGGTAAAATATTATTGTGAAATGATACAAAATGAATGTTAATAATAAATTTGAATTTTTTGGGAGAATCTAATGGTCCAATAAATGTTAAATAATTTAGAGTAGAAATAAAAAGAGTTAATAGAAAGTTCAAGTTGTAATGTTGATAATTTTTTATAAAAATTATGTAAATACAGATTGTTTAAGTAAGACATATGAGTCAGTCTAAGTTGAGTATAGAGGGGTGTTAAACAGAATAAGAGTCTGGGGAATAAAAGTAGTGTAGACTTTGGATATTGATAGTGACACAGTAGCTATGGGGAAAATATGTAGAGTAATGAGTGATATATTGAGGTAATAAAGAAATGGGGATACTTTGTAGATGAAAGTGATGTAATGGGAGAGTAATTAGTTGAAAGGGGAATTTTGTAAGGGGGGTGGTGTGATAAGGAGTCCTCAACGAAAAGCGTTGTGGTGGGAGGGGAACCGTTATGCCCCGGAAAGGGTTACCTAGGGAGGGTCCAGGAACCAAATGAGGGAATGAGCATTGGGAGGGAACACACATCCTGAGTACAAAGGGGTAGAGAGTATTTTGTTATAAGGGTAGAATGATTCGAAATGAATTAGAGTAGATAGTTAGAGGTAGAGAATGGTTGGTAGATGTTTTGATAGATGGGTGTCATACTAGTTAGAGAATTTGTAAGTGAGCGTTAGAGTCGTAAGAGGGGTAAGATTATAGGTAAATGCCAAGTTGATAAAGTGAATTATTATGAATAACTGAGAATCACCCAAATTAATAAATGATGAAAACAAACAATAGAAAATTCATAGTTGTAAAAAAAAAAATTTGGGAAAAGTTAATGGTATAGTAAGTGATAAATAATTGATGATTAATTAATAAAAGTTCAATTGAAATTAAAATGTAATGTTTATAATTTTTTTATGCAAATTAAAATGTGAATTGTTTATTTTAATGTAATAACAATGTTTATTATGATGTAGAATATGTAGTTGATTTTATGATGTACTTAGATGATTTTGTGTTAATTTAAATGAATTTAATTCTTTTGAAATATTAATCCTAGGAGGAAAGGTATTTGTAATGTTGTAATGGGAAATGTTTATTTAAATTCTGATAGAATCGGAGGAATGTATTTTGAATTTTGGGATAAAAGTTAACAAGAGAAAGTAGACAGAATGAGATTATGGAATTTTAAAATAGGTATCATGTTATGTTAGGTATTCATATATATGTTAGAGGTTAACAGGAAAAACCAGTACTTCTTAACGCAAACCAGCACCGCTAAGGGGAAACAGATCAGTTAGGGATATAGTATTGTACAAGGCCACTAGTTGATATTTTGATTTGTTGTTTCAGTGTTTGGTGATGCTGTGGTGGCGGTCCTGAGCTGGCCAGCGCGTCAGAGCAGGGGCGTTAAGCACCTGGCTGACTTTATGGTGTTGGGATCTCGAGAGAGAAGTCCAGTAAGGTCATTCAGGTGCGGTCACAGTCACTGGACCAAGGGTGAGTTAATTATATTTTTTGTTTGTAAACTGTAAAGGGGGTTGTGGCGACATATCCTGGCTGATCCCTTTAGCAAGTACGAGTGTGTCAATGAGAGTTTTTATGCTTCGGCATAAAACCTCTCACTGAGGAGGTATTGTAACGGGACATTTTGGCCTACCTGGGGTAACATAAAAAATCAGTGTATTTGGATACATATTGTGTGATGTAACATAATTTTGGGGAGACATAGACGTAAATTGATGATATGGTACATTTTGTTGGGACAAAAACAGAAAAGTAATTTAAAATACTCTTCATGAATTATAACGACGTAGAAGACAAACAAGCGAAAATGTGTCAAGGTCAGCTCCAGCGACTTACAAGTTGTGTAACAGATTATGTAACAACATCAGACGATCTTACGTTAGAGACAATCCCAGCTTTGGAATTCGGGTGCGCCAGACCAACATTATACTGGCGTAGTGATACGAGAACTCAAGACAATGAAAAGTTGGTAAACAGCCGCGGCCGCTTCACAATGTAGTGCCGTTCGACTAGGCAGTCGGCCATGAACAACTAACAACTACGGACGCGAACAGTCCGCGCGTCTGCCGACCGGGCGTAATTTTCGTCGCGCCCGCAACATATAAAATGTGAAAATTTTGATATTTGATAATCTAAATCATTATTTTAGAAACCGAGTAGATACAGTGAGAAAATAATAATAATATAACAGTTCGCCGATAAGTCAGTGCGTGTATACGAGGAAACATTGTAAGAGAGTACCTTCTACATGATAAAAGGGAAGTAAACTATCAAATTTTATTATTTTTCATACAATACAAGAACAGATGGGGAAAATTAATTTGAAATATGAGGTCTAAGGGGAACATAACTTGTCTAATGTGAAAGCATGCGTGAGTGTATGGGTGAGTTTGAATTATGTAATAAAGAGGCACTGGTTTACGTTAAGAGAAGTTAGTTTAGTATTGTTTACAGCATTTGTTTTAATGTTCAACAATTTAATTATCAGTAATATCTTGAAGAAAGTTTGTGGTTAAAATAAATCATGTATACTATTAATGTTATAATAGTAAAAGTGTAAAAGATGGGGGGAGTAATTTTGTCATTGTCATTCATATGCAACAGTAAAACTAAATCATGAATAAACACAAATTTGCGTGAATACAGTAGACTGAAGTAATCATTTCCAAGCAACCATCTTGTTATCTTTTCAGCTCGTCCAACGAGACCACGGACACGGTGATTAAAAAATTTGAGTTGGTACTAGACATGCCGGCTGCACTAGCCGAAAGTATATAGTTGTAAACAAAGTTTATTAATAAATTAATAAAAGGTAATACAACTTAACACATCATTTCAATTTGACAGGTAAATTACGTCTCAATTACTACTAACTTCTTATCCCTCGTTAATCATTACAAGAATTTCATAAATACAGTTGATATCATTTACCATTTATGAACGCTTAATCAGTCCATGGACTATGCTTTCTCAGATTTATGAGATTAATTACACATTAAATATTATTTATCATCCATAAAAGATTAATAAACATATGAAATATTATTTATCATTAACAAAAGATTAGTAAACACATGAAATATTATTTATCATCAACAAGATATTAATGCACATATGAAATATTCTTTATCATTAATAAAAGATTAATAAACATATGAAATATTATTTATCATTAACAAGAGACTAATAAACACATGAAATATTATTTATCATTAACAAGTTACTCTTGAACTAGAAAATCTCCTTCTTTCTCAACATAAATTAACATGAAACAATAACATGACTTAATATCTAACATTTCCGAAATATCAAATCATCATTCAAATTTTATATTAAATATTTATACTTCGTATGCCTATTCTAGGTCGTAAGATATAAAACTCTTCAGCATCTGAACAACTCGTAGGTTCTATTAGAATGAAACGGGTTAAACTGAGTAGACAAATATATTACATGCAATTATTAGATTACAACATTTAATGTGATACTGTTACTTGAATTCGATTATCCATTTCTCCGTCTTGCTCGTTCCATACTTTGCACATCACAACACAATTTGTATTACTCTGCTTTTATCTTATTCACCACACTCGCGATAATCATTCGTCTCCACGTCCTCCGAAATTTGACTTTTCATACGGTCGCGCACATAATAAATAAGACTTCTTTACACTTGATGCTGCGCACAGAACAAATAATACTACTTGACTGACTGATTCTCCGACTCTTGGTTCTGACTGTCAATTGACGATTGTCTAATTTACTGAACAACTGAGTAATTAACTAACTAACTAGATAACTGATTTGACTGACTTTACTGATTTCACTGACTTTTCTGATTTCACTGACTCTTAACTGATTGCGACTGTCTCTTTTGATTTCACTGACTGACTGACTCTCTTTATTTCACTGACTTTTATAGTTTCACCTAAACTTCCCTTACTGCCGCTTCTCTTAAAATTACCATCATTGGCTGAAATTCGAACTTGTTGCCGGTAAGTTTGAAATTGTCCAGTAACCACTCGAAATAACTTCGCGCGCAGAGGTGACACTTTTTCTGATTGGTGAGATCTTATAAACGCGCACTTTTGCCGCAGACCATTTTCTCGTTAAAAAAGGAAATCTGCTTTCTCCACCACCCTCGTTTATGACGTTTCACTCATTGTATTTTGAAGGCCGAAAACACCCTAAATCTAACGGTACTGCATATTTTTTGCTGTTTTTAGCAAACAAAGTGTTTTATATCTTTACGACTTAGAAAGTTGTACTTACAATACAATTTTACACTGAGTTGGCGTCAATGTGTCGCCTCGCCAATACACACCTCTCACTTACATAACGACTACTCGGTATATTTCTCATCTGTATTTTTATTTATTAACATTACTAAAATTAATAATAATAGTCTACATCGAAATATGTAATTGATATAAGTTTGTTTTACTATACAACTAGCTGTATACGTTACAATGCATATGTGTATAAACAATAGTGTAAAAAGGATAAAAAGTGTAATTACAGGAAAATAAAAATAAATAGAACTTATGTTAATTAAGATAAAGAAAAACGGTTTGTACATGGTGAACACATAAAAATTACCGACAGAATGAATATCGGGTAATGTGCAAAAGACTTCGCAAATCGTGAAGACAGGCAAATTAAGTGTGACAAGAATCGTATGTGAGAAGTAACGCCACGACAGTCTCTGACATGCAGAATATTGTCGAAACATGATTTTAGCGCCCTGGGTATAAATACAGGAGACGCGCTAATATCATTCTCTTTCTCGTTCGATCATCGTGGCAGCCAGAGGCTCTGCCCAACAACTACAACTCTTTCTCGTTCAACCATAGTTGCAGCTGGAGGCTCTGCTCGGCAACTACAACTCTTTTCTTGATCGACTACTATGGCAACCAGAGACTCTGCTTAGAGACAACAACGTTTATACCTCAACCACAGCAGCAGTCAGGGACTTCACGACTACTCATCATTTCGTGTGAACACTTGCAACCTGAGGCCATGACGGGAGACGAGGAAGCAGCCAAGTACATGCAGTAGAATCCAGCGTACGAGAATCCGACGGACGAAGGACCAGGACTTCAGGACGACAAAGGAGCATCCAGTATCAAGGAGCTAGGACCGAAGACGACACACAGCCGATTTACCACAACAATAAGGTGACAAACAACCATGTACTTGTAAAACGAGACTCACTCAAAGACAATAATTAACGAAGTAAAAAGAGAGACAATTCAATTCAAATATGAATTAATAATTTTTACAATTGTAAATATTCTTTGTATAATATTTAATGTAATGTTAAGAATGTTTAACTATAATTGTGATCAGTAACTTAGAAGCTATAATTTGCAATCTATAATTTTTTATATTTAAATTGATAAAGTAATTAGTGAATTTTATTAGCAAGCAATGCATATGCAGTAAATTCAAAAGAGATTAGATCATTCGAAAAATTAGATAATCTAATCAGTATCATACTAATGAGCAAGCTGAGAGCAATATTAGATAATTATAAAGAAGTATTAGAATATAAGGTTGTATAATATGTCTATGTGTAATATGAGAGTATCAATTATATGTAATAATTAGAAGTGGTTAAGACTACACACACATGCAAATAATAATGATTTTAATTCACAACAAAAATAAGAATTTTTATTTAATAAATATTTAAATGATTTTAAACCAAATTACATAGTGTTATTATTATTGCGATTACACCTATCATCATATACACACACAAATTTAATGTGTTGTAGTGTTGTAACGATTTGTTGCCCAAGATGTTGGGGGTTTGCAAATTAAATAGTAAAAGCGTTGTATAAATGGCTTCCAAAAACGTGGGGCTAACACATTAAACTCATTAAGAGTGTTGTAATATATTGTAATATATATATATATATATATTACATTTAATATTTATAATTAAATTTACCTCAAGATGTTATTTTTTTTCCATTTTTGGAACATGTTTCGGGTACTATCTTTTACCCATCCTCAGCCTTCCGGTTTTTTTGTCTGGTGCAGTACATACGTGTTGTTGGTTGACTATTATTATTGTGGCTTCCTGTTGGCTTCTGGTATTTCAAATTGGTTTTATTGTGTGTGATTGTGGTGTATGTGTTAGTTTTTTGTGTATTTTCAATGTTGAGTGCTTTGAATATTGTGTCATGTTTTGTATTGATTTGTATTTGTTCACGTATTAGTTTGTTTTCTGTTTTATGTTTGTATATTTGTAAATTTTTGTTTTTGTTTTATTTGTTTTGTTTTGTATTTTGTAGTTTTTTTGGGGGTGTGTGTATAGGCTAAGCCCAAGTCACATGATTGATGGAACAAACAGATATACAAATTTCATGAAAAACTTTGTATAATTTAGCAAAGTCCTGCATGGAAATTATCTACAAATTTTATTACCCTATAATTGATAAGAGTTACAATTGAGTTTTTCTTTACTTATAAAACCATACTTCTAAAATAGTTATGAACCTCAGAGTATACCCAATTGAAGCTATTTACCTAAATAATTCCTTGTCAAAGTTTCACGTCAATCGGTTAACAACCACTGAAGCTATATCGATCACAACATATCATACCCGCACAAGCGCACAAATTCATACAAAAAATACATGACAATATAGTACACCTTTTTATGAAGAGTTTGGTATACCCTACATGCTTATCCATTTCTAAATACAAAACTTATGACTAAAAGACAAAATATTACATAAAACAAATTTAAACAAGAAAATGCTCGTCATCCATGTGCTGTGATATACACAATATAGCTTATCATCCTGTGTTCTGTTGCACATATATATATATATATATATATATATATATATATATATTCATCATGTTTTTTCTTAACTTAAAATAAAAATTGTAAACATGTGTGTCAAGTACAAGAACCAAATGATTATATATAGAAATCAATACTTATATTTCAGATATATGAAGTCTTAAATACAATGTATGTCAATTATACGAATGAATATAAATAATTTTTACACTGTTTAACTGAATCCAACTGGCACATGCAAAGATCAAATATGGATATATGGATACAATATTTAATTCAACTAAAACTAGTTATTTTTGCAAAAATTATAAACTTTTAAATCCATTTTTTTTTTATCAACCTGTATATGACATGATATAAATAAAATAATATGAAATAATAAACACTGTTTGTTTCAGGTTGTCAGCTAATCTATGGGAGTATTACATTCAAGTAGCAATGGGTCGGTTCCGTTCACAGGAGGGGTTAAATATGGTAAATTAAAAAGTTTTATACTATCTTAATTCACAATAGTTAAAGTAAAAATATGTATTATTACATAAAGTGACAGAAAATCCCTTATGTATATCATAAAATTTTTTCAACATTTATATGTTCATTTTCTGTTCAAGTTCATCATAAAAAGCTTAAGTACAAGCCGTTTGAAAATCTTTGATTAGCCCTCTCTAGTGGTTATTCCTGAAATATAAACTATACTCTGTTAATTAGGTTAAACTTAAAACAAGAAAACCTAATTAATTACTTTCATTTTCAAAAGCAATTCAGCCTGCCAATTAAGCAACCCTGTAAAAGGCTTTCTGATAGTGGTAAAAGATAATAGAATAGTCATCCTCTTAACAGAGTCGACCTCACTCACTTCAGCTCAAATAATTAAGTTTCCATTTATTTTCAAATGGTATGAATTTCCTCCCCATTACTTCAGTCAACACCAACACCAACAGCCATTCTAAACAACACCAACTCTCACATTGTTCAACCATGCTAGTTATTATCATTCTCTATTAAGATTCAGATTTTGCCAGTATCAACAGATCTTGCTCCTGTTGTATTAAAGTTAATTTGTATTTCACAATAAGGTTACTAAAACTGTCCCATGAACATAACTATACCCACCCAGATTTTTTTGTGTAATTATAGAGCTGAAAGCAAGGTAGCTCACAAGATATTTAAGTTTCTTTGCTCATCCAATAATCTGCAGTCAAATAGTTTTGTAGTAAACATATCCGTTCCTCTAAAAATGTATGCTAAAATTAATTACATTAATCATAAGTCTAGATTCATTAACAAAAGAATTAAGTTTGGAGCAGCATAGAATAGACCATATTCTGAAGATAAAGTAGGAATCCAGTTGTCAGTAAACAATAATGACATTCTGGCAACTATTATGACTAATAACAACACTGTGGCAACAATGTACACTTTCTTAACCTGCTTTTTCAGAATCTGACTTCGTTGTATTCAAACGTGTTATTAAATCTTTATAAATACTGTAATCTTTGTAGGATGTAATATTTGTATAAAATTAAAATTAAATATACATTTAAGTACATACATGTTCAGAATACAAAGTGTGCTAAAAAAAAGACCAAACTTTTATAACAAAAACCTTATTAATGTACTTACAACTTTATACATGCTTATCCCCTTCACAGTTAACCCCCCCCCCCCAACTGGCAATGGACCGCTCCCAACATTTCTTCAAATTCTGAAACGATTCCTGGAACATATTTTTTGGAATGGTGCGCAGCTGTTCTTCTGTATTTTTCTTGATCTCCTCTATTGTTTCAAAACCACGTCCTTTCAAGATTACCTTCAGTTTTGGGAAAAGAAAAAGTCTGTTGGGGCTAAGTCTGGAGAGTAGCGTGGGTGGAGCAGAACAGTCGTATTGTTTTTTGCTAGATAATCAATGACAAGGAGTGATGCATGAACTGGTGTGTTATCACGTTGTAACACTAAGTCTGTTCTTTCTACAGGTCTGGCCTCTTCTTGTGTACTGCTTCTCTCAAATGCCTTAAAACTTCCCTATAATACTCCTTATTTACTGTCTGATCATGTGGAACGAATTCATGATGAACCAACCCTTTCCAGTCAAAAAACACCACCACCATCCCCTCGTGTTTGACCGACTCATCCACGCTTTTTTTGGTCGAGGGAATCCTTTTCCCACTCACTGTGAAGAAGACTGTAACACTGTTTCGATATCATATCCATACACCCACATCTCGTCCCCTGTCATAATTTTTTTTATGAAGTTTTCATCGGCACTGGCACAGTCAAGCAGTTCCTGACTAATGTTAACGTGATTCTCTTTCTGACCATTGGATAACAAACGCAGCACGAATTTTGCAGATATGCAATGCATGTTAAAATTTTGTGGCATGAACCCACACTGATACCCAATTCCTCGGCAATCTGATGTACAGTTAAACGACAATCTTCACATATCATAGTGCGAACTTCATCAATTTTATTGTCACTTATTGATGTTGAAGTGTGACCAGGTCTTGGATTTTCATCGGTCAATGTTCTTCCTGCTTTGAAAAGAGTAAACCAGTCGTAGCAGTGTGTTTGGCTCATCCCTATATGCTTGCTGAAGCATTTCAAATGTTTCTGTAAAAGTTTTACCAAGACTGAAGCAAAATTTTATGCAAACACAATGTTCTTCAAGCTCTTTCATTTTCACTATGGGAAAAATTTCCCGAGAGGTTAGACCATGTATTAATTTCAGCTCCTGTAGCAAGAATCACAACAATGATACAAAGAAACAGAATATTGGATGATATTATACTGAAAGTTGCAGCTAGTCAGCACCACTTGTTGGAGCACGCTCTTTGTGTACACACTGTGGTATTGTGAAAGTTCGTTGTTTTTTTGAACACATCTCGTATACTGGTTATTAGCAGGGAGAGTGCAAGGAGTTCCTGTATGTCAGACACAGAATAACAAAGAGATGAGAAGAGTAAGGGAGAAAACTTGAGCAGAAAAATTCAGGGTAAAATGACTTATAATTATTTGCCTATAACAATGTGTTTTTAACATTGAGGAAGAAGTTGGAGAAGACTTTTGTGTGGAGTGTCTTACCATATGGATATGAGAGAAAAGCCTAAAAGAAAAATGGAGCACAAAGAACTTGAAGCATTCACAATGCAGTGCTACAGGAGAATATCTATGTAGTAGAGATAACAAATGAGTAGGTTCAACGAAGGTAGAGAAATGGTCAATTCTATGGAACAGTTAAAAAGAATTATATGAATGGATAGGACACACACTGCAACATGAGAGTCTGCTAAAGGTCATGTAAGAAAGGGATGTTCCAGACAGAAAATCCTGGAAAGGCCGAGAAAAAATATATGGAGCAGATAATAGAAGATGACTGTTATGAGCCATTGTAACTTTTATTATTTTTGGTAATTCATATTTATTCAAATTAAAAACTCCCACTTACCTTTTATCTTTGATCTGGCCGGATCGCATAGTGGGGACTAACCCATTTCGTTCGACGAACTCTGACAGTACACAAAACGAAATAAGGTTTTGAAAGAATTTAACTCTCAGTTTTTTGGAAGAGAAATTGTTTTTTCTTTTATTAATTACCAGATCTGAATTTATACTTTTTCTCCAAAAATAAATTTTACATACTTTAAAGGTATTACAATTTTATAGGTTGTGCAACCATTACGTCTTACTTACTACTACTTACATACTTTAATAAGGTAGCCCAGCCTGCCATTCTCACATAAATTAATTTTAATTTATTCAGTACCCCATACCCTTTAAAAACCCCCCAACCCTTACACTTTTAGTAGAAGGAATAAGCCCCGGCCACGCGGTCTTCGTGCGCACTCATTGTTCAGTAAAACTTCTTTGATTGTTCGAAAAAAATTTCTAATTATGGTCCACTCGATGGATCGACCGTGATAAAATGAAAAGTTGTTGTAGTTACACCTTTTTTACGGTTAAATTAAAAATTTTTATGACGAGCCTACTTTGGCCGTCCCAGCGCCGGTGGGTTCAGTTAGTAGACTGGGGAGAGTGCCTCGTTGAGCGGGAGGAAGCGGCGATTCACTGCCACCAGGTTTTAGTCGCCGTTCGTGCTTAATTTGCTGTGACTTATGAGTTTTATGCATGGCATATAGCAGGTATATTCGCCACAGGTGTAGCCGATATTTGCATGTGCCACACTGATGTCACTAGTAGTAGGCGTGGCTTAACGGCATTTCCTGTAGTTGGCCGGTGGCTGCTACACACTGTTCGTTCCATCGCCATGTTTTGCCTCGACATTGGAGTTTTCAAAGCGTCACTAACAGTGCTCCGCCCGGCTATGTTACATACGGGCGTCGCCACACATATACAGAGTTCTTAGAAATTCGAAGGGGGTACAGATTCCTTTGTCGACTTACACAACACAAACTGCGTCTCTGCTTTTGTCTCAACACTGTTCAGCTTACCATGAGTTCTATTGTAATCGAATTAACGGTTGCCGCATAATAAAATTTCACAATATTTGTATATAATCCCACAGAATATGAAATAAATAAAATGTAAATACCCCATACGGTAAAAAATAAAATGACCCAAAATTGACACGTTACAATACCCCCTCGATGAGAATTCTGCTGTCTACAACAGAAGAAATCTCATCGATAAACCCCGAAGAGGATCGGTGAGGAACTGGTGCCAACAACCCCCTTGTTCTTAATCTACACGGGTACACGACCCCCCTGGCTCAGCGACTATGGACTCATCTGAACGAGATCACTGGACTTCTCCGTAATAGATCCCAACACCGAGAAATCGAACCGACAAGTACCACAGCACACCTCGCCTTTTAGCATGCTATCCCCAAATATCCTCAATCCCTGGCTTAAATTACTCCAGATCCTCAGCCGATATGGTTCCCCTTTTATGCAAGCTGGGCTGCCTTTAGCAGATACTGGGCTCACACACACTCACATTACATAATATTACACCTTGACAAATTCTTTAAAATTTACAGAAATTAAAAAAATTCAAAATTCAAAATAATATATTTTACTAAAAAAATTCTCTTCCTTGTTTTCTGTTTTATTTAAAATGACTTAATTTAGACCTTTCTCCTAATCAAAACATATCCTTACTCTAACATGTAATCACTTAGCTTCTAACAGTACAATGCAATACAAAATAAATCAATAAAAATAAACATGGTTAACACACAAATAATAAAATAATCGATACTTAAAATATTCATTCGCTGGCAGGCGAAAAATCAAGATTTTTTTTTTTTTCAAAAATTAAAATTTCCAAAAATTTTAAAATTCAAGAAAAAAATTTAATTTATGAAAATGTTTCCTTCATATTTACACATTATTTTAAAATTGGTTTAAATTGATTAAACAAACAAATTAAATTGACTTCGTACTATACAAGCTTAGTATGTGTATGACCTCATCAGCTGATCGAAACTAGGTCAAGTCCAAGACCCTCGACCTACATATGTTATATATCAGTCCTCTCTGAAAATACATTTAACCTCTGTAACAATCTAATTTGAAATACAAAACAATAAAATAACACATTTAAAACAAACACAATATTAATATAAATAATAGGCAAATTGACATTTAAATTATTCAAAATAAACAATTCTTAATTTTACATTACCAAATTCTATCCAAATTCTGTCACTGGTTTAAAAAATGAAAATTTTATATTCTTTATCATAAATCTCTCTCTTTATTTAACAATCTGATTCTCGCTTACTGTGGGTGATGTAAATATTTATTCTCATTTAATTTACTACTTGAACTGTATACACATATAATCTTTCTCACTCTGATTCTAACAACTAACACCTTCAACTACCCTGACACCCATCTCTACCAAAACATCTATCCCAAAACGCTCTAACCCCAACTTATTATTAAACTCAATTCGCATCATTCTACCCTTATATAAAAAAAATACTCTCTACCCCTTTGTACTCAGGATGTGTGTTCCCCCCCCCCCCCAAAAAAACTCAATTCCCTTATTTGGCCCCTGGATTCTACCTAAGGCGGCCCCTACTCACTGATACTAAAACTTGACAATTATATATGGTCACTTAATTCTAAAATTTATTTACATTTAAAACTATACACATACAAAATTGTTTTGGTATTTTTTTTTTTTTTTTTTTTTTTTTTTTTCTTCGGCGATTATGGACGCACCTGAAACGGGGGTGTTTTGCGATGAAGCACAAAACGTTCCAGCTCAGATCTACTTTGTGCAGTTACTTCCCCTTTATCTCCAACTGTACTCCCTTATTGCCCTCATTTCTTCCGACCCGTCATCTGAACGGGAACCCCCTCTGCCTCTCCGCAAAACTCTTCATTTCGGTTTAAGCAATACTGCTGTCAATGGCTCATTTTGAACTTCACCATTGACACTAAAAATATTTAAAATTTGCACGCACTGCCTTGTATTTAGGTGTAGCCTCCTTTATATACAACACTCTAAGGCAGTGCAGGCACGTGAGAGGTACATCAAAACTGATGCACCTGGAGTGTATTAATGATAGTCTGTCACGTACCTTTTGGGGTCCCCCTCCCCGTTCAAATATGTAGCTAAATTTCTACTTTGTACCAATTTTGGTGGAGCCGGACCATCGTTGCTTTCACCGCCCGAAGGAAGATCCGCCAACCATGGCCCGCCTCCGAGTTCCGAATTCCACGGCCAGGACTGGTAAGATCGTGACCGCCCAAAAATGGGGGAGGATCCCTTCTAGAAACATATAGAAAAAACAATTAAATGACATTCATACATTTACTCACTGCTAAAAATCCTTATGCTGACCAATATAATTTCAAATTTGTAGCGTTGTGCGTTCCAACTATCTCCCTCGTCTCTCTATTCTGTAACACGTATGAATTCTTCATTTTTACCTCTATTATCTCGTACGGTCCCTCATAAAGCAGGAAAAACTTCTTAATCTCCTTATCTTGGGCACTCGACAAATCGTGGCGTCGCACCAATACCAGCTGTCCAACCTCGTACTGCGTCCACTTACCTTTCATATCATGTCTCTGTTTTCTCCTCTCCCCCTTCGTCAACAAACTTTCATTCGCTAGTCTAAGTTTAATATCGTAACAAATAGTGTTGGTTTCCGGTGGATATTCAATTAATTGTTCCAAAATCCTCTGTGGACGCTTCCCTCTTACTAACTCATAAGGCGTGAACCCTGTCGACTCGTGGGTGGTGCAGTTAAGCCAATTTTCACTTTTCTGCACATAGAGTGGCCACTCGCTGTGTTTGGCGTGGCAGTATGTTCAGAAAATTCTGCCCAACTCCCTCATGACTCTCTCCGCCTGATTGGACGATGATATACTCTCTCCGGTGATACACTGCAGTGTGCTTTGGGATGATACCTTCCCATCCGAGAGTCTGGCGCCATCTCCCGCTGATGAATTGCGGCCCATGGTCGGATAATATCACCTTCGGCTTTCCCACGTTGATCATGTAGTCGCGTGTGATCTTCTCGCTCAGCACCTTACTTGTTGCTCGCTTCACGCTATATAACTTTACATATTTGGAAAAAAAATCAAGTACAACAAAAATATGCATCACTCCACCCCTACCCTTTGGCAATGGGCCGTACAAATCTACAGCTACTAAATCGAATGGTTTTTCTACTTTAATATAATTTAGTTCTCCTTCTAACCTATAATTCACAACTTTAGATTTCTGACATATCTCGCAAACTCTAAGTATTTTTCGGACGCGTTTCTCCATATTTTTAAATAGACAGGATTCCTTTAACACACTCACACACTTACGTCCCCCAAAATGCCCGTATCTAAGGTGACAGTCCCACACTATTTTCTCTATCAAACCTTCAGGTATAACTAACCTCCAATCCCTCTCTCTCCCCTCTACTTTTTTAAACAAACTCCCTTTAAACACTTGAAAATATTGCTTATACCCAAACTCATCTACATCTGATTCTACGCTAGTAATGATTTTATTTAATTTACTATCAGCTCTTTGCATTACATTTATATTCTTTAATTCTTCCCCAAAAAGTTTATCCTCCCTGGACAATCTATAAATCTCTATTTCTTTGATATCTCTACCCGTTCTATTTCTGTCTGTGTCTACTCGTGATAGTGTGTCTAGCACCCTGTTCTCTACACCCTTAATGTATTCCCAAGAAAAATTATACTCTTGAAGAGCTAACACCCACCTGGTTATCCGGCTGTGTGTGAGTTTGCACGTATTCAGGAACGACAGCGCTTTATGGTCCGTCCTGATGATGGTTCTATTACCCAGCAGGTACGTGCGGAACTTCCTCACGGCAAACACTATACTGAGGAGCTCCTTCTCGGTGGTAGTATAGTTACGTTCTGCGGCTAGCAACGTCCGGCTGGCGAAGGCAATGGTTTTATGTTCTTTCGCCTCGTCCTCCTGGTATAGTTCTGCTCCGAGTGCTATATTGCTGGCATCTGTCTGTAAGTAAAATTTATCATTAAAATTCGGGTGGTTCATTAAAATCATATCAGCGAACTTATTTTTGATTTAGATCTTTCGTTATCTCCCCACCTCCATTGTTTATTCTTTTGCAGCACTGCGCTGAGTCGGGCCGTCGTCTGGGCGTAGTTCTGCTGGAACTTCCTGTAAAAATTGCAGAGACCAAGAAAACTTTGCAATTGTTTTATATTTTTAGGCTCCGGGAATGTCAGGATGGATTCTACTTTATCCGGATTGGCACGTATCCCTGTAGGTGTTATGATGAAACCCAAAAAATGTATCTCAGTTTGCAAAAATTTTGATTTGTCCCAATTCACTGTCAAACCTCCCTGGTATAACTTCTCCAATACATACTCTAAATGTTCTACATGCTCTTCAAATGTTCTCGACGCTATCAGAATATCATCAACGTATATGGTTAAAAAATCTAAGTTATAGGGTTGCAAAATCTCATCAAGACACTTAATAAAGCTGGCTACACTGGTGTTCAAACCAAACGGTAGTCTTTTGAATTGATAATTCTTTCCATTGAATAAAAAGGCTGTATATTTTCTACTATTTGCTGCCAACGAAACTTGCCAATACCCGGCGGTTAGGTCTAAAGAGGTCATATATTTTACACCGCTGAATTTCTGAAAAATTTCTTCTATCGCTTCAGGTGACTCCCTGTCTGGAATGATTATTTGATTGATTTTGCGGGCATCTAAACATAACCTGACTCTACCATCTTTTTTAATCACTACTACTAAGGGGTTAGAATATGGTGATACAGATCGCTCAATTATATCTCCCTCTAACATTTTCTCTAACTCAATCTGAACCGCTCTTCTCTTCGCATATGGCACCGGATAACTTCTTTGCACATAGGGTGCGTGTTCCCTTGCCTTTAACTCGCATTCATAGTTTCTTGCCCTCCCTGGTATATCGGCAAACACTTCTCTAAAATTCTCTACTACCCACCACAACGATTCACGTTGAGAACTCCCTATCACGCCACCCTCACTACAAAATTTACGTGCTCTCTCATTCCATAAGTGATCTACATTCTCCTCACATTTTTATACTCTCACTACATACATTCATACTAACTTCCCTTTCTTGTTTATTACTCCGAGTATGTATCACCCTTACCCCTGAAATTCTTACCGCCTCTAACACCCGTTCAAAATTAATACGGACTGGTTCCCCTTGACTATTTAATTCTAACACCCGTTTATGAAAATCAATCACCGCCTTATGTTTAATCAGAAAATCATTTCCCAGTATAACCTCAAGATTTAATCCCCGTACGACCAGAAAGGTATTATCGTACCCTACCCCGTTAATTATCATGTTTAATTGTACTTGTTTCGTGACTCTTTTACTTCTAACTCCCGTAATGCCTACAATCGTCACCCCCGCTACTGGCAAAGATGGAATATTTTTATTTATTTCTCTTAATTCATCTAGTACATGTTCAGAAATAACAGAGATTTCACTACCTGTATCGATTAAAGTTTTAATCTCCTTACCTTCTATGTTGATTTTCACCTCAGTCAGTCCATTCTCCCGTCTCCCTGCTTCGAAGTCTTCCTCCTCCAATAATTCCTCAGATAAATCTGTAATAACAACGTTGTTTCGATATCTGTCCTCCATTTGGACCCCAGAAACTTCCGGCGACAACGGTCGGGTCCGGTGTTCCATTGTCACTTTTAGTTTCCCGCAGACGTACTCGCCACTGCCGGATTGTATCCCCGTTTGGGCTGGTTTCCTCGCTGTTCGTGAGCGTGGCCTCTCGGCACTCCTCCTTGGCCCTCTCCCCTTCGTTGGTATGCATGCTGGTTCTGTGCGGGTTGTGGACCCTGTCGCTGCCCCGGTCTCTCTCTCCTGCATCTAAAACAAAAATTCTGTGAAGCATAATTCTCCTGTGAACACGCTGGACAAGTCCACTTGGGTCCTCGATTATTTTGTTCTCGTCTGGGATATGCCGGTCCATTTGTAGGTCCCCTCGGCGGTCCCTGATTACCTCCATTATTTCCATTCTGCTGGTTCTGACGGTGACTCAATTCTTGGTCCCGGATGTTCTGAAACACATCTAAAATATTTTCTAGTTCGCTAATATTAGTTACCTCCCGCGTCATAAGTGTTATTTGTACTTCCCTCGGCAAATGCTTGCTTATATGCCTCACGAAGGATCTAAATGGCAATGGCGGTTCTAAATATTTCGCCTCATTAAATATTCTCATCACATACCCTGTTATATTATTATTAGGCCCCCCAAAATTCCCGGTTCCCATGATTCTACTTCGTAACACTTCTTGGTCTTCTTCAGACCAATATTTATTTCTAAACGCAGCCTCAAAACTTTCAAAACACTCCCATTCCGTTTTATGTACCTCAGCCCATATCTCCGAACTACCTTTGAAGCATTTTAAAATCTTTAATAATTGAACTTCCCAGTTATTAGTACTAAACTTATTGAACTCTCTCACTCTATTTATAAACTGCATAGGATGTACTCTTTTGTTGTCACAACTGAATGTCTCTAATTCAACTTCACTGCTTACGTCACGAGTCATAATTACTCGCTCGGTAACAGTGTTTACTTGTTGGCTAATGGCCATGCTCAATTCATTTTTAACATTCATTAACTTAAGATTACTATCAGATTCAAGGTCACTTATTGTATCGTGTATGGTCTTAAATTCAATCTTACAATCATTTTCTATTTCTCTTATTTTACTATTATTATTTTCAATCTGACTCATAGCATAACCAATCTTGCATTCAGTATTGGTATTACCTTCACTTATTTGTTTCTCAACAATTGTATTTATGATACTATATTGCTCCGTGATCTGTTTATCTACTTTATTAGTTATATTATTGGTAATATCAGAAACACGGCACTCTAATTGCTCATTTAGTGACTCTGACAATTGTAATTTCATACTTTCACAACGTTCATCAATATGTTTGTCTAGTACCCTACTCAAGTTATCGAATTGTACATTAATACTCTGCTGAAACTGAGTATTCTGGTCTTTAATTTCTTTAAAATTAATCTCGTTTTGAATATTCTGCTGTTCGCATTTTATTCTCTGTTCATCTAATTTATCGTTAAAGTCACTTTTCATCTTATTTAAAATTTTATCATTATCATCAAAACGTTTATTAAGGTCATTATTCTGTTTATTGAAATTAACTTTCATAAAATCTAATAGGTCATCTAATGACAATTTTTTCTCTTTCGTTTTATTTGATTTGATCAATATTGGGGTAGATTTCGCTTCTGCGTGATCGACCATAATTGACCCAGTTAGGTCATCGTTAACTATTGATTGCACGCTCAACTCAGCTGTTGGCCTTGACTGACTTACTTCGCTCACACTAGGTGACGGGTTCATCGAACCAAGGCCACTCTCACTCATAACTGAATCTATCACACTGCTCTTCTCTGTGTTCTCAGACATTTTTATTTGATCTATTTTTTCTTATGTAACAACTGCCAATGATTGGTCTTATTTCAAAACTGATGTTTTAACATATACAAAATCAATTTTGCTTTCGCAACCGTACTTCGCTGTGTACCGTCAAATGTAAGCCGGCGTAATACAACCCTTTTCAGTTATATTACATCCTGGAATTCACGACACCAATTGTAACTTTTATTATTTTTGGTAATTCATATTTATTCAAATTAAAAACTCCCACTTACCTTTTATCTTTGATCTGGCCGGATCGCATAGTGGGGACTAACCCATTTCGTTCGACGAACTCTGACAGTACACAAAACGAAATAAGGTTTTGAAAGAATTTAACTCTCAGTTTTTTGGAAGAGAAATTGTTTTTTCTTTTATTAATTACCAGATCTGAATTTATACTTTTTCTCCAAAAATAAATTTTACATATTTTAAAGGTATTACAATTTTATAGGTTGTGCAACCATTACGTCTTACTTACTACTACTTACATACTTTAATAAGGTAGCCCAGCCTGCCATTCTCACATAAATTAATTTTAATTTATTCAGTACCCCATACCCTTTAAAAACCCCCCAACCCTTACACTTTTAGTAGAAGGAATAAGCCCCGGCCACGCGGTCTTCGTGCGCACTCATTGTTCAGTAAAACTTCTTTGATTGTTCGAAAAAAATTTCTAATTATGGTCCACTCGATGGATCGACCGTGATAAAATGAAAAGTGTTGTAGTTACACCTTTTTTACGGTTAAATTAAAAATTTTTACGACGAGCCTACTTTGGCCGTGCCGGCGCCGGTGGGTTCAGTTAGTAGACTGGGGAAAGTGCCTCGTTGAGCAGGAGGAAGCGGCAATTCACTGCCACCAGGTTTTAGTCGCCGTTCGTGCTTAATTTGCTGTGACTTATGAGTTTTATGCATGGCATATAGCAGGTATATTCGCCACAGGTGTAGCCGATATTTGCATGTGCCACACTGATGTCACTAGTAGTAGGCGTGGCTTAACGGCATTTCCTGTAGTTGGCCAGTGGCTGCTACACACTGTTCGTTCCATCGCCATGTTTTGCCTCGACGTTGGAGTTTTCAAAGCGTCACTAACAGTGCTCCGCCCGGCTATGTTACGTACGGGCGTCGCCACACATATACAGAGTTCTTAGAAATTCGAAGGGGGTACAGATCCTTTGTCGACTTACACAACACAAACTGCGTCTCTGCTTTTGTCTCAACACTGTTCAGCTTACCATGAGTTCTATTGTAATCGAATTAACGGTTGCCGCATAATAAAATTTCACAATATTTTTATATAATCCCGCAGAATATGAAATAAATAAAATGTAAATACCCCATACGGTAAAAAATAAAATGACCCAAAATTGACACGTTACACCATTTCTGTTATGAAGTAAAGAGACTGGAAGAGAAGAGAGAGACATGGAAGAGAGCTGTACAGTAATAATTCAAGCTCAGTTAAAGTTGGAAATAATATCTCTGAGTTTCAAATTTCTAAAGACCTGTGCAAGGTTTTGCAATGCTCAACTCAGTTCTTAACTTACTTCAGTGAGGTCCTCAAAGAATGCAAAAGGAAATGCAGCAGAATGGACATACACATGGTGACCTCTTACTTTTACCTAAACCTGTTTGTATTGATAACATTAATACAATGTTTGGAAAACTAAATAATGCAAATTCAGTAAAGGGGTTCTAAATAAATGATTAAAAAAAAAATGTGGTAACTGGTAAAGGTAAACAAGAAGATGGAGACACACTGTACAGATCTTGTTTATCTGGAATCTATAGTAATACAAGAGGAAAGTGGTATAGATATTAGACAACATATCAAAAACAGAAAGTAGAAATGTAGCAATTCCATCTAGTGAATTGGAGTAAAAGGACTAGCAAGCATGTCAAACAAAGATAAACAATAATTATGAAGCAGAAACCTGAGAAAAATACCAACCATATGAAGGTGTTGGAAATATTGTTAAGGGCTTTAATTGATTAACACTAATGTAAAAAAATTATAGTGGTGTTATACTAAAATCAAAACAAAAACCTTCATGAAATACTGTTTCTGTTAGTGTCTCATCATTTAGTAACAATTCTGATGAGAACTAGTTACTGTCTAGTTTTCTCTAAAATTTTAAATCAAGGAATTCAAACAACTGAAGGACATAAATTAAACTGCTACGGATACGCAAGACACTTGGTGGAGAAAAATGACCCTTAGAAGCATGGTCTGTGGCCACAGCTATGCCTAAATTGTGGAGGACCCAAACAGGCCTGGAATAAAGGAGACTGAGAAAATAATGTGGAAAAGTGGAAGCCAATTTGTGAGAGACACCTTACAGCAAGTAGCAAATTGGGCATACTAATTAGCAAATTAATAAATACAACTGATTCACTTACACTCTTCTGATAATAACATTCTGTTTTGCTCTTGATTTTAGGTATCAGAACTTCTTAATGAAAAGAAAGGAAAATTTGGAGGAGCCGAACGAAGTGCTGAAGAGGCCGTAGAAACAGTCAAAGCGCAAGTAAAATGGGCAGAAGAAAACACACCAGCAGTGGTCACATGGCTGAACCAAACAATGGAACGCCCGTGGACAGTACAGCGCTTCAAGTACCAGGACATTAATGAAGTAGCACACACTAGGAAATTTGGTTAGAAAAAAACATGTATGAAATATTTCATTTATAAGCTAACAAGATCTGATGACAAGTAAGCATGAACAAACCTCATAACAAAAGACTTTGTTAGTAACATACATACTATATGCAGCAATGTAACTTCATAGATTTTCATGTGATTATTATGTTACCACTATTTATTTATTTTTCTACCCAATGAAGTTGCTTAATGCCTTTATTTATGACTATTACAATATGCCTTTATATACCAATACTAGTTAACAATATTAATAAATTTTCTGTAGATAGTTACTAACACTTTTTAGAAAACAACTGCAATTATAGGTACTAAAAACTAACAAGTACCAGTTAGCAAAACAGCATTGTGCTAAGATCGTCAATATGCTGAATAACACTGCGGTATTACAACACTTAGGTTAAGATATTAATGGCAGCTGGTATGCCACCATTTCAGTTTATTTATTAAAAACAACAAAATCAGTAGCAAAAATGTCAAACAAAGATAATCAACAGAAGAGCTGATTTCAACTTACGAGGCAGAAACCTGAGAAAAATACCAAAGAAAAATGCCGACCAAATGAAGGTGTTGGAAATATTGTTAAGGGCCTTAATTCATTACTACTAATGTAAAAAAGTTATAGTGGTGTTATACTAAAATAAAAACAAAAACCTTCATGAAATATTGTTTCTTTTACACTTTGCCCATCATTTAGTAATACCAATGATGAGAATTTAGTTAATGTCTAGTTTTCTCTAAATTTCCTCAACAGCACTGACTTTATTTTTGTCAAAATTTATCAGAAGTGATGTATAGCACTGTAAACTGAAGAATACATATTTCACCAATAGTTACTGGACTGAATCAGCTTTATACCAAAGAATTAATTTTTTACATGAATATATGTATTTATTAAATTTTATTAAAATATTTATTTTGAAAAAGTATCAGTATTCAAATAAAAACTTAGTATTTCACACAAGAAAAATTTTTTACATTCACAAATATAAAACATGTACCACAATACATAATACAATTGAAACAAAACCACAAGGTAGGTTCTCTAATCTCTATAACAGGTGTTATACACACATTGAAAGCATTTAATGAAAATTATGTTTCCACTATGTACGGTATCAATACCAATGTTTCACATCATTGACAAAACTCAATGGGTATATAATACAAAAATACTCAGAAACTCTGTATGCCAAATTGAAAAAAAAATCAGAAACACAGGTGATTGTGACTATGTAATAACAAACTATTGTTTACGTTCAAACATACTTTATGTAGTGACCAACTTCAACCTAATGAAATTCACTTGCAAATAGTAGCTTTATTCATTGGACAGTGATGGATCCACTTCACTGGTTATAGTGAAGCATAAACTACTGCTATTTATATTTAGAGATTGAAAACTGCCTTTCGTAAATGCAGAAAGCTTTTATGAATAAATTTCAAGCTACTCTGAAGTTCCTTTTATAAATTGTGATTAAAAAGTCTCAACATTAAAATTAGAAGAAGATATTTTTTTCTATATATATATACTTTTGTTTAATACTTATATGCAGTTTTTACAAGTAACAGTTTCTAACACTACTAATGAAATATGTATATATTAAAAACATCTGCACAACATTCATCTGATGTAGTCTATAACAAAACGCCTCATGAATGTACTGAGCATTCTAACAGAGTACCCAACCAAAAATACTGTCTGTGTTTCTGACCACTTTTATGTCTGCTCTGTACTAACCATTAGTGTCGCTGAATCTTACACTCTTAGTTGTCATATACGTATATCTTCTGGTCAGAGACTAAGGTTGGTGTACCTGTCCTTAAGACTTGAGATCATATGACAACACTATCAGATTTAATTAAGGTTATAATAGTTATTACAACACACATATATGGAGAACATGTGAACTACTAATAATCTAGGAAATAATATCACATATGAAGTGTTTAAATTCAAATTATTTGCTGCTAACTGAATAGCAGAATTTTGTACTGCTGACAAATAGCTTAAAACAGTTTTTAGTTTTAATGATAAGTATTACCTGTGTAAATAATATTTATGTATAGGAAGTAATTAATACTTATAAGTTGTGAGTTGTATCCAAGCACGAAGTAAATGTGAACTACAAGTATTCTTTTAAATTAAATATTACCACATATGTAAAAATAATGTAATGATTTTTCCCAAAATAAAAATGTAAAAAGCTTTTATGAAATGTTTTTTACTTCCATGTTCCATAAGGAAATGGAAGTATCATCATCATCATCGGTTCATCTGCTGTATAGCAGGTTTTCTTTATGAACTCCTCCACTGTTCTCTGTCTTCTCCCAGCCTTTTTGTGGTAATGTAGTTTCCTACCTTGATGTTGTCCATCAACTGTCGTCTCTTTCTTCCTCTTTTTCTTCTTCTGCTAACCATGCCTTCTAGACTGTCTTTTATAATAGAATTTCCTCTTAAACAGTGTCCTATCCAGTTCTTCTTTCTCTTCCTTATTGTTTTTAATATTTCTCTTTTCTCTCCCACTCTTCTTAACACTTCCTCATTCCGTACTCTGTCTTCCCATTTAACTCCTTCCATTCTTCTCCACATCCACATTTCAAAAGCTTCAATCCTTTTATGAAAGTATGGTGATGGCAAAAAAATGGTGTTCGAGATAATTGCAGATTCTGATTGTACTACCCTCAAAACATGAAAAAAGTCATTTTTCGAAAAGTGTCTGTGTGTCTGTCTTTCTATCTGTCTATCTATGTGAGTGTAGATTTTTTTTCTATGGCAAACGATAAGAGCCGCAAATTCAAACAGAATCAAATAATTTTTTGCATACAGCCCTGAATTGTAGACTACTCAAGACCTATTGTTTTTAGTGAAGATCGGTTAAGGGAAAGGGGTAGTTTACCTGCAACATTTTCTGTTTTAACAAGGGTAATTTTTCTTATGACGAATGATACCTGCTGCACATTCTAAGAGAATCAAATAATTTTTTGCATACGTTCCTGAATTGTTAAGTACTCAAGGTCTGTTGATGTTGGTGAAGATCGGTTAAGGGAAAGGGGTAGTTTACCCGCAACACTTTATGTTTTCACAACGGTAATTTTTTCTATAACGAACGATAACAGCTGCACATTCAAACAGAATCAAATAATTTTTTGTGTACGTTCCTGAATTGTGAAGGTATGAAGGCCTATTGATTTTGGTGAAGATCGGTTAAGGGAAAGGGGTAGTTTACTTGCCACATTTTATGTTTGAACAAGAGTAACTGTTTCTATGACGAACGATAACTGCCGCACATTCAAAGAGAATCAAATAATGTTTTGCATGCATCCCTGAATTGTAGAGTACTCAAGGCCTGTTGATTTTGGTGAAGATCAGTTAAGAGAAAGGGGTAGTTTACTTGCAACGCTTTATGTGATAACAAGGATAATTTTTTTCTATGACGAACGATAACTGCCGTAAATTTAAACATAATCAAATAATTTTTTGCATACATCCCTAAATTGTAGAGAGCTTAAGGCCTGTTGATTTTGGTGAAGATCTGTTAAGGGAAAGGGATAGTTTACCTGCAAAATTTTATGTTGTAACAAGTGAAATTTTTTCATGACGAACGATAACTGCCATAAATTCAAACAGAATCAAATAATTTTTTACATGTGTTAATGAGTTGCAGAGGACTCAAGGCCTATTGATTTTGGTGAAGATCGGTTACGGGGAAAGGGTAGTTTACCTGAAACATTTTTTGTTGTAACAAGAGTAAAGTACTTAATTTTGATAAATAAAGTATCCTGATAACCAGATCTTAATAATCCACTGTAGAAACGTAGATGAAATATCTATAAATGAAGAGGCTAGTTGAACGGGATGGCGGTAATTTTCTATAAACGAAAATTATAGTTGAAGGGGGAGGGGATAATTTTTTTTTATATGTGTACTACGTTATCAGCAACAAAGAAGAAGTTTGTTGTTAAAATTCCTTCCTGGTATGTTTGGCCGTAGACCAATGTTTTCTGCAAAACCAGACGTTTCGGCAGTGCCATCAACTTCCATTATCAGTGAAAATTGAGTGCGATTACGTGAGGTGGTATACGTTAGTGACCACAGTACTGTGGTTAAGGCTGAAGCAGTAAGTAGAAAGAAGTAGTTTCTATGGAAATATTTAATTTCGAAAATGATTTTAAATATAAATCTTAGAACGTGGAAGTCATGTATGGTTCTCCATACCGATATTTTTTTTAATATCTTGCCCATTATTTCATAACAAAATATATGAATTTTAGTATAAATCTCTCTCATTTTTCTGTCCTTTTTTATCATTTTCATTTATTTTGGTGTAGGATATTACATTAAAATAATCATAAATTAATAAAATAAGTTTATAATTATTAATAATTAATTTTATAATTAATTCAAATAATTTTATAAAACTGTTACACCCCTAGTATGTGCAGGATAATGTTATGCTCATTAGAGAGATGCTGCCTGTCTCCTTCCCATCCTCACCATTCAGTTACATCAGGTCCAGAAGTCCAGAAGGGGGGGGGAGTTGCACACAAAGCAGCTACAATGTTGTCTTATGGGCAAGTGAAATATCTGGTTTGCTGTTAACAAATGACTATGCAGTAGAGATAGGCAATGATCGTGCACAAATCAGGATGGTCACTAAAAGTAACCTAAATAAAATAATCAGCCCAATTATTTAATGTGACTTACATTACTACATTTTTAACAGCACGTTTTTATTTTTTTATTTTTTGACATTTCCTTGTTTCTTTCTCCTTCTGGGAGAGGTCTAACCCCTAAAATCTTCCTTGCTGCACCACTGTAAGTATCTAAAGTAGAGCTATGAAACAGTTAAGAATAAAGTAACGGAAACGTAAAAAGGATTCACACAGTTTTGAAAGAGTGCTGGCAAGCAAAAATATTTGGGAATCACTGCTTTAAAACATGACCAGCAGATAGTAGGAAAGACAGACCAATCAAACAAACCTGCAACTGTACAGTTTTGGCAATTTTTCTAAAACCTGATGAACTAACGTGAAAAAAAATGTTCCTAATATATTCTCTGTAAAAGTAGTATATTTTCTTAACAATATCTGATACATAAGTGTCTGATTTATTAAGGAATAGAGTGATGATGATGGGGGACCAAAACAAAGAGTAAACTCGATGGAAGGTAATACTTACAGCTATCAAATAACTTGCAACCGAGGCACTTGAATGTACTGCCCTGCCTGCTCGTAAAGCTCTATAGTATTGAGAATGCTGTGTTTTGTTTGTTCAAATTCATCTGCCTCGAATCCATCAATTTTTGTATAATGGTGTGTGTGAGCCTGCAATGAGAAAGAATTTTTGTATATCAAGGCCACACAATTTTTTGTAATAAAAAGACCACTTGATTTCATTAAAAGATAACAATAAACGTATGTCATAATGAATGCGATACAAAAAATGTTTAATAGTGTAACAGTTTGTGCATGAACTGCTAAAATATTTGTTAAAACGCACTTCATTTGTACATCACATAAGAAATCATTATTTAACTGTTTTCTTATTCAAACAATTATCTTTTCTTTTTTAATCTGAGTTGATCCACTTATTACAGATAAAGTATAAATATAATGTGTTGACAAATACATATAAGCTTCAGAAATATAAGCTCCTATTCCTAGATGCATTCAAATTCACTTATAGGAACATAAAAGTCTTTTATCAGCTTAAGTAAACAGTCCTGACCATATATTTCTTCAAGAATAATAATAAAATCATTAAAAATTAAATTATAAAAGTACCATTCATTTAAGTAACCACTCAACACAGTGACAATGGAATACCCACCTTCCTCCTATAAAGCAAATTGAAGTGTTTCATATTGTCGATGAAAAATGAAGCCATACTTGTGGAATTTATAAGACTCAATAACGATGATGGGTAATTTCTACACGGAACTGAACATAAGCCTGTCTTCACACCAGAATGATTCCATTCAACAAATTTTGCTTTCTTTTGTAATCTATAACAAAAAAATATCACACACATGATAGTTTTTTCTCTTAATAAGATTCACAAGAAACCACCTTTTACTTAAAAATTTTTCTTAATAAACTTTGTTCACTATTTTAGGGCACGTGAAATATTTTCGTAGTCGACTTCGACTATCGCATACATATATCGACCATGTGCCCCTATCAACTCCTCTGCAATTTGTTCTGTGCAGGTGCCATACTATGCATGTCTCTCAGTTCAGTCTCAACTATCTAATGAGCAATATGTAGTTGGAACATGTTCACCACCACATGGCAGCATAGGGACCATTTGACAAATCAGGATTTATACATCCCCCCCCCCCGATGGTCTATAAGATATCCTATTCTTCTATGATGCAGGTAAACTCTTATTTTTCCTTCCACCCTTTCTCCCTAAAGGGACCTGCTCCCACAATTCAAACCTTCTTCGAAGCTTGGGAAATTTGTAATACGGTAAACCGATCTATCATTTTTCTATTCTTTTTAACAACTCATTCGAATCATGCCAGAGGAGTGTATATTAAATCAGAAAGGGTTACATTACATGAAGTTATGGTAATTTTTCAAGTAACTAAAGAACCCCACATAGTTTCTACCACATCATTTTATGTGTTTTTTCTATTATAGGTTTTATGTGATACATGTAAGATCATTATTTGATTATACTCGAGCTTAAATACAATTATTTAGCTTCACCTTTTTTGAATAATGATTTGTACGGTCTCAATTGGGTGTGTTTGTTCCGAGGTCGGTTGTCTCAAATGTTATGATACACTAAATTCTCATTGGATGCATGTGATTATCCTAGTGGGGTAAAAATTTGTTTACATGTGTATTTTTTAGTGTTGCAGATTTAATCGGTTAATCGAACCGATTAACCGATTAAACTTTGAACTTCGATTAATCAATCAAAACTACTTAATCGAATAATAGAGTCGATTAAAATTAATCAGTTGTTGAAATTTTCTTTTATGAGAAGTTGAACCCTGTCCACCAAATACCTGAGTTATGTCTTGTCTCTTGAACGAGAGCCCCGTTATTTTAAATCATTTAGTACTGCTGGAAGTTCCCGGAAAAACACTGAAAGAGAAAGGGTGGTGTAGTTGCAGTGGTTTTCAAAAGCCAGGTAGCGGCATGTCAGATTTAGTCCGTGTACGATAAGATCTACAATAGAAGGCTGAGTGAGAATTAGTAGAAGGTGCCTACTACTAATTGTCTGAGAGGGGGTGAGTATGCTAAAAATAAGAGTCCCACAAGAGCCTGTACTCTCATCCTAACAATGGGTGACCTATAGTATAGTAAAATTGAAAGTTAAGGGCATATGTGCAGAAACCAATTTAAGAATTTATGGATGGACGAGTCCACTTTGAAATTGTAAATGGCGGGAGGGTACCAGAGAATCAGCTGGTATGCAAGTGAAGGTGTTGCCAACTTTGCGTGTGATGTTTTAGTTACCCGTACATTCTTAGTTATTGTGTAACGTACTATCTCAGTCGTGCATTTGTTATTATTATTTCAATTTATTTTTAATTATATCATTGTTTTACCGTCACTCATTTTTATTAGTTATTTAATTTTTTAGTTAATTTCTATTGGTAGTTTTCATTCTGTAATTACAATTATGTATTATTTTAATTATCTGTGTTATCATCCAGTAACGAGATTTGTTAAAATGGATACTTTTCCTTCAACTAGCAAAGACAGGAAAGTTATTCATAGCCAAGCACGGGAAGTTATAATACACAGTTTTTTGTTGTCCAGGATTAAAAGTTCTTGCAATTAAATTAATACGAAGAATGCGTTCCTTTATGTAACGAGAAACTGTAGAGATAGTTGCGTGTAATTAAGGAGTGGAAGTGTACAGTTTGCAAATTCCGTTGCGATAAGAACAGTCAGAAAGGCTGTAGTTTTTTACGTCTCAGCAGTACACAATGACAGACCAAACAACACTCAGATATGTTTATAAAATTCTGATATGTAAAAGAATGTAAATTCTCACATCTTACAGCGACTCCCTCCACATAGCCTTTCTCCTCTGACCGTAAGCGTTTCGCGCATTTCCATGCCCTTAACTTTCAATTTTGTTATAATAGTAACAGTTGGACAGGTGGCGTGTTACAGTGTGTTTATTCAGGTGAGGAAAACTTGTGTTTTTCAAAGAAGCTACTTTGTGTGTGTGTGTGTGTGTGTGTGTGTGTGTGTGTGTGTGTGTGTGTGTGTGTGTGTGTGTGTGTGTGTGTGTGTGTGTGTGTGTGTGTGTGTGTGTGTGTGTGTGTGTGTGTGTGTGTGTGTGTGTGTGTGTGTGTGTGTGTGTGTGTGTGTGTGTGTGTGTTTTCCTGATACCGTGCGTGAAATCTGTGTTATGGTGAAGACTTACGAGGAAGACTCGGTGGAAGTATTGGATATAAATTGAATGACAGTGGTAAAGTAACGGACAGGAAAACCGTTTTCTGTAAGCTTTGTGGGAAATCATTTAGCTACAGCGGTAGCACTAGCAGTTTGCAATACCATTTAAAACACGTCCATCCCTTACAAAGTGTTGCTGAATCATCTGTTGTTAACCCAAGTTCATCTCAGTCGAACTTGAATCATTTCATAGTGAAACCAATCTCTTCATTAAATGAGGCTGAACTAACAAATAAAATTGTGGAATGGATAGTAAAAGACAGTCGACCTATCAATATAATTTCGGATGAAGGGCTAAAAGAAGTTTTAAGGGAAGCTGTAGGTAGTAGTTCTTATAATCTTCCATCTAGAGACGTTGTAACTAGATGGATTGAGAAACTTTATGATGTCGAACGATCCAAGCTGCTAGACAAACTAAAAGAAACTGAATTTGTTGGCCAAACAGGTGATTTCTGGACATTGATACTAAATCAAGGTTATTTGGGTGTTAGTGCTCATTGGACTGATTCTAACTAGGCGTTCTGCAGTGCTGCGTTAGAAGTGAAACATGTGGTGGAGAAACATAGTGCAGCAAATTGTATGGAAGAATTCGAACAAGTTGTGTCTGACTGGAATCTTCAAAGTAAAGTAGTTGCAATATGTACAGACAATGCCAGGAATTGTTCTTGGTGTCGAAAATTCGAAATATGATAATGTTAGGTGCACTGCTCATACCCTGCAATTAAGTCTGAATACAGCAACTGAGAATGCGTCTATAGATAAACTGCTTTCCAAATGTAGAAAAATTGTGGGTCATTTCAAGCACAGTCCTTATTTAGAAAATCAGCTATGCCAAAAACTGAAAGAACTTAATATTCCGCAGCGCAAACTGAAACAAGATATAGTCACCCGATGGAATAGTACATGCCTTATGTTCGAGTCTCTTCTGGAAGCCAAGGAAGGAATTGTAGCTATAATGTCCACCAATCCATCAAACATCATTCCATTAACTGAAGTGGAATGGGAAATGACACAAAAAATGTATAAATGTCTTAAACCATGTTTGGAAATATGTGATTTTCTTGGAGGAAGTAAATACGTGACACAAGTGTTGTACTACCCGCCATAACTCATTTAAGAGTAATGTAACAGTACAGACTGACTCAGTACCAGAATTATGGGAATTATGGGTATTTTCAATGTTTATATTATGTAATTATTAAACAGACAGAATGGTTAGGTACATTGTCCCTCTGGAAAAAGGAACAACGCAAATTCGGCCAGAGTGAAACACCAAGGTCTCCGGTGGACGTGAAAACATCAAAATATACCATGGCGGTGTTTATGACGAAGTACAACAATATGCATTATGATTGGGCTATAACACAGCTCCGTCATCGCTGAGAACAATGACGCACTGAGTACAATGTGTGTAACGAGGCGTTGTCCAGCAAGACAAAGCGGGATGACGTAAGAACTACACGCACACAAGCAAATTTACATTTGCCTCGTTCTCATTTCGACGCCATTCTTATAGCAGCCACAGCGATGTATCGTTGTGAGCACAAAATTTTACAATAATTTAAATACAACTGGCAAAATGTTGGCCATTATAGTGGAGCAAGAAAGGCTCATATGATTTATTAACATACAGTTACTTAAAATGTAAATTCAGTGTAATATCAACTTAATTAAACGGCAGACTAAAAAAGGCGAACACCGGCCATCACCATGGGCAGCAAGCACAATCAACGGATGGACATCAGCACCGATTAACCAGAGAAGTTCCTTTCATTATTTTCTATCTTATGAGCTCATTAATATTCCATTGTTAATTAAAAATGTATGGGTCTAAAACTGAGTGTGCAAATGAGAGAGTGGATGTATGGCCATAAAAAAAAAACATATGCCGAGGGCATTGGTTTGTGTAATAAATTTAAACTCTATTCATTCATAATTTGAAGCTGCAGCAGTAATGTTAACTGATATTAATCCAGCAAGAAAACAATTAAAGAATACCAAGAGATATAAAAAGGCAACCGCCATTTTGTTTGAGTCAGGCCACCTGACGTCATTATAGAAAACACCTGGTGCTGTATGTACGAACGTAGAGTGAAATTAAAATTAACGGTTAACCTCCTGAATATTGTGTTATCAATTGTGTCGTCCACTGTGTTTCGAAATCTTCCTGTACCCGAAGCCCTGGAACCCTTAGGTATAAAACAGTGTATAAAAGCAGAAGATGAGCCCGGCTAATAATGAATTGGTGAGTACCAGTAATACCAAATCATGGTATTTGTCATACATATCTTGCTAAATATATGTAATAATATTATAAGTAGTTTTGAGAGAGAGGGGAAGATTACAATTGCCGCCCTCACAGTAACTTATTAGTTAATTAATATTACAATCGCCGCCCTCACAGTGAATTGATTGTATGTAAAGTTCATTGACAAAGGTAGCATTTACAAATATAAATATAAAAATATTATCATTATTATTGTGTGTTATAAGTGTTAGATAACAATTGGTCGCCCTCACAGTGGACTTTATATAAAATTAATTTATATAAAACAGATAGATGGAGAAACACAGAAGACGATATATAATGAATGAGAGGTTATGTTGTCGAAGTTAAATAGTTAAATACGAGTTGAGTAAATTGCGTAGCCAAATACAAATAGAGATAAATAACCATCTAAAATACTAAAATACAAAATGGCAGAAAATAATAATAGCATAGAAATAGAAAATTCAGAGACAGAATCCATTTTACTGGAAAGACACATTAGCTCAACACCCAAAGTAGTCGAAAATAAAATATCATTAGGAGACCTGTTCGCATTGATTAAAACACAAAATAGTGTGTTAAAGGAGATTGACGAGAAGTTTGATAGCCTCGAAAATGAATTGAAAAAACAAAATAATGTGCAAGATGTAAAATTGAACCAATTAGAAGAGAGATTAGAAAAATTTAAAAACGAAATACAGAAACAAAATTGTAACATTGACAAGGTAGACAAATCAGACAGAAATAAAGACAAGGTAAGTAGTGGTGAGAATTATAATAGAATTACAAATATGGTGTTAGAAAATAATTGTGTGAGTATTGAGAGTAGTGATAAAAGTATAATGGGAGTAGAATTTGATAATGAAGTGATAAAAAGTGTTGATGAATTAGAGAGAAAGTATAGAGAGAATTTACAGATAAAGGGGTTGCAGGGGGTAAATTTTTCCCGTAATGTTGTAGTAGGGGGTGAAGTAAAGACTTCACGTGTGTTTAGGAAGGACGAGAGTGCCTTCAATGCGTATTTGGAAGACAAAAGGTCTACAAATAAAGTGGTCCCTGGTTTTTTTTGTGCACTTCACAGGTGGTGCAGTGATAAAGTAGTAGAGTCCCCTGCATATATGGAGAAAGAGTGTGTAGCTTGGTATGATGGTGAGAAATGTTTTGAGAGAGAGAGAAAGAGAGAAATTGAGATATATAAAGTAAAGAAAAATTATGAAGAGTTTAGGAAAAGGTTAGGTGTAGAGATGATATATAATAAAAATAATAAGTACCTACCTTGCAATGAAGCTGATATAGTAGTCGTAGGAGATGATAATGAAAATAATGACTTAGTAACTTATCTGATTGTGACGAATTATACTGGAGGTGACAGGACAATGACCAATCATGACAGATTAAATGAGTTTGTGGAAAATAATGAAAATTTGAATGGTATATGCATTTATGATGTTAATATAAGAGATTCAATAATAAGCAATGTATATAGATATAAGATAAGACTATTGTTCGACGATATGGGGTAATTGTTTATTGTGTTATGAACATTTAATTGTGTGGACAGTGTTTTTAAAAATGACTGATTAGGACTGATTATGGTAAATGATTTAGTGATTATGTGAATTGTATATTTTGTGTATTGATGTCTATGTATTTGTGTATTTTTGCTGTTGTGTATTTTGTGTATTTTATGTAAACATGTATTGTAGGATTTTAAATAACTAAAGGAAGTTTAAATGATATTATGAGATTCAGGTTATAAGGGTTAGTAAATGATTAAGCAGGTAATAGATTTGGGTATTGAGAGGTATTGTTGTTAGTTGGTAAGTGATGAATTTGTAATGGTGTATTAAGTTGAAATGTTGTAAAAGAGTTTGGGTAGTAAGGATAAAATAGAGGCATGGGAGTTAGTTAGATAGAGTTATTGGGAGTTAGGAAAAATAAAGTGTTGAGATGCTGATAAAATATAAAGAGGTGTTAGATATTTTAGGGACACAGTGGTTAGTAATTATATGTAGAGTTGAGTGATGTGAGTGGTAATTTTATAGTTGTTGATGGTGATATTTTGTAATAAGGGCATTGGTGTAGGAGTCCAATGAGAGATGTTGAGACAGGAGGGATCGTTGTGTGCCGGAAAGGGTTATCTGAAAGGGTCAGAAACCGATAAGGGAATGAGTTGGTTAGAGGGAATACACACATACTAGTACAAAAAGGCGCGGTGCCAGAGGTTTTAAATGGGATTTATGAAGGGGGTTATTATGGAGATATTGGTGTCAAAAGATATTAATGGTTAGAAGCGGTTGTTAGTAGAGAAAAAAAGGGTAGTAAGGTTAGATTGACAATGCCAAAATAAGACAGAGAAAATAATGAATAATAGAGAGTCACCCAAACGAGTAAGGATAGAAGGGTTAGAAAAGGGAAATTCATGATAGGAAGGTAATTGTAACAGAAAGGTAAGGATAAATTTGAAATTGTTGTATAGAATCTGATGAATGTCAAATAATTAAAAGTTAATAGAAAATTGTTGAAGTAGTAATGTGATAAAGTTTGGTACAAGTCATGTAAATTTAAATTGTTTAATGTAAGGTAAATGTAACAATGTTAATATGTAATGTACAATGTTTTATGTTTTATTATGTTGATAGCAATAGAGTGTGTGGTTAGGAGGTCGTTACAGGGGTAATGACGATAACAGTGTTAAGAGATAGTATATTCTAAAGTTGAAAATCTAAAGTTACAAGTGAAGATTGATAAAAAATATTCTAGTAAGCTGCCATTTACAAAATAGATAAAGGATTATAAGTTGAGCAATAGAATTCAAATAATAAAAGTATCTGCCATGATAGTTGTAAGCTGAATTTGTAGAATTAATTAGGTGAAGGTATTTTGGGGTATATTAAAGAATTATTGATATATTGTGTTATGTGTGTAGTTATAGATATGTTGTTATTTTCTTACAAATAAGAAATTGATTTAGGTGGTGGTAAAAATCAAGGTATTCTAAGTCTTGTAGTTGTGAGGTTGAACCTGTTGATTTTAACACCAAACCAATGCCCCAAACACAAACCAATGCGTCTAAAGGGGAACATATCAGTTGTAGATATGTAAGTGTATCAGACCACTATTTTGAATTTTGTATTGAATGTTTCAGAGTTTTGTGGTGTTGTGACCGCAGTCCTGGGCTGGCTGGAGCGTCAGAACAGGAGTGTAGAGTGCCTCATGGCCTTATGGTGTAGGGATCTCTCAGGAGAAGTCCAGTAAGGTCAGAGGGTGCGACCAACATCATGGGACCAAGGGTAAGTGATGATAAATTTTTTTTTGTAACGTTACAGGGGGTTGTGGTGACATATCTAGACTGATCCTTTTAGGAAAGTGTGAATGAGTCAAGGAAATTTTTTGTGTTTCGACACAAAAATTTTCCTTGAGGGGGTTTGTAACAGTACAGACTGACTCAGTACCAGAATTATGGGAATTATGGGTATTTTCAATGTTTATATTATGTAATTATTAAACAGACAGAATGGTTAGGTACATTGTCCCTCTGGAAAAAGGAACAACGCAAATTCGGCCAGAGTGAAACACCAAGGTCTCCGGTGGACGTGAAAACATCAAAATATACCATGGCGGTGTTTATGACGAAGTACAACAATATGCATTATGATTGGGCTATAACACAGCTCCGTCATCGCTGAGAACAATGACGCACTGAGTACAATGTGTGTAACGAGGCGTTGTCCAGCAAGACAAAGCGGGATGACGTAAGAACTACACACACACAAGCAAAAATTTACATTTGCCTCGTTCTCATTTCGACGCCATTCTTTATAGCAGCCACAGCGATGTATCGTTGTGAGCACAAAATTTTACAATAATTTAAATACAACTGGCAAAATGTTGGCCATTATAGTGGAGCAAGAAAGGCTCATATGATTTATTAACATACAGTTACTTAAAATGTAAATTCAGTGTAATATCAACTTAATTAAACGGCAGACTAAAAAAGGCGAACACCGGCCATCACCATGGGCAGCAAGCACAATCAACGGATGGACATCAGCACCGATTAACCAGAGAAGTTCCTTTCATTATTTTCTATCTTATGAGCTCATTAATATTCCATTGTTAATTAAAAATGTATGGGTCTAAAACTGAGTGTGCAAATGAGAGAGTGGATGTATGGCCATAAAAAACATATGCCGAGGGCATTGGTTTGTGTAATAAATTTAAACTCTATTCATTCATAATTTGAAGCTGCAGCAGTAATGTTAACTGATATTAATCCAGCAATAAAGCAATTAAAGAATACCAAGAGATATAAAAAGGCAACCGCCATTTTGTTTGAGTCAGGCCACCTGACGTCATTATAGAAAACACCTGGTGCTGTATGTACGAACGTAGAGTGAAATTAAAATTAATGGTTAACCTCCTGAATATTGTGTTATCAATTGTGTCGTCCACTGTGTTTCGAAATCTTCCTGTACCCGAAGCCCTGGAACCCTTAGGTATAAAACAGTGTATAAAAGCAGAAGATGAGCCCGGCTAATAATGAATTGGTGAGTACCAGTAATACCAAATCATGGTATTTGTCATACATATCTTGCTAAATATATGTAATAATATTATAAGTAGTTTTGAGAGAGAGGGGAAGATTACAATTGCCGCCCTCACAGTAACTTATTAGTTAATTAATATTACAATCGCCGCCCTCACAGTGAATTGATTGTATGTAAAGTTCATTGACAAAGGTAGCATTTACAAATATAAATATAAAAATATTATCATTATTATTGTTTATTAGTTGTTAGATAACAATTGACGCCCTCACTGGGACTTGATAAATTATAATTATGGGTAAGATAACATTATTTATGTATTTAAAGTTTACTGACGAATTGCGTCCAGAACAGGTAGTTAATAAGTTTATTGACAAAGGTAGTATTGATACATACAAATATAAATACATTTACATTATTATTGTTTATTAGATTGTAAGATAACAGTAAGTCTAAAAATTACCGACACGTATCCTGGTTACATTACTCGATTCAAAACAGCTCTGTTAGATGATTTAACGGAAAGAGTAAATGCCTGGCCTAAAATAGAAATGTATCAAGAAGCTACAGCTCTTGATCCAAGATTTAAATATTTGCAATGTCTTCCAAGAGAAGCAAGAGAATTAGTGTGGAACAGAATTTTCAATAAAGTTGTGACCACTGCACAAACAGAAATAAAACAAAATGTGAAGAAAGAAAAACTTGTTTTTGAAGAAGACGATGATGACAAGAGGGAAGAAACAGCTCTGTTAACACCGCTTGCAACAGAGGTTGATGTCTACAGATCTTTGGCAGAACTGGATGACTTTGCAGACCCCTTACTGTGGTGGAAAACACATTCCATTCAGCTTCCACTTCTTTCATCTGTAGCGAAAAAATTGCTCTGCATTCCAGCTACATCGGTTCCATGCAAACAAGTCTTTAGTGACGCAGGCAATATTGTTACTAAACGTAGAGCAGCCTTTGATCTGGACCATGTGAACACACTCACATGCTTAAAATCCTGGTTGAAGCAGTACTGACTAGGTGAGTCTAATGTTATACTATATCCTTACCTTCAAATTCATATTTGTCACTTAGTCTCCTGATAACAGTTCATATTATTAAATCTGTTCCTACATATTATAATTATATTATTATTATTTGAATGTAATCCATGCTAATATACTGATTTTATAAGTTACTTAAAAACAAAAAAAAACAAAAGTAACAATTAGATACATATATTAAAATTAAATTTAACTATCCATCAACTGTCGTCTCTTTCTTCCGCCATTAGTATGATAATTTTTTAGTACCCAAACTCGATTAATCGATTAAACCTTCTTGATTAACCGATTAAATATTTTGATCAATCGACAGCACTAGTATTTTTCTTTGTTATCATGGTTTTGTTTGCAGTGTAACCCAAAGCGTTTTCATGACTATAACATTTCAAAACCGTATGGTAATTTCGTACCATGTGGCTGATCTGATTTGAGCAGGTCAAAATCAGCAAGATTTTCATTAGGGACTTGTTTAAAGTGATGTTAAGCCATTGTTTAACTGTAAGTTATCACAGTTTTATTGGTGCATTTGTGCGTACTAAATATTAATTTGTATAAAGTAGCATCCTTATATGGTACCCTATATTTTTCTTATTTTCTGTTACTATAGGCTAAATTTGGGGTCATGTGTTTAAGTTTGTAATTTTTGGCCGACATGTTCTGTTATGAAAGTCTGGCTATTAATATTATGCCTAGTTTGTACAATTTTTAAGTATTATTATACTTAAATATTAAATTCTTGGATTTCGTTGTCCATGACGTGTCCGTTACTTAACTAAATATCACTATAATATTGACGACTCGGAACACAAATTTGTGTTCCGAGTCGTCAATATTATAGTAATATTTAGTTAAATATTAAGTATATAACAATACTTAATACAATTACAAATAATTGGTAGTTACAAATATTACCTAGATATTTTGTAATCTGAATACTGATTTGCTCTTTGCAAATTTGCCCATATATGGAATACTTGTTGTTGCGTCTTAGATGCTCTCGATGAATATCTTGAGTTAGTCTTAGAATGCTTATTGAGGTGATGGTAAAATGAAATGATGAAGTGGACTGTATACGTTATTGAGTTAATCTTTTATTGAAATTATTTGAAGTGAATTGCTGGCGTGTGCAGTTTTCGAGCGGCATGATGCCTAATAATTGAAATAGAATTAAGTACTGAATGACATAATAGTGCGTAAAAAGGTTGAGATCACCTGAGTAAATTAGCGCATGCTGATCACGCTAAGAATTTAGAATACTGAAAACAATGTAGCCGCGGCTGGCGATTGAGACGAGTGGCCTGCTTGGAGGCTTGTGTAGAACTAACTTAATTTTGGCTGCTACAGGCCTGTGTCAAACCAGCAGCAGATAGCAGGGATAAAAATGACGTCACCACACGCACCCGCAATGCAGCAATTTATAGTACAAAGTGTATAGGTACAAAGTTTATCCATACTGCCCGCACAAAATCGGGGCGATTTTGCAACTTAAGTAATTGTGTGAAAAGTACATGGTAATTGACATTACATGATTAACAAATTCAATAATAAATAACAACTGCTAATACAACAACAACGACATAACAATTGGCATGTACAAAAGTAGAGCAACAACACCCAGAAAATTAATAGTAACAATATGATTAACATACCAGATTCATGTAATGACACATAATATATAATGATTTACGCTACATAGTAGTAGAACAATGATAATAAAATTTCCCAACACATAACAACACGGTAATGATACATAATAATATAATAATCAGGCAGACATAATAATTGGCAGTACATAATAATAAGATAATGATCACAAAAGATTCAATAATCTGTAACAGGTAATAATACAATGACAAAGGTATAATAATTTACATGCATGATATTGGAATAACAATCCCCAAAAAATTCAAAAATACATAACCAAGCATGATACAATAGCAAAGACATAATAATTGATACAATGATATTAAAATAACCATCCCCAAAAGTTCAAAAATACATAACCATAAAATAGTACAATAGTAAATGACATATAATTCATATGCATAATATTAGACTCATAATCCCCAAAAACAAGATAGTGATACACAATAGTATGATAGACCTAATAATAATGTAGTAATCACAACAATGTGAATCATGTGATCGCCCGGGGAATGTCCCGGACGTGAAACACGATAATGTGATAAGGTTCTCATTACCGATACGTGTCGCATGATGCTCATGCGATTAGTCTAAGGCCACCGGAAGTGGGCACAATTTATGAATGGGTCGACGTAGGATACCATGTGCGGTGCAAACATCCGCGACGTGCACTATTGAGTCCTGACCTGTATAGACATTCATGACTACCCCGCGTTTCCACTGAAGGGGGGGGAATTGTCATCAAGAATAAGGACGAGTTGTCCGGGAGTCAAATTTTTTGACGTGATGCGCCATTTGTTGCGCTGTTGCAACTGGTGCAAATAATCTTTCGACCACTTGTTCCATATCGACTGGGTGAATTTTTGGAGCAGCTGCCATCTGCCCAGACGACTAATATTGACTTGAGAATAGTCCGGTTATGGGAGTGCAGTGAGCGGAGAACCAACCAGGAAGTGCGCTAGAGGTTCAGGGTCCCTAGAGTCATTGGAGACGGAGAACAAGGGGCATGAGTTAAGGCAGGACTCTATTTGAGTTAGGATAGTGTAGTACTCCTCGAAAGTAAGAATCATTCCGCCTACCACGCGCCGCAAGTGAAACTTGACGCTCTTGACTCCGCTTTCCCACAGGCCACCGAAATGAGGTGCTGAGGGTGGAATAAATGACCATTTAATGCCTTGGGCACTGGTAAAATCCTGGGTGGTCTGTTCAAATCCCTTAGACTGCAAAAGTTTGTATAATTCGTGAAGTGTGCTACTAGCATGACGAAAGTTTGTTCCATTGTCGGAGAATATCTGATCAGGGATACCTCTACACGCTATAAACTGTTTTAAGGCCGCTATGAAGGCGTCTGAGGTAAGACCTGAGACTAGTTCCAGGTGAATGGCCTTAGTGGTCATGCATATAAATAAAGCAATATAACCCTTTGACGTGGCCTTTGAACGCTGCCCGCCATGACGTATAAAGACGGGACCAGCATAGTCGACTGCAGATTGGGAAAATGGCTTAACAGGCGTAACCCGGGAAGGGGGGGTAATTGTCCTTATAATTGGGTTGCGCTCCTAGCACGGAATCGAAAACAAGTGATACATTTATGTATTACTGAGCATATATAAGATTTATCATCAATTATCCAATATTTCTGCCGTAGAGAGAACTGAGTCAATTGTACACCAGCATGTAGTAAACGACGATGCTCGTTTTCTATGATTAATTTGCTGAGATGGGAGTGCGGGTGTAGTATGATTTGGTGTTTGCTCTCGTAGGTAAGCTAGGAGTGCTGAAGGCGTCCTCCCATGCGTAATATCCCTGTCTTGTCCAGAAAGGGGTTAAGTGGAAGAATTTTACTGTTATTAGGGATGCAGCGTTGTGCCTCAAGTTCCTTAACTTCGATGCTAAAGTGCGATTGCTGTGACTGGGGAATAAAAACCAACAGTGTACCATGTAACTCATGGGAATTTAAAAAGGAAGTGTCTCTAGCCGCTATAGGGAGCCTAGAGTTCTGAATGAATCGCCGGCAATACGAAAACACGCGAATGAGTTTTGAAAGCGATGAATAGTTTTCAAAGTAACTGGACGTGGCTGAAGCGACAATCAATGAGGTTTGAGCCTGTTTACGTTGTTCCTGCTCGAGATCGGGATGAGTGCAGGTTGAATGGGTATCGAAGGCACTGATGGGCCATGATGATGACTCATGGGACAACCAGGATGGACCATCCCACCACTGTGGGTGGCCGTGTAACACACGAGGGAGACAACCACGCGATAAAATGTTGGCAGGGTTATCCAGCAATGAGATATGATGCCAAGTACCCTTTGTAGTGAGATGCTGTATCTCCGCAACACGGTTGGCGACAAACACCTTCCATCTGGAAGATTGCTGATGGATCCAGTGCAAGGTTATCATTGAGTCCGAGTAAAAGTATAAGTCGTCGAATTTGTAATTCACGGCGTCTACAACCTTGGAAGACAACTGAGCCAACAAGAGACAAGCGCAAAGTTCAAGTCTAGGTAATGTTATCTGCTTCAAGGGAGCGACTCTAGATTTAGAACATAACAGGTTTGATGAGATGGCATAGTTTGAATAGACCGTACGTACATAAATACAACACGCGTAACCTCTTGCTGACGCGTCGGCAAATCCATGAAGCTGGAATGAAATGATTTGTAAATTGTTTAAACTCTTTACAGACCTTGGAATTTTAAAGTAAGTGTCTGAAATCAGCTGAGAATAAAGTTCTACCCACTGATTCTGGGTCTGATAATGAATCTGATAAGGGTTCGTCCCAACTTGTACCTGTTAACCACAATAGCTGCATAAAATGCTTACACCAGAAGGTAACCGGGCCAACGAGTCCCAAAGGGTCGTAAATTCCTGCGATGATTGATAATACCCCTCTCTTGTTGAATACCTTTACATTGACATGTCTTTGGACACTATATACGAAACTATCTTCGTCAAGGTTCCATTGAATACCCAACGTGCGCACAGTTTGATTTTTGCTAAGGTCGAGGGAGGAATGAGCGTGCGAATCTATAATGGTCTGATCATTTGAAAACCATTTGTGTAAGGTAAAACCGTATTGGCTTAATAAATCAGTTATGTCGGATTTCATTTTAGATAGGATGTGCAAGTTATCTGAACAGGTCATGAGATCATCCACATAAAAATCGTTTGCGATGGCTGAACAAGCTATAGGGTGTTTATTTTTATTTTCCTGGGCTATTTGAGCCAGACATCTTGTAGTAAGAAATGACACACTTGCAGTCCCATATGTGACTGTCTTCAAGGCGTAATGTTGGAGTTCCCTATGGGGCGGCGTCGCGCCAGACAATACGCTGCAAATTAGAATCCTTTGGATTGACTAAAATTTGACGATACATCTTCTCAATGTCCGAAATGAGGACATATCGATGAGTGCGAAACTGAGACATAATAGAGAACAGATCCTGCTGGACCGTGGGACACCAACCATCAATGTGTCGTTCAAGGACAAATTATTTGTCGTTTTGGCGGAGCCATCGAAAACAACTCGCAATTTGGTAGTTACACTAGAGCCTTTGAAAACTGAGTGGTGCGGCAAGTAAAAAGTGTCTGACTGGTTAACTGACAAATCGTATGCATCAAGCGAAGACATGTGACCAAGAGTTAAATATTCATGCATGAACGCGCTATAGTCTTTGTGAAGATCAGGGTTCTCCTTGAATTTGAGTTCCAGTGATTGAAACCTGCGGATTGCTCCGTGAAGAGAATCAACCAAATGAGAATTGTATGACCTGCGAGGTAGGGATACTACAAATGTGCCATCATTATTATGGAAAGTGTTAGATACAAAATGACTTTCGCATTCCGAGTCCTCAACGGAGGGAGCATGAATAGCAACGTCCTCTAACTTCCAAAAGTCCTTTAGTTGCGAGGAAATAGCATTATTGTCCTCACATGCTATGAATGATGAGACAGGTTTTGTCATGTCGACATTAAATGGCAAGTTACCCGCGAGAATGAATCCCAATTTTGTCTCTTGTATTATGGGAAAATGTGGGCTACGGATGAATTTGACAGGTTCAATAAATTGTAAGTAATACTGAGCACCAAGCAATAGGTCGATCTGTGAAGAAAAGTTCAGATGTGGGTCGGCCAGGAATATGCCTTTTGGTAAATTTAGGGATGAGATATCGAATGATTCCGCAGGGAGATTATTAGTGATGCTGGGAAGTACAGCGCAATGTATGTTTAAACTAAAATTCTTATAACGTGAATGCAACCTTACCCTGGTACTGAAGTCAGCTTGAGATAATGAATTATTTATACCGGTGATGGGTAATTGAGATTTAATTAGTTTTAGACCCATGACAACGTGCAAAATTCATGGTGCAGAAGTTAGCTTGCGAACCTGAGTCTAATAAAATCCTTACTGGTTGTTTCCTACCGGCATGATCAGTTGTCATGCAGACAGCGGTGGATAATTATATAGATTTGTTTGTTTGCAGTTTTAGTGCAAACTGATTATTGCTGCACAGAGCGTTGTTTGCCTGATACGTGGATCACTGTATGATGGCGTTTAGAGCATGTCCTACACGCAAATTTGGAAGGACAGTGTGCGAGATCATGGCCTGGACGTATACAATTTAAACAGAGCTTATTTTTAACTAAAATATTTTTTCGTTCCAGAGGAGACATGGCTAAGAATCATGGAGATTCAGACAGGCGATGTTTATCTCTGCACAGCTGACATATGTTATTGCCGATATGAGAATGGAATGCAGCTCTAGTGATATTAACCGGTTTAATTGCTTTGCAATAGTGAGTCTTATCGCTAACGTGCGTTTCGCTTACTGGGCTGGCCGCGCTGTTGAAATATTTAATTTATCATTAACAGCTTCATAAGTTAAGAAGATACATACAAAATGTAAAGAAAAGAGTCACGACAGTCAGGTAACAGAAAAAATTAATAAATAAAAGTTCGCTAAAAATGTATTGTTTATCTTTTAAATAACGTTATCCTGTTCACAAAGGAATGTGATTATTTATAACAGAATGTCATGATCTGAATTACACATCATCTAATGAATATTATGCTAGATTAAATTTTTATATACAGTATATTTATAAAAAATAAATTAATAGAGAACCACATCCACATGAACACAAAAGACGATACTAATATTTTCAAAATTGCTAATCAAATAATACATTTGTTATTATAACTACTTACATATTTATGTAACAAATACACACACACAAATAATTACATTACATAATGTATTACAGCTGTTATTAAACAACTGGTTTTAAATTTACTCAGTTACTTCTTTATATATTTATATTTTCTGAGATGACAGTACAGAAAAACTGTTGTAAAAACATAAATAAATGTAAAACTATGTTCTTGTAAAAATATTATGGTTTATTAATAATATGTATGTAACTTGATACATCTGAAATGGTCAGATGAAACCAATATTAGACATAATACAATGCAGAAACAGGGAAGCCAACAATGGATAAGAATAAAAACATTCACCTTGTTACATATTCCCTACATGTAGACAAAGAGATATCGCCTCGGCACAGAAGAGCAGCAGATAGCACTGTACCCGTCAAAGCTTGCACTTTCACCAAATGGTTGTCCCGGCTGCAGATCTCAGACATCAGCTCTCTTTGCCTGTGTATCACACGATTATTCATATTATACCATGAGAGAGAGACAAAACATCTGGAGGGGTCCAATTTATACCTCAGATAAGTTCAATTATTACTGATTGGAAAAGGTGGGTTTAATAGACACATCCTTCTGTAGCAAAAGGATTTCTAATACAGTATTGATTATGTTGCCTACATATAGTCCCACTTTAAAATTATACATAAAGCTACAGAAGTGGCTACCTCTTGTTTTTAAAATACTGATTTTTGCGTATTTAGTAAAAAAAATCAACATGCATGCTGACAATGAATATATTAAGTGTAAGTTAGCCAAGAGAGAATAAGGTTCTAGATATTCATAAGTCATGTGGAACATGGAACAACAGGTCTTCTTCCCAGGTAAATAAATTAGGTATGCTCTAAAAATTTATAGGTACTACCTACAAAATATAAATAATAGCAGACTACTGTTTTGTATCTGCAGAAGCAGGGTAGGCTGTCAACTGCTATACAGTATACAGTAATATACAGTATATTAGTAACCTCCCTGAGCTGCAGAAATTGGTTACTATTTTGAAAGAATATGGTTATTATTAAGCATATTTTCAATATTACACAATTTTAAATTGTCAGAAATATTACAAAAATCTGATTACTCTACCATTTTTTTAGTAAAATAAAAATTGTAAAGCAGACAATTATACAGTAAGCACTAAAATCTCTAAACTGCGGCACTGGTTTTTAGTTAAATTTATAACTATAAAGTGTAAATGACAAATAATTTACATGTTTCTGTATATATAGCTGCACACCTATATCTAATACTTTTCCTAAATATACATAACTGATAACAATATATACGTTTTTTGTAAACAGATCCTTCAAATGTTTTGAATGTGATTCAAATGTTTTGAATGTGATCCGAAATTTGCAAGGACTGTTGAGAGATATTAATTCCATCAAATTATTAACGGTACCTAGTTTATATTTTGAATAAAATTCCTCGTAACTTTATCCCTACATAGACTTTTACAATTTTCTTAACATCCTGAGTTCAACTTTTACCCCTTGGTGCCTTTAGAGTTACAAAATTTTCAGAGTAAACATGACATTCGGATTTGGGTTCAAATTCCTTTCAAACACCTGGTTGAATTTGTACAACTTTATCCGAGTTTTTGATCCCTGGCATCCTAAAATATTGAAATTTTTCAAACTGTACACTGTATTTAAATTCTGGTTAAAATTTTCTTACAGAAAGTTAAAATTCTGTACCCCATGTGCATTTTGTGATATTTCCACAATTCTGACCCACTCTTTGGGCCCTGGGATTCCAATTTTTTTTTTAATTTGAGTATTATATTTAGATTCTGTTAAAATTTCCTTTAGTTTAATACCTCATGTTTCTGACCTTCACATTTTTGCCTGTCCCCTTGTATTTTTGGCAATCAATCTAAAAAACAGTAGGGTTCCTTGGAATAAAAGTATGAACACACACGCCAGGTTTTATGAAAATCGGACGATGCATTCAAGTTACCATAAAACATACCCCAGACAAATGACAAATGGTCAAGTTAAAACTGAGGACTGCTTCACTTGTTTAACAAGGAAGGCAGTATGACCAACGTATGTTTCAACTACCTACTATCAGGCCTCTCTTACACTAGGCACCTGATTGTAGAAAAGTTGTGGGGCATCTAAAGTTTAAATCAGACCTATTACACTTACTGCAATCGACTCCAAGGCAGTTGCAAGCCATGCAACTGCTCGTCCAACTATTAGTTTCATGCACTCGATGTGGGGCATTGATTCAAGTGTAGCCTATTACTCTATGCATCACTATGCAACCAACTGCACAAAACTCATCTGCGTGCACATTCTGTGGATAATGAATAAATTTCTGACATGGGACTGAAACAATATTGTTATGACATCACAGAACAATCTACGTGTTTGTCGAATGTGCCAGAAGAATCTCGATGTAACGCGTGTGGCGTACGTGCTTGTAGACGCATTTGCGAGAGTCTTCTCGATGCCACCAGTTGTGCGTACTGTGTCAAGGCTGCAGTTAATTACATAGTTCATACAGACGCTAAGACGCAATTAGGAATCATCTAGATTTTCAGCGACAATAAATACAATTGCTCAGGAACGCTCAAGTCACTATTAGTGCGAATTATTGACCGTGCGGTTCAAGAGTTATAGTAGCGATATTACTGTGTGCGTTCAAGTGGTTATTAGTTAAGAGTGGTGTTTTATAATCGGACGGTATAATTGTAATACAATTGTGTTTAATTTTAGTGGACATTTTATTGTGCGTGAACAATTTTCATTTGATTTGTTGTCGAGACTGTGTTGTTAATTACGAACTGTTTAACTGTAAACATTAAAGGTGTGATAAGTGACTTAATTGGTGTCTTGTAATTTGTTTTCCACTGTACCTACGATGATCGAGTAGACCGTCGTAACAGTGGTGTCAGAACTGGGATAAAACAGTTAACTGTGGATACTTTGTACAAGACAAGTGTGATTCATAATTAATCGGTAAACATGGATCCCAGTCAGATGAGGGAAGCTTTACAAACACTGCTGCGGCAGACACAGAAAGAAGCAGAAAAATTACAGGATGAGAAATGCAGACAGGAGGCGGAAGAAGCAGAAAAATGACAGGATGAAAAACAATGACGGGAGGCAGAGGAACAAAAGCGTGAAACAGAAGACATCAAAGCATTAATACAGGAGCAGAAACAGATGCAAGAACATAGTACCGCAGAATTGGGTCTCCTACGATGTGAGCTTAATAAACAAGTTACTAAAATATCGGAGGTACAAGAATCAATGACATTAAAAATAGCTGAAGTAGAAAAATCTGTCTCAAGTGTTGAAGAATCGATCGCTACAAAAATATCTGAAGTAGAAAAATCTGTCTTGACTGTGGAAGAAACTATGTCAACAAAAATATCTGCAGTAGAAAACTCAATGGCTAACATAAGAGAACAAATTAAAAGTGAAGTTCAACAGTACATGAAGATTCAACCAAAACAAATTTCTGAACAGACTGTACCAGTGATCAAGACAGAAAATAAGTTAATAGAGAAAGTCACTGTGCCTGCAGTAGGGACAGTTCATGTCAAAGCTTCAACCTTTGATGGAAGCAGTCACTGAGCAACGTACCTCCGCCAACTTGAAGCTGCTGCATGCGCAAATAATTGGACAGAGAGAGACAAGGCTGTTTCACTCGTTCTTGCATTAAAAGGACCTGTGGCGGAATTACTACAGAAAGTGCTACCTGTCAGCCAAAACACCTATACCGAATTGATAAAAGCTCTAGAATTACGGTATGGTGATAAACATTTGCGAGATGTGTACTACGCTCAGTTGAGAACAAGACGACAACGTTCCGGGGAGAGTCTTCAAGAATTTGAAGCAAGTATCGACAGATTGATTAGACTGGCCTATCCTGAAGCACCAGAAGATTTTCAAATAAGGTTTGCGGTGCAGACATTTATTGATGGCATTGGAGATTGTGAACTTCAGCAAGTGTTACGAATGGCAAGGCACCGAAATAGCTCGGAAGCTATTGTTCATGCCCTAGAGTTTGAAGCTGCCAAGTCAGCGTCCCGCTACATTAATGGGTTTGTGCCATCACATTGCAGTCAGAAGATCCCTGTATCACATTGCCGTTATGATGGGTGCAGAAAAACAATGTTGTCGGACAAACAATTCAAAAGTTCAAGAGAGTCGCAATGATTTGAAAAAGACAGAAGACCGAAATGTTACAACTGTGGAAAACGTGGTCATCTACAGGTAGACTGTTGGGAGAAGAAGATACCGAGAGAAGAGACTGATCGCACCAATTGGAGAAGTAAAGCCCCAGAACAGCACACAGTTTCTACGCTACATAAGACCAGTGGAAACCTGATTGTTAATGGATTTGCGGAAAGTAAACCAACATCATTTACAGTTGACACAGGCGCAACAGTGTCCATTGTGCGCCCTGACTTAGTCAGTAACCGCTAGCCTCTAATTAGCTCTTGTACAATACAGACTGTGACTGGAAGCCCCGTCAAGGTGCTAGGAAAGATAGACGTACCTGTACGCCTGGGTCTTCTCTAGTTTAGCCACCAAATGCTTGTTGCAGACATTGTTGATGAAGTGATCCTTGGCACGGACATTATGAATGCCTACAGATTCGTTGTGAACTTAAGAGAGAATGTCTTGAGGGTTGACCAAGAAAAGATAAAGTTTTGCATGGCTAAAATGCTAGGACCTGCCAACCATTCAATCAAGGAATTGGCATGGGCCGAAAAGGAAGTCAACAGGTGTGACCAAGAGGAACTCTTCCTATTGCAAGCGGAAATGGAAGAAGAACTAGCAGAGGGAGTACAAATAAGAGTAACAACAAAAGAAGTGATTGTAAAGCCAACTATGGGTGTCGAGACAAGACTCTTGTTTGTTTCTGCGTTAATGGAAGTGCCCGGGGGAAACGTTGCTGGGGATGAAGTTATGAAAGAGGTTGTTGATGAGAACCAAACAGACTTGGATCAGCCAGTGGTGTTTAGGTCATCAGTACATGATGCAACGGGGGTGATTCCAGCAAAACTAGTGGTTGAGCAGAAGACTACCATTCCTGGGAACATGATGTTCGAATTCGAAGAACCGGAGAATTATCATTCGCAAGGACGTCCACCTAGATCGCCTGGTCGAGTATTACTTCAGAGAAGGTTTGCCAGTTCGAGACGAACAGGCTTAAGGAGGGGGCAGTGTTACGACATCACAGAACAATCTACGTGTTTGTCGAAGTGCCAGAAGAATCTCGATGTAACGCGTGTGGCGTACGTGCTTGTACACACATTTGCGAGAGTCTTCTCGATGCCGCCAGCCATGCATACTGTGTCAAGGCCGCAGTTAATTACATAGTTCATACGGACGCTAAGACGTAATTAGGAATCGTCTAGATTTTCAGTGGCTATAAATACAATTGCTCAGGGACGCTCAAGTCAGTATTAGTGACCGTGCAGTTCGAAAGTTATAGTAGCGATATTACTGTGCGCGTTCAAGTGGTTATTAGTTAAGAGTGGTATTTTATAATCGGACGGTATAATTCTAATACCATTGTGTTTAATTTTAGTGGACATTTTATTGCGTGTGAACAATTTTCATTTGATTTGTTGTAGAGACTGTGCTGTTAATTACGAACTGTTTAACTGTAAAAATTAAAGGTGTGTGATTAGTGACTTACAGTAGAACCTCGCTAATCCGTCACCTGTGGGACTGGGGGTATGGTCGGAACGCAAAAAAGGTCGGATTATCAGAAGAATACAAAATGTTTATTATTCCATTAAATGACACAGTCTAAAATAAAATAAAACTTATACAGTAGGCTACCAGGCTATATGATTGGTTATTTACAATAAATGATAATATGTACAGTCCAGCAATAGTGTAATAAAAAACAAGAAACACATTTTATTGGTGAAAAAAATCGGTAATGTTCCTGTTTTGTTTGGCAGACGACTGTCTAGACTTAGCTGTAATGCTCTTCCATTTCTTGATCCACAAGATAATCCATAGGTGTAGAGGACGAGTTCTGTTCAATGTACTGAAGAGCAACATCAAAAGCTTTCTTGGCTTCCGTATGCGATTACGGGCAGGCGGTTCGTCATCATCATCAGGGTCTTCATTTACAGTTTCTTCATCAACTTGCAAAATAGCGGCAACGATCTGATTGTCATTTAGTTCTTCATTTGTTTCACAATCTTCATCACATTTAGCAATCCACTCATCAATGTCATTTGCTTGGATATCATGTTGCAAAGTTTGTAAGTCGTTGAGAATTTCCGGCGTGTCTCCGTCTTGCTCATTACCAGTTTGTTCACTCTCGATCATCACTTCCGGCCAAAGTTTATGCCAAGATTTTTGCAGTGTGTCAGGTTTCACTTCATCCCATGACTCGGCTATTGTGTAAATTGCATCTTTGATACTAAGGGATTTCATAGCTTCAAAAAGGTTACAGCCTTCTCCTGTTTTTTCCAAAATCGAGCTGATGTACTTTCGGCGATAACGCTTTTTCAGCCACTCGATCACTCCTTAATCCATTGGTTGGATAAGGGAAGTTACATTGGGTGAAAGGAATGCAGCTTTTATTTCTCCTTTTATCAATTCTTCTTCAGAAGGGTGTGATGGTGCGTTATCTAACAACAACAGAGCGCGAACAGGAAGTTTTTGGGTCTTTAAGTTTTTTTCAACAGCAGGCACAAATTTGTCAAAAAACCATGATTTAAAAAGTGTACAGTCCATCCAAGCTGATTTTTGCTTGCGGTAATAAACTGGTAGCGATGATAAATTAATGTTCTTGAACAACCTTGGCGTTCTGGACTTGCCAATGACAAAAAGCGGAAGCTTGTGTGTACCCTTAGCATTGCTGCAAGTAGCAACGGTTAGCCTGTCTTTGGCAAGTTTTGATCCTAGTATCATGGTCTCATTTGATGCAGCAAGTGTTTTTGTCAGTAACATTCTATAGTTTAGGCCAGTTTCATCTATATTATATACTTGGTCAGGTGCTATTTCATTTTCTTCAACAATTTTTTTTTAATTTCAAAAAAAACTCTTTTGCTGTCTCGTCATCAGCTGATAGTTTTTCACCTGATATTGCAACATATCTAACACCATGACGGGTTTTCCACCGATCTAACCAACCTTCACTAGCTGTGAACTCACCTTCAACTTCCAATTTTTTGTGCAGAATTAGTGCCTTTTCTTTGACAATAGGCCCAGATAGTGGGGTTCCTTTCCTCCTTTCTTGGTAAAACCATATCCATAACACGTTGTCTAGCAGGTCCAATTTTGGCATTTTTAGTGTTTTGCGACTTTTTAATGCTTTCTCACCCTCTACCGTCACCGTACAAGATTCAATATCCTTTCTATTTTTCCTCCAGTTTTTTATTGTAGTAACTCCCACATTGAGTTCCTTAGCAATTTTTTGGAGTGATTTAGACTTGTCCAGTCTCTGTAGCACTTTTAATTTTTCACTTAAAGGAAGAGTAACGTGTTTACGTTTTGCTCCTGACATAATGCAAAAACTACAATAGTATGCACACACAGTATTAAAAGTGTACAAAAATATTTGTAAACACTAAAACTGTCACCAATTACTACGTACACCAATTCACATAGGATGAGTAATTAGTATGCACTAGACACTAGATGCCGGCTCACTGAGGCAGCAAAACAACTGACAAGTATGTAAACAAGCTGGTGAGTCATCAACAAGTCGGTGCCTGAGCTGCGGTGGGACCAACCGGAGCGTCGGACCACCCGGGGGTCGGATTAGAGAGGTTTTACTGTAATTTGTTTCCACTGTACCTACGACGATCGAGTAGACCGTCGTAACAATATATACAATTTTTCCCACCTTTGTCATGCTTATTTGCCAACTCCTACCTGTCATACTCCGGATGAGGCATTTCAGTGTAGCAAGACTTGATAATGGTGGAGACATGCCTTGTCCAGAGCATGACAGGTAGCAGTTTGGCAAGTAAGCATATCAACGTTGGAAAGTTGGAATTACAGACACTTCTAATTCAAATAACAAGATACACAATTTTTTACAAAACCTTCAATATCTCAAAAACAAAAACGAAGATTTTAATGAAACAAATGCCAAAATAAAATTTGCTAATTTTGCCTAATTTCACTCGCTGACACCGTATAGCTACATTTTATAGAACAAAAGCCTGTCACATGCTACAAATTTCACTTCATTTAAATCTCTGTTCTTGAAAATTATTAAAGTTATCAGTTCAAATTTATGTCTAAAACCATCCTCAAACTTAAAGGAACACAGTGGTGAAAGAACTTTTTAATCAGGTCAGTAGTTTCTCAGGTTATCCCAGACAACGAAACAAACAAACTTTACCTCTTTATAATAGCAAAGTATAGATGACACACTTACTCTGCAACTGATTGCAGATTTTACTACCCTGCAACTAGTTTCACATATGCTTGAAATCTGTTGCATAGTATAGTATAGGCCTTGTCATAGGAACACTTCCACTGCTGAGTTGATCTGTGGACTGAAAATGCACATTGGTTTTATGATATTCCCAAGAAATCACAACTGGGATCTCCAGGTTAGTATTTCTTTTATGAATTTGCTAACTGCTATAATTTTTTATTGTTCGACTAAGCTTTTCGAACCTTTGGTTGTTTAAGACCTGAAGATGTCAGTAATGACGAAAAGCTTAGTCGAACAATAAAAAATTATAGCAGTTAGCAAATTCATAAAAGAAATAGTAAGGATGGCTGCTAATTTAAACAATACGAAGAATAAAACATGCGAATTGCATCCAGGTTAGTAGCTAAGAGCCATACTCATAGGTCTACTGAATTCATGACCTACAATATCGGTACATTAAACCACATGGACATAATCTGAAATCAGCTCTGACGCTAATTAGAGATCTTGTCAAACCACTGCAACCAAGCTTTTAAAAATAACTTTCCATTATACAAATCTGGTATAACAGTGGCCTGTCATACAGCTTTTTGCAGGAATCAGGTGACAAACCTGTAGCTTAGTCATGCTGTGACGGTACAAAATGGGTAGGATCATTTTAATATTGTGCAATAATACGATCTATATAAACCGAAGTGAAATTCGACTTTATAAATCTGAAGTCGTATGAATCAGCCAGTGTGACGTAGGCATTAACGTCTCAGACGAAATAAACCTAACCATATATGGTCACGAATTGTTATCGATCCAACTGACGTCATGACGCCATAACAGTTCCGAACAGTTTTTGGGAGTGTCGGGGCAAAACGTTTTGAACAAGCAATGGTGCAACATGTGGAATAACTGCTACAGCTAAGTACTTACAACTAGATCGACTGACCAACAATTAATAAAATTTCTACCTTTTATTCAATTATTGTATTAAAAAAAATTATCATCTATAATTTAAAGGGGGGTTTGAAATGAATGAGAGAGAGAGAGAGAGTGAAAGCGGAGTACTGGTGAGCCTTCATAACATTAAGTAAATATAGTTTGTATGATTAATAATTACGTGTGTACATTGTTGGGTGATTTGTGATCAGGGGTAAATCCTCTTTGAAATTCTAACTGCAATTAAAATACCAATTTCAATGTCACCATGACCACGTGTTTATTGTATTTATTGCGTTGAAACCTAGTCTATTCACAGCGTAAAAAAATCTTGCCTAATCATGCCTATCGAATCTTCTGAGTCCAGGGAATAAGATTGTATAAATTAGTCAAGCGTTTTTTCAAGGGGAAGAGTGTCCCGGTTTACATATTAACCTAAAAATATATTGGCGATCCTGTAACATGTTAAAGAAATGTAAGGTACGTGTGAAGAATATCATGCGGAGTGAGTAATATAAAGGTGGGTATGTTTGTAAACTGGGTTGTGAAAATAGTAAGTAAGTTCACAATTGGCGACCCTGCCAGGATTTTATGTAAATTTTACGTAAAATAGGCCTAAAATTTGACGCTAGGGAATAGGCTTGGGAGCGGCGGCAAATTTTGAAAAATTTCTAAGTAAGAAGTTCAAAATAGCACGTGGTCTGAAAAAGTTTTGTTTAGTATGTATATATATATAAACACTCATTTATCTCAATATTAAATTGTAATAAGTATTTAACTAAAAATAATTACAAAACATGGAGAATAATGAGGAAATCAGTTTGACTGATTCAACTGTCATGAATGAATCAGAAATTCAGTCAACTCCTGTATTAAATAAAAAGAGCAGTTTAACCGAGTCAATTATAATGAGTAAAGCGGAAGCAGAATCTACTCCCGTAACAACCAAAGTAAAAGAATGGTCAATGGCTGATATGAATTTTATGAGAACAATATCTGATGATATTAAACATAATTCACAAAGGTTAGTGAACTAAAGGAGGATATTAACGTAAAATTAGATGAACAGAATGTAAAGTTTAATGAAGTAAGTAGTGATATCAACAAACGTTTTGATGTAAATGATAGTAAGTTCGATGAACAGAATGTAAAGTTTAATGAAGTAAGGAGTGATATCAATGAACAAAATATCAAAAATGAAAGTAATTTCAATGATATGAAACAAAATAATGTTAAATTCGAAATGAATATGAATAAACGTCCAAACGAGATTGCCGAACATTGTAGTACCATCGTAAAACAAATGCAAGATGACGTCAATGACATTAGAAAGAGAAAGGAGAGTAACAGAGATATAGGTAAGGGTAATGAAAATAATAATAATTAAATAATGGAGAACAAGGTAATCGGTTCTGATAGTGAAGATAATGAAAATAGAAGTGATAATCATAATGATGACAAGTTAAGTGCTAATGAGAATAGAAATAATGAAGGAATAGTTGACAAGGTAAGTGGTGGTGTTAATATAAGCGACGATTATAATGGTGAAATAATGTTGAATAATAATAATTGTGACGTCTCCCTTGTTAAGATATCACAAATGTCGGGAACCAGTTCAATTTGTTACCTGTGAATTGAACTAGCTGCCGTTGTTAGTAAACCTTAAGCACTAACAAATTATAACACTTTATTATTCAGGAATTAAGCAAGGATTGTATAAATTTATTCGCTCGTTGGGTGTTAGCAGAAACATCTCTTTATTAACATATATCTCTCTCATACTTTACTTTACTTTTAAAACTCAGATTCTAAAATTTCTGCATTAATTATTTTGAAAATTTACTTCTTATTCTTTTTATATCAAAAGCGTTCAGCTAGATATTGTTTTTTAGTACCTCGGATCCGGGACTCAACTTAGTTATGTTTTTATTACAACTTCAACCAAATTATTAGAAGAATAATTTTGGTTGTAAATTTTAAAATTAATTTAAATGTAAACATCATAATGTCCTTACTACTTCATTACAGTGATTACAAAAATATATATATTAACTTTAAATTATCAAAAGTTCTTTACTGTTCTTTTGTTACTGGTCTTGTTGTTTTACAATGAATTTGTGTTACAAATATTATGTTTTGATATCACCTGAATATAACATGTGTATGCTGTGGGGTCCATGATGGTCATCTTCAGTCCTCTTCTAGGGTGTGATCCACGGTTCCTCTTGATGTTCCATGAGGCTGATTGTTTCTGGTAGTCTCTTCCTAGACGATTAGATTTCGGTACTAGAAGTTCATCCGGTTGCTGTTTGTGTTTTCTTCTTTTGGAGTCGGTTGATTACATTTTACTTTTAGTTAGAGTTCTTATTTTGTCAGCACTAAAATCTGGTAAGTAACATTTCTCACCACTTACAGTTTGCTAAGAGATGTGTCGGCTAAGTTTCCTTTTTTTTATTATTCTTTACATATTTCTTCACGCACTACATTATAATTTTGTTTTTATTATTATTATTATTATCCTACATAGGTCAAATCGAACTCATTATAAACTTGATTAAATATTGTTTAACTGTATACACCTATGTGTATGTTCACAACACAGCAGCTACATCCTTACATCTCGGTGTCTATCGGGCGAGTGCAAGCAATGTTTAGCGGCAAGGGTTCAGTAGCTGGCGCGGTTTTACGCACTGAGAAAATAGTTCGTTCTTTTAAGTTATATTAATTATTTACTAATTAAGTCGTAATACATTATTCTACCTTTTGGTTATGAATTAGGAATTTCTTTATCTATTTAGTAAGTATTTTCTTTAATTAAAGTAATTATTATTATTAGCTACATAACACCGTTCTTAACGTGTTGGTACGGGACAATATGCACGTTGTGGCATGAATCTAGGCATAGGTAAGGGATGGATAATACTCTTACTTATATTGAAAGCAATTTTTTATTTGTGCGATTTAAATATTTTTTAAAATCGTCACATAATAAAGATATAGTTGAAAATGGGGTATCTAAGAATAATACAGTAAGTAATAGTAGAGATGATGAGAATATAATGGGAGTAGAGGTTAGTGAGGGGGTAATAATAAGTGTTAATGAGCTTGAGAGAGAGTGGAAGGAGAGTTTAAGTGGATGTTCGGGGCAGAGGGCAAATTTTCCCTGTGATGTAGGTGAAGTAAAGGCTTCACGAGTGTTATGGGAGGACAAAGGTTCCTCGACAATGTATTTGGGAGACAAATGGTCTACAAATAATCCCTTTATGTATTATGGTTCCCCTGGTAAAGCCAGGATGTGTTTTAATAATGTAGTATTGCCCTTTGCAATGGAATGTGTGCGAGAGAGAGAGAGAGAGAGAGAGAGAGAGAGAGAGAGAGAGAGAGAGAGAGAGAGAGAGAGAGAGAGAGAGAGAGAGAGAGAGAGAGAGAGAGAGAGAGAGAGAGAGAGAGAGAGAGAGAGAGAGAATAAATATTCAGAGAATGGTTGACAATGAAGACTTACCTTGTGACGTAATTGGCGTAGCAGTAGATGATCTTAATAAGCACTTACATGGGGATAAAACTGGTGCACTAGTAGTACATGACTATGATGATGAGATCATAACTTACCTGGTGATGACAAAAAATACTAAGGGCGAACTGACCATACCTAATATTGACAAGTTTTATGAGATAATAATGTGGAATGATCCTGTGAATTGTTATGGTATAATGGATAAAACAGATTTAAATGGGTATTATATTAAAAAGGAGAATATAATGAAGTCAATAAAAAATGAAATGTGTTATGTTGATGTCAGATTAATTTTTGATGATGGAGGTTAGATATATAGTGAATGAACATCTAATTATTTTAGTTAATGGTTTCAATACTTGGCTAACTTATGTAATGAGTTTTGGTAAACAATGACATCTGATATGACGTAGATTGTATATATATTTGTATTGGTGTTAAATGTACTTATGTGTTAGGTTATGTTGTATGATATGGTATCTGAAAATACACAGTGTGTGTATGTTGTATGATGTGTACTCAATGTTAATAATTTTGATGGAGTGTATTATGATAATGAGGATTGATTGTTAGTAATAATTAATGTTTATGTAATTATGAATTTTTGTAATGGAATTAAACTAAATTGAGAGGGTTTAATTAAATTACAAGATAGAAATGTTGGTAGTAAATATGAGAAATCTGTGTTGATTTGAATTGTATAAGATATTAAGCAATGATGTGGAAGGAGGATGGTAAATTGTTAATGAATAAATTCTTATTGACGAAGAAAAGGAATAGAATTGGTAATTATTGTTATGATAATGTTAATCATATGTATTGTATAAAGATAGCAGTAGTAATCTGCATTACTGATGAGAAAATTGAGAGATAAAATGAGATGTTTAAATGAAAAAGGTAAGATAAAGTTGGTGTGTACTTGAATTCAGACTTGAATTAGTAAATCATTTTGAAGTAGGAATTGTAAATTACAAGAGTATGTCGATGTTAGATGTTTAGAAGAAAATGTATTATGTTATGTTAAGGGCATATATATGTTAAAACAATATTATTTGTATATGTAGATAAATAAGATAAAAAGCCAGTACTTCGAAAAAGGCAAACCAGTACGGCTAAGAGGAAACCAAATCAGTTCAGGATAGGGAATAATGAGAGGCCATTTAGTAATGTTTTATTGATTGTTTCAGAGTCTGGTGGAACTGTGGTGATGACCCGGTGCTGGCCAGCGTGTCAAGGCAGGGGCGTCTAGTGCCTGTCTGGCTTTATTGTGTTGGGATCCTAAGGTAGGAAATCCAGTAAAGTAATGCAGGTGCGGCCGCAATCACTGGATCAGGGGGTGAGTAACCCATGATTTTAATAAAAGAATAAAGGGGGTCATGGCGCCATATCCGAGCTGATCCTCTTAGGTTGTGTCAATGAGAGTTTTTATGCTTCGGCATAAAACCTCTCATTGATGGGGTATTGTGACGGTACAAATGGGTAGGATCATTTTAATCGTTTTAATATTGTGCAATAATACGATCTATGTAAACCGGAGTGAAATTTAACTTTATAAATCTGAAGTCGTATGAATCAGCAGTCTGACGTAGGCATTAACATCTCAGACGAAATAAACCTAACCATATATGGTCACGAATTTTTATCGATCCAACTGACGTCTTGAGAATATCACGAAATGAACACGTGTTTTATAATACTAAAACGCAATCCGAGCTTCTACAATGTTCCAGACGTTTCGATATGGCTCGACCAGCAAGGAAGGGGTACCACATGATTGGCCAGTATAGTATACGAACACCAATCGCAATTCGCGCACTTCGATCAACATCTCCAAACTGTACAGTTGTGTTAACCCCAGTCCACGGACAAAATCGATTTAGGCCTTCAAAAAGTGTAAAAATGTATTTAAAACAAGTATAAGTAAATCTCTGCAAGTGTCAATGTAATTGAAAAAGTTAACTAACAGTTTTCGGGAGTGTCGGGGCAAAAAGTTTTGAACGAGCAATGTTGCAACATGTGGAATAACTGCTACAGCTAAGTACTTACAACTAGATCGACTGACCGACAATTAATAACTATCTACCTATTATTCAATTATTGTATTCAGAAAAATGAGATCTCAAATTTAAAGGGGGGTTTGAAATAAATGAGAGAGAGAGAGAGAGAGAGAGAGAGAGAGAGAGAGAGAGAGAGAGAGTGAAAGCGGAGTACTGGTGAGCCTTCATAACATTAAGTAAATATAGTTTGTACGATTAATAATTACGTGTGTACATTATTGGATGATTTGTGAATCACAAGATAACTAGGGGTAAATCCCCTTTTAAATTCTAATTGCAATTAAAATACCAATTTCAATATCACCATGAGCATGTGTTTAGTATATTTATTGCGTTGAAACCTAGTCTATTCACAGCGTCAAAAAATCTCGCCTAATCATGCCTATCAAATCTTCCGAGTCCAGGGAATAAGATTGTATAAATTAGTCAAGCATTTTTTTCAAGGGGAAGAGTGTCCCGGTTTACATATTAACCTAAAAATATGTTGGCGATCCTGTAACATGCTAACGAAACATAAGGTAAGTGTGAAGAATATCATGCGGAGTAAGTAATATAAAGGTGGGTATGTTTGTAAACTGGGTTGTGAAAACAGTAAGTTCACAACACTGTTGACCCTCTCTGCCACTAGCAGGTCCCATACACACAATAGTGGCATACACAGCTGTTGTATAACTCAAAAGCAAAATGTTTATACTTTAAACTCTTGTAAAGCAGAATTTACACTTTACATGGTAAAGCTAACAAAGCATACTATCGTATAATTAATATCCTCATAAGTAAATGAGAAATTAGTGCAAAAACCAAAATTCACCTACATAAAACCATATATCAGCTAACTTATTCTATAGGCAGTCTTGGACTATGGCACAAACTCAGATAAAAAATAACAGCTAGGACCTGTTTCACACTTACCCGGCTGTACGAGAGATTTCATACTTGCCCGGAAAATGTCGTGGTTGGGTAAACGATACCTGGCTGCTGTGCTATTGCTATGGGAAGCCGGCAACCCCCACTGCAAGGGCCGACTGCCGGTGTCGGCGAAACAAACCAGCGAAGGAGTAGGGGTAGGGACAATATGGCAGAGTACACATCTAGCCGCACATGTCGTTTGCAGTTTCTACTAGTGTTTTCTCGTTTTGTTGTACGTGTTTTTGTGTTAAATCAGTTCAAAGTTTTTTATCATGGCAGAAGTTGATCTTGAAGTACTGATTACATTAGTTCATGATCGTCCTATTTTATGGGACAAAACACAAGAATCTTATAAGGACAGAATCCAAACAAGAAATGCTTGGGTCGAGGTTTTTAAAGAGTTGAATGATGGTTTTGAAGAGATGGGCCAACAGGAAAAAAAACGAATATGGTAAGTAAAATACTATATTTATTATGTTAAATACAATAAATTAAAAATACATTAATTTTCTCTTTAAGTGTGTACAGTAAAAACATACCATAAATTAATGCACTAAAAATACAAAGAAACACACTGCAAATTAATAAACACACCATGTTTTTTATTTCACATTAAATCTTATAAACTGCCATTTTATTGAGCCAATTGGCATTAAAAAATAGTCCATCATAATTTTTCTTACGTTATTTGCTGAAAGTCCCCCACACACGCATTTACTTCTTCTTGTTATACTTTGAAGTCCAGTTATCGACAGAGTATCCTCTGTGTTGTAACCGTCTCTTTCGAGAACGAAGTTGTGCAAAACGACACAAGACTTAACAATATCAATGGCAAAATCAGGATCCAAGTTTATAGCTCTATGGAAAATTCTCCATTTATTGCTCATTATTCCAAATGAACACTCTACATACCTTCGAGCTCTTGAGAGGCGATAGTTAAAAATTCTTTTTGCAACTGTCAACTGATGTCCAGCAAATGGTCGGAGAAGGTGTTTGTGCAGCCCGAACGCTTCATCAGCAACAAAAAAAATATGGTACCTTGAGACTTTTTGTACCAGGAAGACATTTCTCTTCAGGAAGTCCAAGTTCATTATTCAGCAGTGATTTCCACAAAGAACATTCTTGAAATATGGTTGAATCACTATCTTTGCCGTAACTGCCGACATCAACGTAGATAAATCGGTATTGTGAGTCTGCCACAGCCATCAACACAATAGACGAAAATCCTTTGTAGTTGTAATACATTGAATTACACGGATGGACGATGCGAATGTGTTTTCCATCAACAGCTCCAATCCAATAAGGGAAATTAGCGCTTTTTCAAATTTTTCAGCAATTTCTTCCCAGTGCTCTGAGGTGAGCACAGGGGTACATTCGTGTCGTAGGGACCAAATAGCTTGACATACAACTTTGACAATTTTGCTGATAGTGGAAATGCCGAGTCTGTAATTATAGTGAAAATCTGTGAACGTACAACCGCTTGCCAGATATCTGAAACAAACGTTTCAAATCAATATCAAATCAAATTAAATCAAATTTATTATGCCTTGACAAACATTTGAGTAGGCAATATATAATGCTATTATAATATTATTATAAGAAGAATTTGGTTAGTTATCTTGTTTTATTCTTCTTGTAGATTTCATGAGTAATTTAACCTTTCAGAATTTCCAAAGTTCTGAATATTTTTCTTGTTCTTGGTGTCGTTAATTTTGTTTCTGAGAAATTTCTCATATTTATTGAATATCTAATTGTGAAGTTTATCTATCACAAAAGAGGTTGGGCTTAGACTTATATCCGTCGTTCTGATATCATGTGCGCCCAAACTTTCGTCCCATAGCCATTTTTAGTTTTACAATTCCGCGTCGGTCTGCGCACCTGCTCATGTGGTACATTCGGGCGCGGACGTCACACAAATGTAGAGTTCTTAGAATTGACGCCCTGGTACATTCTTTTGTAACGGTTACACAACTGATACTGCGTACTGTTCCTTTGTTAGCGCACTGTTTTAATTCAACACGTGGCCTGGTCACAGATGGAAATTATATTTATGAATATTTTTTAATAAACCCCAAAAATTTAATAAAATAAAGTCCCTCAAAATTTGTCACGTTACAATACCCCCCCAATGAGATATCTTCTGCCGAAACAGAATAAATCTCATTGCTAACCCCTAAGAGGACCGGTGAGGATATGGTGCCAACAACCCCCTTTAGCTCTTATACTTCATGGGTAAACAACCCCCCTGGCTCGGCGACTATGGCCGCATCTGAACGAGATCACTGGACTTCTCTATGCGAGATCCCAACACCATAAAATCGAACAGATACGCACAACAGCGCACCTCACCTTCTAATATGCCACCCCTAAATCCAACCCCTGGTCTTATATCATGCCAGATCCTCAACCGATATGTTCCCCCTTATCATGCACACTGGGCTGCCTTTAGCAGTTACTGGGCTCGTACACACACTTATAACTACATCCTATCAAATCTTGTTACATTTAGGAATTTTCTTTACCTTGAAACCAAGTTTTCAAAATCAAAATACAAATCTTTTATCTAAACTGAATAATTCTCTTCATTATTTTTGATCATTAAAAAATAAACAAATTGAGCATTTATTAAAAACATGCACTTCCTTATCCTAACATGTGATCATACATATACCCTAAACAATACAATTCAATAAAAAAAACACTATTAATACACACAAACAATAGTATAATCAGAATTCAAAAACATCAGTTGGATGGCAGGCAAAAATCAAAAAAAAAATTTTTTTTCTTTTCAAATTCAAAAAAAATTTAAATTTATTAAAATATATTTTTTTCTCAATATTAAAATTATTTAAATTTATTTAGATTAATTAAGAAACCAAATTGGCATCACTTCCTTGCCAAAACGGGTTTAGTATAGAACATCACCCATCAGCTGATCAAACTGGGTCAAGTCAAGAACCTTGACCTACATAAGTTATACACAAGTTACATCTGAAAATACATTGAACATCTTTAAACTTCTATCTTTAAACACAAAAATACAATAAAATAAAACATTTAAAATGACAGAATATTATTATGATCAAGAATAACATTAATATTTAAATTACTCAAAATAAACACCTTATAACTTTACATTTTCAAATTCTATTAAAATTGTCACTTGTTTCAATCAAAATTTTATATTTTTACTATGAATCTCTTTTCTTTAAAATTCTCATTCTCCATTACTTTGGGTGATTTAATTATTTATAATAACTTGATATACAACTTGATATGTATACATATAATCTTTGCCTCTTCTGACTTTAGTACCACTAACAGCTTTAACTAAACATGACACCCATCTCTATCAAAACATCTATCAGACAACCTCTAAACCCAACTTACTACTAAACTCAATTCGCATCATTCTCTCGATATAAAAAAAATTCTCTAACCCTTTGTACTTAGGATATGTGTTTCCCCCCCCCCAGAAAAGCTCATTCCCTTAATCTGGTCCCTGGATTCTACCTAAGGCAACCCCTTCCCACTAATCGGTCCCTTCCCGTCCCAACCCTTTTGTTACGGACTCCTACACTACACTATCCCCTCTTACAAAATTACCATCCCCAAATTAACATTCTCATTACCTCACTTCAACTACAAAATAACATCATCATTTATAAATATCAATATATCAATCAAAACCCTACATATATTCCCCATATCTACTGTGTCAACATCAATACTTCTCAAATTCTATTATATTAACTCACAACAATATTATTCATCTCTATTATCACTTTTAACTCACTTGGACTGATCTACATCTCCCCACAAAATATTAATCACCCAAAATCTACCTTTTATTCTCTCTTATAAATCATTTAAAATTCTTAAATATATCAAATTACTTTCCTCATCATTTCAAATAAAATCTTTAACACATTAAAATATTATATTTACGCATTGATTACCTTGGAACTTTACAAACGTTTATCTGTGACATTCTACAGTGGATCAGCTGATTTTCTTAGCAAGGTGAATGACCTCACTACCAACACATTTCAAATCTCTACATATTACATGAAATACATATTTTTATCAATCCTTATATCTAACATACTACACATCATTGTTTCCCCTTTCTCTGACTCTGGTACAATTATGTAAACCGCCTGCCGGTCGGTCTAGGTATTTACTTTGTTATAAACACATTTCAAAATTATATAGCTTACATATTCCTTTAATCCCTATATTCCTAACACAAGAAAATAAAACATTTATGAGACAGAATAAACATAGTATAATAAACATGTGAACACCTATTTATCAAAGCAGAATACAAGCGTTTAATTAGTGCAAAATTGATTTATCATTTTACGTTAGGAAATTTAAATTCGTTGCTCACCTGAGCAACCCCCCAATCCACACACATTATTGTTTTGTAATTATCGTTTCTGTTTAAAACACTCATTTCAAATTATTCTCATTATTGAATTTAAAATTCTTTTCACATCTGTAAACATTTTATTTGGTATTATAAATTTTATACTTACAGCACCTTATTCACCTACTGACACAAACACAAAATATACACACCATACACACCAATATCTCCATGTAACCTCTGAAACATTTAATCACAGTGTTATTTCATATCAAATAATTTAACATTTATGTATTGATGACTATCAAATTTACATCTCCTAAAATAATTTAGAACCATTAGAAAAATTTAATTATACAACATTTAACTCAATCAAAATATTTAAAACATCTCAACTTATTTTAATTAAATTCATTATTGAAAATACAAGTTCCATTGCTATCAAACAATTACAATTCGCTAATTACTGTCTTCAAAATTAATTTTGTTATTTATTTAGATTGCAAAATATTAATATTATTATTACAATTACCTACACACATTGTTTACCTAACATTTTATAATACACACAATTAAATTCATTTACACTTCTTCATCATTGATTATTCAGTTATATCATACTTCAATGTCCAAGGTTGCGAGGTCAAAACCATAAAACAAAATATTTAAAATTGTCTATTTATTGTTTTATTATTTAACCTCCATCGTCAAAAATTAATCTCTGTTTCAAATAACAATTTTCCATTTCAGTTACACACATATGGCTATCTTGTGTGTCATAACCATACAAATCAAATTCATTCGTTTTATCACAATAATCATGAACCAAGTCAACATAATGTATTTCTGTCAAGTCTCCCTTAGTAATTATATTCAATATCGGGTCAGTTATTTTTTCATCATAAATTAAATTATTATTGTTCAAACACACTTTCCACTTATCATAATCTCTTTAATTCATATAATTCTGTCTCTCTCTCAACACACAACTCTCTATCTAAATTTCTCTCATCATAACACCATCTCATACTTTTAACATCATTCCACACAGAGGGTACAAACTTATTCAAAAAAGGAAAACAACTTAAATCTTTCATTAAATAGGGTCTCTTGCCCTCCAATAATAACACTTGTGAACACTCTGGTTCATCATAAATAAGGGGAAAATTTACCCTCTGCCCCCATTCTACCACTATACTATCTTTCCACTTTCTCTCTGACTCATAAACACACATTAACATTCCATTATTACATTCTACAACTTCATCAGTACTCTCACTATTTACTTTCAACGTATCACTCTCTGATACTACCTTTTCAATTTCATTACCATTCTCAATATTATTTTCATCATCATTTTTGACATCATTATTGTTTGTTAACTTTTTCTCTAGTACCGCATTTTTATACATATAATTTTCATTTGTTTTACTGTCTACCACACACACACTCTCTCTTGACTCATCTGTTTCTCTTTTTGCTTCACTACATATTTCATTTAATTTACTTTCAATACTACACAGTGAATTACTTAATACGTCAAACTTAGCATCATTAGTGTCAAAACGTTTATTTAATTTAATCTCATTTATGTCAAAACGACTATTTATGTCGCTACTTATTACATCGAATTTGGTCTCAAATTTTTTCTCATTATTGTCTAAACGATTATTTAATTTATTATTCTGTTCCCTCATGTTAACATTGATTGCATTAAATTGTTGTTGTAAAAAACTCATTATATCGTTATCAGACTTACTACATTTTGTTGAGGTCGGGGTTAACTGAACCCCTGAATCCTCCGTAATATTTGTTTCATTTGAATTATTCATTATTTTATTTTCCTGACTCACGTTTGGAGTCGAGTGGATTTCAAAATCGCTCATACTACTTGATTCATTACAATTTTCTATATTAGTAATTTCATTAATCTCACTTTCATTTCCTGCCATCTCTTATTCTTTATACTTGATATGTGTGCGTAAATATAATATAACCAATATATAATATACAATATAACCAATTTTGCGTAAATGACGCACTTTTATTTCATTATTCCAACCTTAAAACCACGCTTGCATCTTATTTGTAGGTGCGGTTTTTACATTAAATTTTTTAATTTATAAAAACGTCCCTTTCGGCTGCGCCACTTGTAAAGTTTATCTATCACTTACAAATATAAATACAAATGCATAATTTATTACCACTTACCTGTAAAAAAAAAACATTCTGGGTCCAAGATTCGGTCGCACGAACGTGAGATGCAAACATGGTTCACAGGTTATCGGAATAACTTACACTACTCATGGTTTGAAGAGAATTATGAATTTTATTTTTTAACTTTAAAACTTTGTCAGATTTTTACTCAAAATTTAGAAAATGAAATAACAGCATGATAATTTCTTGTTTTGTGATTCACTCCATGACTACAATTACTACTTTTATCTTACGCTAGTATCTTACCTTAATTTAATATACAGATAGCCCAGCCTGCCAATCATTCACGCATTCACACTAAAACCCCCTTTTAAATAAAAATGCACCCCATTATTAGTGAAATTGGTACCGATCCCCTTCGCCGGCACGAGGCGTCCTCTCAAAGTCGTGGCCACTCATTTATCACTTCTTGGATGTCAAAAATTATATTTTGTGTCCTTTGGTTGAAACTCGAACAACACTGTCGCATTACTGTTAACTTAGTTACTCACGTTTTACTTTAAACTTATAAAATTTTAAAAAGCCCCTTGGGGCTGGTACCTGGGCAGGCACTGTCTGTAGGCGAACTGGGAAGGGCGTCTCTACGCTCACTACCAACTATATTGCGTCGCTCAAGGTGGAAAACAATGCCTGCTATTTAATTGTCACTGTTGTGTCCCATTCAACACACGTAGGTTTTTGTGTGTTTGCCGTGGATGACATTTGGTCAGCACTGGTTGACGTCACAAAAGAGGTTGGGCTTAGACTTATATCCGTCGTTCTGATATCATGTGCGCCCAAACTTTCGTCCCATAGCCATTTTTAGTTTTACAATTCCGCGTCGGTCTGCGCACCTGCTCGTGTGGTACATTCGGGCGCGGACGTCACACAAATGTAGAGTTCTTAGAATTGACGCCCTGGTACATTCTTTTGTAACGGTTACACAACTGATACTGCGTACTGTTCCTTTGTTAGCGCACTGTTTTAATTTAACACGTGGCCTGGTCACAGATGGAAATTATATTTATGAATATTTTTTAATAAACCCCCAAAACTTAATAAAATAAAGTCCCTCAAAATTTGTCACGTTACATAATATATTTTATCTTCTTTGTATTAATACAAAATGAATTGAAGACTTCAGTGGTTGAAGGTCTTATGTCACATTTTTCAAAAATCCCGCTTTTTTTGCCCAATACAACTACTTTTAATCCCTCTGTCACATGTTACCTTCAAATACAATGTTTTTCTGTTTTTCCCACTAAAGCCACATTTCTGAAATGGATGAGGATTTTTAAACAAAGTGACAACACCTTCTCCAATGATGTCTTCAATTATTATCAGTAATATGAAATTTTTTTCAGGTAAAGCTGTCATGAAGAAGTGCGCGAATGTTCGTGATTCTTTCCAAAGGAGTGAGAGTACAAAACTTCCTTACAATCTTCAGGGAGTGCGAGGCAGCCACCCAAAACTTACATTTACGGCAAACAGCTGCAATTTTTGAAAAAACTACGGAAGGCCGACCTACAGATGACAGCTTCTCGGACGATGCCCGAGCCCCACAGCCCCCTGAACATTCTGAAAATGATGGTGACGAAACAAACCCAAATGAAGGATTGAACAAGGAGACGGCAGAGGAAGTTCTGACGTTCAAAAAACTCAACCAAATCATCAAGAAAAAAAGGAAACCAGACCCTGTTGAGCTAGAGCTGATTAGCGTCATCAAACAAAAGCCTGATCAACTTTCTTCTTTTTTCAATACAATAATTCCCACGGTCGAAACATTTGACAACGACGAAATAGTAGAATTTCAGTTGAAAGTGTTACAAGTAGTTTCCAAAATTAAAAAACACAAAAAAGCGTCAGCAGATATAAATCCGGCCATCCACCCTAGCACATCACATGAATGGCATTCATCTCATGATCAACGATACCATATTCTACAACCACCTTCTACTGCCGCCCAATTGTATGAACATGAGGGGCAAGACTTTATGGGGACAGCTTTCAACTCCCCCACTGAATCAGACTTCTCTGAAACTTCGTCTATGGACTCATTAAAATTTTCATCAATTTTTCTAATACATTGTTTTAAATTTAAGATTTTACTGTAATAGACATGCATTTGGGTTTTCTTAAATTTGTAATACGCACATAATAAAATGTAAATCTTTTGGAAATAATAATAATAATAAAAAAAGCACTATAATTTTGTCTCACTTACCTGATTGTCACTACCATCATCTGGATAGGCTGGATACTTTCTCTGTTGCGGCGTTGTATGGAATCTTTGATTCTTACATGTAGATCATGAAAAGTTTGTATACTCATCCTAAAATAGTTAAAAAACTTGTCCCCATCATTTCTCAAATCTTCGAAAAGTAAAAAGAATGCCCCAACCTTGTCTCTTCTCATATGATCGGATGAACCCACTGCATCCTATTTTTCTTCGTTTCTTCAAACGTCTGTACAGGACCATCCACGCTATTAACTTATTGCGATCCATTAAGTCAACTATTCAACGCCAACGTGTACTAAATAAAATGAAGGTCTGAACGCATGTCGGCGTCAGCTAGATGTCGGTTACCGACAGCCGAGCATGTGTGAAAAGATCAAACTTTCATGTCGGCATCAGCTACATGTCGGCTAGACGTCGGTTACCCAATAGCCGGGTAAGTGTGAAACAACTCTAGGAGATGAGGTATCTGAGAAGAGGATTTGATAAACTCAAAGGGAAAGAATAGAAATCAAAAGTGTAAGAGAAGAACTAAAAATGACACTTACTATTAATGAAATAGAAACAGTTACAGTGGTATGACTGTCTAGTGTGCATGGAAACAGAAAGATACACCAAAAACTCTCTGAACTGATAGCACCCAAAAAAAATATCGGTATGGAGAACCATACATGACTTCCATGTTCTAAGATTTATATTTAAAATCATATTCGAAATGAAATATTTCCATAGAAACTACGTCTTTCTACTTATTGCTTCAGCATTAACCACAGTACTGTGGTCACTAACGTATACCACCTCACGTTTTCGCACTCGATTTTCACTGATGATGGCAGTCGATGGCACTGCTGAAAAGTCTGGTTTTGCAGAAAAAATTGGACTACGGCTAAACAGCCCGGGAAGCAATTTTAACAAAAAACTACTTCTTTGTTGCCGATAACGTAGTACACATATAAAAAATTCTCCCCTCCACCTTCAACTATATTTTTTAATTATAGAAAATTACCCCCACCCCGTTCACCTAACCTCTTCATTTATAGATATTTCATCTACGTTTCTACAGTGGATTATTATGAGCTTCTTATCAGGATACTTTATTTATAAAAATTAAGTAATTTACTCTTGTTAAATCATAAAATGTTTCAGGTAAACTACCCCTTTCTCTTAACCGATCTTCTCCAAAATCAATAGACCTTCCGTCCTCTACAACTCAGGGATGCATGCAAAAAAATTTTTGATTCTGTTTGAATGTGCGGCAGTTATCGTTCGTCATGGAAACATTTCTCTTGTTACAACATAAAATGTTGCAGGTAAACCACCCCTATCTCTTAACCGATCTTCACCAAAATCAACAGACCTTGAGCTCTCTGCAACACAGGAAAGTGTGCAAAAAATTATTTGATTCTCTTTGAATTTTCGGCAGTTATTGTTCGTCATAAAAAATTACCCTTTTTAAAACATAAAACGTTGCTGATAAACTACCCCTTCCCTTAACCGATCTTCAACAAAATAAACAAACCTTGAGTTCTCTTTAGTTCAAAAAGGTATGCAAAAACCTAGTTGATTCTGTTTGAATTTACGGCAGTTATCGTTCGTCATATAAAAAATTACCCTTGTTAAAACATAAAATGTTGCAGGTAAACTACCCCTTTCCCTTAACCCATCTTCACCAACACCAATAAGTATTGAGAACTCTACAATACAGGGTTGTATGCAAAACATCATTTGATTCTGTTTGAATTTGCGGCTGTTATCGTTTACCATAGAAAAAAATTACCCTTGATAAAAAACTGCTGTAGGTAAACTATCCCTTTCCCTTAACCGATCTTCACCAAAAACGACAGATCTTGAGTACTCTACAATTTAGGCCGGTATGCAAACAATTATTTGATTCTGTTTGAATTTGCGGCTCTTATCGTTTGCCATAGAAAACACCCTTGATAAAGCATAAAACGTTGCTGGTAAACTACCCTACTCCATTAACCGATATTCACCAAAAACAATAGGTCTTCAGAACTCTACAATTCAGGGCTCTATGCAAAACATTATTTAATTCTCTTTGAATTTACGGCAGTTATCGTTCGTCATAGAAAAAATTACCCTTGTTAAAACATAAAACGTTGCAGGTAAACTACCCCTTTCCCTTAACCGATCTTCAACAAAATCAACAGACCTTGAGTTCTGTATAATTCAAAAACGTATGCAGAAGAGTAGTTGATTCTGTTTTAATGTACGGCAGTTATCGTTCGTCATAAAAAAAATTACCCTTGTTAAAACATACAATGTTGCCGGTAAACTACCCTATTCCCTTAACCGATCTTCAACAAAATCAACAGGTCTTGAGAACTCTACAATTCAGGGCTGTATGCAAAATATTATATGATTCTGTTTGAATTTGCGGCTGTTATCGTTTGCCATAGAAAATACCCTTGATAAAACAAAAAACGTGGCAGGTAAACTACCCCTTTCCCTTAACCGATCTTCACCAAAAACAATAGGTCTTTAGTACTCAACAAAACAGGGCTGTATGCAAATCTTATTTGATTCTGTTTAGATTTGCAGCTCTTATCGTTTGCCATAGAAAATACTCTTTTAAAACATAAAACGTTGCCGGTAAACTACTCCTTTCCCTTAACCGATCTTCACCAACACCAACAGGTATTGAGAACTCTACAATACAGGGCTGTATGCAAAACATCATTTGATTCTGTTTGAATTTGCGGCTGTTATCGTTTACCATAGAAAAAAATTACCCTTGATAAAAAACCGTTGCTGGTAAACTACCCCTTTCCCTTAACCGATCTTCACCAAAAACGATAGGTCTTGAGAACTCTACAATTCAGGGCTGTATGTAAAATATTATATGATTCTGTTTGAATTTGCGGCTGTTAACGTTTGCCATACTAAATACCCTTGATAAAACAAAAAACGTGGCAGGTAAACTACCCCTTTCCCTTAACCGATCTTCACCAAAAACAATAGGTCTTTAGTACTCAACAAATCAGGCCTGTATGCAAAAACGTATTTGATTCTGTTTAAATTTGCGGCTCTTATCGTTTGCAATAGAAAATACCCTTTTAAAACATAAAACGTTGCTGGTAAACTACCCCTTTCCCTTAACTGATCTTCACCAAAAACAACAGGTCTTGAGAACTCCACAATTCAGGGCAGTATGCAAAAAATTATATGATTATGTTTGAATTTGCGGCTGTTATCGTTTGCCATAGAAAATACCCTTTTAAAACATAAAACGTTGCTGGTAAACTACCCCTTTCCCTTAACTGATCTTCACCAAAAACAACAGGTCTTGAGAACTCTACAATTCAGGGCAGTATGCAAAAAAGTATTTGATTATGTTTGAATTTGCGGCTGTTATCATTTGCCATAGAAAAAAAATCTACAGACCACAGACACACACACAGACACTTTTTGAAAAACGACTTTTTTCATGTTTTGAGTGTAGTACAATCAGAATCTGCAATAATCTCGAACACGATTTTTTTTGCCATCACCATACTTCCATTTCCTTAAGGAACATGGAAGTAAAAAGACTTAGGAGCCAGCCTAGAATGTAATCGCAAGATACTATCACAGGTATGGTAAACAGCTGAGGAAAGAAAATCATTAAGTGTGGTAAATAGCAACACAGAGAAACATCTACAGAAGATGCATACAGGACCCAAAATCATAAGCTATAAATGGGACAGAGAAAATATAAGATATTTTGATAGGAAAGTAAATTCTCTATTCTATTTGAAAGTTGGAATTAACATGTGTTCCCTGCTGGCATTTTTTGGTAATTCTATCCTCCAACCCAAGCATTTTTCTCTCTCTCTCTCTCTCTCTCTCTCTCCCTCCCTCAATCTCTCTGAGCCATCACAAGTCAATATTCGGATGTAAAAATAATACAGATAAAGTCACAAAACAAACAGTTTAGTTTCATAAAAATTATTCTCTTGTAATAAATACGAAAAGAACTTGGAAAGATGCAAGTTACAAAGCTTATCACACACACACACACACACACACACACACACACACACACACACACACACACACAATCAAATTATAATTACTTCTGCAAGTAGAATGTTCTTATTTTATATCGCTTTATTTATTTAAGTATTTAAATAATTTAGAATAAGAAACCTTTGATGATACAGATATATTCTATGAAATGAGGATCAGGTTGAAATAAAATGAAAAAAAGAACATGCTATTTGCAGAAGTAATTATCTCTTCAATATTTCTTGCACATTTTCTACATAACAAATACGTCTTCAAGTAATAAATACTCCTGAAAGTAAAATTTTATTAAATTATATTACTGAATTTTCACCTGATGCTTGTTTCACAGAATTATTCTGTATCTTCAAATGTTTTTATATGAATTAACAAATAATAATATTATAACAAATGCACTGAAAACAAATAATAAAAACAATACATATACTAGGCAATTAACTAACAATTTGAAAATTATTTTAAGTATAGTAATAAACTATACCATCAAAGAGATGTCATTGCTATGGGAGCCCCCAATCTCTACTACCATAGCCAAAATCTTTTTACAAAAACTTGATGAAGAAATAATAAATACAATAAAGTTGAACAACCCATCAGGATGCTACTTTATATATATATAGTCACCGGACAAAAGGCTTGTCACATGCCAAATGGAGCCAATCATACAACTCTTTGTTATTTTGGTGACCCTAAAAAGGGCAGTATGGCAAAAACGCTGTGATGATTTTTCCGCCTGAGCCGCACTGAGATGTTCGGCAGCTGCACCCGCTGTTCATGGCGTACTGCAGTCCTCCTCTTCTTTCGGCATCGGTTGCGTCGAGTCTGCTACCAGGCCAACGAAATTCATCGCTGGTGTGTTACAGGGCGAAGAATGCCAAGAACATCTGTTTTCCTCCTCTTCGGCTGTTCCTTCCAGCTGGCTCCGTGTCGATGTCGTCCAATAGAGGAGACGAGATGATGTGCGTCCGATGGCATAGCGATGGAGTGTGCAAAAATATTCTAGCGGCACTCTTTTTATGCCCTGACCGGGATCGCTGCGAACACGTCAGGTGTCACGCCTCTGCTGCTGATCCCTGATTAGCTCGCTGCGTATTCGTCAGGTGTCATGTGCCACCAGGTGTTCGCAGTGCTGGTACCGGGTAGCAGATGCTTTTCCTCGCTGCCGTCACAATATATATATATATATATATATATTATATTTAATATTTATAATGAATTTACCTCAAGATATTTTTCCTTGTTAGGTACATGTTTCGGGAAGCATTGAGTTCCCATTTTCAGGTTTCCTGATTTTGAGTCTAGTGAAGTACTTGTGTGTTGGCTGGTTGTTATTGTGGTTTCCTGTTGGCCTCTGGTACTTTAAATTTGTATTATTGTGTGTGATTGTGGTGAATGTATTATATTTTGTGTATTTTCGATGTTGAGTGCTTTGAAAATAGTATCATGTTTTGTTAAGTTTCGACCTTCGATGTATAAATAAATTATTGATAATAATGTATGATAGTTAAAAGTTATGTAATTTGCATCATAAATCTCGCATCCGGAATAACACGTGTTCAGCTCAGTTACATGCATTAGGCTTTTGGTCCAAAGTTGCGTTAAGCAGAAAGAGGCAGAGGTTGTTGGGTATTGAAATAATACGGTACACAACATGAGGCTAATGACTTTTGATTTTATTCAATTAATTGTGTTGTAAATAGTTACACTAATCGTCAAAAATAATGTTATAAATTCAAAATGGCGGCGACGTCATTTCCGCACTTGACCTCTGTTCAAGGTTACGTACATGTACTTTCTTATTGGATTGCAATTAATTCTTTTAGCATTGTTACTGTAATCATTTTAAAATTCTGGTTCTCTTTATGTTTTAATAATAATAGTAATTAACATCCTTCACAAACCAACACCTCAGGCTATATTTAAGTTGATCAACATAAACACACACTCTCACTTTCTCTCTCTCTCTCTTACTGTAATTTTACACATGTTTGTTAGATATCTGATTTGAGCTCATTAATCAATTTTGAATTTAGAAAGTAATTGGTAAGGGCTTTCCTGAATAGTGATGCAGCGTAGACTCCTCAGTGGCTGTCCATGGCGGTCGGCAGGTGTTCAGCCGAATTTCGTGTTGTTTTTCCCACTGACTCTAATTGAAATTCATTTTGTTTACTCACTGATTCTACTTGAGTTACTGTTAAATTTTGATGATAACTATTTCATATTATTAAGTTAATATTACATTTTGGCAAGCATTGCCCACTGCACTAATGTCGAGCGTATGTGCTCGGTTGACTGCTGTTGATGAACTGGGCGGAAGCAGACACAATTATTATGCAAAGCAGTGGTGTCTGACGTCATTATGTATTGTTCTTTTCGCCAATGCCCGGTTTAACACGTAATTGTTTTATGTCGTCATTGTTTGTTGGTGACGATCTGTCTCAGTGGACAAATGAAAAGTTCGTATTGTCAATTTGTTGCGCCTAAACCGCCATTACATGCGTTTAATTCCACTCGTACTCCAATGACCTTGGCTTGTCTCCCCTCTGGTGAATCTGCGTATCTACTGGGACTTGTGCAAACTAACTTTGCCCTTGTTAATATGTATGATCATAATAAAATTTACAATGAAAATATTCCCTAATACCATTATTCTGGTACAGGTAAATCTGTACTGTTACAGTTTTGTATTGATTTGTATTTGTTCAGGTATTAGTTTGTTTTGTGTTTTATGTTTGTATATTTGACAAACAAACAAAAACTGAAAAAATGTTATTTTGAACACATAAATGCATACAAAAAACCAAAAATATATAAATCTAATTTGGCCACACATGCAATAAACACTGGACATGAATTCCCAGACATAACCAATATGACACTAATAAAACACATACCATACAAAGGCACCAAAATGAACATTTGGGAAAATTTACAAATATACAAACATAAAACACAAAACAAACTAATACCTGAACAAATACAAATCAATACAAAACATGACACAATTTTCAAAGCACTCAGCATCGAAAATACACAAAATACTAATACATACACCACAATCACACACAATAATACCAATTTAAAGTACCAAAGGCCAATAGGAAACCACAATAACAATCAACCAACACACAAATACTTCACTAGACTCAAAATCAGAAAGGCTGAAGATACGAACACAAAGCTTCCCGACACATGTTCCAAACAAGGAAAAAATATCTTGAGGTAAATTCATTATAAATATTAAATATATTATACCGTATGCATCAAGAAACAGACTGTAGCAAAAAGTGTTTGAATATATATAGGCCTATATATTTGCATATTTGCGCAGGGCGGTATGTTTGTAAATATCTAGCATAGAAAAATATATGATGAACAGTTTTTAACAATATTATGCAGGATAAGAATTGTCAGAAAGCGTACACCTGCCCCTGCTAGTGAATACACTGCATGTGTGTTTGTGTGTATGAATGCAAGCTACGACAGGCAAGAGTCTATGATAGGGTGATGCGTACGAATTCTCTGTAATCAGGTTCTAACCAGATAAAAATAAACTAACTAATACGTTTTAAACCTGTGAACAAAGACTTACCCCAATTATAAAAACACTATTACATTGTAACAGGACATTTAAGCCTACCCAGGGGTAATATGGGGAAAAGAGGTCACGACATTATAATTGTAAAATTTTATTTGGAATAATAACGACGTACACAAGAGAACGAGTTAGTGTCAAGGTCACCAGCGAAACGCCAGAGAAGCCATTATATTTAGCAGTATGAACTTTGATCTACGTAAAACAGAAGTCATGCCTGATGACGTCAGGGCCGATCCCAGCTATACGTCACTTGGAATGTAAGGCGTGGACGCAGCATCGACAGCGTTCTGCACTGAGAACAAAGCCACTCAGCAATTAACATCTAACAACTACGGACGTGTGCCGTTGGCTCGCCCGCCAGCTGAGTAGTTTTTCGTCTTGCCCGCACATCAAAAAATGTGAATTTTACAGTTAAAATCTGAAACAGTATTTTGAATAACGAGGTAAATGCAGTGACAAATTTAAGGTGGTGTGACAGTTTTACCTAGCAAATGAAAAGTGAAAACGAGGAGATCACAATGTAGTGAGCGTGCACGAGGAGACCTCTTATGGACGTACATCTAAGGATTACATAAGGGAAGTAAATTACACAAAATCACACATAAATCAATCAAAATCATGCAAATTTAAGCAATAAACATAAAATGAGCTCAAAGGGGAATCTAAATTATGTACTGGGTGAGCGTGTGTGAGAGGAAATTACGTAATTAATGGCACTGGTTAGCGTTAAGAGAATTTAGTATAATGTTTTCAAAGTCTGTTTTTCTTGTCTTTTAATGAATTTCACTTTTGTAACTTCATAAAGAAGGGTAAATTTTAAATAAAAATGTACCAAGTTAATGTTCACAGAGTAGATGTGTAGAAGAGGGAGAGAAAATATTGTTCGTAATAATGCAAAGTAAGTCCATTTGATGGGTTCAGTTGACTATGCAGAATCTAAAATAATGTGTTCAATAAAACCAAGTTCATTTAAAAATAAGTAGAGTTGAAGTATTTATTTGAGTAAACCATTTCTGTTCTCCAAAATATGCTCAAAGAACTCTGGACCTGGTAAGTAAATTCTACAATGTTGGTAGTCAATGAGATGGCGGCCAACAGAGTCGAAAACAAAAACTTGTAAACAAAGTGCAATAATAAAATAAAGTAGAGTTAACAATTGAAATAAAATTGTAACAATGGCGCTCGTACAGTAGACTTTTGCATAAATAAAATTTATGCAAATGTGAGCCTGTGGTGGAGAACGGAGCGGGTTGCTTAAGTAAATACGTAAATTTTAATTATGTCAAAATAGACGAAAATTATAAGGTTACGCATAAGGTTATGATTAAGGGATAATCGAAATATTGTGTTGTGTATTAATCATACATATTGTGTATGGTAATAATTTTGACGGATTTATACAATCCAAACAATTTGAAAAAAATGGATAAACAAGAGGGTGAGATTGAAGTGAGCGAGTCAGCTGACATGGAGGAACCGGGAGTTCAATGTAATAGCAAATTTGAAAATGACATGAGTTTTTACTAAAACAGTTTAATGAATTGAAAGAACAAATTAAAGAAAGGAAGGAACTGATCAATAAGGGTTTTGATATGATGAATAAACATTTTGATGAGTTAAACACAAAGATGAATAAACGAGACAAGAAGTGGGAAGGAGATAGACGTAAATTAAAAGAGAATACAGAAGTCGAATTAAAACAGGTAAGTGGTAATAATGTTGTTAATTATAATGGGGAGATAATTATGAATAATAATGAAGAAATAATTAACGAGGTAAGTGATAATTATAAAAATGAGTTAACAAGTAATAGTGGCAAGATAGTTGAAAATGAGGTACCTAATGGTGATACAATGAAAATTAATAGTGATGATGAGAATATAGAGATAGTAAGAGAGAGTGAGAGAGTAATGGGAGTAGGGGGTTGTGAAGCGGTAGAAATCAGTGTTTGTAAGTTAGAGAGAGAATATGAAGAGTTTTTTTGTGGATATGGGGCAGAGGGTAAATTTTCCCCAGGTTTATTGTGAACCAAAGTGTTTACAAGTGTTTTTGAAGGGCGAGAGTCCCTTAGTGGAAAACAATGTGTTTTCAAATTGTTCCCTGAGTTTTTGTGGTGTTCCTGGAAGAGCCAGGAGGTGTTATAATGTAGTAGTACGTTCTGCATGGAATGATAGAGAAAGTGTGAAATGGTGTTATGATGAGAGGTATTATGAGAGAGAGAGAGAGAGAGGGAGATAGAGTTGTTTTGAGATTAGTAGAAGTTATAAAGAATTAAGAGAGAGAATGAATGGTGAGAGAATTGATGATTATATTGGATTCTTACCTTTCGATGTGGTTAGTGCAGCAAGAGGTGATAACAATGTTGATGATTTACCTGTATATAAGATGGGGTTACCAGCAGTAGATGATTACTATACTAAAGAAAAGATAAAAGATTTAATCGTAACAGATGATACTAAGGGAGAATTGACCATATCGAATGTAGACAGGATTTTTGAATCAATAGTATGCAATAATGTTTTTGAATACTATACCGATACGAGGGATAAAATAAATGATGATGGTTATTATAATCATAATAACAAAATGTCTTTAATTATAAATGAATTGTGTAGACATAAGACAAGATTATTATTCGATGATGGTGGTTAAACATTTAGTGTTCATAAACATTTAATTATGTGAGTAGGGGGTTCTGAAATGGACTGTATTATGAAATGATTTGTGGTAAACAATAACGAATAATAATGTGGATTGTATATACTTTTGTGTTGATGTCAAATGTATTTGTGTAATAGATTATGGTGTACTCTGTATTTTATATAAACAATGTACGTTACGTAATAGGAATGGATTTAATAATAATAACATTTTACCAGACTAAATAAATAATGAGAGTAATTGTGAATTTTATAATGTAATTAAAGTTACTTAGTGTTTTAAAAAACTGATTGAATTAAATAATTGGAAATTAATTAATTTAAAATGTTGTACAGATGAATTTTGGTGATGAATTTGAATGATTTTTCTGAGATTTAGATTTTATAATAAATAGTAAATGATTAAACATACATATGTTTAGGTATTGAGTTATATTGTTATTATAAGGTAAGTTATGAATTTTCTAATGTAATTTTCCAACGATGTTGTAGAAGATGGAGTTTGGGTGATGATTATTTCAATAAGGCATTAAGACAGTCAGAGTTAATTTTAAATGGGTATTAGACAAAATAAGAATTTTTGGAATAAAAGTAATACAGAACCGGGTCAGTAGTAGGGACACAGTAGCAAGAGTGAATGTGTGTAGACAGAAAGGGAGTGATGAAAATAGAGAGTAAGAGCAGGGTACATAATAGAGCAGGGTACATAAATTTTGTAGTGAGGGTGGAGGTGTAAGGAATCCTCAACGCAAAGCGTTGTGGCGGGAGGTGAAAAGTTCTAAAGAGGGCTGCGGAGTTACCTGGAAGGGCCAGGAACCGATAAGGGAATGAGCTGGTAGTGCGGGAACACACATCCTATGTACAAAGAGGGTATCAGGTGCTTTGTTGTAAGAGGAAAATGGTTCAAGTGGAGTTGGAGAAATTAGTGGAGGTAAATATTATTGAGAGATTGGTGTCACCCTATGCAAATCCGTTAGTGGTTGTCAGAAGGAAGAACGTGAGTAAGGTTATATCTAAATGCCCATTCAATAAGTCAAATCATTATGAATGACTGGGAATCACCCGAACCAATTGATGATGAAAATGCTAAATAGAAATTCATAGTTGAAATTATAAAGTAACAAGTGAAAGATTTAATAGAATTTGAAACTAAAGTAAAGCTGTAAGGTGTGAAATTGTTGGTCAAACTTAAATTTGAAATATTTTTAAGGGATTAATATGGGGGGATATTAGATAATGATGGAGAAGGAGGTTACTAAACTGTTAGTAATGAGTTATTGAGTATTAAATTGAGTTATGTCAATGATGTAGAATGTGTAGTTGATTTTATGATGTAACTAAATGATGTTATGTTGATTGGAGGAGTATTATGGAGATGCTTAACGAGGTTTAAGTAACTAATTTGTTCTGATATAGTAGATTTAAATGTTTTATTCTATATAAGAATTTTAATAACGAATGTAATTATTGTGAAATGTGAATTATATAATGGAAGGTATTTGTAATGTTGTAATGGAAAATGTTTATTTAAATTCTGATTGGAATCAGAGAAATGTTTTGAATTTTGGGATAAGAGTTAACGAGAGAAGGGTATACAGAATGTTGGTATGGAATTTTAAAAATGTATCATGTCAAGTATTCATCCATGTATATGGTAGAAGTTAAGAAAAAACCAGTGCTTCTTAACGCAAACCAGCACAGCTAAGGGGGACCAGATTGGTTAGGGATATAGTGTTATACAAGGCCACTATTTGATATTTTGATTTCATGTTTCAGTGTCTGGTGATGCTGTGGCGGCGGTTCTGTGCTGGCCAGTGAGTCAGAGCATTTGGTGCCTGTCTGGCCTTGCGGTGTTGGGATCTCGAGAGAGAAGTCCAGTAAGGTCATTCAGGTGTGGCAGCAGTCACTGGACCAGGGGGTAAGTGAACCACGATTTTTAATAAAACATAAAGGGAGTTGTGGCGACATATCCAGGCTGATCCCTTTAGGAAGTATGAGTGTCAATGAGAGTTTTTATGCTTCGGCATAAAACCTCTCATTGAGGGGGTACTGTAACAGGACATTTAAGCCTACCCAGGGGTAATATGGGGAAGAGGTCACAACATTATAATTGTAAACTTTTATTTGGAATAATAATGACGTACGCAAGAGAACGAGTTAGTGTCAAGGTCACCAGCGAAACGCCAGAGAAGCCGTTATATTTAGCAGTATGAACTTTGATCTATGGGTCAGTCCATATCAAATCAACCAATGAAGAATTTACTTTGAAACTTCATGTCTCAGATATTGGTAATTTTTTGTATATTTGTTGTACTTATAAAGTACATCAAAAATACAAAGTTTAGTTTTTTTAAAGATTTTTTAAAAACGGCACAAAACGCCATTTTTCGCATTGTTTTGAAACAGAAAACTGTGTATAATTAAGGAACCGTTAGACCTAGAAAGCTCTTTTATAGCTCATTTTAAAGGTATTTGTAAGGGCTTTAATGTGATATGTAACACAACCTACTTTAAACAAAAACCTTTTTTTGGCATGTTTTCAAAAAACGTTTTTTGAAAATTTCAAAAACACCATCATCGAATTTTTTCAAAAAAATATATGTTATTTGTAAAGACATTGACTAGAAATATGCAAAGTTTGAAAGTGGAGAAATGATGGGTTTTTTTAACAAAAATTTAAAGGCATCAGTGTGGAGGTCGTATTCACGTAAATTTGCATTACAATACCAACAGTTACATTTTATGTCATTTTTAGTTTGACTGAGTACCATAATGATAAATTATAAACAATTACTACGACTCACTACAAACTCTCTTGAATAAAGTGTCCATATTGATCTTGCAGTGAAATGATTTTAAGCAACAAAACTCATTTATTAGTTGTATATTTTCCGAATTAAAACAAATCTGTAGAAGATTCTAGTCTATATATACACTACACAGTGCAGTCTTATAAGAACAAATCATGTTTATAAATTTAAAAAATCGGTATGGAGAACCATACATGACTTCCATATTCTAAGATTTATATTTAAAATCATTTTCGAAATTAAATATTACCATAGAAACTACTTCTTTCTACTTACTGCTTCAGCCTTAACCACAGTACTGTGGTCACTAACGTATACCACCTCACGTTATCGCACTCGATTTTCACTGATGATGGAAGTCGATGGCATTGCCGAAACGTCTGGTTTTGTAGAAAACATTGGACTACGGCCAAATATCCCGGGAACGAATTTTAATAAAAACTACTTCTTTGTTGCCGATAACGTTGTACACATATATATATATAAAATATGCATAAAATTAATGGCTTGTATAAGTTAATGATTGATCTCCATTAAGTAGTGCTCAAGTTTCCAAAGTTTTAATATTATGATGTCCGTAATTAAAACATCAGAGCAGGTTTAGTGTGAATGAGGGTACACTGTGGACAAAAATTTTCAACATTTCCTACTGAGCGTTGCTTAGAGTAAAGCTGCGAATCTACAGTGTATGTTTCACAGAACAAACACGCGAAAAAGAAGGAGCGCTCCGAAGTCACTCATGGACCCTCAGCATCTTGCAGAGGGTTCATTCCCTAAAGACGAAAAGTCTGTCTATGAATCGTTCCTCTGTAAACACGTGCAGTTACACTGCCCAGCTGTGACAGTACAAAAATACCTGTTACCAGAATTATGGGATTCAGGAATATTTTATTGTAAATTTTATTCTGATCATGAATGTTAACAAGGGCTAAGTGAGTTTTGCACAAGTCCCAATAACTACGCAGATCAACAAGAGGGGAGACAAGCCAAGGTCATCATGGTACGAGCAGAAATTAATATGTGTAATGGCGGTATAAGAGAAACAAACTAATAATACGAACTTTTCATTGGTCCACAAAGCCAGATCGTCATAAATAGACAATGACGGCATAAAACAATTACGTATTAACCCGGGCGTTGGCTATAGAACAATGCATAATAACGTCAGACGCACGACCACTTTGCATAACAATTGCGTCTGATTCCCCCCAGTTCATCAAAAACAGTTCACTGAGCATACACGCTTGACTAGTGCAGTGGGCAGATTTTGCCATAAAATGCAGTAATTACTTACAAAAATGAAGTAGTTGTTCTCAAAATGTAATTATTAACAGTACGTAGAGTCAGCGGATAACCAAAATGAGAATTAAGTAAATTCAGTGGACTAAAAACAAACAGTAAAGGTTCGGCCGAACACCTGCCAACCGCCATGGGAATCTGCTGAGGAATCTACGCCACATCATATTCAGGAAAGCCCTTATAAATTATTTTTCTAAATTTTAAAATCTAAGAGAATGAGCTCAATTCAGAATAATTAACAAGTGTTCAAAATTACAGTATGAGTGGGAGTGAAAGTGAGCGAGTGAAAGTTATCGTTGGCCAACCTTAAATACTTTATCTTTGAGACGTTGGTTTGTGAATAATTATAGAGTAAGCATTAAAGCCATAAAGATAAAAAAGGAATTTGAAAATAACTGCAGTATAGCTTGAAAAGTTATTTTAAATAAAGTAAAAACACATGCATATAGCATTAAACACATGGCAAAAGCGGAAATGACGTCGCCGCCATTTTGAATTTTAACCATCATTGCTGACTCTCATTGTACTAACCTATAGCGCAAATAACTGAATAAAAGAGAATTTACTATCCTCATGTTGTGTAGATGGTTATTTCAATGCCCCGAGAACCTTTGTCTTTTCTGCTTAACGCAAAAAGCTTTGGACCCAAAAGCCTAATGCACTCAACAAAACTGAGCACGTGTTATACCGGATGTGTGATAAATTATGCAAATTCAATAATAATTGATTATCATATAATTATTATTATTAATAATTATTTATGTAAATAAAGGTAAGTTTACACAGCGATCCACAGGAAGCAAATTGATGTCCATTTTTTCGGCTTGCACGCGTTATGTTGGTGTGGGTTTCGGCTCTTTCCATTTAAAAAGCGTGCAAATGTAAAAAAATAAACATGAGTGAGGCCAGAAATAACGTGAATTGTGTGTGTGTGTGTGTGTGTGTGTGTGTGTGTGTGTGTGTGTGTGTGTGTGTGTGTGTGTGTGTGTGTGTGTGTGTGTGTGTGTGTGTGTGTGTGTGTGTGTGTGTGTGTGTGTGTGTGTGTGTGTGTGTGTGTGTGTGTGTGTGTGTGTGTGTGCGTGTGTGTTACCTGCCTTTTTATTGCTGTAGGCATAATAATAAAATGGAAACATAAACATTACATAACTGAGATATGCTTACCTGCCACGAAGTGTATATTATTTTATACATGGAGGAGTTCAGTGACATACACACGTACAGAAGAATTATATATATAAAGATATTAACTCATACATAATTTACATTAAAATGAAAAAATTATAATTTTATTCCCTGGCAACAAAATTATTTTATTTAAACAATTACCATTGTTTGAAAAAGTTTAAATGAATTTTCAAGTACTTTACTGTTGTTAAAACGTAAAAGGTTGCAGGTAAACTACCCCTTCCCCTTAACCGATCTTCACCAAAATCGAAAGTCCTTGAGATCTCTACAATTCAGGGACGTATGTAAACAATTATTTGATTCTGTTTGAATTTGCGGCTGTTATCGTTTGCCATAGAAAATACGCTTGATAAAAAAACGTTGCACGTAAACTACCCCTTCCCCTTAACCGATCTTCACCAAAAACAATAGGTCTTGAATACTCTACAAATCAGGGCTGTATGCAAAACATTATTTGATTCAGTTTGAATTTGCGGCTGTTATCGTTTGCCATAGAAAATACCCTTGTTAAAAAAACATTGCAGGTAAACGTTGTAGGTAAACTACCCCTTTCCCTTAAACGATCTTCACCAAAAACAATAGCTCTTGAGAACTCTACAATTTAGGGCTGTATGCAAATAATCTTTTGATTCTGTTTGAATTTGCGGCTGTTATCGTTTGCCATAGGAAATACCCTTGTTAAAAAATAAAACGTTACAAGTAAACTACCCCTTTCCCTTAACCGATCTTCACCAAAAACAATAGGTCTTGAGAACTCTACAATTCAGGGCGGTATGCGAAACATTATTTGATTCTGTTTGAATCAATTGCCAGACGCATTGCGTAACCACCCACCAGCAGGCTTGTGTGAAACCCAGTCTACAGTGTGTCATCAGATAGTGCACAACACACAGTAGTGAGCAGCATCAGACAGTAAAGTTGGTTTAAATTTAAACGGTGGCCTCGGGTGCAATATAGGTCGTAAAAGTAACTCGGCCCATTTTTAAAGCCCCATGAAAAGTGTAGAGTGGTACAAACAATAGCGCGGTCATCTAAACTTTCTGTCCGGGAAAATGGTTAAATAGGCCTTACCCTCATATATTTCTTACACTAGCGAAAGCCGCCCAGCTTTGCCCATACACACATCCATACAATTTAATATACTCCCCTTTAATATTTGGTTTTACGAAATTAGGTTTTTATTCGTGGTAAGTTGATTAACTGTTCACGGCCGACCGAACACGTGTTTTGTTGCCCGAGTCCACGGTCCGTTATTTAACTGTCGTTGATTCACAGTTCCACTGCACCAATTATAATATTGTTACATCCGTTAATTACTCGGGTCCCGGCCGGTATGAAGGCGTTATTTTATTTAGGTATTCATACTTAAAAGTTCGACCCGACCGGGCCCGCACAACGTGATCAGCGTCTGTTATCGAACTTGGTTTCTAGTTGACTGTCTCGCGTCTCTTACCAATGTCGACTGCATAGGCGGTAGGAAGCTGCCGTTCACTGCCACCCGCTTTGCGTCGTCGTTCAAGCTCAGTTGTTGGGAGCTAACCACTTTATGTGTGGAATAAAGCTGGTATGTGCGTGTGACCCGAGGCCGATATTGGACTTGGCTCCGCTGACGTCATTGGAAAGGCCGGATTTAGCCATGACTTCCTGCCACTCAAAAAAGCACATTGCTGGATTTTGCTCGTCCCAGGGCATCCTGTTTTGTGGCTGGATGCGTCACTCAAGCTTGTGTTGGGGCAGTTGCGTCTGTGTGCCGCTACACAAGTACAGATTTCTGAGAAGTTTGAAGGGGGTAAATGCTTCGCTCGCCGCGTTACCCAATAACACCTGCGTATCGCTTTTGTCTCACTGTTTCTCAACATCGTGCTGTTGCATGGAAAATAACGTTGCAATGCGTTCTGTTATAATGGAATGAATTTCGTTACACAATAATTTTCACAACTTCTTTTTACAAGCCCGCACCAAAATGAAAGAAATAAAAATGTACTTGCCCCATACGGTAAAAATAAAAACACCCAAAAATTGACCAGCTACAACTCACCTCTACATATAATCACTAACCACTGTGTCCCTAAAATATCTAACACCTCTTTATATATTATCAGCATCTCAACACTTTATTTTCCCTAACTCCCATTTACCCTATTTAACTAACTCCAATGCCCTTATTTATCATTATCCCCAAACCTCTTTACAACATCTCACCTTAATATACCACTAGAAAATTCATCACTTACCTATTAATACAATACCTCTCAATATCCAAATATATAATCATTTACTACCCTTTAGAATCTGAATCTCATAATATCATTTAAACTTTCTTCAGTTATTTAAAATTCTACCGTAAAACAATACATAAAATACACAACTACAAGAATACACAAATACACTGACATTAATATACACAAAAATATACAATCCACATAATCATTAAATCATTTACCAAAACTCAGTCATAAACAGTCCATCTTAAAAAACACTGTTCACATAATTAAATGTTCATAAACACAATAAGAACAACTAACCTCCATTGTCAAATAACAATCGAATCTTAAAACTATACAAATCATTTATTATTGAACCTCTTATATTCATATCATCAATGTACATACTATTCAAATTTTTATAATTTTCCACAATTTCATATAACTCATGATCGGGTATGTTTCTGTCACCTTCAGTAAAATCAGTCATAATTCGGTATTTTGTAAAGTCATTATTCTCATCCTCTCCTACTACTTCAGTCTCATTGCAAGGTAAGTACTTGTTATTATTTTCACTTCTCTCTCCACCTAACCTTTCTATAAACTCTTCATAATTTCTACATATCTTAAAAATTTCTACTTCTCTGTTTCTCTCAATATATCTCTCACTATCATACCATCTCTCTCTTTCCACATTTGCATCGGGCACTACTACTCCATAAAACCACCCCCTGGCCTCACCAGGTACACTAACACAAAAAACTAAGGGATCATTTGGAGACCACACGTCTCCCACATAAACTCTAGAGGAACCTTCCTCCTCAAATAACAATTTCGGAGTCTTTACTCCAACTATAGCACTGGGAAAATTTGCCCTCTGCTCACTATACTCACTTAAACTCTCCTTACCCCCACTTTCACTCTCATCTACAACTGTCACCTCACCATTAACCTCTATTCTCATTAAAATCTCACTATTACTACCAACATCCACACTATTATCTCCTATTATCATATTTTTATTTATTTTATCGTCATTTCCACTACTACTTACCTTGTCATCTTTGTTCAATTCAAATTTGTTTATTACTTTCTCATTTTCTAATTCTATTTTGTCTAACTTTGTACCTATTTCACTTAATCTTTTGTCCAAATTGCAACCTTGTTTCTTAATTTCTTTTTTAATATCGCTAAATTGTACATCACACTGATTTAATTTACTATTTAATTGACCATTCTGTATTTTCATTAACTGAAAGAGATCTTCCAGTGAAACTTTATTCATAATAGCCGTTGAGTTCGTCTGTGGTTAGTTCAACACCAATGATTCTGTATTTGTATTTTCTACATTACTGCTTTCGTTATTATCTGCCATTTTGTCGTACTGATGGTACTAAATTTTGTCTTAGTTGCTATGCACGTCTCTTTATACTATACATAACCTCCATAGATAACCTCTCTTGTTATGCTTATTTCCTACCCTTCCACCTCTGCTTTTCTGCTTATTTATATAATTTTGATTTTATATAAAGTCACCGTTCGGGCAGCCATCTGTTAAGTTTCACTTTTTTCTGACATAAATAATTATTGATAATAATGTATGATAGTTAAAAATTATGTAATTTGCATCATAAATCTCGCATCCGGAATAACACGTGTTCAGCTCAGTTACATGCATTAGGCTTTTGGTCCAAAGTTGCGTTAAGCAGAAAGAGGCAGAGGTTGTTGGGTATTGAAATAATACGGTACACAACATGAGGCTAATGACTTTTGATTTTATTCAATTAATTGTGTTGTAAATAGTTACACTAATCGTCAAAAATAATGTTATAAATTCAAAATGGCGGCGACGTCATTTCCGCACTTGACCTCTGTTCAAGGTTACGTACATGTACTTTCTTATTGGATTGCAATTAATTCTTTTAGCATTGTTACTGTAATCATTTTAAAATTCTGGTTCTCTTTATGTTTTAATAATAATAGTAATTAACATCCTTCACAAACCAACACCTCAGGCTATATTTAAGTTGATCAACATAAACACACACTCTCACTTTCTCTCTCTCTCTCTTACTGTAATTTTACACATGTTTGTTAGATATCTGATTTGAGCTCATTAATCAATTTTGAATTTAGAAAGTAATTGGTAAGGGCTTTCCTGAATAGTGATGCAGCGTAGACTCCTCAGTGGCTGTCCATAGCGGTCGGCAGGTGTTCAGCCGAATTTCGTGTTGTTTTTCCCACTGACTCTAATTGAAATTCATTTTGTTTACTCACTGATTCTACTTGAGTTACTGTTAAATTTTGATGATAACTATTTCATATTATTAAGTTAATATTACATTTTGGCAAGCATTGCCCACTGCACTAATGTCGAGCGTATGTGCTCGGTTGACTGCTGTTGATGAACTGGGCGGAAGCAGACACAATTATTATGCAAAGCAGTGGTGTCTGACGTCATTATGTATTGTTCTTTTCGCCAACGCCCGGTTTAACACGTAATTGTTTTATGTCGTCATTGTTTGTTGGTGACGATCTGTCTCAGTGGACCAATGAAAAGTTCGTATTGTCAATTTGTTGCGCCTAAACCGCCATTACATGCGTTTAATTCCACTCGTACTCCAATGACCTTGGCTTGTCTCCCCTCTGGTGAATCTGCGTATCTACTGGGACTTGTGCAAACTAACTTTGCCCTTGTTAATATGTATGATCATAATAAAATTTACAATGAAAATATTCCCTAATACCATTATTCTGGTACAGGTAAATCTGTACTGTTACAGTTTTGTATTGATTTGTATTTGTTCAGGTATTAGTTTGTTTTGTGTTTTATGTTTGTATATTTGACAAACAAACAAAAACTGAAAAAATGTTATTTTGAACACATAAATGCATACAAAAAACCAAAAATATATAAATCTAATTTGGCCACACATGCAATAAACACTGGACATGAATTCCCAGACATAACCAATATGACACTAATAAAACACATACCATACAAAGGCACCAAAATGAACATTTGGGAAAATTTACAAATATACAAACATAAAACACAAAACAAACTAATACCTGAACAAATACAAATCAATACAAAACATGACACAATTTTCAAAGCACTCAACATCGAAAATACACAAAATACTAATACATACACCACAATCACACACAATAATACCAATTTAAAGTACCAAAGGCCAATAGGAAACCACAATAACAATCAACCAACACACAAATACTTCACTAGACTCAAAATCAGAAAGGCTGAAGATACGAACACAAAGCTTCCCGACACATGTTCCAAACAAGGAAAAAATATCTTGAGGTAAATTCATTATAAATATTAAATATATTATACCGTATGCATCAAGAAACAGACTGTAGCAAAAAGTGTTTGAATATATATAGGCCTATATATTTGCATATTTGCGCAGGGCGGTATGTTTGTAAATATCTAGCATAGAAAAATATATGATGAACAGTTTTTAACAATATTATGCAGGATAAGAATTGTCAGAAAGCGTACACCTGCCCCTGCTAGTGAATACACTGCATGTGTGTTTGTGTTTATGAATGCAAGCTACGACAGGCAAGAGTCTATGATAGGGTGATGCGTACGAATTCTCTGTAATCAGGTTCTAACCAGATAAAAATAAACTAACTAATACGTTTTAAACCTGTGAACAAAGACTTACCCCAATTATAAAAACACTATTACATTGTAACAGGACATTTAAGCCTACCCAGGGGTAATATGGGGAAAAGAGGTCACGACATTATAATTGTAAAATTTTATTTGGAATAATAACGACGTACGCAAGAGAACGAGTTAGTGTCAAGGTCACCAGCGAAACGCCAGAGAAGCCATTATATTTAGCAGTATGAACTTTGATCTACGTAAAACAGAAGTCATGCCTGATGACGTCAGGGCCGATCCCAGCTATACGTCACTTGGAATGTAAGGCGTGGACGCAGCATCGACAGCGTTCTGCACTGAGAACAAAGCCACTCAGCAATTAACATCTAACAACTACGGACGTGTGCCGTTGGCTCGCCCGCCAGCTGAGTAGTTTTTCGTCTTGCCCGCACATCAAAAAATGTGAATTTTACAGTTAAAATCTGAAACAGTATTTTGAATAACGAGGTAAATGCAGTGACAAATTTAAGGTGGTGTGACAGTTTTACCTAGCAAATGAAAAGTGAAAACGAGGAGATCACAATGTAGTGAGCGTGCACGAGGAGACCTCTTATGGACGTACATCTAAGGATTACATAAGGGAAGTAAATTACACAAAATCACACATAAATCAATCAAAATCATGCAAATTTAAGCAATAAACATAAAATGAGCTCAAAGGGGAATCTAAATTATGTACTGGGTGAGCGTGTGTGAGAGGAAATTACGTAATTAATGGCACTGGTTAGCGTTAAGAGAATTTAGTATAATGTTTTCAAAGTCTGTTTTTCTTGTCTTTTAATGAATTTCACTTTTGTAACTTCATAAAGAAGGGTAAATTTTAAATAAAAATGTACCAAGTTAATGTTCACAGAGTAGATGTGTAGAAGAGGGAGAGAAAATATTGTTCGTAATAATGCAAAGTAAGTCCATTTGATGGGTTCAGTTGACTATGCAGAATCTAAAATAATGTGTTCAATAAAACCAAGTTCATTTAAAAATAAGTAGAGTTGAAGTATTTATTTGAGTAAACCATTTCTGTTCTCCAAAATATGCTCAAAGAACTCTGGACCTGGTAAGTAAATTCTACAATGTTGGTAGTCAATGAGATGGCGGCCAACAGAGTCGAAAACAAAAACTTGTAAACAAAGTGCAATAATAAAATAAAGTAGAGTTAACAATTGAAATAAAATTGTAACAATGGCGCTCGTACAGTAGACTTTTGCATAAATAAAATTTATGCAAATGTGAGCCTGTGGTGGAGAACGGAGCGGGTTGCTTAAGTAAATACGTAAATTTTAATTATGTCAAAATAGACGAAAATTATAAGGTTACGCATAAGGTTATGATTAAGGGATAATCGAAATATTGTGTTGTGTATTAATCATACATATTGTGTATGGTAATAATTTTGACGGATTTATACAATCCAAACAATTTGAAAAAAATGGATAAACAAGAGGGTGAGATTGAAGTGAGCGAGTCAGCTGACATGGGGGAACCGGGAGTTCAATGTAATAGCAAATTTGAAAATGACATGAGTTTTTACTAAAACAGTTTAATGAATTGAAAGAACAAATTAAAGAAAGGAAGGAACTGATCAATAAGGGTTTTGATATGATGAATAAACATTTTGATGAGTTAAACACAAAGATGAATAAACGAGACAAGAAGTGGGAAGGAGATAGACGTAAATTAAAAGAGAATACAGAAGTCGAATTAAAACAGGTAAGTGGTAATAATGTTGTTAATTATAATGGGGAGATAATTATGAATAATAATGAAGAAATAATTAACGAGGTAAGTGATAATTATAAAAATGAGTTAACAAGTAATAGTGGCAAGATAGTTGAAAATGAGGTACCTAATGGTGATACAATGAAAATTAATAGTGATGATGAGAATATAGAGATAGTAAGAGAGAGTGAGAGAGTAATGGGAGTAGGGGGTTGTGAAGCGGTAGAAATCAGTGTTTGTAAGTTAGAGAGAGAATATGAAGAGTTTTTTTGTGGATATGGGGCAGATGGTAAATTTTCCCCAGGTTTATTGTGAACCAAAGTGTTTACAAGTGTTTTTGAAGGGCGAGAGTCCCTTAGTGGAAAACAATGTGTTTTCAAATTGTTCCCTGAGTTTTTGTGGTGTTCCTGGAAGAGCCAGGAGGTGTTATAATGTAGTAGTACGTTCTGCATGGAATGATAGAGAAAGTGTGAAATGGTGTTATGATGAGAGGTATTATGAGAGAGAGAGAGAGAGAGAGGGAGATAGAGTTGTTTTGAGATTAGTAGAAGTTATAAAGAATTAAGAGAGAGAATGAATGGTGAGAGAATTGATGATTATATTGGATTCTTACCTTTCGATGTGGTTAGTGCAGCAAGAGGTGATAACAATGTTGATGATTTACCTGTATATAAGATGGGGTTACCAGCAGTAGATGATTACTATACTAAAGAAAAGATAAAAGATTTAATCGTAACAGATGATACTAAGGGAGAATTGACCATATCGAATGTAGACAGGATTTTTGAATCAATAGTATGCAATAATGTTTTTGAATACTATATCGATACGAGGGATAAAATAAATGATGATGGTTATTATAATCATAATAACAAAATGTCTTTAATTATAAATGAATTGTGTAGACATAAGACAAGATTATTATTCGATGATGGTGGTTAAACATTTAGTGTTCATAAACATTTAATTATGTGAGTAGGGGGTTCTGAAATGGACTGTATTATGAAATGATTTGTGGTAAACAATAACGAATAATAATGTGGATTGTATATACTTTTGTGTTGATGTCAAATGTATTTGTGTAATAGATTATGGTGTACTCTGTATTTTATGTAAACAATGTACGTTACGTAATAGGAATGGATTTAATAATAATAACATTTTACCAGACTAAATAAATAATGAGAGTAATTGTGAATTTTATAATGTAATTAAAGTTACTTAGTGTTTTAAAAAACTGATTGAATTAAATAATTGGAAATTAATTAATTTAAAATGTTGTACAGATGAATTTTGGTGATGAATTTGAATGATTTTTCTGAGATTTAGATTTTATAATAAATAGTAAATGATTAAACATACATATGTTTAGGTATTGAGTTATATTGTTATTATAAGGTAAGTTATGAATTTTCTAATGTAATTTTCCAACGATGTTGTAAAAGATGGAGTTTGGGTGATGATTATTTCAATAAGGCATTAAGACAGTCAGAGTTAATTTTAAATGGGTATTAGACAAAATAAGAATTTTTGGAATAAAAGTAATACAGAACCGGGTCAGTAGTAGGGACACAGTAGCAAGAGTGAATGTGTGTAGACAGAAAGGGAGTGATGAAAATGGAGAGTAAGAGCAGGGTACGTAATAGAGCAGGGTACATAAATTTTGTAGTGAGGGTGGAGGTGTAAGGAGTCCTCAACGCAAAGCGTTGTGGCGGGAGGTGAAAAGTTCTAAAGAGGGCTGCGGAGTTACCTGGAAGGGCCAGGAACCGATAAGGGAATGAGCTGGTAGTGCGGGAACACACATCCTATGTACAAAGAGGGTATCAGGTGCTTTGTTGTAAGAGGAAAATGGTTCAAGTGGAGTTGGAGAAATTAGTGGAGGTAAATATTATTGAGAGATTGGTGTCACCCTATGCAAATCCGTTAGTGGTTGTCAGAAGGAAGAACGTGAGTAAGGTTATATCTAAATGCCCATTCAATAAGTCAAATCATTATGAATGACTGGGAATCACCCGAACCAATTGATGATGAAAATGCTAAATAGAAATTCATAGTTGAAATTATAAAGTAACAAGTGAAAGATTTAATAGAATTTGAAACTAAAGTAAAGCTGTAAGGTGTGAAATTGTTGGTCAAACTTAAATTTGAAATGTTTTTAAGGGATTAATATGGGGGGATATTAGATAATGATGGAGAAGGAGGTTACTAAACTGTTAGTAATGAGTTATTGAGTATTAAATTGAGTTATGTCAATGATGTAGAATGTGTAGTTGATTTTATGATGTAACTAAATGATGTTATGTTGATTGGAGGAGTATTATGGAGATGCTTAACGAGGTTTAAGTAACTAATTTGTTCTGATATAGTAGATTTAAATGTTTTATTCTATATAAGAATTTTAATAACGAATGTAATTATTGTGAAATGTGAATTATATAATGGAAGGTATTTGTAATGTTGTAATGGAAAATGTTTATTTAAATTCTGATTGGAATCAGAGAAATGTTTTGAATTTTGGGATAAGAGTTAACGAGAGAAGGGTATACAGAATGTTGGTATGGAATTTTAAAAATGTATCATGTCAAGTATTCATCCATGTATATGGTAGAAGTTAAGAAAAAACCAGTGCTTCTTAACGCAAACCAGCACAGCTAAGGGGGACCAGATTGGTTAGGGATATAGTGTTATACAAGGCCACTATTTGATATTTTGATTTCATGTTTCAGTGTCTGGTGATGCTGTGGCGGCAGTTGTGTGCTGGCCAGTGAGTCAGAGCATTTGGTGCCTGTCTGGCCTTGCGGTGTTGGGATCTCGAGAGAGAAGTCCAGTAAGGTCATTCAGGTGTGGCAGCAGTCACTGGACCAGGGGGTAAGTGAACCACGATTTTTAATAAAACATAAAGGGAGTTGTGGCGACATATCCAGGCTGATCCCTTTAGGAAGTATGAGTGTCAATGAGAGTTTTTATGCTTCGGCATAAAACCTCTCATTGAGGGGGTACTGTAACAGGACATTTAAGCCTACCCAGGGGTAATATGGGGAAGAGGTCACAACATTATAATTGTAAACTTTTATTTGGAATAATAATGACGTACGCAAGAGAACGAGTTAGTGTCAAGGTCACCAGCGAAACGCCAGAGAAGCCGTTATATTTAGCAGTATGAACTTTGATCTATGGGTCAGTCCATATCAAATCAACCAATGAAGAATTTACTTTGAAACTTCATGTCTCAGATATTGGTAATTTTTTGTATATTTGTTGTACTTATAAAGTACATCAAAAATACAAAGTTTAGTTTTTTTAAAGATTTTTTAAAAACGGCACAAAACGCCATTTTTCGCATTGTTTTGAAACAGAAAACTGTGTATAATTAAGGAACCGTTAGACCTAGAAAGCTCTTTTATAGCTCATTTTAAAGGTATTTGTAAGGGCTTTAATGTGATATGTAACACAACCTACTTTAAACAAAAACCTTTTTTTGGCATGTTTTCAAAAAACGTTTTTTGAAAATTTCAAAAACACCATCATCGAATTTTTTCAAAAAAATATATGTTATTTGTAAAGACATTGACTAGAAATATGCAAAGTTTGAAAGTGGAGAAATGATGGGTTTTTTAACAAAAATTTAAAGGCATCAGTGTGGAGGTCGTATTCACGTAAATTTGCATTACAATACCAACAGTTACATTTTATGTCATTTTTAGTTTGACTTAGTACCATAATGATAAATTATAAACAATTACTACGACTCACTACAAATTCTCTTGAATAAAGTGTCCATATTGATCTTGCAGTGAAATGATTTTAAGCAACAAAACTCATTTATTAGTTGTATATTTTCCGAATTAAAACAAATCTGTAGAAGATTCTAGTCTATATATACACTACACAGTGCAGTCTTATAAGAACAAATCATGTTTATAAATTTAAAAAATCGGTATGGAGAACCATACATGACTTCCATATTCTAAGATTTATATTTAAAATCATTTTCGAAATTAAATATTACCATAGAAACTACTTCTTTCTACTTACTGCTTCAGCCTTAACCACAGTACTGTGGTCACTAACGTATACCACCTCACGTTATCGCACTCGATTTTCACTGATGATGGAAGTCGATGGCATTGCCGAAACGTCTGGTTTTGTAGAAAACATTGGACTACGGCCAAATATCCCGGGAACGAATTTTAATAAAAACTACTTCTTTGTTGCCGATAACGTTGTACACATATATATATATAAAATATGCATAAAATTAATGGCTTGTATAAGTTAATGATTGATCTCCATTAAGTAGTGCTCAAGTTTCCAAAGTTTTAATATTATGATGTCCGTAATTAAAACATCAGAGCAGGTTTAGTGTGAATGAGGGTACACTGTGGACAAAAATTTTCAACATTTCCTACTGAGCGTTGCTTAGAGTATAGCTGCGAATCTACAGTGTATGTTTCACAGAACAAACACGCGAAAAAGAAGGAGCGCTCCGAAGTCACTCATGGACCCTCAGCATCTTGCAGAGGGTTCATTCCCTAAAGACGAAAAGTCTGTCTATGAATCGTTCCTCTGTAAACACGTGCAGTTACACTGCCCAGCTGTGACAGTACAAAAATACCTGTTACCAGAATTATGGGATTCAGGAATATTTTATTGTAAATTTTATTCTGATCATGAATGTTAACAAGGGCTAAGTGAGTTTTGCACAAGTCCCAATAACTACGCAGATCAACAAGAGGGGAGACAAGCCAAGGTCATCATGGTACGAGCAGAAATTAATATGTGTAATGGCGGTATAAGAGAAACAAACTAATAATACGAACTTTTCATTGGTCCACAAAGCCAGATCGTCATAAATAGACAATGACGGCATAAAACAATTACGTATTAACCCGGGCGTTGGCTATAGAACAATGCATAATAACGTCAGACGCACGACCACTTTGCATAACAATTGCGTCTGATTCCCCCCAGTTCATCAAAAACAGTTCACTGAACATACACGCTTGACTAGTGCAGTGGGCAGATTTTGCCATAAAATGCAGTAATTACTTACAAAAATGAAGTAGTTGTTCTCAAAATGTAATTATTAACAGTACGTAGAGTCAGCGGATAACCAAAATGAGAATTAAGTAAATTCAGTGGACTAAAAACAAACAGTAAAGGTTCGGCCGAACACCTGCCAACCGCCATGGGAATCTGCTGAGGAATCTACGCCACATCATATTCAGGAAAGCCCTTATAAATTATTTTTCTAAATTTTAAAATCTAAGAGAATGAGCTCAATTCAGAATAATTAACAAGTGTTCAAAATTACAGTATGAGTGGGAGTGAAAGTGAGCGAGTGAAAGTTATCGTTGGCCAACCTTAAATACTTTATCTTTGAGACGTTGGTTTGTGAATAATTATAGAGTAAGCATTAAAGCCATAAAGATAAAAAAGGAATTTGAAAATAACTGCAGTATAGCTTGAAAAGTTATTTTAAATAAAGTAAAAACACATGCATATAGCATTAAACACATGGCAAAAGCGGAAATGACGTCGCCGCCATTTTGAATTTTAACCATCATTGCTGACTCTCATTGTACTAACCTATAGCGCAAATAACTGAATAAAAGAGAATTTACTATCCTCATGTTGTGTAGATGGTTATTTCAATGCCCCGAGAACCTTTGTCTTTTCTGCTTAACGCAAAAAGCTTTGGACCCAAAAGCCTAATGCACTCAACAAAACTGAGCACGTGTTATACCGGATGTGTGATAAATTATGCAAATTCAATAATAATTGATTATCATATAATTATTATTATTAATAATTATTTATGTAAATAAAGGTAAGTTTACACAGCGATCCACAGGAAGCAAATTGATGTCCATTTTTTCGGCTTGCACGCGTTATGTTGGTGTGGGTTTCGGCACTTTCCATTTAAAAAGCGTGCAAATGTAAAAAAATAAACATGAGTGAGGCCAGAAATAACGTGAATTGTGAGTGCGTGCGTGCGTGCGTGCGTGCGTGCGTGCGTGCGTGCGTGCGTGCGTGCGTGTGTGTGTGTGTGTGTGTGTGTGTGTGTGTGTGTGTGTGTGTGTGTGTGTGTGTGTGTGTGTGTGTGTGTGTGTGTGTGTGTGTGTGTGTGTGTGTGTGTGTGTGTGTGTGTGTGTGTGTGTGTGTGTGTGTGTGTGTGTGTGTGTGTGTGTGTGTGTGTGTGTGTGTGTTACCTGCCTTTTTATTGCTGTAGGCATAATAATAAAATGGAAACGTAAACATTCCATAACTGAGATATGCTTACCTGCCACGAAGTGTATATTATTTTATACATGGAGGAGTTCAGTGACATACACACGTACAGAAGAATTATATATATAAAGATATTAACTCATACATAATTTACATTAAAATGAAAAAATTATAATTTTATTCCCTGGCAACAAAATTATTTTATTTAAACAATTACCATTGTTTGAAAAAGTTTAAATGAATTTTCAAGTACTTTACTGTTGTTAAAACGTAAAAGGTTGCAGGTAAACTACCCCTTCCCCTTAACCGATCTTCACCAAAATCGAAAGTCCTTGAGATCTCTAAAATTCAGGGACGTATGTAAACAATTATTTGATTCTGTTTGAATTTGCGGCTGTTATCGTTTGCCATAGAAAATACGCTTGATAAAAAAACGTTGCACGTAAACTACCCCTTCCCCTTAACCGATCTTCACCAAAAACAATAGGTCTTGAATACTCTACAAATCAGGGCTGTATGCAAAACATTATTTGATTCAGTTTGAATTTGCGGCTGTTATCGTTTGCCATAGAAAATAACCTTGTTAAAAAAACATTGCAGGTAAACGTTGTAGGTAAACTACCCCTTTCCCTTAAACGATCTTCACCAAAAACAATAGCTCTTGAGAACTCTACAATTTAGGGCTGTATGCAAATAATCTTTTGATTCTGTTTGAATTTGCGGCTGTTATCGTTTGCCATAGGAAATACCCTTGATAAAAAAAAAAACCGTTGCAGGTAAACTACCCCTTTCCCTCAACCGATCTTCACCAAAAACAATAGGTCGTGAGTACTCTACAAATCAGGGCTGTATGCAAAAAATTATTTGATTCTGTTTGAATTTGCGGCTGTTATCGTTTGCCATAGAAAAAAACTACAGACAGACACACAGACACTTTTCGAAAAAATCGGTATGGAGAACCATACATGACTTCCATGTTCTAAGATTTATATTTAAAATCATATTCGAAATGAAATATTTCCATAGAAACTACGTCTTTCTACTTATTGCTTCAGCATTAACCACAGTACTGTGGTCACTAACGTATACCACCTCATGTTTTCGCACTCGATTTTCACCGATGATGGCAGTCGATGGCAATGATGAAAAGTCTGGTTTTGCAGAAAACATTGGACTACGGCTAAAGAGCCCGGGAAGCAATTTTAACAAAAAACTACTTGTTTGTTGCCGATAACGTAGTACACATATAAAAAATTCTCCCCTACACCTTCAACTATAATTTTTAATAATAGAAAATTACCCCCACCCAGTTCACCTAACCTCTTCATTTATAGATATTTCATCTACGTTTCTACAGTGGATTACTATGAGCTTCTTATCAGGATACTTTATTTATAAAAATTAAGTACTTTACTCTTGTTAAATCATAAAATGTTTCAGGTAAACTACCCCTTTCTCTTAACCGATCTTCTCCAAAATCAACAGACCTTCCGTCCTCTACAATTCAGGGAAGCATGCAAAAAAGTATTTGATTCTGTTTGAATGTGCGGCAGTTATCGTTCGTCATAAAAACAATACCCTTTTTAAAACAAAACGTTGCTGATAAACTACCCCTTCCCTTAACCAATCTTCAACAAAATCAACAGACCTTGAGTTCTCTTTAGTTCAAAAAGGAATGCAAAAACCTAGTTGATTCTGTTTGAATATACGGCAGTTATCGTTCGTCATATAAAAAATTACCCTTGTTAAAACATAAAATGTTGCTGGTAAACTACCCCTTTCCCTTAACCGATCTTCACCAACACCAATAGGTATTGAGAACTCTACAATACAGGGCTGTATGCAAAACATCATTTGATTCTGTTTGAATTTGCGGCTGTTATTGTTTACTATAGAAAACAATTACCCTTGATAAAAAACCGTTGCAGGTAAACTACCCCATTCCCTTAACCGATCTTCACCAAAAACGACAGGTCTTGGGTACTCTACAATTCAGGCCTGTATGCAAACAATTATTTGATTCTGTTTGAATTTGTGGCTGTTATCGTTTGCCATAGAAAACACCCTTGATAAAACATAAAATGTTGCTAGTAAACTACCCTATTCCATTAACCGATCTTCACCAATAACAATAGGTCTTGAGAACTCTACAATTCAGGGCTGTATGCAAAACATTAGTTGATTCTCTTTGAATTTGCGGCAGTTATCGTTCGTCACAGAAAAAATACCCTTGTTAAAACATAAAAAGTTGCAGGTAAACTACCCCTTTCCCTTAACCGATCTTCAACAAAATCAACCGACCTTGAGTTCTGTATAATTCAAAAAGGTATGCAGAAGAGTAGTTGATTCTGTTTTAATGTACGGCAGTTATCGTTCGTCAAAAAAAAAAAAAATACCCTTGATAAAACAAAAAACGTGTCTGGTAAACTACCCCTTTCCCTTAACCGATCTTCACCAAAAACAATAGGTCTTTAGTACTCAACAAAACAGGGCTGTATGCAAAAACGTATTTGATTCTGTTTGAATTTGCGGCTCTTATCATTTGCCATAGAAAATACCCTTTTAAATCATAAAATGTTGCAGGTAAACTACCCCTTTCCCCTAACCGATCTTCACCAAAACCAACAGGTATTGAGAACTCTACAATACAGGGCTGTATGCAAAACATCATTTGATTCTGTTAGAATTTGCGGCTGTTATCGTTTACCATAGAAAAAAATTACCCTTGATAAAATATCGGTATGGAGAACCATACATGACTTCCATATTCTAAGACTTATAATCTGAAATATGCTTGCCTGCCAAGCACGATATATTTTCTAATATATACATAATTTACATTAAAATGAAAAAATTATAATTTTATTGCCTGGCAACAAAATTATTTTATTTTTAACAATTACCATTGTTTGAAAAAGTTTAAATGAATTTTCAAGTACTTTACTCTTGTTAAAACGTAAAAGGTTGCAGGTAAACTACCCCTTCCCCTTAACCGATCTTCACCAAAATCTAATGGCCTTGAGTCCTCTACAATTCACTTACGTATGCAAAAAATTATTTGATTCTGTCTGAATTTGCGGCAGTTATCGTTTGCCATAGAAAATACGCTTTATATCAAACGTTGCAGGTAAACTACCCCTTCCCCTCAACCGATCTTCACCAAAAACAAAGGGTCTTGAGTACTCTACAAACCAGGGCTGTATTGAGAAAATTATTTGATTATGTTTGAATTTGCGGCTGTTATCGTTTGCCATAGAAAATAACCTTGTTAAAAAAACGTTGTAGGTAAACTACCCCTTTCCCTTAACCGATCTTCACCAAAAACAATAGGTCTTGAGAACTCTACAATTTAGGGCTGTATGCAAATAATCTTTTGATTCTGTTTGAATTTACGGCTGTTATCGTTTGCCATAGGAAATACCCTTGTTAAAACATAAAATGTTACAGGTAAACTACCCCTTTCCCTTAACCGATCTTCACCAAAATCAACAGATCTTGAGAACTCTACAATTCAGGGCTGTATGCGAAACATTATTTGATTCTGTTTGAATTTGCGGCTGTTATCGTTTGGCAAAAAAAAAATTTCCCTTGATAAAAAAAAACCATTGCAGGTAAACTACCCCTTTCCCTTAACCGATCTTCACCAAAAACAATAGGTCGTGAGTACTCTACAAATCAGGGCTGTATGCAAAAATTTATTTGATTCTGTTTGAATTTGCGGCAGTTATCGTTTGCCATAGAAAAAATATCGGTATGGAGAACCATACATGACTTCCATATTCTAAGATTTATATTTAAAATCATTTTCAGCCAAACAGCCAGGCTGTGTCTTACCTGCCTTTTTATTGCTGTATTAAATGAAAAATATTATATTACATTAAAATGAAAAAATTATAATTTTATTGCCTGGCAACAAAATTATTTTATTTTTAACAATTACCATTGTTTCAAAAAGTTTAAATAAATTTTCAAGTACTTTACTCTTGTTAAAACGTAAAAGGTTGCAGGTAAACTACCCCTTCCCCTTAACCGATCTTCACCAAAATCGAAAGTCATTGAGACCTCTACAATTCAGGGACGTATGCAAAACATTATTTGATTCTGTTTGAATTTGCGGCTGTTATCGTTTGCCATAGAAAATACGCTTGATAAAAAAACCTTGCAGGTAAACTACCCCTTCCCCTTAACCGATCTTCACCAAAAACAATAGGTCTTAAGTACTCTACAAATCAGGGCTGTATGCAAAACATTATTTGATTCTGTTTGAATTTGCGGCTGTTATCGTTTGCCATAGAAAATACCCTTGTTAAAAAAACGTTGCAGGTAAACTATCCCTTTCCCTCAACCGATCTTCACCAAAAACAATAGGTCTTGAGAACTCTACAATTTAGGGCTGTATGCAAATAATCTTTTGATTCTGTTTGAATTTGCGGCTGTTATCGTTTGCCATAGGAAATACCCTTGTTAAAACATAAAACGTTACAGGTAAACTACCCCTTTCCATTAACCGATCTTCACCAAAAACAATAGGTCTTGAGTACTCTACAAATCAGGGCTGTATGCAAAACATTATTTGATTCTGTTTGAATTTGCGGCTGTTATCGTTTGCCATAGAAAATACCCTTGTTAAAAAAACGTTGCAGGTAAACTATCCCTTTCCCTCAACCGATCTTCACCAAAAACAATAGGTCTTGAGAACTCTACAATTTAGGGCTGTATGCAAATAATCTTTTGATTCTGTTTGAATTTGCGGCTGTTATCGTTTGCCATAGGAAATACCCTTGTTAAAACATAAAACGTTACAGGTAAACTACCCCTTTCCCTTAACCGATCTTCACCAAAAACAATAGGTCTTGAGTACTCTACAAATCAGGGCTGTATGCAAAACATTATTTGATTCTGTTTGAATTTGCGGCTGTTATCGTTTGCCATAGAAAATACCCTTGTTAAAAAAACGTTGCTGGTAAACTACCCCTTTCCCTCAACCGAACTTCACCAAAAACAATAGGTCTTGAGAACTCTACAAATCAGGGCTGTATGCAAATAATCTTTTGATTCTGTTTGAATTTGCGGCTGTTATCGTTTGCCATAGGAAATACCCTTGTTAAAACATAAAACGTTACAGGTAAACTACCCCTTTCCCTTAACCGATCTTCACCAAAATCAACAGATCTTGAGAACTCTACAATTCAGGGCTGTATGCGAAACATTATTTGATTCTGTTTGAATTTGCGGCTGTTATCGTTTGCCAAACAAACAAAATTACCCTTGCTAAAAAAAAAACCGTTGCAGGTAAACTACCCCTTTCCCTCAACCGATCTTCACCAAAAACAATAGGTCGCGAGTACTCTGCAAATCAGGGCTGCATGCAAAAAATTATTTGATTCTGTTTGAATTTGCGGCAGTTATCGTTTGCCATAGAAAAAAAATCTACAGACAGACAGACACACAGACAGACAGACAGACACACAGACACTTTTCGGAAAACGACTTTTTTTCATGTTTTGAGTGTAGTAGAATCAGAATCTGCAATAATCTCGAACACGATTTTTTTTGCCATCACCATACTTCCATTCCTTAAGGAATATGGAAGTAAAATACCCTTGTTAAAAAAACGTTGCAGGTAAACTACCCCTTTCCCTCAACCGATTTTCACCAAAAACAATAGGTCTTGAGAACTCTACAATTTAGGGCTGTATGCAAATAATCTTTTGATTCTGTTTGAATTTGCGGCTGTTATCGTTTGCCATAAGAAATACCCTTGTTAAAACATAAAACGTTACAGGTAAACTACCCCTTTCCCTTAACCGATCTTCACCAAAATCAACAGATCTTGAGAACTCTACAATTCAGGGCTGTATGCGAAACATTATTTGATTCTGTTTGAATTTGCGGCTGTTATCGTTTGCCAAACAAACAAAATTACCCTTGCTAAAAAAAAACCGTTGCTGGTAAACTACCCCTTTCCCTCAACCGATCTTCACCAAAAACAATAGGTCGCGAGTACTCTGCAAATGAGGGCTGTATGCAAAAAATTATTTGATTCTGTTTGAATTTGCGGCAGTTATCGTTTGCCATAGAAAAAAATCTACAGACACACAGACAGACACACACACACACACACACACAGACAGACACACAGACACTTTTCGGAAAACGACTTTTTTTCATGTTTTGAGTGTAGTAGAATCAGAATCTGCAATAATCTCGAACACGATTTTTTTTGCCATCACCATACTTCCATTCCTTAAGGAATATGGAAGTAAAAACCGTTGCAGCTAAACTACCCCTTTCCCTTAACCGATCTTCACCAAAAACGATAGGTCTTGAGAACTCTGCAATTCAGGACTGTATGCAAAATATTATATGATTTTGTTTGAATGTGCGGCTGTTATCGTTTGCCATACAAAATACCCTTGATAAAACAAACAACGTGGCAGGTAAACTACCCCTTTCCCTTAAACGATCTTCACCAAAAACAATAGGTCTTTAGTACTCACGAAATCAGGGCTGTATGCAAAAACTTATTTGATTATGTTTGAATTTGCGGCTGTTATCGTTTACCATAGAAAAAAATTACCCTTGATAAAAAACCATTGCTGGTAAACTACCCCTTTCCCTTAACCGATCTTCACCAAAAACGATACGTCTTGAGAACTCTGCAATTCAGGACTGTATGCAAAATATTATATGATTTTGTTTGAATTTGCGGCTGTTATCGTTTGCCATATAAAATACCCTTGATAAAACAAAAAACGTGGCAGGTAAACTACCCCTTTCCCTTAAACGATCTTCACCAAAAACTATAGGTCCTTAGTACTCACGAAATCAGGGCTGTATGCAAAAACTTATTTGATTATGTTTGAATTTGCGGCTGTTATCGTTTGCCATAGAAAATACCCTTGTTAAAACATAAAACGTTGCAGGTAAACTACCCCTTTCCCGTAACCGATCTTTACCAAAATCAACAGAACTTGAGAACTCTACAATTCAGGGCTGTATGCGAAACATTATTTGATTCTGTTTGAATTTGCAGCTGTTATCGTTTGCCAAACAAACAAAATTACCCTTGATAAAAAAAAACCGTTGCAGGTAAACTACCCCCTTCCCTCAACTGATCTTCACCAAAAACAATAGGTCGCGAGTACTCTACAAATCAGGGCTGCATGCAAAAAATTATTTGATTCTGTTTGAATTTGCGGCTGTTATCGTTTACCATAGAAAAAAATTACCCTTGATAAAAAACCATTGCTGGTAAACTACCCCTTTCCCTTAACCGATCTTCACCAAAAACGATACGTCTTGAGAACTCTGCAATTCAGGACTGTATGCAAAATATTATATGATTTTGTTTGAATTTGCGGCTGTTATCGTTTGCCATATAAAATACCCTTGATAAAACAAAAAACGTGGCAGGTAAACTACCCCTTTCCCTTAAACGATCTTCACCAAAAACTATAGGTCCTTAGTACTCACGAAATCAGGGCTGTATGCAAAAACTTATTTGATTATGTTTGAATTTGCGGCTGTTATCGTTTGCCATAGAAAATACCCTTGTTAAAACATAAAACGTTGCAGGTAAACTACCCCTTTCCCGTAACCGATCTTTACCAAAATCAACAGAACTTGAGAACTCTACAATTCAGGGCTGTATGCGAAACATTATTTGATTCTGTTTGAATTTGCAGCTGTTATCGTTTGCCAAACAAACAAAATTACCCTTGATAAAAAAAAAACCGTTGCAGGTAAACTACCCCCTTCCCTCAACTGATCTTCACCAAAAACAATAGGTCGCGAGTACTCTACAAATCAGGGCTGCATGCAAAAAATTATTTGATTCTGTTTGAATTTGCGGCTGTTATCGTTTGCCATAGAAAAAAATCTACAGACACACAGACAGACACACAGACACACACACAGACACTTTTTGAAAAACGACTTTTTTTCATGTTTTGGGTGTAGTACAATCAGAATCTGCAATAATCTCGAACACGATTTTTTTTGCCATCACCATACTTCCATTTCCTTAAGGAACATGGAAGTAAAACGACTTTTTTCATGTTTTGAGTGTAGTACAATCAGAATCTGCAATAATCTCGAACACGATTTTTTTTGCTATCACCATACTTCCAATTCCTTAAGGAATATGGAAGTAATAGTGCTTTTGAATATTAATCATTTATAGTTCACACATAAGTTAATAATAAGTTGTTCACATTTTCTTCAACTGTTGTTCAAGTAAGTGAGATGAGTCTGCCATTTCTTCTGTGGTCAAAGTATGCGTTCTTCCTGTAGCGGTTCTAGGTTCAACCTTTTTCAGAAGGGTGTCTGTTGACACATCCAAAATATCCAACCGTGGTTGAGGATAGAAAAATTATGTCCTCTGGGATGTAAAAAGCTCACTTTAACTTCATTTGTCTCGTTGTTTTTCCCTAGGATGCATGCAAGCCACCAGAAGTTATCATACATGACAGTTACAAAACCTGATTCAATTTCTTCTAATTCAGCTGTTACACTATCTGTTATAACTGGTGCTTGTAGCTTTCTTTCAGTACTTGAAGAAAACAATTTTGTTACCATTTGTGTGTCAGAAATAAGGATAACTGCATGTAATGTATGGGTCCCTTTTATAGTTTTTGTTTTATCAAAACGTGTTGCTAACCTTTCTTCATTTTCACTGTGTTCTTCTATTGTACAGTATTTAAACTTGATGCCTGGTATGTTGGGTGCTGCAAATTCATATAATTGATGCGGTGTCATTATTTGCTGGTCATACGGTCGCTGTAAACTTGCTTTCATAGCTAATCTTTTAACAGTCCCCCCTAGACCATCACAGGCACTTTTACCATGTGATGTGGCAAAGAAATGCCACTCAGCATCAATGCCAAAGTCTTTTTTGTGCAAACAAATGTTCTGGAAATTCTTACAGTTTTTATATTGTCCTGCACAACCATCTGAGAAGTAATAAATTATTTTAATCCCTGGGATGTCTTCTTTTAGGGCATTAATCAGGTGCGTCTGAAAGAGATTGAATGCAACAGTGTTGTGGGTAAGGCACTCTGATATAAAAACGTAATTTAAGTGCTGTATTTTACTGTCTTCTCCTCTATAGTAGACAACAAAGGGATGGAGTGTTGCCTGGCTATTGGTCCAATGGTAAGATTGAACCTCATCTTGGAGGACAAATGAATAATTTTCTGAAAAATCACAGGTTACAACCACTTCCCCTTCCTCTAAGTTAGTTTTTGTTTCATGGTAAAACTCTTTTTGCATGTTTGCTAAGAAAGAGTGTCTTTAACTTTAAAATAGCTTCACTGAAATCTTCTATGAATTCATCCTTTTCTTTTACAACAGTCTCTAACGTATATCTATCTACAGACATCCACTTTTTAATTGTTACACTATCTATCATCTCATCTTCAAACTTCTGGCGCAGTAAAGCTTTCAAAGGTTCTATCCCAGGACACTCTTTGCATGCGTTCAGATAACAGATAGGAGATGCCGGGTTGCACATAATTTTGTACAGGCAGGTTTGGTAGTTTTTTAATGCCACTTCATCTCCATCCAGTACAAAGCTGTGCATTTTTTATCCATTCATCATCAATTTTACATTCTGATGAATTAGACAGACACATACTATATGGGTGCCACTCTTTCCGGCCAAAATGCAATTTTTTGGACGCAAATCACAAAATTTTGAAAAACCTATTTGGTGGCCTGGGTTTTCTTCCTTAAAAATTGTATATGCTTCATTCAAATTGAGTAAAATTAATCTTTTCTGAAGATGAAGTTTGTCCTATTTGCCTCTACGCACTGTGACAACATCTTTCTTACCAGGCATCACTCTACTTATGTCATCACAATTGTAAAATATCGGTATGGAGAACCATACATGACTTCCATATTCTAAGATTTATATTTAAAATCATTTTCAGCCAAACAGCCAGGGAAGGAATTTTAACAAAAAAATACTTCTTTGTTGCCAATAACGTAGTACACATATAAAAAAAAATTATCCCCTCCCCCTTCAACTATAATTTTGATTTATAGAAAATTACCCCCAGCCCGTTCAACTAGCCTCTACATTTATAGATATTTCATCTATGTTTCTACAGTGGATTATTAAGATCTTATCAGGATACTTTATCAAAATTAAGTACTTTACTCATGTTACAACAAAAAATGTTTCAGGTAAACTGCCCTTTCCCCGTAACCGATCTTCACCAAAATCAACAGACATTGAGTTCTCTATAGCTCAGGCACATATGTAAAAAATTATTTGATTCTGTTTGAATTTACGGCAGTTATGGTTCGTCATATAAAAAATTACCCATGTTAAAACATACAACATGAGATTTATAAAACATATCTAAGATTTATATTTAAAATCATTTTTGAAATAAAATATTTTCATAGAACCTACTAACGCTGGGGAAATCTGAGGAACCAATCAGAGTTGGGCCTACCTGTCACTCTGCTGAATTTGGTGGAAAGCCCTGTCACTGTCGTCAAAGTATCAGCCTTGACAGGGTCCTCTTTTTCTGCAAAATGGGAGAGGCTTGAGATGGAGTGAGTGACATGGTCCCCACCTCAATGAAGAACCCATTGTTTTATAAAAATATATTTAAATTTTGAAAACTGAAAATTCTTTTCTTGTTGTAAATATTTATATTTTATAATCAAAATGACTTTATTTTTGTTACCTGGCAACAAAATTATTTTATTTTAAACAATTACCATTGTTTCAAAAAGTTTAAATAAATTTTCAAGTACTTTACTCTTGTTAAAACGTAAAAGGTTGCAGGTAAACTACCCCTTTCCCTTAACCGATCTTCACCAAAATCGAAAGTCCTTGAGATCTCTACAATTTAGGGATGTATGCAAAACATTATTTGATTCTGTTTGAATTTGCGGCAGTTATCGTTTGCCATAGAAAAAAAAACGTTGCAGGTAAACTACCCCTTCCCCTCAACCGATCTTCACCAAAAACAATAGGTCTTGAGTACTCTACAAATCAGGGCTGTATGCAGAAAATTATTTGATTCTGTTTGAACTTGCGGCTGTTATCGTTTGCCATAGAAAATACACTTGTTAAAAAAACGTTGTAGGAAAACTACCCCTTTCCCTTAACCGATCTTCACCAAAAACAATAGGTCTTGAGAACTCTACAATTTAGGGCTGTATGCAAATAATCTTTTGATTCTGTTTGAATTTGCGGCTGTTATCGTTTGCCATAGGAAATACCCTTGTTAAAACATAAAACGTTACAGGTAAACTACCCCTTTCCCTTAACCGATCTTCACCAAAAACAATAGGTCTTGAGAACTCTACAATTCAGGGCTGTATGCGAAACATTATTTGATTCTGTTTGAATTTGCGGCTGTTATCGTTTGCCAAAAAAAAAAAAATTTCCCTTGATAAAAAAAACCCGTTGCAGGTAAACTACCCCTTTCCCTCAACCGATCTTCACCAAAAACAATAGGTCTTGAGTACTCTACAAATCAGGGCTGTATGCAAAAAATTATTTGATTCTGTTTGAATTTGCGGCAGTTATCGTTTGCCATAGAAAAAAAATCTACAGACAGACACACAGACAGACAGACAGACAGACAGACACACACAGACACTTTTCGGAAAACGACTTTTTTTCATGTTTTGAGTGTAGTAGAATCAGAATCTGCAATAATCTCGAACACGATTTTTTTTGCCATCACCATACTTCCATTCCTTAAGGAATATGGAAGTAAATATCGGTATGGAGAACCATACATGACTTCCATATTCTAAGATTTATATTTAAAATCATTTTCAGCCAAACAGCCAGGCTGTGTCTTACTTGCCTTTTTATTGCTGTATTAAATGAAAAATATTATATTACATTAAAATGAAGAAATTATAATTTTATTGCCTGGCAACAAAATTATTTTATTTTTAACAATTACCATTGTTTCAAAAAGTTTAAATAAATTTTCAAGTACTTTACTCTTGTTAAAACGTAAAAGGTTGCAGGTAAACTACCCCTTCCCCTTAACCGATCTTCACCAAAATCGAAAGTCATTGAGACCTCTACAATTCAGGGACGTATGCAAAAAATTGTTTGATTCTGTTTGAATTTGCGGCTGTTATCGTTTTCCATAGAAAATACGCTTGATAAAAAAACGTTGCAGGTAAACTACCCCTTCCCCTTAACCGATCTTCACCAAAAACAATAGGTCTTGAGTACTCTACAAATCAGGGCTGTATGCAAAACATTATTTGATTCTGTTTGAATTTGCGGCTGTTATCGTTTGCCATAGAAAATACCCTTGTTAAAAAAACGTTGCAGGTAAACTACCCCTTTCCCTCAACCGATCTTCACCAAAAACAATAGGTCTTGAGAACTCTACAATTTAGGGCTGTATGCAAATAATCTTTTGATTCTGTTTGAATTTGCGGCTGTTATCGTTTGCCATAGGAAATACCCTTGTTAAAACATAAAACGTTACAGGTAAACTACCCCTTTCCCTTAACCGATCTTCACCAAAAACAATAGGTCTTGAGTACTCTACAAATCAGGGCTGTATGCAAAACATTATTTGATTCTGTTTGAATTTGCGGCTGTTATCGTTTGCCATAGAAAATACCCTTGTTAAAAAAACGTTGCAGGTAAACTACCCCTTTCCCTCAACCGAACTTCACCAAAAACAATAGGTCTTGAGAACTCTACAATTTAGGGCTGTATGCAAATAATCTTTTGATTCTGTTTGAATTTGCGGCTGTTATCGTTTGCCATAGGAAATACCCTTGCTAAAATAAAACCGTTGCAGGTAAACTACCCCTTTCCCTCAACCGATCTTCACCAAAAACAATAGGTCGCGAGTACTCTGCAAATCAGGGCTGCATGCAAAAAATTATTTGATTCTGTTTGAATTTGCGGCAGTTATCGTTTGCCATAGAAAAAAAATCTACAGACAGACACACAGACAGACAGACACACACACAGACACTTTTCGGAAAAAGACTTTTTTTCATGTTTTGAGTGTAGTAGAATCAGAATCTGCAATAATCTCGAACACGATTTTTTTTGCCATCACCATACTTCCATTCCTTAAGGAATATGGAAGTAAAATCAATAACTATCTCTACTGTTGTTGTGTCTAGGGTTTTACCTGGTTTGGGATTAGGAGTTGAAAGGACACCTTTTTCTTTAACTAATTTTTTCACTGCTCTTGCCATATAATCACTGACACCAAATTCATTTGTAATTCTACTTCGGCTCCAGCTTTGTGGCAAAACCGAAAGTATCATCACTTTTTCACTTCTCTTTGTTGTAGTCAAGAACTTTTTTTTCAACTGTATTACTTCCATATTCCTTAAGGAATGGAAGTATGGTGATGGCAAAAAAAATCGTGTTCGAGATTATTGCAGATTCTGATTCTACTACACTCAAAACATGAAAAAAAGTCGTTTTCCGAAAAGTGTCTGTGTGTCTGTCTGTCTGTCTGTCTGTCTGTCTGTCTGTCTGTCTGTGTGTCTGTGTGTCTGTAGATTTTTTTTCTATGGCAAACGATAACTGCCGCAAATTCAAACAGAATCAAATAATTTTTTGCATACAGCCCGGTTTTGCAGAGTTCTCGCGACCTATTGTTTTTGGTGAAGATCGGTTGAGGGAAAGGGGTAGTTTACCTGCAACGGTTTTTTTTTAGCAAGGGAAATTTTGTTTGTTTGGCAAACGATAACAGCCGCAAATTCAAACAGAATCAAATAATGTTTCGCATACAGCCCTGAATTGTAGAGTTCTCAAGACCTATTGTTTTTGGTGAAGATCGGTTAAGGGAAAGGGGTAGTTTACCTGTAACGTTTTATGTTTTAACAAGGGTATTTCCTATGGCAAACGATAACAGCCGCAAATTCAAACAGAATGAAAAGATTATTTGCATACAGCCCTAAATTGTAGAGTTCTCAATACCTTTTGTTTTTGGTGAAGATCGGTTAAGGGAAAGGGGTAGTTTACCTACAACGTTTTTTTAACAAGGGTATTTTCTATGGCAAACGATAACAGCCGCAAATTCAAACAGAATCAAATAATTTTCTGCATACAGCCCTGATTTGTAGAGTACTCAAGACCTATTGTTTTTGGTGAAGATCGGTTGAGGGGAAGGGGTAGTTTACCAGCAACGTTTTTTATCATGCGTATTTTCTATGGCAAACGACAACTGCCGCAAATTCAAACAGAATCAAATAATTTTTTGCATACAGCCCTGATTTGTAGAGTACTCGCGACCTATTGTTTTTGGTGAAGATCGGTTGAGGGGAAGGGGTAGTTTACCTGCAACGGTTTTTTTTATCAAGGGAATTTTTTTTTTTTGGCAAACGATAACAGCCGCAAATTCAAACAGAATCAAATAATGTTTCGCATACAGCCCTGAATTGTAGATTTCTCAAGACCTATTGTTTTTGGTGAAGATCGGTTGAGGGAAAGGGGTAGTTTACCTGCAACGTTTTTTTAACAAGGGTATTTTATATGGCAAACGATAACAGCCGCAAATTCAAACAGAATCAAATAATGTTTTGCATACAGTCCTGATTTGTAGAGTACTCAAGACCTATTGTTTTTGGTGAAGATCGGTTAAGGGGAAGGGGTAGTTTACCTGCAACCTTTTACGTTTTATTTTCTATGGCAAACGATAACAGCCGCAAATTCAAACAGAATCAAATAATGTTTTGCATACAGCCCTGATTTGTAGAGTACTCAAGACCTATTGTTTTTGGTGAAGATCGGTTAAGGGGAAGGGGTAGTTTACCTGCAACGTTTTTTTATCAAGCGTATTTTCTATGGCAAACGATAACAGCCGCAAATTCAAACAGAATCAAATAATTTTTTGCATACGTCCCTGAATTGTAGAGGTCTCAATGACTTTCGATTTTGGTGAAGATCGGTTAAGGGGAAGGGGTAGTTTACCTGCAACCTTTTACGTTTTAACAAGAGTAAAGTACTTGAAAATTTATTTAAACTTTTTGAAACAATGGTAATTGTTAAAAATAAAATAATTTTGTTGCCAGGCAATAAAATTATAATTTTTTCATTTTAATGTAATATAATATTTTTCATTTAATACAGCAATAAAAAGGCAGGTAAGACACAGCCTGGCTGTTTGGCTGAAAATGATTTTAAATATAAATCTTAGAATATGGAAGTCATGTATGGTTCTCCATACCGATATTTATTATTTCCGATTCATGTTTTTCAGCCTGAATTTCTTTAGTTTCAGGCTTGGCAATTTTAGTACTGACAAAATTCTTTTCAAGAGATAGTTTAACTTTATCAAATTTTTGTGTAGCATATGAGTCTGTTTTCAGTTTCTTTTTCTTCTTTATTGGGGACTCGCCTACCAATTCCAGTGATTTATTCAAATAGTCTAATGATGAGGTGGGATCTGTATAGCTACAATCTTCCTGACTATTATCCCCTGTCAATTTATCATCATCATTTGAATTCGAATTATTTTTGTACCGTTTGCAAATTTTAAGCCTGCAACCATCACAAACCTTCATTCCTTCCTCAACACCTTCGAGGCCTAACGTACACATCCAGTTAGTTACATTCCGCAGGTTGCCTGACTTAAAATGGTGTGTCTCCTTCAAAGGATTACAGCAGTTTACTGAAAACACAGCCCAGTTGGCTAATTTTTCTGGTTTTAGTTTATCTTTGTCAGCCATGGTAAATAAATGAGCACAAATATAAAATGAACCCAAAATGTAAATATTTTCAAAATAGAAGTTTTCCAAAAAAAATTTCACTAGGTCACGTTCACAATCGGTATAAACACGTACTACACCAACAACAGCTATCATGAAAATTAAATAAGAGTACATTTCAAAAAAAAAAAAAAAAAAAAAAAAAAAAAAAAAAAAAAAAAAACTACAATTTAACACTATATATTATACCTATATTGTACCACAACTCACAACTAACTTGGGCAGAGAATGAAACACAACTGATCTGAGTGAGAGAATTTACGTCGTTATCGATGTGCGCGTTACGATCGCTTACAACTTTGTTGTTGTATACATTACGCTCTCGCATTCGTGTTTGGATTTCTCCTGGCGCTCTGCCTATAGAAGCGGCCTCGCCATAACATCTCTACGTTTTAACTCTATTACTCTATTCTTTGCTGGTACGTTTTCGAGATTTTCTCGGACACCGGGACTTTTTGGTTGATCTACCGGCCGCTCGGCGCGCTCGAGAACATGGCGTTCTAGCGTGCGTGGCATAGAAAAATAAATCAATTGGTGTCATAAACTTTTAAAACTGTGATTAATTTCATCAACAATTTTTTAGGCAAATCTTAGTAATTGTTTGTAATTTATCATTATGGTACTAAGTCACACTAAAATTGACATAAAATGTAACTGTTGGTATTGTAATGCAAATTTACGTGAATACTACCTCCACACTGATGCCTTTAAATTTTTGTTAAAAAAAAACCATCATTTCTCCACTTTCAAACTTTGCATATTTCTAGTCAATGTCTTTACAAATAACATATTTTTTTGAAAAAATTCGATGATGGTGTTTTTGAAATTTTCAAAAAAACGTTTTTTGAAAACATGCCAATAAAAGGTTTTTGTTCAAAGTAGGTTGTGTTACATATCAAATTAAAGCCCTTACAAATACCTTTAAAATGAGCTATAAAAGAGCTTTCTAGGTCTAACGGTTCCTTAATTATACACAGTTTTCTGTTTCAAAACAATGCAAAAAATGGCGTTTTGTGCCGTTGTTAAAAAATCTTTAAAAAAAACTACCCAACAAAAAAATTTGAAACTTTGTATTTTTGAAGTACTTTATAAGTACAACAAATATACAAAAAATTACCAATATCTGAGACACTGAGGTTCAGACCCCTGGTTGACTTGATATGGAATGACCCCTATGTAAAACAGAAGTCATGCCTGATGACGTCAGGGCCGATCCCAGCTATACATCACTTGGAATGTAAGGCGTGGACGCACCATCGACAGCGTTCTGCGCTGAGAACAAAGCCAGTCGGCAATTAACATCTAACAACTATGGACGTGTGCCATTGGCTCGCCCGCCGGATGAGTAGTTTTTCGTCTCGCCCGCACATCAAAAAATGTGAATTTTACAGTTAAAATCTGAAACAGTATTTTGAATAACGAGGTAAATGCAGTGACAAATTTAAGTTGGAGTTACAGTTTTAACTAGTAAATGAAAAGTGAAAACGAGGAGATCGCAATGTAGTGAGCGTGCACGAGGAGACCTCTTATGGACGTACATCTAAGGATTACATAAGGGAAGTAAATTACACAAAATCACACAAAAATCAATCAAAATCATGCAAATTTAAGCAATAAACATAAAATGAGCTCAAAGGGGAATCTAAATTATGTACTGGGTGAGCGTGTGTGAGCGTATGTGTGATAGGAAATTACGTAATTAATGGCACTGGTTAGCGTTAAGAGAATTTACTATAATGTTTTCAAAGTCTGTTTTTCTTGTCTTTTAATGAATTTTACTTTTGTAACTTCATAAAGAAGGGTAAATTTTAAATAAAAATGTACCAAGTTAATGTTCACAGAGTAGATGTGTAGAAGAGGGTGTAACGGTACAGAATTGTATGGAAAACAATGTTTTGAATCAAGCGTATGTCCTATGTAGCCAGTGTCCACCGTTTTAGAACCTCAAGTTCATCAACTACGTATGCAGTGTTATTACAAAACAAAACGCCTGTATTTTGTCTCTGTCCTCAAACAGTCCAGACAGATTATGCAACAACATACAGTTTTGTGGCAGCCGTGAATCACGGAGAAAATGACGCCTAGTCATGTATTTCACCAGGCGGCAAAATGTTGCCAAACTCTATGCCTGTCTTATAGCGCCTTGTAAAAATCACCAATGGGAGCGCGGACTGGTGATCACGTGACCAGATCCACCGCAACCGAATTACTGACTTAGCGCAGTAATGAGTTAGTTCTACTGCAACTCATGTCCGCGAGCGGTCAGCCAATTAAAAACCTAAGTCCTCGAACAAGTGAATTAAAAAACAGTGGCCTCGGGCACAAGATAGGCCGAAAATAATATTACCGGCCTATCCAGCACAACTAGTAAAGTGTGAACAATGTAGCGGTCTTAAGTGTATGACTATGCATTACCATAGATAGAAATACTAAATCAAAGCAGTGAAAATTTAATTAAAAACAGTAAACATAGTATAAACAGTGGCGTGAGTGCGCTCGAACCAAGAAAGCGGTCAACACGAGACAGTGCAACAAATCACATGGACACACACGGTGGACGGGTAACTAGCAACCCTGAATATGCATACTCAAATCAGTTTAAAATGAATGTTGATAGTCTATTTTAAAAGAAAGTTTGCAGGTAAACCTAAACAATTGAGATATCTAAGGGAAAGGGGCTTTTATAAAAGAAAATAGCAAGGGGAAAAGATATAAATCACGTACTGGTTCATTAAAAACATAAATAATTTGTCATAGGTTAGTCGAGTAAGAAATGTTCATTTTAATAATCCGTTTTGATTTCACATGTTACTAATGTGAAGATTATATCCATATACCAGAAAGAAATTAGAACTTTAATTGTTATCAAAGTAAGATGAAGTAATTAATTTGTTTAATAAACCAGAAGCAATTTGTAAAAATATAAACTGTTATTATATTTCACCGCCCACCTCAACTAACTTTTCTGCAGCAGGTATCGTCTGTAAGACTCTGGAGAAGGCACCCTAAGGTAAAAGTCTGTTTAATTCGAATAATATACATTGAAGTCCTAAATTTGAAGTAATTTATATAGTTTCACTGACACCCGAGAACAGGGACTCGAATATTTTATTATTTGCATAGAAATTATATAGTTTCAAGGGAGAGAAAATATTGTTCGTAATAATGCAAAGTAAGTCCATTTGATGGGTTCAGTTGACTATGCAGAATCCAAAATAATGTGTTCAATAAAACCACGTTCATTTAAAAATAAGTAGAGTGAAGTATTTATTTGAGTAAACCATTTCTGTTCTCCAAAATATGCTCAAAGAACTCTGGACCTGGTAAGTAAATTCTACAAGGTTGGTAGTCAACGAGTTGGCGGCCAACAGAGTCGAAAACAAAAAATTGTAAACAAAGTGCAATAATAAAATAAAGCAGAGTTAACAATTGAAATTAAATTGTAACAACATTAAAAAATTTTTAACGAATACAGTGATGTAAAAGTATTGCAGAAATTTGCAATAATAAAGATGCCAGGTAATTTAATGTTAATTACTAGTATAATTAAATAGTAATTAATACGTGTGTTATATGTGAGTGACCAGGAAAAAATTATGCAAACGATGATATCGCTTGTGCTATGAGTATGTTTACGAAATAGCAAAAATGAACCAAAAAGTGATTTGTAATTAAAAGGATGCTTTGCACAAAGTGACAATATCTAATAGGTCAAAAACAGTCCTGGAAAAATCAGGTTGCCGTCCAGTATTAATACCACCGGCAATTTTGGGGAGGTCTCAGACTCAATAAATCTTCACACAACGTCACGCTGCCGGCCTGCCGACTGATCAACATCTTTACCACACACACCAAGACTTATGGAGGAACTCTGGATTATCACAAACAACAAACCGTAGACAGAGAACACAGCATCAGCATCATCATCATCATCAAATTCTCAGGATTCAGGACACACACACACACACACACACAACGGTAATGTCGGCAGTATGCAGGTGATGAATAAACAATTATATTTTTGTCTGTGAAAAGAACTCTCAAAAATAAACTTATATATGAACAGTAAAGACTTAAAGTTTTAAATATAATTACTGTACATAAATTTAAAGGGTAGTTAAAGAAAAGAATTTAATTTAATAAGAAAATTTAAAAATATTAATCTTTTGTTGTATATTACAATTTGGGTGTGTCAATAGAAATAAATAATAGGTTGGAAGTAAATGTTATATTTTTTATTTTGTTTAGAGCAACAATTAATTTTATTCTTGAGATTGAATATTATTTACTTCCATGTTCCATAAGGAAATGGAAGTATGGTGATGGCAAAAAAAATCGTGTTCGAGATAATTGCAGATTCTGATTGTACTACCCTCAAAACATGAAAAAAAGTCATTTTTCAAAAAGTGTGTGTGTGTGTGTGTGTGTGTGTGTGTGTGTGTGTGTGTGTGTGTGTGTGTGTGTGTGTGTGTGTGTGTGTGTGTGTGTGTGTGTGTGTGTGTGTGTGTGTGTGTGTGTGTGTGTGTGTGTGTGTGTGTGTGTGTGTGTGTGTGTGTGTGTGTGTGTGTGTGTGTGTGGATTTTTTTCCTATGGCAAACGATAAGGGCCGCAAATTCAAGCAGAATCAAATAATTTTTTGCATACAGGCCTGAATTGTAGAGTACTCAAGGCCTATTGATTCTGGTGAAGATCGGTTAAGAGAAAGGGGTAGTTTACCAGCAACATTTTATGTTCTAACAAGGGTAATTTTATCTATGACAAACGATAACTGCCGCACATTCAAACAGAATCAAATAATTTTTAGCATGCGTTCCTGAATTTTAAAAGACTCAAAGCCTATTGATTCTGGTGAAGATCGGTTAAGAGAAAGGGGTAATTTGCCTGAAATTTTTTATGTTTTAACAAGAGTAAAGTACTCAATTCTGATAAATAGAGTATCCTGATAAGAAGATCATAATAATCCACTGTAGAAACGTAGATGAAATATCTATAAATGAAAATTATAGTTGAAGGGCAGGGGAAATTTTTTATGTGTACTACGTTATCGGCAACAAAGAAGTAGTTTGTTGTTAAAATTCCTTCCCGGGCTGTTTGGCCGTAGTCCAATGTTTTCTGCAAAACCAGACATTTCAGCAGTGCTATCGACTGCCATCATCAGTGAAAATTGAGTGCGCTAACATGAGGTGGTATACGTTAATGACCACAGTACTGTGGTTAAGGCTGAAGCAATAAGTAGAAAGAAGTAGTTTCTATGGAAACATTTCATTTCAAAAATGATTTTAAATTTATATTTTGGAACTTGGAAGTCATGTATGGTTCTCCATACCGATATTTTTGTTCATAAATGAGTTGCTATTATTTAAAATTTGAGTCAAAGTCAGACACACTGTAATAAAAATGTTTACATAATTTGTTTAACATGTCTGTTTAGCTAGTAAGATTATATGGTTGTTTATTTTATATGTCATGAACAGCACAGAAGGTTACATTGTATTTGTGTAAATTTATAAAAGAAAATATTTTTATTTATCTAAGATTCGAATTTTTTTAATATTTGCATATTTTCTATTAATATTAATAAATCATAGAATGATTATTTTGAAACGGTTTTATTTCATGTCAACAACATCTTGTAACGGTACAAAACTATGAGGATTTGTAACATAAATCTTTTCAATTTTATTTAACCCCGAGTATATTTTGTGAATGGACTATATCTTCGAGACTGGTGTGGCTTGTTACAGGAATGTAAAGTTAGCAACAAGGGTGCGCATTCACACACAAGCACACGAACGTCGGCCAACGTTCTCGCGATAATGGCACGTACGTAGACATTCTTTCTTGCTTGGTGCAAAGAGAACAAAGGCAATCGGAAAATAACATCTCAAGACAACGGACGCGAGCAGTTGTGTGCATCCGCCGGCTGGACACAGTTTTCATCTTGCCCGTACATTAAAATGGGAATGTAGGTCAAAGACAGTTCGGCTAATAACATATAAACCGCGCGGTTGCGTTGGTGCGCGGGTCGACTAAATTTCAACAATGTAGACCGATCGGCAGAAAAGGGAATAAATTAAACTTGAACAGTTCGGAAGTGATCAAAATTTAGTGAGGACGTAGTTTGGACACAAACGGTGAAATACAATGGAAGAAGTACAACGCGTGTTCGGCAGGAAACTACCAATAGAGTAACTATGATATAAACCAATAATTATGAAATGTTAAGAAAGCGCTTTAAATTAAAAAGGGGAATTTAAATACTGTATGAGTGTGTGGGTGAGTAAGATGCTGGGTTACCTTCATATAATTTAATTAATTTTACGTTAAGGTTTGAAATTAGCTATTAGAATACTTGTCATGTAAAGTAGCCTAAATGTGTGTTTTGTAATTTTTCGAAGAAAAGATAATTAACATGAACAGTAATAGTTTTGAGATGAAAATGAATACTAAGTAAATTTAAAAGAAAATTAAAACAAATGTTGCAATCGATTAATAAACAGAGCTGATTAATGTAGTCAAAAATAGTGTTTATTGTGTAATGAACCCAGTAACCTCTCTTACAGACTGTGAGTTCGTGTAACAGAATCCTGGACCCAGAAAAGGTAAGAGTTATGAGAATTGAGAATTAATGTCAAAATACATTTATGTCTTTTATTAAAAGTGTAAAAAGATTAAAGTTATCAATGGCGCCCGTACAGGGACAGTTTATACGAATTATATTTCATATAGGCTATGCCTACTCGCAGATGTAAGAGACGTTAGTGGGAGTTACATATGAATTAAAATTAATTACAGAGAAAGAAGAGTATGTTATAATATGATTGATAGATGTATTAGAAATAAGTAAAAAACTAAATAATATAAAAAATGAATACTAATGAAAATAGTAACAAGGACGTCAGCTTCACTGATAGTCAAACTGAGAGTCAAATAAATAGCGATTTAAGTGAAACTGAATCGAGAATAATGGAAGGCGTAACGAGTCAATCGACGCCAACCCCAGTTAAGAAAGAGAATAATAGTGATATGATGAGTATGATGCAGTTACTGTTAAAGAAATTTGACGAACAAAAGAGTGATTCTGAGGTTAAGTTCAATAAAATTAATAGCAAGTTCGATGAACAGAAGAACGAAATTAATGAAATTAATAGTAATTTTAATGATAAATTTAATGAACAAAGTAATAAGTTTGATGCTAGATTTGATGAACAAAATGATAAGATTAAGAATAATTTTAGTGAAAAGTTGCATGAGATCAGAGATGAAATAAAACAACAAAATATTAATTTTAGTAAGCAAGTGAATGAAATTAATACACGTTGTGATGGTATTAAAGAGCAGATATTAGAATCGATAAGTAACCATTGCAAAGAGAAGATTAACGAGATGAATAAAAGGTTAGACAGTAAATTAAATCAGATAATGAATAAGAAGGTAGGTGATAGCGGTAATACGACAAAAAATAGTGAAGAAATAATTAATAACAAGGTAAGTGGTAATTACAGTAATGAGTCCAATATCGAAATAAAAAGTGAGAATAACAATGATATAATTAAAAATGTGGTGCTAGAGAGTAAGGTGGTTAATATTGAGAGTTATAATGAAGATTTTGTTGGAGTAGAATTTAATAACGAAGTGTTAGCGAGTGTTGATGAAATTGTGAGAGAGTGTGAAGAGAGGTTAGGTGGGCAAAGGGCAGATTTTCCCCAAGTATATGGTGAAACAGAATTTTCACAAGTGTTTTATGAGGACAGAGTTTCCTCCAGAAGTTGTGTGGAAGATGAGGTGTCTTCAAATAGTCCCTTCATTTTTTGTGGTGTTCTTGGAAGAGCCAAGAAGTATAGTAAGTTTGTTGTGCCTTTTGCAAGAAAGTGATTATGAGAGAGAGAGAATGATAGAGGTATTTAAGTTAAGTAGAAGTTATAAAGAGTTGATAGAGAGGTTAGAATTGAAGAAAATAGACTATATTGTTGACTTACCTTGTGAAATAAAGATAGATGATTATTTTGATGATACCGTTGTAGAGGACAAACACTTACCTTATGATGTGATGGATATAGTGGAAGAATATGATAAAATAACTTAACTGATGTTGACCAAAATTACTAAGCGTGACTGGACCAAAAATACCAAAGTAAACGGGTTTTATGAGTTGATAGGGGAGAATAATCTGGTGCATTATTCTTGTGATAGAGGGAAAAAATTAATATTCAAGGGTTATTATATAAATCATAATAACGATAGGAGTGTAGTTAAAGATGATAAGTGTTATGTAAAAGTACGACTAATTTACGATGATGGGGGTTAGAAACAGTAAATGAACATTTATTAGTTTAGTTTATGGTGATGACTGGGCCAAATTATGTAATGAGGTGTGGTAAACAGAAAAATAATGACAAAAAATTGTAAATAAGTTTATAGTGAGATTAATTGTGGTTGTGTTGTAAAATATATTTTATGTAAACAATGTGTGTAGGCAGTAGAAATTGATTTAATAATAATAATATTTATCAGACCAAATAAATAATGAGAGTTGGTAATAAATGAATTGTAATTGTTTTGGAGTAAGATAATTAAAATAACTTGTTTTAAATAATTGATTGAATTAAAGAATTTGAGATTAATTAATGTTATATAAATAAATTTTGATAATGAATTTAAATGATGTTTCTGAGATTTGAACTTTAAAATAAATAGTAAATGAATAAAGGTAAAATGTGTTTAGTTGGGGAGTCATAGGATTGTTATAATGTTTCAGAAGGTACATATGGTTGTACGTGATATTTGTGGTGATGAAATGTTTATATTTTTGAATTTATGATGGTAATCATGTTGTATTTGAGTATATCATTGACCATAGGTAAGTAAAAATTTGATAATGAATTTGAAGTAAAGTAAAATGTTTAATGTTTTAATAATAAATGTTAAATGAGTTTAAAATGTTTCAAATTAGGTGATTAAATTAATTTGAGGTAGTTATGGATTTTCTAGTATAATTTTCAATGGTTAACTTAATGTAAAAAGTTGTAAAAGATGGAGTTTGGGCGATAATAATTATTTCAATAAGGCATTGAGTCAGTCAGAGTTAACCTTAAATGGGTATTGGACAAAGTAAGAATTTTTGGAATAAAAGTAATACAGAAACGGGTTAATAGTAGGGACACAGTAGCGGGAGTGCATGTATGCAGAGAAAGTGAGAGTGATGTAATTGGAGAGTAAACAGGTGGTGGTGAAATTTTGTAAAGAGGGTGGTGTGGTAAGGAATCCTCAACGACAGGCATTGTGGCGGGAGGTGAATAGTTGTAAATGGGGTTTGGCGGAGTTACCTGGGAGAGGCCAGGAACTAATAAGGGAATGAGTATACAGGAAGGGAACACACATCCTAGGTACAAAGAGGGTATCAGGTATTTTGTAATAAGAGGAGAATGATTTAAGTGGAGTTAGAGAATTAGTGGAGGTAAATATTTTTGAGAGATTGGTGTCACCCTATATAAATCTGTAAATGGTTGTTAGAAGGAAGAAGGGGGGTAAGGTTATATTTAAATACCCATTCGATAAATTAGATCATTGTGGATGACTGAGAATCACCTAAACCAATTGATGATGAGAAATGATTACTAGAAATTCATAATTATAATGTAATAATAAATGTAACGAGTGAAAGAATTAATAGAATTTGAAACTAAACTTAAATTTGAAATTTTGTAAATTGTATTCAGATGCAAATGAAATGTTTATTTTAATGAAATGAGTTATGAGTTAAATTGAATAATGTTGTGTATTTATGTTATTTGTGTTCAGTGTGCCTAGGGTAAGGTCATTCACCTGACCATGAGGCATCAGCTGATGACTGGTGTGGACTGTATAATGTTCAATGTAATCAATTCATATGTTCTGTTAGTAATTAATTTAATTTAATAATTTGTTTCTTTTTAGTAATTATCAGAATATATGTTTCTGGAATGTAAGTTCATATAATTCTTGAAAAAAAAAAATTTTGTTTTTTTGTTTTGAAGTACAGTTTGTGTTGTGTTTTCATGTTCAGGATATATTGATGATTATGTGTATTGATAATGTATTAACTGATTCATAGTGTTCACATTATACGTTTTGTAACCAAATGTAGTGATAAGGGAATTTATGATAGAAATAAGTTGTTTATTTCTAGTTAAGAGGAGTTATAAAGTAAATTCATTTAAAGGATTTTGGAATTTTGAAAATTGTGAGTAAATTAATTAATTGAAAGAGATGATGTAAATTAACGTCAATGGGAATCTTTGGTGAGGGACTTAGATTTATTTCACTATTTGAACAAAATTTAAATACTTTAATTTGATTTGAAATGGTAACGTTAAGCATATAATTAAAGTTGAGAAGTGGGAAAGAATTTTGTTTAGAAACAAATATAAAATATTTGTGTGAATTATACCTTAATGATGAATGTGGAGATAGGATGTTTAATTTAGTAATGAATATTAACCCAGTATTTTGCTAAAGGCAATCCAGTATATGTGTAAGGGGAGATATATCGGTTGAGGATCTGGTATGGTATAAGGCTAGTTGTTGATTTTATTTGGAATGTTACAAGGTGAGGTGGTACTGTGGTGAGTACCTGTCCGACTTTACGGTGTTGGGGTCTCGAACAGGGAAGTCCAGTAATGTCGTGCAGGTGCAGCCATAGTCACCGAGCTAGGGGGGTAGAGTACCCATGATGTGTTAAAGACTTAAAGGGGGGTTGTTGGCACCATATTCTCACTGATCCTCTTAGGGTTAGCAATGAGAGTTTTTCTGCTTCGGCAGAAAACCTCTCACTGGAAGGGTATTGTAACGGTACAAACCTATGAGGATTTGTAATTTAAATCTTTTCAATTTTATTTAACCCGAGTATATTTTGTGAATGGACTATATCTTCAAGACTGGTGTGGCTTGTTACAGGAATGTAAAGTTAGCAACAAGGGTGCGCATTCACACACAAGCACACGAACGTCGGCCAACGTTCTCGCGATAATGGCACGTACGTAGACATTCTTTCTCGCTTGGTGCAAAGAGAACAAAGGCAATCGGAAAATAACATCTCAAGACAACGGACGCGAGCAGTTGTGTGCATCCGCCGGCTGGGCACAGTTTTCATCTCGCCCGTACATTAAAATGGGAATGTAGGTCAAAGACAGTTCGGCTAATAACATATAAACCGCGCGGTTGCGTCGGTGCGCGGGTCGACTAAATTTCAACAATGTAGACCGATCGGCAGAAAAGGGAATAAATTAAACTTGAACAGTTCGGCAGTGATCAAAATTTAGTGAGGACGTAGTTTGGATGCAAACGGTGAAATACAATGGAAGAAGTACGTGTGTTCGGCAGGAAACTACCAATAGAGTAACTATGATATAAACCAATAATTATGAAATGTTAAGAAAGCGCTTTAAATTAAAAAGGGGAATTTAAATACTGTATGAGTGTGTGGGTGAGTAAGATGCTGGGTAGCCTTCATATAATTTAATTAATTTTACGTTAAGGTTTGAAATTAGCTATTAGAATACTTGTCATGTAAAGTAGCCTAAATGTGTGTTTTGTAATGTTTCGAAGAAAAGATAATTAACATGAACAGTAATAGTTTTGAGATGAAAATGAATACTAAGTAAATTTAAAAGAAAATTAAAACAAATGTTGCAATCGATTAATAAACAGAGCTGATTAATATAGTCAAAAATAGTGTTTATTGTGTAATGAACCCAGTAACCTCTCTTACAGACTGTGAGTTCGTGTAACAGAATCCTGGACCCAGAAAAGGTAAGAGTTATGAGAATTGAGAATTAATGTCAAAATACATTTATATGTCTTTTATTAAAAGTGTAAAAAGATGAAAGTTATCAATCTCACTCCTCTTTGAAAATTATTTAATTATTGTGCAACTACATATACTTGACGCAGCAATGAGAATAAAAAATCCTGCGACCTGGCCGGTGTAATACACTTCATAGTTGCGTTGAGTACTTGGTAACGTATTTGTGTAATTATTTTATAATAATTGTAACGTTGCATAATAAATTCGTGTGCCCAACGTGTGGCTCCATATATGTTAATTATTGTATATGTTCATAATTAATAAGTGTATTATTATTATTGTTATTAATATTATTGTATTGTAATTGTAATATTGTTGTGTATTTCACAACTGGCGCTCAACAAATCTGAAAAAGGAGAGAAATTGTTGGTATGAGATACTTTATAATAATAATAAACATAAATAAATAATATTAAATAAAAACCAATAGAGTTGCGGTTTACCAAGAATAATTAATATAAAATAATAAAACTAATTTAAATTTAATCCTAATACAATGAAATGGTTACACCGCAGAAATGAGTTGATATTGAGGCAATGTTTAGAAGTCTCCAGGAACAAATTCAAAAAAATAATGAACAAATGCAAAAGAATAATGAAGAATTAAACAAGAATAGGGAGGAAGTTAAAGCTGAATTAGTGAAAAATAAAGACAAAGTTAAAGCCAAATTTAAAGCTAAATTCAAAGAGTTTATAGAGCAGTTGACTACAAAACTCGAAGAAACTATTACCAAAATAGAAGTATTACAAGCTAGAATAGAAACAATCACTAAACGAACAAGCTTTAAAGATGGAGAATAGGTTTAAAGAACAGAAAACAGAATGGTCGAAAGAATTAAAAGATAGTGTGAAACAATTAGCTGAACACTGGAATGAGAAGTTTATAGTACCAAAGCGGGAGCAGGATATGAAGATAAAAGCAGTCAGTGAACAAGTCCATGAAAACATCAATAAGACACAGGAGTTGGAAGCCAGAACAATGAGGTTGGAAACTGCCGTAGTAGAGTCTAATAAAACCACAAAGGAATATTCAAGTGAAATAAATACAGTAAAGAAAAATCTATGTGGAGAAGTAGAACGTCTAAAAACGGAATTGAAGAGGGGACCAACGCAGGTGATGGTGTATCCAACACAGATTGATGGAAGGACAAAATTGTTAGTCTTCAAAGGATTAAAGGGAGTCAATCCAATTGAATTCTTACTGAACTGTGAACAAGAAATTGAGTTAATAGGTAATGAATATTTTAGTTTCAACCCTCTTAGACCTATTATCTCATTTATAAACTCTCCTACATATGAAACATCAAAATGGCTAGCAAATATTCTAAAAAAATGCGTCTTCTGAAAAGTACAACATTAGTGATAGCTTTACCTTTGTTGAAACTATAAAGAAACACACAATCCCTCCCAATCATGTTTTAATTTCACTAGATGTTTCCTCCCTATTCACTAATGTAAATATCCAAACAGTGATCAACATTTTAAATAAAAATTGGAACTGCATCTCCACACATACAACATTAGATAAGGATAGTTTCCTTAAACTTCTGTCGCACTGTTGCAATAATGGTTATTTCACATTTCAGGGACAATTTTTTAAACAAACATATGGCACTGCTATGGGTAGCAGTCTCGGGCCCATCTTAGCTTACATTACCATGACCCAGTTTCTTGACACAGTTATCCCTACGCTACCATTTAAACTCCCCTTCTTATATAAATACGTGGACGATATTATAACATGTATTCTATATGACCAACATGACACTATCTTACTCTGTTCAATTCCAAACTAATGGGCTTCGAACGAATACAGTTCACAATAGAGCACGAACAGAGTAGTTCCATTTTATTTCTTGATACCAAGGTTATTAGACAGACAGATGGTACTAGAGTCACTGATTGGTTCATAAAACCCACGAACTCCGGTAGATATCTGCATTTTAATTCCAACCATCCCATACATCTAAAAACTAACTTAATCCACTCAGTATATAAGAGAGCCACCGGTCTAAGTGATCAAGCATTTCATCAAAAAAACACTGAGTTAGTATTTAAGATTTTCAAAAACAATGGTTACCCAGACCACATAATCAAACAGGTAATTCATAAACATCACGCAAATCAGCTGAGCCCCAATTTTACATCTGCCCAATCTAATATACCTGAGCCTAAAGCCGGCTCATACTTTTCTACAACTTATGTTAAAGGGCTTTCTGAAAAACTTAAAAAATGATTCAAAAAACTTTAGCATTCAAAAACCAACATACTGTTCGATCTCTCTTCTCAAGCCTCAAAGACCCGACATCCAAAGACAAACGATCTAATGTCGTATACACTATCCAATGCAATGACTGTCCAGCCATATACACTGGTATTACGTCCCAATATTTACATAAGAGAATTTATCAACATAGGTATGACTGCCATAAAAAAACCCATAATGATAACCCCAACGCTTTAGTATCTCACCATTTAAACACCGGCCATGAATTTGACTTCAACAACACCCAAATTTAATATTACGAAAATTAATTATTTCAAAAGATGCGTACTGGAAATTATTCAAATAAAAAGTGACCCTCACTCCATTAATTTTCGCACTGATACTCAAAACCTCTCGTCCAGTTATGCTCAACTTATACACGCCGTCAAAACATGAATTTGAAGAAATAATCAGTAGTCTCCCTACAGAATGTGTTGGTTATTTTAATGGCCAGCTTGTCGTCAGATATTAATTAGTGTCACACTCCCCCCTAGTGCAAATCTTTCTCAACAGTCTTGAGAACACATGTTACTTAATTTCCTATAAATGTACAAGGGTCGTCTGTTTTGCTTTATAATAAGGAGTTGGTCAGGGAAAATTTACAGTTGTGTGTTTGGCGTCAGCAACAATTGTGTCTCACTAATCATATTATTTAGTATTAGCTAAGAAACATAACATTTCTTATAGACACATATTCAATCAGTTTGAAACTCAATACAGTGGGCATCTCCATTGTGCATAATTTTACACTTAGATGATAAAAAGAAGAGAATAAAATAGTGTTATATTTATGTATGGATTCTCGAATATGTAGTTGGCTTGTGAGGTTGTTTTGTTGTGTGTGTGTGTGTGTGTGTGCGCACGCGCGTGCGTGTGCGTGTGTAGTGCTAGCATGTGTGTATGTACACGTCTACGTGTTAGATTTGTGGTATATATCTGTTTAGAATAGAGTGAGAGAGAGACAGAGCGCCCGAGTGGTTAACGTGAGTGAGAAGGTGCTGTATGAGTCAGAAAGATACGAGAGAGAGAGAGAGAGAGAGAGAGAGAGAGAGAGAGAGAGAGAGAGAGAGAGAGAGAGAGAGAGAGAGAGAGAGAGAGAGAGAGAGCATGTGAGGAGAGAGATTATGACCGACATATATACGAACTACATTGACTATGGTACTCTGTATAGACCAAGTTTCAGGTAAATAACATTGTACAAAATGTAAATATTAAGTAATAACCATTTTCATATAATAGATCTGTTATCTATAATGTTGTGTTATAAAGTCTGTAACCCTTTAATACAAGTTGGTAAATCATTTCTGTTAACGTGTGCATAATTCTCTGTTTTATGAGGATGATAGTGTAATAAAAATGGTGAGTGTTGTAGAGTGCCAATCGTGGAAAATGACAAGTGAGAGTGAGCGAGAGAGAGAGAGAGAGAGAGAGAGAGAGAGAGAGAGAGAGAGAGAGAGGGGGTGTACCTTCACCTCCCTTTCTCAATATTATTAGTACATATATTTAGTAAGATATATATGACCAATACCATAATTCGGTATTGCTGGTACTCACCAAAATTCATTATTTGCCGGGCTCCTCATCTGCTGTTATACACTGTTTTATACCTAAGGGTTCCAGGGTTTCGGGTACAGGAAGATTTCGAAACACAGTGGACGACACAATTGATAATACAATATTCTTGAGGTTAACCATTAAATTTAATTTCACTATACGTTCTTACATACAAACCATGTGTTTACTATAATGACGTCAGGTGGCCTGACTTAAACAAAATGGCGGTTGCCCTTATTATATCTCGTGGTATTCTTTAATTGCTTTATTGTTGGATTAATATCAGTTTAACATTACTGCTGCAGCTTCAAATTTATGAATGAATAGAGTTTTAAATTTATTACACAAACCAATGCCCTCGGCATGTTTTTCATGGCCATACATCCACTCTCTCATTTGCACACTCAGTTTTCGACACATACATTTTTAAATTAACAATTGAATATTAATGAGCTCATAAATAGAAAAATAATGAAAGGAACTTCTCTGGTTTAATCGGTGCTGATGTCCATCCGTTGATTGTGCTTACTGCCCATGGTGATGGCCGGTGTTCGCCTTTTTTAGTCTGCCGCTTAATTAGGTTGATACTGCACTGAATTTACATTTGAGGTAACTGTAAGTGAACAAGTTATATGAGCCTTTATTGCTCCACTATAATGGCCAACATTTTGCCAGTTGTATTTAAATTATTATAAAATTTTGTGCACCCAGCGATACATCGCTGTGGCTGCTATGAAGGATGGCGTTGAAATGAGAGCGAGGCAAATGTAAAATTACGCTTGTGTGTGTGTAGTTCTTACGTCATTCTGCTTTGTCTTACTGGACAACGCCTCGTTACACACATTGTACTCAGTGCGTCATTGTTCTTAGCGATGACGGAGCCGTGTTATAGCCCAATCATAATGCATATTGTTGTACTTCATCATAAACACCGCCATGGTATATTTTGATGTTTTCACGTCCACCGGAGACCTTGGTGTTTTACTCTGGCCGAAATTACGTTGTTCCTTTTTCCAGAGGGACAATGTACCTAACCATTCTGTATGTTTAAAAAAAATACATAATATAACATTGAAAATCCCCATAATTCCCATAATTCTGGTACTGAGTCAGTCTGTACTGTTACAAACCCCCTCAAGGAAAATTTTTGTGTCGAAACACAAAAAATTTCCTTGACTCACTCACACTTTCCTAAAAGGATCAGTCTAGATATGTCACCACAACCCCCTGTAATGTTACCAACAAAATTTTATCATCACTTACCCTTGGTCCCATGATGTTGGTCGCACCCTCTGACCTTACTGGACTTCTCCTGAGAGATCCCTACACCATAAGGCCATGAGGCACTCTACACTCCTGTTCTGACGCTCCAGCCAGCCCAGGACTGCGGTCACAACACCACAAAACTCTGAAACATCCAATACAAAATTCAAAATAGTGGTATAATACACTTACATATCTACAACTGATATGTTCCCCTTTAGACGCATTGGTTTGTGTTTGGGGCATTGGTTTGGTCTTAAAATCAACAGGTTCAACCTCACAACTACAAGACTTAGAATACCTTGATTTTTTACCACCACCTAAATCAATTTCTTATTTGTAAGAAAATAACAACATATCTATAACTACACACATAACACAATATATAAATAATTCTTTAATATACCCCCAAAATACCTTCACCTAATTAATTCTACAAATTCAGATTACAATTATCATGGCAGACATTTTTTCTTTAAACTTTGTTGCTCAACTTATAATCAGTTATTTATTTTGTAAATGGCAGCTTACTAGAATATTTTATTTAACTTCATTTTTAACTTTAAACTTCTCACTTTAAAATATACTATCTCTTAACACTTATTATCGTCCTTACCCCTGTAACGACCTCCTAGCCACACACTCTATTGCCCCCCAACATAATAAAACATCATAAAACATTGTACATTACATATTATCATTGTTACATTTACCTTACATTAAACAATTTAAATTTACATGATTTGTACCAAACTTTATCACATTACTACTTCAACAATTCTCTATTAACTTTTAATTATTTGACCTTCATTAGATTCTATACAACAATTTCAATTTTATCCTTACCCTTCTGTTACAATTACCTTCCTTTGTTACCTCACCTTCCTACCATGAATTCCCTTTTCTAACCCTTCTATCCTTACTCGTTTGGGTGATTCTCTATTACTCATTTTTCTCTGTCTTATTTTGGCATCTGTCAACCTAACCTTACTACCCCTTTTTTCTACTAACCGCTTCTAACCATTAATATATTTTGACACCAATATCTCTATAATAAACCCCCTTCACAAATCCCATTTAAAACCTCTGGCACCGCGCCTTTTTTTGTACTAGTATGTGTGTATTCCCTCACTATGCTCATTCCCTTATCGGTTTCTGACCCTTTCAGATAACCCTTTCCGGCACACAACGATCCCTTCCTGTCTCAACATCTCTCGTTGGACTCCTACACCAATACCCTTATTACAAAATATCACCATCAACAACAAATATAATTACCATCCATATTACTCAACTCTACATATAATCGCTAACCTACTGTGTCCCTAAAATATCTAACGCCTCTTTATATTTTATCAACATCTCAACACTTTATTTTTCCTAACTCCCAATAACTCTTTTACAACATTTCAACTTAATATACTATTACAAATTCATCACTTACCAACTAACAACAATACTTCTCAATAGCCAAATCTATTACCTGCTTAATCATTTACTAACCCTTTAGAATCTAAATTCCATAATATCCTTTAAAAATCATTATTAAACTTCTTTCACTTATTTAAAATTCTACAATACATGTTTACATAAAAATTACATAAAATACACAACAGTAAAAATACACAAATACATAGACATCAATACACAAAATTATACAATTCACATAATCATTAAATCATTCACCATAATCAGTCCTAATCAGTCCATTTTTTAAAAACACTGTCCACACAATTAAATGTTCATAACACAATAAACAATACACAACTACCCCATATCGTCGAACAATAGTCTTATCTTATATCTATATACATTGCTTATTATTGAATCTCTTATATTAACATCATAAATGCATATACCATTCAAATTTTCATTATTTTCCACAAACTCATTTAATCTGTCATGATTGGTCATTGTCCTGTCACCTCCAGTATAATTCGTCACCACTAGGTATGTTATAAAGTCATTATTTCCATTATCATCTTCTCCTACTGCTATATCAGCTTCCTTACAAGGTAAGTACTTATTACTTTTATTATATATCATCTCTACACCTAACCTTTTCATAAACTCTTCATAATTTTTCTTTACTTTATATATCTCAATTTCTCTCTTTCTCTCTCTCTCAAAACATTTCTCACCATCATACCAAGCTACACACTCTTTCTCCATATATGCAGGGGACTCTACTACTTTATCACTGCACCACCTGTGAAGTGCACAAAAAAAACCAGGGACCACTTTATTTGTAGACCTTTTGTCTTCCAAATACGCATTGAAGGCACTCTCGTCCTTCCTAAACACACGTGAAGTCTTTACTTCACCCCCTACTACAACATTAAGGGAAAATCTTACCCCCTGCAACCCCTTTATCTGTAAATTCTCTCTATACTTTCTCTCTAATTCATCAACACTTTTTATCACTTCATTATCAAATTCTACTCCCATTATACTTTTATCACCACTCTCAATACTCACACAATTATTTTCTAACACCATATTTGTAATTCTATCATAATTCTCACCACTTACCTTGTTTTTGTCTATCTCTAACTTGTCTACTTTGTCAATACTACAATTTTGTCTCTGTATTTTCTTTTTAAATTTTTATAATTTCTCTTCTGCTTGGTTTAATTTGACATTCTGTAAAGTATTTTGCTTTTTTAACTTACTTTCAAAACTATCTAGTTTTACGTTAAGTGTACTGTTCATCTGATTTATTTTGTCTTCGAACTTATTGTTTTGTTGTTCGAATTTGTCATTGATTAATGTAAATAAATTTTCTAATGAAATTTTATTTTCGACTATTTTGGGCGTTGAGCTAATGTGTCTTTCCAATAAAATGGATTCTGTCTCTGAATTTTCTATTTCTATGCTATTGTTATTTTCTGCCATTTTGTATTTTAGTATTTTAAATAGTTATTTATCTCTATTTGTATTTGACTACGCAATATACTCAACTCGTATTTAACTATTTACCTTTAACAACATAACCTCTCATTCATTATATATCGTCTTCTGTGTTTCTCCATCTATCTGTTTTATATAAATTAATTTTATATAAAGTCCACTGTGAGGGCGACCAATTGTGAATAAACAAACTACTTTCAATAATATTATTACATATATTTAGTAAGATATATATGACCAATACCATAATTCGGTATTGCTGGTACTCACCAAAATTCATTATTTGCCGGGCTCCTCATCTGCTGTTATACACTGTTTTATACCTAAGGGTTCCAGGGTTTCGGGTACAGGAAGATTTCGAAACACAGTGGACGACACAATTGATAATACAATATTCTTGAGGTTAACCATTAAATTTAATTTCACTATACGTTCTTACATACAAACCATGTGTTTACTATAATGACGTCAGGTGGCCTGACTTAAACAAAATGGCGGTTGCCCTTATTATATCTCGTGGTATTCTTTAATTGCTTTATTGTTGGATTAATATCAGTTTAACATTACTGCTGCAGCTTCAAATTTATGAATGAATAGAGTTTTAAATTTATTACACAAACCAATGCCCTCGGCATGTTTTTCATGGCCATACATCCACTCTCTCATTTGCACACTCAGTTTTCGACACATACATTTTTAAATTAACAATTGAATATTAATGAGCTCATAAATAGAAAAATAATGAAAGGAACTTCTCTGGTTTAATCGGTGCTGATGTCCATCCGTTGATTGTGCTTACTGCCCATGGTGATGGCCGGTGTTCGCCTTTTTTAGTCTGCCGCTTAATTAGGTTGATACTGCACTGAATTTACATTTGAGGTAACTGTAAGTGAACAAGTTATATGAGCCTTTATTGCTCCACTATAATGGCCAACATTTTGCCAGTTGTATTTAAATTATTATAAAATTTTGTGCACCCAGCGATACATCGCTGTGGCTGCTATGAAGGATGGCGTTGAAATGAGAGCGAGGCAAATGTAAAATTACGCTTGTGTGTGTGTAGTTCTTACGTCATTCTGCTTTGTCTTACTGGACAACGCCTCGTTACACACATTGTACTCAGTGCGTCATTGTTCTTAGCGATGACGGAGCCGTGTTATAGCCCAATCATAATGCATATTGTTGTACTTCGTCATAAACACCGCCATGGTATATTTTGATGTTTTCACGTCCACCGGAGACCTTGGTGTTTTACTCTGGCCGAAATTACGTTGTTCCTTTTTCCAGAGGGACAATGTACCTAACCATTCTGTATGTTTAAAAAAAATACATAATATAACATTGAAAATCCCCATAATTCCCATAATTCTGGTACTGAGTCAGTCTGTACTGTTACAGGGGGTAGAAGAGTGAGAGAGGGAAGAAGGGAGAGAGAGCGAGTGGGGTGATAGTGAGTGATAGATCGATTTCGGGTTAGAGTGAGAGGCTGTGAGAAGGACTGGGAGGGGGAGAATGGGTGAGAGAGAAAGGTGATTGTGGACACATACATAAACTACATTATTCTATAGTACTCTTGACTATATTGTATAATATGATTACAATTATTATCCAAGTTTACCTGTTAGTAAAATTTACCAGAAACTTTTGTTTGTAACCCTTGTCAACTAGTTGATTTAAGTCGTATTGTTTTACAGTATTGTGTACATTGTATGTTTCTAAATTATGATTGTTTGTTAACACCAGTAGGGAGTGAAAAATGGTAAAAATAACTTTTAATAATTATGTAGTGAACATCCCCTAATCTGTTTTAGTTATAGGTAATATATTACTTTGCTATATGTTGACTGCTGCAGGTATAAACAATTTATGTACCAATCTAATATCCAATTGTTGATTACTGGTTGTTTAATAATTAAAATAACATTACATTAGTAATTTAAATTGTAATACCGTATAAATTAAGTTCTCTCATACTATAATTTGCTCGTTTTCTTAAAGATAATTTGAAGACAAAAACAAACTATCATAAGTCTTCACATATAAAATGATACATACATACGCACGCACACACTCATATACACCAACATGTTCACCCAAATATTTAATTGTTTCGTTACGTTTGATATTTCTATTGTATTTCATACACAGGTCCTGAAGATGACAATAAATATTGTCGAAACGTCGACGCAAAATAGCTAAAATTTGTATTATTGAATGATCCTCACTAACCATCCACTAAAACATATATATATGAGTCATTGATTGACGGTCACTAAAAATTTAAGGATTTAATAGGTAATGTTTTAACTGATAAAGAGAAAATTCATTTTGTTAGTAAACATATCCAAAACTCTGCTGCACGATGGTATATTATTGTTCGAGATAATTTAACTACTTACGAACAATTTAAAAACTCATTTGAAGGTCACTATTGGAATATTCACACACAAAGACGAATACGAGACCAATTAGAATATGGTAAATATCACGATACTGGTAGACTTACCTTAGAGGAGTATGTCATACAACTCGTCGAAAGAAGTAAAAACTTAAGACCCAGATTTACACAACACGAATTGGTACTTAAATTAGCACATCACTTTTACAGAGATATAAGATTAGCCATTTACACACAAGAAATTAAAACTAACTGCTGAAGATTATTTAATTTTACTTGCACAATCGGAGCACATAGTCAACGAATCACACACTAACTCACCCGAACTGCGAGAGAGAAGTGTAAGTTTTATACTGAGAGAAGAAAATTGTTGTGAAGAGAAAAACACCACTAACTCTCTGAATGCAGGTAAGGGTGAAGAACCGAGAGAGAGGAACGCAAGTAAGTATAGAGAACAGCGAGCTAGAAGAAACAGTATGGGAGTGGTGTGTGTGTGTGAGAGAGAGAGAGAGAGAGAGAGAGAGAGAGAGAGAGAGAGAGAGAGAGAGAGAGAGAGAGAGAGAGAGAGAGAGAGAGAGAGAGAGAAAAAACTTTGTAGAATTTTTAATTCAACTGATTATCTTAAATATTTAGAGGGGAAACCAGGACAAAGAGAGGGGGAGTGGGAGGGAGGGGCAGGGAGGGGGAGGGAGAGAGAGGTTCAGGGAGAACAACACCTTACGCAGGACAGAAAAGGAAACAAGGTAGTGACATAACAATACACAGAGAGTGCAATAATCATTGTTATGTACACAGGAACAAGTGTACTGCCAGTGTGTCGATACGTATAACAATGGGACACAGGAAAGCAGGATGTGAACAGCTGCTATGTTTGTATAGGTAAGGGGGAAAAAATTGTGTCGCTCACCACAAAGGGGTTTGAACGTACATATCACTAAAAAATATTTACTTTTATAAGGAGTTTAAAAAAAACCAATTGTAATGTAGATAATAAGATGTAATTGTAATTTTAAAGTACACATATAAATCTGTGTAAATAAAATTTGAACAACAGTCAAATTTTATTTAAACCCACCTGGGGAATATATGCAACAATACATATATTTGCATATTTGCCCAGGGCGGTATGTTTGTAAATATTTAGCATAGAAAAATATATGATGGAACACTTTTTAACAATATTATGCAGGATAAGAATTGTCAGAAATGTACACCTGCCCCTGCAAGTGAATACAGCGCTTGTGTGTTTGTGTGTGTGAACGCAAGCTACAACAGGCCAAGAGTCTACGATAGGGTGATACGTACGAATTCTCTGTAATCAGGTTTTAACCAGATAAAAATAAACTAATTAATACGTTTTAAACCTGTGAACAAAGACTTATCCCAATTATAAAAACACCATTACATTAAGGAATTTTTAACGAATATAGTGATGTAAAAGTATTGCAGAAATTTGAAATAATAAAGACGCCAGGTAATTTAATGTTAATTACTAGTATAATTAAATAGTAATTAATACGTGTGTTATATGTGAGTGACCAGGAAAAAATTATGCAAATGATGATATCGCTTGTGCTACGAGTATGTTTACAAAATAGCAAAAATGAACCAAAAAGTGATTTGTAATTAAAAGGATGCTTTGCACGAAGTGACAATATCTAACAGGTCGAAAACAGTCCTGGAAAAATCAGGTTGCCGTCCAGTATAAATACCACCGGCAATTTTGGGGAAGTCTCAGACTCTCAGAATCTTCACACAACGTCATGCTGCTGGTCTGCCGACTGATCGACATCTTTACCACACACTCCAAGACTTATGGAGGAACTCTGGACCATCACAAACAACAAATCGTAGAGACAGAGAACACAGCATCAGCGTCATCATCATCAAATTCTCAGGATTCAGGACACACACACGCGCGCGCGCACAACAGTAACATCGGCAGTACGCAGGTGATGAATAAGCAATTATATTTTTGTTTGTGAAAAGAACTCTCAAAAATAAACTTATATATGAACAGTAAAGACTTAAAGTTTTAAATATAATTCAGTTCAGTTCGTAGTCCTTCAGTGTTATGACTGGTTTGTACCCTCCCCGCCCGCATATACCTGTGGTGCGTGTGATACTGAGTCTCTCACAGGTATATGGGACAGGTGAATGACCTTACTATAGATACATTTCAACAATTATATAAAGTACATATTTTTATAATCCTTATCCCTAACATACTGCATACAATTAATACAAATACACAAAATTATATAGTCATTATCATACAATGTTATCTGAAATCATTACAATTAAATCTAGTGCTTAAAATGGTTTTGCTCTCATAGGGACACACATCGCTACTCATTGAGTCATAGTCATAGCAACAGTTACTGAACAGCTCTTTGGATTGTCAACCCCCAACTCTCTCTCTATAGTCGTGTTATAAGCTGACCGCCCACTGTTTACAGAGGTCGTCACCCTCTCACTGAATTTACAGCTACCCTCCTACTTCATCGTTACTTAAAGTCCCCCCTTTATATCCCTGGCTTGTAACTGCCAGCTCCTTTTCCACACACACTATTGTTTCCTGCTGGTGGACTGTGGCGTCCATTTGCATTCCCAAGAATTGAAGTTTACATATATAAGGTATAGACGCTGCCTATACCGTTCTTGGTTCAGCGTTATATAAAATTCGGTATTACTGACGTCCAAGGACACCAGTAATCCTACTACAATGATTCACGCACCCTTATCACGGCACCACCGTCACCTTCGATGATAGCCGCTGTTCCATACTTATGTAGTTTCCCCTGTTTACCCCCCGTTCAATTTCAAAGTTCACCAATTTAGTATCTACTTACATAATTCCAAGGCCAGGGTCTGGTGAAACCGTGACCGCCCGAAATGTGGGGAAACTACCAAAAGACATATAAGGCTCACACTGACACCGTTACTGCAATTCACGGAAGGTCAACTCTTATATGTTTGGGTATATTTAATTGATGTCTACACTAACATAATACATACAATACACTCATAATTAACATTGCGATTATTCCATTAAAACAAACAATTCACATGTAAGGTTGATCAGAAATTACACACCTTACATCCTTACATTTGCATATAAAATTATAAACCTTATATTTTAATTTCAATTGAACTTCTATTAATTAATTATCAATTATTTATCATTTACTATACCATTAACTTTTCCAAAAATCTTTCTTTATCAACCTTCCTTTTACATAATATTTCATTTAAAATTTGCTATTTAGACATTGAACATTTTACTTTATTTAAATTGCATTATAAAATTCATACTTACATTACATCACTCACATACTATCATAGACACACAAATATAAACACCAAATACCAATAACTCCATGTACCTTCTGAAACATTTTAACAACCATGTTATTCCACAACCTAAACACAATTTAACGTTTATTTATTTATTAATTATTATCAAATTTAAATCTCATAAAATAATTTAAATTCATCATCACAATTCAATTATATAACATTGTAAATCAATCAAAAATATTTAAACATCTCAAATTACTTTAATTCCATCAATTATTCAAGAACACAACATATTTTAATTACTTTACTGCACAACAATTGCAATTCATTAATTACTTTCATAATTATTCTTGTTATTTATTTAGTCTGCTCAAATATTATTATTATTATTATTATTATTAAAACACTTTCTACTATATACCCATTGTTTACATAAAACATTTTACCATACAAACACAATCAATTTCACTAGAAATTTATTTACAATCTTTTGTCATTATTTTTCTGTTTACCCCACTTCATCTCCTAAGTTAGCAAGATCATATCCATAAACTAAAACATTTAAAATGTCCATTTATTGAGTTTATAATTACCCTCCATCATCGTGTAAATATCTGATATATTTATAACATAAATCATTTTTATCGACCTTCGATTTGTTATTTTTATTATTATAATAACTATCTGTGTTCTCAAATGTTTCCATCATCCAGTAACAATGTTTTATAGGCTTACCCCACATTATTATTATCTCATACAACCTGTCTACATTCGGAATTCTGGTCTTGTCACCGTCAGTGTTTTTGTTTAACATTCTATCATCATACTCTTCCACTACATTCATCATATCAAGTAAGTTTGCATCATTTACAGCAGTATTACCAAATATTCATCTATCTCTATTTCACAATGTAATTCACTTTTTTCATCTCTCTCAATATCTACTAACATTTCATAACCTCTATTAACCTCAAAAATCTCTATTTCTCTCTTTCCCTTTCTCTCATCACAATACCTCTCATAACCCCCCTGAACTATCTCATTCCACGCAAAGGGCCACACAAACTTACTATATGTCTTGGCACTTCCAAGACCATCACAAAAAATAAAGGGACCATCTGAAGACACCTCGTCTCCCACACAACTACTGAAGGAAACTCTGTCCTCATACCATATTTGTGAAACTTTTGTTTCACCATAAACTAGGGGAAAACTTGCCCTTTGCCCCTCTAAACTTTCATCACACTCTCTCACACTTTCATCAGCACTCGTTAACAACACTTCGTTACTAAATTCCACTTCAAAAAAATCTTCCTTATCACTCTCGACATTAATCACCTTACTCTCTAATACCACGTTTTTACACATATCATTATAATTCTCATTTGTTTTACATTCATCACTTACCTTGTTATTAATTATTTGATTTGCTTTACTTTTAATTTGTTCCTCTACCGACTCTACCACTTTCTCAATAGCTCGTTTTAATTCGTTACACTTACTCACACACTTATTTTTTACCTCATTAATATCAATTTTAAGTTCATCACATTTAGCGTCAAATTTATTATTTTGTTCATTGAATTTGGTGTCAAAACTTCTCTTTTGTTCATCAAATTTTCTATCAAAGTCATTGCTTAATTTATCAAATTTACTATTTTGTTCATCAAATTTACAATTCATTTTATCGAATTGATTTAATAAAATACTCATCATGTCATTATCAAATTTGTTATTATATTTTGTTGAGGTTGGGGTTAATTGGACTCCTGAATCCTCTGTCATATTTGTTTCATCTGTAACACTTATTTCGACTATTTTATTGTCCTGACCCACATTTGGAGTCGAGTGGACCTCAAAATTATTCATAATATTTGATTCATCAAAATTGTCAACATTAGTTATTTCATTTACATCGTTTTCATTATTTCCTGCCCTTTTTAAGTTGTAACTTTACTGACTTTTGTTTAACTAATCTTTACTTTACATATACAACATATACATACAACATTATGTACTTTACGTAATTTTTTCGTACTGTTACTCAACCTACGAATCACGTTATTCACTGTAGGTGCGGAATTTTAATTTCCAAAAAATTAGAACTCTTTCCAAGTTCGTGGCGCCATCTGTTACTAGCCAAATAATTACAGAATTATAAAATTATAATTACCTTCTCACCTACCTTAATTTTGGGTCCAGGATTCCAGCACGAACTGTGAATGCAACGTGATTTTGAGGTTGTGAAAATAACACACTCGACTCGCATTAGTGTAAGACAACTAAAATTTTATTTTATTCTTTAAACTGCTTTCAAATTACGAACTATTCATTCCTTTCCTTCTCAAATCATGTTATCAATTCTTTCCAAATAATTAAGACAAAACAAAAACATTCTTTAACTATTAATGAAACAATCTTATATCAATAAAACTTATATAATAAAGAAAGCAGCCCAGCCTGCTCACACACAACATTCATACCATTTTAATTCCCCATAATTTAATTATTTAGGGCCCAATAAAAAAATGAAATTAATTTTTAATATAAGTGTCAGTAGATTACTTCACCCTTGGCGCCTCTGATGACCACGCGCCGCACTGCGTATTTGTTCGAATGATTTTCTTTAACTCATCACGTTTCACTCTTGCTTGTTCACTTCATTGACTTTGTTTTGATACACCGGTTTATTTTACAGACTGTTTAGCACTTTCATAGCAAAAAATTTAATTTTGATCTCCACGCATTCTTTGCGCTCCCGGCCGGGAAACGGAGGTAATTCAACTGATTTTATTTCACATTTTTTATAAAGTTTTCGCCCGACCGGGTACACGCACCACTACTCGCGTCCGATATGCTTAGTTGTTTATCGTAGACTCCTGTACCGAGAGCATCAACCAACTCCCACCACGTCGAGTTGCTTGATAGGAAATCAATGCCTTCTTCTGTTAAAATGTTCGTCACTGTACCCAAGGTATGGGTTGTCCAGGTGTATTAGACGTTGACGAAACTGCACTGCCTTTCGTCACGTCACTCAAGTGGGTGTGGTTTCACTTATATTTCCGCCCGCAACCCAGCACGTGGCAAACAAATTTGTTACAATTGGCCATGTTTGTTCGGCTTGGCCTGAGACTGTAAGCGTCGTCTGTGCGCACCGCTGGTGTTCGCGCGTTTGTGTGCGCCACACAGCACTGGAATTCTGGGAATTATACTGCGTTCTCCAGTCACACCTTGCAACACTATGTGACTGTGTTCTTTGTCTTACTGAAACAGTCTTACACCGTATTTATACATGGGAGTTACGATTGAAAATGAATTAAATTTAATAAAATAAAATACCCCATTTTGCCCCATTACAGTTATAGACATGTTGAAAATTGATTTTATTAAAATTTTGTAAAATAGCTATAAGGTTTGAAATAAGAAATGGGTATTGGACAGTTATATAAGAAATAAGAACAGTTACATGACATACAACTGTTGTATGTCAAAATGCCCATAAATTTATTTTCTGTCATGTCAAGTGCGAATTTAGTGCATGAGTGCATGTGTTCTTCGTATTTACATGAATAACTCTGGTGTAAATTAACGTATCGAATTGAAACTTGGACAGCTCATACTTCTGAATTAGCGCTACATTTTTCATATGTCAGACTCAAAATATATTATTTAAATATGTAATTTTTACAGAACTGACTTTTCTAAAGAATCCTTATCTTCTGAAAGTCATAAAACTTTTAGATAAAATCTATACATGCTTTTGTCTTCAGCAAAATTGATCAGGACATATGTCTATCTATCTAACCCATCAATCACGTGCTATAGGTTTTAACCAATCGGAGGCTCCAATTTTCATTCAGCTTGGCCCCTCGCGGAAGAAGATTCATCAGTTCAACCTAGCAGCTCGGCCTTAACAGACGTTGTCTCTGTGCGAGTTTGTTGTATCAGTATACGTTCTACATAAGGGTTACGAGTATGGGGTCTTAGCAACGAGTTGCCGATTTGCTAGATCGTTTGGGTATTATAACTCAAAATAATTTAATTATAGATTAAACAGTGCTATCTCGCGATAGTCAAGATTTTTCCGCATAAGAATCAGGTGTATTTGCCGAAATACACCTGGGTGAACGCGAGGACACGTCAAGATACCGGAAGGTGTACGTAAAACACACCGAATCGAATTAAATAGTTAAACCCATTATCAAGCCCTGAGGTAATGAGATAAACTCTATCGGTGAAACGGCACGCGTGCATGTGTCACGAGAGTTCTACGTGTCATCATTGCAGCGGATCCAGCAGATGGCGAGTGGCAGTGAAGCAGTTCAACGGTTCGTGAAGGGATTTCATCAAACAAGTAAATAGACTATAAGAGAGAAAAACATTCAAACCATTTTACAGACTCTATTAAAATTTAAAAATAAATAATTTATGTTCAAATCACAGACCACATTAAATTTGTTTTAAAATTGTAACGGTACAAATAGGTCAGTATAGGGATTTTGGGTAAATAACAGGTATAAATTTTATTGTAAATTAAGATTTCATAATCCATGAGTGTAAAGTTTTCTAACGAGTGAAACGACACAGTAAGCAGTGAAGGGTTCGTGTCAAGGTCAGTGGCGTACGTGAGAAACGACAGCGACTCTGCCAAAACAACCTGCCGATCCGATGAAAATGTCACTTAAAGAATGCGATACGTAATTGCTGCGCCTTAAAAAACTAAGACGTCATCATCGAGAACAATAGAATTGATGACGCGACAATCCTTTCCACCTCAGAAATAAGCGCCATATTGTCACTCTCAGTCGACTACTATCTTTCGTGCGAACTGCACGTTAACTAAATTGCTGGTCAGCAAGCCTTTAAAGTAACAACAGTGATGTAACCAAAATGTGAATTTGCAGAAGATTCAAATAATAAAATAAATAACTTACACTTGACCATAAATAGAAATAAAAATAGTTTTGAATACTCCATACACAGAAAACCATCTCAAACTAATTTAATAATTCCAAATAAGTCTAACTATCCTCCCCAACATAAAATGACAACATTCAATTCAATAATACACCATATGTATAGAATCCCACTAAATGAAAAAGAAACAAACAAACAAAGAAATATTAGCAAACAAACAGCAATAGATAATGGATACAAAATACAAACTATCAATAAATTAAAAAATAAAATAAAACAAACTAACGCCTTTTAAAACTTCATGTAAAAATCAACCTATTAATGATAATATAAAATATACACACCTATAATGGAAATACTACTCATAAACTAAGCAAACTATTTAAAGATACAAATTTGAAAATATCTTATAACACAGATAATATTGTTTTTAATGAAATACAACCTAAAACTAAATCCAACATTCACAATAAAAATGGAATTTACAAAATAGAATGTCCAGATTGCAATCAATTCTACGTAGACCAGGTGAAGAAAAAACTATTCGATAGATTCCTTCAATATTGCAATATGTTTTTAAAACTTAATATTTACAAGTCTAATCTGCCCACACACTGTTTAAATAATAAACATCAATTTCCAGACATTCAAAATGTCAAACTAATTAAAAACGTACAAAAAAGTAACAAAATGAATATCTGGAAATCTCAATATTTACAAACACATTAATAATAATTTATTAATTAAAGGACAAATTCAAATAAAAACAAAACAAGATGATTTATTTAAAATTATATATTTATTAAAATAATGAAAATAAAACATTTAATAAACTGCTGACTATGTAAATGAAAACATTACAACAACCAAAAATTAAAGCGAATAAAATTAATTATTCGTTAATTTTTATTATAGTTGAAACAAATTGATTATTCGTTAATTCATATAAAAACCTCAATTATTTTCTATGAAATGTCAGGTGAAAATACAATAACATAACTTAATAAAATTTTACTTACAGACGTATTTACTATTTGAAGACATATTCTTCACACACACACACACACACACACACACACACACACACACACACACACACACACACAATTTGATTACCTTCTCAAGTTAACAGCAATGTCTTTGTCAGGGTATAAATCCAAAGGACTCAAACTTGCAGTCAGGTAATGAAGACCTGAATATGGTACAAGGTTTGGTGCCAACTCACTCATATCCAAATTCAAAGGGCCAGGAAATCGTGATCCACTAAACACACATACGCAGAAACATTAATGAACAAGAAAATAGTATAACAGTAAATATGGCTTTTTCTGTAGAAATTTTATTGCAGTGAGCCTGTGAAATTTAATTACAGACCCTGAATACAAAAGAAATCAAATTAGAATCACTCAAAAATGACTTCAGTATAATACACTAACCTGGTAAGATTAAGTAACATTTTTACAATAATACTGTTCATATCTTTGTATGGTGTCCACCCCTCTACTTCTCTACTGATCTTCTTGCGAGAACATATGTCTGTTAATGCCTGAAACAATCAACTAATTGGTAACCAATTTCTTTATAAGGCTTTTCTAACTGATACACTTTATTTTAGAAAACATATACAATTTTAGAATACAAATTTTTTAACATTAATAATTACATACTGCTACTGTTTTTAACATTCCTGACAATATTATTTATTGAATACACATCTAGGAATATCTGGAGAACTACACAGCAATTTTCTTCACACGTAGTTGTTGACAAATTATAATGTTTGTCACTTATCATCTGGACTACTGCTAACCATTTCTGTACATTATGATAAACAACTTAAACCATGATTTATCACTGACCATCTCATACAACACCACATAAACACAAAGACAATGTTCACAACATATGGCCATGCCATACATAACTACCACACTCTTACAACAAAACATAAATACAAAGATACCGTTTGCACGTACACAGTATATTATGCCATGTCCACTTCCTCTATGCACACTTCTCAGAGATATGTTAACCATGAAAACATTATTAAGAAAGAATTAGTTTTACCCTACACTCATTCCCCGCACCTTCAGCATGAGCAGTACCTTGTAACTGATATTATATGTTTGTTATATGCTCATTATCTGACAAATGTTTTAAACAGAAAATCTGGCTTACAAGCAGATTGGAAAGAATGTTTCTAAGATTACTGGTATTCCAACCTAACAATCAAATCAAATTAATTAAATTTTTACATCGTGAACTCTATTCTGAAAAAATTAAACTTCTGCCTTTAACGATTTAATATGGTTACGAATCAGTCTCACATCTTGTTGCATAGTTTGTGGAGTGAAGTGTTACGTTCTCCATGATTACCATTTGGAGAAAATCATGTTTTTAACTTGTTAAATCAAATACTGAATTTTCATTTTTAAAGTGCCACATACACTTCTGTATTGATACAAATAGTTTACAGCAATAACAACTTCAAACATTGCATTATTCTAAATGAATATTAATAATTACTAAGATTTTATATTGTTGCGACGGTCTACTGATTGTCGTACAGTACAGTGGAAAACAAAATACAAGACACCAATTAAGTCACTAATCACCAGGCTTTAATTATCATAATTAACAGTTTGTAATCAACAAGTTATTCAACAAGATTATACTCGTACAATAATTCAAGTTAACCTTTCCAGACAAATAATAATGTCAACTATAAAGAATTTCGCACTATAATCACTTTTCACTAATACACCACTTATGTAAGATTACACACTGTGTAAATCGCCCGACAATAACTGAACCTCACTTGAATACATCGCCACTTAAACTGAAACTGAGCTTCGCTGAATGCTTATATTTATACCCTGCTGAGATTCCAGAATAATCCATAACATGCATCAACACTACTAGAAAACACTAGAGCATAATTGCTTGCGGCCTTGAACACAGTGCACGCGGACTGGTGAAGTCTGAAACAACCTCGGTCAGGGTGACGCATATTAAGAGTCACACGAACGCACACAACATTACAGCTGGTTCTGCTGGGATAGCTGAGAAACATGTAGAACATTCTTGATGGCATTAGAATATAATGCAGGACTCTCTCAGTGGTGGCCCAAAGACAGGAGCACTGAAGCTTCATGCTTCAAAGGGCCTCATGAAACTGAAATGTAACATTAAACATGATTTTAGTTTTGCCATTCGGTGATAGTGTATTATTGATTGTAATACAATACAGTATATTGGTTGCAATGCCTTTTTAATGAGTAACATCGGTTGTGTTAAATTTTATTTCATTCAATTTTTCAAGTATTGTTCACATTCTTATATTTGGTTTGGTCCTTTACATTTTTACTGCCTTTTGCTACATTTATATGTCACAGATATTAAGTAATATGATCGTTGTACCAATGTCTTCCTCCAGTACCAATTTTTGGGGCTGAAAAATAAATGGTGCTTAGACTTGGCAAATCCAAGAGTCACTACTGTACTGTGTTATCATTTGCTAAATAGGGTACCATATAAGAAAAACAATATACACCATTTTTCTATACAAATGGCGTTTTTAATATAAATAATAATGTTATGTTACTGATGTCATAGTGTAACAGATGTTACATTAATTGATCCATGATTTTCTCCCAACATTGTTCTAAGAATAATGATGTTTGCAGTATCTTCTCCTCGTAGACTTATTTAACGTATCTGAACTTCATTTTCCTGCTTTCACTTAATAAAGGTATATTTATGGAATTTACATTGCTTTCTAATAAGCAAATTCTTCGTCTCAGCTTACACCTTCTTGGGTGGTATTTCATTTTTAATGTTTAAGTAAGAATTTTCTTCAGGGCTAATGTCCACACACGTTTTGTTTTGTAAGATATTATTTGTCCAAAATCTATCTCATTATAATTTTCCTGTCTTTGACATTCCACAATTTTTCTTACAATTATGTATGACATTTTAGCTGTAAAATCTAAGGCTAAATCCAAATACTAGCACTTTAAAGTCCAGTGGTAAAGACACAGACAACTACTAGACTTTAAGCTGTGTTTCTGTAAATGGCTTTAAATTTTTCAAGCCAGAATGTTCCAATGTGTACTGTGATGTGCTCACTGCTATTTGGTAAAATTTAATTCTTTCATTTTCAGAGAAAATACAGTTATTTGAAAAGTTATTTTTACTTTCAAAATATTCACAAACTCCAGTCACCTTAATTAGACAGGAGTTACAATGAGAAGAATAACTGATCTTGCCAAACAAGAAACAAGCTGAGGAATAGTGGTAGGCCATCCGTAATCAGTGATGAACTCGTTCAGAAATGTTATCAAAAAGTCGATGAAAACCAGCGGTTCACAATCTCTGAGCTTTCTGAACAATTCGCACAAATTTCTCTTTTGTATGAGGTAGTCACAGTAAAGTTAGGCTACCGGAAGTTCTGTACTCGGTGGGTACCGAAAGTGCTTTCTGAGAACCACAAAACACAACAAATAGGATCTGCCTTAAACTTTCTTTCACATTATGACGCGGAAGGAGAAATGTTTCTCAACAACATTGTGACTGGCGATGAGACTTGAGTGTCATACACAGATGCTGAGACAAAACAGTGGTGTGTGGGGTCATACCACTTCACCAAAAACCCAAAGAAAGTCCGACAAACTTTGTCTGTCAGGAAGGTTATTGCAGCCATTTTTGGGGATGTGAAAGAAATACTGCTTGTGGAGTTCATGGAATGTGGAGCAACCATTAATTCTGAAGGCTATTGTGAGACTTCACAAAAAACTAAGAAGAGTCGTCCAGAACAAATGCCGAGGTCTGCTGACTTTTGGTGTCGTATTTTTGCACAACACTGCTCGGCAAACACAAGATCTGTTGCATCAATTCAAATGGGGCATTTTTTATCATCCGCCATATAGCCTGGATTTGGGTCCCCATGATTTTCACCTGTTTATGAATATGAGGAAGTGGCTTCGGTCCCAGCGCTTTGATGACAACAAAGAACTTCATGATGCTGTGACAGGTTGGCTGCAATCCCAAGTGGCAGAATTCTGTGAAGAGGGGATTTCCAAACTGGTCAAACGTTACGATAAATGCTTCAATTTAAATAGTGATTATGAAGAAAAAAGTGAAAAGCTGTAGTTTTTAGACGTATATAAAAAAATGTATGTACGAGGGTCATTCAATAAGTAAACAGACAAACAGTTGTAGAAAAGAAATTAATTGTAGCAGCTGATTGAAACTTTCAGGAGTGTTACCTGGCAACATCGTTGTGAGTTTTGATCAGCTATTCAATAATATATTGCATAAACATAACCAATACAGTTTTATTTATGATGGCGTGTCCTCTTGAGGAAAGTACTTTTGAAGAACAGCGTTCTGTTATAAGATTTTTGGATTTGGAACCACTATAACCACTAAGTTGGATTTACTATTTTGAACCTGAGTCAAAGCGACAAAGCATGGAGTGGAAGCATCCCAGTTCACCTGCCAAAAAGAAATTCAAAACCCAGCCATCGGCTGGTAAGGTGATGTTAACCATCTTTTGGAGCTCCCAAGGCCCAATTTTCTGTGATTACCTACAAGACCAGCGTACCGTCAATAGTCAGTACTATTCTGACATGATTGTGAACAAAGTTAAGCCTGCATTGAAGAAGAAATGTCCGGGATGGCAGAGGAAAGGTGTGATTCTTCTTCACGATAATGCCCGCCCACACACGGCAAAACTGACGCTCGAAACAATAAAAAAAGTAGGTTGGGAGATTAGCTTCATCCCCCTTATAGCCCTGACCTTGCCTCACCTGACTTTTTCTTGTTTGGCCCATTCAAGGAGACTTTGCGTGGTGTCAAGTTTCAACAGCAATGAAGAAGTGAAGGAAAAAGTCCAAAACTGGCTTCGACATCAAGGTAAACAATTCTTTGCTGAGGAAATAAAAAAGCTTGTAAAGAAATGGGACAAGTGCACAGACGTTGCTGGAGACTACGTTCAAAAGTAAAAAAGAAATTGTATTGATTGAATAAAACGTTTTGCACCACACCTGTTTGTCTGTTTACTTATTGAATGACCCTCGTATCTACACCCATGTTTTATTTATAATCAAAGGTTACTTTCCGGATAGCCCTCATATTAGTAGCAGACATTATGCCATATTATTTCCTTTTTTTTTATTTTACATTTCTTATCAATAAATTGTTCAGTATCATCAATTCTATGATGCCTATTCCTATAATTCTCTTTATCCATTGTTTTGCAATGCATCTGTAAATTAAATTTAAAACACAGTCCACTCTCTACAAGATGGAAGTCATGTATGTCTTACATGTAAGTACTGTTCTATTTTTACAGTCACACAATTAGATAACACCACTTCAAAATAATTATAACCATCATTAGTAATACAACAGACAGAACATTTTATAAATCAGTGCTTTCAGTTTGATCACAATCAAATAATTATTTTGAACAGAGTTAGAAATTACCACTATAAACAGAATTATTTTCTCATTAAGTTGTAAGTATAACGTCATTAGCACTTCCTCCAAGGGTAGCACTGTCTGTGGACTGACCTTCTCCTCCAGTGCAGCTGAACTACGCCTACAGTTGGATTTTTAGACTCATAATTAAACTTGTTTTTCAATATGAAAATTAAGTTATAATATGGTTTAAGGGGAGATTGAAAGGTCAAAATATGAATTTTTTTACTTTTTCCAAAAATTAGCGTATTATAATATTTGGAATTTCCTGGTTAAAATGATATATAAATTATATTTGTGATGTTCTTAGCAGTATTTTTTTTTATTTTATAAAGTTACTTGCACACACATAAAAATGGGTCATTTTGGCATATATATATATTTAAATGTCTTTATCTCTGAAACTGTTCAACTTAAAAGGCTGTAGTTTTCACTAACAAACACAGAATATTTGCTTCTGTATGTTGGCTACCCTGTTGTTTACAATATGTTGTGCTTTTGGTTTCTATTTCTATCGCAATACACATCAAACCTATCGCATTTGATGGAACATGGCAGAAATGAGGACACACCTCTAAGAACTCAGTTGCAACAGTTACGAGTATAGACACAGGTAAAGTAATTGATTTTGAGGCATTAACGAAACACTGCTATAGCTGCTGTGATGAAAATACAAATAATGAACACAAACCAAACTGCCAGAAAAACTATGAAGGGACAAGTGGAGGAATGGAGGCTGCTGCTGTGGTGAACATTTTCAGGTGCTCAGAACAAGAAAGGGATGTTCGTTACACACAGTTTCTTGGTGATGGTGATTCTAAAGCTTGTAAGTGTGTTATTGAATCAGAATCATATAAGGATATACAGATAAAGAAAGTGGAATGTGTTGGACATGTGCAAAATAGAATGGGCACACGCCTCAGAAAAGTAAAACATAAAATACTCTGCGCACTACGGTGCTATCAGATGGTAAGCTACTTAGGGGTCGACTGACCGATAAAACAATCAATGAACTTCAGCAATATTATGGAATGGCAATTAGAAATAATACAAACAATTTGAAACATATGAGAAAAGCAGTCTGGGCCACAAATTTCCACAAACTCTCAAATGACAGCCAACCACTACATTTACTTTGCCCCCCTGGACCTGAAACATGGTGCAAATTCCATGTTCAGCACTAAAGAGGCAAGATCTAACAGAAGGAGAAGACTTCTTGAGAAGGAGGAAGACAAGGAAGGGGACCCTGACTATATTGCTGGGTGCTACTGAGTCTTCATTTGCAAATACAAGTAAGTTTTTACAACTTCCAACTTTAAATGCGATTTTCTCTAATTGACTTTTTTTATTACTTATGACCCATTATCTTAAAAACTACTTCAGCCAGCTACCTGAAAATTTCTGAGTTGTTTTAGCAAATAGGACAACAGCCACAGAAGCAGAATTAGAGCAACAATTTTGCATACATTTGAAGCTAGAAGTTTTTAAATACAAATACTTTATAAAAAAATAGAACGTTTTTTAGAAAATTAATACCACCTTGCTATCTATAGCAGTAATTAATTAATTCTGCTTCAGTGTACACAAAACGTATTACAAAGAGAGCTGTAAAAATTTGGAAGTCCTACATCTAGTGGTTTAAGAGGTACAGGGGCATAAACCTGGTTAATTTAACATTAGCGAGATAGGCCTTTCAAACTCCCCTTAACATATTCTCTAATCCCAACAAAACCTCACTTGCCAAACTAAGCCTGTTTTCCCCTGTGCGTCCTGTGCCACAGACTGCCTAGTTCTAGCCAATTCTGTTAGTAACTTTTTATTTGGTATAAATATGCTCCAAGCCACTGATTTATCCCTTCATGTACTAATCACAAAAAGACAGTCAACTGAGGCATCAATATACCTGCAGGATAAGTAATGTATCAAAGACCATTAAACTTGAATGCCGTCTTAAAGACATTTAAGAATCATCTACAGACCTATTTTGATGTTTGACAGCAAGATATGGATGTTGAGTGAGAGACACAAGAGCAAGATAAAGGCTGTGGAAATAAAAAATCTGAGAAGAGTCGTGAGGTCACAAAGCAAGACATAATGTAAAATACTGACATACAAAGAGAATTAGAAATTTACCTGAATTTCATAGAAGAAAAATGATTAAGTTGGAGCCATTTATAATGTAAGAACTGTGAAAAGAATTTAGGAAGCGAAAATTGTAAAAAATATGAAACAGGAACACTTAGACAGACAGGATATCAACTGCTAATTGCTAATCTTTCACAAAATAAAGGGATAGTCTGGGAGGCGCAAAAAGATTAATGAGTGATAAAAAAGAGTGGAAGAAAGGCTCTAGCCAGGTAGGATACTCAAAATCCCCTTTCCGGAAATCAATCCTGAAATTTTGGTGTTTTAATTCTGTTAATAAATAATTATTTTATTATACTTTATTATTTTATGTAATCTACTTTGAATGCAGTTTAAATCATTATGTTTATTACTTGAGCGTGTCGCCATCTATGTCGGTCGCATTGAGTTATGTATCCTAGATACCTATGTTTTATTTACATTACATGTGCGCTTGTCATGAGTGATTTATTGTATTGTTTAATGTACCAATAAATATCAGTTCATTTAATTAGATCATTGTGTTTTATCAGTAATTGCTTCCTGGTAAATATAATAACAGGTTATGGGCCCAGAGAAGTAATAAAACACATTGTTGAATTGAATTGTGGACAGTAATAATACGCAAGAACCCTTTTTTTTGTTGCATGTGTCAGTAAGAATTGAGTGCACAAAGTCAGTTGTAGAGAAAAAACTACATTAAACAATAGAAATGGATTTAGTCAGATCAAATTTAGAAATGTTGAAAAATGATTTGCAAGGAGGTTCCAATTCATGGATATTCAAACTTAACCTAACCTTAAAATCAAAAAGTATTTATCAAATCGCAACGGGAGTTAAAATTAAGCCTGAAGGAGATGAATCAAGCCCAGCTGTAAAAGAATGGATTGAAAAGGATTTAGAAGCACAAATATTAATTGGATTGAATGTTGACAGTAATATAGCCAAGAAAATTGCAAGGTGCCAGTCCGCAAATGCTATGTTAGAAAAGTTGGAAACCTTATATGGAAAAAAATCAAACGCTTCAGTTGAAGGCCGGCAAAGATTATTTTTTAATTATAAGTATGATGAGCACAAATCAGTAATAGAAAATTGCATGACAATTCGACAATATGCTGATGAATTGTCTGCACTAAGTGAAAGCGTTAAAGAAAACTGGATTATGCAAAGGATATGAGGTATACTTCCAACAAGACTGCATCATTTTAGAACGTCTTGGGATAATGTTATTTCCACAGATAAAACGTTGAACAACATGTTTGAGCGTTTGAAATTTGAAGAAGACAGGCAAAAAGAAAGTGAACAGACCAATAATAAGTGTCAAAGTGCTCTTTCATATCAAAGGGACAGAACAATAATAAAACAAAGCAAGTGAACGTAAAGGAATGCTTTAAATGTGGACAAAAAGGGCACATAAAGAAGTACTGCAAGAATAAACCTAGTAAACGTTACATTGAATATTGTAAGAAAAATTATCCGTGTAATAAGTGCAATGAAATTGCACTTTCCAATTTAAGTGCAATTGAAGTACACTTTGCCAAAAATTGTACCAAAAATGTAGATAGTAAGTCAGAAAAATCAGACAAATCTAAGTCAAAAAGTAAATTGATGATTAATGTTGGATTGTCTGTTACTAATATACAATATATATCAATGAAGAATGACTATCAAGATCTGTGGTACCAAGATTATGGTGCCACTCAGCACATGACTTTAAGGAATGACTGGTTGAAAAATTATACTGTTTTACAAGAACCAGAAAAAGTCATGATTGGAGATTCAACACTTATAGAAGGTGTTGGTGTCGGAGACATAGATTTGTTAGCTTATAATGGTCAAGATTGGTGTAACATAACACTGAAAAATGTTTTGTATACACCAAAGATACCCTTTAACTTATTTTCCGTCACTAGTGCCTTGGACAAGGGTTATCGTCAGGAAGTAGACACAAATTGCTCGTATTTTTTTGATTCAGACACTGGTGAATTAACAGCCATGGCGAACAGAGATGGAAGATTGTTTAGAATGATGTTTCGCTATGAAAAGTTAGAAAAGTGTATTGTTGCTATGTCAACTAAAAAGTGGCATGAAAAATTAGCACATCAGAATATTAGTTATGTAAGAGACATTTTGAAGAAAAATAATATAAAGTATGTAGACGATTGGGATGACTATGTGTGTGAAGGATGTGTTTATGGCAAACACCATCGTCTCCCACATCCAAGAAATTTTGAAGTGGCAAAAGAGGTGCTTGATGTAATTCATGTAGATTGTGCGAAATGAATATAAATTCTTTTGGAGGAGCAAAATATTTTTTTATGCTCAAAGATGATTTCTCTCATTTTCGCACTGTCTATTTCTTAAAAACTAAAAATGAAACTTTTGAGAAATTGAAAATCTTCATGACTTTAGTTGATAATCAGTTTAGAAAGAAAATAAAAGTTTTAAAGTCTGATAATGGGAAAGAAATTAAAAATGGAGATACTAAGAAGTTTTGTGAAGAACTTGGAGTTTTCCACATTAAGTCGAACTGCACCACAAATGGTCGAATTGACAGAGAGATGAGAACCATTGTAGAATCTGCTAGATCAGCTATACATGCAAGAAATCTAAATGAAAACTTATGGGCAGAAGCAATTAGTTATGCTACATTTACACTGAATCAGACTGGAAAAAGTTCTGTGAAAGGTAAAAGTCCTGTGGATTTATGGTTTGGACGCAGAATTGATGTAAATAAGCTTAGAATCTTTGGATGTGATTGTTATGTTTTCATTCAGGATTTTAAGAGAGCCAAACCAAAACACAGAAGAAATCAGAAAAAGGAATTTTCTTACGATACAGTTTAGATTCAAGTAGTTACCGAGTTTACTTAAGAGACAAAAATTAAGTTGTAACATCAGGAGATGTGATATTTGATGAAAAAGTAAACAGTAAGTCTAGTTGTACAGAAATTGAAGCTACCTTGTCAAATGAAGAAAAGGAATACATAGTGTCAAGTGAAGAAGAAAAAGCTGATAGTGAAAGTGTTTATGAAAGCTCTGTGCCTGACAATAATATGCAAAATGAATGTCAAGAAAATCATTGTGTAAAGTGTTTGGAACGAGATCAAACTGTTTGTATTCAACCAGAGAAAAGAAGTCTTCGAAACAGGGCTACTTTAAGGATGCCAGCACGGATGGTAGATTATGCAGTTGAAGACAACAGAAATAAAAATGTAAATATGGCCATGATAGGTGAGGTAGAAGATATTTCCATTTTACGAGCATTACAGGATGAAAACTGGAAGAAAGCAATGTTAGAAGAGTATGAATCTTTGATGAAGATGAGAACTTGGCAACTAGTAAGTCTAACAAAAGAAGAAAAAGCTTTGACTTGTCAGTGGGTTTTATGCCAAAAACAAGATGGGCGATACAAAGCCAGGCTAGTTGCAAGAGGGTTTGAGCAAGAACAAGGAATCCATTATACAGAGACCTTCAGTCCTGTTGCCAAACATGCATCCTTTCGACTGATACTCAGCATTTCAGCCTCCGATGGAATGCATCTGATGACTTTTAATGTGAAGACAGGGTTTTTACATGGATCTTTGGATGAGAAGATTTACATGTATCAACCGGTAGGCTTTGATGATGGCTCAGGTAGAGTTTGTGAGTTCCTCAAGAGTATATATGGACTTAAACAGTCATCGAAAAATTGGAATGTGAAGTTCACAAACTACCTAAGGAAATTAAATTTTGTTTGTTCTGACGATGATCCTTGTATTTATTATAATGGTGACAGAAGCATTATAATTGTACTTTTTGTAGATGATGGTGCTATTATAGGAAAAGAAAAACATAAAATGATAGATATACTAGATAAACTTAACAAAGAATTTGAAATTACTTATAATTCTGGGTCAGACAACAAATTAACTTACCTTAGCATGGAAATTGAAATTAGACGTACGGAAATTTTTGTAAGCCAACATCATTACACTGAAAAGATATTGAAAAGATTTAGAATGGAAGATTCAAATCAAAAGTCAACTCCAATGGAAATAGGTATGTTAACCGAAGAATAACATTTTCATAATGATCAGCCACTCGATAAATCTGTCCCATATCGTGAGGCAATAAGCAGTTTACTTTACTTAGCTACAGTATCTAGGCCAGATATCAGCTTTGCAGTAAACTACCTAAGTAGATATTCAAACAATCCCATGGTACGGCACTGGAATATGATAAAACATGTATTTCGATACTTGAAAGACACTGTAAACTTTGGAATAAGTTTCAATGGAGATTCTGAACTCATTGCTTATTCAGATTCAGATTCTGGAGGAGACATTATCTCAAGACAGTCAACTACTGGAGTAATTATTATGACAGGGGGTCCTATTGTATGGTTCACCCAAAAGCAGGGACTTCTTGCTACATCAACTGCAGAGGCAGAATTTCGAGCTGCTGTTTCATCGCTTGATGAAATTTGCTGGATAAAGAGACTTGGTATCGAACTTAGGTATTTGAAGGATATTCCTACAAGGCTCTGTATAGATAATCAATCTGCAATTTTAATGTTACAAAATACTACAGAAGGCAAAATAACAAAAGGGAAGAAGCACATTGACATTCCTAGAAAATTTATACAGCAACACATTGGAAATACTGTTTTTTTGCAGATATCTTGACAAAACCATTGTCGAAGAAAGTATTTGAACGACTTAGAAATAAAATTATTATGGAGGAGTGTTAATAAATAATTATTTTATTATACTTTATTATTTTATGTAATCTACTTTGACGGCAGTTTAAATCATTATGTTTATTACTTGAGTGCGTCGCCATCTATGTCGGTCGCATTGAGTTATGTATCCTAGATACCTACGTTTTATTTACATTACATGTGCGCTTGTCATGAGTGATTTATTGTATTGTTTAATGTAATAATAAATATCAATTCATTTAATTAGATCATTGTGTTTTATCAGTAATTGCTTCCTGGTAAATATAATAACAAATTCTCATCACAAAAACACCTTTTCCTAAATTTTTACCCCTTTTGGACATCCATATCCCTCATAAACCTTAAAAACGTGTTTTTTCAAAAACAAATTTTTTCTCGCCACTCTTACCTGGGCAGTTTATTATATTAAATTTCAGTAATATACGGCAAATTTAGTTCAACAAATTAACTTGGAAGTATAAAGAAGCTATAAATCCACAAAAAAATGGCAAAAAATGACCAAAAATGGCCAAAAAATCAGTTTTTTTCGATTTTTGACTAACTTGTACTACTTTTAAAAATCTGAAAAAATTTGAGGTAGTAAAGTTTGCAGTAAACAAATTTTGGAAAAAATGTAGTAGTAGCAACTTTTTGGAGCTCAAGTAATTGAGATTTAAAAAAAAACGTTTTGGCCAAAAAATCCCTTTTTTTAAGTCATAAGATATTGAAAAAAATCAAGGTTATTTGCCTTCAAAATATCTAGCTACCAGCCCAATCCAAGGTAAGAGTGGCAAGAAAAAAAGTTTTTTTCGAAAAAACACATTTTTAAGGTTTACGAGGGATAGGGATGTCCAAAAGGGCTAAAAATTTAGGAAAATGTGTTTTTTTGTGATGAGAATTAAGACACCAAAATTTCAGGATCAATTCCCGGTGAGGGGATTTTGAGTATCTTACCCAGCTAGAGCCTTTGTAAAAGTCTAAAATACCATGTAAATGTAATGTAATGTTAATAAGTAGTTATAATGTACTGACAGTCTATAAGCGTGCTACAATGTACTGATTGTAAGTAATGTAGCCTACACCAGTGTATAATAACAGGGTTAAGAATGATAAATAAATTACCAGTTTGGCCCGAATATAAGACGGCCTCATATATAAGATGACCCTAGATTTTTTAAGGTGTTTTACAGGAAAAAAAGGCCTACATATAAGACGACACTGAACTTTTTGAGGTGTTAGTATGAGAAAGACAATTACCGGTAAATGGTCTAAATATCATCATACGTTGAAGTCACATTAAGTAAATATGTCTATTTCACATTAAAGGTGAAATTATAAGTGTTAAAGTACCTTACTGTTTTTAATTCCAGTCATCGTCCTCATTTTCTTCTTCTTCTCCAAGTTCATCTTCAGAATTGGTACTGGAATCAGATTCATAATTGGCATAGTCTTTCCACAAAATGTCATCCTCACTCTCATCCATGTTATTAGAAACACAACATTTTTTAAACCTATTTACAATGGATTCGCTTTTGATATTTCCCCAGGCTGTGGTTATTCACTGGGCCAGTAACCGTTCCTTCAACTTGCCTGTCGAAGTTAATGCATGGTTTCCATTAATTAACCAGTCACTATAGTTCTTCCGTAAGTAGTCCTTAAATGGTTTATTAACAACCACATCTAAAACTTGAAGCTGAGAAGTCATTCCCCCCAGGGATTATAACAAGATTGTGCCGGCGCAGAGCCGGCCGTTACAAAATATTGTAGAACAGTTTCATTTTATTGTAACATAACGCGAAGCACTCGCGACCTTTGTTCGGCGGTGAAGGGGAGCGGTATGGTGTGCCGTTGCGCGCGCAGCTCTACTTGTGCTGTTACGATTGTGTGCTGCCGGTGTCCGGCAGTCAACGCTTGCCCTGCCAGAAAGATTGTCCTCCATCTCCTCTCTTCGATTCGTTTCTACGCAGTTTGAATCTCTCTACATGATGGAGTAGAGAATAAAACGACTCCTGGTAAGAATTAATTATTTTCATTAGTTGTTTGGATATTTAATAACAAGATATATGCGATCGTGTGAAGTACGTATTTATGTGTGTGCGACCTGACAAAGTTATGTAAGAGATGTTTTTTTTTACTGTTGTACGTAACGCCATTCATATAGCCATGCCTTATTATTTTCTGTAATAGTGCGAGAAGTTTTTCAAGAGTCATTCTCATAGTAAAAGTGCATTCCATAAAAATTAATCAGAAAAACTTGGTGCGCAGTCAAGTAGTGAACTGTGTCGGTGCATGTAGTATACTGTCGCCGTCTTTGTTAATTATCTTCACAAATAGAGAATGAAGTGTGAGAGCGTCTGTGTATGAAACCTAATTGAAGGTAAAACATTCTCAATGCTGTGAGTGACTTGCTGTTAAATTTTTTTTGACCAAATAATAATTACTGCTCTGCACGTGGCCGGTTTAACCTGCAAAATTTTGTCGAAGCATGTTGACTGAGTACAGTTCACTTGTATTAAGCCACTATTTAATTAAGTCTGTTCATGGCTCACACTTACTTATTCATTGACTGAATTCAGACCATTTAATTAAGTTGTGAAAACTTTAACTGTTGAATATTGTGCCTTTTTGGTGAGAGTTAGCTGGCGGCCCTTTAAGAGGTTAATTACCTCCACTCGGGTGTACCCTTTTTATAGACGTTCTCTAATTTACTTGATTTCTTAGGGTTCTCGCACTAAGTCGGTTTCCTGGTCTGCGGTGGGCTGATCATCTGCCCGAGCTGTGAACCATGTCAAGACCGCCTACGAAGAGGGAGATGGAGATGGAATCACTATGTCGCACTCGCCAGCACTTATGAGGTGACATTTATGCTTTTTCTTTTTTGGGGGCCGAACCGGCAGTGTGCCTGTTTTATGTGAATAACTTAGAAGCCAGGGGACCACGTGTCCAGACTGTCTATTGGGAAGTGAACTGTGATCATGACTCTGAACACTCTCGATAAAAAATTGCTGAACTTTTTATAACCCTTTTCTATAACACTAAATGCTATGACTGTAAGTGCGTGCTGCACTGCGGGAGCGCGCCAGCCATTTCACTCTTGTACCATTTTACAGTTGTATCTCTTTTCGCTTTTACTCTTTACACAAATTTAGGTTATGGCCCTGTAGCTCTGTTCCGGCTGGAACAGAGGTGTATAAAAAATTATATTGACTGTGGTTTCACATTTAAGGGTTGGGGGCTTTCCTGAAGTTTTTTTGGGACGTTTTAAGGGTTTACAATGGGCACTTAGTTTCTTGGACACGCGCTGGGGAATTATCAGACAGGCTGATGTCCTGTCAAGTTTTGTCAACTACATGTGGGCGCGCTCCCACAGATGCCAGAGCACAACCACCTTATTGTATTGTTTTTCTAATTATTTTATACAGTTATCTGAGGCTCATCGGAACGATTTATTAATGTTCTTGAAATATTTTAGCCGATTTTGCCCCTTGCACAAGGGCTAAGCTGATTGTTTTCTTAACTGGCAAACACATATGGGTTGACTTCACACGTAGAGAAGTTGCTGTTTAATTTTGAATATAAAACTGGTTTTCATCCTTTTCTTTTTGGGTAAATTAAATAGATATACATATTGTCAAAATCTTCTGAAATTGTAAAGCCTCAATCAATTAATTTCTGTTATTAATGTACATAAGGATTTAATTCCTTTTTGGGATTTTGTGAAGTCAAGACTGTCTAGAATTTTATAAACACTGTCTGGAAGTAGGTGAGGAGTTTGTTAACATTACCTGGTGCTGTGAACGGAACAAAGGTTCACACACTCATCATGGGTCATTAATAAACGGAATGCTAGACAAATGGGTGGTCCAGTTTCATTTATGCGTCATGGATTATTCGTCTTTAAAGGGGTTTGGAGTTTATGTTATCCTACTGAACGGGTTGCCGACGGGCGTATATTTTATCACTGCCGGGGCATAAGAAGATAGTTGCTTTACCCGGTGGGTGGGTGCGTTACTGGGGCATGCGTGTTGAAAGTAAATGATTGTGAGTTGTGTACCTTGTGTTCTGTGTGTGTGTTGTTATGTGTCTAGCTAGCCACACGATGGGGAGAATTTTACATGTGTTTGTGCATTTTATATTTTATTTATGTATGTACATTTAACTTATATACTATTATATACACTTGTTCTGATGCAATTCTATCCAATTATATACACTTGTTCTTAGGTAAACTGGAATTATATATGCTAGTTGTGATTTAAATTTTCTTATATTATATATAGGTATATACATTTACTTTGTGCACCCTTATGCACACTTATGCTGATGTACACTTAATTTATACATGCTTGCCATGATATACCTTTTGGTAGTTTTTTTATATAGATACATATATTTATCTTGTGCACATGTATGAATTCCAGAGATATAATAAATCTGTTATTGTTATATTATGGCTGAGTTCATTGCAGGCCCCGTCATACTGGACCCAGCATAATTTTTGCTTCTCTAGGCTCCTGCCTAGTTCTAAATAACTTGTAACCTCTCTTTGAAAGCCAACAAGCAAGGAGATAGAAATTTAACAAGAAATAAGATAAATACTAAAAAGCATAGAGAGGTTACAAATGGTAGCCGGAGCGTGGTTCATTCTAGGCCTGAACCCTTGGGTCCTGGTGTGTGACGGGGCTTGCGGACTCGGAAATATTAATGCAATTATTGTAACTTAGTTGATATAGGCCCGTGTAGGCTAGTTATAAGTTGTTTAATTTGTGAGTTGGGTCGCACCACTGAGGCGGTTAAGGGTGTTTAAAAATTTTGATAGCTTGTACTGCCGGGAGTCGCAAGCGTGGCCTGGAATATGGAATGTTCATTAGGGTCGGTGTTGAGCGTAGTATATTGACGGGATGCGGTATGGCCCGATCGGAAATCGGTACCGGAACCGATTTGTGTCCGGTTGATGTCGAATTATTTTACATTCCCGAATTAGGACTTGTAGTTGATTGTTAGTGGGTTGTTGTGATTTATGTGTTGGCACGGGCGTGTGTGTCGAGTTGCTGTTTGCTGTTATGTGTGTGTAGTTTTGTTGTTTGTCTCTTGTCTCCTTCCGTCGTGGAGTGCATGGTTCAGTATAGGCCAAGTTTCCGCAGCGCTAGAGAACCCGGGGGTCTACTCAAAGGAAGGACAGTACTTGAGTTTTTCCGATTTTTGTTAATATGTTTTTGTAGGTTATGTTGGTGTTAGGTGTTTAGTGGGAATTTGTTTTATGATTGTTTGTGTTGAATTGTGTAAGTCTGGCGGGGATATGCTACGAGAAATTGCCCCACCCTCTTACAGGCGTTCTCCAGAAATTTCCGGTGGTGGATGGATTTGATGAGGATCAGCTGTTGGTTTTCTTGGACCTGGTCCTGCAGGTGGCAGATTTCCCAGGGGTGTCCGATGGGGAGGTCTTGTTTCTTATATACCCGTATTGCCGGAGTACGTTGGCTAATCTGGTCACCAAGGCTCTGCGTCGGGGTGACAGTGTTGATGCTTTCCATGGGGAGGTGTTGAACTTCTTCCTACCCCTTCGACGACGTTTCAAGCTTGAGTTGGAAAGATTCTATCGCCCACAGGCCTACGGAGAGGCGTTAGGAGACTTCGTGCGCGATATACGGAAAGCGGCCCGGGTGTTAAGATTGGGGTTACCGGAGACGGAAGTTATCCAAGCAATTCTGCAAGGACTGACTCCCCAGGAGAGATCTCGTTTGGCATTTGCAGATCGTCCACGTTGTTTTGCGGACCTTGAGCGACTGTGTGTGCTTTCAAGGACTGTCCAGGCGGCTGACGAGTCCCGAGGAAGAGATGCTACAGATGTCCAATACTCCAGTGGTTCATCAGGAAGAGCCAAAAGGGACAAACATGGAGGTTGGAGGAAAACCCAAGAGACGCTTAGAAAGCCAGAATATTCCGGAAGTGATGGAGGCTACAAGGGGGTGGCAAGTGTGAAGACGGTAACAACAGCTACAGCACAGAAAACAAAGAAACATGAAATTAACAGGGGAAAAAGAAATTATGTTAGGGAACAGACAGCGGCAAGTAGGGAGCCTGTACCAAGGCGTTATCCCTATTCGGAGAAAAAGGAAACTTTAAAGGTTCCAGAGGAAGTACAAGTGCCCAAGAGAGTAGTTGATGAAGAAAAGGAAGCAGAAGTGGAAGAGCGGTATGACTCCGTGGGAACAGTACAGGAGGATAAGAGCGCGTCAGTTAATACTGAATTACCGGACTCGAAGAGGACGTCATGGTTGAATCCAGAGGCCGCAGAATTTGTTCCGGTATTTACATCTCGGTTCGTGACGGATCCAGATCCGGTAATATCGTCATCGTCTATGCAGGAATATGAGAAGTCATTTGAGAGTGTCGCTTTACCATCGCCAGTCGAAATTAATTTAGTCACTGCACATGAACCTGGACAGCTGGATTCCAGGGTGGAAGACGTTGAGGACGTTGTGGTGGCTGAAAGTGGTCAAGGAGTGGAATCGACAGAAGAGTCAGAAGAGCGGTCTGCAGATGCTGCGCAGGTGAGTGTAGTTGTAGGTGTTAGGGAGACTGTAGAGTCTGAAGTTGCAGATGGACACAGGGATGTCCGGGCTGCGAGTGTTTCTGAGGTTGTGGATGGACAAGGGGATGTCCATGCCGCAAGTGAGGTAGAAGTTGAGGAGAAATTTGGTGGCAGCGTTGTAGAGTTTGTGAGTGAGAGTGATGTAGTGTGTGAAGATGTGCAGACGCCTTCTGTAAGTAGTGTTGAGGATTCCGAGGAACGGGAGGAAGTTTCAGGTGGACCAGGTGAGCAACTAGAGGAGGACGAGGATGTGCAGTGTTCAGATGGTGGTAGTGGCGATGATGTTGATGATAAATGTGTTGATGAAAATGAGATCAGAGAAGAGGTTAGTCAAGACGTTTGTGAAGCGGCTGGCGATGAGTGTCATGCAGAAATTGGTGAGGAGCTGAGGGAAGATGCGGTTGAAGACGGATCAGAGGAGCAACTGGAAGATGCTGAGGAGGTGCAGTGTCATGATGTTGATTTGGATTATGTGGACGAAGAAGGGGAAATTGTAGAAAAGGAAGAAATTGTAGCAGAGGAGTTAGACGGCAAGCATAATCCAAGGCGGAGTGAAAGTAGTGAGGTAAGTTGCCTTGATTCTGATTCGGAGGAAATCAGCCAGTATAGCTCAACACGAAATAATTTCTTAGAGAGTGGTGTCCGAAAGGAACGGGCACCCGAGGTACGTCATAGAAAGGTAAGAAGTAGAGGTTAACGGGTAGCGGGTAGATGTTCCCCACATTCCCAGTGGTGTTCATCTATTTCAGGGTTGCGCCCCTGCCCACGCGAGCCTTGGTTTCCTCCATTCTTCCTTATTTCCGGAGGTAGCCAGGTCCTTGCCCTCAGTCCTAGCTATTGCCCTTTAATGATCCTTGCCCCATTTCATCTTCCCAATTTTCCTACCACTCCCCTTAGTAAAAAAAAAAAAAAAAAAAAAAAATCTATCAAACGGAGTTAGAGAGAGACTTAGCTTGTGGTCCTCGAGATCGTCAGTTTCCCCTGTGTTAAAGGTTAGATGGAGTGGTGGTGTGCTGTTGCTGATTGTTAATAGTTGTTGAGGTTGATGTTGTTCATTATAGGGTCCGAGCCATGCCGCATTCTCCGGTTTTCCTGGTGTTATTTTTTGTTGCGAGAGAAAGTTGTGTAGTAGGTACTGTAGAAAAGTAAACCCCCTCTAGTTATGGTGTATTTGAATGAGTAAATGATGGGATTAATGTTCGTGTGCCCTTGGTGCGGTCCTCTCTGTCCGGCTGAGCGGGGCCGTCCGCCCTTGTGTAGGGAAGTGGGCCAGCCATATGGCAAGGTTGGAGATGCCTTGTGGGTGCATGTGGCTGGTCGGTCCGAGAGACGGACGGGAGTAGTACGGTCACTCACATATCAAGGTGGGAGATACCTTGTTTGGTCGTATGACGAATATGTGAGTGGGACCGGTGGGAGTAATTGGTGGTCACCGGAGAGGGTGACGTGTTGGGGCGGTCCCGTGGGGTTGGCGAGGCGGAGAGGGTCGCATGGGGATTGGTGGTGTTCCTGAGAGCAAATGCCATCGGGCCACCTTACCCACGATGTCCACCGGATTTTTCAGTTGGGAGTACACTGCAGGGTACTTTCCCGAGTTTTGTGGGGCAACCGGGTTGCCCTTTCGGGGTGGGGGTGTGCCGGCGCGGAGCCGGCCGTTACAAAATATTGTAGAACAGTTTCATTTTATTGTAACATAACGCGAAGCACTCGCGACCTTTGTTCGGCGGTGAAGGGGAGCGGTATGGTGTGCCGTTGCGCGCGCAGCTCTACTTGTGCTGTTACGATTGTGTGCTGCCGGTGTCCGGCAGTCAACGCTTGCCCTGCCAGAAAGATTGTCCTCCATCTCCTCTCTTCGATTCGTTTCTACGCAGTTTGAATCTCTCTACATGATGGAGTAGAGAATAAAACGACTCCTGGTAAGAATTAATTATTTTCATTAGTTGTTTGGATATTTAATAACAAGATATATGCGATCGTGTGAAGTACGTATTTATGTGTGTGCGACCTGACAAAGTTATGTAAGAGATGTTTTTTTTTACTGTTGTACGTAACGCCATTCATATAGCCATGCCTTATTATTTTCTGTAATAGTGCGAGAAGTTTTTCAAGAGTCATTCTCATAGTAAAAGTGCATTCCATAAAAATTAATCAGAAAAACTTGGTGCGCAGTCAAGTAGTGAACTGTGTCGGTGCATGTAGTATACTGTATAGTATGCTATGACTGTAAGTGCGTGCTGCACTGCGGGAGCGCGCCAGCCATTTCACTCTTGTACCATTTTACAGTTGTATCTCTTTTCGCTTTTACTCTTTACACAAATTTAGGTTATGGCCCTGTAGCTCTGTTCCGGCTGGAACAGAGGTGTATAAAAAATTATATTGACTGTGGTTTCACATTTAAGGGTTGGGGGCTTTCCTGAAGTTTTTTTGGGACATTTTAAGGGTTTACAATGGGCACTTAGTTTCTTGGACACGCGTTGGGGCATTATCAGACAGGCTGATGTCCTGTCAAGTTTTGTCAACTACATGTGGGCGCGCTCCCACAGATGCCAGAGCACAACCACCTTATTGTATTATTTTTCTAATTATTTTATACAGTTATCTGAGGCTCATCGGAACGATTTATTAATGTTCTTGAAATATTTTAGCCGATTTTGCCCCTTGCACAAGGGCTAAGCTGATTGTTTTCTTAACTGGCAAACACATATGGGTTGACTTCACACGTAGAGAAGTTGCTGTTTAATTTTGAATATAAAACTGGTTTTCATCCTTTTCTTTTTGGGTAAATTAAATAGATATACATATTGTCAAAATCTTCTGAAATTGTAAAGCCTCAATCAATTAATTTCTGTTATTAATGTACATAAGGATTTAATTCCTTTTTGGGATTTTGTGAAGTCAAGACTGTCTAGAATTTTATAAACACTGTCTGGAAGTAGGTGAGGAGTTTGTTAACATTACCTGGTGCTGTGAACGGAACAAAGGTTCACACACTCATCATGGGTCATTAATAAACGGAATGCTAGACAAATGGGTGGTCCAGTTTCATTTATGCGTCATGAATTATTCGTCTTTAAAGGGGTTTGGAGTTTATGTTATCCTACTGAACGGGTTGCCGACGGGCGTATATTTTATCACTGCCGGGGCATAAGAAGATAGTTGCTTTACCCGGTGGGTGGGTGCGTTACTGGGGCATGCGTGTTGAAAGTAAATGATTGTGAGTTGTGTACCTTGTGTTCTGTGTGTGTGTTGTTATGTGTCTAGCTAGCCACACGATGGGGAGAATTTTACATGTGTTTGTGCATTTTATATTTTATTTATGTATGTACATTTAACTTATATACTATTATATACACTTGTTCTGATGCAATTCTATCCAATTATATACACTTGTTCTTAGGTAAACTGGAATTATATATGCTAGTTGTGATTTAAATTTTCTTATATTATATATAGGTATATACATTTACTTTGTGCACCCTTATGCACACTTATGCTGATGTACACTTAATTTATACATGCTTGCCATGATGTACCTTTTGGTAGTTTTTTTATATAGATACATATATTTATCTTGTGCACATGTATGAATTCCAGAGATATAATAAATCTGTTATTGTTATATTATGGCTGAGTTCATTGCAGGTCCCGTCATACTGGACCCAGCATAATATTTGCTTCTCTAGGCTCCTGCCTAGTTCTAAATAACTTGTAACCTCTCTTTGAAAGCCAACAAGCAAGGAGATAGAAATTTAACAAGAAATAAGATAAATACTAAAAAGCATAGAGTGGTTACAAGATCAGTGTTCATTTCTGCGACCACCTTCTTTATTTTCTCGCTTGTGTAACCAAGAAGGAACTACCTCTCTGCTCTGCCCTAGTAAAGCGCCTGCCCAACGTCCCCAAACAACCTTAAGTCAATCTGCCATAAGTTCTTCAGTCATCCACCCCTTTTCCTGTGCTCTAAAACAATCCCAGCTGGTAACTGTTCCTGCGGAAGCATTTTTCTCTTCAAAATAACATTATCATAGTAATGCGTGACTTTTCGTTGCCTGTAGATTCAATTATAACGTTTTTGCACCATTTCTGTCCACAGTAATATTTGACAGCATATCGAAAAACACTGGTGTTTGGTCAGCATTTGCCATTTGGTCAAGCAGGTAATTGTGAGCTCAGTTTTATAATATACCGCTGATAAGCGATCAATTTGTCAGTATGATCTGCAGGTAGGTGTTGCGACGTTTTAAATACAGACCCGAACTCCACATCACGCGTTTATACCAGCCCAAGTTTGCTAAACAAATGGCCCATTTTATGCACTGTCATACGATAAATTTATCGTTCCATATTCAAAAACATACCGCGGTGTCCTAGGAAATGCATCTGATAAAATATCGGTCAAGTTGATTAGATACATGGGCCATAACTGATTTGTTTATGCACTCACGTGCGAGTTCTTTATCGTTCGACTTTCAGACATCAGTGCAGCCAAACCTTTCTTCCTAGTGTCGCCGAGGCCAGTAATGCAAAGTAATCAGTGGTATTCACATTGTGGTGTGATTTTATTAATTTGTTTTGTACATATGGAAGACGTTACTATAGAAAGTCTCACTGACGACATTCAGAACAGGAGAGCACTATGGGATCCCGCTTCTGAAGCTTATAAAAACGAACCGATACGCGGCATATAACACGCACGGATTCATTTTCCGTACTGATGATGGCAACACTGAAAGAGTTTGTTCATGCCCACTTACGATATTTTTATTTTTTCTTTTATGAATTTGCTAACTGCTATAATTTTTTATTGTTCGACTAAGGTTTTCGTCATTACTGACATCTTCAGGTCTTAAACAACCTTCAGGTCGTTGTTTAAGACCTGAAGATGTCAGTAATGACGAAAACCTTAGTCGAACAATAGAAAATTATAGCAGTTAGCAAATTCATAAAAGAAATAGTAAGGATGGCTGCTAATTTAAACAATACGAAGTACGATATTTTTGATGCCCGATAAAAACTGGAGTCAACTCGCATGCAAAACTTATCGTACGATTTGAATTGGATGCATAAAAGGGGCCTTAAAGTGAACAACTTTTAATGTCTGTAACACAATACGGTACTTCAGCGCAGCGGTGAAAGTGTGCTTGGGATTTTCACTTTGAGCTCATTATAAAACACACGTGTTGATTCATGCTACGCGCATGGCAAGCCGGTGCAGTTGGCAAGTGTTACAAAATACGCTAGGCACTTAACACAAAATGTTTAAATGTTAGTTTGCGCATATAAGACAAGTATGGTTTTTGGAAGGGCATTTTAAGGAAAAAATCATCGTCTTATATTCGGGCCAATACGATATATGAAAACAAACGAAAATTATGACTTACAAGCAGTATTAACACTAGCAGTCTCACAACACTAGTCTTGGAACACAATGTAGAGTGTAACTTACTTTGTTATCAACTGGGAAGACACAAGTCGCATGTTCTGTAAGTAACCTCAAAGACAGTGCTACATTGTATGGACTTGTAACTACATCATTGTATTCCCCTGGATGGACACATGTTACCAATCTACAAAAGTCAAAAACACAGAAATTAAAAACAAATAAATATTTAATATTATATTACACAAATGTGTTATGGATTTTTTTTTAATGCAGTAGTAGTAATTACTGCTGGGATGAAAAGTTACTTGTCAAGTATAGAACCAATTTCTAATGGCAATGAAAGCCTAAAAAGTATATTTTATAAATAGGTTAAAAAAGATTGTTCCGTCATATATTTTAAAAAATAATGAGCTCAAAAGGGGGGTCATAAAGATATGTACGGTATGAAAGCGTGTGTGTGTGTGTGTGTGTGTGTGTGTGTGTGTGTGTGTGTGTGTGTGTGTGTGTGTGTGTGTGTGTGTGTGTGTGTGTGTGTGTGTGTGTGTGTGTGTGTGTGTGTGTGTGTGTGTGTGTGTGTGTGTGTGTGTGTGTGTGTGTGTGTGTGTGTGTGTGTGTGTGTGTGTGTGTGTGTGTGTGTGTGTGTGTGTGTGTGTGTGTGTGTGTGTGTGTGTGTGTGTGTGTGTGTGTGTGTGTGTGTGTGTGTGTGTGTGTGTGTGTGTGTGTGTGTGTGTGTGTGTGTGTGTGTGTGTGTGGACATACTTAATTAATAAATAAGAAGTGCTGGTTTGTGGTAGTTAAATTTATATTTGTTTAAAATACTCGTTACTTTACTATATTTTGAATTATGTAATCACAAAAGAAAAAAGAAAAGAGAAGGTCAATTTACAGTTAATATGCATATAGATATGATGTCATTATTTTGATATGTAATGTGTAAAAGGGAGAAGTCAAGTTGCAATTATGTTACATATATGTCAATGTTCAGTATGTCAATAAATACTAGATTGATTTGAGAATAAGTAAACTAAAATTATTCATTTCAAATAACCTCAATTCTGTTCTCCAAAAACACGCTTAGATGAACCCTGGTTTGACCTTGGTGGTATGGAAGTCATTTTAGGTAAAATGCCATCCAGTAAATACGTATACGGACAGCTGTTTGGGGTTTAAAATGAAAGTAAGTAAATAAGAAAATAACTTCACAATGGCGCCGCGAACAGGGACGTTTGCATAACAATTTATTTTATGTAAACGTGGGCCTGTACATCATTGTTTTTTAAATTGTGCTGTTAACTTGGAATAATTGTCTTGGAATTTCCGATAATAATTGCAGATTCCAAGGAAAGACTGTAGCTGTTTTTTGTTTTTAGGCGTGTGGAATCGTTGTATTGCTTCAACTTTTTCTGATGAAGGGGAGATGCCTTCCTCTGTTAGATTAAATCCTAAAAATTGTACCTTGCAGGCTATAAACTTTGACTTATCCAGCTTAAGGGTGATGTGGTTATCTGATAACTTTTTTAATACCGTCTCCACTCTAGCACAGTCTTCTTGCCAATTTGATGATGTTATCAGCAAGTCATCTACGTATACGGTGGTAAAATCCAGCACCTCTTGTCCCAATATCTGATCCATACACTTAACAAATACTGCGACCGAATTTATCAGTCCAAATGGCAGTTTTTTGAACTGATAGTTCCTCCCATCGAACAGAAAAGCTAAGTATTTTCTACTGTTCGGATGTAGCTCCACCTGCCAGTATCCACATACTGTATCCCATGCGGTGATGTATTTTTTACCATGGAACTTCTTTAGAATCTCTTCAATTTCACCTGGGGATGTTCTGTCATTTACGATCATTTTATTGATCTCTCTTGCATCGAGGCATATTCTCACTTTTCGTCCTTTTTCGGTATCGCCACTATTGGACTGGTATATGGTGATTGACTCAATTCTATTATATCGTCTTCCATCATTTGGTTGATCTCTGCCCTCACTGCATTCCTTTGCGAGTAGGCGATAGTGTACGATTTTTTCTTAAAATCAATGGGTTCTTTAAATATGATTTTACATTGGTAGTCTTTTACTTTGCCCGGGGCGTCAGAAAAAATATGTCGATATTTATTGTAAATGTTTATGAGATCCTCTGCCTGGTGTACACTAATCTGTTGCTCTTGTCCTTCTCGTTGGAATTGTCTGATCTCCTCCAGCTTGCTCGACCATAGTTCTTCATCCTTCCATTCATTTACTACCCTTCCGTGTGATTGTTGGCAATAATAGTTCTGTATCATTTTGCAGCTGGTTGTTATTGAAGGTAAGTTGCTACCTTTCACTATATCGGTTGTCCATATTCCTTGTTCGGTGTTTAGTGGTACTTCTCCTTGCCGCAGATCAATTATGGCAGAGTATTGTCTGAGTATATCACACCCAACAAGTATAGAGAATGGCAGGCCGCTGGCAACAAGAAATGACATAGTGAATGTTAAGCCTTTATTGTTAAGTTCCAAGGACACTTGTTTCCTGACTGTTTTGTTTTGTCTGCCTGTAGCACCGATTATAGTCACATTGTTTATTGGTAGAGTTGGTATTGGTATACTACTTTCCTGCTGTAGTCTACTTAACTCCACTTGGTCGATCAAAGATATGTTAGATCCTGTGTCGAACATTAAGGTTGACATGATTCCATTTATTTGGGCACTTATGTACACTATTTCACTGTTTCGGCCAGGCATCGGTTGATTATTTTCTTCAATCAACTCGTCTCTTATATTTTTTAAATAGTTCGTATGTATTATAGTGATCCTTTTGTCTGTCGTCTTAAATTCAAGAGATTGGTCCAGTGATGGGCTGTTCACAGTTTTCACTGACCTTATGCGTTTAAATGAGGACTGGCCTCATTGTCCCTGACTTCATTAGTGTTTATTTGTTGGTTTGTTACTGGCTCCTGTCAGTTGTTCATGTTACCTCCATCATTCCCGGTATTTTCCTCGAATGTGTGGCTTCTTGTGTTTGGTACCTGGTTAAAGTATGCTCGTCGGTAATTTGCCTGGGAATAGTTTTCTTCCTGGACTCCGCTGTGTTTGTCCTCTCACGTAATTCGCTTGCGGTCGGTATCCTTATTTGTTGTTATTACCGTTTCCAGGGCAATAATAATTGTTAGGACCATTCTGTGGGTAGTTACCCCTGTAGTTGTTTCTAAAATTACTATTGTTCCCATTTCGGTTAAAGTTCCTGGGCGCATTATTACCACGTTGATTCCCTTGATAATTATTAGGGTTGTTTTGTGGTGGCTTGTTATCACCCTGTTGGTTTGGTGATGATGGTCCTTCGTTTACCTTACTATTCCTGAAGCTCGAGAATCTATTCTTTCGGTATTGCCATTCGTGCTCATGGCTGTCTAACAGACTAGCCATGTCCTGAATGGTCTTGACCTGACTGTACATCCGGGCTTTCTGTATTGCGTCGTCATAATGGTAAGACAATTGTATTACAAGACACTCTTCCAGAATGCGGGGTTCCAAATTTCTTGCTATGCAGATCTTTCTCAGGAAGTAGGATGTGAGGGATTGTCCGTTCTGACTCTCATACCTCCCGTTACTTAAGTTATTGCGGACCATGTTCTGGGTCGATTCAGACCAGTATTTCGCCTTGAATTGGGTTTTGAATTCTTGGACGCTCTGGATGTCTGGTCTCGTGGGTCCACCAGTTGTCATACGTTTCTTTGAACATCTCGTCCAGCATTCCCCTCACCGTTGTCCATCGGGTCTCACGATTTTTTACTATCAGTTCTTCCACCCTTTTCAGAAATTCAATTGGGTTTCTCTTATAGTTGCGGAAGTTGATCGTATCCCGACTGTCAGTGCTAATGATATGGTTAGTGTTAAATGGCCGGTCACGCCAGTCCACTTCTTCCTGCAATTTCTCTTCCCGCCTATGCATCTCATCAATTCTTTGGTTATTTTTATCCACCTTGCTGTCGATTTTATTCAGATTGCTGTATACTCCTTCCATTCTTTCTCCCAGGTCTGTTCGTACAGCTGCTATCTCCTTCTGGTTCTCTTCCCGGACTTGATGTATGTCCTGGTTCACCTGTTCACATCTTTTGGCTGTTTCTTCGTGACATTCCTCAATTCTCCTTTTATCTTCTCCTTCGAGGTTGTTTATTTTATTGATTACTTCCTCACGGACTTCTGAAACAGTTTCGTTGGTCTTCTCCAGTCTCCTCTAATTTCTCATTCGTTTCGGTTATCTGTTGCATGGTTTCTTCTCGGTACTCCCTTAGTTGTTGTATCACCTGCTGCTTCATTTCTTCCTTAGTTTTTTCATTGATTTCCTTCAGCTGTTGTTGGAGGGTTTCGTTATTTTTGTTAATTGTCTGCCTTAATTCTTTTTTAGTACTTTCGTTGGTACTAATTATTTTTTCATTGATTTGTTTCAAACTCTCCTCATTCTGGTTGAATTTCTCCTTCATTTCTTCGTTCTGTTTCTTAAAATTTTCATTGGTTTCTTTCTTCATACTATTCTTACTCTCCTTATTCTTGTCTAATTTATTGTTCATACTATTCATCATTTCATTTCCATTAATTTTAGTATGTTCGGGTCTCCTCTAACTTCTCCCTTGTCACCCGCCTGTAGTTCCATTTCTTTGTCTTGGGTTGGTTCTGTTGTGGTTATTATTGTCTCCACTTCTTCAATCGATGTTCCTTCCTCTTCTTCCCCTCTATTTTCTTCCATCTCTTTGTCCTTCGCCAATTTTTTCGTCACACCTCTAGTATGCATCTTGATCTCCTTTCGTAATCGCCGCTAGAATTTTGTATTTCCCTTTCTTCTAGTCCCACCAGTTGGTCGCCAATTTATAATAGAACTATATGTGTCTCCTGTGTTATTTTGCCACACGTTGGATGCGTCAATTTATAATAACTCGTGCTGTCTGTCTATTTCTGCAAGAGTGTAAACGTGTCTGAGTGTAATTTGTGTATTGTGTCTTACCAATCCGTCGTCGCTCGGTTACGTAACTTCCGCTGCTTGAGTCCGTCGCGAACGCACGAATAACCAGGTATCGAAGTCCTTACCTGAGGTTCACTAGGGGTGTATAATTCCTGGGTGGCGCCAAATTGTTTATTTTAAACAATTAAAAAAATTAGTATTATCGGCGATTCCGCTCAGGCGGTGTGGAGAATTCAAACTGGTCCCGCCGCTTATCGATTTTTACAATCAAGCCAACAGTTTGCTGTGTTTACTGCTTGAGCGCTAGCTGCTAATTCATAGCTGTTCGCTACAATGTACAACATTAATAATACACTTTCCTAATGAAAATAAAACACATTGGTTACACACAGTATTGGTTTATTAGTTAATGGTTATTACTTTTTCATTGACACAGGTTATATTTGGTTTGTTATATTATTTTGCACCGGCCATTAATCTAAGACAATTTTCTCTGGGTTTTGACGTATCGATTCTGAACGTAACAGATACACCGTAATGGTGTTTACCGAAGTTGTATACAAATATTTTTGTTCGATCGTCTGGATTCTTGAGATTACGATAAAAGGATTAGATGCAATTACAATAATAAAAACACAACCTTACAATATTTCTACTTAAATATTATAACGTGTAGCTATAATTGGTTTTTTGGAGTGTAGTAAAAGTGTTTCAAAGGTTCGTAAACTAACAATAGGTTAATTTTATAAGTTGACAAATTTTCAGTGTCTTAGTTTTTTATTTAATCTTTGAAAGAGAATAACTTCAGTTAGTGATATTTCATAGTATAGTGAGAAATATTTAAAGTGCGTTTTTTCGGAAATTTGGGTAATTTAAATGATACTTAACAACTTAGTAGACTGGGGGTAAGCAGTTGGTCTGGTAAAAAGGACTGGAGCTGCAATCGTATTCAATTTTCAATTGTTCGGGCTTCTGGCATCTTTTTCAATTTTATCGGAGAAATTTATTCACTTCTTTTTGAATTAAATGGTCTTCGACATCAGTTAATTGGTTTCAGTCATCGTCTGCTTCCTTCTCATTCATTTTTGGTAATTTGGTTAACTTTTATAACATTTTAAATTAAATATTTGGTTGTTCAAAATTTGGCTTCTGTTTTCCAAGAGCGTCACTTTTCGAGTCATGATATTCAATGGTAATTCCGTACCTAACGGCAGTTGCTATGGTTACTAATAAAATCTGATTGGTTAATTTTACTATAAATCCATTGTTATCAAAATTTGAATTTTATTATATATATAAAGTTTCAACTACTATATAAATACTAGTATTTAATCCCACTGAGGAAGAGGAACATCACCTCGAAACGTTTGGGAAAGATAAATGAAAGTAAGTTCAATTGTGAAAGTTTATATATATAATAATATTTATAAAGTGAACGAAGAGGATGAATCAACAAGATAATTATAAATTTGAATTCTTTTCAAAATCCTTGTATATCTTCTGATTGTTTTCATTCCGTTATCTTCCTTCCTAAGTATTAATTATTATCACTGTTATTTGTATTTTCTTCCAAAGATTATTTTGGTATCCCACAAGATTGGGTTATTTCATGTTTTATAATTTTCCAATTATTTTAATATTTCCTAATTATATTTCTCTTTTAATTTAAATCCTTATTCTAATATTTTGCTTTTAATAAGATTTACAATTTATCCTTGGTTGATTATTCACCTTGGATTTGTTAATTACTTGGTTATTTTCATGCAATTAGTATTTGTTGGTGTTTGACAGTTAGGCATTTCTTAATCCTAAGTAGCCATTACTGAATTTTACTTATTTCATATACATTACATCTCATTTTAGCCTAATGCTTTATTTTGTTCTTATAACTGGTTTTGTTACCTTTTGGTGTGTTTTGGTTCTGTTTTTGTGTTATTTGTATGTTACTACTATTTTATACATCATGTATTGCTAATTATTTAATAACTGGTTTTCCTGTTTTCTAAGTCATACATTGCCTTCCTTCCTTACTTATTTACTCTGCCAATGTCAGTAATATGGCTATTAATTGCTATTTTTTTATCACATAAAATACAACATTTAGGTCTATGGTTGGTATAATCACCCCAGCCATATCCTATTCCTAAGTTTGCTTAAACAGTTATTTAACACTTAATATTTAATATTGGTGTACAATTCATTACCTTTTATTTTATTTTTTGGGTGATAAACAACCTCACCTCTTTTGAACTTACTTCAATAATCATCCCTTATAACATGGGTGTTTATTGATTGTTTTAAACTTCTTATTTTATAAATACTCTTTGCCTTCACTCCATGGTAACACTATCTGATTACACTTTCATGGGGTTCTCACCTTTAAATTCTATTATATACTTTTAAACTTTACAATAAGATTCTTTTCTAATCAATACAGTTAACATCACTCTTCAGTGTTCATTACTACTTAAATAATGGTTTGTTTTAAATGCTATTCTTAACAACTTTCTTAAATATTATTATTGTTCCACTATTAAACCTTTAGTGTTTGTTACTTTTTTACCGAGTGTTTATCTTAGCTTTCACTATTTTTCCTATTGCTATCATTGACAATATTTTTATTTACTCATCACTTTCACTTTTAAATTATCTTGTGTTTATTATAATTTATTTAGTGTTTTTTCTCTATCATTTTACGTTAGGGTTTTTTCACTTTCACTATGGGCACTTCTTAAACTTTTTATTTAAGTGTTTATTAGTGGGTAATCCCTATCATTACTTTTCTTTGTCACTTAGTTAATTTCAGTTTATTTCTCACTATCTCAATATCTCTCTCTTTCTTTACACATATTATATATACTTATTAATTTCATGTCTTTCTCTATTTCTTACTTACATATACTTCTAATTCTTTGGCTAGTGTATTTTTATTTATCGGGTTTTATCAGTGATTAATTACATTTGTCACTCATTCAATACTAACATTTATCTTTTATATTGGTTCTTTACCGGTTTCGTTTCCTTTATTATATTTGATTGTATTAATTCTCCCTTCTCTATTCTCTACTACTTGTCTGTGTTTTCTCGCCTTGTTTCATTTTATTTCCTTTATAGTTGGTTTGTTCCCTTTTTATTTTCATTTTTCTTCTCCTTCACTTCTCATCTTGTTTCCTTTTATATTGGTTCTTATCTGTCCAATCTCTGGGGTTGGGTCAAAGTCGTTTGTCTGTCAGTCTAGTCTGTGAGTTTCTTTAATAATTACTCTTAGTTTATAATTCTTCCTCCTTCTTTCTTAATTACATTTTATTTTTATTCTCTTCATTATTTATTTATTAAAATATATTACTTTTTAGCATTTCTTGCATACTTATAGTTATCAAATATGATCTGAATTTGGCGATGTTATAATATGCATGTCCAAGTTGTAGGAAGTAGCATGTAGGTCAAAATAGACCAAGGTATTATGCTGTCACTAATGGAGAAGCCATGCCAAGTGCAACATCAGTAGGAAGTGCCAGGATTTTGTATCTGACAATTTTAAATCTTTGACACTACTCTAGATTCAATGTTTTTAGCATGTTTCTAGGAGGGCAGTCCAGAAAGTAACTTACATTTTAGAATAAGTAATAAAAAAAAATGAAAGAAAAAATTTTTTATTTACACACTTGAAAACAACATTCTTAGACTATTTTTCCATATAGTCTCCATTTAAGTTCAAACACTTATCGTAACGATTTACGAGTATTTGAAAGCCCTCATCGTAAAAATCTGCCGCCTGCGATTTCAGCCATTCATTAATGTCTGCCTTCAGTTTTTCGTCGTCTTCAAAGCGCTGCGTTGCCAGCCACTTTTTCATACGCATGAACAGGTGATAATCGCTCGGTGCCAGATCAGGGCTGTATGAGGGATGATTGAAAAGCTCCCATCCAAATTTTCCCAGAAGTTCTTGTGTTCGTGCTGCTGTATGAGGTCGGGCGTTGTCGTGGAAGAACAATACCCCGCAGCTCAACTTACCGCGTCGCTTGTTTTGGATTGCTCTCCGCAGCTTTTTTAAGGTTTCACAGTAAACCTCGGAGTTGATTGTGGTACCCTGTTCCATAAACTCTACCAGGAGAACCACTTTTCTGTCCCAAAAAACTGTCACCATCATTTTCCTTGCTGACAAGGTCTGCAAACACTTCCTCGGTTTTTTGGGTGAGCAAGTATGCCCCCATTCCATGGATTGATTTTTTGTTTCACAATTAACGTACCTAACCCAGGTTTCATCCCCCGTTACAATACGGTCCAGTAGAGAATCACCATCCTTGTCATAGGCATCAAGAAATGACAATGCTGATGCCATCCGCTGGTTTTTGTGCATTTCTGTAAGCATTTTCGGGACACATCGCACACAAAACTTATGGTAACCAAGCTTTATCGTGACAACTTCATGAAGCAAACTAGATGAAATTTGAGGAAACTCATGTGATAGCTCAGTAATCATAAAGAGGCGATTTTCACGGGTTTTTTTATTGATTTTCTCCACCAGTTTGTCAGTAAGAACACTCGGCCGGCCACTTCGCTCGTCATCGTGCACATTGGTGCGGCCATTTTTAAACATAAGACACCACTACCTTACTCCTCCTTCACTCATAATATTCTTCCCATATACCTCACACAGTTGCTGATGAACGTCCACCGGTCTGCAGTTTTCTGCTTGCAGAAATCATATTACTGAGCACACTTCACAGCTCGCGGGATTTTCAGTCGCAGCACTCATTTTAAAATTATCAGTAAAGCACAGAAACACACGACAAAACTATACCGGCCCCAGCTGGATGCGTCCTGAGTCACGCCACCCAGTGTCACCAAGATGGCTGCGCTAGCCCCGCCCCATCGCTGCCACACTGTAACATAAGTTACTTTCTGGACTGCCCTCGTAGTTATCATTAGAAACACCGTAACAAACCATACAGTAAAGTAGTACAGGGCACAGCAGAACTCTCAATTTAACAGGTAAAATATATCAAATATACAATTAAAAATATTATGTTACAGTGTGAATAATATTTTACAATGTTATTTTACCATTTACAAAAATTGTGTAATACGTTTTTTCACAGTTAAATTAAAAAAAAATTCATTCAAATGTCCACCCCCATTTTCTACTTACTTTCTTAGCCTTTCCCTGGAATTCAGCATTATTCTCCTTGCCAGTAAGGGATGGATTGCAACAGTTGAAGTGCTGGTGATTTTTCATTTCTGAGTTGCATTACATTTCCACATACCAAATGGATGTTACTGTAACTGCTTGTCTTACCTCCTCAAAAAAGTAGAGTCCAGTTATACACCAAAATCTGCTGTAGCTTATCAAACAGGAACACATTGGCTGTGGAGAAGACACGCATGGAAGTTGAGGTTTGTTTTCAACCAATACTAAAAATCTCATATGTTAAAAACGTTGGACAGAATAGGAAAGAGAACTTCTGTTACTCAGCAGCACAACCATTTGACAGAATACTTAGAAGGATAGCTGACAAGTTGTGGAGCAATCAGTGCAGTCAAGTTCCAGTGCCACTGTTGTTTTGTACAGATAGAACTGAAAGTGTGCATGTTTAATCTCCTCACACTGCATTCAGACATTTCCATAGCAGATGTATGCTCATGAACTGAACATTGTGTAAATTGCATATCTGCCTGTATCACTGCTCTGACGTTCTGTGGCAGAATCTACCAGAAGTTTTATGTTTAAAAGCTGAATCTGTGGCTCTGAAATTTTATGTCTCATAACAGCATAATCTTCCTGTGTTTCTGTGGTGCGATAACATTCACTATTTTTGTAATTCTTTACAATCACAATAATATGATCACTATTCCATGTGGTGGAGTTTGCAAGTGATGTATTTAACAATGGGGACCCATCTCTTAGTCTCTAACCAGTCTCTTAGCACTGGCATCTGAGCAGTGGCAACAGCAAATCAGAGTGTTGTAAATTATGCACACTGTACAAGACTGTGTTGTGCAACATGGCAAGATAACATTTTTTGTCTGAGAATAAGACACAAAAGCCTTTTGAGATTTTTAATTCTGCGTAGAAAAGATAATTTAAGACATTTAAAGAGCTCTTAAACATTTGCTTGTTCAGTCTTAAACATTCAAGTTATAACAATGAATAACACAGACATTTTCAGATATTCCATACTTCAGAGGCATAATGAATGCATTCAAAATAATACAAGTTGCAGTTCATTAGAGTCCATTTTTATATTCACAACATCTTCCCAGACTTTTTTGTTATAAGATTGGAGTTCAAGATACCAGTATAGTAGGCCACTAGATACATTGCTCCATGCTTTAGAGTACCTAACCATTTAAGATGTAAGTGTAAATGAATTGTTTACTTCAGAACAACACAAACAGTGATTCACAGTAAATAAAAAAACTTCCTGGTGTAGTTTATTCTATATTAAATATTAACTATAAAATCGTAAAAACTAATGAAGAACAAAAGAAACTAGTGTTGTTTCTGATGTAAATATTAAATCAAAATGGGAAAGATATGACTTGTTCTGTTTCTTGTTCAACTATAATTTAGCTGACAAACAGAAAGATGTTACCTGGTAGTCCTTACCCTTTCCATGCAAAAAATATATGTACGGTATGAAAGTGTGTGTGTGTGTGTGTGTGTGCGTGTGTGTGTGTGTGTGTGTGGGTGTGTGTGTGTGTGTGTGTGTGTGTGTGTGTGTGTGTGTGTGTGTGTGTGTGTGTGTGTGTGTGTGTGTGTGTGTGTGTGTGTGTGTGTGTGTGTGTGTGTGTGTGTGTGTGTGTGTGTGTGTGTGTGTGTGTGTGTGTGTGTGTGTGTGTGTGTGTGTGTGTGTGTGTGTGTGTGTGTGTGTGTGTGTGTGTGTGTGTGTGTGTGTGTGTGTGTGTGTGTGTGTGTGTGTGTGTGTGTGTGTGTGTGTGTGTGTGTGTGTGTGTGTGTGTGTGTGGACATACTTAATTAATAAAAATAAGAAATGCTGGTTTGTGGTAGTTAAATTTATATTTCTTTAAAATACTCGTTACTTTACTATATTTTGAATCATGTAATCACAAAAGATAAAAAGAAAAGAGAAGGTCAATTTACAGTTAATATAGATATGATGTCATTATTTTGATATGTAATGTGTAAAAGGGAGGAGTCAAGTTGCAATTACGTTACATATATGTTGTTCAGTATGTCAATAAATACTAGATTGATTTGAGAATAAGTAGACTAAAATTATTCATTTCAAATAACCTCAATTCTGTTCTCCAATAACACGCTTAGATGAACCCTGATTTGACCTTGGTGGTATGGAAGTCATTTTAGGTAAAATGGCGTCCAGTAAATACGTATATGGACAGCTGTTTGGGGTGTAAAATGAAAGTAAGTAAATAAGAAAATAACTTCACAATTCGAACACAGGATTTTCTTTAGTTATCACAATTATAGTACTTCCTTGAAAATGGTTAGCTAGTTGAAAATAGTGATTTTAAAAAAATCATTGTGGATTATATTGCACATATTATATACCTAGCTACAAACATAATCTCGAATATATGGCATATATTAGAAACCTGACAATAATTATATTAGGAAATTTATTTTTATTACATATCTGATCAACACAAACATACCAAAACATAAATTTGTGTATTTTATTGTGCATGGAAAGGGTAAGGACTACCAGGTAACATCTTTCTGTTTGTCAGCTAAATTATAGTTGAACAAGAAACAGAACAAGTCATATCTTTCCCATTTTGATTTAATATTTACATCAGAAACAACACTAGTTTCTTTTGTTCTTCATTAGTTTTTACGATTTTATAGTTAATATTTAATATAGAATAAACTACACCAGGAAGTTTTTTTATTTACTGTGAATCACTGTTTGTGTTGTTCTGAAGTAAACAATTCATTTACACTTACATCTTAAATGGTTAGGTACTCTAAAGCATGGAGCAATGTATCTAGTGGCCTACTATACTGGTATCTTGAACTCCAATCTTATAACAAAAAAGTCTGGGAAGATGTTGTGAATATAAAAATGGACTCTAATGAACTGCAACTTGTATTATTTTGAATGCATTCATTATGCCTCTGAAGTATGGAATATCTGAAAATGTCTGTGTTATTCATTGTTATAACTTGAATGTTTAAGACTGAACAAGCAAATGTTTAAGAGCTCTTTAAATGTCTTAAATTATCTTTTCTACGCAGAATTAAAAATCTCAAAAGGCTTTTGTGTCTTATTCTCAGACAAAAAATGTTATCTTGCCATGTTGCACAACACAGTCTTGTACAGTGTGCATAATTTACAACACTCTGATTTGCTGTTGCCACTGCTCAGATGCCAGTGCTAAGAGACTGGTTAGAGACTAAGAGATGGGTCCCCATTGTTAAATACATCACTTGCAAACTCCACCACATGGAATAGTGATCATATTATTGTGATTGTAAAGAATTACAAAAATAGTGAATGTTATCGCACCACAGAAACACAGGAAGATTATGCTGTTATGAGACATAAAATTTCAGAGCCACAGATTCAGCTTTTAAACATAAAACTTCTGGTAGATTCTGCCACAGAACGTCAGAGCAGTGATACAGGCAGATATGCAATTTACACAATGTTCAGTTCATGAGCATACATCTGCTATGGAAATGTCTGAATGCAGTGTGAGGAGATTAAACATGCACACTTTCAGTTCTATCTGTACAAAACAACAGTGGCACTGGAACTTGACTGCACTGATTGCTCCACAACTTGTCAGCTATCCTTCTAAGTATTCTGTCAAATGGTTGTGCTGCTGAGTAACAGAAGTTCTCTTTCCTATTCTGTCCAACGTTTTTAACATATGAGATTTTTAGTATTGGTTGAAAACAAACCTCAACTTCCATGCGTGTCTTCTCCACAGCCAATGTGTTCCTGTTTGATAAGCTACAGCAGATTTTGGTGTATAACTGGACTCTACTTTTTTGAGGAGGTAAGACAAGCAGTTACAGTAACATCCATTTGGTATGTGGAAATGTAATGCAACTCAGAAATGAAAAATCACCAGCACTTCAACTGTTGCAATCCATCCCTTACTGGCAAGGAGAATAATGCTGAATTCCAGGGAAAGGCTAAGAAAGTAAGTAGAAAATGGGGGTGGACATTTGAATAAATTTTTTTTTAATTTAACTGTGAAAAAACGTATTACACAATTTTTGTAAATGGTAAAATAACATTGTAAAATATTATTCACACTGTAACATAATATTTTTAATTGTATATTTGATATATTTTACCTGTTAAATTGAGAGTTCTGCTGTGCCCTGTACTACTTTACTGTATGGTTTGTTACGGTGTTTCTAATGATAACTACGAGGGCAGTCCAGAAAGTAACTTATGTTACAGTGTGGCAGCGATGGGGCGGGGCTAGCGCAGCCATCTTGGTGACACTGGGTGGCGTGACTCAGGACGCATCCAGCTGGGGCCGGTATAGTTTTGTCGTGTGTTTCTGTGCTTTACTGATAATTTTAAAATGAGTGCTGCGACTGAAAATCCCGCGAGCTGTGAAGTGTGCTCAGTAATATGATTTCTGCAAGCAGAAAACTGCAGACCGGTGGACGTTCATCAGCAACTGTGTGAGGTATATGGGAAGAATATTATGAGTGAAGGAGGAGTAAGGTAGTGGTGTCTTATGTTTAAAAATGGCCGCACCAATGTGCACGATGACGAGCGAAGTGGCCGGCCGAGTGTTCTTACTGACAAACTGGTGGAGAAAATCAATAAAAAAACCCGTGAAAATCGCCTCTTTATGATTACTGAGCTATCACATGAGTTTCCTCAAATTTCATCTAGTTTGCTTCATGAAGTTGTCACGATAAAGCTTGGTTACCATAAGTTTTGTGTGCGATGTGTCCCGAAAATGCTTACAGAAATGCACAAAAACCAGCGGATGGCATCAGCATTGTCATTTCTTGATGCCTATGACAAGGATGGTGATTCTCTACTGGACCGTATTGTAACGGGGGATGAAACCTGGGTTAGGTACGTTAATTGTGAAACAAAAAATCAATCCATGGAATGGGGGCATACTTGCTCACCCAAAAAACCGAGGAAGTGTTTGCAGACCTTGTCAGCAAGGAAAATGATGGTGACAGTTTTTTGGGACAGAAAAGTGGTTCTCCTGGTAGAGTTTATGGAACAGGGTACCACAATCAACTCCGAGGTTTACTGTGAAACCTTAAAAAAGCTGCGGAGAGCAATCCAAAACAAGCGACGCGGTAAGTTGAGCTGCGGGGTATTGTTCTTCCACGACAACGCCCGACCTCATACAGCAGCACGAACACAAGAACTTCTGGGAAAATTTGGATGGGAGCTTTTCAATCATCCCTCATACAGCCCTGATCTGGCACCGAGCGATTATCACCTGTTCATGCGTATGAAAAAGTGGCTGGCAACGCAGCGCTTTGAAGACGACGAAAAACTGAAGGCAGACATTAATGAATGGCTGAAATCGCAGGCGGCAGATTTTTACGATGAGGGCTTTCAAATACTCGTAAATCGTTACGATAAGTGTTTGAACTTAAATGGAGACTATATGGAAAAATAGTCTAAGAATGTTGTTTTCAAGTGTGTAAATAAAAAATTTTTTCTTTCATTTTTTTTTATTACTTATTCTAAAATGTAAGTTACTTTCTGGACTGCCCTCCTAGAAACATGCTAAAAACATTGAATCTAGAGTAGTGTCAAAGATTTAAAATTGTCAGATACAAAATCCTGGCACTTCCTACTGATGTTGCACTTGGCATGGCTTCTCCATTAGTGACAGCATAATACCTTGGTCTATTTTGACCTACATGCTACTTCCTACAACTTGGACATGCATATTATAACATCGCCAAATTCAGATCATATTTGATAACTATAAGTATGCAAGAAATGCTAAAAAGTAATATATTTTAATAAATAAATAATGAAGAGAATAAAAATAAAATGTAATTAAGAAAGAAGGAGGAAGAATTATAAACTAAGAGTAATTATTAAAGAAACTCACAGACTAGACTGACAGACAAACGACTTTGACCCAACCCCAGAGATTGGACAGATAAGAACCAATATAAAAGGAAACAAGATGAGAAGTGAAGGAGAAGAAAAATGAAAATAAAAAGGAACAAACCAACTATAAAGGAAATAAAATGAAACAAGGCGAGAAAACACAGACAAGTAGTAGAGAATAGAGAAGGGAGAATTAATACAATCAAATATAATAAGGAAACGAAACCGGTAAAGAACCAATATAAAAGATAAATGTTAGTATTGAATGAGTGACAAATGTAATTAATCACTGATAAAACCCGATAAATAAAAATACACTAGCCAAAGAATTAG